>LR990663.1:2752312-4128469 GCA_905147715.2 Xestia xanthographa | reverse complement strand
GCAAAAAATAAAAGCTAAGTATGCCATTTGCTTCTACTCCGTTCAACTATTATACCCATTTTTTTTTTGGAAAGTGATAAAAAAGTCATCATGTATTTGGTTGGTTTTCAGATTTTTTCCTTTACATGCGCTGTAGGACATTGCTTCTTGCCTTATTTCATGATTCTAGGTCAACGGGAAGTACCCTTTAAATTTTTGATTCCTTTGAGAGTGTCGAAATATACGTTTGTGCGGAATAAACAGCCGTATCCTTTTCAACCGACTTCCAAAAAGAGGAGGTTCTCAATTCAACTGTTTTTTTTTTTTTTTTTTTTTTTGTGTTTGTTACCTCAGAACTTTCGACTGGGTGAACCGATTTTGATGATTCTTTTATATTTGAAATCTGGTGCTTCCCGTGTGGTCCCATTTAAATGTTGTGAACATCTGATGCTGATCTTCGGAGATATACAATAGAACTCTTCAAAAATAGACGGCAAACCTGCCGTGATTGCTGAAATCACTTGGATGTTTATTGTTTATACAATATCATGACATAACATCACGCCTGTATACTCTGAAGGGGTACACAGATGTGTACAATACACCCAGATTTCGACAGTTAAGTATGTTAAGTTGGCGCGATCGTGTTCCCCGCGCGCTTCAAATGACGTAACATCACGCCTGTATCCTCTGAGAGGGTACGCAGATGTGTACAATACACCCAGATTTCGACAGTTACGTATGTTAAGTTACCGCGCGCGCCTCAAAGCGATGTCAGCAAAAGGGACTGTTCTAAAGAGATACTGCGGCCCTGGAACGCAAAGGGCTAAGAAGGAACATGGATGGGTTTTAGTCAGAAAAAATTCCGCTCCGCTGAGAGCGGGAGGGGTAAATTGATGATTTCCCATCCGAAAAAAAAGGTATGTGAAATTCCATATACTTATTGGGGATACGCCTATTACCATGACATGTGTTGTAAACAATTTGACAATAAATTCATGGCAAATATTTGTTTGGGGACAACTAAAAATGGAAAAATAAAAAACTTTTTAACAAAAAATAAAACCGACTTCAAAAACACAAAAAAGTGAAAAATAACTTTAGCTTCAGAAGTCGGTGACAAACAAAGTAAAATTAATCAAACAAAGGTCACCGACTTCTGAAGCTAAAGTTATTTATCACTTTTTTGTGTTTTTGAAGTCGGTTTTATTTTTTGTTAAAAAGTTTTTTTTTAATGTCAACTCGATACCTGTTGCTATAAGGGTTCCGGTTTTACCTTTTGAGGAACGAAACTCTAAAAGGAAGGTGTCCGCAAGGGCTGATGCCTGCCGGGGCTGCGCGACTGTTCGAAAGAGATACATACCGTGGCCCCGGAACACAAAGGGCGATGAAGGAACATGGATGGGTTTTAGTCAGTAAAAGTCTGACACTCCCTCCTGCTCCGCCTAGAGCGGGAAGAGTCATTTGATGATTTCCCATACGAAAAAAAAAAGGTACGCAACTCTAAACCTTACTTCCCAGTGTTGACTATTCATTTTGGCTCGTCAAAGCGTTAGTAACACTTTGTCAAGCCAAAATTAATATGTTAGGTTTTTCTGTCAACAAATTCTCGGTAGCAGTGTATTGGAATTACCGGCCCTAAAACTTCTTACAGCTGAAGATACGTGGTTGTAATACCAAACCCCTTCAAGGAAATACACGTGATGCTACGTTAGAAGAAATAATTTGGTCGAATCTGCCTTATCAGATGTCTATCCAGTTGAAGAACCAGCGTCGGGCACTAGCTGCTCGGCAGTTTGCTGAACTGGGCCTATTTGGCGCAACCGTGAGACACACAATATTATTTTGTTTATTTTTTCTGTTTAGAATTAAGTTTTTTATTGTGTAGTTTTAAGTTTTTATTTTTATTTTAATCTTATTTTGATTTTGTTGTGTGCTCTTGCGGTTTAAGCCAAATAAATATGTTTTCTTTCTTTCTTTCTATCAAATATCTGTAAGAATTTTCTGCATTTATTACAACAGTCCGCTTCAAGTTTTGAGAGGAACCTATGGTTAAATAATAACCACTCGGGTCAATCTTCCGGTTACACCGCACTTGCCTAGGTTGGTCCACGTTTGAGTAACCACCTTTTACATACCAAGTTTCCTCCGTGCTTCGGAAGGCACGTTAAGCCGTTGGTCCCGGCTGTCATTTGTAGATCTTTGACAGCCGTTACAGGTAGTCAGTGGCCTGAAAGTCTGACATCCAGTCTTACCAAGGGTGAAGGTCAGATAAGCAGTCTTTCGATGTAAAATACTGGTATTCAGCTGCATCCGGATAGACTGGAAGCTGACCCCATCATAGTTGGGAAAAGGCTAGGTCTAGGCAGATGATGGATAAATAATGAGTCCTCCTCAAGTTTTCCATCTACCTTCACCACATATATTGTCTGATTCTCGGCCTTAAAAAACAGTGTGGATGCCAGGAGTTCTAAATTGGAGTCCAGTTGTTGCAACTACCACAATCAATATTTTCAAAATTGAGGAACTCTCAGAATAATACGAATGCATTTAAATGACTAAATTAAACCACACAATCAATATACGGTTGCCCTCACATGATAAATAGCCGACAGACTATTGTTCTTTAACCCCGCGCGCCGAAGGCCGAAAGCCGAGAGCGATAAATCAAAATGACGCATCGCGACATTGTGGTGTGTTGCCGATGATCGAACGTCATATCAAATGGGATTAACTAGGGTTTGTCACTTTGCAATCGATTTTAATTTTCAAATACTTTGACTTTACGTATCTTTAATATTCGAGGAGAATAGATCACGTATAAAACTGAATCCAGTTGTACGCGGTTAATTTAGAAACCCGACTCCAAATTAATTGGGAAAAGGTCAAGCAGAGATCATGCTGACCCAAAGTTACACCAGTTGTGAATACATTTTTTGAGATTAAGTTTTGCTAATAACAGGTTTATAAATAAATGGAGAAAAATCTCTTGGTCCAGGTGTCTATCGAGTTCAATCCCTATAGTAGTCGCCACAATATAGACCAATCAGAGGAAGTAGCGCGGCCGTTAATAGCGTATTGCTCGTCACCCGCAGTTGCTGTGGCTGATTGACAGCCGAATTGCAACTATTGTGGTACAACACTATGCATTCTAGCTAGCTTCGGGGAACTGAAGTTTAATGTTCACGGCTAACTGGCTTTTTGGAATGTGACGAGAAAACGAAAAATGTATGGCTAATGTAGAAAAGATGGATGGTTTGGTATCCGTCGAGAAAAGTGCGTGATCTTTTTAATTTTTGAAGTGAAAACTTCAGTCAATTTTGTGGAGGTCGTGTGGGTAGGCAGTCGTTCCATGTAAAATACTGGTACTCAGCTGCATCCGGTAAAACTGGAAGCCGACCCCAACACAGTTGGGAAAAGGCTAGGCAGATGATGATGATGAAGTGAAAACTTCTTTAGGCGCGTTTAGCACTTTTTGGGTGAACATTGAACTCATCGTCACGTAACGTAACGTGCGGTCACGCATCGTAGCCGTTCGTAGCCGTTCGTAGCACTCGTAGCATCCGGTACGGCGTAGCACCACATCATGCACATCATGCATCATGGGACATTACCAGTGCTACGACTGGGGCGGGGCCTGTGTTTGACTTTTTGTTTTCACTTCTTTTGGCAGTCCCCAAAGACTGCTCCGATTTTTTATTGCAATTTGGGCCTACTCTTGACCTCGATCAGGCCTGATGGAAAGCGATGGATGGAGTTCTATGATGGAACGAAGATGCCCGTTCACTCTTCAATGTTTATAATGTCTATCTTTCTCTTCTTTTTCGTGTGGTTCTTCTTTGTCGGTGGGAGTTTTTGTTACGGATAATTATACGATACGCACTGAATTCGAAAAATCTGAGGTGTGTGTCTGGGTTCGAACTCGAGACTTATGACTTTGCGGCCTAACCATTAGACTATCACTGCTATAATGTGTATGTGAATAATGTATTTGAGATGGATGGATTGCACGAAAGATGATATGGCTGCCGAGTTAGTGAGACAGCAAATAGAGATTTACTCGTACGCCGACTTCAAATAAATTGAGATGAGGGTAGGTTAATAATAATTATGAATGTATGATTTTAAATTGCTTTTAATTATATGTTAATCGTGAATAAGCCATTATTTTGTTTGATAAAGTCAGTTTGAGTAAGCAAAATTCTCGTACGTATCCCGTACGAGTATTTTGCTTACTCGACGTTTGTTTACTGGTAATAATTAACACGAAAACAGGGATATATTTATATACTAACTGTTGCCTGCGACCTTCTTTCGCGTGAAGTTATTATAAAATAGTATATTTCATTACAAGTGCGGAAAGGCTGTCATTGCAAAGAGTTCCGACAAATGTCTACCTGAGCCGAGGCGCAGCCGAAGGCGAAGGTTGACAGTCGGAACAAGTTGCAATGACGGTTCCGCAGGTGTACTGAACGACTATTTTTAATACAGTTGCGAAAAAATGAAGCAATTTAATAAAATAATAAAAACACAATAAACTCGCAAAGAAGATTTCTGGAAAATGGCGCCAACCGTAGAGCAGAGTTTTTTTTTTTCTTCACCCATTTTGGTAGGCAAAGGGAACTATCCATACAGCTTAGTCTTCAGTAGATTTTTTTTATTGATATGAAATGAAAATGAAAAATGAGATGAAATGAAATTAAACCTAACCTAACTCATTCAATTAAATCATTAAATCTGATAGTGAAATAAATTAGTAGCTTCTTTTTAGAAATATACGTATTTGTATAAATCACAAAAACTCTTTAGTAAAAACTTCATGGTTGGTTTTTCTTTTTAGTAGACATTATTTTGACAGTTGGGAAAGAGAACGCACGAGTTCGGGAAAGGTAAAAAAAAAGCACTAGTATGTAATAGCCCACATCCCGAACGCTATACGTCCCTGCAATACACCACTTTTTGAGCAACTGTGTTAAAAATATCTTTCTTCCCTTTTTGTTTGAATGGGTTTTTTTACCATTTTTTTTTTCAAGGAACTCTAATTATTTACTGTTCTAAAATAAAAGTTGCTTATGTTAAACTTTATACCATCAGCTATCTGCCAGTAACAGTCCTGTCAAAATAGGTCTAGCCCTTTCGGAGATTAGCCAAAACAAACAGACAGACAGGCAACAAAATTTGAAAATAGTTTGTTTTGTTTTATGTAATATAATCTGTTATTTTGAAGTTACAAATGTCTATTTGTAAATAAAAATTATTATAAAATGATTTTTTTAAATATATAAAAAATGAATATAATTGAAGTGTCTACTTCAAGTATATTATTTTTTTATATATTTTTAAAGTTAATTCATTAAAGTGCAATGAAAAGACAATGCACCCGTTTAATTTAATTACCAACTATCTATCAATAAAATTGTGATCGATTCGATTGATATAGCACAATTATTTTATCATTCAACACAAAAAAGCTCCAAACATCGCAATAACTCAACAGCCTTATTTGGCCCAGGGGATCGTTACAGCTATCAATTTTCATGTCATTTGTCGTTCAGCAGCTATCCGGAAATTGGGCCCGGCTGAAATTTGGCTCGTCTGAATTCGTAACACCATTGTTCTGACACCGAAATACAAAAGCGGTAACTCAACAAATGTACATTTTTGGTACTTATTTTTTTTAAATTATGTATTTAAAAACAAAAGCGTTAAGAGGACTATTAAAATGATTCTTGTTTTTGAGTGTTTTAAGAGTCTGGTACTCAAATACAAGAAAAAAAAAAAGATTTTTATTTAAAGCGCTGATAGAGAAATAATCAAAGTTTGTCGGGCATATTTTTTGTTATTTTGTATATTTAAACCATAATCACTCATCAAAAATCTCAGTTCAGATGAGTGATTATGGTGGCAACAAAAAAAAAACAAGAAAAATTGTGATTCTTAATGATTCCGTTGAGTTCCGTTGACAGAAAACAGGGAGCATAATAAAACGTGTTTCTCTCATTTAGTAATAAAATAAACGGGGCGAGAGTGGTGTGGCAATCTGATCTTGTTAGCAGCCACAGTGGCCAGAGATTGAACAAGATAGAGAAGTTTGGAAAGAAAAAAGAAACGCCATTGGCCAGTAGTGGGACATAAGACGGAAGCTAATAAAAAAGTACAAAAATGAGTCTTGCACATTTTTCTTCGAGATTATTTAAACGTTACGATAAACGGGGTCATTGGTAAGAGTACATCTGCTGAGGAATGTTTCATGCAACTCACCCTCTTCCTGCGCTTATCCCATATTACTGGGGGTTGGCACAATTCGTTATTTCTTCCACTCTTCTTCTTTAAGCAGTAAGTACTTGAAAGCAGGGCCGGCTTCAAATACATAAATGCTTGCAAAAAAAAACAGAATTCTCTATTTTTTGAGATACCTCCTTTGGTATCTCAAAAAAAGTTGAAAAAAAAGTTTGTTTATCAAGGCCAATGTTTGTGGTTTGATATTTGATGCGCTCGCTGTCCATTCAATTATGAAAATATTTACAGCAGAATGCACAGGTAAAACCGGGATATGGAAGGAACGGAATTTCCCGATTAGATTTTCAATGTAAACTGTACGTGGAACTACAGTCTTTATTTGTATACCAATAATAACAAAATGTAAAGCCAAAATTGCAGCACTTGAAAATGTGCGCTTTTTTGGGTTTCAGGTTGCAGTGCTTTTTTTTTCTTTTATTAGTGTCTGACCTGGTATCAAAGATTTTGCCGCCCATGGGCTTCTGACTTGGCTTTACATGCCGTCAAGAAATATCTCACAGGCTTGCTGGTTTCACCGTAGGCGCGGGTCTATGGACGGTGGGCTATGGGCTAGCTCGCCGTCCGTCCGTCTCATGACGACAGGCCGTGTCGACGGCGCGTTCGTATTCCACGCGCGCCTCAAAGAGAGTCAGCAAAAGGAAGGGGTCCGTAAGGACCGATGCCTGCCGGGGCTGCGGGACTGTTCGAAAGAGATACCCACGGTATCTCTTTCGAACAGCCCCCCCAAAAAAATTTCAATACGTCACGCCGTGGTGTAATTTCTAGTGATGCGTTCTGACGTCACGAGCCCGCACTCCCGAGTTTTGATGCGTTTTATCTTTGTCAATATTCATTGATTTACAAAAACAAAAAATACGGGTCCATTATTTTCCAATGCTCTAACTGACAGACTAAATGGATTTGCAATTTATTGATGGTGGAAACTAGCCTATTATCTCAAAGTGAGAAATAAACTACACAGATATAACAATTAGTGAACACACAATTATTACCCTGGCAGGTAATATTCTCTACACAAAGCAATATTAACTAATATGTAATTATATACCAATTTAGCACAGTGGCTGCCGTACTATTGTACGGCAACCTTATTATAAGGCATATACAAACATAATATACTATGCAGAAACCAATTACGGACCTATATGCGAAATCCGTGTACTAACCTACAGGGTGATTGTATTTCGTAAGCTTCTCACGATCCCATATTACATGTTCTAAGATGCACGAATGTTTATATTTGCGCTATAATATATATTTACGGTAGAGCATATTACTGTAATAGCAAAATTGTAATAACATACTTAGATACATACTGTATAAGAAAAATATACGTAGGTACTGAAATAATATCCTGAAAATTGTATGTAGAAGTAACTGAGTTTTTACTAGTAATAACAATTGTGATTTATTGTAGATATAATAACAACCTGTTATATTTTTCCACTGAAGATAAAAAGCTTCTTCTATTCCTATACATACTAATTTGTCGTGATGGCCCAGAGGCCTTTCATGCACGAGGTGGTGGGTTCAAATCCGAGCGAGTAGCAATGTGATTTTTATCAATCTAGATGTTTTGTTATGTTCATTGAATCAAAACCCGGTCAATTACTCGCTGAGCGACTATGAATTTATGGATCACCCGTAACGTGAGTGCTCTCGTTTCGATCCCGTAAGTCAGAACAGGCAAAACGCATTGATTGAAGACCTCGGTCATAAGGATCTGTGGAATACACAACGACAAGACTCGACGAAGCTTTCCAATCACAGCCAAGCTCCATTTAGTCGAAAGACGTCCACTGCTGGACATAGGCCTTCCCGAAATGTCACAATTTTGACCGGTCTCGTGCGTCTCGCATCCAGCAGATCCCTACAACCTTCACCAGGTCATCGGTCCACCTAGTGGGGGGCCTTCCAACGCAACGACTTCAGGTTCGCTCGAATTCTTCAAGCATTATTATAAAATACTAGCAGACGTCATGCGGTTACACCCGCGTAGTTCCCGTTCCCGTGGGAGTACGGGATAAAATATAGCCTTTGTTACTTAAGGTAAATGTGGCTTTCTAATGGTATTTTTTTTTTATCGGCGCAGTAGTTTTTGAGTTTATTCATTACAAACATACACACACACAAAAATACAAATCTTTCCTCTTTATAATATTAGTGTAAATGTAAATTACTAGCGGACGTCATGCGGTATCACCCGCGTAGTTCCCGTTCCCGTGGGAGTACGGGGATAAAATATAGCCTATGTTACTCAGGGTGAATGTAGCTTCCTAATAGTGAAAAAATTTTTGAAATCGGTGCAGTAGTTTTTGAGTTTATTCATTACAAACATACACACACACAAAAATACAAATATTTCTTCTTTATAATATTATAGTGTAGATATTAATTATCATAGTGTAGATTTTCATATTTGAATGTTTTCCCAAAACGAACTACTACAAGCAATGTTGGTATAGGAAACATAACAAGAGACCTCAAACAGCATCACCCTAACATCTTGCAAGTGAAACAATGTTTGCCAACTAATTACAGAGAATTAATTCGGATACATCTGGGATTAATCTCGGCTGGGAACGATTGGATCTGTACTGATTGTTAATGTTCAGGGATTAGACAGTAGGACATGCAATTATACATACCAAAATATAATCGTTTACTTATTTTTTATTATTTTATCATGTATATCGCTAAGCAGACGCAGGCAGACGACGTTGACGGTTGTGTCGATTTTGCGAATTTTTCGGAGTAAATTCTTTTGTTGCAATCTGTGACTATATTTGTTTTTCTCACTTAGCTGTCCCCCGACGCAAAATATTCGAACTTACATAATATATGTGACGATAATAATTATAATAGGTTTAAAATATTATTTGTTAGTTTTTAGAGTTTATTTTTTGTGCGTTTAAATTTTTAATTTTACTTTTATTTTGTCCTTTTTAATGTATGTATAAATATTAGGAAGGTATTTATAGTGATTACTTAGTTGAGTTAGTAACTTAGTTAGGTAATAGGTATCATATTAGTTTTAATTTACTAGAATTCACAATCTTTATTTATGTCACCGGTTTCGAATAGTGACATTATCAAAATTATCTCCCAACTCAGAAATACGAATACAGTTGGTTACGATGGCGTTTGTACTAAGGTCCTAAAGTATGTAAAGGAAGACATAGCACAGTCATTAACCCACATTATTAATCTTTGTATTGCTGATGGGATATTTCCCAACAGATTAAAAAAAGTTATTATTAAACCTTTATTTAAAAAAGGCGACAAAACGGATATGAAAAACTACAGACCCATAGCAAAAATTTCCGTTTTTTCAAAAATTTTTGAGAAAGTTATATACAACTCCTTATACACATATTTTGAAAAATATAACTTGTTTTGTAATGAACAGAAAGGTTTTCGCAAAAACATAAATATTAACTTGGCACTGTTTGACTTAATTAATAACATTATGACATCTGTTGATAAGAAGAATCCAATTTGTACTATATTTACTGATATGACGAAAGCTTTTGACTATGTGGACCATGAGATATTGTTACAAAAGCTGTATGGCTACGGTGTTAGGGGAAATATCCTAAAATTGATAGAATCATATTTAACTGATAGAGTTCAATGCACCGAAGTCTCTCGATTATGTGCAAACACCAAATTGGAAACTGTATATCTCTCAAAACAAAGATGCATAAAATATGGTGTGCCCCAAGGTGGCGTGTTGGCACCACCTCTTTTTTTTATTTACATCAACGACTTCCCAAAAATAATTCAGCACAAGGTGGTTCTTTTTGCAGACGACAGCACAGACATAATAAAATGCAATGACATAAATAATTATGAAAATGATATTAATGAATCTCTAACTAAAATAATACACTGGCTTAACGTTAATTATTTGAAAATTAATTTAAGTAAAACCAACATCATGCAGTACCATCGACGTCGTGAAAATAATAACATTAATATCAGCTATAAAGACTACAAAATACAGGAAGTTGATAATGCTAAGTTTTTAGGAATCACTATTGATAATAAAATGACATGGAACACTCAAACTGACATAATATGTAAACGATTAAGCAGAGCAGCGTATGCACTATTCCAACTTTCAAAAAAGGTTAATATTGAGACATTGCTAACAGCATATCATGGACTTGTAGCTTCTGTTTTACGGTACGGTATTATTCTCTGGGGCCAGTCAGCAAGTAGGGAGGTTGTATTTAGGATGCAGAAACGATGTGTGAGGTCTATGTGCGGTTTAAAAACGACAGATATCTGTATTCCACATTTCAAGAAACTAAAAATATTGACACTGCCAGCAATGTACATAATGGAAACTGCATTATTTGTGAAAAAATACCCGCACTTATTTGTTAGCTTAGCTGAAGTCAGAAGACAGCCACTGCGTACTCAATATCTTAATAAACTTTGTAATGTTAAATGTAAAACATCCTTAATGCGTAAAAGCTTCTTCGGCAACGCTCCAAAAATTTATAATAAAATACCGAATGTCAATAAAAATATGCCATTATCAAAATTCAAAAAGGCACTTAATAAATTGCTTATTGACAAATGTTACTACACTTTGGATGAATTCCTGAATGATGGTTCAATATAAACCAAATTAAATTACTTAAGATTAAATGTGTCATTATAATTATATTGCGCGTATTTCTGTAGTCTTTGTTTATATGTTAAAATAATATTATGTAATTTTTGCAATTATTCTTCTTTTTTTTTTTTGCTAATTAAATACCATACTTATGCATGATTTTCAAATATATTTTTATTAGAATTTTTAAATTGTAATCTTGAGCTAGATGCTCACCATATTTGTAAGCCAGCTACTGGCATAACATAGCGCTCGGTTTTATCAATTTAAGATCTGTATTTCTTTACCTGTGTTAACAAATAAAAAGTGATTTGATTTGATTTGATTTAGATTAATGGAAGGTAGTCAGATCCCCTCATCAACCATTAAAGAAGTGATGATCTTCAAACGTCTGAACAGGTCATGGTTAACTTTACCATATACTTCCAATATCATTGAAGTAACACGGTATCAAATTTAGAATCGATAGAACATATGGAAGGTAGTCAGATCCCCTCATCAACTATTAAAGAGCCAATTTTTAAAAGCATGATAAAAAACTATATCTCTCTCCTTAGCTTAATTTTTATTATTTTAATTTAGTTCTTCGCACTTGTTTTTTGATAATAATAATAATGTATATATTATATAAGTGTAATATGTTTTATGTATGTATATGTATGTATTTATTGTATATATGTAAATGGTACACCACAGACTGAGGAGCTCGTGGCTAAATAATAACAGCCGCTCGGGTCGATCGTTAGGTTAAGCCGCGCTTGCCTAGGTTGGTCTGTGGATGGGTGACCGCCCATTACATACCGAGTTTCCTCCGTGCCTCGGAAAGCACGTTAAGCCGTTGGTCCCGGCTGTCATTTGTAGATCTTTGACAGTCGTTTGGTAGTCAGAGGCCCAAAAAGTCTGACAACCAGTCTTACCAAGGGGTATCGTATTACCCGGTACTAACTGGGTTGTGGAGGTTAGATAGGCAGTCGCTCCATGTAAAATACTGGTATTCAGCTGCATCCGGTAAAACTGGAAGCCGACCCCAACACAGTTGGGAAAAAGGCTAGGCAGATGATGGTACACCACAGACTACCTGCGGTATTGTCTCCTTCCCCCCTTATATCCATCCAAAGGTTGTCTTTAAAAGATCGCTTTCAGCGATAAGACCGCCCATTGTGTCACCCCTTGTAAAATGTTCTACATTTGTGTCTGTAATTTTTATGGTGTACATAATAAAGAGTATTCTATTCTATTCTATTCTAAAGAGTTGATGATCTTCAAACGGCTGATCAGGTCATGGTTACCTTACCATATACTTTCAATGTCATTGAAGTAACACGGTACCAAATTTCGAATCGATCGAACATAAGGAAGTTAGTCAGCCCCTCATCAACTAAAAAAGAGATTATGTTCTTTAAACGGCTGAACAGATTTCCATGAAACATGGCTAAGAACACTTAGGATAAAATTATCTATGTTACAAAAAAAAACTAAACGAAAATCGGTTCATCCGTTTGGGAGCTACGATACCACAGACAGATACACAGACAGACCGCTGTATTTGATCGGGGGTTAAAAAAACTTAATTGCAGAAAATAAACCAACTTTAAAAAAAACACTAAAATGGTCAAAAATAACTTTACTTCCGGAAGTAGATAGCAAAAAAGTTAATTAACGCAAAGTCAGCGACTTCCGAAAGTAGTGTTTTTTTTATGGAAGTCGGTTTTTTGCAAGTTGAAGCATTCCATATGAAATCTTTTGTAGTGATTATTTTTATGAACAGTAGATGATTTCTTTCTGCAAGTCGAACTACAAATGAGTGATTTGCCGTCTTCAATACTTTGAACAACAAACACACAAAATATACAAAGTGACTATTCTTTCTTGGCAGCAAAATAAATTCTTATTTGATTGACACAATTTTCTCTTGCCAATATACGTTAGCAATATTCTTAGAAAATTTATTGTCACATTGTCAAAGGAATGCGCATTTCCATTGAAGACAATACTCATTAAAATAGTTGTTTGACGCCAATTATTTACGAACATTACTCAATATGACACCGAACTTTGTTATCGGATAATCTATTTTGGCAACTGTACTTTTTTTTTGCAAAATATTTTTTTATTTTTTGCAAAATATGTTTTTTTTTGCATTTTTTTCTTTGCAAAATATGTTTTTTTTCGCGTAAATTCTCTAGTGGTTGCTAGCGCGACTGTTGAGTAAGAGGTCCTTGGTTCGATTCCCGGGTCGAGCAAATTGTTATTGGGTTTTTCCATCAAGAATTTCTCGGTAGCAGCCATGAAATCTGGATCTGTGCCCGGTTGATGGCAATAGGGGGCGACCCTATTGCCATCAACCGGGCACAGATTACAGACCTATTACATGGGATTAAAACAGATTATTACCTACATGGCCATGGCCATAACTATTACATGGCCATGACTATTATATGTTTTTTTCAAGGGTGACCACTGAAAACCAGCGCTGTGCTGTGGGCTCCCCATAGCATAGCATCATTCTGAGTGGTTTAATTAACCTGTTTGTCGCACTCACGACGTGCTAGATGTCAACTTTTTTATTTCTGTTCCATACGTATGTTATATTTTAAACGTCTTATAAGTTTTGTACCTAATACCTATGTTTTGCACGTCATGTGCCTGCGGCAAATATATATTTTTTCTTTCTTTCTTCCTTCTTATTACATGGCCCAGGGTTGGCGGCTCCGACTTACGAACAGTAAGTCGTGGGTTCGAACCCAGACAGGCGCATTACTTTATGTAATTTATTTCATCACCATTACTCTCAAAACGGTGAAGAAAACATCGTGAGGAAACGAATGTCCTAGAACCAACGAAATCAAAGACATGTGACATCTACCAATCCGCGCTGGGCCCACGTGGTGGATTATAGCCCATTCCCTCTCATTGAGAGGAGGCCTGTGTCCCAGCAGTGGGAACATTAATTGGCTGATGATGATGATGAAAACATAACTGGCGAATGTGGGTGTACTATTAGGTACCTCTACCCAACCCTTCGGGCATAACAGGCGTGATTAGTGATAGATACTTAGAGCCTATATTACCTCAAATTAGCAACTCTATTTGTGGTGGTTCAAATTTCGTTTAAAATACTGTTAGAATAACGTTCTAATCAGCTTGCACTACAAAGTGGTTGTTACGTCAGTCACTGCAGGCCGAATAGTGCGAAATGAGTGATTTTTATCCTTTATACTTTTGGAAAAAATAAAAATCATCAGACCTATTTTATAGTTAGTTCAGTTAGTATGCAAAGTTTCATGATCTAATTTCAAGTACTTTTTGAATACCAGCGGTTTATTGTTCGATTTGGAGGTAACTTTGGAATATTTTTCTATCGAGAAAATTTTATCGAATCGTATTTTCGCCAAACATAAGACCTAACATTAATCCTCAACTTTACCATATATTTATTTCAAAATTAATGCTGCAGTATTTTCGGCATAACGGAGGATCATGCTAAGCCATTTGAGGTAATAATTATAGGCCCTTAAAAACGTGATTGTATCATATTCTCTCTCGTCTCATTGTCATGAACAACTTTTACTTTGTACTGTGAATACTCCGTGAGCACAGTCACGTGTTTTGATTATCCGTCACTAAATATAAGTCGTTCTACATTCAATGATGACATCTTGACATTTCAGATGAGAATTACTTATGCCATAGGAATTTATTGACGTTATTGGCATTGTGTAAGTTCCGACTGAATCGACTGTAATTTCACAATCTTATGCAATTTTATATACAGGGTGTAAACATCCTCATCACGAAGCCGTCAACCAAGCATACTAATTAACTTTACGCAAAAATTACTGCTGTGGGAAACGACTTTTTTTTTGTAGTGAAAAATCATGTTTTGTGGTAGAAGAATTCAATGTAACGCACTCAAAATATGTGCTGATGGATGGATTGAATAGTACGGGGGTCGTGGAGGTGTTTAAAGTCAAAATCTTAAATGAAAAACTTGAATTACAAAAAAAAAAAAACTAGTATTAAAGTTGGAACTTTGACCCCCAATATCTCCGTAACTAGAAGGTTCCCAGGTATGGTGTAGAACAAAAAAAATGATCGCAATTATGAGGAGAATAAGTGCCTTTCGGCTTCGTTAAGAGGTGTTTTACACCTTTTATGAGTCACTGCATTCAATGACGACAACTTGACATTTTCGATGCAAATTACTTATGCCATACGAATTTATTGACGTTATTGGCATTGTGTAAGTTCTGACTGAAACGACTACAATTTCACAATCATGCAATTTTATATATTTGTATAGTTTGAGTCACACACATATTTTGCTAAACTAGTTTTGAACTGGCCCAAAAAGTCTAACAACCAGTCTTACCAAGGAGTAGAGTATTACCAAGTACTAACTGGGTTGTGGAGGTCAGATAGGCAGTCGCTCCATATACTGGAGCGACTGCAGCCTGCTGCTGAGCTGCATCCGGTTAGACTGGAAGCCGACCCTAACAAAGTTGGGAAAAGGCTTGGTAGATGAGTTTTTAAACGGGCGACTTCTATAAAATAAGAATTATTTACGCTACAATGCGCTATGCTATGCTTCAGAAAAGGCAGTGGGCACTTGGGCAGCGAACATTGCTCGCAGAACGGATGGCCGATGGGGCCGAAAAGTTCTGGAGTGGCGACCGCGAACCGGAAAACGTTGCGTTAGAAGGTCTCCCACTAGGTGGACCGATGACCTGGTGAAGGTTGCAGGAATCCGCTGGATGCAAGTCACAAGGGACCGGTCAATGTGGCGACACTTGGGGGAGGTCTATGTCCAGCAGTGGACGACTTTAGGCCGAAATGATGAAGAGCTTTGATCAAGCCCATCATCAACATCGACAGTCCGAATTCACCAACTACACACCACACGTTTACACACCAGTTGCATAGTTGCTTATGCCAATCTTCACTTTCCTGTCGCAGTTGCATACAGGTTTGACCCACGATGGCCATAAAAGCCCACCCTCATAACATAAAAGCATACCCATACCCATCATAATAAGCATAAGCATACCCTCTCTGTCTGGTCAAACAAAGAAATAATCGTGCAGTAATAAAGAAATACAACAAAACATGAATGTTATTGCCGGTATTCTACACAGGAATAGGTGATTTCGTTAGTAATGTTGTCCCATCAGAAAACCAATTTATTTTAACATTATCAACACTCATTACGTATAAATCTACATAATCAAGTCAAAAACATACACCATTTATACCCATGAGACTTTTCAACTTCGTCGTAAAGCCACTTCAAAATATTCTAAGCGTTTAAGGAATTCAATCACAGTCGCTCCGTCAATCAGTCTCCTGAGAAAACGAAGTGACGTCACGAACTGGCTCCAATTACCACAAGCCCTCGAATTATCTACTATTCATGTGATGTTAGGGCTCCGGAATGAGCGGGGACTTCAACTAAAGGAAAATAAATAAACTAGTAATGACGAATATGATATTCTACAAGAATCTAATGAAAAAGGTTCTCTCTGAAAGTGTTCCTTGCCCTGAAGATGAGATCGCTAATTTTAAAAAAGTGTCCAAAACCAGTTTTGCAGAATAGTCAAATTCGTCAGTTTCAGTTTTGCCAGTTTATGTCATTCAGGTCTTGTACGAGGAGATGCAACACAAAAATTTAATTTTAAGATATAGGTATTAGTTTCGTGTGCAATATTTGTGTTATTTTTTATTTAATAATTATCTTACTTTACTTTAATAAGTACATGTTAAATTTCACGTAGATACGCATTATACAATAATGTAAAATTATATTTGCATGCCCTAAAAAGGCAAAATATGGTTTGTGCCTAAACCACCAACTTTAACATCTGGTAACACCTGTATTTTAAGCAAATAAATAATTCTTATTCTTATTCTTATGAAAATCTACATTCCCGTTGTTACATTTTGTCATTTTTCTCTACATCTGAAAGAACCTGCCTGCAGGTTTTTTGTATTTAAAACTTTTCAAATTCGGCCCTTTCTACTCGGGTATCAAGTATTCATACTGAATTAATAAGCTTGCTGAAAACCTGCGCTGGAAACAATAACTTTTACCATTACGTTAATGTTAATTAATTATTGTTGTTGTTATTGTTAATTATTTTGATCTAGTAATAAGCCTATATGTTCTTAGTTTGGATATTGTAATGTGATGGCTTTTGGTAAATTATTGTATTTATTTATTTTTATTTCATCATCATCTGCCTAGCTCTTTCCCAACTATGTTGGAGTGGGATACCAGTCTAACCGGATGCAGCTGAATACCTGTATTTAACATGGAGCGACCGCTTATCTGACCTCCACAACCCAGTTAGTACTGGGTAATACGATATCATCATTTCAGCCGAAAGACGTCCACTGCTGGACATGGGCCTCCCCCAAAAGGGGGTTTTTGCCATAATCGCCACGCTTGGCAGGCGGGTTGGCAATCGCAGTACGGTTGTTACAAAAGCACAGAGAATGCTGCTGCCCATTCTCTGGTAAGTCCCTTAGTCGCCTTGTTTTTTTTTTCGTATGGGAAATCATCAAATGACTTCTCCCGCTCTGGGCAGAGCAGGAGGGAGTGTCAGACTTTTACTGACCAAAACCCATCCATGTTCCTTCATCGCCCTTTGTGTTCCGGGGCCACGGTATCTCTTTCGAACTGTCCCGCAACCCCGGCAGGCATCGGTCCTCACGGACCCCTTCCTTTTTGCTGACTCTCTTTGAGGCGCGCGTGGAACACGAACGCGCCGTCGACACGGTCCCTTAGTCGCCTCTTACGATACCCACGGGAAGATATGGGATGGTGCTATTCTTTACGTCCGACACACACGATATTATTTATTTTTATTTATTGGTTCTATTAAAGAAATCACCAATCATCTATTAGAATGACATTCAAAGACACCACATAATCTCCGTTACTAGCACCACACCCTAAAAACACACTTAACACTTACACATTAGAATTATTTACTCGCCCCCTCTAATTTGGCCGTAAGTTACATCAGTTTCTGACGTCACTGGGTATGTCAGGGTCCCTATACCACGTCAGCCATGATTAATGGCGAATCGAAACCAGTTGACAATGCTAATGGTTGTTATGAATCAGAGGCGAGTAAAATGGGCTGTTTATTTTATATTTGGTTCATGTTTGTGGACGGAAATTGATGTGTTTTGTTTGTAGTAAGCGTTTTGTCGCTTGAATTTGTTTTAACTTGGTTAGGCTCCTACCGACTAAAACTGTGTAATAAAACAGTAGAACTAAGGGCCAAGTTCACCGAAAAGATAACAGTCTGATTATCTAAAAACAGCTGTTTAAAACACATTTTTGAACATGAAAATGAGTTTTAAACAGCTGTTTTTAGATAATCAGACTGTTATCTTTTCGGTGAACTTGGCCCTAATGGGGCTTTTTGTTCCTACTAGTTTTACGATTTTGCACTACCAGCCCGCGTAGTATGGCGACGTAGAAACGGGGAAAGACTCGACAAATCTTTTGTTCATCTGTCATTTTGTCGATATTAAATAGACAAAATGACAGATGAACAAAAGATTTGTCGAGTCTTTCCCCGTTTCTACGTCGTCATGCTACGCGGGCTGAAATAGTAGGACTAGTGAGAAAAAAGTCCCACTAGTTCTACCGTAGAACTGTGTAGTAGAACTAGTGGGAATGATCGCCGTTCGATCTAGAACTTTAACTTGGTTGTACAAGGTAATCTTTATCTAAATAACTTAACATAACATCACGCTTGTAATCCCCGCAGGGTTAGGCAGAGGTGTACTATCGAGGACACTCCCGCCTGACCACCACTAAGCTCATTTTTGCTTGCACTCGCAACATAAAAACGCTCTCTAGCTCCGCCCCGTTGACTTTGTGTAGAAAAAATGAATGAAAAGATACCGAATCGGCCGAGCACATTGACGACGCACGCCAAACGAGAGTTATTGTTACTTTGCGCGCCAAAGTTGACGCTTTCCTAATAGGCCCAAACTTTAAGGGGGCGTGGCTCAGCGCGTCCGCATGATTTAAGCGAAAAAAAATTAAAATGGTCAGGCGGAAAAAACCCCGATAGTACCTAATAGTACACACACATTTCACCGTTCCATGTAATAGGGGGCGAGTCTATTACCATCAACCGGGCGCAAATCCAGACTCCGTGGCTGCTACTGTGAAATTCCTGATGGAAAACCCCAATGACACTTTGCCCGACCCGGGAATCGAACCCAGGACCCCATGCTCAGCAGTCGCCCTTGCGACCACTCGACCAACAAAGCAGGCGATACAATCAGAAGATTGGAAAACCGTTATTGATGCAGAAACCACTCGGTCAGATAGAATCTTTCTAAAATAAATAAACTTACCGCAAACTATTGATGTAAACAGCAACATTTCAAACCGCAATAGATAGCGAGCGGTTTTCCGTTTTCTGACTTTTATTTAATTTTTCTAATTACTGCGAAAATCACAAATATCCGCAGCTTTTTTTATTTGATTATGTTTATGGATAGCTAGGCTACAAATCAACATTAAATGTAAAGCAGGGGTAAAACGTGGGCAACTGTCAAAAGTCTCAATGAACTTTAAAAAAATGTTTTTTTCACCATATTTTAATTTGCAATTATTTTAAGGTAAACGTTAACATAATAATAAATACATATTAGTTGTTTCATATTCTTCAAAAGACGAGGTTTCCAGAAATATATAATACATTATACCTTTTCCAGTAACGTATAACAATAAAATCGATTTGAAAGTGATGAAGTGAACGGGCTTAACATGGTCGTCCGTCAAAACTACAAAGTTTGTGGTAAAAAACATTTCATAGAATATGTATAATTTTTTGATATTATAGTCTAGTTAGCCGTGTGGTATCCGGCAGAGTAGAATAGAACCAACCCATTACACTCACGGGTGTCGTATAAGGCGACTAATGTCTGAGGCAGAACACCTTGCGCCTCCGTAGACCAGAAAATGGGCAGCAGCGTTTTCTGTTAGTCACTGCGATCTCCAATCCGCCTGCCAAGCGTGGAGATTACGGCAAATTCCTCCCATCATGGGAGAGGCTTATGTCCAGCAGTGGACGTTATGGGTTGTTGTATTATAGTCTAGTTTGGTCCTTAAACTATTGAGTAAAATAAAAAAGCATGCCAGTAGCGATATTGACAAAAACCATTTTTAATCAGCAATTGTTCTAGGATTTTCCATAGTGCTCCGCCTCCCCGCGCGCGGAAGACAAGCACGGCTAGCTGAAGACAGGGCACTATGGCGCTCATTAGAGGAGGGCTATGTCCAGCAGTGAACTATTATAGTCTGATTATGATTATTATTATTATTTTTCCCAGTAATCACAGTCAAAATTATGTGATGGCACGTCTATGACCTCATTTAACATTACTTTAGAAAAAATGGCACGTTGATACATAAAGGTTCGCCAACCCTGAGATAGATAGTTATCAAAAGCTAAAAGTTCAACGTAATACAAGCGACATTCTAAAGAAAATAATCGCATATATCTCAATTCTAAAAGCTAGGGATGACATTAAATGCCCTTTCATTCTCAAGGGTGCAATGACAGCCAAAACTTCTTTTTACGTCTTTTTGAATACTTAAAGCCCTTAGTTTTATAAGCCTAATGCAAGATTTAGGTAGTAATCCGTTTTTGTAAAATTCCGAATATTTATAACGGTGTTACTTAAGTTCCGGTGTCGTCCCATTGGTCCGGGGTTGTCGTACGCAGTTTAAGTGGTTTGAGTCTTTTGGGAATAGTCCGTAGATATCTAATCAAATAAATTATAATTATAGAGTACTAGCGGACGTCCCGCAGTTTCACCCGCGTAATTCCCGTTCCCGTGGGAGTACGGGGATAAAATATAGCCTATGTTACTCGGGGTGAATGTAGCTTTCTAAAGGTGAAAGAATTTTTGAAATCGGTTCATTACTTCCGGAGATTACCCCCTACATACAAACTTACAAAAAAATGTTACCTCTTTATAATATTATATTAGTAGAGATTCCAATTTTTTGGAGGAGTTTCTTGCGTTACTGGTCTTCTTTGGGGGGCGAATATGGCCCGAGAAAGCATAAGATACAGAATTTGCTTATATTTTCCCATGTTGGGTATATTCCAATATTTTACATGAACCAACTGTTTATCTGATAACCTCCACAACCGAGTTTCTGGGTAACAAAGAAAAGTCCGTCAAAATATGTTTTTCAGCAAATTGATTAACGGAAAGATTTCTTAGCACGATGCCTACTTTCGCAGTATGACTACTTTTTTTACATAGTGCGTAGATTCAAAATATTATTTTTAAGTGATTGTTTGAAATTACTATTTAATACGTAAAAAATAATTCCCTTATTGTGAAAATAGTCCTCTTTTGGCGGGGTTTTGGGGAGCCGAAACTTGTGCCAAACAAAAATTTCTTCAACTTGAAACCAGTATTGAAATTAATACTACTGAAAGCTTCCATCCCTACCACTCCACCTATCTACTCCTGAAATGCAATGGTATCGAATGTTAGACGGAATACTTACTTTCCTATCCAATTTCCTTTCACTTTATAAAATAAATATAAGAGAGAGAAAACTTAGAGTCCCTCTTCAACGTGACGAGATCTATTTGAAAATAATTTAAAATAAATTGAGGAGTTTCGTGGAAAATCCTCCTGCTTGAAGGAAAATTGTGCAAGATAGGTCATTTATTTGCGTTTTGTTGTTCTAAGTTCGTTTTCTGTTCTAAAGTAATTTGTTGTAAAATAATTGAAATGAAAGATGAAAATAATAACTGAATCAGTGTAGCCTTATGAAATGATTATAACACGAAACAGAGTCAAACGGCATGAAAGAGTTTAACCCGTATGCTCCCGGCCGTGCCTCCAGAGGCACAGTGCATTGTTATTTTAATTGTGTCTGTAATTGCGGGTATTGAAGTGCTACCTCATATTTAGGGTTCCGTACCCGAAGCACAATATAAATATGGACAGTAGGGAAACCACCTACATACGCTCGAAACCGCACACTCACACTAATATGCGCATCAACGGGCCCCCGAGCGGACGTTGCGGTGCTGTCAGTAGCACGCGCCCGCTCCGACGAGCGCACGAAACGTTTTCGTCCAACCGCGGCTCGCTCCCGCCAAAACGTGTAAAAGGTTACGCCGTAATGACAAAGTTAAAGATCTATAGTTCTACTAGTTGTTGTGTGACTCATAGATACCCGCAATTACAGACACAATTAAAATAACAATGCACCGTTCCCCTTCGGGAACGGCTGGGGACATACGGGTTAATATTAAACTGTTTTCCGTGTTTAAACTATCTTCTTTTGTTGAGATTAACCAACGCCATAAGATAACTACGCCATAAATACTATTTAAATTATATTTGTAAGCTAGGTTCATATTTCAATTCGATCGATTGATCACAACAGAATAAAAATGTTTTAATAAAAAAAAAACAATATCAACAACATTAAAAGGGACAACCCTATGGCTTCAATGGAGCGTAGGTAATTATTGCATCAACTAGCCTTAGTTTCAGTACTGTCCATATTTATACTGTGCCCGAAGAGTAACCGACGGGAACCTATTACTAAGCCTCCGCTGTCCATCCGTCCATCTGTCAGTCAGCGGACTGTATTTTAATATGATCCGTAATAGGTAGAAAGTTGAAAATTTATCAGCATGTGTGTTTCTTTAACCGTTATAACTACAAATAATAAAAATAAATTAAAAATTAAGGGACCCTTTTACGATGGTACGGAACTCTTCATGCGTGAGTCCGACTCTCACTGGGCCGGTTTTTTTTTTAAATTACCAAAATTGTTTTCATAAAAAAGAGCTACAGTTTCCTAAGAAAGTTTTCCAGTATCTTTAATGGATTTGGATTACACCTTATGCTCTAAAAAATGTTCTACATTTGTATCTGTAATTTGTATGGTGTACATAATAAAGAGTATTCTATTCTATTCTATTATTGCCTACGAAGAAACAGCCTGTATACCAGACAAAACAGTTGCGTTTTCCATGATTCTTCTCCACCTCAAAAACTTCTTATACTAAATACATAACTATCTTTTCAGACGCAGATGGATCGGAACAGAAGGTCTCAATAATGCTGAACGGAGAAGAATCAGAATTGTACTTCGTGAACTGTACTACGACAAAGGTAAACACATTTGAAATTAACTTTTAATAATCAAGAAGTTTTAATGAACTCTTGAACTAATGAATACGAAGTTTGTAACTGAAGATTTCACTGGAAAATTATTTGAATAAAGTTATTTTTAATTAAAGCTTCAATCAGTTATTGCAATATTGATTTACAATAAGGGTGTTGAACTTGTCCATATTAACTTTATGAAGTTAAAATTACATAAAAGCTTAATAAAAGATTTTCATAGGAGTCATCATCAGCCAATTAAAGTTCCCACTGCTGGGACACAGGCCTCCTCTATGAGCGGGAATGGGCTATAATCCACCACGCAAGCCCAGTGCGGATTGGTAGATATCACATGTCTTCGATTTTTTGGTTCTATGACATGCCGGTTTCCTCACGCTGTTTTCCTTCACCGTTTTGAGAGCAGTAGTGATGAAATAAATTACACAAAGTAATGCGCCTACCTGGGTTCAAACCCACGACTTACTATTCGTAAGTCAGTGCCGCCACCACTGGGCCACCGCTGCTCTGATCATAGGAGTAGTTAAGTAAAAGAAAGATTACAACATTTTCTACAAGAGCTTGTTCACCAACACACGAAGATCAGGAGAATCCTCTGTGGAAAGTACAGGAGCAATCGTTGGTGCCATGCTTGGGGAAGGAAAGCCTATGTCCAACAGTGGACTGTCTTAAAGCTTTATTATAATGTTTTTTATAGTGGTATCTTTATTACCAGCATCCAAGTGTATTTGTCACCTCTTCATCATTTCATCACCTTCTAAACTTGGCCCAATTCGGTCTTTCTTTCTTTATTGTGTAGTTAGTGCCTAATCTGTTGTCAGAGTTTTTATGCAACCCATGGGTTATATTATCTGTGCCATGGGGTTCTGACTTGGCTTTACATGCCGTCAAGAAAAGGCATGACGACAGTATAAAAAAATGCCAATATCCATATATATATATATATATATTAGTCCGTCAGTTACAGTATTGGAAAATAATGGACACGTATTTTTTGTTTTTGTAAATCAATGAATATTGACAAATAAAACGCATCAAAACTCGGGAGTGGGGGCTCGTGATGTCAGAACTAGCTAAAAATTATACCTAGGCGTGACGTATTGAGAATTTTAAAAGCATCATATCTTCGTCAATTTTGGTTTACGTAACAAAAGAAAAAATATGACGGACTAATTAGTTTTTTTTTGTCGTCGCGACAAATATCTCTGAGGCATGCTGGTTTCCTCACGATGTTTTCCTTCACCGAAGCAAGTGAATCAGAGATGCGGGTCTTGGGCCATTTAGTGACGGTACATCATAACTTCTTCCATCCTTCTTCTACTTCATGTTACTAATAAAACCAATATTTCCATATAGGAAGAAATTGAGCGCTCAGAACCCCCAGATGCCTTCGTGGTGATTTACTCTGTGGTGGACAAGGCATCCTTCCAGAAGGCTGAACAGGAACTGGCCAGGCTAATAGACAGTGACATGCTTCGTGCAAGACCTGCTATCCTGGTGGCCAACAAAATAGACCTGGCTAGGAGTCGAGCTGTTTCAACACAAGGTGAGTTGATAATCTTCTCAGTTACCTACTTATTTTAAATCATTTAGATGCATTGCTGAAGTTACTTTTTATGGAGCAACGGTTGCAAGTATTAGTGTGCAACAACGGATAGTATAAAGTTATAGAAAGTTCGGTTTAATGTTGAGACGTTTGTGGTGGCTAAATAATAACAACAACTCGGGTTGATCTTTAGATTAAGCCGCACTTGCCTAGGTTGGTCCGTGGACATAGCGGAGTTTTGTCCCTGCCTCGGAAAGCACTTTCAACCGTTAGTTTCGGCTGTCATTTGTAGATATTTGACAGTCGTTTCCGGGAGTCAGTGGTCCGAAAGTGTGACAACCAGACTTACCAAGAGATAGCGTATTATCCAGTACTAATTGGGTTGTGAAGGTCAGATAGGAAGTTGCATCTGGTTAGACTAGAACTCGACCCCAACATAGTTTGGAAAAGGCAGATGATAATCATAATGTAAGTAAATAAATATTGCTGGACATTACACACAGCGCCATCTAGTGCCACACTAAGCAACAAGGCTTGTGTCGTGGTGGACACCAGTTAGTTGATATACTAAATATATACTTTTTGTTTGTAAATACATACTTATTATACATATAAACATCCATGACTCGGAAACAAATGTCCATGCTCATAACACAAACATTTGCTCCGACCGGGATTCGAACCCGAGACCCTAAGAACGTAAGGCAGCCTCACTACCGCTGCGCCAATCAGGTCGTCAAGCTGAAGAAGAATGTGGTCATATTGCAAAATGTTACTCTACAAAAAGTATCTTCTGTGTGTGTACCTTATAGATTTAAATGATTGCTTATTTATTTATTTATTTATCTTTAATTCAGGTAGAACCCATAGCTGTGTTAGTATTCCTTAACCTATGTTAGTAAAATAGACAAAAAAACATACACACACTAACTAATAATACTTAATTAAGCCACCTCACGGAGACACCTGGCAACATACATGCACTGCGCACAGGTGCCCCATCAAATGGCCCTCAGTCTTACTAGCAATAATGCTCAGAAGACTGTTGTCGCCGCCCCGCATCCGACGCAGTAGTGAAGCGGATCTTTTACGAATGATCGCAAAGAAGTCGTCTGTACGCGCTACTGCGAACATCCCTGACGCACTACAGAAACGAGGCAGCGAGAGCAGTATCCGAAAAGCATTGTTGTATTGCACACGCAGGGCATTAAACGTTTTCTGCGTGTATCTGGTCCACAGACTGCAAGTATAAAAGGTCTGGCAATAAGCCCTAAACAGAGTAATCTTGACATTGCTGTCGCACTTTGCAAATCTGCGGGCCAGCATGTTGCATCTTACGGCAAATGCCCTCCGCTCCCTCTCAATATCACAGTTATCAGTGCCATCCTCTGTAACCCAGTGACCAAGGTATTTGAACTACTTGACTCTGTTTAGAGTGGCACCACATAGCGAGACTGGTGGTACTACTTCATAGGTCTTGTTTTGTGCCATAAAAACTAACAGCTCGCTTTTCTTGGCAATATACCTTAGCCCATGGGCTCCAGCATAGCAGTCACATATATTTAACAGCTTCCTCATTATAACTGAGGTTAAAGACAGCTTTATACAAGGTGGAAGGGACTACGACGCTAAAATGGTTACCACATTCAGTACGTTCATTCTGAACCAAACAAAAACAACTGTCCCATACATTTTGACCGCTTACGTATTGCAATTTTGTAGGAAGCAGTTGTTTTTCTTTTGCTTCGGTATTTCTTCCACTCTGTATGGATGAACAGCACTTTACAAATGATTCAGATCAGAAATCCCGATTCAAAATCGACACATAAACGGTGTTCAGGACCTGCAGTGACATTATTTGCTACGGAATATTGACACCCACTTGAACGAACTTATAAACGATAAGTCGATCGAGTGAAATTCGCCTTCTTGCCCGATCCTACCTCTACGAGGCAGCCCGCAACGCTAAGCCTATATTTTAAATAATAATATTTTAAATAAAATATATTTTTAATTCCCAAAATAATAATAATTCGACCTAGCCTGACCCTAGCTCCCCGCCCCTCAATGATGCCCTAAGCCGAGGTCTGAACCCCTCGGGGGGTTACCCTTAGCGAGCGGTCATTTAATTGTATATCACGACTCCCTGGCTTGTAAGCCCTGGATGGGGCCTCGTAATTACAAATTCATTTGAGGTCACCACAGGATAGTCTAGTTGAGCAGTATTGCAACCTTATCGAGTTGAACACCGGTTTTTTTAGGTAGGGCATCCCTACCCCTCCCAACCTAACAAAAGATATTACACAAACAGTGCACGAGTGCAATTAATGCTAAACATAATAAAACTGTACACTGTAAAATAACGCAGCTGTGCGTTTAATATCGCCGCTATCTATCATCATGTCAATAAACAGAATCTTATTTACTTATCCTTCGTAGACCTTGTGGCGAGATCCTTATCTTAATCTAAAAGGTAATGTGGTTACATGTCCACGCAAATTACTTTCTGATTACAAGATTACAAAGATAATAATGATGGTTGTTGTCACAGTAGAGAGAACGGGGGATAGATATACGGGCTGCGGGACTGTTGGAAAGAGATACCGTAGCCCTGGAACACAAAGGAACATGGATGGGTTTTAGTCAGTACAAGTCTGACACTCCCTTCCGTTCCACCCAGAGTAATCATTTGATGATATCCCATCCGAAGAAAAAGGGATATCTACACACCTCATATCACCGGCTGGCTCTCTGGACTAGTAATGGCAATCGCCACCGGTTGCAGATCTGCAAAACTTTACGTTTATTTTAGATTTTTGTGAACGAGACGTTTATTATTTATGTAAAGATGACCAAACTTGGCCAATATACAAAGTTTTTCATATACAATATTATGTTATTAAGGACAGTTTTCACATAATTATCTTTTGTTGGAAAGAGCTGATTTCCCTTGAGACGGTCGGCCGCCTGATGATGTCTTTATTCGTATTATCTTGTTAGCTATACATTATTTTGGGTATCTACCTGACTACGGCGAAGAAACAAGATGGTTGTGATTTTATGTTGCAGTTTTATAGAGAGTGAACCTTTTTTGTGAAGCCACAGAGTGTTTTTTTTTTCAATCTATTTGTATAGCCTGCTCCCTTTTTCGACTGATATTTTTATTTTTATAATATTCCTTTGTTTATAAAAACCTTTATTATTTTTTATGAGGATGCGATTTTTGTCGAAAGAAGAAATAATATCTGTGGACACTATACATTTATGTGTTTTTTTTTAACAAAGCTTTATGAATTCTTAATTTTAACAAGTTTGTGCTGTTAGAAGTGTAGAAACAACACTGGTGTCGATTCTGTTGTGCACAAACTAAACTTAATTTAGGCTATTGCTATCCTTTTCTCTCTAATAAAACGAGAAAGAGACGGACGTAATTTAGAGCTGTCAAAATTAGTTAATAATTAGCTAATTCCAAATAATATTTCCATACAAATGAGGGGTGCACGTAAAGACATGTTGACTAAAAACACGGTGAAGCGCAAGGCATAAACTAGTTTGACAGCTCTAACTTAGTTCATAGCTATAGCCGTCCTTTACTCGCACTGCCTTTTAGTAAATGATAGCAATAGCCTAAACGAAGTTTAGTTTGTGTACACCACAATCGACACCACTGCATAACAAAATCAGCCCATCACATTCTCACTGCTGGCCACACAGGCCTCTTCCGTGTGAAAGAAATAAAACTTCATAATCTTACTAATTTACTATTCTCTCCAACAGATGGCAAGTGCCTCGCATGTACCTACAAAGCGAAGTTCATAGAAGTATCAGTCGGCATCAACCACAACGTGGACGAACTCCTCGTCGGTATCCTCAACCAGATCAGGCTAAAACAGCATCAGTACACAGCCGAAGGGGGCAGAGAATCCTCACCAGCTCATTGGTACAAGTCCCGGGGGGTGGTGAGAGCCAGTATGAAAGCGAGACAGATGTTCACCTGGATCTTCGGGAAGGAAGACTCGAAGTTCAAGAACTGTGAGAATCTCCACGTCCTGTGAGTCGAAAATGACGGACCCGTGTTCGTCTAAAGTGGTCTAAAGACATTGGGACTTCTGTGCTGTGTATAGAGACGGTTCTGTGTGGTGTTTGTATGTTTGTTTGTACTTAAATGTTTAAAATCATGCAGCTGGTTATGGTGGATGGGTGCTGTTTATGTGGATATTTTTTCACAGTCCTTTTATAGTTATTTTTACAACACCTGTGGGGTTATAGCCACTATATCAAAGACCTTTACAATTACTGCTTTTAGAATACACTTTGAAAACACAGAACTAAAATAAATGTTACAAATTTGACATATCGATGCAAATTGACTTGACAAGCAACCATCTTGAACTGCACACTTATAGTGGTAATGCTATGAAATAACTATGAAAGCACTGTAGTTGTCATTATTGACACAACCATCAGATGACATTACCAGCTGTGTTACCAACCAAAAAAATAAAAAAGGCCAAATATAAAATTGGTATTCACTAGTCGTTATGTGCCAATTTTGAGAGAATTTAATAAATGTAGGTAAGTTTATATTTAAGTTAGATACACATATAAGTGAGACGTACAGTATTTTCCCGAATACTTTTAATATATCATTAAAATGACGTATCAGCAATATATAATAAATAAGTGATAATATTCTATCATGTAGATAAATATATATTGTATTAAAATATGCGAATATTATTGGACCATGCGTACGTACATAATTATTTAATGACATATATAGTTGCTGCCAATTAAGATCGCAATAGCGGTCATTGACCCACCTACATTTATTTAAAACTTTGAAATCCAAAAATAAGCCTGATCAAGTCCTGAATCGTCATCTAACGTGATCTTCAACACTTTTTCTAATGAAAAACGATACATGGTTCATTTGTTTTAGTTCGTACGAAGAGATATTAGGAGAAGGGCAATGACCGCTATTGCGATCTTAACTGACAGCAACTATAACAATGTTAATTGTCGTAATTTTATAGAATATAATATAGTACCTAAAATACACCAATATACCTATTTGTGTAGTTAATCTATAAATATTACTATATTCTATAAGTATTATTAAAATAATTATATGGCATATTTATAATTTCATCTGTACCTAAGTACCCCATGTTTTAGGTTTTTTCATGTACCTAAGTAAAATCGTTACAAATTGCGTTTTTCTTAAAAAAGTGTTGCCAGTTTTTCAATAATGTAATGTCGGTTATTTTATGAAATAACCATAATCTTACTTTCTTGTTGATTCTGTTAATAACTTATTAATTACTTTTAAATTGAAATGAATTTTACTTACATAACAAATCCAGAATATTATTGCTGCACGCTGACCTCACACATTCGTACAATTTTACGTTCAAATTGATCCAGGGTCCATATTATTCCTTCCATCCATGCCAAAACCTACTCATTTAACCTAAATACTATTTATAGCATCTAAAATTAACTATAAGAGATAATTGTACCACAAGTGTCGAAACTGGGGTATTCTATTGAAACTTAACTTTGAAAATGCTAGTTGGTCAAAGTCATTTTTTAATTACCTATAACAGAAAATAAACATACAAAGTGTAAAATACATTGCCCGCAGTCTGTTTCCATGAATTCAATTATTACACTAATCTTTTCATTTTTCTTCAGTAATATTCAAAGATCGGAATAGGTAAGTACAGTTTATTTACTTAAACGTCAAAAAAGTAGTTGAAGTACTTGAGGTTTAAGCAAATCTCTCTCCGATTTTTTTTGACGAAAAATATAAACACGGGAGCTTCTAGATTTGTGTAATAACATGTGGACAATACCTCCCTCTAATTTAAAAGCTTTATTTTTTAATTTTAAAGTCATGGGTTTATTGTAGATGTTAGAGTCAAAACTTTTAATCGGTCAAAACCACTTTTGACTGTCAGTCAAAGTCCAAGTCAAAATGCGTTTTCTGCATTAAAAATATGTTGCTTTAGAATGCCTCAGTTGTAATTACTTAGTCCTAGAATGACCTGATGTTTTTAAAGGGTCACAAAACAACCTAATAAGTTTCTAAGTAAATGTTAGTTATTGTTAAAATAGTTTTCACCGATCAAAAGTAGTTTTTACTGATTAACAGTTTTAGCTGTGAGATACGTATTGGATACATGGAAACAGTCCGTGCTTCGATGTCTCATACACCGTCAATTTCATTGGAACATCCACTAAATGCATTTATGACATCAATAGGACATTAATGACTTTACCTCTTGGCTAAAATGATTAAAGAAAAAAAAACGAAAATTAATTGAAATTTTGACAAATGAACTTTAAAATGGCAGCTAAGCTAATTTGTATAAGATTTTCTTTCACAAATGTTATACCCCAGTACTCCATTGTTTTTTTTTTCTTTATTTAATTGTACTTTAAGTATATAAAATGTATATAATCAATGCGAATGCACGGAGGATTTGATGTTGTATTTAATAATATAAATAAATATGTAAGCGAAACGTTTATTAAATGTTCATGTACTATTATAATAATTCTTGTACTCATATTAACTGTTTGTAATCTTTACTGGTTTGAATGGAGTAGTTGTAAAAAGTACACGGACAAACAAAAAAGTAAAAAGGAAAAAAAAAAAATCCTCCTGTAATCATAAAACTATTATCGCATATAGAGTTTATTTAAATTAGCTGTCGAAACTCTGCAGAGGTATCGATATCTTAACACAGTTAAACAAAAAAAAACTGGTTTTCCGAACTCAAACTAAGTATGAGTAAAGAGTCTTCAAGTAACTGCAATACCGGTCGTTACCCACAAAACAATCTTTTTCATTTTTGTTTAAATATTGTATCCATCATGGCTATAGAGTTACGCTAGCAATTTAATTTCATCATGAGACAGAATTTTTTTTTAAAAATACACCTGAATATCTGCAGTTTTCGTTATTTTTTACAATGACCTCGTTCAAACCATCAATACTGTCCATAATAGTTGAAGACTCCTATTTGTAACAAAATAAAACTTATCGTTAAAATCCCTAAACACCATGACTGAACACCAATACAATTTTATTACTCCTATTTAATATCTTTACGTCTTTTGAATTACGATTCAAAACAGTGCCTTTTTATTGTTAAAAAAACGTATTATAATACCTTATGTGCTATTTTTACTCATAATTTGTGAAAAAATATGTAATTATACCTACCCCTAGTAGACATTATACTTTCCCATTGTTAGTTATATTGAGATATACTGATTCATATAAAATGATGCTTAATTTAAGTCAGGGAAAATACTGTCAACTTAACGTCAACTTCATTCTTTGACAGCTGTATAAAATGTCTATAACACGTCAAATTGACGCAGTGTCAAATTTCTTGACCAATATTTTCTCTGGCGACACATTGTTGGTACTACCCGGGTAATATCAAAACCTTATATTCCGAGTTTTATCAACAATACCCGTGTAACATTGCCCGTTACGCGGAAATTTCAAAATATTTAAGATTTATAATGGTGTTAATTTTGTAAATAAATAAAGTTACTAGTATTATCAAGTGCATTTTGCAAAATGTATGAGCTTTCAATTTGTATTAGCGGGCCTAGGTGGACGCTATTGAAGTGGTAGATTATTTGAGAGATTTCTGATATTCCTACTAAACACTCAAGCCCGTATACTTAGAATTCGTTTCAACCATTTAAATGGCTTGAATTTAGTTTTATGTAATGCTTGTGTCTTGACTGACGTTCTGTAATATAACCTAAGAACTGAATTTACCGACTGAGCGCGATCATCGCATCTAAACGGCGTTCAAGAGCTGTCATTGTCATTTTTTCGTAACAATGAAGACTCAGTTCTTGAACGCGGATTAGGTGTGCTTAACCCAATCAGTTTTATTAGTAAAATTTGCTCTTAGATAAATTTATACAACAATAAAAAGAACAATAGAAATTAGAGGCGAGTACAATCTGACTTTTCTTTGAGTAACAAAGAAACCAACTCAGTTTGTAATTAAAAATTAATTTCGAAAACACAATTATGTTCTTCACAGTGATTATAAATTTGTCTGTGTTGTTTGAGGACTACATGAATTTTAAGGTCAAATGGGTACTGGAAAATTTTGGACGTGGCTCTGGACTTTGTCAGATAGTAGAAGGGGGTGGCGGGGTCTACAAAGTGAGCGAACTAAGATCCCATCATCCCCTACTTACTGTAGTATCTATCAGTTTCCGATGTCCGCAGGCAGTCCACAAATCTGTCCTTATAGGTTTAAACGAACCTTTACTGTAAAATCTGTCAGTGTCCAGTGTCCACAAATCTGTCCATCACTAAAAACTTTGACCGGATAATGTACCACTTCAACACGTCATTATGTAGGCCTTTAAGTATATTATATCATTATTGTAACATACCGTAGCTAATGTTTATTGTAAATAAAATGATTGACAATAAATTTGATTACTTTATGTGGTTATTACATAATTTCCTTTTTCTCAAAGTAATAAAATATAAAGACTTAAAAAAAACAGAGTGGTTATGAACGAAAGACATAAAGAGGCAGGCAGAATCTTTTGAAAGAAAGAAAACATTTATTTGGCTTATGTTCACACTATAAAATAAGATCAAATTAAAAATAAAAACTTAAAACTACACAACAAAAAAATAAAACTAAACAAAAAAAAAGAAGAGAATAATATTGTGTGTCTCACGGCTGCGCCAAATAGGCCCAGTTCAGCAAATTGCCGAGCAGCTAGTACCCGACACTAGTTTTCAACTGGACCTGTCCTTTTCAGATATTTGTGACAGGAATCCAGAGTACTGTAGTGGTGGCATTTTCATATAAGCCTAAAAGCTTGGCTTGACCTTATAACCCACTTCTCTTCATGCTGTTAGGGTTTCTGAACAGTCTACCGCCATACGGGCTTGCCATACTGTTGACCCCGATGCACGCCACTACGTATAAAATATATCACCTTTATTTTTCACTAACAACATCGTCAGCAAGGCATTGGCTGAAGCTTTGCCTGAGCGATGCTAGTGTCCTTGTCGTTCGTAAATATTACCACAAAATTGTCACTTGTAAGAGTTGCAAGGCACCAAAAATGAGTAGTAAATAATAACTTGTGTGTAACACAGGTACTCATGAGGAAAATGTCTCCTTTGCCAGACGTCGATAATTTATTTTTACGGCGTCCACAGAAATATGGAGACTGCTGATTTTTAGGAAACCTATTGCATCATTGAAAATTCTACGTATCTATTTAAATAATAAACTAAAAATATTCCTTTGGCCTTAAAAATAGTGCTGAATACCGTTATTTGTGTACCACATCCTACAGTCATTAAAAATATTGGGTCAGATCGACACTCATTTAAAATACAGCACGCTTATATTTCGTCACTATAATGATGTCGTCATCGACCTCAAGGGGCCCCGATGCATGAAGTGACGTAAATCATAAAGTTATATTTTTAGAGAACTCTATTTCTGTAGATATAGACTAGCTTTCCTTGCTGATCGTGGTTTCGATTACCATACTAAGCAAATTATTGAAAAATATTGAAACCATAGAATAAATAACTATCATCATTAAAAATTAACCCTGTACCTACCATTTACATGTGTATTGATACCAGACAATAGGAAAACGAAGAGATTAGATTGACGTTAAATAAGTAATCATTTTAAGTAATTTGGTAGCGGAATCTTTGGCCCAGTAATGGCCAAGTTAGGCCAATGAAACCAGGGCCGTCCTAAAGCACTTTGGGTCTACGATAAATAGAGATACCAAAGTCGCGGGAAACGCACAAGACCGTAGGGAACCGGGAAGTGTAGCAGGAAAAGGGGAGGTCTATATCCAGCAGTGGGTTATTCCGGGCTAATGTGATGATGATGATGATAATGGTGGCGGAAGTCAGAGGCCCAGTGTGACGGTGACTGCGAAGAAACAAATGAAAGACGTTGCTTAGTGCTCAAACACCACAGTGGGAGCGGCTCGGGCGGCGGAATCCGCTAGCGGGTGTCGTTAACACAGGGCTTCTTCGCGTGTGAATACAGAAGTGTTCAAACATAGTGGGAGCGGCGCGGGCAGCGGCGCGGGTGGGTCCCGCAGCGGGACAAGCGGGTGGCGCCGGTGGCGAGGCAAACGCAAACCAGTTTGCGTTTCCCGCTCGTGGCGTCCGATCATGTCTTTCTCGACAGCAGACTTGATAATGCTACTATACGTTTACGCTGAAACGCCCCGCGAAATACTATGTTCACGAGTAGAAATTAATATGCCACCCTTCCCGAATCCGCTTCTGCCGCCCGCACCGCTCCCACCCACTGTGTTTAAACACTGACTTTAGAGCATCGCAAGCCAACTCTTGGGTATGATTCCCGAACGCAGCAAATGCGTTAAGATTAAATAACTATACCTACCTACGATACATTTGATATGACAACAGATAAAAGGAAAAAGAAGAGATTGGATCAACGGAAATAATATCCTATGCTATAAATAAAAAAATACACGAAATAAAAACATTTCAGCGGGTAATTTGGGAGCGGAAGCCAATCGCTTCACGTAAAATATTTACTCTCCACTTCATCCGGTGAGCCTGGGAAGATTTAAGGCCGTAAGTATACTTTAAACTAGCCTATGAGGACTATGTCCAGCAGTGAGCGCCTTTTATGAGGATTTAGGGACCTTACGCACTATACAGCCATGAGTTTTGGCCGCTGAAGCTTCGACCAGGAGGAAACTATGGTCGCACAACCGGGCGTCTGACTTACAGGTGTCTGACCAGTTTTGGCCAAGATACCAGCCAGTCACGCGACTGGTCGTGGTCGTGGCGAGGTAGTACGTGAGGTCCCTAAATGTTGTGATTTGTCTGTCTTAACAGCAAGTAATTTTTTTTATAATAAACTAGCTGACCCGCGCAACTTTGTCTGCGTCACATACCTAATTAAACCGATAGCCGATATTCAGACAATTTGTTTTGCAAAAAAGGGCAATTCGTTCAATTTATAAATTAAGTCCTAGATACTCCCTCAGAGAAAAATTTAAAGAGATTAATGTTCTTACTGTCCCTTCTCAGTTTATTTATGAAAACCTTTTGTACGCACACAAAAATATTAATTTGTTTAAAAAATACAGTGATATCCACAACATAAATACGAGGAACAAACACAAATTTGTTGTTCCTGCAACGAGGCTCAAAAAAATAGGGGGTACGTTCAGATGCAAATGTATACGTTTTTACAATAAACTTCCGAGCCAAATGCAAGCACTAAGCCTAAATAAATTCAAATCGTTTATAAAACGGCAGCTGTGCCTGAAAGCCTACTATCATGTTAATCACTATCTCGAAGATAAAAAGGCTTGGGATTAAGCTGCTCCATTGAAATTTGCTCTGTGAATGTCGAAGCCTCGGACTTCGCTTGTTTATTATTTATTCCTTTCTTTTCCTTTTTGTATTTTTTTATTTTTTCTTTTCCTTTTTTATACACTCTGACATTTAATGTTTTGACATGTATTTTATTATTTTTTATACACTCTGACATTTAATGTTTTGACATGTATTTTATTATTTTTTACTTTATTATTTTTTTATTATTTTATTTGACATTTACTGATTTGACATGAATACTTATTTTGTTAAGTATTTTACTTTTTTTATCATCATTGTGACTTTTAATGATTTTTGTGATTTTTATTTACATTCTTTTTGAATAGAACTTGTTATGAATTTTATATGATTATTGTGAATGTGGGGACCATGTGGGCCACATTTATATTTTTTGTTTATTTTTTCCCACAACTGTCTGACAGTTTCAGTACTCTAAGCGACCTACCCAAATGTCCTTTCTTTGGTATTGTTCGTCGTTTCGTTGAGCTCCTTGAGTTATAAGTCGAGCTACACGTTAACTGACAAATGCTTGCATTGACTGGACAGGTCCACTCAAATCTGTATGGTTCTTTCTTCAACAGACCATCTCAGACACTAATCTGCATAGTCCTCATGTGAATTGAGCAAAATTGTCTGGACTTTAAAAGCGACTATGACCTCTGAGTTTGTTTCGGCTGTTTCTTCTCAGAGTAGTCAGGTACGAAACACCGGCCCCATCTAGTTTAAAAAAATGACGTGTAAAAGTGTTTGTAAAAACCTACTTGCAAAATAAACATCATTTATCATTTAATATAGCATAAAACATGTTATTTTGTGCATTCAATTATTTGGTGCATTCAATTACGAACAAAAACCTTTTCAAATCAATATTGCTTACCTCCCATAACATACGGCGTGATAATATGTAGCCTAAAGCCTTCCTTGGTTTACAAAGAACATTTTTGCTGAATTTTAATTCAATCTATCCAGTAGTTTTGCCGTGAAGCCGTACCATACACACAGACAAACAGACAAAAAATCTAAAAAGTCACTTTTTATCAGTTACGTTTTTCTAACACAAGCCACTTATTTTTTTTGAAAATTCTCAATGTAGTGTTTTCTTTCGTTACTGTTTTATTATATGTATAGATATAGACGATATTCGTTTGCGTAAACTGATTTTTACAGACTCTTTTACAAATCAAAATAGTGATTGTGAAACTATGTAGATGAGGTCAGTGGATGGAAACAGCCAGTCGGTACGAAGACATCTAACAATCAAAGTTGTACCATTCCTCAGTTGTAAAGCGAGGACATAATTCCCTTACCATAATCGGCACCCCTGACTTTGTAATAAACTATTTGCATACATTTCCATAATTTCTACATGAGATTATCGTCTAAACGTCGTCGCCGCGTCGATAGGAAACACGGATGTGAATGTCATAACATGTTATAACAGCTAGTCCCGTATGTAATTTTCAGATCTTTGACAGTTAATGCTAGCTAACACCTTAGCCTTACTTGGGAAGTAACCGGACCCCACGACACAGGGTATCATAATGTGGTGTCCAGGGAATGTGTAAAAATCTAGGGTTTAAGGCTCACTGTTTTTACCGACTTCAAAAAGGAGGAGGTTCTCAATTTAACACCTTTCCCCGATTACTCGAAGATGGCTGGAACGATTTGTATTTTTTTTTTTTGTTTGAAAGGGTATACTTCCCAGTAGTTCCCAGGTGGTCCCATGATCATCAAATCAGGATCTGATGATGGGATCCTGGAGAAATAGAGAGAACTCTTCAAATTTTATAGGCACACTTGAAGCGATTTGGGTAGATTGTTGGTTATGTTTAAATCCCATGTAATAAGGGGCGGGCCATCAACTAATATTCCTGATGGTAAAACACAATAATACTTTACCCGACCCGACCGAGGAATCGAACAAAGAACCTCATGCTCAGCACTCACGCTTGCGACCACTCGATTACTAGTGGCAAATTGAAGATTGAAGCACTCTCTATCTTAAAGGCTGCTTTACGCGGGCAACACTGTGCGGCATTGCTGCATACTACATAATATTGTGTAGTGCGTTACCTTGTGGTATGCTACAATTAACCAACATATGCGGCAATTGCGGTATGCGGCAGCCTATTTTACGCCGAGGCAACATCGTGCCTGGATAATTTTCAAAGCATCGGACTGTAAAATTTTATTGGAGTGGTTTGGTCTAAGGTCTACCAACTTGATTGATCGAGGTGACAAGACACCGTAGAATATCGCAGATGAAGTAATTTTAACAGCATGACAAAAGGTGTTGCCATGCCGCACGATTCTTGCTACAATGTGCAACATATTAAATGGGGAAGGCTGGTCAAAGCTGATTCTAGATGGCGTGTCCATCGCTTAGACCCAATCTGACCAATGGGATCACACTATTTTGAAATTTAAAATGACATTGACAGATTTTCAACCAATGACTATGTTAGGTTCATGCGGTGCTAGCGCCATTAGTTCCACAAGTTGCCCACCCCATTAGTGTAGCATGTTGCATTGCGGCATGCCGCAATGCCGCACAGTGTTGCTCCGGCGTAAAACAGCCTTAAGACTCTCGAAGTGGGTCCTTTCACCTTAAGCTTAAGCTTAGCAAAAATAATGACCAATTAAAACCATTGTTCTAAGAGACTTGTAGGTACTGTCAACAAAACACAATGATGAAATTATTAAAACACCGCTTGATCAACTTTCCGATCTCATCAGGAAAATCTCTTTGCACATTTTACGGAGAAAAAATACTGTTACTTTTAAAAATAAGTTTTAACAAAGTTACCGTTTTTTATAAATAGGTACTTTTAAATGTAATTAATAAGTTCACCGTGGGCTCCAGTCTTACCTGATATCGTATTACCCAATACTGGGTTGTGGTGGTCAGATAAGCTGATACTCCAAGTAAAATACTGGTGCTCAGCTGCATCCGATGAAAGAAAGCTGACCCAACATAATTCGGGAAGAGCTAGGCAAATATTTAAATCTAATTAGTTTATGTAGTAGGTACCTACGTAACAGTTCAAGGAGAAAATGGTTAAAAATATCAGTCCCGAAAATGGATCCATCGAATTCTTTTCAGCTAAAAGCTATTACTGTAGTAAAACAAACTAATAAAATAAGCAAGTGTTTAATCTAAATGAATAAAAATGGAAATCACAAATCGACTCTCCTTGTTAAGGAAAGGAAAGCTTTATTGATATACTCAAGTATATCAATAATGGTTAAAAATAGTACATTTTGATACAAGTGGAGAAAGTTTGTTCTTGCAATCGAGGCGGGCTTTTTGAGCCGAGAATTGCAATAACAAATGTCCACGTGTATCAAACGACGTTTTTCAATTTTGAAGAAATAAAATAAAATAACGAATAATATTTTTGTCACGAAAAGAAACTATGATTTAAATTTACTTTTTTTTTCGCGCTTTGGTCTCGCCAGGTTGAAAGAGAGGCAATGGTATGAAGCCGTTAAGCAGCCTAATATAAAAATAGCTTTATTTTATATTTTTGAATTCAGAACACAAATAAATGTTAATTTGTGTATAAAAGTAACTATTAGTTTTAAATAATCATGTTTATCTATAATATTCTATTTATAAACACAATTATAATATTAAAAAAATATTTATTCCGTAAAGACGCGTAGTGCTTTGCAAAATTTAAAAAAGAAAACATTCACCTCAGACTTTGTAATTTGGACTAAGTATAGGTATAGTTATCTGTTTTTTCAATACACTTCCTCGAAAACTAGTCCTTAAATTAACGCACTACGATTAGGTACAACATGCAATGTATTTCACACGCGTGCGATTTTTTCCACTTTCCCGCACTTGTGCGGGAATGAAAATTGCCACAGATAACTATACCTACAGTTAGTCCAAATTGGTTCAATGCCTATAGTCTGAGGTGAATGTTTTTTTTTTAATTTCTGCAAAGCACTACGCGTCTTTACGGCATACATATTTTTTGAATATTAAAATTGTGTTTATAAATAGAATATCATAGATAAACATAATTATTTAAAACTAATAGTTACTTTTATACACAAATTAACATTTATTTGTGTTCTAAATTCAAAAAAATTAAATAAAACTATTTTTTATATTAGGCTGTTTAACGGCTTCATACCATTGCCTCTCTTTCAACCTGGCGAGACCAAAGCGCGAAAAAAATAGTTGATTGTATCATAAGGGAGCAAAATAATATTTTTACGGCGAGGGCGCTTTTTTTTAATAGAATCCTGAACGTAGCGAGGGATTCAAAGTACGTCGCCCGAGCCAAAAATATATTTTGCGCCCGAGTGATACACTCTACTTTTCATCACCCACTATGAGAAAATAAAAGGCGCCTCATAATTTTAACCGACTTCAAAAAGGAGGAGGTAATTCGACTGTTTTTTTATGTATTTACACCGAATACGCTGATATTTATGAGCCGATTGACGTGATTATTCTTTAGTTTGATGCGGAATAGTTGCCATTTGGTCCTATAAAAATGTAACATAGTTTGGCCCAGTAGTTTTCATTTTATGAAGATTTTTACTTCAGTCGTGTGGTCTAATTCAACATGTAAAATAAATGCATATCTAATATTTGGATAGGATATTACAACTAAAAATGGAAACATAAAAAAACTTTTTTGCAAAAAATAAAACCGACTTCACAAAACACAAAAACGTTAAAAATAACTTTAGCTTCCGAAGTCGGTGACAAAAAAAAACTAAATGAATCAAACAAAGGTCACCGAGTTATGAAGATCTAAAGTTATTTTTCACTTTATTGTGTTTTTTATTCACTGTCACTTGAAGAACTCATTTTTCAAAACAAAACCATGAATTTCTAACAATTCATGAAAATTGACGAAAACGCGGTCTGTAGTTCGCGCGTTTTTAATTTGATTTCTTTTTTTTATTCAGTCAGCGCGGCGGCCGGCGGCGCGACTGGGCCGTCGTACCAGCCAGTCTTTATTCAAACAATATTTGCGTTCGATTTCTTTCGGCGCTGAACACTAAGATGTTCCAAATTCAAAAAGTGCGCCGCAATTATCTTTGCGGCGCACTTTTTGAATTTGGAACGATAGACGTTCCACACCGAGTAGAGTTTTTAATCCTCTTTATAGAAAAGAGGATTAAAAACTCATTACTGCCCGCTAAAAGTTTCTTATAGAAAACACCACCTTTGGGTGCACTTAAAGGCGAACCAAGTCGTCCTTTTCGAATAGATGGGATGAAAAGAAAATTTTAATCATAGTTTCATAGTTCGTCACAAAAATATTATTTGTTATTTTAATTTATTTCTTCAAAAGTGTATTGAAAAACGTCGCTTGATACACGTGGACATTTGTTATTGCAATTCTCGGCTCAAAAACACCCTTGCCTGCGGCTCGGGTGTTATAATTCCGCCTCGATTGCAATAACAAACTTTCTCCACTTGTATCAAAATGTACTATTTTGGAGTTATACATACCCATATGTCACAGTTAATCAGTCAAAACCACTTTTGACCGGTAAAAACTAGTCAAAACTACTTTTGACCAGCGAAAACTATTTTAACCATAGGTAACTAACATTTACTTAGAAACTTATTAGGTTTTTTTTTGGGACCCTTTGAAAAACATCATGTAATTCTACGACTAGGTAATTACAACTGAGGTGTTTAAAACCACTTATTTAAACGCATTTTAACATCATAAGGATTGTGACTGACACCAGTCAAAAGTGGTGTTGACCGATTAACAGTTCTGACAGTTTTGACTGTAATATATACTTAAAGGTGCAAAAGCAGGGAGGAGGAGCTCGTGGCTTAATAATAACAGCCGCTCGGGTCGATATTCAGGTTAAGCCACGCTTGCCTAGGTGGGTCTGTGGATGGGTGACCACCCATTACATACCGAGTTTCCTCCATGCCTCGTAAAGCCTTTGATCCCGGCTGTCATTTGTAGATCTTTGACAGTCGTTACAGGTAGTCAGTAGCCCGGATTCCATTGTATTTGGAATTCAGGCATTGTGACAGCATCAAATTTTTTTTATAAAGTGGAGAAGCTGTCAACTCTAAGCACCCACAGCTAGGCCTTTTGATCTTCCTTCTTAGATCTCGATTGCGTCATAACTTGAAAAAAATATTAGAGAACATAAACATTTTTTATTGTAAAACATGAATCGTTAATTATAAAATGAAGTAGGAACAAGAATTTTACGATATTTTCACATCAAAGCGAGGGAAATGGTCGGCTTGTTTTATGAAAACTCTTGTCGTTTTTCAATTTATTTAAACACACTTATATTTTCTATGCATAACTAGAAATACAATATTTATGATTGCCAGCCGCCTGGACTGTGTTTATGTGGGTCGCTGCTGTGCAATTACTCATGGTTTGTCGCAGCAGTGATCCACCATTATTTGTTGTGTTGTTTGTTTTATCAGTGCTTACTAACATAGTCGTAAGTTTTACTAACAGCTTTTGAGTCATGGATACTTGAATAAAGAGACATTCTATTCTATTCTATTCTATGATGTAGAAACTAATAATTAACACCTATCCCTATTATTATTTTACTGCCTTTCATCCTTTACCCAACTTATTTATTTTTAAATCGTTGTCTTTCTTGGCGTTTTGACATTGGCAAGAAAAATATGTAAATAACTAACGATTTTATTGTCTTCGCTAATAATATTCCCAAAACACAAGTGAAGACTTAGTCAAGGAGCCAGGGGACCTATCTTAAATCTATCTAAGATGTCTGTACTAATTTTGTCGCCGTATTCAAATAAAGAATTTATTTATTTATTAAGAACACCACATGGTAACTTATTTAAAATTCATGGGTCTGTCCACGGATTTCTCCGTCGAATTTTATTAAAACCCTGCTGAAAAGTACCTAATACTTCAACAATATTTGACGGACTCTTTCATATTACATTTTTATCGGCACGGTTGTCATAAAATCTTAAGTAATAATCCCTTTTTTCGCAAACTCAAGTATACATAATAAAATATCTATCCTTTTCTTGATCGAAAGATATAGACGCCATATCTGAAATAGCTAGAGGATTACACGCGAATTCGTCGACACGCATTTCGCAAATTCCGATTCTGACTCACTTTATAATCCCAATTTATCACAATTTCATCTCTATATGGATTAAATTATATGAAATGTAATTATGCCATTTATTTAATTATATTGTAACCATTAAAAAATTAAACCTATGGAATCAGTTTCCTATAACATATGGAACTACAATTTTTGTTGCAAAAAAAAAGGGCTTTAACCTGTTCCTACTTAAAAACTACTACTACATCAGCCCATAACGTCCACTGCTGGACATAAGCCTCTCCCATGATGGGAGGAATTTGCCGTAATCTCCACGCTTGACAGGCGGATTGGAGATCGCAGTGATGAAAGACTAACAGAAAACGCTACTGCCCATTCTCAGGTCTACGGAGGCGCAAGGTGTTCTGCCTCAGACATTAGTCGCCTTATACGACACCCGTGAGTGTAATGGGTTGGTTCTATTCTACACACGGCTAACTACGGCTACTTTAAAACAGCTTGACATAATTAGCTGCACGTAGATGCAGCTTGTTTGGAGCAGCTTATCTGCATCAAACTACAGAACGAACACGTTTCATTGACTGAACACTCGTTAAGGTCTTGAATTTTAATGTCATTGCTTTTTTTTACAATTAACTTCAATATCTGGAGCTTGAAAGCACTTCAAGGGCTATTAACCAATACCGATGATACAAAAGTCATAAATATATGAGATTGAGCTAAACTACTTACCTAAAATGTTATTCCTTCAGCTCGGGAAAGGAATTCGATTAGAATCTTCTTTACCACGTACGAGTTGATGCAGAACAGATGCAAATGAGGCAGATGGGAGTGGCAACGCCAGGAGGGGACACCCCCTGCCGGGGTTGCGGGACTGTTCGAAAGAGATACCGTGGCCCCGGAACACAAAGGGCGATGAAGGAACATGGATGGGTTTTAGTCAGTAAAAGTCTGACACTCCCTCCTGCTCCACCCAGAGCGGGAGGAGTTATTTGATGATTTACCATCCGAAAAAAAAAAAAAAAGGAGGGGACATCCTAGAAGGACTCGATGCTATTACACGTCGGACCACAGATGCTCCACTCACAGATTGTTCATCGATGCACTAAGTGGTATCGCCTGAAAGCTATCACACCACAACCAATCATGGGTAATTTACCTAACGAGCGACTGCAGCCAGGTTTGCCTTTTCTGAGGTGTGGAGTAGACTACGCCGGTCCCATGTACGTTACATTGACCTTAAAGGTAAGGAAAGGTCAAGTGCGTAGTACTCTCAATCGGTGTCCATATTATATGACGAACGTGGACGAGGCAAAAATAGTACCCATGTCGACGGCGCGTTCGTGTTCCACACACGCCTCAAAGAGATGTCAGTAGAAAGCAAGGGCCGATGCCTGCCGGGGCTGCGGGACTGTTCGAAAGAAATACCGCGGCCTTGGAACACAAAGGGCTAAGAAGGAACATAGATGGGTTTTAATCAGTAAAGTCTGATACTCCGTCCTGCTCCGCCCAGAGCGGGAAGAGTCATTTGATGATTTCCCATCCGATAAAAAAAAGGATCGTGGTGGCGTTCTCAGGATTTCTGCTTTCCCCCATGAGAAAAAGGCGTGACTTTATGTAAAGTGTGTCATTTTAAGTAATACTGAAGTCAAATTCTTAATTCAAAGTCAAGTCAAAGTCAAAATTATTTATTTGCAGTAAATGTGGTACAAAAGATGGTAAAAATAACATGTAGTGCAATGACACATTTCGACATAAAATTGGCATGCAAACTGTAACAGACGCCGAGCTCCATTGTATCACTAGGTGATAACTAGCTAAGATAAGGATTAATAAAGTAAAAGACAGGCCCGCACAAGGCGGGAAAAAGGTGTAGACTTTATTAAAACCACATATCATGACATACGATTGCCTTATATGGTAGCGAAACTGACGGTTTCATAACAAACCAAAAACGTTACCATATAAGGTAACAAATCATCATTTCGCGTGTTGTGGGCGGAGCCTCCGACAAGTCGAAACTTGACCGACCCGCAGAAAGATGGGAAAGTCCATTATAGAGGGAACGATTAGCCAAAAGGGTTGAGTACAACGAGGCCCCGCCACTACTTGCGACATGATGTTTTGATATAAAGATAGGCGACTAAAGTCAGTCGATACAGTTTTATATTTTTACAGTGTTCTATTTACAAGTGTCTAGTTTTAAGTGTTTATTGTGAGTCCCACGTGCCCTAAGTATATTATGTTCTTGTGATTATTATGTTCTGACTATTGTTCTTTGAGATTATTGTGTACTTGTGTAAATCAGTTTATGTTGGAATAATGTGCCCGCTCTAAAATGTAGACGAAGTAATTAAACAGTGTTAAACCATCGAAGAGTTTTGATTGAAAGTAAATCCCATAGCCACCTGAGCTATCGAAGAAGGGAACAATAAATAAAATACAGTCCACCCATAACACAAACATTAAAGAAAACGGTTGTTAAATAAACAACAGTAAAACGGTAAACAACGGTAATAAAGGTTGTTGAAAAAACAGGGACGAAGAGATAATACAGTAACTATAGCATGGATAGTAATTAAATCAGATTTGAACTGTTGTCAGTTCTGTTCTTATATTCTCGAAATCTAGATTGTAGCATTTATATCCCTTGCTCTGTTCGACTGTAACTATAGTTGGTGATCGGTCATTGTCCTTTCGCTAATATCTCTTCGTACGAACCAAAACAAATGAACCATGTATTGTTTTTCATTACAAAAAATGTTGAAGATCACGATAGATGACGATTACAGTCTTGAACAGGCTTTTTGGTTTTCAAAGTTAAGAAGTTTAATAAATGTAGGTGGGTCAATGACCGCTATTCTCATCTTTACTGGCACCAACTATATTATCAGCACCCCTAGCCAAGTTGACAATCTACAATCGTTAAGGCTAGTAGAAAACTATTTAAATGAATGGGAATGGCTTCATCTCAACGTTAAATCACGTGATCAACACAAACGAATTGAAAATTCGTAGACAAGTTTACATCGTTCAAAATGATAGAATAATGTTATCGTTTCTACAATGTTGATCGCTAAACTCTTTGGTAGGAACGCTCACTATTGACTAAAGTGTAGGTTTTTTCTACAAACATTAGAGAACGAGCGATCGACTCAGTCGTGTCAACTTGGCTACCAATTTAGCGCTTTCTACAATCGCTTACGCCGAGGCATTTACGATTGTAGAAAGAGAACCGATACGAAACGTTTGTAACTTGGCTAGAGGTGCAGATCTTGAAAAGCCGTTGTTACACTTTGATATTGGCGGAGACAATCTACTTCATGAAAATATAGAATTCATTAATTTACTGACAGACTAAGCATAGCCTTAGGGACCTCTCTCCTAAAGTATATACGGTACTTAAAATTATAACAAAAACACCTTTTTATCAATTTTAGGGTTCCATATCTCAAAAGGTAATAAAAAATATCCCTTATAAGATCACTCTCTTGTCCGTCTGTCCGTGTGTCATCACAGATTTTCTCAGGAACGGGTGGACCTAGCAAGTTGAATTATACCAGATATTTAGGTATATAGTCCCTATTAGGGTTCTTACAGACGAGCGGCACGTTGCTAACGGCAGATAAACTGCAGCCGTCGCCACCTGTCGACGGCTGCTGTCGACGCCCTGGGCGGCAGCCGCCGAAGCATCGACGACTGCCGTTGACGCTTGCAGTTGTGCAGTCCGCGTCAATGTGTGTCGACGGCTGCCATCGACGCGCTGGCGGCAGCCGCCGACGCCACAACTGCAAGCGTCGACGGCAGCCTTCGACAGGTGACGACGGCTGCAGTTGGCAACGTGCCGCTCGTCTGTAAGAACCCTTAGGTGTATAAAAATCAAGGTCATGAGTCAACACGATAAAAAAAAATGGGATATAACACGATAAATTTAGATTTTTGCCAAAACTTGTAAGTACCAAAATTTACCCTAATTTTTAACATTTTTTTGTTTTTCGGAATTTTCCTATTACTTGTGCTGTAAGACCTTGCTTGTAACCAAAATTGCCAATTTTACGTTAACCGGAAGTACCCTATAGGTTTTGGGTCGAAAACCTCTAAGATAGTTCCCCTTGACCTAGAATCATGAAATTTGGCGCCTGTCGTTTGGCGGTGTCTTACAGTACATTTTTTTTTTTTTTTTTTCTTCTATTATTATTTGCAATCGGTCGTCAGACCATAAGCGAATTTGTTGCAGTTTGCATGGCGTTGTGGTGGAGCAGCCTGTGCTGCGCCTCCCACTTATAGAAGGTGGTTCCTCTTCAGCCTTTTTACCACCGCTGTCGGGTTTAACAGTTCAGTCACTAGGGGGTTTGGGTGCATGGCTAGGCGTGCCTTGTGTTGACCTTTGTACCGCTCGATTTCAGAGCTTACGAGCGGTACCTGCAGGAAGTCGTGGATTTCGCTATTTCGAGCAAACCAAGGTGCATTTACTATGGCTCTTAGTATGCCATTTTGAACCCTTTGCAGGCAGAGAATGTTACTTTTGCTGGCTACGCCCAACAATTGGATTCCGTACGTCCATATTGGTTTAAGGACCGAGTTGTAAATTAGTAGCTTGTTGTCTACAGAGAGTACCGAGTTTCTTCCCATGAGCCAATACAGGTTGCGGAACTTATGGTTTATCTCCTCCCTTTTTTGTTTAATGTGATGCTTCCATGTTAGGCGCCTATCTAAATGGAAGCCAAGATATTTAACACAATCTGTGTGTGGTAAGGTATCAGGTCCAAGTCTAACGGGTGGGGTGTTTCCGTGCCTGAGCGGAAGATGATATGGTTAGACTTGGATGCACTGGCGCGTATCCGCCACTTACAAAGCCATTTATGTGTCTCGTTTAACTGATTTTGAAGTTTATTGCTGGCCATTTCTGGGTTGTCGTCCACTGATAAGTAGGCTATGTCGTCAGCATATGTTGCAACTGTTATGTCATCTAGTGTGGGTAAATCTGATGTAAATATGTTATACAACACAGGGCCAAGAACAGAACCCTGTGGTACTCCAGCTTCCACATCAAACAATCTTGATCGTGCTTCGCCCTGTTTAACACGGAAGCAGCGATCGGATAAGTACGACCGAATGAGCAGGAACATTGAGTGTGGAAGTTTTTCCTTCACTTTTGCCAGTAATCCTTTGTGCCAGACCCGGTCAAAAGCTTGTTGTACGTCAAGAAATGCCGCTGAGCAGTACTTTTTGCGTTCAAAGGCCTGTCTTCCTGTTTGATAAACTCGGTGAACCTGTTCTATTGTTGAATGGGATTTCCGAAAGCCAAACTGATGAGGTGGAACAACGTCATTGACGTCCAGGCATGGTTTTAGTCGGTTAAGGAATATCCTCTCCCACAGTTTGGACAGTACAGGAGTTAAGCTTATCGGCCGATAAGACGACGCTTCATGTTCAGGTTTGCCCAATTTGTGAATCATGACAACTTCGGAGATTTTCCAAAGGTCAGGAAAGTGAGATGTTCGAAAGATAGCGTTGAACAGACTTGCCAAGAAGGCAATGCATTTTCTAGGAAGATTTTTGAGTATTGCTGGTGTGATCAGGTCAAATCCTGGGGCTTTTCTCGAGTTCAATTGTCTGATTTCCTTCGCAATTTCTTTAGGTGTTGTTGGTTTAATGGGCAGACACATCTGCAGATCTTGTTCTAATATCGCATTAATATCACGCTCATCTGCAACGCTCTCGTTGGGTTTGAATACAGAACTCAGATGCATTGCGAATACTTCGGCCTTTTCCAAGTCAGTTCTTGCCCAGGAAGCTTGTGATCTAATTGGAGGATAAGACTGTTGAGGATTATCTAGGTTTTTGGTTGCTTTCCAGAGCGAGTTTGCACCAACCCCCGTAGGTGACATCATCTGTAGGTTTGTTGCCACCGTTGAATTAATAGATTCCTGGACTATTGCCTTTAACTCTTTAGCTGCCTTGTTATAGTACAGTTTATCAAGCGGATGACGAGACTGATGCCAAATTCTTCTAAGTCTGCGTTTTTCTAGGATTTTTTGCATGATATCTGGTGGATGAGAGGGGTTGGTCGAACCTTTGGATCGAGAGGGTGTGTTGATCCAGGCAGCTATTTGAATGGCATTTGTAAGATATCGGCAGGCGTTATCTACGTCGTTTTGATCATTTAAAGGTATAGCAGAAGTAAAGTTGTCAATGAGGTAAGTCTTGAAACCGTCCCAGTCAGTTCGGCTATTTGTCAGAGACTCGGCCGTTTCTCGAGTGAGCTCACTAGTGCTAATAGTGAGGATCGCCGGTGTGTGATCTGATGATCCGTCTAGGCTCGATTCAATTGTAGTGTGTAAACTGTCTATGCCCTTATTTATGAAGAAGTCTAGTAGGTCCGGTAGTTTCTTTGGGTCGCTAGGCCAGTAAGTGGCTTCACCGGTAGATACTGGTTTTAGATGATTTTCATCAACACAACGTTTCAGATCGCGTCCACGAGTGCTGTTACAGCGGGATCCCCAAAATGTATGTTTGGCATTCCAGTCACCGCCTGCAATGAACCTGTGGCCAAGAGTGTTGAAGTAGGTTTTAAACATTTCTGAAGTTATTTTGTGTCTTGGTGGGCAGTAGATTGAGGAGAGAATAATAGTGCCTGCTCTGTCCTCCAATCTAATTGAAGTTGCTTGTAGATGCACTGTGGAATAGGGTTCTATCTGTGAATGTCTTAGGTTTCCTCGAATGGCCAGCGCTGAGCCAGCGTGTGCACTACCGTCGGGATGGGGAGTATGGTAAATGTTGAAGCCCTTAATGCGGAATGAGCTTCGGGACGTGCTATGTGATTCTGAAATTAGTACCACGTCTAGTTTGTTTGTTTTTATTAAAGTCTCCAGTTCTTGGATGTTGGGAGCCAATCCATTGATGTTCCAGGTTGCAATTCGTAGAGGAGTCATTTATGGTGCTAGTTTTGTAATGACAGTAGTTAATAGACCCATTAGGGTACTTATTTGTTGCAGGAGTAGGTCGATTTTTTCATTTTGCTTGATCACAAGTTGTTCCATAGCGGATACGTTTTGTTGAGGGTTGTCTAAGTGACGAGATGTTGGCGGTTGGAGGTTGGTGTTGGCGTTGTCTCGTGGGCGATCTTTGGTACGTCCGGCGACTGTATCCGAGTAGCTTTGTTCTGATCTGCGATGGGTGTTTCGTTGGGGTAGGGTGGAGCTTTCTGGAGTTGTGTCGATGCGTGGTATATTAGTAGAAAAGTTGACAGTTGGGAAACTTCTGGGTTTCATTTTCCTTGAGAGTATTTCTTTGTAAACTTGACAACCTTTGTAATTAGCAGGGTGATCGCAGGAGCAGAGGGCACATTTGGCGGGTGAATTCCTGTCTTTTTTGGGGCACTCTGAAGTTTTGTGGCCCTCCCCACATTTGACACATCTGTATGGCCTCATGCAGTTGTTTTTGCAGTGGCCATACTGTTGGCATCTTTGACATTGTACTATAGTCTTTGTTTTGCGTGGATCTTCAATTTTAATGCGTTGGTGATGGATATACTGGATATTTTTAACCAGTTTATTATTTGGGCTGGGTTCCAAATTTACAAAAAAAGTAGAGGTAGGAATTTTCTCTGCTCCGTAGCGGTGGTTGATGATTTCTCCTCTGACCTTGTTACCAGATTTTTCCAACTCCTGCACGATTGCATCGTGAGGAGTAGTATGATGGAGGTCTTTGATAACTATTCTGTAGCATTTCGTATCTTTACGAGAGAAGGTGTGACCGATTAGTCCTTTTTGTCGGATCAGATCAATGACTTGCTTGTAATTATCGACTGTGCTAACCATCACGCGTAACAGGTTTTTATTTATTATTTTATACCGAAATTCTTCTGGACGAATTACGGACTCAATTAGTTTGGTGAGTTCGTTTAGATCCTCAATCCCATACAAAACAATAGGAGGGGGCTTATTTGGTGGTTTAGGCTCAGATTTTGTGTCTTCCGTTAGGTCAACCGGCAGATTAGAAAATCGGTTTACGGACTCAATTGATGGTGGTGAGTTGTCGCATATTTTTCTTTTCTTAGATGTGGGCACTCGCTGCCATTGTGGAGGTTGTGCTACATCTGTTGGAGGCTGTACAGCTGGTACTTGTTCTGTTGCTTCATCCGATTCTTTCTCGCAGAGGAGCAGGATAGGATTGTTGGAAGAACCCGATTGTTTGGATGAAATTTCGCTCAATGAATTAGATCTTTGTCTATTGAAGAGGCTTGGGTGAAAGATTTGTTGAACAAATTTCTTAGGCGAGGTTTTGTTCTTTTGATTTTCATCAGTATCATTGGTTTGACTTTGACCCTGATTTCCCACTCTAGTCAAATTGGCAACATTTTTGCAACTCATGGTGGTAATTATTTTCTTACAATGGTAACACTGTCCCAAATGTCAAATGACATTTTGACATCTGACGTTAACTAATTTCAAGCTTTTATAAAAATTATGTGGGTGGACGAAGGAAAATTGAAATTTCTAGTGTCACTCTTGTAATTAATCACTGTTTTTGTTAAGAATTACTTATTGCTTTTAGCCACTAATAATTGTACACGATTATCACTTATTAAAGTTCACTATAATAATGTTTCCAAACACAAACTCGAAGTTTTATGCATTAAATCACTTTAACTATCAGAGAGCATGACTATGCGTGTTGACAGTTGAAAGGTTGCGGTTTCTACCGTCTTACAGTACATGTAAAGAGAAAATCTGAAAACCGCAAATATCTAGTTTAATAACAAAATACCTACAAGATTAAACGGAACCCTCGGTGCGCATGTCCAACTCGCACTTGGCCGGTTTTTTGTCTGTCTGTGTTCTGGCTAATCTCAGAAACGGCTGCACCGATTTTTACGGGACTTTTACTAACAGATAGCTGATTTTATAAGAAGTAACATTTATTTCTTTTATTCTAGAAAATGGATTAGGTTTCCGTGCAAAAAAATCAACAACAACAACAGCCCATAATGTCCACTGCTGGACATAAGCCTCTCCCATGATGGGAGGAATTTGCCGTCATCTCCACGCTTGGCAGGCGGATTGGAGATCGCAGTGAACAGAAAACGCTGCTGCCCATTCTCTGGTCTACGGAGGCGCAAGGTGTTCTGCCTCAGACATTAGTCGCTTTATACAACACCCGTGAGTGTAATGGGTTGGTTCTATTCTACTCTGCCGGATACCACACGGTTAATAAAAAAAATTGGTTTGATCAAATAGAGAAGTAATATTTTTTTATGATAATTTCACACGGACGAAGGTTGCGGGCAACCGCTAGTCTATAATGATTATACAAATTATACGAAACTTCCCTTACAGTTCTACCCCTATATCCGCAACGGGAACACCAACTTCACTGAAAGCTCAGGTGTCGACCGCACAATAAGACTACGTAGAACGTACGGGTTAAAACGACTGCATAGGATTAGGTGGACCCAGCCAAATGGAATATAGATGCACTAGTTTTGAAACTAATCCTGCTTTTGGTCGGTGAATTGTCTGGCAAGCTTAGGGTTAACATGAATAATGACCACATTTTGGGATAACGCTTTTAGAGCAGACTAGCTTATGCTCGCGGCTTCGCCACGTGAAATTCGATAATTGTGCCACCGGATCATAATACCGGAATAAAAAGTATTCAAGGGATAAAAGTATTCAAAGGATAAAAGTATCCAGGTTATAAACCTATCTACGTCGGTAACCGACGTAGCCCGAAAAATTGTCAAACTCAAGTGGCAGTGGGTCATGGGTAGGGCACAATACTCGCAGAACGGATGGCCGATGGGGCCGAAAAGTTCTGGAGTGGCGACCGCGAACCGGAAGACGATGCATTGGAAGACCTCCCACTAGGTGGACCGAGGGCCTGGTGAAGGTTGCGGGAATCCGCTGGATACGAGTCGCATGGGACCCGTCAATGTGGCGACACTTGGGGAAGGTCTATATCCAGCTGTGGACGTCCTTCGGGTGAAATGATGATGATAAACTATCTGCGTGCCAAATTTCATCCAAACCCAGTTAGTAGTTTTTGCTTGAAAGAGTAACAAATATCAATCCATCCATCCATGCTCACAAACTTTTGCATTTATAATATCAAGTAGGATTCCAACGAGGTAGTTTTCTACTTAAAGTTTAGATAGGGTACTGCCTCGTTAGTCCAGTGGTCGCAAAATGCTACTGACATGTTGGATTTGATTCACAGGTTGGGCAAAGTGAACGTTTGGTTGTAATTACTGACACGTGCTCTTTTATTATAGCCTTACATTTTTGTTTATATTTAAACGTAACCCCACACGAGGGATTTCTCTTGTATGATGCGTTTACCAACATTTAAACTCAAATATCCGCACTGGGCCCGCGTGGTGGCTCATTCCCTCTCATTGAGAGGAGGCCGTGTCCCAGCAGTGGGACCATTATAGGCTGATGATGATGAAACCCAAATATACAAACAGCCAGTTGCGCGCCCTTCCACTCACTCAAGCTCACAGACACGGGCCATCACTCCGGGCATTTCTTTGAACGGTCTTCACACGTTATTATATTGTAATTACACCTATTTTAATACTGTCCACTAGTTTCATTTTGAAGTCCCAACTGAGCCTATTCAAGTAGTCTACACGATTATGTGTTTGAACCATTTGGGGTTGGCCCTAGTGCCATGGGGTCTGAGTGTCCAAATGGTGTTTTGGGAAATTGCCAAGCGGTTGGTCGACTCTTCACGTGACCAGAGAGCGGGCTTATTTTTTGGCCAAAGAATCAGCATTGCTATCCAACGTGGCAATGCTGCCAGCTTTCTGGGCACTATTCCTGTTGACAGCGATGTGGACGAATTTTTTGACGCCCTGTAACCGTTTTAATACTTGTACATATTTTAATTATTATTATAGAGTTGTAATAATGTTAATAATTTTGTTATCTATACATATAATAAAACTACTAATGCGCTTAAATGATAACGCAAAAAGTACTATTCTAATCCCAAAATTAAAAATAATTTCTTCAGGTGAACAATTTTAAATAGACAATGAAAACACAAAACAATTAGAAAATACGACCATTTGTATAACGTTAATATAATTAGAAGCTCCGTGAAATTGCTAATCCGAGATTAAGAATTAAACTTTACTTTGGGAGGCTTGCTTACATTTTCTGTTTCAAAGATTTAGAAAATAGGGGAATTAATAATTAATTTCAGTTAAGAAATAATTTTAGCAATGATTTTGTCAAAAGGGGAATGTAAATAGCAATATGTAGGTGAACAGAAACATAACATACCTACGCATGTATTTTCAGACCAGAGATTTTTCTCACGATATTTTCCTTTAATAAATAGTATCTATCTTAGAATTTTACATTCAAGTGGGTTCGTTCAACTTCATGATCCAATGAGGATCAAGTAATGTAAGTAATGTAGTGGTCAATTGTGTTATTCACATAACACAATTGACCACTACATACATAACTATATAAACATAGGCATATACTACATAGTACCAAACCTTGTTACAATGCGGTTAGATCAAAGTGAGGTGAAGGCGGTTAGCGCCCGCATTTCAGCTAACCGAACTGTTTACACTACGATATTGGACCTTCCAGATAATTCTATAGATTTTAAAATCAACTAGCAGGGGCTGGATTCCTGTATTTGACAGGTATACTCTTTAGGTGGCAATTGATTGGCCGTTTTATTTGCCGTAGAACCAGTGACCGTTGGTATAGACAGACATCTTCTTGAGTAGAAACCGCGAATCGGCAATCGTAAGGCTCCACCGTGTTTGACCCACAAACTCGATGGATGCTTGAGCATGAGCTATGTCCAGCAGTGGACTACTGTGGGTTGATGATGCTTCTTTATATATCACTATTTCACAACATACTCCAATTATAATGAGATCCTATCAGCGACAACGAAGATGGAACATTAAATAATGTGTGATGGGACTGACATAAACTATCGTGAAAAACATTTAAAAAAATCAAAACGCTTTAAAAACGGTTGCTCCTTGTCTAGGTCCTTAGGATAGTTAAGTAACTATCATAGTGTTGAAGATTTAAGAATGGCAACACTTATATTTATTTATTATTATTTATTTATATAACGGTTTATGTACACACTACATACAAAAAAGAAAAAAGGAACTGAAAAATAGGTACAAAGGTGATGCTTATTTCTAAAGAAATCTCTTCCAGCATACCTGCGAAAGGAGAGTAGATAAAAAGAGATACACACTACTTATGTCTATAAGTAGTGTGTAAAAGATGACAAAATAGAATACATAAAAACTACGTTATGTAACTAATGTAACGTATAGTTTTTGAAAGTGACAACTCTCTATCTTGTACGAAACTAAAGCAAAATGTATGTTTACATTGGTGTGTGCACAAACTAAACTTAATTTAAGCTATTGCTATTTTTTTCTCTCTTATAAAACGAGAAAGAGACGGACGTAATTTAGAGCTGTCAAATTTAGTTGGAAATAATATTTCTATACAAATTAAGGGTGCACGTAAAAACATGTCGACTAAAAACACGGTGAAGCGCAAGGCAAAAACTAGTTTGACATCTCTAACTTAGTTCATAGCTATAGCTGTCCTTTTCTCGCACTGCCTTTTAGTATAAGATAGCAATAGCCTAAATTAAGTTTAGTTTGTACACAACAGAATCGACACCATTATGTCTTAAAATACAAATATATTTCTGCAAGCGTAACTCTGATTAATTATATTACCATTGAAACCCTAACTCCCAATACATAGTCTTTCCAAAGGACAAAGAAAGACACGGTAACAGCTGATAGAGTTTACGAAGAAATTCAAAAGAAATCTTGAAAAGCAATAATTATGAAAGTCAAGTGCCTACTTACAGAAAATCCCAGACTAGAAATAAGACTACCAAGTAGATCGTAGATAAGTACTCCGTTTTATCAAATTGTAGATGGCGTGTCGATATCTAGGTCCCAATGTGATTAATGATAAAATGTAATTCCAGGCTTTACATGTTTTTTTTTGATAGCCTATTTGAGTATCCCACTGCTGGGCAAAGGCCTCCCCTTTCTCCTTCCTAAACCTTTCCGTCCTGACGCAAACAAGATCAGGTCGTCAAATTTCCTTCGCCACAATATCATTATAAGCAGTAGGTTGACTTCAAAGAAACGCCTGAAACGCTGACGTAAGCAAACGAGTACCGCTTCCCCTTCAGACCTCCCGAACAGACTGACAGTCGCGCGCGCCGCTTCATTTTCTTAACGATAGACCACACAGTATACCCGATAGTAGCAACCCTAGCCCTCTGATCGACAGTAGGCATTGAATTCAAGGACACATCCGAGTTACACTACGGTTATAATTTATACTGTGCCTTCGCCGCGGTCTAGCTTATTCAGTATTAAATTAGTTGTAGTATATTTTGTACAAGTAAACAGTCTATTTTCTTTCCGGCGGGCTTTACTAATATTTTAATGAAATTACTTGACCGCCATAATTTATAAAGGTTCTGGTCCTGATATTAATTTATTTCAACCAAATTACATCTTTTGAAACCCAAATTATTCTTTACATCTTTATGATTAAGTTCTGTTTAATCTGTAAACGTTTTTACCAAAACATTTTATGTAATTATTTGCTCTCTTTAGTTAGAATTAATAAATCATGTTTAGATAAGTAATACGTATTTGTTTTTATACAAAATCAGTTTTTGTGTCTGGCTTTGTGTGTGTGTGTGTGTGTGTGTGTATTTATTATAGCTTCTAACCTTAGAAAACATATTTTGATACGGTTTTTACCATCATTTAAATAATTTATTGCAAAATCGTGTCGTGTCGATGACAAACGATACCTTCTATCCAAATCTTGCAACTCAAGAGTACCTAGCTCACAGAACGTATATCTAGTTGGCAAAATAATAATTAAAGCAGAAACACAAATTCACAATTCTCCTTCATATTCCCCAAATATTCACGCAAGTTTGAATCTTCGAGTTTCATTAAAACGACTGTGACCAACGAACCGGTGCTGGCTTCGCTTCAATATATATGTTTTTGCTCAAATAATATTATGCAACGTGAGTTTCTGGGATATGAGTGCAAAGACAAAATCGTAATAAAGGAAAATAGCAAATTATGCTAAAACTACTCGTTACCTCTTTGGTGTTGTGGTCGCAAGCGCAACTGCTAAGCACGAAGTTCTGGGTTCGATTCTCAGGTCGGGCAAAGTAAACTTATAGTGCAATTGTACAGGGTGTAAACAGACCCCTCAAGAAGCAGTCAACCAAGCATTCTGTACATCAAAATAAGTAACAACAACAACAGCCTATAACGTCCACTGCTGGACATAAACCTCTCCCATGGTGGGAGGAATTTGCCGTAATCTCCACGCTTGGCAGGCGGATTGGAGATCGCAGTGATGAAAGACTAACAGAAAACGCTGCAGCCCATTCTCTGGTCTACGGAGGCACAAGGTGTTCTGCCTCAGACATTAGTCGCCTTATACGACATCCGTGAGTGTAATGGGTTGGTTCTATTCTACTCTGCCGGATACCACACAGCTAACAAAGTAACCTTACGCAAAAATAATTGCTGGGAAACGACTTTTTTTTTGGGTGAAAAATTACGCTCTACGGTAAAACTCAATGTAACGCACTCAAAACATTGTGCTCATGGAGGCATTTAATAGTAAATGAGATAGAGAGGTATTTAAACTAAAGGCAAGAGCTTAAAAACTTGTATTAAAAAAAAAAAAAAAAACTTGACAAAAAGTTGGAACTTTGACTCCCAATATCTCCGTAACTAGAAGGTTCCCAGGTATGGTGTGGAACAAAAAAAATATCGGAATGACAGGATGAAGACGCCTTTGCCTTTGTTAACACCTTCTTTTAACACCCTTATATACGGTCAAACAAGCTATTTTGGTTTACAGTTTAACCCACAAATTAAAATGTAAAATGTAAACCACATATCTTGTTCGACCGTGCCTCCGACTAGACCTTTTATTTTCAAGTCCCACGTAATAGCATAAATAAATAAGTAACAACAAAAAAGATTTAGAACAACAATAACAATGTACAATACATGAAACCGGCTCAATACCGCAGAACAATAGAAGCCGAACTAATTAACGGCGAGTCACACTCGTACGTCAATACAGTCGAGGCGGAAATTGCCGAGTGATATTAATTCAGTGCGTGCAAATGTGAAACCCTTAAGGGCATAGATTGATTGCCGAATACTGTACGCCCATGATTTGCTTTGTCAACCACACTTTGTGTATTTCAGCGGGACTTTCCTGTAGAAACTTACGTTATTTTTACAGGACTGCACGATAAAGGCTATAACCTAATATTCTAGGGGGTGACCCATTGTTTTATTGTAGACATTGTTTTAATGTCACTCCAGTGTGGGAAAGAGACGGAGCTATAGAGGACATCTAGCGCCATCTCATTCCCACTCTAGAATTAGATTAAAACATTACTACTCTAGAGTAATTAGTGATTTTATTCCCAGGATAAGACTTATCCAAGTTTGGTCGAATCCGCCCTAAGACGTCACGGTGGGCCATCTGATGCTGTCATATAGAGAAGTGACGTATGTCATCAACCATGTTTCTTCTTGTAACACAAAAGGTTAATAGGTATTTTATAACCAACCTGCTTAAAAAATACGTAAGTGTCATGCTTTTGAATGGCGTGGGATTAAGTTTTTATTTTGTACGTAAGCCGATTTTATTCCATTTTAATTTAGAGATATTCCTTACATATTTAGTTTTATTAAATTATAAAATATTGTTGATCGCAATAGTGTAACTTTTTTGCCAATGCGTAATAGTTGGGAAACATTTGAGTATGTTATCAAGCTGTATCTCGCACAAAGTTATGGTCACCGTAATCCGAAAATAATTAATCACTGTAGTAATACAATCTTGATTCCGCTGCGTTCGTACTAAATAAATTATGTAGGCAGGCTAGTAGTTTATTTTCGAGCTTGCAGTTCTGTTGTTTTAAACAGGGTAAAACATTGTTGCCTTCTCAAACTCAATCATTAAAAACGAAGCTACAGCCACAGTCACAAGGCATAATAACTTGAAAAGTACTGTAGTTGCACATTCTAAAGCGTAGATCTCTATGGAGAAGAATGGGCAAGACACTCTTAAGACACTTTTAAATCAAAATATTGTTACAAAATCTTGGTTACATTAATTCATGTCATCGTTACATTAAACAAGAATTTATTCTTGTTTAGAAATTATACATTACCAACCTAGCTTATTAAACATGAATTAGTCCTGTGCCATGTTAGTCTATAAAATGACTTACAACTCATAATATTTTTAATCCACTTACGTCTGCACCAGTTGGGCCATCACACCGGCTTAAAGCAATTTCGCTAGGTAATTCGCTTTCACTCCCTTTTATATCTGTACCATTAAGTTGTTAAAGTGATAATTGTGTAAATAATTATAAAATTATAGTGTTCATTGGTGTGGGCACCAGCCATTTGGTTGTATATAGCCTCGGTCACACACGGCTAATACTCGCTGCAAGTGCATTCGCTGCAAATAATGATCGCAGCGACAATTCATTGCCTGCCTGTCACACACAGCGAGTTCTACAAGAGAATTTCGACAGTCTAGACTGTCGAAATTCTCTTGTAGAACTCACACGGCAGTTGCAGCGTGTTGTTGTTGTTGTGGCAGTTGCAGACGACATTTTGAATTTGCGCACTACTAGTAGTGCGCAAATTCAAAATGTCGTCTGCTCATCGCTCACGTCAGTGTATTCGGTTGGCATGTGCAGAGTTAGCAAACCAAATGCTGATTAAGCTCACAATCCACAAGAAGAAAAAGCGAAAATGGGTTCGTAAATGGATTGAACGCAGAGTGTTTGGGGCTTCTAATCTCGTATCTATGCAGCGACGAAACGACCTGTAGCACAGACGCGTCTAGTCTAGTCTAGAGCGGCGCGCTGAGCGGAATGGCTATTCACAGCGAGTATCCTGTCACACACAACGAAAACTCGAGTAAAATTGAACATGCTCAATTCAAATCGCGACGAATTCAGTTAGCGGCGACTGAATCTATTCGCAGAGAATAGTCTGTCACATACAGCGAATACTCGCGGCGAGTAGGCATTCGTAGCGATTAATCGCTGTGTGACCAAGGCTTTATGGGGTGTAAAATTACTTAGTTATCTATCTGGCGCTAAAGGAAAGCATGATGAGGAAACCGGCATATCCTAGAACCAAAAATTTGAATACATGTGACATCTACCAACCCGCACTAGGCCCGCATGGTGGATTATAGCCCATTCTCTGTCATAGAAAGGAGGCCGAGTATCCCAGCCGTGGGAACTTTACAGGCTGATTATGCTATGCCATCTGGCGTGGGCCTCAGAACGGTGGTCCTGGTCGCCAGGATCAGGCGAAACTTGTCTCTGCCAGTACAAGTTACGACTTTGCTGGTGGAATTGGACGAAAATTGCATCCTACTGTGGGACCGTGTCCCGCCGAGTAAACTTTTACGAAGGCTGATGCTGAAAAAGTCATTGGGGAGGCAACCGCTTCAGCACGAAGACAAAACTAAAAGGTCAAAAGGTAAAAATCGTTATTGAATAAATGAATTGAATTGAATTGAGGTCTCTGGTACTGCTTATTGTTCTCGAGGATGCAACACAAGCTTTAAAGATCACAGCACACATATCAACTCGGAAAGGGTTCGCCACCGTATCAACTCGTGCCATTCAGTATTCTTTGTTAGAAACTCCCTATGCCATCGCCTCACCTCAGGACAAGCTCACGAAGCACACGAAGCGAAAGGGGTGATACACTGCAGATCCGTTTTTGTGCTATTTCCTTAAATTGGAACACTGCAACGCCGATAAGGGACAAAATACGTAAATATTGAAGTATCACACTTCAGTGGAAACATCATCTGCCTAGCCTTTTCCCAACTTTATTGGTCAGTCTAACCAGATGCAGCTGAATACCAGTATTTACATGGAGTGACTGCCTATCTGACCTCCAAAACCCAGTTAGTACTAGGTAATAAGATACCACTTGGTAAGACTGGTTGGTAACAAAACCTGAATAACCTAGCCTCGAAAACTCCTCACTCAAAGTTAGTTTAATATCAAAGTAAGTGGTACCACCGACTTACGACCTACCCGTACTGCTCCTTGCGAATTCCTAGACAAAGAGCTTTACTAGGTACTTCTAAGATTACTTTGTTGACAGATATAAATGGAACTTCCCTATCCTTTCTGCACTTACATTCATTTACTTTAGCACTTGTTCTTGTAAACTGAACTACGTAGCAAGTGTGCAGCTCGGTAACTTTTAGTTAAATCGCACCTGCGGTTGGTTATGTCAACACTTTGTACATATTGCACTTTGTGTCTGACATTTCAAGATCGCTTTCGCCAGCAAGTTGTAGGTCCTATACTCGTAAAACAAACATTAAAGTGAAACTGATATCAGAGTCTGAATGAGAGAGAATCTGTATGGTGTCGGACGTAAAGAATAGCACCATCCCATATCTTCCCGTGGTGGGTGTCATAAGAGGCGACTAAGGGACTTACCAGAGAATGGTCAGCAGCGTTCTCTGTGCTTTAGTAATAACCGTACTGCGATCGCCAACCCGCCTGCCAAGCGTGGCGATTATGGCAAACCCCTCCTTTGGGAGAGGCCTATGTTCAGCAGTGGACGTCTTTCGGCTGAAATGATGATGATGATGAATGATGATATCAGAGTGAGTCTGAGTGACGTTTCACTTCGAGTTAAAAATGTCGAATGAAATTTAATTTGATTTTGATTTGACAAAAATTAGCAAAAGGTGTAACGTTTGATATCTGCTTAATAGTTATTGTTATTCTTCTTTCGAGGCTATGATTCCCTGTTATTTCATTTATTCCTTGACCATTCAAAAATTGTATTCAAGATTAACAAAGCTACGTAATTGATTCATTATCTATACATATAATAAATCTGTAGAAAAATAGTTTTTGTACAGCGAAAATATTTTGAAAAAATTTTGCCGAGGTGTTAAAGGATAAGCAACAGAACACATTTCCAGCATTTTTGGATTTTTTGTCTGTTTGTCTGTTTCGATGATCAAGCATCACGTAAAATTTACAAAACCAATGTAGATAACTTTTATACATAAAAATAGTGTGTAACTTGGGGTATTATTTAGTTTTTGTTTCATTGAAATTGGTTAATTCTATCAAAAGATATATGAACTTAAAGTTTTCAAGAAGAACTAATCATCAAATGTAAGATACATACATGCAGCGACATCTGTTTAACTAAAATGGTACCAATGACTAAAAATGTGCTCACCACATAACTTTTAAATCTACTGACCGGCTTTAAAAAAAAATATAGCATAATATACTTTATCATTTTAACATTTTGGTCGATAGATGGCTATGATCATTTCACTCTATTTTCTGAATCGAATGACCCTCGCCCGTGTCAGTTGCCTCAAGATTGTTTTTTTAACCGACGAAACAAAAAGAAGGAAGTTCTCAATCAATGACCACGGATAACTTTTCCAGAGAAATCCCTACATGGTCCTTTTTTTTGTGAAAAGCGTACGTACATCTCAAAGTTGGTCCCATTTATAATTGAAAAATCGTGTTTGGGCTAATTTCTTGCACCTTTGATGAGAACTTTCGACCTAGCTGAAGTATGACTGTCATCGAGTGTCTAAGGATGAAGACGTAAGGCTGTCGAGGCAATGGGCGGAGCACCGCCGTGTCCTCGAAGCGGCGATTGGCGGCGGCGGCCTCTCGCGTCCGACCCTGGTTCAAGCCATGGTCCGGAGCGAGACGGAATGGGACGCCGTCACCTACTTCTGCGAAGCAGTAATGCTAGAGAAGGAGGTGGCGGAACGTGAGAGGGAGAGAACCTCACAGCGTCCCGGCCACCGCGGGAGACGCCCCGGGCGTCGGGGACCACCACGTGGCCCCCGGCCACCGTGCGTGGCGCGGGCCTGTGGACGGTGGGCTATGGGTTAGCTTGCCGTCCGTCCGTCTCATGACGACAGGCCGTGTCGACGGCGCGTTCGTGTTCCACGTGTGCCTCAAATAGAGTCAGCATTCAGCAAAAAGGAAGGGGTCCGTAATACGGACCGATGCCTGCTGGGGTTGCGGGGCTGTTCGAAAGAGATACCGTGGCCCCGGAACACAAAGGGCGATGAAGGAACATGGATGGGTTTTAGTCAGTAAAAGTCTGACACGCCCTGCTCCGCCCAGAGCGGGAGGAGTCATTTGATGATTTCCCGAAAAAAAAAAGGCTCGAGGCAAGCCCTTTTTTGGAAAAACATAAGTAGATTATTTTAGCGATTAATGCAAATATATCGAAGAAATTAAATTGTTACCCACTTCGATCGATATCTATCTATTATCTATTATTATTATTTCCTTTATTCATTTACAAACAAATTTGTTACATTTTTAAATATTCATTAAAAAATATATAAAAAACATTTAAAAATATAAAAAACCGGCCAAGTGCGAGTCGGACTCGCACACGAAGGGTTCCGTACCATTGACTATATTTAGTATTTGTTGTTATAGCGGCAACAGAAATACATCATCTGTGAAAATTTCAACTGTCTAGCTGTCACGGTTCATGAGATACAGCCTGGTGACAGACAGACGAACAGACGGACAGACGGACAGACGGTGAAGTCTTAGTAATAGGGTTCCGTTTTTACCCTTTGAGTACGGAACCCTAAAAATTGTAGCCCACCGGTATCGGGAACAGGGTCCAAGCTACCGGCGGTCAGGGCTCCAGAGAGAGGAACCTCCTAACAATACGAGCCGTGTCCAGGAGTACCGCTTTCTGAATCAAGCCCTTGATCCAGCTGCCTAACGAGAGCCTCCTCAGGTATTGATCGAGGCTCTTGGCAATTAAGCCATGGGCTGATACGACTATCGGCACAATGATTGCTGAGTCCACTTCCCACATGTCAACAACCTCGCGAGCCAAGTCAAGATACTTGATTTGTTTATCTTTCTCGGCTTTCACGAGGTTCTCATCATGTGGGACCGTTATGTCAACAATCATTGCGCGCCGCTCTGATCGATCCACCACCACTATATCAGGCTTATTGGCTACAATAGTCCTCTCAGTGATGATGGATTGATCCCAGTACAACGTGATACAGCCATTATCGAGAACTGGGTCGGGCACATACCTATAGTAAGGCACTTCCAATTCCACAAGGTTGTATTTTAGAGCAAGTTGCTGATGGATAATCCTGGCTACAAGGTTGTGTCTATGCAGGTACTCTCCGTTAGCTAGACGAGAACACCCGGAAATAATGTGACGGATTGATTCGCCTGGACGGTGGCATGCCCGACATATGTCAACCGTGCCATCCTTCACAATAAATCTCCGGTAGTTATTCGTCATCATAACTTCATCCATTATTGCACAGACAAAACCTTCAGTTTCTCCGAATAGGTCCCCGGAACGTAGCCAGGCTACGGACGCTGATAGGTCTACATCGGGCCCATGGAGGGCCCGGAAAAAGCGTCCGTGAAGCTCCTTACTCTGCCATACCTCCCTGCGATCGTTAGGGTCAAGCACTGGAGGTTTGCGCCAGTTCTCTTTAGCCAAGGAGAGCGGGGTGAGGCCCTTGTCCATCGTGACGACATCTCGATGCATTCCCACATCGGTTCCTAGGAAATATTCCCTGAGGCTGCATATCTCGCGATTGTGGAGAGTCTTAGCATTTAAAAAGCCTCGACCCCCACACTTCCGCGGGATATACAGTCTCATAACCGAAGAACGTGGGTGATGCATCCGATACGCCGTCAACAATTTACGGACCTTCGTATCCAAGGCGTCTAGTTCTGTTTGAGTCCATTTGAGTATGCCGAAAGAGTACATCAAAACCGGCATGACCCAACCGTTGAAGGCACGCACCTTATTGCCACCTGATAAAAGACTATTAAGTACTTTTTTCAGGCGGCCAAAGAAACGCTCCTTCAACGATTGCTTCATGTCAGCAACATTGACGCCCAGCGCTTCCGACATACCCAAATACTTATAGGTTTCGGTTGCTGAGAGGGATCGAAGAGTTATGGAATCTGAGAGCTGGGTTCCCACAGATTCCACAATCTCCCCTCGTTTTACATGCATGACCGCACATTTGTCCACACCAAATTCCATCCTGATGGCGTACTGAAAGTTTCAGTTACCTTCAGTAACTCCATCAGTCGCAAATCGTTGGGGGCAAACAGTTTTAGGTCATCCATGTAAAGGAGGTGAGATATAACCTGACCATCTTTCCGCAACCGATAGCCTAAACCTGAATCCTCCAGCAGTGTGCTTAGAGGGGTACTCCCTTAATTCTCCTAAAAATTTTTGTCCGAAAATCATTATCCATAAAACGTTTGCTATAAACGTCAGTAACCATAATGTTCAAAATCCCGAAATTTTGTTTTACATAATTATCTTCATTTCTAAAACTGTTCTGTCATAATATCGAATACTATAATAATTGAATCTTCTAATTTTACATGCCATAAAGTCAAATGTCCTAAGTATTTTATTATATAATGTGTATTATTCCGAATGTTCATATAAAAATAATTAAATTTTTGGTCCTAAAACATTTGCTAAAAATTTGGTTTTAGTGACAGAAACGAATCGCTGTAAATCCGACCCCACGTAGTCTTGTCTGCCCTACCCCGAGAGTGTAATTTAAAATCGCGTAGGCGCGGAGGGGCGAGGCGGCCCGCGACTTGAGGAGCAGGTGGTTGTAACACTCGCCGCCGCTGCTGAGGCTGGCCGGCAAAGCCGGCCAGCAAGCCGAAGCTGCGGTGGTGAGCGTTAAACACATCTGCGACGATAAGCTCGCATGGGACCGCCGGAGCCCCGCAGCGCCGGAGCCGTGACAGAAACCATGCATGCTGCATGCTTGCTCACTTGCATGCTGCATGCTGGCTCGCTTGCATGCTGCATGCTTACTTGCATACTGTATGCGTGCTTGCATGCTGCATGCTTTCTGCATGGTTGCTGCAAGCTTGTTGCAAGCTTGCTGCATGCTTGCTGATTGCTTGCTGCATGCTTGCTGCATGCATTGTGTATGTTTGTTTGGTGTATGTTTGTTTGATTGATTGATTTTCTGCCTTTTAGTGACTACCGATATGAAATGTATGCCAAAAGAAGATTCTAACTGTGAACTTTCTGCGATATTATGATGGTTCTACTTTTTAATTCTAACAAATTTCATAAGAGCAATATTGTATAAAAATGTGTTGTGTTGAGAGATGTTCATAGCATAGCAAAAGCTAAGTAATACCCGTAATTACAGACACAATTAAAATAACAATGTTCTGTTCCCTTTTGGGAACGTATGGGAACATACCGGTTTGTTTTAAAAATATTATTAAGATCAAAACATTGAATATTTTTTTGAATTTAGGATTTATAACTATTATTGAAAACGGTTTTAAGTCTTTTGTATATTATTGATTGTAATATTTATGACAAACGGGTTTAGGGCATATTGTATTTAGGGATTTCAATTTTAGGGCATGCTATATTATGTGATAGTAAGTTCGGGTAAGTTATCATTCGGACAAATGATGATTAGGACAAAAAAAGTTATGGCACTTTAAATTATGAATAAAAAAGTTAGGTAATAAAATAGAGAACCGCTTAGAGGATTCAAGGCTAAGCAGAACCAAAGCGGACTCAAACTATCGCCCTGAAATATACCTCGCTCTATCCTTATCGGCTCGCTATTCCTCTGAATGTGCCGACATCCTGGATAGCGAAGGACTGTCCTCCATTGCCCCATACATGACATCAGGAAGGTGCGCAGAGTTGCATCAACTTTATACAAGTCGAGCACCCTCATGAGCCATGTATGTGGCACCGAGTCATAGGCCTTCTTATAGTCTATCCAACATGTCGACAGATCCTTTTGGGAACGGCGAACCTGGTGACTAATGGCCATATCAATGAGGAGTAGCTCCTTAGTACCACGGGACCCGTTCCTACATCCATTCTGAGAAGCGGACATGACAGAATTGTCATCTATGTGTTTGCTAATTTTAGTTCTCAAAATGGATGTAAGAACTTTATAGACTGTCGGGAGACAGGTGATCGGTCTATAATTTTTGGGTTCCGCAGTACTACCCGATTTATGGAGCAGGTGGGTTATACCTGTTGTCAGGAACTCTGGCAGCGACCCAGACTCTAAGGCTGACTGGAACAGGGTCGCCAAGCAAGCGTGCGACCTTGTGAACCGGCCTCTGATAGGGTCCCAGCTCCCGGCGGAAGTGTGCAGCGCATGCGATGGACGCAATCCATCAATGAAAATGTCATGCGCGCATACTATGGGGCTACAGAGGGGGGAAACAACCTGGCCCCTTATTCACAACGCTTCGATTCGATTTTCGATTCGGTAAGTCGTATGTCTATCTTTTTTTGACAGTACGAAATCGAGCGAGATAGACATATGACTTTCCGAATCGAAAATCGAACCGATGGGTTGTGAATAGCTATGCTGACTGCGTACCGTGTTAGGATGCTCTCTCTGTTTCAGGTGCTTGAGCCAGCTGTCAACGTGTCGGCACAACGACTATCGGATCAGGTGCGGGTCATCCAGCGTAATCGTATGTTGGATGATACCGTACTTGATCGCTTGCGGACTGAAATACAGAGTAACCATGTCATTGCCACGCCGTCGCAGGCTGTGGTTCCACCACAGTCAAGCATAATACCAAATTGCGATAACGACGTGAGTAATGACATGGTTACTAATGTAAGTACCCAGTGCAATGTAAAAATGAGGAGTGCTTTGGAGGGTGCGATTCGGGAATATCGGTTCATGCAACCAGACCTGAGACCACGCATACCTCGTTTGCCCATGCATAACAAAAATAGGGCGCTGGTGGCTGTTCTGGATTCGCAGTTATCAAACTATTTTGATAACTGCGAAGACCTCACCGATGTTCACTCAATCCTGTATTGTGCGGCTGTAGCGGCATGTCGTGTAGCTCATGTCAAATTTCCTTCTGACAGAGCTACACGACCAAAACCAGCCGTACCGGCATGGCATTACAGGATTGAGCGACGTATTGGTGGGGCCAGAGCACTCATCGGCAAACTGGTCTGCTTCAGGGAGGGCAATACTCGCCCTAGAGTGATGCGTTTTGTGAGGCAGGCGTTCTCGGGGACTGATATCAGCCCTCGAGACTACATGTCCCGTGTCACAGAACGCAACGACTTCCTGAAGCAGAAAGTATATGCATGGGCAAACCGTATTCGTAGGTATAAGCGGCGGGTGGACCGATACACTCAGAATCGCACATTCCAAAAAGATGAAAGGTGGGTTTATAGGGCTTGGGAGCGACCGGACCAAGGTGTGGCTGACACGCACCTGCCGGATGATGATGCAAGGTGTTCGTTCTGGCGCAGCATCTGGTCGGTGCCTGTCAGCCATGCCGAGGGTGAATGGACTCGGGTGATTGAGCGAGCATGCTATCCAATATCAGAAATGGGGGCAATTACTATCAGCCCCCAAGACGTAGCTCGTGCAGTCCGTCCGTTGCCTAACTGGAAATCTCCAGGGCCGGATGGGCTGCACAACTTCTGGATAAAATGGTTCACAATGTGTTTCCCCCCTCTGTAGCCCCATAGTATGCGCGCATGACATTTTCATTGATGGATTGCGTCCATCGCATGCGCTGCACACTTCCGCCGGGAGCTGGGACCCTATCAGAGGCCGGTGGGCCTCGAGGTCCTAAGCCGTCCGGTGGCCGGCGTCCTCCCCGTCGACGAGCAGGTGGTGGAGTCGTGGGCGGAGAGAAATACTCGTCGCTCGAGCTCGACGCAACTGCCACGGCTGGTGTCACAGCGCTCACGATGGGGCTGGGTTCCGGCGGCGGCGAGGCGGAGCTGAGCGACGAGTCCGGAGGCGGTAGGCGTGCGCGACGAGCAGCAGCTGATCTTGTCAACATTGGCGTTGTTTCATTTCGTTACTTATTTTGTTTATTATTATTATTATTTATTTATTATTATTACATACTAGCTTCTGCCCGCGACTTCGTACGCGGATCCTGTTGCTTATGCCAGCGACAACGGGGTCGTCAAAATTGAAGATCTGAAACGTCTGATGTCGAATTTTAAGAGCCCGGGGACGGGAATACAACGGGATGCGCGAGACGATTCGAGACGTTCCAGATCTTTCATTTTTGTAAGTCAACAGGAAATGCCCATCAGACTAAACATTTTTATAAGTCAACAGGAAATGCCCATCAGACCAAACAACACTTGCTAAGACGTCATTCCTATGTGTTATGGTGTAGCTGGGCTCTTGGAGTTCCACAACAGGTGTTCAAGACCTTCGAGGTGTTCCAGATCTTCAAATTTATTCTCACAGCAGAAAATGCTCATCACGTAGAACAATTTTTGCTATGGTACCATTTTTGTATCTCTTATAGTTCAGCCGGTCTGTTGCGGTTCTGCATCAGGTGTTTGTTTCCAAGATAAAAGTCAACAGGAAATGCCCATCAGACCAAACAACACTTGCTAAGACGTCATTCCTATGTGTTATGGTGTAGCTGGGCTCTTGAAGTTCCACAACAGGTGTTCCAGATCTTCAAATTTATTCTCTCAGCAGAAAATGCCCATCACGTGGAACAATTTTTGCTATGGTACCATTTTTGTATCTCTTATAGTTCAGCTGGTCTGTTGTGGTTCTGCATCAGGTGTTCAAGTTTCCAAGATAAATTATAGCCTATATCTTGCCCAGACTTAATACCTATACAACAACAAAAAAATCATTCAAATCCGTCCAGTAGTTCCGAAGATTAGCGTGTACAAACAAACAGACAAACAGACAAACAGACAAACAGACAGAACTTTTTTTTTGGATTCGTGCTCTATTACTGTTTCTAAACCCCCCTCAATTTTTTTTTTTTTATTATATTCAATGTACAGACACAGTTTTTTTACTGTTTTATTATATGTACTAGCTTCTGCCCGCGACTTCGTACGCGGATCCTGTTGCTTATGCCAGCGACAACGGGGTCGTCAAAATCGAAGATCTGAAACGTCTGATGTCGAATTTTAAGAGCCCGGGGACGGGAATACAACGGGATGCGCGAGACGATTCGAGACGTTCCAGATCTTTCATTTTTGTAAGTCAACAGGAAATGCCCATCAGACCAAACAACACTTGCTAAGACGTCATTCCTATGTGTTATGGTGTAGCTGGGCTCTTGGAGTTCCACAACAGGTGTTCAAGACCTTCGAGGTGTTCCAGATCTTCAAATTTATTCTCACAGCAGAAAATGCTCATCACGTACAACAATTTTTGTTATGGTACCATTTTTGTATCTCTTATAGTTCAGCCGGTCTGTTGCGGTTCTGCATCAGGTGTTTGTTTCCAAGATAAAAGTCAATAGGAAATGCCCATCAGACCAAACAACACTTGCTAAGACGTCATTCCTATGTGTTATGGTGTAGCTGGGCTCTTGGAGATCCACATCAGGTGTTCCAGATCTTCGATTTTTATTAGTCAACAGAGAGTGCTCATCAGATTGAACAACTTTTGCTAAAACTTCATTCCTATATATATGTTAGTGTAGCTGGGCTCTTGGAGATCCACATCAGGTGTTCCAGATCTCCGATTTTTATTAGTAAACAGAGAGTGGTCATCAGATTTAAAAACTTTTGCTAAAACGTCATTCCTATATATATGTTAGTGTAGCTGGGCTCCTAAAGTTCCACATCAGGTGTTCCAGATCTTCAACAGAAAATGCTCATCACGTGGAACAATTTTTGCTATGGTACCATTTTTGTATCTCTTATAGTTCAGCTGGTCTGTTGCGGTTCTGCATGAGGTGTTTGTTTTCAATATAAAAGTCAACAGGAAATGCCCATCAGACCGAACAACTTTTGCTAAGACGTCATTCCTATATGTGTTATGGCATAGCTGGGCTCTTGGAGTTCCACAACAGGTGTTCCAGATCTTCGATTTTTATAAGTCAACAGAGAGTGCTCATCAGATTGCACAACTTTTGCTAAAACGTCATTCCTTATATGATAAAGTGTAGCTGGGCTCTTGGAGTTCCACATGAGGTGTTCCAGATCTTCAAATTTATTCTCTCAGCAGAAAATGCCCATCACGTGGAACAATTTTTGCTATGGTACCATTTTTGTATCTCTTATAGTTCAGCTGGTCTGTTGTGGTTCTGCATCAGGTGTTCAAGTTTCCAAGATAAATTATAGCCTATATCTTGCCCAGACTTAATACCTATACAACAACAAAAAAATCATTCAAATCCGTCCAGTAGTTCCGAAGATTAGCGTGTACAAACAAACAGACAAACAGACAAACAGACAAACAGACAGAACTTTTTTTTTGGATTCGTGCTCTATTACTGTTTCTAAACCCCCCTCAATTTTTTTTTTTTTATTATATTCAATGTACAGACACAGTTTTTTTACTGTTTTATTATATGTAAAGATAGATAATAAAACAGTAAAAAAACTGTGTCTGTACATTTAATATATTAAAAAAGAAATAATTGAGGGGGGTTTAGAAACAGCAATAGAGCACGAATCCAAAAAAAAAATCTGTCTGTTTGTCTGTGTGTCTGTTTGTCTGTGGGTCTGTTTGTTTGTACACGCTAATCTTCGGAACTACTGGACGGATTTGAATGTTTTTTTTGTTGTTGTATAGATATTAAGTCTGAGCAAGATATAGGCTATAATTTATCTTTGAAACTTGAACACCTGATGCAGAACCACAACAGACCAGCTGAACTATAAGATATACAAAAATGGTACCATAGCAAAAATTGTTCCACGTGATGGGCATTTCCTGTTAAGAGAATAAATTTGAAGATCTGGAACACCTGATGTGTAACTCCAAGAGCCCAGCTACACTAACATATATATAGGAATGACGTTTTAGCAAAAGTTGTTCAATCTGATGAGCACTCTCTGTTGACTTATAAAAATTGAAGATCTGGAACACCTGATGTGGAACTCCGAGAGCCCAGCAACACCATAACACATATAGGAATGACGTCTTAGAAAAAGTTGTTCAATCTGATGAGCACTCTCTGTTGAATTATAAAAATCGAAGATCTGGAACACTTGTTGTGTAACTCCAAGAGCCCAGCTTCACTAACATATATATAGAAATGACGTTTTAGCAAAAGTTGTTCAGTCTGATGAGCACTCTCTGTTGACTTATAAAAATCGAAGATCTGGAACACCTTATGTGGAACTCCGAGAGCCCAGCTACACTATAACATAAATAGGAATGAAGTTTTAGCAAAAGTTGTTCAATCTGATGAGTACTCTCTGTTGATTTATAAAAATCGAAGATCTGGAACACCTGTTGTGTAACTCCAAGAGCCCAGCTTCACTAACATATATATAGAAATGACGTTTTAGCAAAAGTTGTTCAGTCTGATGAGCACTCTCTGTTGACTTATAAAAATCGAAGATCTGGAACACCTTATGTGGAACTCCGAGAGCCCAGCTACACTATAACATATATATAGGAATGAAGTTTTAGCAAAAGTTGTTCAATCTGATGAGTACTCTCTGTTGATTTATAAAAATCGAAGATCTGGAACACCTGTTGTGGAACTCCAAGAGCCCAGCTACACCATAACACATAGGAATGACGTCTTAGCAAGTGTTGTTTGGTCTGGTGGGCATCTCCTGTTGACTTATAAAAATGTTTAGTCGGATGGGCACTTCCTGTTGACTTACAAAAATGAATGATCTGGAACGTCTCGAATCGTATCACACATCCCGTTGTATTCCCGTCCCCGGGCTCTTAAAATTCGACATCAGACGTTTCAGATCTTCGATTTTGACGACCCCGTTGTCGCTGGCATAAGCAACAGGATCCGCGTTCGAAGTCGCGGGCAGAAGCTAGTTTAAAATAAGTCAACAAATAAATACAATATCAAATAAAATTAGCGGTATAATGTCAAATTCAATGTCAAAAATATAAAAAAGTATCATGAGTTTCGAATTCACCATTAATGTGGAAACAAACTTAACAATCTCTCTTCTTCTTTCAACCTTTTTGTTTTTGAAACTTATTTTGTATTGTTTTGTAATTTTAATTTAGGAAATATCTGGCATTAACCTATCCGTTCGCATGTGTTATAATAATCCCAGTTATACAGGGAAACCTATAATTGGCCATATTATCTACAACAAGCTTATTTTGTAAAATTTTATGTATTCGCTGTTGGTAAATAAATAAATAAATAATGCATGTTCCTGGGTAATTCATGAGTCACTATGATCTTCCTTCAAGCGACTTTCAGCGATACAAATCTAAAACATCTAAATGTTTTAGATGTAACACCTATGTAATCTCCTGTCTTATTCTTATTTTCAGTGAAACGACTTCAATAACATTTATTAACAAACTATGTATTATTAACTAAATTCATCATAAATATTTATCCCTCCCAAATCACTATATATCTTGGGTCACTCATCGGCAATTTTGCAAGCAGTATTTGCTCTCCACACCTCATTAAACAATGTCCAAGCAAACACACACCGTTTAAATATCAACTCTATTTCCACTTATTACAGTTTCATTTTACTTCGGAAACGCAGAGGACTATGAAATTCAGACTTGGAATTGACAAAGGAATTCAGAGCGTCATCATCTGAAGTTAAGGTTGTATTTTGATTGGTAGAGATTAATACGGAAGAGTGCTTCAGTTAAGGTTTGTAGAATAATGTTTGATGGTACAACACCCTTAACTGAACTGTGGCTAATGGAGAATTAATGTTATCTCTTTCGCACTTACGGGATAGCCTTATTTTATGTCGCATTTGCTTAATATTTACTCAAAATTAGTTTTCCTTTTATAAGCCTTCTCTTATTTTTGTTAATAACGTTAAGTTTTTTTGTACTCATATTCATTAGGTCGACTGATCCCGCGGGATCCGCCTGTGTGGGATCAGTTTACTAAAGAGCCAGCCTAACAACATAATTAGCTTAAATCGTCCCCACTGCTGGAACACAGGCCTCCTCTCTACGAGAGGGAGTGGGGTATAATCCACTACGCTGGCCCGGTGCGAGTTGGTAACCACACTTAACACTTTTTGGATAAAGAACCTAGACCTGGTAAGAACGACTGTACGGTCTCATCGCCGCACATTTTTCTGCTTACTCGGTAACCTACTTTAGGCCGACGATGCGCGTCATAATTTAGCATAATAAAACTACATGACTAACGATTTTAAACATAGTGAACTTATAACTGGGTAGCTATCAACAACTAAGAGAAATAATCGCCTTCTACTATATGATTGTACCATACTCTTACCTAAAATAAACTTAACACTTAGTGCATCTTAGTAGAACGCGTTTCTCTCAACTAAAACCTTCACGACAAATCGGTGTACGGAGTTAACTACTACAGCCCGTACATTTATGGTCCTTCGAGCCTTCGTGTATCTTAGTGTGTTTGTGACTCATGTTACGGTAGCGAATCGGTTCAACTGGTCTCCCGGAAGAGGGTCACCCCAGTTGGATTGAGAAGGCGCAAATACCTAGCCAGAGTACAGGCACATTGAGTACCAGAACTAACTACAACTACTGGAAGAGTCTTCGACTACTGGAAGATCCTTCAACTACTGGAACTAACTACAACTACTGGAAGAGCCTTCGACTACTGGAAGAGCCTTCAACTACTGGAACTAACTACAACTACTGAAAGATTCTTCGACTACTGGAAGAGCCTTCAACTACTTGGAACTAACTACAACTACGGAAAAAGCCTTCGACGATATCTCGAACAGCCTTCAACTACAAGAAGAATCTTCGGGACTTTTTGAAAAGGTATTTTTTCAACTACAAGGAAGCTATCATCTATAATCAAGATGAATAAGCTATCGCTACAATCAACATGTTTTGAAAATATCAAAACATTATGCGCCAACTATAACAAGGATAGCAAAACCAGAAAAACAAATGAATACTTGAACAAGCGGCTGTCCTCGTTAGAAGCTCAATGGATGGATTTCAATGCACGGCATACATTGCTGTTGCAAGAAATTGAAGACAGGAACATAAACTATTTTGTGGAAGATGTCTACGGTAAGACAAAGACCATGTACGAAACAACTAAAACAGACATTCTAAAAATGTTGCAAACTACTGAAGAAAATTTCAAATTCAACTTGACAGACTTATCGAGAGAAGAACCTGATGAGAAGACCAAGACATTGCTAACTAAACAGGAATGCAACTTCAAAGCCATCGATCGGGCTATGGCAAAAATTGATTTTGATGCCTTAGCTGAAAAATGGGAACTTGACGATTACTTGTCAATCTTGAAGTCAAAGTGGGAAGCTATTGACAATACTCATTGGGAACTGGAAGCGTTACTGAAAGGTACAAAACATACGTACTATGACCAGTTCAACAGCATGGAGGATAAATATGACGAAACAAGGAAACGTCTGAAAAGCAAGATGGGGTCCACCGCTCATCACCAACATTCAGCACCAAGAATCGAGATCCCAGAATTTTCCGGACACTACAGCAAATGGATATCTTTCAAAGATCTGTTCCTGGAAACCATACATAAAAACCCGACATTGAATAAAGCTCAAAAATGCAGCATCTAAAGACCAGGCTGAAAGGTGAAGCAGAAAGACTGGTGCAACACTTGAGCATCAGCGCCGACAACTACACTTCGTGTTGGGAGATACTAACTCAACGCTACGACAACCGTCGACTGCAATTCTCGTCGTACATGAACACTATGCTGCAGTTGCCTGTCATACAGAAGCCAGACGCTTACAACTTAAAGAAGCTGCATGACGTAACAACGGAATGTCTAAATGGTTTAACAAACATTGGTTTTGATATAACCAGTTGGGATCCGATGATTGTCCATCTGATGTCACAGAAACTAGACTGCGGGAGCTACAATGAATACATAAAAACTTTGCCCGATAACAGAGAGGTGCCAACACTACAGGAATTTATGTTATACTTAGAAAACCAGTTTATGGCGTTTGAAACCATGAAGACTTCAAAGAAAGACATACAGAGTTCAGAGAAGTCAGCTGGAACTGAAAAACATGTACATCGAAAAAACTTCGATCATAAGAAGTGGGTTCCAAAAACTTACCACACTTCATACGGGCAGTGCCCTCTTTGCAAAAACCATCATGTTTTAATGCGATGTCAACAGTTTATTGACTTGGATACAAAGCAAAGAAACAGCACAGTTGCAAAATTGCGACTATGCAAAAACTGTTTGTTTAGTCACGAAAACCAAACTTGCAACTCTACAAAAACGTGTAAGGAATGTAATATGAAGCATCATACGCTCCTACATTACAAAAATTTCAATAAAAATACACCTTCGACAAGCAATGAAAACCAACGCTCCGGTCAACGACCTTCGAGGGAAACTGAAACGCCAAGTTCGAATCATCTATCAGCCAGAGAGATGGAAGTCTTACTGACAACCGTCCAAATCAAGGTTAAATCGGTAGATGGGACTTACGTAACTCTTCGTGCGCTCATAGATCAGGGCTCACAAGTTAACTTAATAACTGAAAATGCAGCACAACTGCTAAAGCTGCCAAGAAACAAACTAACTGCGAAGATATCTGGAGTTGGAACTGTATCAGGCGATTGTAGGGGACGCCTTACAATAACATGCAAATCAATCCATTCCGAATATACTTTCGACACTGAAGCATTGATTATGAAGAAACTGATCAATAAACTACCCAACAACACATTCAAACGACCAGAGTGGTCGCATTTGCAAAACTTAAAACTAGCGGACCCTGATTTTAACATTTCAAGGTCTATTGACATACTACTTGGAGCTGACAGTAGGATGTTATTGGGCATTCTACCCCACCTGATGCGACTTCACTCGCTTCGCTCGCTTGTCGCGGTGTGGTAGAATGCCCAATAACATTTTTGTGAATGATATGTTAAAAACACTGGTTCAGCGCCTATTCCACTTTTAAATATAATTGCTTACCTCGACTGCTTACTAGATTCTTGTGCAATGCCACTATGCCACTATAATACTAAGCAAATAACTAAGCTTCACATTTTCACTTCACATTTTTACTAAGCAAACTATCCGAAAATAGTATGCTAAAATTTAGGACAGATTGTCTCACGTCTCTCCATAAAATTAGAGGTTCCGTGTGTAGATGACACGTTACTCTGTGTTTTATGATCCGGATTGGACTCCCAGGACGTCTAAATTTTAGAGTACCGTAATCTTTAAACTAAGATTCAGGACAGGTTGTCTCACGTCTCTTCATAAAATTAGAAATGGCATGTGTAGTTGACACGCCACTCCGTATTTTATGATCCAGATTGGATCCCAAGGACGTCCGAATTTCAGTTTAATTCATTCTGATAGTCACCACCACCCTGCACGTCACTAAGGCCTATTCCACTTTTAAATATAATTGCTTACCTCGACTGCTTACTAGATTCTTGCGCAATGCCACTATGCCACTATAATACTAAGCAAATAACTAAGCTTCACATTTTCACTTCACATTTTTACTAAGCAAACTATCCGAATATAGTATGCTAAAATTTAGGACAGATTGTCTCACGTCTCTCCATAAAATTAGAGGTTCCGTGTGTAGGTGACACGTTACTCCGTGTTTTATGATCCGGAATGGACTCCCAGGACGTCTAAATTTTAGAATACCGTAATCATTAAACTAAGATTCAGGACAGATTGTCTCACGTCTCTTCACAAAATTAGAAATGGCATGTGTAGTTGACACGCCACTCCGTATTTTATGACCCAGATTGGATTCCAAGGACGTCCGAATTTTAGTTTAATTCGTTCAGACAGAAATAACCATTCTGCACGTCACTAAGCCACTACTTCACATTTTTTTACTAAGCAAACTATCTGAATATAGTATGCTAAAATTTAGGACAGATTGTCTCACGTCTCTCCATAAAATTAGAGGTTCTGTGTGTAGATGACACGTTACTCTGTGTTTTATGATCCGGATTGGACTCCCAGGACGTCTAAATTTTAGGATACCGTAATAATTAAACTAAGATTCAGGACAGATTGTCTCACGTCTCTTCACAAAATTAGAAATGGCATGTGTAGTTGACACGCCACTCCGTATTTTATGATCCAGATTGGATTCCAAGGACGCCCGAATTTTAGTTTAATTCATTCAGACATAACCACTCTACATCTCACCAACAAAAACTGTACTGTTTATAAATACGTATCGCACCGTCACATCTCTTTCTGTTATGTTAAGAGGATTTTACACTGATACAATCGCCGTCAAACGGATAATTCGCACATATTGTGTCGAATATTGACCCTTACGTTGTTGAAACCTCTACGGTCCGGACTAAGCGTTTCGCCTCATCGTTTATACCGCGTACGTCGACTGTAACAGTCGTACTGGAACAGTCTGCCTGCTGCGGTCTTCCCGTTCGATTATAATTTGGGTGTCTTCAAGGCTAGAGTGAATAGGCTCTTAATAAACTAGTGCGCCTCACCATCAAAGATTGCATCGCTACTTACCATCAGGTGGGATCGCAGTCAAGCACTAGTTTATCTCAACTAAAAAAAAAAAAAAAAAAATCGCCGGACGACGGCGTCAGAAACGATCATATTGAACGTTTACACGATAAGTGTAAATGACTCTTAACAATAACCAAGACTGCAAAGTTGTATTATATAAATTTGCTGCGTTTGATTTATCTATGTGTGAGTGATTCCCATGGGTTCTACAATTACAATGCAACCGCTGTGATCCTCGTGCATGTAGCAGTCATTGTTAAAATTTGTATGATACAAAACATCCTATAACCAATGTTTAATTCATTAAAATATAGATTATGTTTTACTGTAAAATACGTAGACAGACTTTGCTAAGGTATGCACATCTCTAATTAGATAATAGGTATATCAATTTAAAATTATTAGAAGGAAGAATCTTCTATCAAAAATGAATTTAGCAGTAGCTTTTTACCTAAAACTTTTGAACGTGGTTATTTAAAACTCATACATTCATTTTAGACATTTAATGGTTTTATAATATTATCTAATAATTTTAAGTTTTACTACAACATAGGTACTTGCAAACTAACTGCTTGACGTGGATTCGCTTCCATTAATTATTTTGTATAAAAATAATGATTTCAGAGTACTCTGTTATTTTTATTTACATGTGTTTATAAAGGACTTTTTTATATATTAAATTATACAAAGGTAGTCTTTATTTTCAGAAATATTTACATTATTTACATACTATATAATAGAAATAAAAATATTTACAAGTATCAAATTAATATATATTAAATATTAAATTTAAGTAATTTTGCGATGTTATGTGAAAATTATATAACCGCTAGATTGCCCGTGTAGACTACTAGTTTACATTTAAAAGCACGCCAAATTGTCCATGTAGACTACTAGTCTACATATGTGTATGTAATAGTCGACATTGAGGCAATCTAGCTATGAAATTATTTTGTTTTGGATTTTCCGTCTGTAGTCTATGTGTATAAATTTATTTCGCTTCCCCATAACATTAAACAAACATACAAACTTAATTATAATACCTAATGTATTTATCATAAGCGACAGCCAGGTGTCGGGTTCATCTTTGTCGGCGAGCGAAAAAGGCTGGTTTTATATTTCATTTCTCACTGTAAAATTGTAATTAGACAGAAAAATTGGGTATCATTACGTTTTAATTTGACGTAACTAACACAAATTATTCATGCAACTTTGAAGACCTGTAATTAAGGTTGAATTTTGTAATGAGACAAATACTGCCGATATGGTATTTTTTATGTATAAAACCAATCCATTTCGATCAATACGTTACATTTGCTCCAGTATTTTCTAGTGGCAAATACTACTTACCATACTTTATCTACAATTCTACAATAGTCTTCAAAAAGCACAAAATGTAAGTAAGTACTTATTACTAAGTTTACAGAATTTTCTAGCTACGGACCTGGTTTTTGCCTGCCGGCTAGTATTTATTTATTTAACTTCATGCAACATACAACATAAACGTACAAAGGCGGACTTAAGCCTTAGGCATTCTCTACCAGTCTACCTTTAACTGTTGTACTCCATTAAATATAACGATTCATTTAAATTCTGTTCTAAATGACTATTGAGGTTCTGTCTTTCACAAAAGAACTCTCGCAGTCTATTGGATGGCTATGTTATTAATAAAATGATGTATATAATTTCAGGTCTGACTCCGAAGCTAGCACTATCTACCAGTCGCCAGCCATTGCGGAGACATCCAAGGCGAAAAAAAAGGCAGTGAAGCGCAAGGTCTCCGAGCCAGCAACAAAACCGAGGTAATTGTTATATAACTATCTCATGTCCTATTCAAAGTCATGATATATTTGAGTGCATTGAAACAGTAACAAACAAATAAACTCACAGTCGCATCTAGATTGCTAGGCGACAGGGTTTCTTGCCTAATTACCTTAAGATATATTATACAGACCCGTTTTAGACATTTATTTTGCAGGTTTACAGTTAGTTCACGAAGTATTGTTATTAAATTAATTAAATTGTTTCAGTAAAAAACCCAGCTCCAGCCGCTCAGGCCTCTTCGGGTTGGAAAGCGAGATTTCTCCGCGGACGGCCTCCAGTGCGGTCTTCTGTTCGTCGCTAGTTAGCCGGGTCGCAAACGGAAAAGTGCGACGGACTGCGAACGTAACTGGAGACTTTTACGTGGAGGTGAAAGTATACGATAAGGCTGAGGTGGCGAACATCGCTAAAGAGGATCGGTGGAAGAGAGCTGAGGTGACCCTTAAAGTTCAGTTAGACCGCAATACTCCGCAGTGGGATGGTCTACAGATTTTTATGAGGCGGACTCGTGAGTTATTTAATGATTCGGAGGCCGTCTTTTACAGCGATAGCATAAATATAAAGTAGTTAATTAAGTTAGCTATGTTATTTTTATGCTATCACTGTATATTAGTCTGTATACAGTCCCACTGTTGAGCAAAGTCTCCTCCAAATCTTTACATGTATTCTTTATAAGCTGTACCTATTTATTGATATGTATCATAGCGATTTCGTATCAGAATCATAATAAGTATTAATATTGAAGTCAGTCCATCTAACAGTAAATCAAAATTATTACAACGTATTAAGTATCTTGTTGGTATTAGTTACAATAATCAGAAATGCCTTTTTGTACTATTTGTAACACATCTGTAGAGAGCAGCCACTGGACAGGTCACCTACGTAGTACTAAACATAAAAATAAGAATATTTCGCAATTTTGCGAAGGTGTTGAAATAATACATTCTGCATTTCGTAATCGTATAGCTTCCTATAGAATTGTCGCTCCATCTGAGAATTGTAATTTACATTCATTTTTAAATAATATTGGAGATCAAATTAAAATATTAATTGACCTATCTCTTAAAAAACACACGTGCCTAAAAGTTAATTTCGAATATTTTGCTTTATTTTTATTAGTTAAAAATGATTCTCAGGAAATGAAATCTTTTGCAACAAAAAACGTTACTCTGCATCAGAATTATGAATTAGACTCATTATTATCACAAGTTAAAAACTCTTTAGCAAAAAAGATAGAAGAATTTCAGGATCGTGACAGTGGATGGACGTTCTTGAGCAGTTCTCATTTAGAAGTCAATGTTAACAAATATCAACCTATGCGCGGTGGTTCACGCTTTATCGAATTGCCTGCTGCAATAAAATCGAAAAAAGCATGTGTTAATATTCGTAATAACGACAACTATTGCTTTTTATGGTCAGTTGTTGCTGCTTTATACCCCGCTAAAAGTCATCCAGAAAGGGTATCGTCTTATCCAAATTTCCATAACGTATTCAATATTAAGAACATGTCATTTCCTGTAAGTTTTTCAGATATTGCGCAGTTTGAAGTAAATAACCCTGATATTTGTATTTATATTTATGGTTTAAAAAATAATAATGTCATAGGACCGCTTTACAAACCAAAAACCTTGAACGGTAAAGTGGTTCATTTACTTTATTTAGAAAGCAGCGATTTGTCGCATTATTGTCTCATTAAAGACTTGCCGCGACTTGTTAGGACTCAGATAACTAAGCACCACGGTAAATTACACTTTTGTGATGCGTGTTTAATATTTTTTAATACTTGTGACGATCTTAGTTCGCATAGTTGTGGGGGTATAGCAACTGAATTACCACCAATAGGTTCTTTCATACAATTTGAAAATTATAATAAAAAACAAATTGTACCATTTGTTATATATGCGGATTTTGAAACAATGCTAGAACGTTATGCATCTTGCGACCCTGATCCCTCTAAGGCAAGCACTGTAACAGTACAACGTCATGTGCCTGTAGCTTTCGCTTATCATATCACGTGTGCGCTAGACGAAAGCTACAATCGTTACGTTTCTTATCGCGGTTCGGATTGTGTATCAAATTTTGTTAAGTCTATTTATAAAGAGGCTAAAAATATATCCCAAATTTTAAAAACGAATGTTCCTATGATTTACACAGAGGATAATGCTCGAGACTTTGAGAACGCTATGACCTGTCATATTTGTGATCACTTCTTATTTGGCGATAGGGTTCGTGATCATTGTCACTTGACTGGTAAATACCGCGGTGCAGCGCACAATTATTGCAACTTACAGTACAAAGTACCACAATTTTTGCCTGTGTTTTTTCATAATTTGTCGGGCTACGATTGTCACCTCTTCATAAAAGAATTAGGTGAAGCTCCTGGATCTATCAAGGTCATACCTAAAACAAAAGAAAACTATATTTCATTCACAAAGTTTGTCCCTATTTCAACCGAAGAGAGCATACAAGTTCGATTTGTAGATTCTTTCAAATTTTTAGGAACCAGCTTAGAAAAGCTGGCTGGTACAATGAAAAAACAAGACTTTAATCAATTAAAATCTTATTTCCCTAATAAAAAACAATTTGAATTATTAACTCGTAAAGGAGTGTATCCATATGACTATATGTCTCATTGGGATCGTTATAAAGACACCTGTTTGCCTCCTAAAAAATATTTTTTTAACTCTTTGACAAATGAATCTATTACTGACAAAGACTATGAGCACGCTCGAACGGTTTGGTCAGAATTTAATATTGAAAACATGGGTATATACACAGATTTATATCTTAAAACAGATGTTCTGTTGTTAACTGATATATTTGAAAATTTTCGTAAAACTTGTAAGCGGCATTACAATCTCGATCCTGCATTCTATATTACAGCACCAAGTCTATCTTTCGATGCAATGCTTTTAAAAACAGGAGTAAAATTAGAATTGATTAGTGATCATGAAATTTTTAGAATGATACAAAAAGGTATTAGAGGGGGTGTTTGTATGTGTTCAAAAAGGCATGTCAAAGCCAATCATAAATATTTAGATACTTACAATCCAACTAAACCAAATTCCTTTATTATTTATTTAGATTGTAACAATTTATACGGCTATAGCATGTGTCAATCACTACCTTATTCCGATTTTAGATTTATGAGTAAGCAGGAAATAGATTTTTTACAATCGAACTTGATAAATGTCAGTGATACTGCAGAAAACGGTTACATCCTTGAAGTAGATTTAATATATCCTGAAAATTTGCACATGGAGCATAATGACTTTCCATTTTGTCCAGAAAAATGCTTGCCACCTGGTAGTAAGAACAAAAAACTGGTTCCAAATTTGTATGATAAATATCATTATGTTATTCATTATGTACATTTAAAAAAATGTTTACAGCATGGTTTGGTTTTGAAAAAGATCCACCGCGCTATTACATTTAAGCAAAGTTGCTATCTCAAGCAATATATCGATATTAATACTCATCTACGTCAACAGGCAGAATCCACGTTTGAACAGGATTTTTTTAAATTATTAAACAACAGTATTTTTGGAAAGACTCTAGAAAATAATGAACATCGCATAGATGTTAAGTTAGTAAATAAGTGGAGTGATTCAAACAATAAAACAAAAAAGGTCACTTGTGCTGACAAATTGATATCCAGCCCGTATTTTCATAGTGTCTCAATATTTTCGGAAGATCTAGTTGCAATCCAAATGAAGCCTCTGCGCGTTATGCTTAATAAACCAATATACATAGGGTATACAGTATTAGAATTGTCTAAGACTCACATGTACGATTTTCACTATACTATCGTAAAACCTTTTTATGGTAACCGAATTGAATTGTGTTATACTGACACAGATAGTCTAGTTTATAATATTCAGAGTAACGACGTTTATAAGGACTTAAGACTTCATTTCCTGAAATATATTGATACCAGTAACTATGACTCTAACAATGAATTTAACTTGCCTATTATTAACAAGAAGGTTCCAGGACTATTCAAGGATGAAATGGGTGGCAAAATTATTAATGAATTTGTAGGATTGCGTTCAAAGCTTTACTGTATTAAGACAGCAGACAAAATAATAAAAAAAGCAAAAGGTACAAAAACATGTGTTACAAAAAACTTAAATATGATAGATTATAAAAATGTTTTGTATAATTGTGAAGTTATTCGAAAAAAAAATTTGTTATTTAAGTCAATAAAACATGAAATATTTACTCAAGATGTAAATAAAATAGCACTTTCAAGCAATGATGATAAACGGTTACTATTATGTGATAAAGTATCTACTTTAGCATGGGGTAATGCAAATATATTTAAGTAATGCATTAAATAACTATTTTATGCACTGTTTGATATAAAACAAGAATTGTATTTTAGTTACTACTTATGAAATAAATTGTATGTTGTGTACGTAACTATTGTTTGATATAGATTAAACACTTACTAAATCAAGTATTGTGTTTTAGTTAATAGGAACTTACGAAATAAATAGTATTTTGTGTTACTGTTTGATAATTGTATGTTATGTAAGTAATTACTGTTTGATACAGATTAAGTACCTACTAAAATAATCAATGTATTTAGTTACTACCTAAGAAATAAATAATATTTTATGGTTAATTTTAAATATGTTTCATTTCCATTTTTGATAACAAAGCGCAGTGCGCTATCTGATACCTATGACATATAACACTAATCAGGACATGTACCATGATATTCAAAGAAAGATTGTTTTAATCTTATTTCAGGTGTTATGTCTAATACCACGCACTGGTAAAATTATCTATCGATTTGTTTGAAGATGAAATTGATTCACAGCCCATTACTTATGGAGTCAGATGGCCAAAACATCGTCAACTTGCTAAAAAACTGATGTCTCGACTTGTCTGAAGATGAAATTGATTCACGGCTCATTACTTATGGAGTCAGATTACCAAAACATCATCAACTTAGTTATTCAATCATGTCTCGACTTGTTTGAAGATGAAATTGATTCACAGCACCTTACTTATGGAGTCCGATTACCAAAACATCATCAAGTTGGTACATAATCATGTCTCGACTTGTTTGAATATGAAATTGATTCATAGCCCATTACTTATGGAGTCAGATTACCAAAGCATCATCAAATTGCTACAATAATAAGATTAAAATACATACATCGTTAGGCAGCCAGCTCAAGCGGTCACATTACGAAACAATAAAAACGGAACGAATTGTAAGTATTATCATCTAAAGATTAACTTTATAATGTTATTTCTTAGAGTGTTGTAACTATTATTAATCATACATTTTTTTTTCAGGTCATCAATAATGTGTGATTCTCCTGACATCATGTTCTCCCAATATGGTCAAGGCTTCCCGACTCCAAGTTTAAGCTGGCATATTCCAGAGCAACACAGACCTGAAGCAGCCATTAAAAAGTCTAGAACAAGACGGGAGGGCTTAAAACGCAAAGCATCGGAGCATCCTTTATGTCAATCATACGTCATAAACAACGAAAAGAAAAAAGGTTTACGACTGATCCAGATACAAGTGTTGGACATTAGTGAACGACAAGAAAGCGTGGTAAATTCAAATGACAATGAGGAGGTGGTAGTGTTAAGTGCACAATATGTAGTTAGTGAACCGGTGGACTATGTTATGGAAGAGACACAGTCATTAATAAACAAAATTTCGAAGAAACTTTGTGGTGATGATTGTTATTAGTAAGTAGTTTCTAATGTTTGTATATATGTCCACTTTAACTTGTTGTATTAAATTCTGAATTTATTATAAAATTATTTGCTAATCTACTAGTGTATTAAACTGTATCTACTTAGGTCATCAAGATTTTGTCACATATTTAAATATATAATAAGGATAGGTGTAAGTAACTATTTTGTGAATAACGTGAAAACTAAATAAATAATATGTTTATAATTTAAATTATGTTTTATTGACATTACATAAACATACACTTTAAATTAGCTCAAATGAATCTCATTATAGGTTATATGTTTATAATATTTTGAAATTAATAGAATACTTACTTATCGCAATTCATCTAATTAGAGCTAATATAAAGTTTGATGTTTAGTTCTCCTAAATACATTTAAATAAAACAAAAAGTAGGTACATTTAGATTTTTATTAATTGAACATATTAAAATTAAAACATATTAAACACAGACATATTATTATCAACATACCATTTTCTAATACACACCGCATTATTTAATGCACAATTCATTCTATGGTTCACACAATTAAAATCAGTTTTATTTTTACAGAACTTCTTTTTTAATGTCGCAAAATTAGGACATCCCTTCTCACCTATATCGATCACTTCACAGTTTGCACATAACTCTTTAATCCACTTTATTTTTTCCAAACCCTTTGTGATAATTTTTTTATTTTCTAAATATGGTAAAATAACGCGTTTAAACTCTTTGTAGTCAATGTAGCCCTCACTCCAGTAAATTCCTCGATTTCTTTCTATCCACCTCACTTGTTTTCTTTCTTCTTGTGTTAGGTAATGGAATGGATATGGTGGTTTTACCAAGAACGTCTGTGTATGATCCTGACTTGCAATGGTCAATTCTTTTATAATAAAATTATTTGTAGAATCTTTAAATCCTTGGAGTTCAACTATAAGGTACTTCATGATATCTTCTTAACAATGTTACTTAATGGTTTGTATTCAACAATGCAATCGTTCAGAATGAGACAGTATGCTGAAGTTTGATCTGGAATCTCTGAATCACTCTCAATTTCTACTCTCACATCCACAACCGGACCTGTCTTTAGATTATCTGCTTGTCTAGAGCAATCGACTACAAACAGCGGTGCTAAATCTCTAAATTGTTTCTCGCTTAGAATGGGCTCCGAGCGACGTCCGAAATACGACTGTTGAAATCTGATGTATTGCTCGTATAATAAACCGATTCTGTTATTAGCAAAACTCACATTTAAGTTTTCATATGGAAAATAGGTTGAATTGAGATACACTCTTACGTCTCGAACATGACAGTGATCGAATTGAGACATGTCAGAACTTGCATTGTTTTTTCTATTTGTCTGTAGACCAATAATGACGTATCTTGGTTTTTCTATTTGAGATGAAGTTTTGATAGACCAGGTATGTTTTGTAGTTTTAGGCAAAGCCGGATATTCGTACAGATCCCAATTTCTGTATATCATTTGAAGTGGACGATCTTTTTCTAAGACTTTTAACAAACCAATTTTTTCTTTGTCTGATACTTTAACATGCGGTACGCGCCATATGATTTTGTTGATCTGAACATCATCCACTACTTCACCTGTATTAAGTTTTACAGCGTTCAAATTAGTGTTACTTCGTAACAATATCAGTTCATGTCTGCTATTTATCACGACTTTTTTAAAATCTTCAGCAAAACCGAGGACGTTACGTAGTGGTATAGAAGCAGAAAACCTTCCTCCATCAATATTTTTTATGCCATCAATATTCCAACCCCAGGCATTAGACATTTTTGATTCACTTTCGTTCATTGAAATTAATGATTTCATGGTTGTTGTTATACCTGCATTTTTTATTTTATCAATCTCCACTCCATTTAGCTCATACCTAATATCTTGGAACAAGTAGAGTAAAGCATTGTTCGTAAAATTGACACTAGTAGCTTTGTCCTTCGTATCTTTTTTGGTAACGATAACAGTTCCTTCCAAATATAGGGTGCTAGCTGATGGTAATATGTACAAGTCCTGTTGGTTGATAGGTATGCGGATTTCATCGTTCCTGTTGAAACTCGTTACATAGGGCTTGTAGGAATGAAATTCAATTCCTTCTATAGTGTTATCGTAAGTTGGTGCGGTTAAAACGTCCAAGATATTCATTTTAACAATCCGATCGCTCTAAGGAATGCTTTATTGTCTTTAGTTAATTTTATTTTCTTCTTAGAGAGAGGTCTTATTTGATAGGTAGCTCGAGTAGAACTGATATTCTTTACTTGTTGAGACACATTTTTATTGTAGTCAATCATGTTTTTCTTCTAAGATGCAGATATACCTGCACTTCTTCACCACGTAAATTGATTATTCGTTTATTTATATCTAGCAGCCTGATATATATGCAGCTTATATTGTTTTGATTGATTGGAAAGTATATTGCGTTCTTCGGGATTTCTATGATCCTGTATCCAGGTGGCACATTAAGTGCAAATTCGTGAATAATATGACTTGGTTCACCGTTTAGATATGAACCGCTTACAATATCACATTCAATCCTGACTACGGTCGTAGGTAGAATGTTGACTGGAGACTGTGACACATGCCATTTATTTGCTTTCAAGATTTGTTTCTTAAATCCTAATAGTCTTCTAAAAGAGTCTTCTTTGGTAAAATTAATGTCTTTTGTACAGAATATTGTAGTTTTTAAAGTATTATTATTGCACCGTAGTTTGATCACTGCATCTTTTATTTCGGATTTTAAATAATCGCTGATATCTTGCAACTCATAAGTACCCTCTGGCAGTTCAATAACTTCGTTTAAGCCATAATAGAACTTATTATTACTTTTATCAATGTTTGGAATAGAATTAAATGTTGAAAAGTGTAATAATGCACACTCATACTCTCCATCTAGTTGCAACGTATTAGGAAAGTATGTAGTTAACACTGACGAGTCTCCAGTAATCGACAAAGTGAGCGACATCTTGCAAATGATTGAAATGAAAGAAAAGCTCATATTTTATATTACATTTTTATTCCAAAAAGTCCACAAATAATTTAAACATAAATGTCCACAATTGACTGTGTTAAATTTTTGATATCTTGTGTAGTTATAAAAAACATTACAATTTTTGAAATATTGCATCAACTCCATTGGAGGTTTTAAATTTCCATAGCTATCAAAGTATTCACAGTGATTGTATACTTTAACATAAGCTACCCAATGCGTTCCTTCGTTCTTAGAATCGTCTAAGTTAACGATACCACATTCAATGGGTTTCGGCTTCCGAGGTAGTCGATCCTTCATGTAGACCCCACGAAAATATGGAATGTCTCTTGAATACTTTCGGATGTCTACATTAGTTAGAGGGCGATTGGGTAGCATATTTTTCAGTTTTTTGAAGATGTTATAAACAATCCTTTACCACTTTTATACGGCTTAATGTATAAACCCTTGCCCAACACTAAAGCCTCCATAGCTTTATTATGTCGTTCTGTTTCTTGCAAATTTTGTTTGCTTGCTTTGTAATCATTAACGGTTTTTGCAATTCCCGCTGCTCCGCCAGCTAGACTTCCTAAGGCCGACAAACCAGCGAAAATTGGAATTAAAGGTAGAACTCCTCCAGTCTTTGGTATGGGTATTACTCGGGGTACTCGAATTCGATGATGAATGTTTGGAAATAACTTTTTTGCGGCTAAGTAAGCTGCTTTTATCAAAGTCTTACTATCTTTGCATTTGAGTTTCTTAATTTTTGATTTTATTTTTGAAACTAAGTGTTTAAATGATTTAATGCCGGATCCAGACTTTAGTTTCGCTTTCATAACTTTGCTCACTAGCCAAGAGCTTAGTTTTTCACCTTTCCCTGCATCTTTTGATTTAAGTCTTTGTTTAGCCATGTTAAGTAGTTCTAGATCGGCTTTATGACGATTTGATAAATCTGTATGGTTTGTATACGCAATATCGTGTTGCATGCAAGCTTCGTCTAGCTTATTTACACCTCGGTCACCTCGCGCTAAGCGTTTGTGAAGTTTGGTTCCTGGTCCGCAATAGTTGTATCCTGGCAAATGAACTTCGAATGGTAGATTATTAATTACGCTGTTAACTAGTCCACCTCCTTGCATTATTCAATTTATAATGATCAGATTTTAAATGAAAAATGGTTATATAATATTTTAGTCCATTATTGCTGCCTTTTCAATCCAACTGTTTTCTGCACTGTTTAGACCTAACCATTTGACATACAATTTATTTCCTTTCTTTTTCAAAACCTTTTCTATCAAATATACATCAGGATAATTAGATCTTTGCAGTTCTTGTTCGTAGAAAGCTCCTAATATGTTTTGCTTCCGTTGATCTTCTATGTGATAAGTCACTGGTAAAGTTTTATTTACCTTTTTTACAATAAATAATTCAGTCGACCAATTAGGAGTGTAACCTTTCTCAAAATTATGTTTGTATTTACTTATACGAACACAATCACCAACTTTGAATTTAGGCTTTCGCTGAACTAATTCATGTTTGTTTATTTTTTTTATATTTTCTTTGATTACTTGTTCATTGCTTTTGTTTACATTAACTGGTTTAAATTGAATAGTGCGATGTTTTGTGTTGTTATATCTCTCCAATATATCTTTCAATGGTAGACCTAACCACTTATAGCTTCCATTGAGACTAAAATATTTATATAATTTATTTTTTACAGTTCTAATCAGTCTCTCTACAATTGATGCTTTTTTAGTAGAAAACGATGAGTAATGGTTAATGTTGTGCTTTTTCATAAGCGTTTGAAAAGTGATGTTATAAAATTCTGTCCCCATGTCAGTTTGTAAGTTAACAGGATTACTGCGACTACTAAGCAGTATATGTTCGAATGCACGAGTAACCTCAAATTTATTTTTCGATTTTAACGGTTCAGCCCAGGCATACTTTGAGAAACAGTCAATCACTACTAAGATGAAATTGTAACCTTTGTTGTACTTTTTAAGGTTTTGCATGTCCATCAAGTCTGCTTGCCATAAGTCATGGATTCCTTTCAGAATAACAGAACGTCGCAGGAAATTTCTTCTTGCCGCTTTGTGTATTTCATTTACAATTTGCTGTTTTGTCATTACGAAGTTTTTTGCAGTAATTTATCTACCTCTGCTTTAGTGTAGAACTTATCTTGGAAATGAGTTGAAACCTCAGGTATCCTTGCTTTTAAAGTAGTTTGAACTGTATCCTTTGCATCTTTTATTACTTGAGAACGCAATTTACCAATCAGAGTATTAAAGTCTTTCAACATATTTGCATTCAATCGATCTACATAATCCTTGTTTACAACCAGATTATTTAATTCTTTTAACGTGTTAGCATTCAATTGATCTACATAATCCTTGTTCACAGCATCGTCTGCCTCTTCTGGGGTTCTAATTCCTCTCAGTCTTGATGTTTTTAAATCAAAATCTCCGTTTTCTGATTTTAACAATGCATTCTCATTAAACTCAAATAACTCTGATAAACGCATTCTTTTGTGAATGTAGTGTCCGAATTTGTCTACGTTCATGTTTAAGGTGTATTGTTGCGAGAGGTTGATAGTAAAATAAACACATTATTAAATAATTATTTATTTATAACTTTACTTTCACGTAATTCTTCAATGATGGATATAATTTCATTATCTAATCCTGTGTTGCCAGCATCTCTAGATGCAATCAATAATTTTAACCTTTCCACTAATTCATTGGGATCATCCCAGTACACGAAATCTACGTTTTTTCTCCACTTTTTTAATAACGGTAGACCTTTTCCCTGAACTGCATTCTTCAGTTTAAAAAGTGGTTTTATAACTTGCAAATATTTTTGTCCTTTGTTACTTTTTATTGGCTTACTTGGCTCATAGTCTCGACGATGGGCATTTGTATCAAGTAGCATCGACTTATAATTTTGCATATCACTATCTGTAACCAAGCTTAGGTCTACATCTTTCTTAAGCAATAACTGTTTTAAGCCAGGAGTGTTTCGGTATTTATGTCCAACTACGGTGATGTATTGATCGTTGATCGTTATGCAAGCAGAACCTAACATCAGTTTCCCGCTGTCTGCTCTAACCCCAAACGGAATATCTACCAACGCTTCTGAAGACACTGACCAGGATGACGTATCACCGTCTTGATTCCTTTCAACGACTGATTCATAAGAAGAGTCACTGTTGATATCGGATTCATATTTATCTTCATCGTCATTATTATTATTACTTCCTGCGGTACCAGTTTCGTTGATAAACGAACCATCAGCAAAATCATCACTAGCATGCAGGAGAGGAGTTTGCTTACTAGCATTAGCAATTAGGTTGAGAGGTTCTGTTACAGGTTTGAAAACAGATTCCAGTGCTTGTTTATTATTAATTTCAGCATCTCTCATTTTTCGTACTTTTATCTTCACAGCTTCTGCTGCATCAACAATTTGTCGTTTCAATGATTTTTCCATATTAGTAAAATAGGTCGTAATTGATTTAGCGTTGTAAGGTGAATAATAATGTCAGGCAGGAAATATCCTTATATATGTATTCGTGATTTTAGTCAAAGACTACAAACGTATCAAATTTACTTCTATAACATCCTTTGTTTTTGGAACAATCTTTATTAATTACAACATAATTGAAAGGTTTATTCCATATTTTTGAACACATTTCACGAAACTCAATCCATGTCATGTCAGTGTTGACATGCTCTTCATAAACATGTCTCATATTTCTTTCATCTTGTTTAAAAAGTACGATTAGGTTTGCGTTGTCTCTTACTAATTGCTTAGGGATTTTACTATACGTCTGATTTAGATAAAAACAATCAATGAATTTGTGTCTCCCCATTGCAAAATAATCACGCATATTACTTTGATTTTCACAAGCAACATCATCAAATACAATTACAGAATTTGGTTTTGCGGTCTGAACACTCAGTACTTGCTCATTTTCATGATATTTCTGAAACGAAATGCCTGGTACTCGTTGCAAGACTTTTTCTAAAAAAACGTATTTGGGTTGTTGCAAGGTTTTCGAGTAAACATTAACATTTTGAAATCTTAATCCATTCTCATGTATAAGAAGTCCAACTAATAAATTGGTTTTTCCACAATTTGACGGCCCGCAAATGATGCATCGTATGGATTTAGGTAATAATTCTCCATGACGAAAACCAGTTTCCTGAGACTGAACGCAGAGTTTGTTTACATGTAACGATTGTGGTTGTTTGACAAATTTCATGGTGACTCATTGAAACGGTTATAATATCAATAATGGGTCAATTAAGCAATTACATAGACATTTATACGTCGTTATGACTTTTGTCCCCACTTACTCTCAAATATACCTAATGTTATTTTGTAATTTTTTACATTGACATTTTATAACTCATTGTCGCTGACTCGAACAAATGTACGAACATCACCATGGCTGTCCTTCAATATAAGATAGCGATTGTTTGATTTTAGCCAATCAAGCATCTGTTGGTAGAACAAATCTTCTGATTGGGCTGTATACCTGTCCTGATGTTTTGATGAACCGTTATCTGTATTTTTTTTATCAGTTTGCAAATCTTGTATAAATATAACCTCGCCGCTCGAATTCCTCATGATAAGTTTACAAATATCTTTTATAACAGACTTCTCTGAGTCATGCATTGTAGTTAACTTAGTTATATGTATTTAGTTTAGTGATACGAAATGCAACCTTCTTACTGCAATGGCTAGAATCGAATGTAGCGTTAAATCACTGCGAAGAATTATTTATAAGCTATTCACCTTTCCTGTTAAAAGAGTTTAGTTTAGTTACATAACGGTAACGTTAGGTTTGCAGGAATCAACCCAAACGGAAGCAAATGAGATTTTAGTGGAATAGACACCAAACCAGTATTTTACAGCAAAATGCAGGAATTCATACCTACTCCAACGGGTGGAATAGCCGCTGAACCAGTGTTTTTAACATATCATTCACAAAAATGTTATTGGGCATTCTACCACACCGCGACAAGCGAGCGAAGCGAGTGAAGTCGCATCAGGTGGGGTAGAATGCCCAATAACATCCTACTGCTGACGTATACGCTGAAATAATACAAGATGGAATATTAAGAGGCGCACCAAATTCACCCGTTGCGCAACAGACACAGCTGGGATGGATTTTGTGTGGAAAACTAGAAACTTTAAACTGTCACGTCACACTACTCGACTTGGCTGAAATAACTAAATTTTGGGAATGTGAAGACGTCACCAAAACAAACACTGACCGATCTCAAGAGGATCAATGTGAAACTTACTACAAAGAAACTACTCGCCGTGGTTCAGATGGAAGATGCCTTTACGTCCGGATTATGAAAATAAGATCGGAACATCGAAGACGATCGCATTATCACAATTGCTGCAACTAGAAAAACGGTTTAAAACAAATGGCCGACTTGAAAAGTTATACAAAGAGTTCCTTAGGGAATACCTGGAGTTAGGCCATATGAAACCAGCACTACCCATGACACCTTCAACTACTGAATGTTTCTTACCACATCACGGAGTACTTCGGGAAGAGTCTACTACCACGAAACTTAGAGTTGTCTTCAATGCATCTCAGAAAACTAAAACGGGATACAGCCTGAACGGCCTACAAGAAAAGGGCCCCAACCTACAAAAAGATATCCAAGAACTAATCATAAAATGGAGAACTTACAAATACGCCTTTACAGCTGACATCGAGAAAATGTACCGATGTATCTGGCTGTCTGAGGATCAACAACATTTGCAGAAAATTATTTGGCGAAATACGTCGTCAGAGAAGCTGCAAGAGTACCAACTTTGCACCGTCACTTATGGGACAAAATGCGCACCGTGGCTAGCCATGAGAACCATCAAGCAACTGGCATACGATGATGGCTATAAATACCCCATGGCTGCCAGAGTACTACTGAACGAAGCATACGTCGATGACGTTATAAGCGGCCACAACTCACTGGAAGCGGCCCAGGAACTCCAGACATCTCTTATCGATATGTTAAAGGGGGCCGGGATGAACTTACGCAAGTGGTCCAGCAATGATCCTGCATTGTTACAAAACTTAAGTGATGATCAGATTTCACGCAAAATTACTTTTGACTTCAAGCAAGAGGAATCCATGAAAACCCTAGGACTAGGTTGGAATCCGCACGCTGACACATTTGTTTTTAACTGGAAATATGAAGAAAAATGTCGACCGGAAATGACTAAAAGGCGACTGCTTTTGGAAATTTCACAACTTTATGATCCGCTGGGTTGGCTCTCACCCATAACTATTGCGGCAAAGATTATATTTCAAGAAGTGTGGGTCAACAAACTTGAGTGGGATGATCAGTTACCGTCACACATAGCAGATAAGTGGCTAAAACTAAGAGCTGACATACTCAATGTAAAACACATGAAAATCAAGCGCTGGATCGGGTCAACGAACCAGAAGATCGAACTATTTGGATTCTGTGACGCCAGCGAAAAGGCTTACTCCTGCGTGGTTTACAGCTGCGTTAGAGATGAACATAACAAGCCAACAATAACATTACTTGCTGCTAAAACAAGAGTAGCACCGTTATCACAAACGATCACATTACCGAAACTTGAACTTTGCGGCGCGCTCTTACTATCGCAACTCTTCGAAAAAAACAGAGAAGCTCTGAATGGATTCGATATAACTACGAGCGTTTGGTGTGATTCCCAAGTGGTCCTGGCATGGATACAGGGGGATACATCTAAAAGAGAAAAATATGTCGCCAACCGAGTTGCAAAAATAAGACAAATCATACCAGCCGAGCAATGGCATTATGTGAAGTCGCAAGATAACCCTGCAGACTGTGCATCGAGAGGATTGCTACCAACCAAGCTAACAACATTCAGTCTGTGGTGGGAAGGTCCTACATTTCTGAATACCTTCCAAGAACAAAGTCGTGAAGAAAACATAACATGCACTTTTACAACTAACATAGGCACCGTTTACCAAGCGAAATCGAACTCTATGAACAAAGAGACAAATAATTGTATTCATAACTTATTAACTAATTGCAGTTCATTTACCAAAGCGATCAGAATTGTAGCATGGATACAACGATGTATCGCAAACGCACGTAACTACACGAAACGTGAAACCGGATGCCTCACTTTGTACGAATTAAACAATGCAAATGAACAAATAATAAAATATGTGCAACAAACGGAAATTACACAAGAATATAAACAACTTATGAAGAAAGAAACTATTTCTACAAAAAGTAACATTTTCAAACTCAAACCATACTTGGACAACAACGGCTTAATCCGAGTCGGGGGTCGACTGAACCATTCCAGTTTACCCTTTGAGATGAAGAATCCCATCATTCTACCTAAGGGCGGACGACTTACTGAGTTGGTGATCCATCAAGCTCACCTAACGACTTTACACGGAGGAGCCAGACTAACTTTAGCGCACATCCGGCAACGGTACTGGATCATTGGCGGTAACAGAGCGGTGAAAGCTGAACTACGGCGCTGTGTGCGCTGCCATCGCTACAACCCGTCGGAGTTAAACCAACTCATGGGAGAACTGCCACCACAACGAGTAACACCTTCGCGCCCCTTTACTCACACGGGAGTTGACTTCACAGGACACGTCGAAGTCAGACTCAACAAAGGAAGAGGAGTTCGAACTTCAAAGGGTTACATATGCACATTCGTATGTATGGTGACAAAGGCTGTGCACATCGAACTTGCATCGGACTTAAGTACTGAAACTTTCATAGCAGCCTTCCAGAGAATGTGCTCCAGGCGCGGTACACCAGGTCACGTCTACTCGGACTGTGGTACGAATTTCATAGGCGCAGCAAGGTTGCTTCAAAAAGAGTTTGAAGACTTCAAGCAAATCTTGTCGCCAAACTTCTTCAATAAAATCGCAGACATGGGAGTACAATGGCATTTTAATGCGCCCGCTTGGCCGACTGCTGGTGGACTATGGGAAGCAGCGGTCAAGTCGATGAAGTATCACCTTCGTCGAGTGCTAGGAGACCAAAAACTGACGTACGAGGAATTTGCCACCCTGCTTGCGAAGATAGAAGCGTGCATGAACTCCAGGCCGCTTTGCCAACTTACTGAAGACCCCGAAGAATTTTATAACTACCTGACACCGGGTCACTTTTTAACGGGGGGACCAACAATGTCTTTACCACGAGCCGACTACACTGATGAAAACTACATAGATCTCCGCCGACGATGGCCGTTAACTGAACATATGTTCCAACAATTTTGGAAGAATTGGTCAAGTGACTATCTTACTCAACTACAAACGCGCAGCAAATGGAACCATCCCAAGAAAAACCTCAGCGAGGGGGACGTCGTACTAGTCCGGGACAACAATTTGCCGCCAGGAAAATGGGCTATGGGACGGGTGCTAGAACTTCACCCCGGAGCGGACGGATACGTTCGAGTGACAACCCTAAAAACCCAAAACGGTGTCATTAAACGACCTATAGTAAAACTATCGGCGTTACCCATCGACACAAACTGCAATAAAAATTATGAAGAACTTAAAACTGATTTACAAAAGGCTGAGAAACCTACCACAACAAAACACTCAGGAACAAAATGTCTTACAAACATTTTAATGTTTCTTTTCACATTGTTGATACATGTGAATGGATCATATGGTTCGCAACTAAGGTCAGGCACTCAAATTACCAACCTGGAACCCGAGCGACCGATTTATTATGACACCATAGGCAAAATAGAACTCATTCACGATGAATGGACTTTGCTTACGTATTACAACTTAACAAACTATTGGCAGGGCGTTCAACATATTGAAAAATACATATACGGGGTGAATGACCTTTGCCAGAAGATCCATCAAAGTTATTGCCAAGCGACGACGGATCAACTTACCCACGAGATGGAACTACTCAACTTCTACAACACAATGCTGCTGGCTCCCCACAAACATTTATCTACGCGCAAGAAGCGCGGCTTTATCGACGGAGTAGGCATGATAGCAAACAGCTTATTCGGTGTCTTGGACCAGAGGTTTGCTGACAAATACCACAAGGACATTGATGCCATACAACGTAACGAAAACTATTTGCTTGAACTCGCAAAAAACCAAACATCGATCATGCAACTACAAAATGACGTTTTGAAAAAAAACGATGAAAATATCAAGCTTCAATGCAAGATGATAGAACACTTCATGGAAGAAACTAAGACGAATCTGGGCAGCATTGAAACAGAAATACAAATAATGATGGCCACAAGTTACTTCAACTCCGCTTCGCTCACAGCATCGCTACTACTACGAAATCTTAAGGAAATTCAAACTATGCTCCTGAACACTCTAACTAATGTCTACAGTGGACATATGGACGTGCACTTGATATCACCAGTGAGTCTAGTAAAGCAACTGGAAGACATATCCGGCAGACTGCCGAGGACTCTATCATTACCGACAGAAATTATCAGAGAAGATATCAAGGAACTTTACAAGTTACTGTACGTGAAAGCACGAATAACGAAAAACTACTTTATGTTCGAAGTTCACATTCCTTTAATTTTGAATGAGGTCTTCAGCTACTATCGGGCTATCGCTATACCATTCAAGGCGGAGTCAAATTACACATTGATACAGTTATCTTCGGAATACATTGCTGTGAACTTTGAGAAGAATTCTTACATCTCACTAACAGATAAAGACTTTAAGCAATGCATCAAACGACAAAAAGATAACTTCATTTGTAACGCAAACATACCAGTGTTCAACTTACAAAACAAGAATGCACCTTGCGAAGCAAAACTACTGGGTCATCGTGTAACTACGTCACTGTGTGACGTCCACAGCGTGTCATGCGAGGAAGCATGGATCAAATTGCAAGAATCAAATAGCTGGTTGGTTGTTTGTTGCGGAAGGTGCGAATTACGTACTATTTGTGGAAACGACGTAATATCGCAAACTATCACATCAGCGGCTATAGTAACTTTGAGCCAAGGATGCGTACTGCGGTCAAAAGAACTCACCATCACTTCGCACAATCAATACAACAGCAACCTTAACGTTAACTATGACATGCATGTACCGAACCTGAATTCACCGATAAACAACGTTGTCAACGTTACACTCCACAACTCGCCACACGAACTCTTCACTCTTAAGAAAAACGACTTCGGGGAAATTGACAAAAAGCTGCGGTTCCAACAAGAGAACGAGCCGAAACTACCATCCACTATCACGGACCATGACGTTCACCAATATGCAATTTGTTACCTTTTACTAACAATTGCTGTCATCACTTTCCTGTGGATCATAACAAGGAAATACTGCACACTGCTCAAGAGGCGATTTCCAAGGAAGAATAAAAGGCAAACGCATGAGGACATCGAACTTCAACCAATGGGATCTCGACAGCAGACTGCCAGAGAAGAAAACCAGCAGGCGCCCACAGACGACTGCCACGTTCAAACTCAAGGACACCGAGACAACATTGCCTTTACTTTTGATTGATTGTTTACCTATTTACTTTTACTTTAATGTTTGACTTTGTACAGGCGTTTATTTCTCTCTCTTTACTCATCTTAGCTTCTTTAGGGGGTTGCCAATATGTACGGTCTCATCGCCGCACATTTTTCTGCTTACTCGGTAACCTACTTTAGGCCGACGATGCGCGTCATAATTTAGCATAATAAAACTACATGACTAACGATTTTAAACATAGTGAACTTATAACTGGGTAGCTATCAACAACTAAGAGAAATAATCGCCTTCTACTATATTATTGTACCATACTCTTACCTAAAATAAACTTAACACTTAGTGCATCTTAGTAGAACGCGTTTCTCTCAACTAAAACCTTCACGACAAATCGGTGTACGGAGTTAACTACTACAGCCCGTACAACGACTTTATGCCAATTTTCATGATCCTTACACGCTAACTTCTTTTACAACACGGATATCATAAAAATTACAACCATGTAATAACATCCCGATCACCGATGATACCAGCCGTTAAAACCTTATCAAATGTAGCAAGAAAGACTTTTCGGCTGCAAAAAGGACAGCAATTATCAAATCAACGATTAGCAGTTAAAAAGTCAGGACAGTTTCCTAAGTATGTTTTTCTCAACTCGGAAAGGGGTCGTCACCGTATCAACTCGAGCCGTTCAGTATTATTTGTATGAAACTCCCTACTGCAAAGCACACTAATCGGAATCGTAACGTAATCGCCTCGCCTCGGGACAATCTCACGAACCGCGGTGCGGTGCGTGATAGACATGCAGTTCCCGCGCTTACGGTTCTCCTTACCCTAGCTTACGGCTCTCCGTACCCTAGCTTACGTTTCTTCGTTGGTTCGGATTCATAATGCTAAACAAGTGCCGCCTAGCCGTCAACCAGCAGTCGGCGAGCCGTAAGCGTGGCGTCGCGTCACCTAGCTGTAGCCGAATCGACGTGCCGGACTTCTGCGGGGTGCAGAGCTCTAGAGAGCTCTTTCTACAATCGTAAACGCCTCGGCGTAAGCGATAAAGCGCTAAATTGGTAGCCAAGTTGACACTTAGTCGATCGCTCGTTCTAGAGAACATTAGAATGTCAGTAGAAAAAACCAACACTATAGTCTATGGTGAGCGTTCCTACCAAAGAGTTTAGCGATCAACATTGTAGAAACGTTAACATTCTATACTATCATTTTGAACGATGTAAACTTGTCTACGAATTTTCTATTCGTTTGTGTTGATCACGTGATTTAACGTTGAGATGATGTCATTCCCATTCATTTGAATAGTTTTCTACTAGCGTTAACGATTGTAGATTGTCAACTTGGCTAGGGGTTCTGATCCTCTTACGCTACGTAGTTACGTTACGTGGACGGCTGTTAGACGCCAAGGGGAAAGGCGAGGTGGTGACGATCCCTTTCCGAATTGATACGCGTGCTACGACATTAACGGTTGAGGTACCTACACTTACTGTCTAGTTATTATTAGAAGGTTCAATCTGTAATTCAGGGTGTAACGGACCCTTCACGAAGCCGTCAACCAAGCATTCTGTACATCTAACTAAGTCTTCTTCTTCTTCTTAGTCGAGACACTCTTGTCAGAGTGGTCGTGCGTTGCGCAGACGAGGTACACGGAGAGATGTTCGTTGGGTCGTTGACTTACCCGAGGATTGCCCTTCCAGCGATGTGCTTCCATTTCTGCCGATTGGAGACGTTGCGAGTACACTGGACCATGGTGGACTCAGTAGCTTTCTTGATCAGGTCAGTCCAGCGAGTTGGTGATCGGCCGCGTGATCTCTTGCCCTCCACCTGGCCCTGAACCACCAGTCTCTCCATGGAATTTTCATTCATCATTCGGCTTCGTTAGGGGATTTTTACACCCATTATATCAAACTTGTAAGGACACATTTATGACCAGCTAAGGACATAGAATACTGACGGTCCAAAGCCACTTCCGCAATTTGTCCTAACCGGATTGACCTTTATGGAACAAGAAAAGACACCGCATTATCAATAAATCAGTTACTCATACCAGCCACTCCAATTTTAAACACTCGAAAAAATGCTGAACCTTTTTAAAATTGGAACGGAAGCGGAAACGGCTTTGGCACAAACATGGCGGCACAGGGTTGCCAACGGGCACACTTAATGAGACTCATTGCTCTGTTATGGCAGTTTTTGTGCCAAATTCGTGTTCTGTTTACTATTTTGTCGTTGGATTAGCCATTTCAATTGTGATTTAGAGGTTTGTGTAGATGGTGTGTTATTGTGAAAGTTGTTAGGTATTGTTGGGGTAAGATTTCAGTTATGTCTCTTCTGAAACTCAAATAAAGAACATACGAAAACCCTTAAAAATTGTAAAGTGTGAAGTGTGACTTGTTCTGTAGCAAACGCTTTCAAAGCTTTCGGTTTTTGGTAGCTTGGGTCAAACCAGCTCATTATTTGCTTTTCCATTACCATAATGTCAGGTTTTTAGTTTTTCTCATTCATTCATTTCAGTCCGGAATCACCCACATTTGGGTATATGCCTCCCTTTCTTCTGGCATACTTCTCGGCCCTGTGCGTTCGTCATTCATCTGTTTCCTGCGACTTTGATGATATCTTCAACCCAACGTGCTTTTAGATGTCCCTGGTTTCTTTTTCCCAACCCTGGGTACCATTCCTTTAAAGGCTTTCTCCATCAGCTATCTCCGTGTGGAGTCAGATGTCCTGCCCAACTCCACTTGGAGCGTACCCAAAGTCGTAGAATTTCGTTCGACGACGGATTTCGGTGTTACGCAGTCGGTCTAATACGGTTACAATTTCAAAATTCAAATTCAAAATAATTTATTTCAATCCATTTAGGATCATAATTTAGGCACACATTTGAAATAGCATAGCTCGCCCCAGGGCCCTATGTACATCTCGCATTCGGTGAACAGTCACCTTTGTGAGAGTCCATGTTTTGGTACCATAATATGTCATCGTTGGCAGGACACATTGCTTGAAAAGGCGTGTTATTGGTGTATCTTTTAGACCGAAAAATATGTTGGAGCTAACCAAATCTTAGACCGTGGAGATTCGCACAAGAAAAGAGAGGACTATACCCAGCAGTCAACGAAATCTTGCCCATTCAAGCTATATTCTCCCAGAAATTGCTTTGTTCAAATGCTCCTTGCCAATAGATAGGACATTAACACATTTATTTACACACTGAGAAAAGATTCTCTGACTGATTTCCTCCCATCATGGGAGAGGCTTATGTTATGGGCTGTTGTATTAGTTACACACTGAGTCTTTCTACATCTCTCTCTCTCTTTCTACAGCTGGAAGAGATTGTTTAGAAATAAGCATCACCTTTGTTTTTTGCATTGCAAGCATCACATTTGTGAAAAAATACCCGCACTTATTTGTTAGCTTAGCTGAAGTCAGAAGACAGCCGCTGCGTACTCAATATCTTAATAAACTTTGTAATGTTAAATGTAAAACATCCTTAATGCGTAAAAGCTTCTTCGGCAACGCTCCAAAAATTTATAATAAAATACCGAATGTCATTAAAAATATGCCATTATCAAAATTCAAAAAGGCACTTAATAAATTGCTTATTGACAAATGTTACTACATTTTGGATGAATTCCTGAATGATGGCTCAATATAAACCAAATTAAATTACTTAAGATTAAATGTGTCATTATAATTATATTGTGCGTATTTCTGTAGTCTATGTTTATATGTTAAAATAATATTATGTATTTTTTGCAATTATTCTTCTTTTTTTTTGCTAATTAAATACCATGATTTTCAAATATATTTTTATTAGAATTTTTAAATTGTAATCTAGAGCTAGATGCTCACCATATTTGTAAGCCAGCTACTGGCATAACATAGCGCTCGGTTTTATCAATTTAAGATCTGTATTTCTTTACCTGTGTTAACAAATAAAAAGTGATTTGATTTGTACCTATTTTTTTCTGTTCCTTTCTTCTTTTCTGTATTTAGTGTGTACATAAACTGTTAAATAAATTAATAAACGTGTCCCAGACGACGGTCTAGTTTAGATCAATATTATTAAATATTTTCACAACAGAGACTCCAATACTAATAAAACAACTGACTTAATAACTAAGGCACTGTTGTTCACATTCTCTGTTTATCAAATAAACTTCGAAAGCTATGTACTTAGTTTGAACAACGGACCTCAACAATATGCTTTCTAAGATTATACTGGACCTCTGGATTTCTGGATAGGGTTCAACTATCGAAGACTTGACCCGTCTTTGTAACTTAACCTAAATATCGGTTAATTTGTGTAGAAGCCAAAGTCAACAGCTCTTCAACTTTAAAATAGTCTCTTAATATAATAGCATCATTCTCTTGCCCTTTATCCAATATATTCGTGGTTCGCACAGGATGTCGTCTTCTTCAACAGTTCTATCAGTCGTCATCTGTTTATCTTATAACCTATCCTAATAACCAGATATTTTCAGCTCTTCAACTTTAAAATAGGTAGTCTCATTTTAATATCATCATTCTTTTCCCTTAATATATTTGGGGTTCGCGGAGGACGTATCATCATCCGCAGTTCTATCAGTCGTCATCTGTTTATCTAACTGATCCCCAAACCCAGTACCTCAGCCTTTTAAGTGGCCCATAATATTTTGATACTATCTTCAGGTGTTGCAGATACTGTTTAACACTGTAGTGTGCAGCTCGCCTAACCTTATATTTGTAACTGCACACACTAATTATCGACATTATTACATGAATCGTTGAACTGAACAGTTCTCTTTTATTTTGCCTACATCACTCTAATACATGGCGACCCTTAGCCAGCAATTAAAATTTTGCAACGTGAAAGCGAAGAAGTCGGTACTTAGTTGAACAAATCATGAAGATTTTACCGATAGAAGTTTGTGAAGACGGAAAATTAGAAGAAAGTGAACAAAGATTTATAAAATACGGAACAATAAGAACCAGAACCATAATGGAAATTTGTTTGAAGAGGAGAAAATTATACAACAATATGAAGGCAGAAAAGGAACGTTGCTGCCGGGTGCCGGGAGAATGCTCAAGCCTTATGATGAGAGGATATGCAGGGCGCCGGGAGATAAATTGTACGGGTCCGATGTGGAGCAGCTGGGAGTCAGTTCGAGTCCAATGCTGAGGAGTTCATTCATCCACGCCACGTGAGATGTCGTGACCTACATATACGTTGTCAGTAAATTACGAACCTACTGCAATGTAAGTTTTGCACTGCAAACATTATTATTTTATATTTTAAAATTTTTCATGATATTGTAATTAGATAATGCTGTGTTATTTAATACTAGCGGACGTCACGCGGTTTCACCCGCGTAGTTCCCGTTCCCGTGGGAGTACGGTGATAAAATATAGCCTATACGGATTCGGAAGAATCCCTCTAAGTAATGGTAAAAGAAATTTTGAAATCGGTCCAGTAGTTTTTGAGCCTATTCAATACAAACATACAAAAATACAAAGGTTTCCTCTTTATAATATTAGTATAGATTTTCTATTGGGGATTAAAATATTTAAGAGGAGATTTAGTGAAACTCGCTCCAGATAGGCGCAGACAAGATTTAGCTTATAAGAAACTAGCAGAAGCTGAAAAAGAGTACTGGGGGTTTACTTTCTTTGGTAGATAGTAGCAGTTAAACTAGTTCTAAGGATTATATAGAATATTCTGATTGCGTTACAAAAATGGCTGACGCATTCGATATTAGAACTGCAATTTCCCTGTTGCCGGTAATGACTGGCCAGGAGCAGGTGACAAATCAGCTTATTGATGGTATCTTGCTATATAGTTCACTGATCAATGATGCCAGTAAAAGTAAATTGATAGAATTTGTATTAAAAACGCGTCTCTCGCCTAGTGCCAAATTGCGTCTTAAACCTAATTACGCAGAAATAGAAAGTCTGGTAGAGGATATTCGTGTTCAATTGTTACCGAAAAAATCGTCTGTAGCTTTACAAACACAATTGTTTAAAGCAACTCAAGGCCGCAGGAGTATAGAAAAATTCGGTACAGAGATCGAGGAGTTGTTTGTGAATCTCACGATTGCTCAGGCTAACGGTAAACGTGATGCCTATGAGGTTTTGCGTCCACTTAATGAGAAGACTGCGATTAAACGGTTCAGCGATGGTTTGGCTGACGAACGGCTCAGCACCATCATTGCCTCACGACAGTTTGCGTCGTTGTCTGAAGCCATTACGGCTGCGGTAGATGAGCAGTCCATGTCTGTCCAGCCACAAGACCAGGTTATGCAATTTAGGGCTAACCAAAATTATAAACGTGGAAGTTTAAGAGGTTCTCGAGGCCAAGGAAATAGACAGTTTTATAATAGCAATAAAACGTACAATTATAAAAATAGCACAGGTCAAAGACCTACATACAGTGTAAATCGAGGTAAACACTCAGGTGGTCAGCGTCATCATTTTCGCGGACGTCCGGTGCGTTATCAGCATGTTCAGCATAACGTGCAGCAGTCCAATGTCCAAGACAACTTGCGCAATGAGAGCGTAAATAGTCATGAAAACTTAGAATTTTTCGTACCTAAACCGTATACTCATTCAATTCAAATTTTTTGTAATTTTTGTATAATTAATTGTAAACTAAAAGATAGTAATGTTGATCTTAATTTACTGATTGATAGTGGAGCTAGCCTAAGTGTGCTTAAGTATGAATGGTTGTCGCGACATAGGAATTTAATTAATTTAGTAAAACAGGATAAGATAGTTATTAAAGGAATTAGTGGTAATTTAGAGTCTATGGGATATATTTATTTAGATATTGTAATTAATAATGTAACTTTTCAACAAAAGTTTTACATTTTTGAACACTTATCTTGTGCCGCAGAAGGTATAGTCGGACAGGATTTTTTTGAGCGATATAACGCGATATTAAATTATAAAAATGGTACTTTGACTTTAGAAACCATAGACCAGTCAGTTAGTGTTCATGTAAATAGGAATTTATTTACAATTCCGCCGCGTTGCGAAGTAATAAAACACATCCCGACGTCACACAACAGTGATTGCGTCATTTCGTCAAAAGAAATTTATAAAGGTGTGTTCACAGCGGGTGTAATATCGAAGCCACATAATGGACTTATTCCTGTTAGGATATTAAATACTAGCGGACGTCCCGCGGTTTCACCCGCGTAGTTCCCGTTCCCGTGGGAGTACGGGGATAAAATATAGCCTATGTTACTCGTGGATAATGTAGCTTTCGAATGGTGAAAGAATTTTTTAAATCGGTCCAGTAGTTTTTGAGCCTATTCATTACAAACAAACAAACAAACAAACAAACAAAGTTTTCCTCTTTATAATATTAGTATAGACAACTGATAGATCGATTAATATAAATATTTCAGATCTAAATATTAGCTGCCTAGATAATTTTTATGTTTGCAAGTTTGACGACGATAGTATATCTGTTGATAGAGTCAGAACTTTGCTTACTACTTTACAGCTACATACCTATTTAAATAAAGAGGAACAAAGGGGCATTGAAAACGTATGTGCTAAATATGCCGATGTTTTCCATTTGCCAGGAGATACGCTCACTACAACTAATATAATAGAACATTCAATTAAACTAAAGGAAAATACGTCACCAGCGTACGTGAAGCCTTATCGATTGCCTAAAGCATTGAAAGGCGAGGTACAAAGACAAATAGATGAAATGGTTAAAAACAATATCATTGAAGAGACTATTTCAGAATGGTCAAGTCCAGTTCTATTAGTACCTAAAAAGGCAGACAGGTCAGGTGAAAGGAAATGGAGACTGGTAGTGGACTATCGCCAACTCAATAATAGGATACAGGGTGATAAATTTCCGTTACCTAACATAACTGAGATTCTAGATTCGTTATCTAATAACATTTATTTTTCAAAATTAGGTCTTAGTCAAGGATACTATCAGCTGTCTTTAGAAGAAAAGTCTAGAAAGTTTACTGCATTTACAACAGACAAGCAGTATCAAATGAAACGATGTCCAATGGGACTTAAGACATCGCCTAGTGCTTTTGCTCGTCTCATGACAATAGCAATGTCTGGGTTAAATTATAAATCATGCTTTTTATATCAAGATGATTGTATTGTCGTCGGAAATTGTCTTGAAACGCATAACAAGAATCTAATAAAAGTTTTAGAATGCCTAAGAAGAGTGAATTTGAAGCTAAATCCGCTGAAGTGTGAATTTTTACGTAAAGAAATCGTTTATTTAGGACATAAAATCACTTCAGAAGGAATATTTCCCGATCCATCAAAGGTAGAATGCCTGCAAAAATACCCCGTCCCGCAGAATGCAGACGAAGTCAAGAGATTTGTTGCATTTGCTAATTATTATAGGCGTTTTATTCCAAAATTTGCTGAAATAGCCTATCCTTTAAATGCGTTATGTAAGAAAGATGTAGCGTTGAATTGATATTATTTAGTAATAAAAATACAATTAATCAGATAGGAAAGTCAAACCATTTCACAAGTGATAATGGTAACTACAAATTCGTGCCAGAAAAATCAGCAATTTTTGTGATTTCTCGATCGTTATCGACCGTAAGTGTGTTAGCGAGAGAATTACAACGTTTTTGCAAGCAAATCAAAATAAACGAGCTTATAATAATTAAAAGCAAGCACAACGAAATAATTGTTAACAATTTTATAAAGGAAATGAGTCATTTAAATGATATTCCTAAGCTACTTGTTATTAAAGATGTGACAAGAGTTACTGACAAAGACACGAAAACTGTGGTCTTGAATGACTTCCACCTGTTACCCACGAGTGGCCACGCGGGGGTAAACAGAATGTTAAATAATATTAGGAAGTACTACTATTGGCCAGGAATGACTAATGACGTAACAGAATTTGTAAAGAAGTGTAGAACTTGTCAGGTTCAAAAGCATTCCAATAGGCATACAAGGGAACCGATGGTAATCACATCCACGGCATCCACTGCTTTTGAAAGAGTTAGTTTAGATTTAATGGGTCCTTTAGATGTAGATAATTTAAACTATAAGTATATTCTGACGTTACAGTGTGATTTAACGAAATACGTCGAAGCATACCCTATAGAGAAGAAAGATACTGTTTCTGTAGCTAGGTTATTTGTAAACAATTTTATTCTGAGATATGGTATCCCTAGAGAGATAATAACAGACCAGGGAACAGAGTTTATGTCAACAGTTTTTACTGAGGTTTGCAATTTGTTGCATATAAATAAACTACATTCAACAGCTTATCATCACGAAACTCTGGGAGGATTGGAAAATACTCATAAGGTTCTTGGAGCTTATCTTAGAATACAGTGTGACAATAACAAAACAGATTGGAGCAGTTGGCTTCCATTCTGGTGCTTTTCTTTTAACACTACAACACACTCTGAGACAAAATACACTCCATTTGAGTTAGTGTTTGGGAAAAAGTGTAATTTACCATCTAATATAGCACAAAATACATATGTTGATCCATTATATAATCCTGATTCGTACCATTTGGAGCTAAAATACAGACTTCAAAGAGCACAAGCTGATGCTAGAAATAATTTAATATACAGTAAAGAATTAAGAAAAAATAGATTTGATAAAAATGTAAATGAATTAAAATATAAGAGTGGAGATTTAGTACTAATTAAAAATCAAGTAGGAAATAAGTTAGATAGAATATATTTAGGACCATACAGAATCATTGAAGATGTATCACCAGATGTAAAAAATTTAAAAGATAACAAAGAATATGTAATTCATAAAAATAATACAAAACTGTTTGTAACTTAGAATATTTTGGTTAAGATAGATTTCTTAATTTTTATTAAATGCTGTTTAAAAGTATATTTTTAAGATGTTGTGTTGTTAGCTTAGTTTAAGGAAAAAAAAATGCATTATGTACTTAGGTAATAACAACATTTTTTTTTAAAAAAAGGGGAGGTGTAGTGTTCAGCTCGCCTAACCTTATTATTTTTCAGATTGCCACTCATAAAATTAGAATCAAGACTTCGCTTAACAGGTAAGCTCGTTTGATTCCCAATTTTACTTCGTGGCAATCTTTCAAATAATTATTATAACTTGGTAGATGTTCAGAGTTGGCTGCAATAATTAATTTATTAACTGATTAAAATGCAAGTAATTCTGAGTGTTGATTTGTGATAATTACATTGGACCTTCTTCTGTAAGAATATTAAAGCTTCAAGGATACTTTACAATAAATATATTACATTTTATAAAAATAACTTTGATAACCATGTAATCAACATTATGTCTGACTTCGTTGATGCCAGCTCTAATTTGAGCTGTTGTTTTGGTTGTATAGTGAGAGTTTAATTCTGGAGTTTAGATACCCCTTTCAATTGAAATCTGACAAACTTACGAATATTAGGGTTTGATGTATTTTAATAACTGTTTTGTTGTTCCAATGGGTTAAAGTTAGAGCTAGGAGAACAATCAATGTCTTTGTTTTCAAAATTTTGCTCATATTATCGAACTATGACGAAATTAATGATGCTTTTGATAGATTGAGGCAATGATAGCCTCAGATCTCTCAGTAAGTAATTTTATAATTTGAAAGCCAGTTGTAGTGTTAGTATTTAATAGATGTGTCTGCAAATAAAAAAGGCTCATCAACTCCATAGTGTTGAATTGTCTGGAAGTACTATCAAGGAATGCCACTGGCATTATTTTTATTCACTTAGGGCCTTTTGTTAAAATACTTGCAACAGAATAGTGCAACCAAGGCAATGTTTATTCACTTAGGGCCTTTTGTCAAAATACTTGCAACAGAAGAGTGCAACCAAGGCAAGTATAGAGCTCCATAGGTATATCGTCTCAAAAGGTGATTGTATAACTATAAAAAATTTAATGTAATGATTTTATGATCACATACAATGTCTAACTATTGTTCAATAGTAGAAGAGCCCGAGTCCATTCAAAACACTGTTTTTAATTAATATTACAACCAATTAATCAGAATCCAGAAATCTCTTCACTTTATTGTCGTGAGAATTAAACTGAAGTATTTCCTATCAATAAGGCTCAGTCATTTTTTAAGGGTCTAGGTAGATCCTAGATCAAATTTTTATCAATTAAAGATCAATTATGTGTGTTGACCATATTCAGTCAACATTGTGTAGGTAATTGGCAACATTGCCGCAATGTACCTACTGTCAATTGTTATGAATTTTAGTTGGATTTTATTAGCTCTATACGAAATGTATGGCATTTTATCTGTTGTTGTATGTGCACTTCCATGCACCCCCCCCCCCCCCTTTTTGTTAGCTAGCTATTAAAGCCAATACTCCAATTGGTAGTGAAAACTGAAAATAAATGAAATTTCTTAGTTAAAATTTCTTTTTATGAGTTTGTATAAATCTCACAATAATGTCTGCCCATCCATCTTTTCGGGTATTTTAATTGTGATTTTAATTTTATGTTATGGTTCAATGTAGGTAGATGACATGCCAAATTATCTGTTGTTATTTGATAGGGATTAATTTGTTTTCAGCATGGTTCATTTTCTAGTAAGCTACAGCTGATTATAGGGGTCAACGCCCGGAACCAGAGGGCAATGAAGTTATGTTTTACTACTGTCTTCATAATAATTTTATTTCATTTCATTAATAGTTTTAAGGTTTATGTCAGCACTAATATGATTAAGAAAGGTGATTAATTATTATGGGTAAGGTTTAAGTGATTTTAAAATGCAATGCAATGCAGGAAAAAACTATCTGGTCATGGGAACCCTTCCAAAAATACTCTTGGACATAAGGGGTACTTAAATGAATTGCATGATTAATATACCTACCCATAATTTAATATTGTATCTATGGATTGCTAGATAAAGCAATGGATTACTATTGGACATGTTATTTTAGATTGGGCTTATACATAATGATGATAAGAATATTATCTTTGTTCGAAGATGGGGGTGGGTTTAAATTTGCAATTTGATTTAAAACTAAAACAGGTTTAGTTGTTAATGTCATTTGTACATTGACAGGCTGTTAAGAACTCCAAACTTTGTAAGTCTATAACCCTTTTCCTCTCAATACTAATAGTTTTGAGTATTAGGACATTATGGTGTATAGATTTTGATAACAAATGGTTTCTTGAACCATTGTACTTAAACCAAGTACCCAGATCATTACTTTACAACTGGTATATAATATGGTTAAATCATTCCGGTACCATCCTTGATGTGTTCTCTTTTGGGGCTACTGGCTTAGCACTCCAGTATCTATTACTGTGTTCAGTCTTGAAAGATTCTTGTTAACGGGATACTTTTTTGGATGTTTGAATTTTATTGTGCTAGGCACAAACAGATTAATTGATTTTCTTGTTGTTGGTGGTAAAATCTCTTTGGCTACATGTATTAGTTGTTTGGAAATATACATAATAAGCTAAGAATATAACTATTGTCCTTATAGGTTTGGTGTTTCATTTCATTAAAGAAAATATAAATAATATTAATTTAATTTCGAGGTTGACACGGTGCTGATGAACATTGGTAGGTTGTGTTATGCAGTGTCATTCAAGCCATTCATCGGTTGCTTTGCTTATGATAACAGTACAACAATTCTAAGACATGTGACATCTACCAATCCGCACTGGGCCCGCGTGGTGGATTATAGTCCATTCCCTCTCATAGAGAGGAGGCCGTGTCCCAGCAGTGGGAACATTATAGGCTGATGATGATGATGATGATGAACATCACATAACCTTGGTTCACCATATGTATAGTAGTGGAACAGAAGTCTGTCATAAGTGTCTGGAACATTTTCCATCAGCTGTTCTCTCATAGTATTAAGTAAACAAAGAATCTTGTTCTATTATTTGAATGAAAAATGTTATGCTTAAATGTAAATATTACTTCATCACTGAAAGATCAAAATGACAAGTTTATGGCATAGCCACAGGGTGCTTTCGATAATATCATACTTGACGTCGAAGCTTACACACATAGTGTGGATTATAACATGCTGTAAATATCTCGTATTTAGGCATGTAGAATAATAAATATCCTGTATAGTCTGGCATAACTTCCACCAAAATAGCATACATACACTTTTTGGGCTGGTGTTTACATTAGTTAAACGTATATGTAACATTAATTTATACTTGATGTTCAAGCCAGCAATGATGTCACAATCTGTTTTCTGTTTTATTTTGTTTGTAAATGTATTACTAACATAGTTTGTAAGTATATTGTTACTAACACTGAGTCTTGTTGCTCAAAATAAATATATTATTATTATTAAAAACACATTATATGGGTTTAACATGCTGTTAGTATCTCGTACTTAAGGATGTGTGGTCCTGACAAATGTATGTCAGCCAGCCAGCAACTTTACTCGCTGATGGGAATCCAGGCAAGGAATGGTTCCCCATTCACTGCGAGAGTATAATGCATTTGCAAGGTTATAACACACACGGGATGTGCTAAGTTAAGCAGGGTCGTCTTACGACCTGCATGGTCATGGATATATAGCACAATTTTGTAATTACCTGATCAAGGTCACGAAAATGGGACATACCTGTCCTTTTGCCCGGCAATTTGGCTACGATGTCAATTAGATTTTCAGTGCTAGCATTATTCAATAAATTTAGCTGGACACCACGTGTCACACTGATAGTTAACCATGCAGCTAGTAACATGAGGTGTTACTGGTCTTGAAAATGGCACTTACCTGTTGCTGGACCTGCCATTAGATTTTCAGTGTTAGCATCGTTCAATGACTCAGCTAAAGGATATCTCGTATCTCCACTGATAGCTTACCATCCAGCTAGTAACCAGTAGTAGTGTTACTGGGGTATCGCGTACCCACTGGAGGAAAAAGGCTTTAACGAGCTTACAACTCCCTTAGTGCTTCAATGAGCACTGTGGATATTGCGTATCCGGGGGTCATTTAAAGTCGGGCATCCAAGTTGTTGTCAGGAATACACTTTTCCTGCTTCATCTCTGATATCTTCTGATAAATAATGTCCTTCCAATTTACGTCCCGGTAGCGAGCGTTATTTGTACAATCGGATTTCTGTTTCGGGTTTACGATTTTCACTAAAGATGCACTTAGTACACTTCCTGTCACTCAACATTTTGTTATTTTGGTAAAATGTAATGTAAACTTAGTTTTAAATGAATAATTTGACGAGAAAGATTTTTTCTTGCGGTGTCGATAAGGCGCGGAAAAGAAAAGTGACAGTTCGCGACTTGACATTCAGCCTTGACATTCAGACAGCATACGAATGTTGCAATTCTTAAAAAATATTGTAAAGTAACTGCACACACTAATTATCGACATTATTACATGAATCGTTGAACTGAACAGTTCTCTTTTATTTTGCCTACATCACTCTAATACAACACAACGTTCATCAAAATTCTCTTGCCTATATCCCAATTTATTTGTGGTAGTCTCAGTGTGTCTTCTTCCACACTTCTCTAGTACTTGTCGTCCCAGCATTCACTTCCTTCCTAGCCATATCATAGTAACAGTGTTATTCATTAAAATCTATTAAATGATTAATTAACTGGACTCATCTTTGGTCGCAGAACGGATGGCCGATGGAGCCGAAAAGTTCTGGAGTGGCGACCGCGAACCGGAAGACGTTACTTTGGAAGGTCTCCCAGTAGGTGGACCAATGACCTGGTGGACCATCCGCTGGATGCGACTCGCACGGGACCAGTCAATGTGGCGACACTTGTGGGAGGCTTATGTCCAGCAGTCGGACGTCTTTCGGCTGAAATGATGATGATCTTTGATGCAGTTTATATGAAATGATTCTCGTAATGCAAGTGTTACCAAAATTAATACATGCCAAAGGCAGTAACCCTATTCGTACTCTCATCCAAAAAACAATTCGAGAAAGTAAAAAACGTAAAAAAAGCTAATAAGTAAAGCCGCAGTAATTTACCAAACCCTTACTTTGTATGTAAATGACTTTAGGACTGTTTACCCCAACATTTTTATCTTTTGTTGTGAAATATAAGATCTTTCGTAGCGCAGCCATTGGTGTTGCTTTGATATTCAAACCGTTATTTCATTTCTCAAAGTGGCTCTGGAAAACGCTATGTGACAAGAAATCCCTGCTTTTTAGGGGCTTTTTGTGTGTTTTCCTTGATGTTGGTAGAGCTCTTTAAATTACCTTAAAGTCTTCAAACGTCGAATCAAAATGTAACCGACGTCGGTTACATTTTGATTTTCGCAGCGCCAAATCTCGATTGCTACGACCGACCAGTAGTGTCCCGTCTGGTTATTTTTAACTTGACCAAACGCTTCTGTAAACGGTGTCATTGCTGCCTGATGCGGCGCCGGCGGTCAAACGGCGATGTCAGAATGCAAATCAGTAATTCCGTCAGTGAATTTCAGGAAACGAAGAAGATAATTGCAGCTACCGTCGAAGTTGTGACATGGCAATCTAAATCAAAACCACAGTGACACAGCGGTTATTTTCAACGGAGTTATTCTGCGAAAGCGACATTATGAGAAATACATTTTACTACCAGTAGACATTTGGCGTAAGAGGAGCTCGTGGCTAAGTAATAACAGCCGCTCGGGTCGATCTTTAGGTCAAGCCGTGCTTGTCTACGTTGGTCTGTGGATGGGTGACCACCCATTACATACCGAGTTTCCTCCGTGCCTCGGAAAGCACGTTAAGCCGTTGGTCCCAGCTGTCATTTGTAGATCTTTGACAGTCGTTGCAGATAGTCAGTGCCCCAAAAAGTCTGACAACCAGTCTTACCAAGGGGTATCGTATTACCCGGTACTAACTGGGTTGTGGAAGTCAGATAGGCAGTCGCTCCATGTAAAATACTGGTATTCAACAGCATCCGGGTAAGACTGGAAGCCGACCCCAATGTAGTTGAGAAAAGGCTAGGTAGATGATGAGACATATTGCGAAAGAGACATTTTGCGCCTATAATCATTTTTATCTTACCAATAACCAATTACAAAACTACAATTTCTTTTGTCCACACAAAATCAAACTTATCACCTCTGAGACATTGAAAATAACTAAAGGTCCTGAAGAATAAAACTATTAATGGGAGTTCATTGAAGAAAGTTGCGGAGTTACTAGTTCAGTACGATACGCGCCTATAGCCTTGTACTGTACGATCTTGAGGGACTCTCTAACAACGAAGTGATATAAAACAGAATTTAGAAGGTCCACTTGGGATCAAACGTGGTTTACATTACAGCAGTTTACCCTTTAAACTGGTGTGTGCATTATATAGCTTCCTCGAAGATAGTCCAGTCCTGCTATCTTGCTGGCTAGCTGAAGCAATTTAAAAAAAGTGAGCCGTCACGGGACTCCTGACAGATGTGGAACATCGAAATTATTTTGTACAAGTAATATGCTTAAAAAAAAGTGAATTAAAAAACACATAAAATAAAAGAAAATAAAAACAAAATCACTCGATTCACAAAAAGAAAATCCTAGTGCTGGGATCGAACTCGAAGTCACGCGATTGTGCCCCGAGACCAGCTGGCTTGTTGTAAACCGTGACGAATATGTAGATCTTGTGCTGCTTCAACAGGTCGGTAATGTTCGGGATTGTTCGGACCGGGTTGACAATTTGACAGTTGGCGACGCGTCGCCACGCCATTTTTTGGGTTTTACCCGCGCCTTTAGATGTTTCACATCAACATTGCTATGCTGCGTTTCGCGGGTTGGATTCCCGCACGGATTAAATATTTGAATGGCCTACAGGTCCCGGGTCTGAGTGTTTATGTATGTGAGTTTAAATGTTTACAAATGCACCCAGTATACAGAAGAAATTCCTAGTGTGGGGCAACGTTTAAAAGGCTCACGATTACTAAACCAACGAGGCAGCAAGTAAACTAAAATTCCACGTTCCAGCAGTACAAAAAAAGAAAAAAGGACCCGTCTATAACAGGATTGCGTAATGTAATAGCTAGTTATTAGTAGGTAGTTGCCCAACGTGCACAAAACCAATCTTTTTGTACACCGTCATGGGGTCTCCACTAACGTTCTTACCGAAGTAAACCTTCTGCTACTCCCCGCTTCGTTTCAATAGAGTGAAACGATCTAATAAATAGATCTGGAACACTCCGCCTGGTGATAAGGTCAATCTGACGCCATTACGTGCGGCAACTTTCTAAATTACATTTGTACTAGATAGTGGCTTTTACGGATTGATCATCGAAGTGTCTTGTTTAGAGGAAGACGCTGTTGTATAAACTTTTGGTATTATTTGTGACTAGCACTTCCCCCATGACTTCGACCCTGAAAATTGTGATGGCTCGGCTAATTATTTGCATAACTTCAATATAATTTATAGCCTTTGTAGCGTTCTAATATAATAAATAAAAATATAATTCTAGTTTTTGAGTCAAATTGTAACAAAACAAACAAACAAAAAATCAAATCTTTCCTCTTTATAATATTAGTTTAGATTAGATAAGCAGTGACTTTTCCTTGAATGTAACAGCATTATGCTGAGAGCTGCCTTTTGGCCTCGAACAGGATTAATTTAAAGTTTGTCTTTTTTTTTAGCTAATTACTTTTAATATATTGTTAATTGTTTTGTCCTGTGCAAGCCAAATAAATACTTTTTCTTTCTTTATAACATTTACTCAGGACAGATTGTAGACGTAGGTCCAGTGGGTCCACCGCGGAGTCAGATAGATAATGTACTGAAGTATCTGTCAGTGTCTTGTGTCCGCAATCGGTCCGCAATCCTTCCGTACCGATTTTAGAAATTTAAAAATATCATAAATGGCAAAACAGGAAGAATTCAGTATTAGCGTCAGTACACACCGGGATGCGACGCGATCCACGACCACCCGACCACGACCACCGACCACGCGGCGCGACGGTTCTGGAAGAGACTAGTGATTTCGCACTGCAGTAAATAAAGTTATACTTTGAGTCGCTCTATTAAAATGTGCACGCAGGGTCGCATCGCGTCGCGTCTCGGTGTGAATTAACCCTTAGATTCTGAGGTTAAATGGGCCTTTAAAAGGCGTGACACTTTAGAACATTTTGTCTTCGACAAAACTTGTATGTATTGGTTGTAGCCAGCTATGGATTGATACACGTTTTATGCGTGTCTGATCAATTCAAAGTTGTGCTGAAGATGCCATCAGTGAATGGACTTTAACTTTGATAGCTCATACAAAACAACAAACAAGTTTTGTCTCATACAAAACTTGTTTGTATTGATACCAGCTATCGATTAATCTATACTTCTATACTAATATTATAAAGAGGTAACATTTGTTTGTAAGTTTGTATGTTTGTAAGTTTGTATGTAGGGGGTAATCTCCGGAAGTAATGAACCAATTTTAAAAATTGTTTCACTGATAGAAAGTTACATTATTCGTGAATGCTATAGGCTATATTTTATCCCCGTACTCCCACGGGAACGGGAACTACGCGGGTGAAACCGCGGGACGTCAGCTAGTATCTAATATTATGCGTGGACGCCAATTTAAAAAAAAAAAAAAACAAAATGACGGAAATTAATTCGACCAAAAAATTCAAACCTCTTTATTTATTCTCTAGCTGTTGCCGGCGACCTTCGTCCGTGTCATATTATTATAAAAATATGACTTCCCTTTTTGAATCGAATTTTGATAACAATTTCAAGGGATATTTTTTCTAAAATAAAAGTTACTTCTTATAACATCAGCTATTTGCTCAAAAACTCCAGTCAAAATCGATCGACGGTTGCAGATACATGAATCTGCAATAGTATTACTGTTCAATAGTACTTAACGCAAGGTATACGTAAGAGGACACAGCGTATGCAAATCGTCCCGCTTACAAAGCTCGTGTTTTATTTCTTTGTCGAAAAACTAACGCGACCGAGCAGCGAATTTTGAATGCATATACCGGATGACATTTTTATCACTTTCCAAAAAAAATGGGTAAATTAGGTGGTCGGAGTAGATCAGTAGAAGCTTATGGCAAACCAAGTTTTTTTTTTCTTTTTTCCACAGCTTGGAAAAAAATGATCCATCATCAAAAAACACTACAAATTTCAAGTAAACTTTTCATATTAGAACAAAAAAAGGAGAAATTAAAAAAAAAAACGAAAAAGAAAAAACAATCTAGGTATGCCACTTGCTTCTACTCCGTTCACCTATTATACACATTTTTTTGGAAAGTGATAAAAAAGTAATCCTGTATAATACATATTTTTGTGTCAAGTGTCTTCTAGATTCATCTTTCACACTCTGCTGTAAAACCAATTCAAATCTTTGTGTACAACTCGTAGAATAATCCCAGCCCTCTTACTTGCAAAGGGTTTGCTCATTTTCATTCATAAATAAGTAAATACTCGCACATATGGGACTGAAAGTGAATAATTTATAGCACCCTCGAGCCGGTTAAATAAATATTAGTCTTTAACATTTTGTAAACATAGCCTTCATCTTGAGTTAAATAAGGAGAGGTACTTTAAACTTGTATTTGTAAAACTTGGGGATTCAAGGGTTTTATTTGAGCTACGGCGTAGCTCAGACTTTGCTACGGCGTAGCTCACTTTGTTACGACGTAGTTCACTTTGCTACGGCGTAGGTCACCTTGCTACGCATTAGGCCCGGACTCCACCAAAGCGGACGAGACCAGAGGAGAGGAGATGTGCTGAGTAAACCACCAATAGAATTTTGGTGGAGCAACCTGTGACTAGGAGGAGGCCTTCACCATCACTACCTGAGGGGTTCATGCATGCATGTTATTTTAATTTATTAATTTATTTTAATTCAATTTATTTATTTATTTCAGATAATTATAAAATTTTAATACATACCAATACATTTAAATTTAAAATCAATTCACATAATATATTAGCATTAAATAATAATACAAAATAAAAACCAATTTATACAATACTATCATCATTAAATAAAATTAAGTAATTTAAAAATCAAATTAAAATTGTATTTTTATAGGACAAACTTTATATCTATGTATAATGTTTAGACTATTAATGCATGAAATAATAGTACATTATGGTACAAGTCTGTAATGTTGGTGATTACCGCTAAGGCGTAATTGAGACCCGAGTCGTCAGGCGAGGGTCTTAAGAAAGCCGAGGACGATTAGTAATCATCAATACACACGTGTATCATACGTCGTTTTTCAACACACTTGTGAAGAAAAGAATACTAAAAAATCATTTTATTTAGTTAGGTAATAGATATTTTTGTCCTTGGAGTTTTTAGATAGTAAACTTTCCATAACGTTAAGGTCTGCACATCTTATATCGGGCGGTGTACAACATGAATTATTTTCTTCATAAAGTAGTACTTGTAAACATTTGAATTAATAAATAACTATATTTTCAACAGTGAAAACGAATTTTGAATTTTTTTTCGCAATGGCGGGAAAAAAATATCAGTTTTCCTATGCGCGCGCATCTAACAATGGCGATTGGCCATAGACTAAAAGAATGAGGTTGCTTTTTGTTGGCTTTTCGCGGATAGCGTTTTAGCCACGCACTAAAAGGGGGAATTCAAAGTTTTCTACATATATTACAGAGAAAACAAAAGTTATATTTGAGTGAAAGTTTTATTTATTGAAAACGTACAAATAGAAATTATCTTTTTAAATAAGAAGTTGCATGAAATGAGTAAGCAATAGGTACATTTTATTTGTACTATTGAACACGATCTTTTTTGTATCAAAACTTTTTTAAGAACATAGCAACAATAGTACACCTCCACCAATAAAAAAAAAAAACCTATAACTCACTTGTGAATAATAGTAATGAAAAAGTCACAGTTTGATTACAGGTGTCATTATGTGCCTAATTGCGGTGAAATTAGAGCCATTTTATGAGCAAGTGTGTTGAAAAAGGCTTTTTTATTTTTATTTTATTTAATTAATCTGTGACCACACGTCGTACTATGTTTACCCAATGACGGTTTTTATAATCCAAAAAATATTTATCTTTAAACGACCACGCGCTATGCAGAGATAATACGTTACTTATTCACGGGTGAATGTTTTTATCAAAGCCTACAACAATGGCTATTGACTGAACTGACTGAAAACTGCATAGCGTCCGCAAACAATCGACTGTTATCGACAAAACTGCTATTATGTACACATCTGAGGACCAACTATTTCGATTTTGGTCAAATTATTCATAGTTCAGTTGACACGTGAACTCCCTTTTAATAAGTAATTTTCCAAAAAAAAACCAGTAAACAGCATATACATTAGGTATAAACAAACACTTACATAAGGTTTATCATCTATTGGCAAGGCATATCTATCCAAGCGGCTCGAGACGGTATCACGATTCCCAAGAAAACGCGTTAGTCGTTATTATGCGTCGACCAAGATACAAGTAGGTAGGAAACTAATCACGCGGGAGCGGGACGGGTCGCGTGAGCACAGAGACTCGTGAGGCGCCGCGCCACCACCGGCACCGCTCTGACATTTTGACGCATAGTACGTCACCGCGTTATCAGGGGCACGAGAGAAATGTGGTGATGGTCGTATCGTATGTTCATCGTTTGAGCTTTATGTCGTAGCACTAAGGGTGGATATGGTAGTGCAAATAAAGTTACTATTGATCTACGGAAAACAGGCTAGTTTCCACCATCAATAAATTGCAAATCTATTTAGTCCGTCAGAGTATTGGAAAATAATGGACACGTATTTTTTGTTTTTGTAAATCAATGAATATTGACAAAGATAAAACGCATCAAAGCTTGGGAGTGGGGGCTCGTGACATCAGAACGCACTAAAATTATACCACGGCGTGACGTATTGAGAATTTTTAAAGTGTCGAATCTTCGTCAATTTTACCAAAGAAAAAATACGGGTCAAATAGTTTTTGATAATCTAACTGACGGACTAATTATTTTTTTTCAGTTGACAAGCCTATCGTACTATCTGGATAACAAGAATTGTGTATTCTTTATCCCCAAGGTTATGGTCTATCCCTTTCGCCCAATTTATTTGACGCTGGCGTAGCATGTCCTATTCTTCCATACATTTTTAGGGTTCCGTATCCGAAGTGTAACCAACCTATTACTAAGCCTCCACTGTCCGTCCGTTCGTCTGTCTGTCAGCGGGCGTCTCATGATCCTAGGTAGACAGTTGAAATTTTCACAGATAATGTATTTCTGTTGCCGCTATAACAAAAAATAATAAAAATAATTTAAAAATAAAGGGGGCTTCCCTACTACGATAGTAAGGAACCCTTTTTTTGGATGAGAAATCATCAAATTCCTCCTCCCCTCTGGGCGGAGCAGAAGGTATGTCCGACTTTTACTGACTAAAACCCATCCATGTTCCTTCATCGCCCTTTGTGTTCCGGGGCCGCGATATCTCTTTCGAACAGTCCCGCAACCCCGACAGGATAGTACGGAACCCTTCATGCGCGAGTTTGAATCGCACTTGGCCGGTTTTTTATTTGTTACTATTAAATTATTCAATGCATGTATTGTTTCTTTGATCTTCTTCTCTTATAGCTAGAATCAATCTCACAACTTTCCTCATTCATTATTCTGACGAGCAGACTCAAACATTAATAATACCTATCAATACAAAGAAGCATCTAGTTAATCAGATCAGATTATTTCGCAACTTAAAATCATAATAAATTCTTAACAGACGGTCGTTTTCTGAATCATAATTGGTCATTATTTTTAATAGGCAATCCCCTGGGAATTTGTAAAATACTTAACATTATCTATTAACGATAATTGAGTTTTCGTAGGGTGGCTCGTAGCTGCTGAATGAACGTAAGCAAGAAAGAATTTTCTTTTACATAGATGGATATTAGAGGAAGTTTGAAAATTACGCCTGTTACAGAAAAGTTGAAAGGGAATCGAATGTCGTGGTATGGACATGTGATCAGGAGGGACGAATCGCATGTGACTTAAGGCGACTACAGGAGCTAAATTAGCAACTCTATTTGTGGTGGTTCAAACTTCGTTTGAAATTCTGTTAGAATAAAATTCTAATCAGCTTGCACTACAAAGTGGTTGTTATGATGTTATGTCAGTCACTGCGGGGCGAATAGTGCGGGGTTTTTTGCGATTTCCAAAAAATCTATAAATTGGACCATAAAAGTAAAACACTATGATGCTAACATGTTCTCGTAGAATTATTTGCCAAAAAATCGCATGTATTTTAGTATGGTTTTTACTCGTTAAAATATTTTTTTAGAGATAAGTTCGTGATTATTTTTTATATAATAAAATTTGTTATATTATGTTTTCAAAACACTATCGTAGTAGCATATATCCTGAAGAATATCATATATTTTTCTGGTTTTGTTTATTGCAGTGAATCATAATATGCTTATTTGCATTATAAAATGCTTATTTGCATTATAAAACTCGCGTTCAGCTCCTGTAGTCGCCTTAAAAAGTGATGAATATAAATATCGATGGATGGAGAGGGAGAGGACAGCAAAGAAAAGAAAAGAAAGAGAAAACTCTCTCTGAGTTTGAAGATTGTGTGAGGAATGATATGAAAGAAAAAGAAGTAAATGATAGCGTGACAATTGACAGGGCAGAGTAGAAAAAAAACGTGTTGCTTGCACCGACCCCAATAACATGGACAAGAGCAGGAAGGTGATGATGGGTCTGGACTCTGGAGAGGCCTTAGCCCAGGATTAGATGGGGGGGGGGGGGGGCTAAGGCCCCTCCAGAGTCCAGACCCATCATTAGATCTGCCAGAATTAGATGCAACGAATCGGGCGGGAGGAAACGCCCGGGTGTTTCCACTGCGAGGATCGACCGGAGGACACGGTGGAGCACATGGTGGAGGTGTGCCCCGCGTGGGCGAAGCACCGCCGTGCCCTCGTAGCGGCGGCGACCTCTCGCGGCCGGCCCTGGTGCAAGCCATGCGCTATGGGCTAGCTCGCCGTCCGTCCGTCTTATGACAACAGGCCGTGTCGACGGCGCGTTCGTGTTTAACGCGCGCCTTAAAGACAGTCAGCAAAAAGGAAGGAGTCCGTAAGGACCGATGCCTGCCGGGGTTGCGGGACTGTTCGAAAGAGATAACGTGGCCCCGGAACACAAAGGGCGATGAAGGAACATGGATGGGTTTTAGTCAGTAAAAATCTGACACTCCTGCTCCGCCCAGAGCAGGAGGAGTCATTTGATGATTTCCCATCCGAAAAAAAAAAAAAGCCCAGGATTAGATGGTTAAATATTTGTCATGCCTTCTGATTACCACTCTGCTAGCTGAAAATTATACTAGCACAACTGGTTTTAGAACTCGTGGCTAGATAATAACAGCCGGGTTGATCTTCAGGCTAAGTCGCGCTAGCTTGCTTGGGTAATTGTTCCGTGGATGTGACCACCGTGGATGTGAGATTACCCACCGCGACTCCTCCGTGCCTCGGAAAACACATTAAGCTGTTCCCGGCTGTCAATTGTAGATCTTTGTCAGTCATTACAAGTAGTCAGTGGCCCAAAAGTCTCACAGCTAGTTAACAAGGGGTATCGTATTAGTCAGTACTAACTGGGTTGTCGAGGTCAGATAGGCAGTCGCTCCATGTAAAATACTTATTTGTATTCAGCTGCATCCGGTTAGACTGGAAGCCGACCTCAACATAGTTGGGAAAAGGTTAGGATGACTGGTTTTAGACAGTTGACCACATATTTGTCTCTCACTGCCTTCTCTCAATAAGAGATTACGTTAAAAAATGTGTTAAAATAACAATGCTTATAGGATCAACAATAAAGCCAAATTTCAAAATCAAGAACATCATTGAGCGCTTAACAACAAAACACTAATCACTGCAACAAGGAAGTTTTAAGTTAGTTTTGTAAAACTTCAGTACCTCAGCTTATTTTTCCTGCGAACTCTTAAATAATATTCATTTCCATACTTTCTCAAGAAATATTTCCAAAGTAAACACTTTTCCCAACCACATAGCGCAGTATTTTCCATGTTACATTGAGGATTTTTCTTCAAATTCGCTCTAAAGATTAAATAAGTTTATATTTATCAAGTAACTCCGAGGTAGTGCTCAGCGTTGGTATTAAGTTGAGCCATTTCAAGATGCCATCCATGCGCGAATACCCCACTTTACATCGCTCGCCCACTTTTAAAACTTCGACGATTTACGTAGTGCGAAATAAAACAGAAAGTTAACTAGTAGCTCTTCGATACCCGCAATTACAGACACAATTAAAATAACAATGCACCGTACCCGATCGGGTACGGCTGGGGACATACAGGGAATCGTAATGGATGACTTAATTTACCAGATATCAATTTGGTCCCCTAGTTTTGTTTTATGTAAAAAACCGGCCAGGTGCGAGTCGGACTTCCTACCATCGTAGTAGGGGTGCCCCCTTTATTTTTTTTATAGCGCAACAGAAATAGACAATCTGTGAAAATTTAAACTGTCAAACTGTCTACCTCTACCTGTCTGTCTCTAGACGGATGGACGGACAGCGGACATTTAGTAATAGGGTCCCGTTGGTTACCTTTCTAGTTTGGAACCATAAAAAACCGGCCTAATGCGAGTCGGACTCGCACACGAAGGGTTCCGTACCATTGACTATATTTAGTATTTGTTGTTATAGCGGCAACAGAAATACATCATCTGTGAAAATTTCAACTGTCTAGCTGTCACGGTTCATGAGATACAGCCTGGTGACAGACAGACGGACAGACGGACAGACAGCGAAGTCTTAGTAATAGGGTTCCGTTTTTACCCTTTGGTACGGAACCCTAAAAACGCTTTCTAACTATTATTATGGTTTATCTATATCGTACCTGTCATGTTATCAACGGTATTATTAATGCAGTTCCTTTGTCTATGGATGCTGTAGTTACATGTGGACCATAAACAGGACGATGGAAACCGCAGAAGTATAGAAGGCCTCCTGAAATAGGGTCCATAGGGTAATACCAGTATTTTACATGGAGCGCCTGCCTATCTGACCTCCAAAACCCAGTTAGTACTGGGTAATACGATACCCCTTGTTAACTCGCTGTCAGACGTTCGGGCCACTGACTACCTGATGACTACAAGATCGACAAATGACAGCCGGGACCGACGGGCTCGTACAGGCATAACGTGCTTTCCTAGGCACGAAGGAAACTCGGTACACAGTAATGGGTCACCCATCCACGGACCAACCTAGGCAAGTGCGGTTTAGCCTAAAGATCGAACCGAGCGGCTGTTTTTATTTAGCCAGCAGTTTTTATTTGTAAAGAACTCCGGAGTTGACTTACCGTACCACTCTCACTACGTCTACCTCCCATTCTAGTAGTCAACTGCATGCAGCATGGAAATCTCTAAGTAAACCCACGTTTAACAAGCTTCATTCAGCTGCTGTGCCTTTTAAATGCGTTTGACTTCGAGCCGGATTATTAGCCGCCACTCAGATTATTTATATCACACTTTTGTGTTGGAAAGATCTTAGGCAGTGAGGGAATTTAGAGAAACGAAGTTTCTAGTAAGTCTTGAATATACAATACCTTTCAAAAACATGTCGAGTCGACATTGACGGTATTGCAAACATTGATATGAACGATGTTTATCTCGTTCATATCGGCAACAGACTGTGACCATCACGCATGTTTATTCCAGCCACACAGAGATCGATGTTTTCTATGAGGCCTAAAGTCACTTGTCTCTTTAGATTGCTCAGCTGCCTCACTAAGAACGTTCACAATCCGATCATACAACTTATCTAAAATTACATTTATCTTAAGAGATTTCTTGTTATCGAATGCACAGGTACATTTATATATTACATTTACATTTGATTACATTTACATATTTGACGACCCGAATGGCTTAGCGGTAGTGAGGCTGCCTTACGTTCTTAGGGTCCCAGGTTTGAATCCTGGTCGGAGCAAATGTTTGTATGATGAGCATGGACATTTGTTTCCGAATCATGGATGTTTATATATATAATAAGTATGTATTTACAAACAAAAAGTATCTATGTAGTATATCAACTATCTGGTGTCCACGACACAAGCCTCGTTGCTTAGTGTGGCACTAGATGGCGCTGTGTGTAATGTCCAGCAATATATATTTAATTATTTATTTAATTATTTATTTAATTATTTATTTAATTATTTCTTTAATTATTTATTTAATTAATCAATTAATTATTTATTTAATTATTTATTTAATTATTTATTTAATTATTTATTTAATTATTTATTTAATTAATTATTTAATTATTTATTTAATTATTTATTTTATTTATTTATTTAAAAAAGCTTTATATCACTAACAATCATCATCTGCCTGCCCTTGTTTCATTCTATTTGGGGTCGACGCAACACGTTTTCTTCTTCCATTTACCCCTGTCAGGCGTCACAGCATCATTTACTACTTTCTCTTTAATTAACCGACTTCAAAAAAGGAGGAGGTTTTATGTTGTTATACAGGGTGTAAAAGACCTCATCACGAAGCCGTCAACCAAGAATTCTGTACATCAAACTAAGTAACTTTACGCAAAAATTATTGCTGGGCTACGACTTTTTTTTTGGGGTTAAAAATCATGTTTTGTGGTAGAACTCAATGTAACGCACTCAAAACATTGTGCTGATGGATGGATTGAATAGTACGGGGGTCGTGGAGGTGTTTAAAGTAATCATACATCAAAAACTTGTATTTAAAAAAAAACTTGTCAAAAAGTTGGAACTTTGACCCCCAATATCTCCGTAACTAGAAGGTTCCCAGGTATGGTGTAGAAGAAAAAAAAATGGTCGCAATGACGGGGAGAACAAGTGCCTTGCAGCTTCGTTAAGAAGTGTTTTACACCCTTTATGTTCGTGTGTATGTATTTTTTGTAATGTATATTACCCGATTTCTTCTCCATTTGTGGACCGATTCTCAAAATTATTTTTTTATTTGAAAGAATGTGCTCCTGAAGTAGTCTCATTTAAATTTCGTGAAGATCTATTAATGATCTTCGGAGATATACAATGAAACTCTTCAAAAATAGACGGCAAATGTGTCGTCATTACTACAATCGCTTGGATTATAATTGTTTATCTACACCCATGCTATAAATCCTCTATAAAGGTATCTGAAACAGTTAGCTTATGGCCAACATTAAAACAGCCAGTGTCATAATAACCATTATAACACCCAAACGGGTGTTATAATGTTGTACTGAATTTCATTATGCAACTCGTTTTAAAAAAAGAACATCGAATGTGGTAGTGAATCGAACGTCTAGCACGTGCGATTCACTACCACAGCGCCGTAATTAAAAAAAAAAAACTTATAGGTTAATTCGAATTCACGTCGTATCCCGCCATTTTTGTTCGACATTTGGATATTAGTATTGCATTATGTACTTTGTTGTTTACAAAAATGAGTGATACAAGCTTTGTGAATTGAACAATCCAAAATGTAAATAATTATATAACTTCTTATACACGGTTTGTTTGTATTAAATACAAGCAATCATACTTTCCATGAATTTACATAGACTTCTTAGAACACTGCAACACCCTATGGTTTCAGAACCTTTTATGGAGGATTCATATCATGGATGTAGATAAAGTCTTGTATTCAACTGTACATATATCCCCTTCCCCCCGGACCGCCAACTGGTGTAGACGTGTACTCAACCCGTATTTCTTTATTTTATTTATAAATAAATTCAAAAATCAACGCAATTAAATCGCGCATAAAAATAGGAGTGCATAAACCGGAAGAGCCACAGTCCGACCTACGAGCTGTTACACTCGCCGATCTCCTCGCTACTCCTGGTACCCTAGTACATCGAAGCAAGTTGGCCAATATAAAGGTACGAATTACTCATTTACCTGCCCACGCGCACAGCACCGCCCTAAGAAGCGTAAAGCCCCACCTACCTGCGCGTCATTGGACCGTCAAGGACAGCCTACCCTGTGGAGTGGACCATCGCTGTGTGCGAAAACAAATCTGCACATCACACTCAGGGACCGAATTACCGTTACTTTTTTCATAACGTTACCAAATACCGGTATGTTAACGATAAAAAAGTAACGATATGAATAACGATACCCGCAAGTCCGTTAACGTTATCTAATAACTAAAATTAGTATCGGTAAAAGTAACGATACTTATACGGGTAATTTATACGCCTATCTCTTTCTAACGATGTTGGTGGCGCTCGCGCTCGCACAGTCGCGCGTTAATGAATTACCTAGTTTAGTGATTGGTAGATGTATCTAACAAATTGTGAAATGGCAGGAAACGTAGTTATTTTACGTAAAGTATTTTGGTATTTACATCAGGAAACGGTATTTTGGTATTTACATGTAAAGTTTTAAATAAGTACCCTAAATAATTCAGTTTTCTTTATCACTCGAGAAAACGCACGAGTAAAAAACACATTATTATTTACGTTTTTAAAATTAATATGTAGATAGCTAGTAGCTGCGCTTAGTGGAGTCAAGTTTAGAAGACATAAGACCCTGCATTCTGCCTAATGTTTATGCAAAAATCATTACATTTTTAGAAGATGCTAAGGGCAGCCATGAGAAGGAAATACAATTTGACACTCAAACTAAATAATTACCAACGGACGTTGTTTTTCTAGACACGTTTAGAACAGTAATACATAATTGACACGACTGTACATTATTTCGTTTTATTTTCTAACGTAATAACTAATAAATTACCCAGTCGCGACCGTGGCGGCTGGTCACATTTTGGTTATCAATCTCTTTAGAGCTATTTCTTTTTGGTATTGTTTTCTCAGACAGTCCCCTAAAATATGGCTTAGGTTTCATCTTTGGCGAAAAGAAAAAAATAAATATGCCAGCTATGTATGGGAAAAGTTGCATTGCCCTTTTAAATCAGCTGTTCCATACATTTTGACCGTGTAGGTATTGCAGTTTGCTATTTGTGTATGTAGGTAAGGTAGATAGGTAGGGTGGGTAGACTAGGGTATGTACGGTAGGTATGAAGGCCAGGTGGGTAGAGCTTGTAGATTAGATAATTAAAAAAATACATATTAAAAATATATAATTAAAAAAATAAAAACCCGATTGCGTAAAGAACAACTTTAAATAAAAACTGAAAAGTAAAAAACAAGTTCAGGAAACAGGATATATTGACTGCAACAGTCGGGGCCCCATTAAATAATCGAGACTAAAACGAATTATAATAATAGAACAACAAAACAAATCTAATACAGATAATATACGGTACTAATTTGGCGTACGCGATGTTTGTATGACGTACTGGTCTTACTAAGAAATGAAACACTCATAACGGCGTAAGCGCGCACAATTTGTCGCGTTTTCGTAGGTATCTGTCCGATCGTTGTAAAATTCTAGCTGTTGCCGCTCTGATTAGCAGAACCGAACGAAAAGATGCGCGGCGCGCGTTCGGTTTGGCAACGTCGCGCCAGTTATTGTTAGTTTTTATTGAATTAACGTTATTATTAACGTTACTTAAATACCGGTAAATCCTATAAATTAACGTTATGTTTAACGTTAATATTTAACGTAACATAACGTTAATGTTTGGGTAATTTTACCGGTATTTGTCTGGTAACGGTAACCGTCCCTGATCACACTGCTACAATACTCTATCTCTGCGGGCGTCAGTTCGCGCAGTACCTCCTTGCATTTATCTTCTCCTGGTACATTGGCCGATTTTCTTAATCAAAGTTGCGCAGGTTATTACAAATAACTGAGCCAGCCACAAGACAGCACATAACTGCTAGCCTATTTTCTCTGATTTATTATCTCCTGGTACTCGGAATGGAAGAAATGAGTGGCAAATCCCTTTCCGAATCGAACATTACCGAACAACTCGAACAATGCACCCCGCCTAACTTCGTATCTCATTCTCGACGCCACAAGAGGTCGGTAGAAGATCTTTATAACTACGACTCTGACTTCCGCGCTTTCAAGGAGGAAGTCAAAGAATTGATATCATCTTTAATGTCATCACAACAAGGAGAGATTAAGAAGATCTACCAGACTCTAATGGAAATCAAAACCACTAACAGCAATATAGAATCCTCCATGGCCTTTCTGGCCGCACAAAATGAAGAACTAAAGTCCAAAATTGAGCATCTCGAAGAACAATCTAAAAATGATAGAAACTGCATCACAATTTTAGAGGACAAAATAGAAGACCTGCAAAGAGGTAGCAGAAAGGCGAATTTCGAGATCAAAAACGTCCCAAAAATAGCTAAGGAATCCAAAGAAGATCTGATAAAAATGACATTATGTTTATCCAATGTAGTAGGCTGTATCATCACAAAACCGGATATTAGTGACATATATCGAGTAAAAAACAAACGATCTAGCACAAAAAATAGCCCTATTATAGTTGAGCTAAAGTCGACTATCCTTAAATCAGTCCTCTTGAAGTCAACTAAAGCTTTTAATAGGAAACAAAATGGAAAATTATGTGCGAAACATCTCGGATATAAGACAGATGAGAATACGCCAATATACATCTCGGAACAGTTAACTACAAGAGGAGCTCGACTACACTATCTTGCTCGTGACCTGGCAAAATCTAAGGAATATAAATACTGCTGGACAGCGTACGGGAAGGTATACATTAAGAAGGATGATGATTCTCCTACTATTGTCATAAATTGTGAGTCACAGGTACATCATCTATTACAGCTTAAATGACTAGTTTTCATCTTACAAGCGACCTACAGTTGTTACTTTATTTTATTACTATATTTCACCTATTTGTTAGACTTTCATCGGTTTTTAAAACTCTTAAAATTAATTAGAATTAAGTTAAACAATAAGTTACGTAATAAGTTATTTTTTGTTTACCAATCGCGCCATAACACTCATTCTTCATCACTCAAACCTACATTCAATCCGGATACCAAACTCACAAACTTACAAACCACACATACATCTACACACTCACAGACACACACATCCACCCTTACCCACACACGAAATAATAATACGAATATAATTACGTTATCCTGCATTTATAAAACTTATCTAAATGGATAATACTCTACTCACTTTGAATGACATCGACAATTCCGTAATAGCACAAGTGTTTGATTGTGATATTGCTGACTTCACTAAGCATATAGCACCTAACTCTTCCGGCTTTGCCATTGTTTCGCAGAATATTAGATCTGTCTACTCTAATTTTGATGATCTTCAATTAAATTTACTCAATCTTGGAATGGATATTGATCTGGTAATCCTAACCGAATGTAGATTGAATTCAAATAAACCAATACCTCAAATAACTAACTATAATTCGTACCAAACTACAAACCATCTGAATAAGGCTGACGGTGTAGTAGCCTATATTAAAAGCACACACAAAAATAAAACAAGTGAAGTTAAGTTAGCTCATGCGTCTTGCTTAGAGATTCATGTTACGCCTGACATTATAGTTATTGCGATTTATCGATCCCCTTCAACTGCGAACGCTGACCAATTTATTCACTCCTTAAACAATCACCTAGCTACCCTTGCATCAACTAAAACCATAATAATCACTGGAGACATAAATATTAATCTAATATACAATGAAAATGAGCAGTCACACGAACGTACAAACAGACTTAACTATCTCAATATGTTAGCAATGCATGGTCTACTCCCTGGTCACTCGCTTCCCACGAGAGACAAAACCTGTCTTGACCACTTTATAATAAAACTCAAACCTGGTAACCAAACTGCAACCATTGCAGTTATTCACACGACCATTACTGACCATTTCATGACTTTCTTAAAAATCTCAAACCATAATAACTTAATAAGATGCTCAAAAACAAAAACAGCTTTTAATTCGGAGAAGGCGCTTGAGTTACTCAAAGACAGTAACCTATTGGACCTATTAAAACTAGATAACCCTAACACCCTTACTAATAACCTAATCGAAATACTGCAAAATTGTGTCACACTCAGTACAATTACTATGAATATACCTTTGAAAAATAGAACCCTAAAACCATGGATGACGGTTGGCTTGTTGCGCTGTATTTTAAATAGAAATCGAATGCAAAAGAGACTTAGGCTTGACCCACACAATGAGGTGCTAAAAATCACATACAAAAGGTATCGTAATTACTGTTGTACCATTATTCGAAAACAAAAACGCAAACACGACAGAGATCAACTTTCTAAAGCGCACAAAAATCCTAAAAAAACATGGGCTATCATCAACAACATCACACAACGTAAACCAAAAAAAACAACAAATTCGGAACTGCTAGATATACCCACTCCCCCACAAAACTCTGTTGACAAGATTAATGACTACTTCTGTAACATAGGCAAACTTCTTGCTGAGAACATCACAACTTCTCAGTCTTCAGCGGGAAATAATATCAACCCTGACTCACTCTCGGCAGACAGTCCCTTGGCCACATCTTTTGTTCTTCTCGACACAGACCCCGACGAAGTTCGAGCCACTCTAATGAGCTTGAAATCGGATAGCGCCCCCGGTTGGGACAAAATACAAGTCAATTTTCTAAAATCAGCACACGAACAAATTGTACCAGTCATAACCCACTTAATAAACATATGCTTCAAGCAGGGACTTTTCCCGGACGCTTTGAAAGTAGCCCTTATAACGCCTGTGTACAAGTCTGGTGATAAGTCTGACCCGTCGAACTATAGACCAATTTCGGTCCTACCGTCCATTTCAAAAATCCTTGAGAGACTTATTAACTCACGCCTAATTAAATTCCTATCTAAATATAAAATACTGTCGCCTTCTCAGTTTGGGTTTAGACATGGAAAGTCTACTGAGGATGCAGTTCTGTCACTAACTTCAGCTCTGGTAGACGGTGTAGATGGTGGAGCCAAGTGTCTAGCTGTTTTTCTTGACCTTAAAAAGGCGTTTGACACCGTGTCTGTCCCCTTACTTTTACAGAGGCTTGAACGCATCGGCATAAGGGGACCAGCTCTTGATCTTTTTAAATCTTACCTTTCTAATCGCAAACAAGCTGTTAAAATTGCGATGTACACCAGTTCCGAGTCAACCGTCACTTTTGGAGTCCCCCAGGGTAGTGTTCTCGGGCCAACCTTATTCCTCATCTACATTAATAATCTCTGCAACATGAAGATTGATGGCGGACTCATTTTCTCATACGCCGACGATACTGCTATTGTTTTCACTGCTAAGACTTGGGATAATGTTCGTAGGTTGGCCGAACGTGGCCTTGCGAAGATAGCAGCCTGGCTTAACCATAGTCTCCTCACACTAAATGCCTCCAAATCCAACTACATCTGCTTTACTAAGTATAATAACTCGCAACCATCTCAAGATTTCCAAATAAAAATCCATAACTGTTCCAAACCCTCCACCCCCGGCTGCTCTTGCTTAAAAATTGACAGGTTACAGCATACCAAATATTTAGGTGTAATGATTGACCAGCGCCTGTCCTGGCACATGCACACCGAACTTGTTATGAAAAGAGTTAGGAAACTGATTTGGACTTTTAAAACACTGCGACATGTGGCTTCAAAGCAACTGCTGAAGCAAGTATACACTTCATTGGCCCAATCTATACTCATGTACTGTCTGTCTTGCTGGGGAGGGACTACAAAACAAAAATTTTTGGAACTTGAGAGGGCGCAGAGAGCCTTACTTAAGGTCATGTTCTTTAAACCCTATAGGTACCCCACCCACAGCCTCTACCTATTATCTGACCTTTTGTCTGTAAGAAAGCTTTATTTGCTGCAGCTAACACTAAAGAAACACACATCCCTTCCGTATGACCCCTCTAAGCCTAAAAGTAGAAGAAGCTACTTAGTCGCTCCAACGGTCAAGGTTAGATCTGTTTTCGCTAAAAGGCAATACTCAAGGCAATCATCTCATCTATACAACTTGCTGAATAAAGAATTACGAATATATTCCATGAAGCTACGGGACTGTAAAAAAGTTGTAACCGATTGGCTCAAAACTAAAACCTACGACGAGGTTGAGTCTATTATATCTATTTCTCAATAACCAAATTACATCAACCAAGATACATTTTGGGCTACATTTTGGGTTATTGTGCGCTAGGTTAGTGAATGAAGACTTATTTAGTTTCTTTCGATCCCAAGACATTGTCGCAGGGCTAACCGTAAAAACCGTAAAAACGTGACTAATAAACAAACAGACTGTACATTAATTGGAAAGTGTGAACTAAGCTTTGCTCATTATCTCACACACCACACAACCTCACTTACACACTCACACCCACACTCACTTACACACTCACTCATGTTACACATACCACACGTACACGCGCGATCTGGCCTTTTTCTACATAACGCTCATTTATTTATCTGCAGAGCTCTTTGTATAATTTTTAAGTTACCCATTTATCATTTATTTTATTTTTATTTTTGTTTAGTCTTTCATGTTTATACTGTCTACATTTCAATTGCATAAAAATGACAAGTGGAAGTGCGGAGTCTCCTAATACAAGCAATTCCTTGCTTAAAAGGTGATCTCCAATAATGTGTATCGAAATGCCTATTGTAATTGAAATAAACGTTTTTATTATTTTTATTATTTTATATTTATTACATAATTAGGTATTAAAACACTCATGTGATACTATTATCACACGAGGCGAGTTTTAATACCCCTCATTATACAACAGTGGCATAAATAACTATTATACAACATCATAACGTAACATCACGCCTGTATGCTCTGGTACGCAGATGTGTACAATACACCCAGTTTTCGAAAGTTAGGTATTTTTGCGGATGGATGGACAAAGATTTTATTGGCTTGTCAGAAGTATTGTGAGAGGAATTCATGAATGTGTGAACCTTTACCTTGTTATTTTTTTATATTTTAATTTTATGTTATTCATATCAATCCGTTGGGGACCGGTGCGCCTCAAATGGACCTGGGCAGGACATCTGGCTAGACGCGGAGATGGCCGATGGAGCAAGGCTTTGAACGAGTGGTGGCCAAAGTTAGGCCATAGAAACCAGGGCCGCCCTAAAGCTCGTTGGGTCGACGACATCGTCAAAGTCGCGGGAAACACCTGGATATTATGGGTCTAACAGAACCGGGAAGTGTGGCAGAAAAAAGGGGAGGCCTATACCCAGCAGTGGGTGATTCCGGGCTGATATGATGATGATGATGATATCAATCCTCCTTCTAACACTAACAAGCTTATGGGAAAAACCTACTTAGCCAAGAACACAAGAAGCGTAAAACCTAATTTGCTGAAGGTAGTTCATATAAAAAGATGTAAAAGTAAACACATTGTATTCACAAAGACTATTAACGTCACCTTTCTGAACGGATTGAGTCGCTGCCACAGATATAGATATATCTAGATAACGCAAGTATCACGAACCGTATGAAAACCTAGCGTGCCATTTTTTGACTACCTACTATGACGTCATAAGCACTATTTAGTTACAAACAGGGTTCAGAATAGATTAGATACAGAATAGACCTCGTTTTTGTCTGGAATTAAATTCTTGAATTTTAAAGTTATAACGTTGTTGTTTTAAAGTCTTAAACAAATTAGCTTGTTGCGACAGTAGCCATGTTAGGTATAAAATACTTAGAGTTTAAGGTAGTGTGTATTTATTTCGATTGGATTACGGAATATCTATGTTCCCAAATATTTATTTTGAATGGAAGAAAACTTATTTTTCAAATTACTCTTGTAAAATCAGTGTCCATTCAAAATATATAATTCGGAACCTAGATATTATGTATTCCAATCGGAATAAATACACACTACTTGAAGTACATGTTTGATTTACAAATTATTTTGGTATTACGTTTGTATGAACTACGCATCGGTTGCCGGCCTCTTAAGAGTCCGTGCACAAAATTCACTCGCTAGAGTTTAGGCAAATTCGTTGCGATCCTAGTGTGCATTGTTCATGCAGATACACGCACACACGGGTGAAAATCGAGCGTAGTGATCGCTTAAACCATTTTGATCCTGTAAACGATATTATTTTATGATACACTAGCTGACCCGCGCAACTTCGTCTGCGTCACATGAGAGAGAGAGAGAGAGGTTCAGAGAGAGTGTGAGTTAACCTTAAAAGATAGGCATATCGCTATCGCGGATGTTTTTAGAACGTTTTAAGAGGAACAATTCCCTCATACATGATTATTGCGTAACTTTAACCGTTTATGCAGCGCTCGCAACGGAAGCTTTCATTTTCCCTGTTTTTACAACATTTATTGATTTATCATTGATGCTCCGCTCCTTTTAGTTGTAGCGTGATGTAAGATAACCTATAGCCTTCCTCGATAAATGGACTATTCAACACTAAAAGATTTTTTTAATTAGAACCAGTAGTTCCTATAATTAGCGCGTTCAACCAACCAAACAAAAAAACAAACTAACTCTTGAGCTTTATAATATTATTAAAGATCAAGTGGATAGCAATTTAATTTCTCCGATATATTTACATTAATCGCTAAAATAATCTACTTATGTTTTACCAAATAAGAGCTTCCTTCGACAGCCTTACCTACGTCTTCATCCTTAGACACTCGATGACAGTCATACTCTAGCTAGGTCGAAAGTTCTCATCAAAGGTGCAGAAAATCAACCCAAACACGATTTTTCAATTTTATATGGGACCATCTTTGAGATATACCTATGCTTTTCACAAAAAAAGGACAACATGTATCCGTGTATCGGACTTCTCTGTAAAAAGTTATGCGGGGTCATACATAAAAAAATATACACTTCCTCCTTTTTGTTTCGTCAGATGAAAAACCAAAGTTGTGGGATTCAGAAAATGAAGTGAAATTAACAACGCCATCTATTGACCAAGATGTTAAACTGGTAAAATAGAATGCACGGAAATCATGCTGTGTAAATGTTTAAAGCAGCATCATGTAGATTGTAGACTAATCTAGAGTACCATAAGCTATAACTTTTTTTTTAAGCCGGTCAGTCGATTTAAAAGTTATCCAGTTAGCACATTTTTAGTAATTTGTACCATATTTCGCTAATAGATGTCACTGTATGTTACATTTAATGATTAGTTCTTCTTGAACACTTTATATTCTTATATCTTTTGATAGGATTAACCGATTACGATGAAACAAAAACTAAGTAATACCTCAAGATGCGTACAATTTTTATGTATAAAAGTTATCTAAATTGGTTGCGTAGATTTTACGTGATGCTTGATCATCGAAACAGACAAACAGATAAACAGACAAAAATTCCAAAAATGCTGGAAATCAGTTCTGTTGGTTATCCTTTAACACCCAGGATTTTTTTTTTTATATTTTCTATGTACAAAAACGATTTTTCTACAAATTTATTATATGTATGTATATAGATAATTATCGTCAGTACGGTTTAGAAATAAAAGTCTGGAATGTGTGTGTACTGTATATTTATCACAATCAAAATAAAATGGTTTAATTTTGTATTAGAAGAATTAAGATAAACATTTTACAAAACGATAAATAAAAGGTGTTCTTGCGTTATCTAGCTATATTCTATATCTGTGGTCGCCGCCCATCTTGAACGGATCGAGTTTGCTTTATAAACGTGTCGACTTCGTTACCGAGGCATGTACCTTCTCGTTTTGAGAAAATGAAGAGAAAAATACGTATAATGAGAGGATGTTGAGACGAGCCAAAATCTTTGCGTAGAAAGGACAAATTATACAAAGAATTAAGGTGATATGAATTCTTCAATGTAGTCTGTGATATTTAGTTTTGCGGTGCTGTTGTATATTAGATGCTAGCACATCAAACTACTACAATCTGACAAATTTCTATAATAGCATTAGGTTCATCATCATCTGCCTAGCCTTTTCCCAACTATGTTGGGGTCGGCTTCCAGTCTAACCGGATGCAGCTGAATACCAGTATTTTACATGGAGCGACTGTCTATCTGACCTCCACAACCCAGTTCATACTGGGTAATACGATACCCCTTGGTTGTCAGACTTTTTGGGCCACTGACTACCTGTAACGACTGTCAAAAATGGACAAATGACAGCCGGGACCAACACCTTAACGTGCTGCCGAGGCACGGAGGAAACTCGGTATCATGTACTGGGTGGTCAACCATCCACAGACCAACCTAGACAAGCACGGCTTAACCTAAAGATCGGCCTGTTATTTAGCCACGAGCTCCTCCATTAGGTTCCAGGTTGATTGGGAAAATTTGACAGTTTCGGGTACCTTGATGTGGTGCACGGTGCTCCGGCCGCCAATTTTGATGATGACTTTTTTTTTTGTGTCTGTCCCACTCCTGGGCAAAAGCCTCCCCCCATTTCTTCATATACATATTCATTTATTTGCGTTCCACAAGTTAAAAACACGGTGCTAACAAAAAAGGCTTAGAGCTAAGAGCCGTTGTAGACCCTGTCAGGGCACAGCAAAATCTAATTCTTACAAGCTAAAAATTAAAATATACATGAAACTAAATAAAAATGTCAATGTAGGTACTATCGGGGTCTTTTCCGCCTGACCATTTTATTTTTTTTTTTCGCTTAAATCATGCGGAGGCGCCGAGCCACGCCTCCTTAAAGTTTGGGCCTATTAGGAAAGCGTCAACTTTGGCGCGCAAAATAACAATAACTCTCGTTTGGCGTGCGACGTCAGTGCGCTCGGCCGATTCGGTATCTTTTTATTCATTTTTTCTACACAAAGTCAACGGGGTGGGGCTAGAGAGCGTTTTTATGTTGCGAGTGCAAGCAAAAATGAGCTTAGTGGTGGTCAGGCGGGAGTGTCTTCGATAGTACTTAAAGTTAGAAGTTAAAAATGTCAGTCGTACACAGCCAACAATTTAAAGTTAAATTATACATGAAAACTAGATATTATATTTCACAAAAACAATAACATACCATTATCAAGCATATATAATTCTATTTGGTAGGCAGGTAGCTACTTCCTTGTGTTTAATTAAATCCACTTTTCACGATTTTTTTTTTTTTTTTAATCTTTATTTATTTACGGGGTTTTTTCTTTAAAGAATATGTCACCCCGATGATTATATACAATTAAATAACATTATATATGTAACTTATATACTAAACTAGCCTACCCGCAACCTTATAACCGTAATAATAATAGAATAAAGTGTTCTAGCCTCATCGGACAATGGTGAGGCCAGAACGCTATTATAGAAGCCAACATTAAAACTATTGACAAAAGCTTGACGCCTTTGGACAGCCACACGGGCACACTCCGTCAGGACATGATGCACATCTTCTATGACTCCACAGACAACACAATTTGGTGAATCGACCTTGCGCATCATGAATCCGAAGCTATTGAGCGGTATGTGACCGGATCGGAGTCTCAAAGCCGTCACGACTTCTTGCCTGCTCATCCTGCCCTCGCTGAACCAGAGCACTCGTGGAAGAGATGGCTGAATCGTTTTGTACCAAATACCCTTAGTCAAAGACCTTTCATCAAAGTATTCTGACCACGCTTGAGTACATTTGTCTCTGACCAAGGGTAAGAGCTCAGTATGCCAAGGAAAACAAGGATACATTTCTCCATCAGACCCTGCTTCGTTTGCTAAACGGTCAACCATCTCATTGCCCTCCAGTCCAACGTGAGATGGAATCCACTGCAATACAATTATTTTATGATTGGCAACAAAATCAGTCAAGCTTTTTAATATATTGTACGCCAGTGGAAGGCCCCTAAAAGGTGAAGTACTCGTGCATCTCATCAGATGGAAAAGAGCACTTTTTGAGTCAGTGAAAATGACAAATCGATCACCGTCCAAAGATTCGACATAAGCCAAAGCTTCAGCTATAGCAATTAGCTCTAAATGCATTATAGAAACTTTAGATACAATTTTGAATTTATAAGAAGCACCTGTTTGTGGATCGAAAAAAGCTGCGCCACAGTAATTCTCGCGTCTAGAACCGTCCGTATACATACAGTAAAAGCCAGAGTATTGTGCATTCAGAGATGTACAACATATTGTTCTAAGGTTATATACATTATAACAATGCTTAGGTTTATCTACTGAATCTAAACAAGGCTTTACAATACCTGATAAGTCCATATTGCTCACCCAAGTGTCCATGGAAAACATGCCAACTTTATTGTTGCAGTACATATGTTCCTGCTTTAGAACATCGTGTGACAAAACTAACAGTGGCTTTTTCTTATTTCTCCAATAGGAATTATTGTAACAAAGACCATGTAGGTTATCCAGTAAATTGATTAACGGAAAACGGAAGCACCTAGATTTTAAATAAAATTTACCAGCTAAATATCGGCGGCGAATAAAAAGAGGGGGCAATATTAATTCAGATTCCATTACGTGGATCGGAGTACTTTTAATAAACCCACCAATTAACCGCAAACAAATGTTTTGTAATCTGTCCAACTTAATTAAATGTGTGTCGGCGCTATTGTCTAGTAAAAAGCTACCGAAGTCGATACGGCTACGAATAAGGGAAATATACAATCTTCTTAAGTGGTTGGGATGAACACCCCACCCAGGACCAACTAAAACCCTAAAAATATTAATCAATTTAAGCACTCGATCACGGACCTCACTAACATGTTTCTTCCATCGAAGGCTTCTATCCAGCCACAATCCTAGGTACTTGACGTGGTCTACTAACTCTAACAAAGTACCGTTTAAACATATTTCTATAACTGGCCTTCTAAAACCTCTACTAAATAAACAGATTTTACTTTTGGCGGGGGAAATGTTTAATCCTACTTGTGTCAACATGCTGTTGATGATATCAAGTGCAGACTGGATCTTGCGTTCGCCCTCGCTAACAGAAGAACACTGCACGTATATGGCGAAGTCATCCGCGTACTGGGATATACAAATGTTGTTTTGCACACGTTTACAAATGTCAGACGTTACTATATTAAATAATATTGGGGATAATGGATCACCCTGAGCTAGACCAGTACCGGAATGTCTACTAATAAAGCTATTACCAATTTTTATTTTGAGTACTCTTCTATGGAGAAAGTTCCATAGATATTTACAGATACGGGAACCAACTTTAAAGCTATCTAAAACATTTATTAAAACAGAATTATTTACATTATTGTAAGCATTATCTATATCTAGAAAACAACCCATAGTGGAACAACCCTCGGAGAAACCAGTTTGAATTGTGGTGATTAAGCAGCTTAAGCCGTCTAAACACGACCTACCTCTACGGAAGCCAACTGTATTCACAGAAAATGCGTTATTTTTTTCAAAAAACCATTCCAATCTTCTGTATAAAATATAATGGAAAATTTTGCAAATGCACGACAGTAACGATATAGGTCGGAGTGAAGAAGCGTCACTAGGGTCACGACCAGGTTTTGGAATAGGTACAATACAAATGTCGCGCCACTGATAGGGAACAAAACTATGATGAAAAAAGTAATTAAATAAAGTAAGTAATACAGATTTACCTACATCAGGTAAGTTTTTAATCATAGAATAAGATATATCGTCGCATCCAGGAGATGTATCCTTAGATTTAATACATTTATCTAGCTCCTGAATAGAGATCTCACATTCTAATATAGGGTTACTATGGTAAACGGTAGGGGTCGGTGGGGACACATAATCGGGTGTTAAGGAATTTAAAAGATTTGTGGCACTTTGAGCGTCCACAAAATGTCTAGGCGAACGGTAACCTTTCAGCCATCTCATTTTGCGCCACATTTCACTAGACGATGTAGTGTGATCAACCGAGGAACAAAACTTTTGAAAGTTCATTCCCCTAGCCTGTCGGATTAACCTTTGGGATGTATTTATCCTACCATTAAGAGTATCTAGGTTTTGGGGTGTCGGATTACGTCTGAACTTAGATAAAGCTAACCTACGATGCGCTACAGTTTGTGACAGTTCGGCAGTCCAGTATGGTTTTGGAGTGAAATTTGAAGTAGGGTTTTGATTAAATTTAAACATCGGAATGAATTTATTAGCCGCGTCATTCAAAATATCTAAAAATGAATCATACGCTTTTTGGGGGTCATTCGGTAAACATAAATTTAGAAATTTTTCTTCTAGATATTTTTTATATGAAGTCCAGTCTGCTTTTCCAAAATTTCTTTTAATAACTGAGGGAAGGAATGACGTACACAATGTTGAAAGTTTAATAATTAAATGGTCGCTGCCTAGATTTTCATTTAAAACGGTCCAATTAAAGTTTAACGCAATATCTATAGAAACCAGTGAAATATCTGGGGAAGATTGTTGTAGGTTGTTATCCACTAAACGAATTCGCGTATGTGTTCCATCGTTCAAAGAAATAAAGTTGTTGTCCATTAATGAGTCGTGAATAAGACTGCCTCTGCGGTCAGTTTTATAGGACCAACTAGCGTGATGGGCATTGAAGTCACCTAGAATTAACGTGTTGGATGGCCATAATGAAAACAGACTATCCCAGTCCTGCTGAGTGGTTACGATTCTCGATGGACAATATACTGAAACGATATTCTCAAACGAGCCACAGTTAAATACTTGCACGCACACTACCTCAATACCTGTGTTAGTGACGAGAACGCGACGCAGCTGCGACTTAACAGAATTGTGTACTATAATAGCTACACCGCCGTATGAGTCATCCCGGTCCACGCGATAAACATTAAAACCACTAACTTTAAAATTACATTCTGGCTCAAGCCACGTCTCACTAAGGGCAGCAATATGTACTTTTTCCTGACACAAAAGTTCTTGAAACGATGCTAACTTTGGCTTAATACTTTGGGCATTCCACTGCAAGATATTTAACTTAAGTGATTTTTTAGCCATCGCAAGGAATAAAAAAGTTAAACAATGCTTTTATCCACGGCCATTCTGAAACAAAACTCACTGACACTAGGGTTAACCATTCAAGGCACAACTGGAAGACACACCTTATCTTGAAGATTAAACCTGTCTTTTTGAGGTAGATAACTTCCTTTATTCTGGCCCACAGCTCTTTGAAAGAAGGACATTTATCTTTACCCTCGTCATCAACGGGCAATTGATGAACGTCTCCTTCGTCTGCATCTGCATTCCAGAACATCCAGTCTTCTTTTAGTGGGCTCTTTTTATTTTTCGGAGGCTTTGGGGTATCATTGTTCCTACTAGACGTGGAAGGGGTCTGTATCTTGTGGACTGTGGCCTTTGTTCGAACTACTTTGGCAAAGGTAGGATTTCGGGTTTGTAAAGAGCCGTCTTCGGGAGGTATGGAAGAAGAACGGTTTTCTTGTGCTGCCGGAGCTTGATGAGGGATGATAGTTTCGGGGGGGGTGGATTTTTCGGGAGGCACATAACATTCTAGGGCTTTTCTATAAGTACATCCAAACTCTGACATTATTTCTCTCAATCTTCTTTCTTTTTTGTAAACCGGACAGGACCTGCTGAGCGATATGTGGTTACCCTTGCAGTTAACACACAAAAACATTAACGTATCACAATTGTCATGATGCCCACCACACTTCGGGCACACCACGTTTTTCGAGGGGCACATTTTCCGCACATGTCCTAACCTCCAACATTGGGAACATTGTGAAACTTGGTGTATGTAAGGCAATACTTTAATATTTATGTCACATACCCGAACTGATGCCGGTAAATGATCACCCTCAAAGCACAGTCGAAGGGTCTCGCTGGGGCACCAACCACCTTCATCCCTGTTGCGACGGTCTAGCCTCTTGAATGATAAAAGCTTAGCGGGGGCCGGACATGAAATATTTTTCAAGATCTCGTCATCCGTGAAATCGACGTCTACATCCTTGATTAAGCCATAGCAGATAGACAATTCCATGGCCTTCTGGAACCTCCATCCTTTCTCCAAAAGATTCTCACACATGATAAAGTTCTGAGCAGCCGATTCACACTCAAATTGGAAGCGTATTTTAAAAGGGTTTAAATATTTAACTTCTCTTATCTTAGAAATTTTATTTTCTTTCAAAATACGTGCCATTGCAAACTGTTTCGGAAGGCGGTCTTTATGTGAAACGTATACCTCGTACTTTTCCTCTTTTACAGACTGTGAGCTTCCGTGACAGATCTTTTTTTTACTCGTCTTAACTTCTTTCCAGCCTTCTTCGTCTTCAGTACTGTCTTCTCTTTCCCTCTTTTGTTTGTTTTTACCGTCATCATCATTAATATCCATGTCCGAAGAATCATTCAATAAGCTCTGTATATCATTAGGGAATGCGGGAGTATCACAGCGCGGTGAAGCAATTACGTCATCATTCATGGCGCGATCGTGAAAGGCACACGCAGCCGGTAGGTCCGGCGCACACCTGTGGCACGTGTCACTGCAATGCGTAAACAACTCTTCGAGCACCGAGGATAGTAATTAGATACGCAACAAAAAACACAACCAGACCGCACGAGTGCCGGTACGGCTATGACTTTTCACGATGCGCGCCTCTTCTCGCAAATGAACTAATTACTAAAGTATTATTTATCATTCAGTTCATCAATGCAGCATGGATACTAAGTACACCTCTGCGTAACCTTTTGAGGATAACAAGCGTGATATTATCCATTATGTCATAATGAAATTTCGAAGAAACCTCTTACTTAACAAATCCTAATTTCACACAAGGCTTCACATTAACTAAAAATAGAATATATCCCATGTCTACAACCTCGAGTTTAATTAATGTACGGTCTAATCCTCCCTCAGTAACCCACGCCGCGCCGCCCCGGACGCGTATTGCCAAACTGTAACTTGGGGCAGGCAGTCTCGACATAAATAGCGACAAATTCACTAACTTTCGATCGCTGATTACTCACGAATAAATTCGGTTGCAATGATCATGCTTGCTAGTAACGCTAGTCTCAACGTCCAAGATGCGTTTCTTCCAAATATAATTATTGCAACCGAATTTATTCGTTAGTAATCGGCGATCGAAAGTTAGCGAATTTGTCGCTATCTATGTCGAGACTGGACAGGCAGTCTCGACAGAGATATCGACAAAATCGCTAACTTTTGATTGCTTATTAATTCGGTTGCAATAATGATGCTTGCAAGAATCGCATCTTGGATGTAGAGACTTGCTTTTTCTGCAAGCATCGTTATTGCAAACGAATGTTTTCATTGTTATTTTAGCGATCGAAAGTTAACGATAATGTCGTTTTCTCGTGGCAGACAGTCTCGACATTATCGTTAACTTTCGATCGCTTTCTATGGATAGCGACAAATTCACTAACTTTCGATCGCATGCTTCCGTGTAAAGCAAATCTCTACATCCAAGATGCGTTTCTCGCAAGAATCATTATTGCAACCGAATGTAGGTATTCGTTAGTAATTAGCAATCAAAAGTTAGCGATTTTGTCGTTATCTCTGTCGAGACTCGAGACTGCCGGCCCAGACCGGTGTTGCTCTGAGTTCGATCGCAGTTTGCCTTTGTCGGCTTTGTAGTTGAAGAGCGGACTGTTTACCTATTCAGAGAATGTCTGAATCAATATACAGTTTGCTTTAAAATACTAGAGCAAAATACATACGAGTCCAGACGTCCATACTTTCCAGCGTCTGGTGTACTATGTAATTTCGGTTGTTTTTTTTTGTCTGTTTGAGGTTGATTGATAGGTTTTCTGAATGGTTTAAAAAAAACGGTCGGGTGCCCCAAGTCGGTATAATAAATTCAATATAAAAACCAAACATAAAATAAAATAAAAACATTTTATTTCTCCGTTTTGAAACACGTTGTATGGGTTAGTTACAGATATTCGCGTGTCAGTGACACAGTTTGCTTTACATACAAGCGAGCAAAATGCATACATTCTCAGATTGCTCTGAGCTCGTATGTACTTTGCTCCAATTTGTTGCGACAAAATGCATACCTACTCAGATTGCTCTGAGCTCGTATGTACTTTGTTCCAATTAATTTGTCATTTCAATGAGCACGATGTAGTTCAGTACAGACTATGGGTGTCTGGGTCAGTATACAGTTTGGCAATACGCGTCCCGTACCATTCAGGGACGATTACGGCAACCGTTCAAACACATATTAAAACTGAGCCCACCGAATTATCCGCTTTTGCCCGGGATTCAATAACCGGGTATGCGGAAGAGTATAGGACGAGGGAAGTGGAAAATATGGTTTTCCTAGTCTTCCGCTATACTTTACTAATTCATTTCGTTGTTGGATCAAAGACAGTTTAATTGTTTCTCTGGAACTTCGTCGAGCTTCATCGTCTTAGCGCTTTTTCTGGTCGTTGCCACTGTTGATTCTCGACAAGTTTCTCAAGAAAGAGTTTTGGCCGAAGGGTGTAGTCTACCGACTTTTTCGCGGCAGGTTACGTGACACCGCGCACCGTAACACGACGCCGCCACTTCGTGTGTCATAGTTCATAGTTTAGAAGTTATTTCTACACTAATGTTTTATAGAGGAAGATTTGTATTTATGTCTGTATGTTTGTAATGAATAAACTCAAAAGCTTCTGCGCCGATTTCAAAAATTCTTTCACCATTAGAAAGCTACATTCACCCTGAGTAACATATGCTTATATTTTATCCCCGTACTCTCACGGGAATGGGAACTACGTGGGTGAAACCACGTGACGTCCGTTAGTTAGTTATATTTTTATGTTGTAATGTAATTTTGTGTATTTTATCTATGATGCCTGATAATAAAATTATTGATTTATTCTGGCTTTCAGGAATAACGGTGGTTATAAACAGGATTAGAAAAGCGGGATTTTCCCAATAAAAAAAAATAGGATATGCGAAAACAATACTTACAACAGAAAAAAGGAGGAAATTGACAGTGAAATATCTTTTTGGTGTTTTATAGGTAAAGGTGCGTTGTTTCAAATGGATTATTGTAAAGGTTGGAGGAAATTCGATATTGCCACGAAAGTAAAAAGAAACGCGATTATCTAAATTCGATATGAAAACTTACGCCGCGTAAAGGTTAACCCGTAACAACCCTGCGTAATTTAGTAACGCGGCTTCAATCGAAATACCTGCACCTTTAGGGACCTCTCTGAAGCCACCGGACAAGGCCATTGAAGTCGCAGAATTCTGAGGTCTTACCAGGAGTGTACGGTGTAAATTTGACGTAAATACATCATCATCATAATTGCCTAGCCTTTGCCAACTATGTTGGGGTCCAGTCTAACCGGATGCAGCTGAATACCAGTATTTTACATGGAGCGACTGCCTGTCTGACCTCCACAACCCAGTTAGTACTGGTAATACGATACCCCTTGGTAAGACTAGTTGTCTGACTTTTTGGGTCACTGACTACCTGTAACGACTGTCAAAGTTTTGCAAATGACAGCCGGGACCAACGGCCTTAACGTTAATAGGTCGTACGTATAATTTACACACTATTGTATGCCAGGCTCAATTGGGCGGGCCACGTAAGCCTCATGCACGACGACCGCTGGACAAAGTTTTCAACACGATGGGTGCCTGAGGATGGACGGCGCCGCCGAGGCCAGCCTAGAAAGACGTGGCGAGATGATTTAGACGTGCATCATGAAGGCTGGTTCGAGGTGGCGCAGGAGAAGAGTACCTGGAAGGATATGGGGGAGGTCTTTGCCCAGCAGTGGGACATTCAAGGCTAAAAAAAAATGTACAAAGTTTGGTTTTTCTCACCTAACAGACAGATGCGTTGCTGGGGAGTTTGTTCCGCCTTGTCTTATTCCCAGTTCAAACACTATTAGGAAGTGGCAAAGGGTGGACGTTTTGAAGGACTGTTTCTCGTAAACTTTGGCGTTCAAATAGTGCTGATTATTAGCCTAAGAGGAAAAATATAATGTCCACCAAAAAACAACTTTGTGACCACTAACATCTATCACCTAAAATATCAATTGATCACCAAGGTGATTGAAGGCTTTACTTAGGCCGATTTGGGGCACCCCGATTTTATTATAAACCATTCAGAAGTAAGTGCCATGTCGAGTCTGCCTCGACTCTTCATCAACTAAAAAAATAAATGTTTGGTTCTAATTTTACGATAAAATGGAGATTGAATTAATAAATTAATATATTAATTATTGAATTAATTAATTAATTTTAATTTTGGCAATCAAAACTGATGTTTTTGCCATTACATTTAGCTAAATCTGGTGGTTCGTTAATTGTATGCCTAAGCCTAATTTGAATAAACAACTATTGATTTTGTAACTGGGATGTATGCAGGTAAACGTACAATCTACTTATATTTTACTTGTTCAAGACTGCGTTAATGCTGTACTTTTCCTAGAATTTCCAGATTAAGACCTACTTAGTTGAAATTTTCTTCGCAATATATAAAAACTTAATAAAAGTGTAAGCAGCTTATCTTTCCTCGTTGCATCGGATCATCGGATTGTGTTGTATCGTAGAAACTTTGCTACTGCGCATGCAAAAGTTTTCACAAGTACTCTACAGTGAAGATCAGATCAGTCAGAGACTCAAAAGTCTTAGACTGATCTGATCTAATGTATATCATAATTTTATTCATAGTAGCAATTCTACAATCCCACAAGCTTTACGAACCTTATCCATACATTTATCATTAAAAATGCGAAAGTAACTCGGTTTGTTTATTTGTTACCTCTTCACGACTAAACGGCTGATCGGATCGTAATGAAATTTGGGAAGATTGTAGATTGTATCATGGGGAGGGACAGAGGATATCTTTTTTTTTCTTACACGTTCATAATTACCAAAATTGCGATACGAACGACGTCGCGGACAACCGCTAGTATTACATATTTCAATTTTACGGTTCATGCAGGAATCGGATTTACAATTTATTTGCCGATTTCATGACATTCATGCCGTGTGGTATCCGGCAGAGTAGAATAGAACCAACCCATTACACTCACGGGTGTCGTATATACGTAAGGCGACTAATGTCTGAGGCAGAACACCTTGCCTCCGTAGATCAGAGAATGGGCAGCTGCGTTTTCTGTTAGTCTTTCATCACTGCGATCTCCAATCCGCCTGCCAAGCGTGGAGATTACGGCAAATTCCTCCCGTCATAGGAGGGGCTTATGTCCAGCAGTGGACGTTATGGGCTGTTGTAGTAGTAGTAGTATGACATTCATGATGTTTACCACTCTCATACTTGTATAGTATTGCAGCCCAGGCATCCATTTGCATAAAATTTTAAGACCTAATATAACTTGGCATATTTTTGTTACTCTTAATTATATTTTCGCATATCATTACTTACGCTTATCAGCTCACTCATAATTTTTTTAAGTATAATTTCTCTAATCATAATAACATTCTTCCGACCTATGACGACAGGCCGTGTCGACGGCGCGTTCGTGTTCCACGCGCGTCTCAAAGAGATGTCAGCAAAAGGAAGGGGTCCGCAAGGACCGATGCCTCGGCAGGCATCGGTCCTTGCGGAACCCTTCCTTTTGCTTGAACAGTCCCGCAGCCCCGGCGGGCTGCGGGACTGTTAGAAAGAGATACCGTGGCGCCGGAACACAAAGGGCGATGAAGGAACATGGATGGGTTTTAGTCAGTAAAAGTCTGACACTCCTTCCTGCTCCGCCCAGAGCGGGAGAAGTCAATTGATGATTTCCCATCCCAAAAAAAACGAAGCCTTCACGAAGCCGTCAACAAAGTTTTACAAGTAACTCTACGCGAAATTGCTCTGAAACTGCTTTTTTTTGTGAAAAAATCACTGTTTACATGGTAGGATGTAACGCACTCAAAACAATTTGCTGATGGATGCATTGAATAGTATAGGTGTTCTGGAGGTATTTAAAGTGAAGTTATAACATTAAAAACATGTATTTTTTTAACTTGTAAAAGAGTTGTAATTTTGACCGCCAATATCTCCGTAACTAGAAGGTTCCCAGGTATGGTCTAGAACAAAAATAGTGATCGCAATGACGGGGAAAACAAGTGGCTTTCGGTTTTTCCTAGTAACTTATTAATGTCCTAAGTGAGCCCTTATGAATACGGTTAAAATGTTGTATTTTGGCTTTTACCTTCTCAAAGCGCTTTTACATAGAATTTAGCATAATGCTTGAACATATTATTTTAATTAAAGCCCTGTAACATAATAGGCTTACAAGCATATGCTTCGCAAACTATTAGGGTGGACGCACCAGGTTTCATACTCAATATATTGTCGATTTTGCCTGTCTTGTTGATCTAGTTCCAAACCAGGAGGTTTGGATTCTCAGGTCGGGCAAAGCGGTATTGGGTATTTCCATCAGGTTAAAGTTAATGTCATCATTATTAGGGTCATTTAGGTACTTCATTTGGGCCATTTAATTCACTTTTGAACGTCAAACTAACTTAACACGCAGTTTTTCAGTGGGATAACATGGGACTTAAATCACCTTCCATTGTTCGTCGTTTCGTTAAGCTCCTTGAGTTATAAGTCAAGCTACACCATAACTGGCAATTGCTTGCACTGACTGGACAGGTCCACTTAAATCTGTGTGGTTCTTTCTACAAACGACCATCTCAGACACTAATCTGCATGGTCCTCATGTAAATTGAGCAAGATTATGTCTGGACTTCAAATGAGAGTAAGTATGACCTCTGAGTTTGTTTCGGCTGTTTCTTCTCAGAATAGTCAGGTACGAAACACCGGCCCCTTCTAGTTTTAAAATATTACGTGTTAAAGTGTTTGGAAAAACCTACTTGCAAAATAAACATCATTAAATAATTTACCACCTACCTAGTGAAATGTTGGAGTATTATTATTATAATACTCCCACATTATTTTAATACCTCCGTTGCCTTTCCCATCGGGGATTACAGTCGTGATCTTTTATCAAAGCCTTGGTTTTCTTATACCGTACAAAATAATTCACTCACCAGTTCAAAAGTCACGTACCATTTTAAAATGAAAAGTACTTACTTAGTTACAAGATCAAATGTTAGCTTTTGGTGTCCTGGAATACAAGGAGTACAGTTTGCTAAGTGTTTAGACCTTCTGATCAGGAGGGGTTAAAAAAGGACGTGAAACGTGAGGGGAAATGAAATAGCAGGCTTTTTTTTTAAACTCGGCCTCTCTCTAGGTATTTCTCTTGTATCGTGTAACATTTAAAATCACATACACAAACCGGCCGACCCGGTACATCTAGGCCATACAAATATTTGTACCGTGCGTGTATCGAACCTTGTATCATATAGTGTACTAGCTGACGTCCCGCGGTTTCACCCGCGTAGTTCCCGTTCCCGTGGGAGTACGGGAATAAAATATAGCCTATAGCACTCACGAATAATGTAGCTTTCTACTAGTGAAACAATTTTTAAAATTGGTTCATTACTTCCGGAGATTACCCCCTACATACAAACTTAGAAACATACAAACTTACAAACAAATGTTACCTCTTTATAATATTAGTATAGATTATCTATGGATCGAACCCACGACACGTATTTATCGCTAACATACGGTGATTTAATAAGATGAACGCAGACTTCAGTCGCCGCAGTCGCCGCATTCGAATTTTTCTATGCAATCTCGCACACAGACATAGACACAGATTGCACACAGACACAGATTGCATGGAACTTTATACGAAGAATTCAATAGCGGCGACTGCGGTGCGGCTAAGTCTGCGTTCACCTTTAAACAAGAGCTGATAATCGGTACTTCCACCCTTAGCCTTTATACCTACTACGTTATACAGGAACGCAATAATCAAAATGTTTCCTTTGTGTCTTGGATCGGATTAAAGTCGTAATTAATAACGTAATAATTATAATAAACCCCTTAATATTTGTGTTCCTTGTAAATATTAAGAAAGATGAGTTCACGTTGTGTTTATTTAGCGGTATCGGGATTCCAGTTTTGTAAGATATATGGTATTTTACACGTGATAACGTCTTATAAATCGATGAACACCGGCTGCACGCACGAAAAAGTGTCACACCGTTCCGATCAACGCCCAGCCCTTTTTTTTTTGTCGGATGGGAAATCATCAAATGACTCCTCCCGCTCTGGGCGGAGCAGGAGTTAGTGTCAGACTTTTACTGACTAAAACCCATCCATGTTCCTTCATCGCCCTTTGTGTTCCGGGGCCACGGTACCTCTTTCGAACAGTCCCGCAACCCCAGATCAACGCCCAGCCCTTGGATCTAGAAAACTGAAATTTTGCACATTTCTTCCCTTTATAATGTAGACAAGGCATAAGGAAGGATTTTTCAAAATTCAACCCCTAAGTGAGTTAAATAGGGGATGAAACTTTGTATGTAAGTCCGTCAGTTTTAAAGTTAAGATCTTAAAATTTTGTATTTAGGCTGACGATTGAAAATTAATTTATACGGGTCTTAGCATTTTTGATAATTCCACCCCCAAAAGGTTAAAAAAAGGGGTGAAGTTGTGTATGGAGGAAAGTCCTTAATTTTCGAAGTAAAAATCACAAAATTTATTATCTAGTAGGCGTATGGTTGGAAGCTAATGCAACGGTGTTGTTAGAATTTCAATCCTTAAGGGGGTGAAAAGGGGGAGGAAAATTTGTTTTTTAAGTTAAAATCACTAATATCACGAAAAATTACGTTATCACGTAATATTATCATCCGTAAACCGACTTTACAGATAACCATTCTTTTCTTGATGTATTTAAACTAAATACAACAGGGCCAACATTTGGCGACGAGTTTGCCACCTTCCATGGCGTCATTAAATACAATTGTGCATTATGCATGATACAATCTTACAATCTAGTTACATATTATGTTCATCATCATCATCAGCCTACAGCAGTCCACTGCTGGAGTATAGGTCTCCTCAATCGCACGCCATTCAACTCGATTCTCAGCAACTCTGCACCCTAGCCAAGTTACAAACATTTCGTATCGATTCTCTTTCTACAATCGTAAAGGCCTCGGCGTAAGCGATTGTAGAAAGCGCTAAATTGGTAGCCCAGTTGACACGACAAGTCGATCGCTCGTTCTCTAATGTCTGTAGAAAAAAACCTACACTTTAGTCTATTGTGAGCGTTCCTACCAACGAGTTTAGCGATCAGGAGGTCTAAAATGGCCGCTTTAGCAGAATCCACGCAGAATCTTAGTATGAATCAAGTTCAAAATTTAAATTTCTTAAAATGGACTTTATGCTCACAATCATTATATCATTATAATTTTCAGTTTTTAACGTGATTCATATTACGATTCTGCTAAAGCGGCCATTTTAGACCCCCAGCATTGTAGAAACGATAACATTCTATTCTATCATTTTGAACAATGTAAACTTGTCTACGAATTTTCTATTCTTTTGTGTTGATCACGTGATTTAACGTTGAGATGATGTCATTCCCATTCATTTGAATAGTTTTCTACTAGCGTTAACGATTGTAGATTGTCAACTTGGCTAGGGGTGCTGATCCGTTTGCTACATTTATGTATTACTAACTTACTCAACAATATTTAATTATTTACAGAAACCAATCACTCGCACTTGGCCAGTTTTTATAGAAATCGTTTGATCTTAAATAAAACGATTGCTATCAAAGCATTTTCCCACAATTTTGATATGACAGGTAACTCCTGGGATTAGACGAATCACATGCTTTGTGGAAGTCACATAATTTCCCAAGACATCCGAAAGATAAGCTCTTGCATAAAGAAGGTTTGACTTCAATCAGATTCGTCGTCTTTGTAGAATGGCCTTCAAAGGATACATTCTTTCTCGTTAAAAATATTATCAGTTCGTGTCTAAAATTCCAATAAACGAGTTAAGTCTTTGAGTACCTATCATGAGAGTGGTACGAGTAGGAGTACCTACCTACCTACCCTATGCTCACAAAAAAAAAGTGAAAATGGGTCCTTTTGAATATAAAATTATGAAAATGGAATGTGTCCCGCTTGCTTCTAACTTTTGTTTAATTTACAATGTGATTGTTTTTTTATGCTTTTCAGTTTTTACAGTAGGGTTTTTTTTTTATTACCTAATTTTTTATTTCCAGCTTTTTAGTATGGTGCCCAAAATTCGCCCTTTTTTTTCTACTGTATCATGACACTCGCGCCGCATTTATTTCCAAATTCCAAAATTGACTTTTAATGATTTTTGTGATTTTTATTTACATTATTTTTTAATAGAACTTGTTATGAATTTTATATGATTATTGTGAAAGGGGGACCATGTGGGTCACATTTATATTTTTTGTTTATTTTTTCCCACAACTGTCTGACAGTTTGAGTACTCTAAGCGACCTACCCAAATGTCCTTTCTTTGGTATTGTTCGTCGTTTCGTTGAGCTCCTTGAGTTATAAGTCGAGCTACACGTTAACTGACAAATGCTTGCACTGACTGGACAGGTCCACTCAAATCTGTATGGTTCTTTCTTCAAAAGACCATCGCAGACACTAATCTGCATAGTCCTCATATGAATTGAGCAAAATTGTCTGGACTTTAAAAGAGACTATGACCTCTGAGTTTGTTTCGGCTGTTTCTTCTCAGAGTAGTCAGGTACGAAACACCGGCACCATCTAGTTTAAAAAAATTACGTGTTAAAGTGTTTGTAAAAACCTACTTGCAAAATAAACATCATTTATCATTTATCAAATGCGTGTATGCGTTTAAGACGAGATGGACATAAAATATGAAACACTTTCTTAAATTTAAAAGCAATTTTCGCGAGAAAAAAACGATTGTTACTTGGAGATAGGATCTTTTTCATAAAAATATGAGTTTCAGAATACTATGTTCGTAACTATATGAAATTTTATTCAGAACCGTAAGAGAAAAACACGAATAAATATCTATGAAAGTAGAGTTTTACTTAGGCAAGTTATCTATTAACGAGAACAATACCGTCAAAAATTAAATTCTTTTTTTCAAACTTATTTGCATTGCATTCGGCTTTCAGCGACCAAACTTGACTGGCAACAATGAATTTTAATTCATCGTTCCATTCGAATTTCAAATTTTAAAATATGAATATTGCTGGCATCATGCCGACTTTGATTGGGTCGTGATTGGAGTGCATGATTACGTTTTTAATTAATTGAAAGTTAATGGTCTTCTTTTCTTTTTTTTTAAGTACCTATGCTTTATTCATTATTACTTTTTTTTCGCAGATACCTATATTCCGCTACGGTGAACAAAATATTCTCATAGTCAACGCTGAAAACCTGAGCTGAAATCGTTGGTAGATGTTGGCGTTTTTATAAGGATTTTGATCGATCGTTATGGAGCCGAGAACTGTAGTGACAAATGCCCATATGAATCAAACGATGTTTTTCTAAACACTTGCGAAAGAAATTAAAATAATAGAACGAACAGTATTTTTGTTATTAATTATTATGAAAAGGGAATCGACTTAACCTTCAAACTCGGATTGATGTGTTTAATATTGTTTTACGACCGTTTATTATAACTTACTTACGTATAACTGTCGGTTAATTAAGCCTACGTCCGTAGTTATCAGTGTTTCTAAAAATAAAGTTAGCTTAAAATATCCTATTCCTATCCGGGTCTCAAAATATGTATATACAATCTGTGGTTGCGTCTCAACTTACTAAGAAAATTAAACACATTTATTTCAAGTATGAATCTTTATTTTACGAATCCTCATGTTATAAAATACCTAATATATATACTTGATGAACACACAGCAAGTGCAGCTTACAATGTAGGTATTTAACTTTTAGATACCAACAGTTTTTAATTATGTCTGCCAAGATTGCAACGAGATCCAGTGCAGGACTTGGGGCATTGCAAAATGAAATACGTTGAATAGTGCACCAACTAAAGATTCTAACGAAGTGTAACTCAAGGGCGGATCCAGCTTTGGCGCCAGGAGGGGGTCACATTGTCGTGGTCAAGTCACAAGAAGTTAATTTAATTTTGATAATAATAGATACAAGTTAAAAGTAGGTATTTTATAAGTAAGTACCTACTCTAAGTAATTACTTAAAAATACCTACCTATATTTAAATAACAAAATCAAACAAAACAAATTGACCTCTGAGTTTGTTTCGGCTGTTTCTTCTCAGAGTAGTCAGGTACGAAACACCGGCCCCATCTAGTTTTAAAAAATGACGTGTAAAAGTGTTTGTAAAAACCTACTTGCAAAATAAACATCATTTATCATTTATCAAATTTTCTTTTACGTCTTCTCCCGAAACGCGCTATCACTTCATCTACTTCAATTGGTACGTTTTTATGGACGTGGAGAAGTGTCAGTCTGGTTAGACGTTTTTCAACCATTGAAGCTTTTCGTATTTAGTTTGTATTTTTGAAGGCTCCAAGAACGAGCGAAACGAGCTCAAAAATTTTAACACTCTACCTTGGGCAGGTTGCAATTGTTTAGACCCTTCATAGAGGAGTTACTAGATCGACCCTCAGACAAACAATGACAACATTCAAGAGGAAGTAGGCTGCAAGAGCGAGCGCAGCGAGCTCGAAATTTTTATGGCACCTTGCCTTGGACAGGTTAGAAATGTTTCGATCCTTCATATAGGAGTTACTTGGTCGAAAATTTTAACACATTTCCTACCTTGAACAGGTTAGAATTGTTTCGACCTACTGGAGTTACTTGGGCCTTCTTATAGACAAAGTTAAGACTCAAGAAAAACTAAGTAACAAGAGCGAGCGCAGCGAGATCGAAATTTTTTACATCATTGGTGCCGATTCCCTTGTTTACAAACTAAACCAAATTTAAGTTCAGTGCATCTTTTTCTTTCTATTTCATTAAGAAAAGGACAGAAGATAAATGTTAATTATGTTCTGTCAAATTAATCAGCGACATACAAGTTTTAGACGCGATTAAAAAGTTGACTACTAAAATTACATCAAATTACGTCAGGTGCTGACTAATTTGACAGGATTAAACTAATATTTATCTTCTGTCCTTTTCATAATGAAATAGAAAGAAAAAGACGCATTCAACTTAAATTTAGTTTAGTTTGTGAACAAGGGAATCGGCACCATTGCCTAAGATAATCAGTTGCTAGTAGTTTCAAAGTTTTCTATATCTTGATTACCGTATTCGCTTTTTGGCATAAAAACGCTTAACTTGAACAAAATCAGTATTTCAGGAGACGGTCCCTTATTATTAAATCCAGAAGAGGGATGTATATGGCTCTGCGGAAATATTCTCCAGCAGATTGAGCAGGTTGGTTATTGGCCCTATGTATTTTGTCTTGACACTATTCTAACAAAATTCTCAAATTTAAAAATTTTAATTAGTGGTCCACCTAGGTCCTGGATCCAGCCCAGGGGGGGTCATGACCCCCATGACCCTCCCCTTGGATCCGCCCTTGGTGTAACTACAAATCCTATCAAAGGTTCAATTCAATAAGAACGGTACGAACAGATTGCGGCCTACTCTCTAACGCTCCAAAGGGGGACCTACTCTCTAACGCTTCGCCCATATATTTGGATCTATTCGTCTTTCTCGCGCACGTCTGCAGATGATTGCGAGTGAGAGGGACAGATAGATCCGAAAATACGGAGGAAGTGTTAGGGAGTAGGGCCTTTGGCTGCGGACACTGGACGGACACTAACATTGAGTTATGCCCGACTCGTCACTGCCATCAAAAAACAAAAGATCACGATTTTACTTCCGTAGGTGTAACTAAACTGACAGATAATAAAAAAATGATATAAATTTAAAAAATATAAAAATCTTTATTGCAAGTAAAAAGGGTACCTACTTACAGTAAATCTCCTTAAATGTCTATGTAGGTATTAACTTTGTAAAATATGATGTGCACTTAAGTGACAAAGGAGTGCTTTGGCACCTGGATTATCCTGTTTCACGAATGCCATCACCTTCCTCCGGACCTGCTAGGTAGTTCTTTACATAATTTATATTTGAGAAAAAAAGAAATCTGTGCAAAAGTATAAAATAAAAATGAGATTGAAATAAAAACTAACTTAAATAAGGTTATGCAAACAAAGAAAAAAAGGAAAAGAAAATAATACAAAAAAACCGGCCAAGAGCGTGTCGGGCCACACTCAGTGTAGGGTTCCGTAGTTTCCCGTCCGTCACAATAAGTGTTCCCACTTATGAGTTTAAAGGTGGGTATCCATTATGTGAAAATGCTTGCATATACGAAAATACTACAAACTTAGTCCAGAAATTATTTTGGACAACTTTTTGTCTTTTTTGTACAAAAACTGTTGTTTCCATCAAGTTCTAAATGATTTTCCTAGAAAGTTCTTATAAAGTTGTACTTTTCAGAATTTTTTCATATTTTCTAAACTTATGGTTCAAAAGTTAGAGGACACATTGTTTTTTACTTTTGGAGCGATTATTTCCGAAATTATTGACATTATCAAAAAACGATTTTAGGAAGCCCCTATTCATTTTTAAATACCTTTCCAACAATATATCACACGTTAGGGTTGAAAATAAAAAAAAAACACTTCCCACTTTACATATAGGGGGGCTACCCTAATAAAACATTTTTTTCCAATTTTTATTTTACCACTTTGTTGGCGTGATTAATATACATATTGGTACCAAATTTCACCTTTCTAGTGCTAACGGTCACAGAGATTAAGCGAGGACGGACAGACGGACGGACGGACAGACATGGCGAAACTATAAGGGTTCCTAGTTGACTACGGAACCCTAAAAAGGAAGATAAATGCATATGTTCGTGCTGTGTGCTGTGGTTTGTGTGAGTATGTTTGTTTGTGTGTGTGTGTGTGTGTGTGTGTTTGTGTGTGTGTGTGTGTGTGTGTGAAGGGCAGATATTATTTCTCTAAATAATTATCAAAGTCCGGTTTCCGGAACCACGTCGGCAATTTGACCGTACCCTCAGAAGGTAAAGAGAACAAAGACAAGGAAACCAATGTTCAAACTCACACAAACACCACAAATCTGATATATTCAATATAATCTAATCACATTAATGTTGTCAACAAAACAGCTTCGTAAATCATTAAAACCGTGTCATCTCGCATGAAATACCACGACACGGAAGTCAAGATAATAGGATTAAACCATCTTACTGTTCGTAAGTTTACCAAACAATTAGGTACGCGGTAGCGACCCCATTTAATTGCTAAAATACAGAAAACGAACTAGGACCTTTTCTTAACACTAAGGGCTGTTTTAGATTATTTTATTTTTAAATAGGGTATACATACAGGGTGTAAAACCTCATCACGAAGCCGTCAACCAAGCATTCTGTACAAAAAATTATTGCTGGGAAACGATTTTTTTTTTGGGGTAAAAGATCATGTTTTGTGATAGTAGAACTCAATGTAATGCACTCAAAACATTGTGCTGATTGATGATGGATTGAATAGTACGGGGGTCGTGGAGGTGTTTAGAGTAAAAATCTAACATTAAAAACTTGTATTTAAAAAAAACTTGTCAAAAAGTTGGAACTTTGACCCCCAATATCTCCGTAACTAGAAGGTTCCCAGGCATGGTGTAGAACAAAAAAATGATCGCAATGACGGGGAGAACATGTGCTTTTACACCCTTTATACCTACAGGGTGAACTTTTCAAGTGGGCATGGATGGCCAAATCCGAAACTTGCGAAAAATACTCAAAGGAGTCTCGAGTCCAAGTTTAAGGAAAATTGAAACAGCAACATTGGATTTTTTTTAAAACAACATTTCTAGCTGTTGTTACTAGCTTTTGTGTGCACTGAATAAATAGTTTATCTACCTATACATATCATTATCAATCTATCCTAGCCGGGAATCGAACCCATTGAAAAAAAACACATACGGTTTTATTACACCTTATTTATGAGTGTCGCTATTATGGATACAATTCTGGTAAGTAATGACATGCGGCAAACTTAAACATCTGCCTGAACCATGCTTAGAATTCATGTAAATGAACAAACCATTTGTTCCTTTTGAAGTAGGTATAGGTAATATTGGTGTCGATTCTGTTGTGCACAAACTAAACTTAATTTAGGCTATTGCTATCTTTTTCCCTCTAATAAAACGAGAAAGAGATGGACGTAATTTAGAGCTGTCAAATTTAATCGAACTAATATTTCCATACAAATGAAAGGTGCACGTAAAAACATGTCGACTAAAAACACGGTGAAGTGCTAGGCATAAGCTAGTTTGACATCTCTAACGTAGTTCATAGATAGCCGTACTTTTCTCGCACTGCTGCTTTAGTAAAAGATAGCAATAGCCTAAGTTAAGTTTAGTTTGTGCACAACAGAATCGACACCAATATTACCTATACTTCAAAAGGAACAAATGGTTTGTTCATTTACATGAATTCTAAGCATGCTTCAGGCAGATGTTTAAATTTGCCGCATGTCATTACTTACCTTAGTTCGTGCACAAGAGAATCGATACCATTATGTGTCTACGGTATTTAGGTATGTTATCACTAGATGTCTGCTGTCAATGAACTTACCGGAGTATCGAGTCCGTCCCTGCCACTCCTGACTTAACCAGCTGAGATTTTAATTACCGTGCCGTTGCTTCGTTTTGATGAAACTATCATAAACGTAAATTACTGCATGAGACGTAGAGAGCAATTAAATACAGGTTATAACATTACATTCAAACAAACCTGGGGACACTAACAATGAATAAGTTAGGTACCTGCACCACAAAAAATCAATTTTTAAATAAGCTAGTTATGGAAGTAGTCGATACTTTGCAGAAATCCAAGACAGTTAATGTTATGAAAAACTACCTACAGTAGAGTAATGTACGGTACGGTGTGACGGTGCAACGACACGTGTCGAGTTTATTTTATACTGCTCTCAATAAAATAGCAAAAAAAACTTTTTTGCAAAAAATAAAACCGACTTCAAAAACAACAAAGTGCAAAATAACTTTAGCTTCTGAAGTCGGTGACTTCTGTGTGTTTGATTCAGTTTCTTTGCCAAATTTTAAACGGGTCCACCGCGAAGTAATTTTCTTCCAAACTAAAAAAAACTCTTCTAAATCGGTTCACAATTGGCGAAGATATCGTTGAACATACACAAAGAAACCAGACGAAATTGATAACCTCCTCTTTTTGGAATTCGGTTAAAAAATAATATCACTTTATGTAAGTAGGAGTAGGTATCTAATTTTTGCTAATAAGTTATGTTCAAACTCCAAACAATGTAATTTTTTGTTTTCAATTATTATTTTTAGTCACTAACTCAAAAACAGATTCGCGGTGTCTCAAAACGGCACATTACACCTAAAACACCCCAATGACGGTGCCTTTACATGATAAAAGCAAAAAATCCCATTAAATCTGAGTCACTGGTAAGTATAATAAATAAACCCGAGGCCACATACACCAGCTGCCTCCATTCATGTCAAGCCGAAGGTGAGACAGTGTCACCGTCACAATGAATTTATTCAGGTCGTCTTTCAACAGGGTTTTCTATTGAAGCCAGTGTTCTTACAACGTTACAAGAGACACGCGATAAACTTGCTAGGGAAAGTTGTATGTTTTGTCCGACTCATCACCTGGATACTTTCATTCATGAAGAAAGAATTTTGACCGAATGGTGCATTTTCGTGGAAGGCTAAATGGCAGCCCTACACTGCGCAATGCGTCGCCGACCCAACGAACATAGTACCTACCTAAATAGTTTCGGTACGTTCAAGTAATATTTTTAACCGATTACGACAAAGCCTAAAGGAAGGGTTATGATTATGATATTATAGTCTCCGCCAGATAAGTAATTAAAGGTCATTAACCCGCATACATTTATTCAAATACATAATTCTGAAAACAGTAATAATGAAATAAACTTGTCCCGAAACGACCTATAGCGTGATCCTTGACTTTTTCTAGCAATAAAAAACGATTCATAATGTATTGTCGGGGTACCTAAGCAGAGAAATTAAGGAAACAGCAATGACCTGTAATTCTTACTTATGTGGCAGAGACTATATCAGCTTGGCAGTGAGTTAATTGTGTTGATTAGCCTTTTAGAAACCAGTAAATAGATACCTATTACTTAATGCGGAGAACAAAACCACACGGTTTGCCACCAACAAATAAGCGATTAAATAGGTTCAGGCTCAGGCTAATACCGCGTTCATTTTAGCGGCAAATCGAGTTACCTATATAGGGATCAGAAAATTGTATCGAAACGCGTTGAAAGTTAATAATCTAGTTAGAAAAGCGGCTCGTAAACAGCTTATTAATAATCGAACGATAATTCTAATGGGGAAATTCTTATACGTGGACCGTGTAATATTAGCACAGCTATTACAGGAGTCATGTTGTATTCTAGAAAGCTTCTAATAGATTGCAAAAAAAAAAATCTATGAATCAAGTCTGCAGCGTATGACTTTCAGAGAAAATCTTCGTCCGTGTGTCGCTAAAGTTTGGTGTTCTACAGCTAAGAATTAGCCCGCGAAATTCAAATTTTCTAACGTTTTTTGCAATTTGCAGGCCAGTGCTAGGTTGTATGTTGGTTAAAATATTATTCGCGGTTGTAAGATACAACCCTCAAAGTTCATAAAGGTGGAAAAATTACTTTTCCAAGGTCAAAATCATTCTTGCACCTTTATGAACTTGGAGGGTTGTATTGATGATTTTGATGATTATAATTGTGTTACTACATACGTCTTACAGTCGCAAACAATATTTTAATCAACATACAACCTAGCACTGGCCTGCAAATTGCAAAAAACGTTAGAAAATTTGAATTTCGCGGGCTACCCTGAAGCATTCACATTAACACGACTTTGCTATAATTGTATATGTTAACGGAAATATCGTATGTAATTCGTCATTGTTTACATTTCCCAGGAAATGTGTGTACTAAAGAATCTTTGACTCATTATTTTACTCATTTCATATGTAGACTCAGAATTGTATACATTTCCGGTAACTTAGACATTCATTTAGGCACAGATTTAGGCAAATTACAATTTGCTATTTTGCAATTGACGGCACGCTTGGTGCAGTGGCTGAGCGATTGACTGCTGCGCTGCGTGTGGCGGGTTCGAGCCCCGCACGGAACAAATATTTTTATGGCCTACCGATAGTTGTTCCGGGTCTGGTTTGTTTAAGTGAGTTTAAATGTTTTTAAACACACCCGCGATACAGGTTTTTACTTAATAAGGCAAAGGGCATATTTTTACCACCATATTTTTCAGCTCATTATTTAGATAACTTGTTGCTGGTAGTAATTTTATTGTTGTACAAACTTTACAAAGGTTATTTATATACTTAACAATCACTCATTAAATATTCAATGAAAATAAAAAAGTGTAATAAAATTGAATATTTTTATCTGCCAATAATACCTATGTCTACTTGGCATTATTTTCCGATTCCCAGATTGTTTATGAATGGAAGAAAAATTAGACCAACGCCATCTGCGGACAGCGTCCCAATAACGCCATCTATTAGCAGTGTCAAGCCAACGCCATCTATTATAACAAGCTGAAACTAACGAACGCTTCGAAAGTTCGAAGAACCAGTTTGTGGTATTAGTTTTTGTTAACCTGTGCCGTAAGCCAATGTCCGTATACAGAGGGCAGTATCTACATTACCTATCTTGTTTTTGAAAGGCGCTGCCATTAGGCACCACCATATAATATTCAATTCATATAATTATGTGGCTCACGACAAACTGGGTGAAAGTAGCACGACAGATTCCGCCAAAGCTGGAACGGATGTGTTGTGTTCGTGACAATGAAACACCGTGGTCCAAAGCAGACTGACTTACGTTTATTAAAATGAAATACTTAAGTGTACCCTCACATACATTTATAATAATCCATACACAACACTGTCCCCCCTTAATATTAAGTAAGAAACAAATATCCTAATAGATACAGACTTCAACTACCAAACTTGTTTATCAATATGTTAACAATTATTGCACTTAATCATTCATATAACTGAGTATAGGTAAACAAGTACATTGTTCAGCTGGTTAGACTACGTAAAGTACACATCACACCTCACACAGATATGTAGGTGTAGGTATCTTTCTTAGATTTACAGGTACCTATAGATATATATATAAGACAGAACTAGATACTAAAATGTTAGGATAAGTAGGTACACGTCTACATACATATAGAAATCGACTTTATTCAATACATTTCTTTAATTTGTTTGCACAGTCTATAGCGGCCCTCCGACGCAAACGACTGTTATTATCATTTCGCGGTGTTGGTGGCGTACGACTATTGTTTGAACTTACTATGGACCCACCTGCATCACCCGGAAATTCCTCCTTATTTATCGCAGAATCTGTCGCGGATTCATTCAACGTTTCTACTGCGCACGCATCGGGTGTGTTTGTCTCAATCGCTTGCTCTTGAGTTGGACCCCCAATCGAATACCTAGATTTCCTATTTTTTTGTCAGCAACTGGTCAATATGACGCTTATGCACGCGCCCATCATTCGTTTTTACAGCGTAAGTAACCGGTCCGGACCGACGTACTACTACACCTTCCGCCCATTTTTGCCTATGCTTAGAATAATCGCGCATGATGACTGCGTCCCCTGTCATGGCCTGGCGTAGTGGCGGGCCCGTGGCGGCCGCGCGCTGCTCCTGCGCTATCTGAACGCCGCGCACCACCTCTGCCGTATCTGGCCGCAGCAAATCTAATCGACCACGCAGACGACGCCCCAACATCGCTACGGCTGGCTCGCGCCCCGTAGTACCGTGTTCCGTATTACGGTACATAAATAGAAATTTACTTAAAGCTGTATTATCGTCAACATTCTCGATTGCCGCCTTCTTTAAAACACGTTTAATGGTACGTACCGCATTTTCGGCAGCACCGTTGCTAGATGGGTGGTAAGGAGCTGCTGGTAAATGTTTTACTCCATTACGTTTTAAGTACGTTGCGAGTTCGACCGATGAGAATGGAGGTCCGTTGTCACTCACTAACCGTTTTGGAATGCCGAATCGAGCGAATATGCGCCTAAAACAATCAATAACAGCAGTCGCCGAGGTAGTGCTTACTCGCTCCACCTCGATCCATTTCGAGTGAGCGTCTACTATGATTAAATAGTAACGATTATGTAACGGGCCAAGAAAATCAACATTAATGCGTGACCAGGGTTCCTCAGGCCATGGCCACGAGTGCAGTGGTGCCGCGGCCGGCTGGGCGCGCTGTGACACACACGCAGCACATTTACTAGAAATACGCTCAATATCTTCGTCTAACGTCTCCCACCACACATAGTTACGGGCGATCTGTTTCATTTTAACTATACCAGGATGACCATCGTGCACTTCTTTAAGTATTGTCTCACGCAATGACTTAGGTATTACTATTCTATAGCCCCAAATTAAACATCCGTGATCAACATGCAATGTATCTTTTCTGTTGAAATAGGCTTTTTCCTCGTCACTACTAGCTTTATGTGGCCAACCGAACATTACATAGCCAATTATTTTGCTCAAAAGATGGTCCTTAGCCATTTCAGACTTGATTTCTTTAAAGCTCAGCGGAAAGTATTCCTGTACAAAATTTAAATAACTATATCCTTCGTCGTCCACCCTAATTCGATCTTTAGTCGAACTTAGAGGGAGACGTGACAAAGCGTCAGCCACACTATTTTGTTCAGACCTTATAAATTCTATTTTAAAATCATACGCGGCTAATTTAACAGCATATCTTTGAATTCTGCTAGCTGCCGTAGCAGGTATGCCTTTATTCTCACCAAATATATAACTGAGCGCGCGATGATCACTTCTTAAAATAAAATGCCTTCCATATAAATACTGGTGGTGCTTAGTGACCCCAAAAACGATAGCCAACGCTTCCTTATCTAACTGAGAGTAGTTCGTTTCAGCAGCATTTAGTGTCCGTGACGCGCAACAAATAAGTCGTTCACTGCCATCACCGTAACGTTGCAATAATACTGCCCCTAAACCATAAGGACTACTATCGACAGCCAATATTAGCTGTAAAGAAGGATTATAATGCGCGAGTACCGGAGAGCTGCTCAAGACCTTCTTAATGCGACTAAAAGCTAGTTTACAGTCTTCGCTCCAGCTCCAAGTAACATCACTTTTTAACAGATCATACAGTGGCTTTAATACGTCACTCATGTTTTTGCAAAACTTTGAATAAAAATTGACAAGGCCTAGAAAACTCCTCAACTGTGTGATATTATTAGGAGCTGGGGCGGCTACAATGGCTTTAATTTTTTTCTCGTCTGTGTGTAAGCCATTCTTATCAATTCTATACCCTAAGTATGTTACAGATTCTTTAAAAAATTGACACTTTGCATAATTAATCCTGAGACCATTTTCTTTTAGTCTTTGCAATACCGCTCTTAAATTAGTCATGTGTGTGGACCTATTAGTTCCACTTACGCAAATATCATCAGCAAACACAGTTGTAAACGGTAAACCAGTTAGCGTCTCTTCCATAACTTTTTGAAAGTTCTCGGGTATGCACTTAATACCAAATGGTACACGGTTATATACAAATGTACCGACATGAGTCGTTATCGCTGTCATCGGCCTTGAAGATTCTTCCAACAAACACTGTTGAAAAGCATTTGATAAATCGAGCTTACTGTATAATTCCCCGCCTCCTAACGTTGCGAATAGGTCCTCGATCCGTGGCAGCGGGTAGTGAAAATCCTTCAATCGTGGATTAATTGTTACTTTATAGTCTCCGCAAATGCGAATATCACCATTAGTTTTCACGACTGGCACAATTGGAGTACCATAATCCGAACTATCAACTTTGTAAATGACGCCTTCCCGCTGCAACCGATCAAGTTCCCGCTCAACACGCTCGCGCAGCGCCAGCGGCAACGGCCTGGCTTTTACAAAAATAGGGGTCTCATCTTTTAAATTTAGTCTTATTTGTGACTTGAATGTGCCGAGTCCTTCTGCGAAAACTTCAGGAAACTCATCCTTAAGATTTTTTTCCATTAAATTTTCGTCGAGTATATAATGGTGATTGTTACGTGCATTAAATCTTATTAAATCCATCTGTTTAATCCAGGTGCGCCCTATTAGCGGAGGACCACCATTTTTAATAATGTACAATTTTAAAACAGCTTTTTTTCCGTCATATGAAACCGACACCATTATATATCCGAGAGTTTGAATGATGTCCCCAGTATAAGATTTAAATGTCAAAATTCTTTTAATAATGGGTATCTTAAAAAACATTTTATCATAAAATCCTTAAGATATTGCTGATATCTTACTTCCAGTATCAATTTCAAATTTAACTAATGCGTTTTCCACACTCAATTTTACGTAATAAGGACGGTCACTATCAAACTCACCATCATAACTATTATTATTGTTTATACGGCCTAAATTATAGAAGTTACTGTCATCTGAATCTGAATCAGAAGTAGAATCAAGATAAAACTGACCCTTGTTTGTCTTCTTACCCGAATTACCACTGGTTTCAACTTCACCCCGAATGCACACGGATTTAAGATGCCCTTTAACACCACACTTATCACACGAATAATGCTTATAACGACACCTGCCCTCTCCGTGACCGGGCTTGCCACAACGAGTGCACTTGCGGCGAGGCTCCGCTGGCGACGCGGCCGGCGCAGCGGACGCAGCCGGGGCGGCCCTCGCGGCGCGCGCTCGCCCGCTGCCGGCGACGCGGTGCAGGCCGTCGCTTGCGCCGCCGCCGGGGCTCGCGGCCGCTGGCCCTGCGGTCGTCGCGCACGCCTCACTCGCATGCCGCTCCGCCGCCTCCAGTGCCAGCGCCAACTCGACAGCCCGCTTGTAGTCGATATTCTTCTCAGAAAACAGCCTTGATCGCATCTCCTCACTGTATAGGGCTGACACGAACTGGTCGCGTAAATTTTCTTCCAATTTCTCTCCGAAATTACAGGTTTTAGCCAAATGTTTCAAACTTTGCAAGTAAGAACGAATGCTTTCACCCTGTTGCTGCTTCCTCTGTCTGAATATGTGTCTCTCTGCTATTTCTGACCTCTCGGGTTCCAAGTGTTCCTTAACAAGTTTTACCAGTTCATCGAACGTCTTTGACTCCGGTTGTACCGGGGAACACAAATCGCACATTAAGTCGTAACAGTCCGCGCCCACTATAGTAACTAACGTGGCCATGTGCAATTCACTTTTTATTGCGTTCAACGCAATGAACTGTTTAACCCGTCGAACATAAGTGTCCCAATTTTGTGTACCGATGTTAAAACTTTCCACTTTTCCGATTGTCATATTGTAAGTTTATAACACGCGTATAATTACTGATTATAACCGTTTTCTCGTCGCCAATGTTGTGTTCGTGACAATGAAACACCGTGGTCCAAAGCAGACTGACTTACGTTTATTAAAATGAAATACTTAAGTGTACCCTCACATACATTTATAATAATCCATACACAACAGGATGAAGGGAGGCCTTTGCCCTAGAGTGGAATGCACCGCCTAGCAAAAAGCAATCCTTACCTACTAATTTTACAAGATTGTACAATAAGGGGTATTGTATTAACTAGATTACTGGGTAACTGAATTATTGGAGGTCAGCTCCTTGTAAAATAGTGGTACTACTGTCTCATCTGCCTAGCCTTTTCCCAACTATGTTGGGGTCGGATTTCAGTCTAACCGGCTGCAGCTGAATACCAGTACTTTACATGAAGCGACTTTGCGGAAGAGATTTTGGTTGCTCAAAGAAGTGCTAAAAGGTAATCAATAAAAAGGAAAATATACAATACATGCATATTACCAATTCTTACCTATGGGTGCCAGACCTGGGCAATCACACAAATACAAAACCAAAAACTGATAACATGCCAAAGAGCAATAAATAAATATAAATAAATATTGCTGGACATTACACACAGCGCCATCTAGTGCCACACTAAGCAACGCTTGTGTCGTGGACACCAGATAGTTGATATACTACATAGATACTTTTTGTTTTTGTAAATACATACTTAATATACATACAAACATCCATGACTCGGAAACAAATGTCCGTGCTCATCACACAATCATTTGCTCCGACCGGGATTCGAACCCGGGACCCTAAGAACGTAAGGCAGCCTCACTACCGCTGCGCCAATCAGGTCGTCAAATGGAGAGGAGTCTACTGGGTTACACAAAAAGAGACAGAAAAAGAGCTGTAGATCTAAGAAAAATAACTAAAATGGAAGATGTTGTTGTTAAAACCCAAAAACTCAAATGGAGGTGGGTAGACGAGAGTAATAAATGGACGAAAGCAATAACAGACTGGACCCCTAGATTCCAAACAAAGAGGAAACGAGGAAGGCAAAGAAAACGTTGGTCTGATGACAAAAAAAGGCATGCGGGTTCTATATGGCACAGGTTAACCCAAACAAGAGACGTGAAGCGACTGCCTATCTGACATCCACAACCCAGTTAGTACTGGGCAATACAATACCCCTCTTGGTAAGACTGGTTGTCAGACTTTTTGGGCCACTGACTACCTGTAAAGACTGTCAAAGATCTACAAATGACGGCCGAGACCAACAGCTTAACGTGCTTTCCGAGGCACGGAGAAAACTCGGTATGTAAGGGTGGTCACCCATCCACAGACCAACCTAGGCAAGCACGGCTTAACCTAAAGATCAACCCGAGCGGCTGTTATTATTTAGCCACGAGCTCCTTACTGGTACAAGTACTACTGTACTGTTGGGAAAATGCTAGGCAGATAGATGTACAGAACACCTGGGACGGGACATAAGATACTTTTTATACCAGGAAATGATTCTGAGGGATTATTTCCAACCTGGTGAATCTGCACGTAGCCGTGTGGTATCCGGCAGAGTAGAATAGAACCAACCCATTACACTCACGGGTGTCGTATTAGGCGACTAATGTCTGAGGCAGAACACCTTGCGCCTCCGTAGACCAGAGAATGGGCAGCAGTGTTTTCTGTTCAGTGTAGTCTTTCATCACTGCAATCTCCAATTCGCCTGCCAAGCGAGGAGATTACGGCAAATTCCTCCTATCATGGGAGAGGCTTATGTCCAGCAGTGGACGTTATGGGCTGTTGTAGTAGTAGAATCTGCAGGTAGAAGCTACTTTGTAAGATAAACCTCGACAAAATCTATCAGCAAGTTTATTTACATTAACAGCTAATCTACATACATTAACACTAAAATAATCTACTTCTTAGGTTTCAGAGCAGCTCCTTTAGGCTTCAGCCTATTAGCCAGGATAGTCTTTCTCTCATCCTCTTTGGCAGCTTCCATAAAATTGTGTCTCTCTTTAGCAAAGTCCAATTCCGAACACAGCTCAACAATTTTTGAAGCAATCTCTCTTTGCTGCAGCATCCTCTTCTTTTGTTTTATCTGAAAAAGAAATTAAAAGTATAAGCATGTGCATTGTTGTTTCAAGACTAAAGAAATACGCATCCAATTAACTAGGCCAAATAACATGCAAATAATCTGTAGTAAGAAAACTATATTTACAAAACATCAGTTTCAGTCAGTTAGTTCGAACGGCAGTCTAGATATGTACATGTACCTAATCCTTTCGAGGCAAATGACTGTGTCTAGCAGTGGCATGTAGCAAGTATCATCATTTAAATATATGTATGAATAAACAATAGGGATGTTGAAGTCGAATTAAAGATTGTATTTAATGGAATTAAGTATACCAGTAAGGGGGTTGGTCGTCCATCCAAATACGTGAAATCAGGAGTGTCAGTAAGGACTCCTTCAGCGTTACGATTTTTAGGCAAACCTTTCTCAACTCTCCATTGCTTGCTCACAGCAGGAGTGCAGCTCAGGCCACGGCAAAACACTAAAACAAAATATTTAGGAGATAAAACAGGATTAGCAACATGATTCATGTTCTATCACATAAAACTTCTAGGGATATAGGACTTACAATGCGTTTGCGATAAAGTTGGAATTTTTTTCAATGCAATACTCATGATTTAGGATACAGATAACTCTTATTTATTTTTAAAACTAGCAGAATGGTTTTTTGAGGTTACCTCAGTATTGTGACAGCTAGCTAGTCTAACTCAAAAAGTCAAAATGTACCACAGACCACATAGAGCAAATGTACTCTGTGGTCTGACTCTAACATCAATCAAGACAATAGTGTTGCCAGATCACATTACATTCAAAGACTGGTCAACCGGTCAACCACCATCCATCCATAGCAACATCTCATGCATCTTACTAAAACAATCGATCAACTACTCTCTAAAACTTATTATCATTGATAATAAAAAGCGAAAAGGCTAGAGCCCAGAACTATCTATGGAATAAGAAAACCATTTTTTTTCTGTATCCGGTACTTCTTTTACGTTACCTGTCTAATTTTGACCAATGAGCATACCCGCCTGTTATTTTTGCACCAATAGCGAATCTAGAAAATTAGTCATGATTATTCTTATTACCCTTGAACTGTGCACACAGCGCATATGAAAACAGTCGCCCAGTCGGTATTTATTTCTGAGAGAAATCTGACATACCTATTTTACGGATTTTGTGCTTTAGAAACGTGCGTGAACTCATTGCTAAATTTATCGGATTTTCGTGTTATTTGGACAAGAAGTGTTTGTGTTTCAGGCAGCAAGTTTATCCCTAGACCAGGTATGTTTGTTATAATATTCACAAAATATGAAAACAGATCGATCGGTTATTGCGACATTCCGTCTAGTACTTTCCAGGGTGGTTTTCCATTTTACCGATAGAAACTGGATCTTTCTGTCTGTCAATATATATGACGATAGTTTACATGATATTGCACTATATTTGATGCGATCTATGGTAAACACATAATGTAAATTGAAACAAAACAATGCTGCGTCACAATTTCATTTATTTATGTACTTGATTTACTAATCTATTATCTAATTTATCTTGGACCCTGTTCCCGATACCGGTGGGTGTTTTTTGTAGGGAATATTTAATGTAAGTAATGTGTAAAGAAATACATTTCTAAGAAATAACAAATTTAACAAAAATCAGTCTTTAGATTAATTTTAGAACTGGAAAATACATCTATAATAAAATACAAGATAAAAGAGACCTGCCATTATAACTGAAATTATAATAAATAATAGTGATCTAAGGTAAACATACCGGTTTACCGACCACTACCCATAAACGACCACTTCGCACCTTATTTCGAATATTATCAGAGTGTAAACTCCAATCTAATTTCGCGCCGTTCGATCCGGACGAACTCCACGGTTCATAATCTAACGCACCAACGCGACTTGAACTTCAAAATTTGCGAACTGAGCCTGGCCCTCGGTCGCCATTTCAAAATGTAGTGTGTGGACGCGTGTCAATTAAGGAAAAAAAATAGCACGTGGATTGATTTTCAAAGGTAACTTTGTATGCGTTACTGTTGGTTTATTGGTGATTGATTTGGATTGTGTGTATTTAGCAAGTTTAATTTCAATATTCAAGTGCTCAAACTCATCAAACTTTTCATAACTTGTGATATTTTTGATGGTTGCTGCGTCAACGATTAATTTAAAAATCTACTTACCGACCGGATGGTCGCAAAGCCAGATTATTCACGTAATTTCTCTTTGCCTATAATGCGGAAACCATAATATATTCACCAACATTATATTCCATAATATTTGTGAACAGCTAGCATTTTGTGAATTTAAAACTAGATTCCGGCCGCCAGTATACCTCATAATTTCAAAGATATGACCATCAAAAGTACGGCTGATAACCAGGTAAAAACAAAACCTCTCTCTGGCCGTTTGACTTTATATGATTGTCCAAGTGATTTTGTGAAAGCCAAAAGTAGCTGTTTGTTTGAGTCAAAATTTTAATCTATCTAAAATTTATAAATAAAAAATAAACAAATTAATTTTTTAATTTGTAATTTTAATCTAAGTAGGTATATTTATTTTTGACGTGACAACGTCTTATAAATTGGTTTGCCGGGTGACACTTCAAGAAACTGCGTTACGCTCCGCTCACGTTATGCGCTCACAATGAGAGCGAGTGAGAGGCACGCGTCCCTTCCACTCGGGCATGGTTAGCCCGCCTAAGAGCGAGAGAGTGTGTTGAATATTCACATTAAAATTATTTTACCACTCAAAGTCGACTGTATTACGGAACTCCGAAGTTTAAAACTCCGATGTACGTTATTCAGAATGTTCGTTATCACGAAGTACGTTACTCCGAAAGTACGCTATGACGAATTACGTTATTCAGAATGTTCGTCATCGCGAAGTACGTTACTCCGAAAGTTTACTATGACGAATTACGTTATTCAGAATGTTCAGTATCGCGAAGTACGTTACTCCGAAAGTTTGCTATGACGAATTACTTCATTCAGAATGTTCATCATCGAGATTCTGAGAGAGTATTTCGTTTTTATGTATATGGATGTTAGGATATTTATTATGAACTACAACAATGTCTGTCTATAACTGCAGAAATAAAAAATCATAATGTAAATAAGGTAGTAGTTTAATAAATTCAAAATATGCATAAGTACCTTCCAACATGAGGTAATAAACGAAATAAACACTTTTCTCTGTACTAAATATAAACATAACATAAAATTAAATAATTAGTCCGTAATTTGGTTGGTATTTCTTGTTGGGTTTTTTGGATAATTTGCCCAGGCCGATCAAAACTTTCCCCAGCTCTTTTTTTTTAATGAAGTCCTTACAACATTCGTCTTCGCAGCATCTTGGTTTGTTTCATAGAGGTGTGAGACGCCGTTTAGTTTACTAATGTAGTGATTATCTTCGACCTTTTTTGTAACTGCCGCAGCACCACAACTCGAAGACGTTCTTCGAATGCAATTCCAGTAATATGTATTGTCGCATTTTTTATTTAAAGTATATTAAAATCCATCTTGCAGCAACTGGTCTTTATTTTTACGTGATTTCACGAATTCGCAACGAACTTGCATGTTCGCAGCAATGATATTATAAGTAAAAAGGTGTAGATACGTTACCTAAACGACATTCTATCTTCAAAAACGGCACACCGCACACATGAATAACTAAAAATATTGCAATAACACACTACATTACAATTAGTCGTCAAAATAGGATGGCATGATTCAAGTATCGCGAGTGAAAAAGAGACAAATATAATTCGCGACAGTGCGTCGTCAAGTGTACTAGAAACGATATAGAATTAATAAATCAGATATGACATTACCTTACACCGTGATTTATGCCTAAAAATGCGATTCACTCAAGAGTTCATGTAGTAAAAGTAATGTAATAAAAATGCATTGAAAGTCAACTGACTTGTCTGTTTCGTACATATAATTTTACTCTATGATCGGTAATGACGTCTATCTCTATCGCACTTGTTGATAGAGAAATTGTTGTTGCACTCTTTCTTTTCGGACGCCATTATTTTAAAAACGTAATGTTTGTTTTGTGAAAATATTAAGATAAATAGTATACTTACGAATGATATGTGATTCCTTGACTTTTAGAAGTTTTGCTAGTATAATTTGTACAATATCTCATGACACACGACGGCATTTTCGGTAGTTTTGGGTCACTTTCACTTTTAATGCACTGTGTTTACGTGAAGTGCGTCTGTCGACGCCGGCAACGTCACACTGAGGTCAAGGTTTGCTAATTAGCCACATTTTAACGTACCGCTTGCTGAGCGCTTATAACGCATCTACACCTTTTTACTTATAATATCATTGGTTCGCAGAATAAAACACAGAATTATAAATTGTAATGCACAAACGCAATGGCTTAAGTAATATCAATTTGAAAATTGTTTGAAGGCCTGTCACTGCCCTCTATAACGACATTACACCAGTTTACCAAAGAGAACATAATCATAGATATTACTAAAGAGGTCTTTGTGGTAGTTCAGAGTATATTTTGATATCACAACAATCTGGATGCATACCTATTAAATTATTTTTTACGTGTTTCCATTAAGGTGATTACATGAGCTAAACGCGAGTTTTATAATGCAAAAAAGCATATGATTCACTGCAATAAACAAAACCAGAAAAATATATGATATTCTACAGGATCTAAGCTAGTACGATAGTGTTTTTAAAAAACATAATACAACTAATTTTATTCGATAGAAAAAAAAACACGAACTTATCTCTAAAAATTTATTTTAACGAGTAAAAACCGTACTTAAATACATACGATTATTCTGATTTTTGGCAAATAATTCTACAAGCAACATTATTAGCATCATAGTGTTTTACTTTTTTAGTCCAATCATTAGTTTTTTTGTAAATCGCAAAAAACCAGTCATTTCGCACTATTCGGCCCGCAGTGACTGACGTAACAACCACTTTGTAGTGCAAGCTGATTAGAACTTTATTCTAGTAGTCTTTCAGTCAAAGTTTGAACCACCACAAATAGAGTTGCTAATTTAGCTGTTGTAATCGCCTTAATTTAATTAATCGAAATCAAGAAATAAATATACAGGGTGTAAACGGACCCTTCACAAAACCGTCAACCAAGCATTCTATACATCAAACTAAGTAACCCTTTGCAAAAATTATTGCTGGGAAATATGGTAAAACTCAAAGTAACGCACGCAAAACATCATGCTGATGGATGTATTGAATAGTTAATGGATCATGGAGGTAATTCAAAAAAAGTATAGTATTAAGAAACCAAAAACTGTTGAGAAAGTTGAAACTTTGACCTCCAATATCTCCGTAACTAGAAGTTTCCCAGGTATAGTCTAGGTATAGTCTATCGATATGATCGCAATGACGGAGAGAATAAGTACCTTATTATCTTTCGGCTTCGTTAAGGGTATTGTTACACCCACAAAAAAAATTAAAAAAAACCAAAAGTGTAGAAATTTAGTGTGAGTGCTTCCACACTTTTGCACTCTAAAAAAATGTACTTTAGGTAAATACACTAGCTATCAAACTAAAAGCGAAATACTCTCTCAGAATCTCGATGATGAACATTCTGAATGAAGTAATTCGTCATAGCAAACTTTCGGAGTAACGTACTTCGCGATAATGAACATTCTGAATAACGTAATTCGTCATAGTAAACTTTCGGAGTAACGTACTTCGCGATGACGAACATTCTGAATAACGTAATTCGTCATAGCGTACTTTCGGAGTAACGTACTTCGTGATAACGAACATTCTGAATAACGTACATCGGAGTTTTAAACTTCGGAGTTCCGTAATACAGTCCTCAAAGGACAGTCGTTGTCACGTAAAACTTTCGCCCGTATACCGACTTTACAGGCAACCAATTTTTCTTCTAGAAAATAAAAAGTAAAAATATACCACTTTTTATGAAATTATTAATTTTCGACTTTCATAGTATTATGAACCCTATGAGCTATTTGAAGAGTCGTTTTTCTACTGTGAATTAGGTGGCCGATAACAAGCGCACTGGTGGTCGTTAGCTGAGTGAAAAGGCCGATAGCCGGTATATTTGCCATTTTTACGAATAATCTTTTAGTAAGGTTGTATGAAAGTAGACTATTGTAGGTACAAAAAATGAAAAAAAAATTAAAAGTCTTGGAGTGCAGCGTAATGATAGAAATCAACTCTGAAGTCAACAAGTTGCTTAAACGGTTGATAACCGGTATGTTTACCCTATAGTGCAAATAGGTTTTTACAAACCAAAAATATTTGAATGTCTTTGTTACAAACACTATAATAACACGTCATTTTAATTGTTATAATTATATGAAACTAGAATTACTGATTATCAGAATAAGAATAACACTGATGTTTTTGTTATTAAGTATTTATTATTGTAAACATAAAAGTTGTTGTGTTATTGTTTTGATTCTAAAATGATAATGATTTTACCCTTTAACATCAATTATTATTAAAATAATTCCTTTGAGATTATGTTGAATGCTCATGCTGTTGTAGTTATCAGTCTTTCCTAGCTTCTACAAGACTTTCAAATATTAAATATTGCTTGGTTTCATTCAAAATTCAGAATACATAATATCTTATTTGGACTGAAATAATTATAATATCCTTTACTTTCATGCTACAATATTTTTATCCATCATAAAATAATTTACATAAATTTAAGTAAATTAATCTTAACTATTATTTATGTTGTTTCAGCTTATCAGTGTGTAAGTTCCTGAAAGCTGTCAAATTGGCTACCGAAAAGCTAAACTCGAAAGACCAACCAAATTACAACACCATGTGTATGTACCTTTTTTTTTTCTTTAACTAACCATAGATTATTTTTTCTTTTTCTCTGCAGCTTGGGACAATGTGGCAGAACCAAGGTGTTTATCCCGGAGGTCAATGATTAATATTATTTTATCACTGTATCAATTTCATGATAAAAGATCTAAAAAAACATATTACTTACATATATATTTAGAAGGAAAAATGCTTATCAAATATGGAAATAGGTAAATGCTAATGCTATTTACCAATGGGCGTAACATTTAAATGATTAAAAGTTTATATGAAAAAAAAACAGCACTATTAAAGAGCACCTTATTTATGAGTATTGTTAACACCAGATATATTTGTTACAATCCAGCTGTTTAAAATGCTTTTTTTTTGGAAATAATCATTGAACAAATATTTAGGTCTTTTATCATTTAATTGACAATTTATGTTGCATTGCACCCAGCACAGGCACTTGCTAGCATTATCTCTACTTACAATGCCTAACTACTCAAGTTACATGGATCTATCATTATTGTAAATACCTACAACCTGAAACAACAACAATGATTATCATATCATTGGTATCAAATTACTCAAAATATGAATGTAAGGAAATCAGGTAGAGTGATAAACAAGTATTAAGATTTAGGCCTAAGGTACTTTGAGATTACTAAATATTATACTTGTTTGAAATTGAAAAGTTGAATTCTTTCTTTCTTTCTTTCTTATTCTCAGCACATTTGTGTCCACTGCTGGACATTTATGCCTCTTGCATGGTCTTTCTATGTCATGGTCTGGTTATTCGCAAAAATTGAATAATCGCCGCTAATTCCCTTCTTGAGTATGGTAACTTTGTAATTTGTTACAAAAGTAGGTATATACAAAAGTGTATACTCAAGAAGGGAATTTCAAATTTCAACCTTGACTCATAATAATATTTAATGTTATTATTCGTATTAGACACCGGTTCCGTGATTGTCTTGAAGTTGAATAATCGCCGCTAATTCCCTTCTTAAATATGGTAACTTTTGTAATTTGTTACAAAAGTGTATACTCAAGAAGGGAATTTCAAATTTCAACCTTGACTCATAATAATATTTAATGTTATTATTCGTATTAGACACCGGTTCCGTGATTGTCTTGAAGTTGAATAATCGCCGCTAATTCCCTTCTTGAGTATGGTAACTTTTGTAATTTGTTACAAAAGTATTTAAAAAGGTGTATACTCAAGAAGGGAATTTCAAATTTCAACTTTGACTTTACCTACCCACAAAGTGAGAAACCATCTAGATCCCAAAGTAAACACATAAATCAATAATCACCTATCAAGTATTTTATGCACATTCTTCCCACAAAACGGGACAAGAAACTCTTGCATGTATAACCTCCTCTTTTTGGAAGTCGGTTAAAAAAGGCCCATAACTTCGAATATTCTGGTTTTCCTCAAAGACAAAATGTCATACTCATACTTATTAGACACTAGCGGACGTCACGCGGTTTCACCCGCGTAGTTCCCGTTCCCGTGGGAGTACGGGGATAAAATATAGCCTATGTTACTCAGGGTGAATGTAGCTTTCTAATGGTGAAAATATTTTTGAAATCGGCGCAGTAAATACAAATCTTTCCTCTTTATAATAAGTGTAGTTAGAGGAATACCAACTTACATAAAATAGTATAGGTAGCTGTTGGTGACAACATTATCTCTTGTGACTATAAAATAACAATGATTTGTGATCGTACACGCACGCACGTCTGTGTCAGTTAACATTTCTAGAATGTTATCTACTTTCTATTGTTCAAGGTTTTAATTAAATGCTCCTATGAATAATAGGTAACATTAAAATGTTAAACAATATCTAAAAAAGATTGCAAAATCTAAATCGACATCCGTATTCATATATTAAATTATCAATTTCCTGTTGCAACCAGAACATAAAAATACTCTGCTTCAAATTCAAGCAGAAAAAAATACAGCTTTATCTGTATGTTAAGATAGGCTAAAATACCCACCAGAAAATACAATTATATCATAAAATACCAGATAGAGACAGATCTCACCTGATCTGATCAACCAGGAAGACGTGCATCAAGTACAACTATCTTGGCACTAAACTGTACTTCCTTACCTACCTACTCGACTGTGAACATTAATGTTTTAATGATAGAGTTCATATTCGTATCTATGGTGACTTTGAATATTGTGTAGAACTGTCAATTAACAAAATCATTGTCAAGCTTCCATTGTTTCTTGCTTGCATTTTATTGTTGTTTTTCTTCGTGATGTATGTTAACGGCTATACGTCTTATTATATTCATATGATATGCTCTATTCGACGCGCAGTGCAGATATTGTTTGTCTTTTAATGCAATGCAATATAAAATTATATTTTGTCGATATCGGTACTTATCTGTTTAAGTTCTTAAGTTCCAACAGCTAATTTATTGTGACCAGGGACTGTATTTCTATGTCTTTGTCTGCTGTAGACGGTCATCTTCCAGTTCAACTTTTCTTTCTTGGACCGCTAAAGAACTGCTATTTAAAAAAAAACCATTTTAGGGAATCGGCAATGCTCACTAGAAAAATCGGAGCAGTCTTTGGGGCCGGACTCCCGATAGAAGTGAAAACAAAAAGTATACAGGCCCCGCCCCAGTCGTAGCACTGGTTATGCCACGCCCATGCCTATGTGGTGCTACGCCGTAGCGGATGCTACGAACGGCTACGAAGCGTGACCGCATGTTACGTTACGTGACGATGAGTTCAATGTTTTTCCTTCACCCAAAAAGTGCTCAACGCGCCTAAAGAAGTTTTCACTTCAAAAAATTTACTGTCACAGCGCGGCATAAGCATCTTTTTATTGATCTTCTTTATCGTGTGGTTAGTTCTTATCCTGGCTTATCCTGGTGACAGTGTTTATGCCGTCCACGGGCCTCTGACTTTGTATTGTAATATTACACAATGAATATTACATTAATTGCTTTCTTTTATGGATCAGGATACTATCAATTAAATCTCTGCATCCGGCCTTACTACATAATAAGTGAGTAGCGTGGAACTATAAACAACGAAATAGATCAACAATCGATCCGAAACATATTTTAATCAAAAAAAAAATCATTAAATCATATATTTGCGTAAATAAGGTTCAGAAAGATGGTGAAATATATGAAATTGTTCTCTTATTCTGCCTTTAATTTCGACGTGCAAATATAAGTTAAAGTAACACATTTCTTATTAATTTAAATTAATTATATATCCCATTAAAATTGTATTATTGAATTAAATAAATGTCAAAATAATAATAAAAGAATTAAAAAAGTAATAATCATAAATGTCAATAGTAATCATTTCAATAATGGGAGAGATTCGCCATCCAATAATATAACAAAAATAATTCAAAATGACCGTGCAGTTTATAAAACTTACAATTTATAACCCAAAAGCTCATGTACTTACACTGTATTTTTATTTAAATTAATTTATTGATCATAATCATGCAGTCATTAAACAGATAATCCTATTAAATTTGTATTATACAGTTAAATAAATGTCAATAATGAAAAACTAATAAGCAATGGGAAAAAGATTGATTTTACGTGGCATAAAATACAGGGGGCGTCACGCCATGATAGGTTATGCCATTTCCCGTCACGGCACATACTAGTCAGTTTTACTGCCTAGTGGCGCTTAAAGATCAGCATCATCTGCCTAGCCTTTTCCCAACTATGTTGGAGTCGGCTTCCAGTCTTACCGGATGCAGCTGAATACCAGTATTTTACTTGGAGCGACTGCCTATCTGACCTCCACAACCCGGTTAGTACTGGGTATTACGATACTCCTTGGTAAGACTGGTTGTCAGACTTTTTTACCTCTAACGACTGTCAAAGATCTACAAATGACAGCCGGGACCAACAGCTTAACGTGCTTTCCGAGGCACGGAGGAAACTCGGTATGTAAGGGTGGTCACCCATCCACAGGCCAACCTAGGCCTGCACGGCTTAACCTAAAGATAGACCCGAGCGGCTGTTATTATTTAGTCACGAGCTCCAGTGGCGCTTAAAGATGTTCACATCAAAATGACAAGCCTTATAAAAAAATATGCCTGAACTGACATCACCACTTTGGAGACCACTGCGAAATGATACAAATGTATTACATAACCACGTATGTAATTCGAATACTATCTACTTGTGAAAGTAACTTTCTACATAGAAAGTTCAAATCTCGAATGTTTGATCTCGCTGTTTTTGCACTGTTCTGTCAGATTTGGGTTTATTGTGCTGATGAGCTTGCACTAAACGTAGCGAGGCCGAGGTCAAGAGAGGTCCCATTAAATTAAACAACAATAATGTAATAGGTACAAATAGGTCATCGTCCTTTGGCTTTTTTTGCCGTGCCGGAAAAAACTGCACTATGAAAAATCATGCTGTAGAAAAGGATTGGTCAGTGAGCTGCTTAGGCCTTTGGTGGGTCTAACAGTATTAGAACTATCAGAAACAGATATTTCTTAAAAAGATGGCCTCTCTAATCCAGCTAAGCGTAGCAGTCAGTGTCGGAACCTTGCATTTGCCCCTCAATTGACCCCCCTTCAAATGGATTTTGCACTGATCTATGAATCATCATCTGCCTAGCCTTTTCCTGTGTTGGGGTCGGCTTCCAGTTTTACCGGATGCAGCTGAATACCAGTATTTTACATGGAGCGACTGCCTATCTGACCTCCACAACCCAGTTAGTACCGGGTAATACGATACCCCTTGGTAAGACTGGTTGTCAGACTTTTCAGGCCTCTGACTACCTAACGACTGTCAAAGATCTACAAATGACAGCCGGGACCAACGGCTTAACGTGCTTTCCGAGGCACGGAGGAAACTCGGTATGTAATGGGCGGTCACCCATCCACAGACCCACCTAGGCAAGCACGGCTTAACCTAACGATCGACCCGAGCGGCTGTTATTATTTAGCCACGAGCTCCTCCTCCTCCTCCTCCTTGCACTGATCTATGAATATGATAAGGTATATTTTCACCTGTAATAAGATTACAAGGATGATATGGCACGAAAAGAGGTGTCTGACGAAATGACGAGAAATAGAGAAGTATGGAAGAAGACAATATGCTGCGCCGACCACTAATGAATTGGGACAAGGGCAAGGGTGAATAAGATTACATTGTTTGTCCAATCTTATACTCAGGCGCGGATACAGGGGGGGGGGGGGGGGGGGGGGGCAATGGATGCTATTGCTCCCCCCTGAACCGGACCAAATACGTCATTAGCCAAGCTTGAACTAATTTGACTGAATTGACACTAAATATTCTAGTTGTATATCTTGTCATGGGCGTCGCCAGGAGGAAGCAGCTGCCTGTAGAGGCTCAGGATTTTTAAAAGTTATAGCTTTTCCTGCCTGATGCCATAGAATGGTATTATAGCATATCGGGCATAGAATGGTATAGCAGGTCGGTAGGCAAAGTCCTACAATTTTTCGAGCTCGAACGCTCAAACTACTTTCTCTTGGATGTATCTAAAATTCGACCAAGTAACTCGTACATGAACGTTCGAAACCATTCTAACCTGTCTTAAGGCAAGGTGGCGTAAAAATTTCTCCCTACGCACCCCCCCCCCCCCCCCCGGCCCGTAAGCTGGCGGCCCCCTTGTATCTTGCTTATCATGGATTTCTGTAAAGTAACACCTATTTCAATCAAAAGTATATAATTTTTTTTTTTAAGAATTTTCCGAAACTTGCCCCCCCCCCTTAAAGGAAATCCTGTATCCGCGCCTGCTTATGCTACCAGTTGAATTCGTTTCTGTCCATACGTAAATTATAATCAATTGCGTCATTGCACTTTCTACAAGCTAAAGCGAAGCCAGACGTCCTCGTTCGAGTACGAGCTACAGAAAATAACCTCCATTAACCACCGGTACTTTCAATAAGCATGTAAGTAGGTACATTACTCACATGAGATAATGTTATTAACAGTACAGATGGGAAGGCACGAAAAGTACAGTATTATAGAGTTTATACGCTTCAGTAACGCACATTCGTCGAGTGTGTGTAAAAAGAACAATTTTGTGACGTCACCTGTCCTAACTGCATTCTGCACTGTGTGTGTTTGTAATCAATAAACGCACACACAAGCTTGCATACAATTAATCACACACACACTAACAGTTTTATACCAGCATGAATCATAAACTTGCATTGTAGTAATAGCTCAATGTAAAGTTGCCACGACTTTGTAAGAGTTTGTTACATAACAATTTTAAAACTATTTACATAAATACCAAGCCGCTCGCATTGAGAGGCGGCCCTGGTGTTGAAGAGGTGTTTTACACCTCAAAAAAAAGTCGATTCCCAGCAATAGGTAATTGAACAGTACAGAATGCTTGGTTGACGGCTTTGTGAAGGGTCCTTTAAGTTCGTTTACACCCTGTATACCATCTCCTTCCTTATTTACGTGTCGATGAACTCAAATTGTGTTAGGTCTAACACAATTTGAGCTCAGGCTAGGGATACATACTGATCAGTATACAGTATCCCTAGCCACCTGCACAGCTCTAAAATTGGCTCCGATTAAATCTTGATAGGTGCAAATGGTTGTGCAGGATGGAGCTCAAACTCCTTCCTATAAAACTACATATTTTCAAGTACTTAGGTATTTCTGTTACCAGACGGTATTTCCCTTCGTACGAGTGTTGTGACGCATGCTGTTTTCGCCTCGTGTTTTCCTCGTAAGAACTGCAAACTGCAATACTTACTGATAAGAAACAACAGAATTATAAACGGTATTTTGCTGATTCTTAGAATTTCACGATCATTACGTCAAGAACAGTAGAGAAAAACTAGCTCTTTAAATAATGTTGTTGAATTCTCTTCCATAAAAGAAACAAATAAACACTTGGTCGTAAAGAGGAACATCATCATCCTTTTAACCGTATTTCTTACGTAGGTTTTAAAAGATACTCTCCTAGATGGTTTACTTTCACTGTCACTTCAACTACGTCTTCCGGTCTTCAATCGATCACCGACCTCTGCTCCGTGGCTACGGGGCTTGTTCGAAAAAGATACCGTAGCCCCGGAACACAAAGGGCGAAGAAGCAACATGGATGTGTTTTAGTCAGTAAAAGTCTGACACTCCCTCCTGCTCCGCCCAGAGCGGGAGGAGTCATTAAAATTTGATGATTTCCCATCCCAAAAAAAGCAAATCAAACATTCGGTAGATAACGTAGACGCATGTCGAGTCATTCGAGAATAATAGTAGTCTACGCTCTACTAGTATTTAGGCCCTCCTACGCCTTACGCCTCCCTTCTCCTATGCTTGCATTTTGCATTTACACTCCATTTATCCTCTAATGACTACAAATATTCTGACGAGGTCTGGTTTGACTCATTAGTAATACACACAATAGCTGTAGGTACGCATTTCGTATCGATATAGCTGCCTTTCCCTTCGAGAATACACACAAGTGACGTAAATGTCTTCACTGTTGTGAAATCGACAGTCTACTCAAGTCGATACTATATTATGTATGACGTCTTTTTGACGTAAAACCTTGCATCTGAGTCATCGGATGATTGCTTTCTTATCCATATTGGGGCGGACCTATAAACGCGATAGTGTCGCTTCTATTGACTTACAACTGGTCATATTATAACATTTTTTCTATGCAATATGAACTCTAATAAGTACGCAATAGTTGTTTTAGAAAATCGTTGGTCATAATGACTTGAGCCAATTATTAATTCTTGGAAGTATGTTCCCCAGCCAAATGCTGATTGTAGCCACACTAACACATTAACATTCGTTTAAAACTTGTATAGATAGTTGATAAGAGTATATAAACTGTTGATAATACGTAAATAAATAAAAATGCTTTCGGAAGATTCGAGCAAGACAGCCCAAAATTAAAAAGTAACGTCCTTCTAACGTCCAGAACTTTACAAAACAAAGCATTTAATTCAGGTAGGCCAGTTACTGGCACTTTTGAACTGTCGAAACAAAGACAACAATGAAAATGTAGCTACAATCCCAGTCACAAAGCATAAAAACTGAAGGTACTGTAGTTGCCCATTACAAACCTTATCTCTATAGATAATACCGACGCCGTGTGGTATCCGGCAGAGTAGAATAGAACCAACCCATTACACTCACGGGTGTCGTATAAGGCGACTAATGTCTGAGGCAGAACACCTTGCGCCTCCGTAGACCAGAGAATGGGCAGCAGCGTTTTCTGTTAGTCTTTCATCACTGCGATCTCCAATCCGCCTGCCAAGCGTGGAGATTGCGGCAAATTCCTCCCATCATGGGAGAGGCTTATGTCCAGCAGTGGATGTTATAGGCTGTTGATGTGATGATGATGATGATAGATAATACAGGGCAAGAAAAATTCCATAGACACTCTTTGAAATCAGACAGCACTTTTGAACTGTCGAAACAATGCAACAACATACAATGAAAATCACATCAGTCCCAGTCATAAAGCATAAAAACAAAAAGTACTGTATTGGCCCATTACAAAGCTTACCTATCTCTAAAGATAATACAGGGCAAAAAACTCCATAGACACTCTTTGAAATCAGCATATTGCTTACAAAACCTTGGATACATCATTCATGTAGAGATGGTAATGATAAACAGTGGTTTACAGAATTGTTCTAAACGTATAGAAATAGTGTACGCCAGTCATAAAAAATAAACATTTGGCTGTCCTTCATATGTCTTGGCTGCGTATCAAATACACCGATCGATATCCAAGACGCCATTTAGTGCAGAACAACATAAAGTGCTTGTCATGCCCTAGGTTTAACACCTTTGCTGAACAAAAGGAACGAATTAAAGGCAAATGAAACCTTTTTAAGAGCCTGTACTCCCTCAAATGGCTTAGCCTGATCCTCCATTATGCCTAAAATACTGCAGAATTAATTTTGAAATAAATAATATGGTAAAGTTGAGGATTAATGCTAAGTACTATGTGTGACGAAAACACGATTCTACTTATAAACTTTTCTCGACAGAAAAAAATTCCAAAGTTACCTCCAAATGGAAAATTAAACCGCTGGTATTCAAAAAATACTTCAAATTAGATCATGAAACTTTACATACTAACTGAACTAACTATAAAGCAGGTCTCATGTTATTTATTTTTTCCAAAACACGAATATTTGATTTTATCTATACTATATATACTATTTATAATATTATAAAGAGGAAACCTTTGTATTTTTGTATGTTTGTATTGAATAGGCTCAAAAACTACTGGACCGATTTCAAAATTTCTTTTACCATTACTTAGAGGGATTCTTCCGAATCCGTATAGGCTATATTTTATCCCCGTACTCCCACGGGAACGGGAACTACGCGGGTGAAACCGCGGGACGTCCGCTAGTAAAGAATAAAAACCACTCATTTCGCACTATTCGGCCGCAGTGACTGACGTAACAACCGCTTTGTAATGCAAGCTGATTAGAACTTTATTCTAACAGCATTACAAACGAAGTTTTAACCACCACAAATAGAGTTTTTTTTTTTTTTTTTTTTAATGGGACAAGCCCGCCACACTGTTCCCAACCACTGTAACTCCTGAAAGCCAGAATCAACAGTGGCGACCACCAGAAAAGCGCCGAGACAATGAAGCTCGACGAAGTCCCAGAGAATGAATTTAACTGTCTTGGATCCCGCAACGAAATTAATCAGAAAAGTATAGCGGAGGAGTAGGAAAATCTGTAATTTCCACTTCCCTCCATATCAGCAGGAGACACAAAGAAACAAGACCAATAAGCGCAAAGGGACGTTCACAACTGGGATAGGCCCAGTTGCCTAGCACCACGGATACAATATTAACATTAATGGGTCCTAAGTTGTGAGCAGTTATATTTGATTCCAATAATAGGTATGGCAAAAACGCTTGAACGCACGGAAATTTGTTCTAGTTTCTACAAGGTCTGTGTAGTAAATAACTCCGGATGTAACCTGTACACTATCCAACATAATATTGCATTCATTCTGCCAAAGACTGCACTCCCATAAAATATGATGTGCTGATTGTTCATATTCGCAGTCAGATGTGGAACATTGACAAAGAGGCGAGTCAACAAGCTTGAAGGAAAATAATTTACTCTTAAAGTTACCATGACCGGTGAGAAATTGAGCAACACAGTGATCAACCTCCAGCCATGTCCTGGCCAGCCGTTCACGAACGGATGGAAAGAACTGGTGGAGGTGTCGGCCCTTGATGGAATTATCCCACCTACATTGCCATTCAGACAAAAGTTTCTCCCAGACGTCGGTCTGTGGTTTGAATAATCTAGAAATCTTATCACGGTCACGTAGGGTTAAAAAGTCTGCGTCCGTGGTCTCACGCGCGTTATAGTACATTTGCAGCCCGTCGCTGCACTTCAAGATCGACTGGAAGTACACCTGCAAGTACCGGTAAGGCTTCAGTACTAACCGTCCTATACGCTTTGCATAAGAATATCAAAGCCAAACGCTGGCTTTGAAGCAATTTACGTCGTACCGCTCCTATGGTGGCCCTATCGGCCCAAACAGGTGCCCCGTAGCACATACACCCCAAATAGGTAGCCCCATAAATGGTCTTTAAAGTTAGAAATGACAGACCCCACGTAGATTTGGATATTCTAGTTAAGGCATAAAAGTTCTTTTTAGCTTTTTCACCGACAGTTTTTATATGATCTATGAATGAAAAATTCTTCTCTAAGACCAAACCAAGGTAGCACACGGACTGCTTTCTTTTCACGGGAACGTTATTAAATTTAATACTAGGCCACGATTTAAGATTACCTTTTAAAATTAGTTGATAAGTTTTTTGCGGTGCAAAGGTCAGACGGTTTCGATCGCCCCACTGAGATATTAATCGTAGGCAAGTGTCAGCTAAATTCTCGAGTCCAGCCCGAGTACTTGACTGAATGAGCAGCAGGCCGTCGTCCGCGTAACCGGTTAATGAACAGCCGGGTGGGAGAGGAATCGCGAGAAAATCATCGAAACCTAAATTCCACAGATACGGAGCGATTACCGAGCCCTGAGGACATCCCATGGTAAGGGACTTTGACATAGAATGATGTCCGAGTTGGAGTTTCGCGGAACCATTTAAAAAATATGAATAAACAAGATTATATATGTTTTTATAGCAGCCGCGATTCTTCATTTTAAGTAGTAGCATCGGCCACCATGCGTTATCAAAAGCCCCGGAAATATCTAAAAAGATTCCAACCACGTACTTGTGTTCCGAGTTATTAACAATTTTTCTAACAGAAAGTGCCGCGTCTACGGTAGATTTTCCCACGGTGAAACCGAATTGGTTGTTATGAAACTTTGGCCCGTCTGGCAGCAAACGTGGAACGATAAGACGCTCCAGGAGTTTTCCCAAAGATGGCAGTAGGGTAATGGGCCTGTAAGACTTAGGGTCGTCCGGTGGCTTATCACCACTTTTTGGAATTATTCGTATAAAGCCACGTCGCCATACACGAGGAAAAACGCCGTCCGCAATACATCGGTTGAAAACAGATAAAATGGCGTCACCCGCTGTTTTACAAGCTTCTATTATCATCCGATTAGATATTTTATCTTCACCTGATGATTTGTTAAGAGGCAGTTTCCTGACAAGATTAATGAATTCGTCAATGGATGGAAGGTCTGACGTTGGTGATTCAGGTGGCACAGATGCCCACGCTCTGATCTGCTGATGGTAGTCATTGTCATTTACTGGCGAATCATCAGGTATCAGACTATTTAATAGAACTTCGGTTGTTTCCTCAATACCGGTCGTGTGTCTATTATTTACTTTAATGTTCTGGACAAACGCCAGGTCGACTGATCGATTAGCTTTGAACTCGTGATACAAAGGAGACCACGGACCTTCTTTATCTAGTTTTTCTACTATTTTTCGCAGTAAATTACCCTTAGACTTTTCCACTGATGCTCTGTAGCGGGACTTGGCAACTCTAAATGCATTTAAAGCAAAGTTAAGTGGGTCTCCGGTGACCTTTTGTTTTCTGAGCTTGTTTAAATGCCTGCGCGCTCGGCGATAGCTTTTACGCTGCTCAATTAAGTAGTCACACCACCAATCACATCTATGGATGTTGGTCATAGATGCGCGACCAATGGCGATGTCAGCACAGTAAGTGAAGGTGTCTGACATAATTTCAGCACTTTCTTCAGCTGACAGCCCATCACGAGTGAAGTCTTTGGCGTGACACGCAAAAAGCAAGCCAAAGAATTCCCAATTCGCGCCTTTACTTTTATATCTAAAATTACCAGTGATATGAGATGGACCTTGAGTAGACCTCGGAACAAATTCGTAAACGATCAGGCGATGATCACTACAAGACGCATCTGGTAGGACACGCCACCTATCCAATCGTACGTCTGCACTAGAAAGTGTGACGTCAATACAAGATTCGCCCATTGGGCTGCAAAAAGTAGGTGGTGCATCAGGGGTATTATGAATTGATAGGTTCATTTCTGCTATAAAATCTTCAACAGCACAACGTCGGTCGAAATCCGTTGACCTAACCTTGCCATACCACAGAGACGATGACGCGTTAACATCAGCGCCAACGATAACTTTACTGCCCGCGAGTGACTGTAAGACGTGACGGAGGTTATGTATATGAGGTGCAACAGGGTCTGAGTATTGAAAGTAACAGCTCACAACGTAAACTTTAAAAGAAGCTGATGAGACTTCCGCAACGGCACAGTGGGGCGTCATGAGGTTACGCAAAGACGTTACTGTAAAGTTAGAAGAACGCGCCACGTAAATTCCGGCTCGTGCTTTGCTGTCCAGCTGAACTACTTTGTGACGTAAGTGAGCGTTCTGGTATTGTTCTTGAACAAGTACTATGTCTAAGTTATAATCGATAATTAATTTGTCTAATTCAGAGGTCGCCACCCTATCGCTGTGGAGATTTAATTGTCCTATAGTTAAACTATCCATTATTTTAGTAGTTGGTATTGAGGATTAACTGTTCGAGCTTAAGTTTGTAAGTGGTACACTCTGGGGACCCGCAACGATGGTCAAACGGTTTTTTAAAACGTTTACACGCCACGCAAGTCGGTATGTAATTTAAATTATCCTTGTGCGGGCAGTTATTTGTTTCATGTGCTTCCGAGCAGTTAGCACAGGTAGGTGATTTATTAACGCAGTGTTTCTTAACGTGACCGAACTGCTGGCAATGTAAACAACGAACTACTTCGACATCATCGATGAAACGGCAAGTCGCCCAATCAATAAATAATTTATCTTTGGTTGACACTAAATGTTTTCGAACTGTGGACTCGATTTCAACGCCTATCCACTTGCGACCGTTATCTAAGGAACGCCTACGAATAATTTTAGTTGACTTAATAAAATCATCCTCATTTATTGGCAGCTCGTCTTTAATGTTTTGACGGTATAACGCGTGCAGAAAAGCATTGTCTTCCATTGAGGATGGGACGTCCTTAACTAATATACGAGGCCTTCGGCCTTTCGGTTTTTCAAGTCTTAAGCCGGCGGACCTAATAGCATCGACCGATTGCAATTTTTTTATTTGGTTGTCATTAGCGACACGTAATACAACGCCAGATTTCGCGGTTTTCTTAACGCCTACAATTTGAAATCCGTCGTCACTAGGCTTAATCGCTTTCATAAGCGCTTGTTTAGTCGCGGACGATGACGAGTAATCGGCTAACCGGTCAGCTGTAGGGTACGCGACGACGCACGGAAGGGGAACGCGGGACTCCACGGCTGGCGCAACTTTAGGTAGACGAAGTTTCAAAGAATCCGCATACGAAGATTTGTTACAATCACTAGTATTGTCATTATTAGTATTACGATTTAATTTCATTATATCCAGTTCGCGTTTCGTATTGGCTAATTTAGTTTCATTGGAGGATGATTTTATGGCTAACAAAGAAACGATGGCCGTTACGCGCTGAGTCATGTCCATAATAGCGGATTTATTTGCGACATTAATGCGGGACCCTTGATCATTAACAAGGTCGTTAATTTTAGAAAGAAATGCAGACGCCTGTGAGACTAAATCGCAGTAATTGTCATTGCTCGCAGTACTGACGTTTAATATTGGCGAAGGTTTCTCAATTGAGTCGGATGTGTGCAGCCGTTTTGACCTTTCCTCGGGCGATATGTACGAAGGAGACATTTCGCGAAACAAACGTTTTGTTGAACTAGCGGAGGTCGTCGGCGACCCGGGTGTATGGAATGCATCTCTGCCACGGTCAGGCGGGTCATCATTAATGGATAACATATTATAAATTATGAAATTCAAACAAACTATTAGAACGTAAGAAAAGTAACAGAATTAACGGACGATAAAATTAGTTCGAGGTACCCACACACCAAAAAAAAGTAAATGTACTCACCGAAAGTAAACGAAATTAACTAAAATACCAGTAAAACCGACGTAAAAACACTAAAAAACTTACGATACCAGCACTTAGCACAATAGTACACAACTAGGAACAACTCACGAGCCGGGAATCGATCACGGAACACGAAAATCGTAATTAAAATCGACAGCGAAATAGATCGCATCCAAACCGAGCGAGTGCGCGGAGGGAAGTGTACCACAAATAGAGTTTATAATCTGGGGTAGTATACGCTCTTAACACCTGAACAAAAGGAACGAATTAAAGGCAAAATGAAACCTTTATAACAGCAGAAACAGGTAGAACCCTTTAAAAATGTTGTCTCGCATCCCGTGATGAAGAGCATATGAAAACAAGTGTTGGTAGATGAGGAAAGAGATAGATAAATAAGGGAAGGAAAAATTGAGTACAAAATGATGTAAATGTAACTAAGAAAGAAAGGAATGCAGATGTTAGCTTATAGAGATGTATGGAAAAAAGACGGCTACTGTGCCAACCTTAAATAGATTGGAATCAGTATAATGATGAAGTGTTAACTCATGAAGTGGGTCATGACTTCATGAATCATAAATTGACTACGGCAGAACAGGACGCATAGGGACGTCCCGGTTCCCTAAACATACTTAAAGCGTGCTCATAGTCTGCGATCTTCTGCGAGCTCGCCTGAATTGTCAATTAATTTTAGTTCGTTTATCAGCCAACGTAAAACCATGTTGTCCGACAAGATTTGAGCAGAGTAGAGACAGAGGAATGGTCAATACGTTTTATGCGAACGTTTCGGCAGTGAAAATACACAGTACCACCAACGCCTGTTTACATACATCACGGCCTAATAGGTATTATTTTCAGCTATGTGTTTACATAGTAATGACTCATTAAGATAAAAAAAAATACAAATGTCCGGAATATCTTAATAACATTCGTGTTACTCAATTAACGTCTTAATAGCAGTACGCTCGTCATCGATAAGGTATCGAAAGATTAATTCAGTAATTTATTTATAATCACAAAATGTATTGTCCAATTTAATGAAATATGTAAAAGATTACATACCTACCTACGTACATAATGAGATTACTGTTGCTATGAGTATCCTATAGTAAAATGTGCTTCTCTTCTATTTTAGTATTTCTCAGTAAAAATATCGTGCTAACAAAACAAAATCTCGGCAAAACTGTTATCGGGGGAACCCCCTTGCATAAAGTCGTACCATTTGCCAACCTTCACACATTCCATTATCGTCTGTTATCGTATGACCCTTTACATATACGATCTACCCACGCGATTTTGCACCTTATTGCAATAACAATATACTGCAAATTCTATTCAGCAACACACTTCACTTCGCAGTATGCAGTCACTCCATTTAGTGTTTATGTTATTTGAGTCACCTTGTTTACAATAACAGTTGATTCATATTAATCTAATTTAATACTTATTTCAGTGCTGATAAAGACTGAAATGGGAGGCATTTATAAAACTATGTTCTAACTGTTTTAAAAATTGGGTGGGTGGGTCATACATATTTTATCTATCTCCAGTGTGTTCTGTATTTCATTCATTACTGTCAAGTGTCTGTGGTGTCTGGGGACTGTGGGTGCAATGTCTGAAGCTAAAGGTGTGTTCTGAATTTAAAACAGTGCTCAGAATTGTGTTTTTGTCTGTGTCCGTTATTTGTCCACTCGGTGTACACTGTCTTTGTCTAGAAATAGCTTATTATGTGAAATGTGAAAGTGATCTCTATGTTTTTAAGCCTTGTCTCGTTCTGAAAAACAGTTGTTTTAATGGGGCTTGTTTGTTATTCTTCAGATATTGGCTTTCATTCTGGATTTCACTGAATGAAAGTTTATTTCTGGTCAGTAATTCTCATCATTCAGCCCCCTAAAATGTTTTTGATACGCGACTTGGCTTACTGTTTACATTTCAAGGGCTTCGAAGTTTCCATACATTTTACTAACTAGTCCTCAGTAACTAGTAAGTGTTGACATCCAATACCTCAACTAATATCCCCACTTACCAAGTAAACTGATCCTCGACTTGTTTTTATACTTAATTTAGGTAATTAATGTATTAGTTCCTGTTGATATTGATAGCGAACCCTGCCACATTGGTTCTCTTTTCTGTGAAAGAAAAAATGTAATGCAATTTCTAAGCTCCTGAAATGTTATTTTACACACAGTCATAACTGCCATTTAACTATTTATGACGACTTCTAAAAAGGAGGAGGTCCTCAAATCGGTTGTTTATTTTTTTGTTAATGTTTTTTGCCTCTTTCTTTTCTTGATTACTGGTCCGATTATTTTTTAATGCAATGAAACCTTCGTTTAAATTATAATAGTCACTTCAGAAGACTTGATAGTTTTTAAACATGATAGGTACCTACCTATGTTAGACAAAATATTTGAGCCAGCCTCTGGACAAAATGATCACGATTTAACTATAACTTAGATCTATAGTGTCATAAGTTTGTTTTCCGTGGTAACACCAAGAACAATATCAAGTCTTGAAAGAGCACAAAATCTGCCAAAAATATCTCGTTACATAATACAATGACAGACATGACATCATAATGAAATCAACACTTTAATAGATGGTGTTGTTAGCACAACTCGGCCTAGCACACCTCATAACTTTTGATATGATCAAAAAATGTTACTTCACTAGAGAACTTTATTTAAAATTAATTTTACCCACATAGGTATCTTGACAAGTTGTTAAAGACTGTCTGACGTGTCCAGCGTGTCCTTAACATTGAATTTAATTATTACTAGTTGTTACACAAAATATGTTTAAACTACGCTGTCGTCACAATATTTTAAGGTCAAACAACTATTGATGTTGAGTATTCTCTGAATTCAAGATACAATGATACGAAACAGAATATTTAAATCAATTAAATTCTATAAATAATTTTCCGGATTTTCTGTTCCAATTTAATCATAAAGTATGATGAAATAAGAGTAAAAGTTAAATGGCGGTCTTGACTGTGTCTTTATGTCCTAAAACTCATTAAAGTACTTATTTAACACTTGGAATATTCACAGATCAAAATCAAGGCGGTTATCCGCAGCAAGGCGGTTACCCACCACCCGGAGGCTACCCGCCGCCCCCGCAGGGAGGATATCCTCAAGGAGGCTACCCACCACCGGCCGGATATCCTCAAGGAGGGTACCCACCACCGGGAGGATATCCAACACCCCCAGCGTACGGCGCGGGCGTAGGATATGGCGAGGTGAGTTGGTTGAATATTTATTTAAGGTTTAATAATTTATGTATTTAATTGATGGTTGGTGATCATTATGAGCAGCTGAACCAATACTAAAAGTGTAAGTAATGAACTAATCGTGACTTATTTTTTAACCCCTACGCAAAAACGACGGGGTGATATTATAAGTTTGACGTGTGTGTGTGTGTGTGACTGTATGTCTGTCTCCCGAACGGATGAACCGATTTTGATTTCGGTTTTTTTGTTTGAAAGATGGATAAATCGAGAGTGTTCTTAGCTATGTTTGATGAAAATCGGTCCAAGATGGCCGCCGCTCACAAAATGGCGGATCACATATTTTTTCACAACTCCCTCAATATGGGTATCAAATGAAAGGGCTTGACTAGTCAAATAGGGAACGTGCAGGAACTATAGGTGGCAGCACTAAACGACAAAAGAGACACTATGCGGACAGTAAAGGAAACTTATGCCGTCACCTGTCACGCAAATCTCTTCAAAAGTATTATTTTTGATTATGATAAAAGGTATAAAACATGGGTTCCGGTCTATCAATAATGTTTGTCAGCGTAACATGAATGTTGACCAATATGAATTTTGTATGTTTCGTTTATTTTCTCTGATGAAAATTGTGGTGCATGAAGAAACGGTGGCGTAAACAACTTTCTTATTTTCAACACATGTTTTAATGGAAGGGAATCCTTTATCAACGAGAACAGTATCTCCAGGCAGAAAAATCAATCCACAATCATTTGTTATAAGCAATCACTATAACGCCCTCCGTAGCATTTAGATACAAAACTTAGGAAACTACAAGGAGTGCAGCCAATTAAAAACTTTATTGTATAACTATGTTTATAATCTGAGTTAGCGATGGGCGATTCCGAGATGTTTTAACAATCGAAAGAATCGGAGTCGTTAAAGTAAACCATCGAGTCGACCATCGACTCGCCGTTTTTCAAAACAATCGAGATGTTTTTCGATTGTTTCGAGTCAACGCAATCGACTGCTAGTTTTCGAATCAGTCACTCTAACGAGTCTCGATCGATCACCAGGGTCGATTGAATGCATCGAGCCGAAGTGCATGTAAGGCGAGAGTGTGCTAGACTCGAGCTATTTAAGTATTCGTACGTAAACTTTAACTACTTCTATTTTAGAGGTTTTGATTATTTTCGATTGCTCTTGTTGAAAGAATTAGGCAGTTTGAATTCGCATAACAACGCAAATCAAGAACTCGCGAAACTCTAAACCATCGAGGAACAACTCTCGAATGAACACGCGATGCGCCAGTCGCAATAACAGACCGAGTCGGACTCGAGCCCAAGTCGAAACCGCGAAACTGTAAACCATCGAGGAACAACTCTCGAATGACCGCGTGATGCGCCAGTCGCAATAACAGACCGAGTCGGACTCGAGCCCAAGTCGAAACAATCGAGAACCATCGAGATGTTCGAACAATCGAAACAATCGAATAAAACCTCTCGCCATCGCGCATCGCTAATCTGAGTTCATGTGGAGACTGTTGAGGAATATTCGGTGTGAACTTCAGTGCAGTCTGGAACGCCCTCCGTAGCATTTAGATACAAAACTTATGAAACCACAAGGAGTGCGGCCAACTAAAAACTTTATTGTATACCAATGTTTATAATCTGAGCACATGTGGACTCTTTGTTCAACTGTTGAGGAATATTCGGTGTGAACTTCAGTGCAGTCTAATCCATAATCATTTGTTATAACTAAGCAATCACTAGAACGCCCTCCGTAGCATTTAGATACAAAACCTAGGAAACCACAAGGAGTGCAGCCAACTAAAAACTTTATTGTTTATCCATGTTTATAATCTGAGTACATGTGGACTCTTTGTTTAACTGTTTAGGAATATTCGGTGTGAACTTCAGTGCAACATATGTGTGTTTGCTGAAGTTTAAATGGTACGCCAGTACCATTTAATGTTTGCTTGCACGGTTGATTTTGAAGGCTATTGAACTTTTTCAATGCAGAGTGTAACAAAAACAAATTGTGTTCAAATATTTTTGTTACTGCATTTATCCATTTTTTGCGTTTTTCACTTATACATGGTATGAGAGTACTATTCTTTGGAAAGTAATAGAATTTTATTATTTTACGCTATTTGATTAATTTTCATTTTTGTGGATGTATTGGTACATCCAGAAATGCAACAATGGATTATGATTAGCTAGAATAATCATTTTCAATAATAAAATTAATTCTGTTTACTTGTTTTACATGTCAATGTCAAGTATTAATTTGGTACATGATTCGGATTGGTGACGCCAGTTGGCACCACCGTCGTTGTGCACGTTCCCTATACTATACACTATGATAAATTTCAAATCCAAGTTGGACGCCACCACAAAATGGCGAATTATTATTTTTTTACAACATAGGTACCCATTGCCGGGGAGTCTTCTCCCCAACTCAAACACTAGGAAACATTGAAGGGTAGGCGTTTTGCGGAACTGTCTTCTGTAATTTTTCACATTCAAAAAGTGATGATTATCAGCCTAGTTTATATAAAAGAAATTTGATTTTGCCATATTTAGCAAAGAGTTCTAGAAAAGTAACCAATTAACTGGTCTAATAAGCCTTGTTTGTCATTCAAAATGTCCCCAAAACAGGTAATTCCTCTCAACGACAACAGCTTAAGTTAATTCCATAGCGGACTAGGAAACCTTACTGCTTGTCCCATTAATTTGATGACGGAAAAAATGTATGTTGTGTTCAAAACTTCATTAGACATATATTTGTAATCAGCAAGTTTTATCAAGCCAATTTATAAAACATTGAATGAATGTACAGTAGTGGCATGGCATTGTATTCGACGCGTACGCAACTCACTCAAAATGTAATATTTTGAGTTCAAGGTTATAATATTCAAATAGCTTGTATGAAGCACTATTCTTGCCTGAGTGACCTAGAACTTTTTTACGAAGCAAACGAAAAAAAGGTTCTGTAAAATGGGGTTATTTGGATTTTGGGGGCTATTGGGAGGACCCAGAATTTCGGACAAAAATATGGATAACTGTCGGTTGGTGTATGGTAGAAGTTGTTTTACAAACTCTAGCAACACTGATTGGCTGCTTCTGAGAAATTCCTAATGAAAAAACATATACATATACTTAGTAAAGTATGATACCACATAGCCCCGAAAAACCCAAATAGCCCCGTTTGACTGTACAAAATTAGAGATTGTTTCATAATACCAACCTACATACTATCCTACTGCAGGGCAAGCTCATGCTCTTCTCTTAAAGAAAATGTAATAAGCATTGATCACCATGCTTAGTCAAGGCGGATTGGCGACTTATATTACTGAAAGTCTGGGTGTACCTACTCACCGTGTTTTCCTTCACCGATATCAATCGGTCCCAGACTTTCAGTAATATATACAGTTTCGCTGATAAGTTTAGTCGTCACTGATGTGACGACTAAACTTATCAGCGAAACTTCCTGTACCTACACCAAACGTCAATTTATTCAAATATAGACCGTAATATCATTGTTTATCAAGATATTGTAATGACTCATAATTATCACAATTTTGAACAATATTAAATGGTCGCAAACTCAGTTAATGTTATGAAATGTCGCTTTGTGACCATTTCATGAATTGTAACTTATTTCATATTATATCCCATTTATTCTGAAGCCAAGTCAAAGGCCCTTGGGCGGCATAAAACCTTTGACACCAAGTTAGGCCCCTAACCACACGATAAAGAAGAAGATCCCATTATGATTCTGCTAAAGCTGACTTTTTAGGACCCTAGTAATTACGTCACAAAGTCAACAATTTCATAGGGCAGCTTTTTATACTCTAGCTAGTCTAGCAAATGACGGTTCTGAGGGATAGAGGAGCATTGAAAAATGTGATTTCGTGCAGCTAGATAAGGTTCAACTATTAAGGCCCTAACCCTAAAATTAGCAACTCTATTTGTGGTGGTTCAAACTTCGTTTGAAAAACTGTTAGAATAAAGTTCTAATCAGCTTGCACTACAAAGCGGTTGTTTCGTCAGTCACTGCAGGCCGAATAGTGCGAAATGAGTGGTTTTTTGCGATTTACAAAAAATCTATTGATTGGACTAAAAAAATAAAACACATAAGACCTGCTTTATAGTTAGTTCAGTTAGTATGCAAAGATTCATGATCTAATTTGAAGTACTTTTTGAATACGGATACTTGGTTTATTGTTCGATTTGGAGGTAACTTTGGATTTTTTTTCTATCGAGAAAAGTTTATGTGATCGTGTTTTCGTCACACATAGTACTTACCTACTTAGCATTAATCCTCAACTTTACCATAATATATTTATTTCAAAATTAATGCTGCAGTATTTTAGGCGTAACGGAGGATCATGCTAAGCCATTTGAGGCAGTATAAGCCCTCAAAACTGTAACGACAACCAAACTGATCGATCTAGTAGGCCATGCCATGACAAGTAAACATACTTTAGTACTAGAAAAGATGACTTGTACACAGAAATGGATAAATTAGTTCATTACGTAGTGACGTGAGTTTCCGAATGCACGGTTTAGGACTAGTGAGTCATTTTTATCGATTTTCTTGTTGGCGAAGGGTGGTGGGACTTGCCCATTAGTGCATTCTCTTATCACGTAGCTATACTTCATGAGTATGTATCTTTTGTATTTAGTACTAACTGGGTTGTGGAAGTCAGATAGGCAGTCGCTCCGTGTAAAATACTGGTATTCAGCTGCATCGGGTTAGACTGGAAGCTGATCCCAACATAGTTGGGAAAAAGGCTAGGCAGATGATGATGTTCTTTTTTATTAGTAGAAAAGAAATGGATTTGTTTGTTTTGAAAAGTATTGATATAAGTAGATCAAGGTCTTTTGTTCAATGTTGGCTTTCAGACTAAGAATTCATCTTCTTGTTTATTTTATGTTATATTCATTTATTGATTTAGATATATTGATTTTATTATTATAATGTAAATTGTATATATACCTATATTTATATATATATATATATTTAATTTATAATTTTAAAAATTAACTGTTACTTGTGTTTTGTTGTGCTGTGTCACGCTGAAGAGTCAGTTACTCGATCTGCCTTTACTGTCAGTATTGGGCCACCAAGATACAGGCTGTGCCTAGTTTGGGGCCCACGGTTTCTTCTTTGTAGTTTTGAACTCCTTTATGCGCATTGTTTTTGTTTTCTTGTTTGTATAATTTGTAACTTGTGTGTGTCAATAAATTTAATTTATTTATTTAATTCGATTTTGCTTGTTAATTTTACACGATTATCAACCAAGTTTATTATTAGATGGTTCTATTTTTTCACGATTTTTTTGTTGATTTTAAACGATTTTTTTTTATTTAAAAATTTTTCTTATTACTTGACCTTTACACCGTATGATATTGAAAGGGTTGAGGAGCTCGTGGCTAAATAATAACAGCCGCTCGGGTCGATCGTTAGGTTAAGCCGTGCGCGCCTAGGTTGGTCTGTGGATGGGTGACCACCCATTACATACCGAGTTTCCTCCGTGGCTCGGAAAGCACGTTAAGCAGTTGGTCCCGGCTGTCATTTGTAGATCTTTGACAGTCGTTAGGTAGTCAGAGGCCCAAAAAAAGTCTGACAACCAGTCTTACCAAGGGGTATCGTATTACCCGGTACTAACTGGGTTGTGGAGGTCAGATAGGCAGTCGCTCCATATAAAATACTGGTATTCAGCTGCATCCGGTAAAACTGGAAGCCGACCCCAACATAGTTGGGAAAAGGCTAGGCAGATGATGATATCGAAAGAGTTGAAGGTTGTGATGTCGATATGCTAGCTCCATAAATGTGTCAAAAATCATAAAACCAGCCCGACCACTCGTTGAGAATCTAAAATATCTAGTAAAATATTAACATAGCGCTAATCCAGTTTATACTATTATAGCAACAAAGTGATCTTTGACTACAGATAAGAGATAAGAACCTTATCTCTAATCAGTAAAATAGCTTCATAATTATGATTATGATGCTACTGATAAGCAAACATTTGTGTTTTAAAAAGGTTTTTCTATCGGATTCGTGATTCTTTTTGCAAGAATGGTACCGCGAGAAATGTCTAAACAAACAGACTTAAATTAGAGAAAAAATCAATATCAAATTATTTATTTCATCTCAAAACAATACATACACTGAGGCAGCCCCAATAACTTAACATTTATGGGAAGAGTGAGACAGCTTCGACACAACAGTACTTACTATTGTACTTGTGTGTGCTGTCTCACTCTTCCCTTAGGTGGCATCTAAAGTTAATGATGAAGCTAATGAACAGGAAAAAATAAAACTCGGAACTCTCAATGTGTGAGGAGTGCACGTTTTAGTATGTGCGTGTGTGTGTGTGTATTTGTGTGAATTAAAGAAAATCAGAACGGGCATAAATTATGGACTACCTATGTCTGAAATAAATGAATTTATTATTATAAATACAAAATTGAAGGCTAATAGAGAGATGTATATATAATATACGGCTTGGCAGATAATAGTGTCGATTCTATTGTGCACAAACTAAACTTAATTTAGGCTATTGCTATCTTTTACTAAAAGGCAGTGCGAGAAAAGGACGGCTATAGCTATGAACTAAGTTAGAGATGTCAAACTAGTTTATGCCTTGCGCTTCACCGTGTTTTTAGTCAACATGTTTTTACGTGCACCCTTCATTTGTATGGAAATATTAGTTCCTTCCAACTAAATTTGACAGCTCTAAATTACGCCCGTCTCTTTCTCGTTTTATTAGATAGAAAAAGATAGCAATAGCTTAAATTAAGTTTAGTTTGTGCACAACAGAATCGACACCAGTGTTGATGCTTACCGCGCGGAGGAACCATCTGAAAGTTTTTTTTTCGGATGGGAAATTATCAAATGACTCCTCCCGCTCTGGGCGGAGCAGGAGGGAGTGTCAGACTTTTACTGACTAAAACCCATCCATGTTCCTTCATCGCCCTTTGTGTTCCGGGGCCACGGTATCTCTTTCGAACAGTCCCGTAATCCCGGCAGGACGCTGGGGGCCTAAAATGCCCGCTTTACCAAAATCGTAATAGAATAAGGCAAACAATTAACGAACCACCACCAGATTAGTTATTTTTGGTGGTCATTATATTTTCCCCCATAGGATAACAGTATATATTTAAGGTTCCCGGGGGGGCCTAAAATGGCTTGCGTCGAACTGACGCAGAGTGGCCTCTCCATCTATGATAGACTATTATGCCGTTAGTTTTGCCACAATAAGTCGTTATGCTGACGATTATAATAATTATCTAGTTGAACTGCTTATTTTACACCCACATTTAAAATTGTTTTATTGTTGGTCATCATCATTAGTTTAATGATTAAATTGACACAAGGGCCAGTGGTGATAACAGGTATATTACTAATGGCAATACAAGTAATCTGTCCTTCTAATACTTACTTGATCATATCACCTTCATCATCATCATCAGCCTATTAATGTTCCCACTGCTGGGACACAGGCCTCCTCTCAATGAGAGGGAATGGGCTATAATCCACCACGCGGGCCCAGTGCGGATTGGTAGATGTCACATGTCTTCGAATTTTGTGGTCTAGGACATGCCGGTTTCCTCACGATGTTTTCCTTCACCGTTTTGAGAGCAGTGGTGATTAAATAAATTACACAAAGTAATGCGCCTGGCTGGGTTCGAACCCACGAGTTACTGTTCGTAAGTCGGGGCCGCCACCACTGGGTCACCGCTGCTCTCTATATCGATATCACCTTGATCGATGTATAATTATTTTAAATAAATGGCATATCTCCGAGTAACTTTATTTGCCTGAACTTGTAATACAAATTCTGTTAGAAGATAAATTCTAATATTCAGCTGCATTACATCTTCACATTCACATCTTCTTAAGTTGTTTGGAGGTCACCTAAAATATTTTAAAAAACATTTTAGTCATTTTAGTTATAAGACAGTTTTAGGTACAATAGTAAAGAAAAATATATTTAAACACTGGTTGGGTTATATTTCGAGAGCTATTGAATTCTACCGTTAGCTTCTCCCAAGCCTCATGCTTCTTCTTCACAGTAACGCCGTCAGTCCTTCTACTGTCTAGCACCGAGAAATGTGGTTGTACCAACTCTAATAATAAATGCTTTTCGTACTCGGTGTGCGGCGGCTTTTTTTTCTCCATTCTAGCGCAGTCGGGGTCTGTAAACAGGCGAGGGTCGATAACAAAGGCAGGATCGGTAACCAGGTAGTATTTGCAACAATTGTCAGTCAGGTAGTAGTATCAAGTCCGTTAAAACAAGCCAGGGTCGGGAAGATTATTAGGAATTTCAGAAACCGGTAGACATATCAAAATTCGTTAGAAAAATATATTATCTTAGAGATATGAAAGAAAATAAACGACGCGACGAACCGCCTAAATACAAACACAATAAAAATGTCACTCAAATCGACATGACGGTTTGAGCCACCCACCATACCCAACCATAATAAAATATGCTTCTGTTCTAGGAAATTAGTTTAACATGAAGGACTACATTATTTATACGCATAGTAATGTAAAGTTTACTTTGAGGCCAATGTCATGATTATCGACTCCTTATAGCCATCCAAATTAATAGATACTTACTAAAAAAAATCCTGACTACATTTTTCTCATTCTTCCGCATCATTTCCATGTGACACCGGCGCCACTTTCAGAGTTCGTCTTATGTATGTAGGTACTTGTTTCTTATATTTTATTCATTCGATCTTAAAGAATGTAAAAATATACTCGATAATCTTTAGAGGCGACAACAGCACCTGCCATAAAAAAAATCAATCCTGTCAATCAATACCATGATTTCTTAAAGCAGGATTGTTTTATTGTCATTCCAGTGAGGAAAAGCGACAGCGCTATCCAGGGTGTCTAGCGCCATCTCTTTCCTACACTGGAATAAGAATAAATCAATATTGCTTTAAGACGTCATGGTAGGCCACCTGCACTTGATATTTCTTCTAGAATTACTGAAAAAAACTTTTTTACAAAAAATAAAACCGAATTCAAAAACCACAAAAAAGAGAAAATTAACTTTAGTTTCAGAAGTCGGTGACTTGTTTGTTTGATTCAGTTTTTTTGCCACCGACATCGTTTTATTAGAGAGAAAAATATAGCAATAGCCTAAATTAAGTTTAGTTTGTGCACAACAGAATCGAAACCATTATTTAATTTTATATTTTTCGACAATAATTTGGCTGGTCGTTGAAAACTAACCCTGTATACAATAAAATAAAACTTTTTTGCCAAAAATAAAACCGACTTCAAAAAAAACAACAAACAAAAAAAACACAAAAAGAAAAGGACAAAAAAATACACTAAAAGAAAAACAAAAAAAAAACACTAAAACAAAACCACAAAAAAGTGAAAAATAACTTTAGCTTCAGAAGCCGGTGAGAAAAACACCAAATCAATCAAAGGTCAAGCTTCAGAAGTCGGTGACCTTGTTTAATTGATTTAGTGTTTTTGTCACCGACTTCTGAAACTTGACCTTTGCTTGATTTGGTGTTTTTCTCACCGGCTTCTGAAGCTAAAGTTATTTTTCACTTTTTTGTGGTTTTGTTTTAGTGTTTTTTTTTTGTTTTTCTTTTAGTGTATTTTTACTCCCTTTCTATGGGGGATGCATCCTGTTCTTCATACCCCCATAAGATAACAGCATCATCTATCTATCATGGGGTTTTGGTTTCCGCACTTAGTCCCTAAAGTGGACCATTGTGCGTGAGCCGTGGTGGCCGTTCACTCCAACCAGCCCACCTCCCTCCAGAAGCAGATTAAACTTCCCGGTCTTCTCAGGGCGTCCGCAAGGGATCTTGGTGTTCCCAGGGTCTCCTCGCGAATCTTGGTAACGCCAGTGCACTCGAGGAGCACATGCGCCACCGTTTCCTCCGCCTCCATGCATGCTCTGCACAGGGGACTGTCAGTGATTCCTAGGGTGTGGAAGTGTTTATTTAGTGAACAGTGTCCAGTGATGGTCCCCGCCACCAGTCGTAGGCTATCTCTGTCCAGGCGCAGAAGGCGCCTGGTCAGCTTTGTGTCCAGGGATGGCATAGCTTCCTTGGATTGCCTACACCCTGGTGCCGAGGTCCACCATTTCTCCGCTTGTATTCGAGTGTGTTCCCTTAACCAGCTTCTTAGTTGCTTGAAGGGAATAGGCACAATGGGCTCGGGTCCGTAGGGTTGTGTGCTGGATCCTCTTCTGGCAAGTTCATCAGCCGCATCGTTCCCAAGTGATCCACTGTGACCTTTGATCCATTGTAGTGTTATCGTGTTATGGTTTAGTACCGTGATTCGTTCTAGGGCATTATGGCATTCTAGTATCAATCTCGACGTTATCTGATTACTCTTTAAGGATTGAAGAACTGAGGCACTGTCGGATAGTATTCGAATATTGGTATCCGTAACTTCCCTGGCCTCTATAGCGTGTGCCGCTTGGATGATACCCACACACTCTGCTTGGTAAACAGAGTTGAGTACTCCAAGGGGTTTGGCTATTTTAATGTTTAGGTCGTCGGAGAACACCCCGAAACCTGTCCCGTCGTCGGTTTTTGATCCATCAGTGTAGATTCTTAGCTCTTTCGTACCTGAGTAGTCATACAACTCCGCTGTGAGCTCTATGTTGTAGTGTTTTTGAAAGCAGTGGGTCTTCAAGATTCTGTCGCTGGGTGATGCCATCATGGGCTGTTCTTTGATAGCATCTTCTCTGATGCGTGTGTGTTTAATTCTGGAATCGTTCCTTAGGGTGCCAGATACTTCGAGTCTGAAAGTCGCTATGGCCGCCTCCTCTCTTACTACGAGGTGTAGAGGTGGTAGCCCCAGCATCGCCTGTAAGGCAGCAGTGGGGGAAGTTCTCATGCTGCCGGTGATTGCTACGCAGGCAAATCTTTGTAGTTTCTCGAGATCCTTTTGGGTCGTACTTAGGTTGGTCCTGGGCCACCAAACTAAAGAGCCGTATGTAATGATTGGTCGGATAACTGTGGTGTATAGCCAGTAGGTGATTTTGGGGCTTATGCCCCAATTTCTCCCGAGGAGTCTCTTACATTGCCATAGGGCTATACTGGCTTTTGTGATGATGTATTCGGTGTGTTTTGCCCAGTTCAGCTGCTTGTCCAAAAAAATACCCAGGTATTTGGTTTCAGTCGATAGGCTTAGGGTTGTCCCAAAGAAGCTTGGTAATTGTAACGTTGCCAGCTTCCTTTTCTTTGTGAAGAGGACGAGTTCGGTTTTGGTAGGGTTCACTGCTAGTCTGTATTCCTTGCACCAGTCTTCTACTATCCTTAGGGCTTGGCGCATAAGGTTGCATAGTGTGTTTTCGTGTGTGCCGTTTATTATTATGGTCAGATCATCGGCATAGCCCACCGTGTAGTAGCCTCTGCTGTTGAGACGTTTGATGAGGCTGTCTACTACGAGGTTCCATAGTAGTGGCGAGAGGACGCCACCTTGGGGGCAGCCCTTCGCCACTATTGCTCTGGTGGTGTCGTTTACCGTAACTTGTACGGCTCTTAGTCGGAGCATGTTTGTGATCCATCCTCGCAGGGTCGAGTCCACACCGTGTTCCTCAAGGGCTGCGTTGATGCTATGGAAGACGGTTTTGTCAAAAGCGCCTTCTATGTCAATGAAGACGGCTAGTGAGGAGCATTTGTGGTCCACTGCACATTCGATCTTGGAGATCACACTGTGCAGCGCGGATTCTGTTGATTTTCCTGAGGAATACGCGTGTTGTTGTTTGTGGAGCGGTCGCTCCCGAAGAGGTCCGTCCCGAATGTGTCGATCACAGAGCCTCTCGAGGGTTTTCAGTAGGAAAGATGTTAGGCTTATTGGTCTGTACGCTTTAGGTTGTGTATAATCTGGTTTGCCTGGTTTAGGGATGAAAATTACTTTCACCTCTCGCCATGCAAGTGGTATGTATTTCTGTGCTATGCAGGCTCGGTAGATGGCGGTCAGCCACGGCGTTAGGACGTCTACTCCCCATTGTAGCAGGGCGGGGAAAATTTCGTCTAAGCCTGCGGATTTATATGGTTTAAAAGTCTTTATTGCCCATTTTATTCTCTCTGCGGTTACTATGGTGCGGGCTCTGGCCCAGTCTTGATCATTTGGTGTGTGCGTTGGCTCACTTGCCCAGGTTCTGTCCTCAGAGAGATTGCAGTCTGGGAAGTGGGTTTCCAGAAGGATTTTACTTGTTTCGTGGTCCGACTTGGTGTAAGTGTTATCTGAGGTTTTCAGCGACCCGAGGGTGCGATCCTGATCGGTAGATAGGATCTTTCTCACACGCGCGGCTTCGCTGTTCGATTCAATTTCTTCGCAGAACTTCCGCCAGGCGGCCCTGCTGGCATTCCTGACTTGTTTTTTGAAGGTGTATTGTGTTTTCTTGTATGAGTCCCAGTCTTCTGGTAGTCTGGAGTTTTTGGCTCTGTTGAATTGTTTGCGCATGGTATGCCTGAGCTTACTAAGTTCCGCATTCCACCAGGAGTTACCCTTGCTCTTGGTGCTTGGATCTTTTAATTTGCAGCAGGCGTGGTAGGCTTCAATTATAAATTCTGAGAGTTTTGTCACGGTTTCTTCAAGTTGTTTGGGGTCTGTTAGAGCTTTGGGCGTTTGGTGCTGCGTTAGTAGGGAGGCCAACAGCCGTTTGTAGCCGGGTACATTGGTACGGCGTGGGTTGCGTCTAGGATCAGGTTTTTTAAAACTAGCTACTAGTGAGAAGCGAATCCTTCTATGGTCAGAGCAGGAAGGCTCGTTGGATACGTGCCAGTCAGAGATGAGTTTTGCCGCGTTTTCCGAAGCCAGCGTTAGGTCAATGATCGTTTGTCCGCGGGATGTGACCCAAGTGGGTTCCGAGCCGCGGTTTGCGATGTTAAGGTTAGTGGAGAACAAATATGTGCATAGTACCTCACCTCTATTGTTGGCTTTGGTGCAACCCCAAAGCGGGTGATGGGCGTTCGAGTCCGTGCAGATGACCAGGTCCAGGTTGGCATCTTCACAATACCTTACCAGGTCGGCCATACCTTTTGGTGGGCAGTCTTCATCCTCGCCTGGCATGTATACCGAGGCCAGGACGATATCAGGTGCGTCGCCGTCGGTTTTGATCCTGACGGCTGTTAGATCTCTGGAACATAATTGCGTGAGTGTGGTGGTGGGAAAATCTTTGGGTATATAGGCACAGGTTCGTGGTTTATCTGTGCCCTGTGTGTCGAGGATCAGCTTACCTCCAATGTTACCAAGGCCGCATATTCTGTTATTACGGATCCAAGGCTCTTGGATGAGTGCAATGGTTCGGGGTTCCATCTCCAGTGCCCTGCGCAGGCAAGCAGTAGCCGTCTGGCTATGCTGGAGGTTTGTCTGGATGATATTTAGGGGACGGGATGTGGGAGGCAGGTGGGTGGAATTAGGGAGAGATGGATCCATCGGATGATTCTCCCCTGTCCTCCAGCCCGTGCTGGTCTTCATTTGGTGCCGGTGAAGATGAGAGCAGCTGCTCCGTCCACCCTGGTGGTGAGGATGGCATCCTCACAGCGTCAGCATCAGCCATCGCCGTTCTGGCCATCTCCTCCTCCAGTTGCGTCATCGTCAGGTCAAGTTCAGTCGGTGCCGGTTTCGTCCGTTCAGTGTCATTGTCAGTCTGGGTGTCGGAGGGATGGGTTTTGGGGAAAAAGCGCACGTATATCGACCCAAGTAGGTACGATATCCGTCGCTCCCTCCCCAAGACCTTTTCGGCCTCGTCCGGTGGGATACCCAGGGTCAGATAAGTCCCGTAGTTATCCCCACCGACCGATGTCGCCCTGTACAGGGACCATCTACCGATGGCGTACCAGGGGTTCTGGCAGGTCAATATTGTCTGGAGCAGCTCTATTTCCCCATTGTACCTGGGTACAAAGAGCGCTGCTCGAACCCGGGTTGGTACGTCGGATTGTCTCATGACTGTCAGTGTCAAGTCGGTGTTCGGCAGTCTTATCTTAGGCACGTTCTGGGTCAGCCAAGTCAGGGCGTTGTCGTCCTCGCACCACATGTGCACCGTGCCATCCGCTACCCTTGGGTAACCGCGGAAGGCTGGGACTTTGGTGGGGTCGGTTCGACACGTGTCTACTATCAAGTCTTCAAGGCTGAGCTTGATGTGCTCTCCTTCGTCAGTCGTCATGTCTCGGGATGAAGGCGAGAGGCAGATCGCTACGGCGAGTCGCGCAGGGATATCCTTTGTGGCCCGCGCGTAGGTTCTCTGCTCCCCTTGAGCAGGCTGGGTTCTAATACGCTTGGCGTCCCCCTGGAGCGTACTCGGCGAAGCCGTGTCGTCCGGGCGCTCCCTCTTCGCCGCTCCCTGGCCACTTGGACCGGGTTGCGGTTCTGAGAGGCTTGGCACAGCCTTTTGTGCCAGGGACAACCGGCGCAGGAACCCAGCCCGCTTGCCTCGCTTCTGTCTGGTTCGGTGTCGGTCTACGGTCATCTCGTCGCGGTTCCGGTCGTTTCCTCCGGATGGTCCTGGTGCGGGCAGGAGCTTTTCGCTCTGGGTTTCCCCTTCGCGTGCTGTTCCTTGCCCGCTCGTTTCCGCGTCCGACTGCTGTTCGCGCAGGGTTTCCCCTTCGCGTGTCTGTAGCCGGTCGCGTACTCCCTTACAACTAACCGTTTGTGCTTCGCGCAGGCTATTGCCTTGCGCGTATCTTGCGCAAACGGTTGTTGAGTTCTCTCTCTCTGTTCCGGATCTTTCCGCGCTTTGTTTTCAGCGAACGTACTTCGTCCACAGAGATGAAGCCAGAACCACCAGATTCCGCTTCCTTTCCCGTCCCGAGAGAGCTTATGTCTTTCAGCCTTGCCTCGATCTTCTCGCGCTGGAGTGCCAGCGCGCGGAGTTCGCTGCTAAGGCTGGAGAGTCGAGCTTTGTCACTGTCATTGTCAGGATTGTTCGTTACACTGTTCCGAACGATGCTCTGTTGCCAGGCCCTCGTGGAAGGTGTAACAATCGTCAGAGTGGTTGACGCAGAAGTCGTAGTCGTCTTAGAGTCGGTAGGCGCAGAAGGCGCAGCCATTGTTGTGTTGGTTGGCGGTATTGGCGCGTGATCCGCAGCCAGAGTTGTCGGCGCTAAAGCGGCCGGCCGCGCAGAAGGCGCGGCGCTATTAAGCAGATTGGTGCCCCCCCCCCCAGATTACGGTGGGGGCAGACCGACGAGTCGGTGTGGGATTCCCCGGCATTGCCGGGACCCACCTGGGGAATATTATTTTTTCCTCTCTGCGACATGGTTGTAGGCTGTGTGGGCTTTTTTGGAGTTGAGGTTACCCGTCCTCAAGGACCGAAGGGAGAGAAAGGAAAAGGAGGGAAGGACTGGGCGTAGGATCATAGGAGTGGGGTGTGGGATTACCCTAGGCCTGGGATTTTGGCTTTCGGGAGAGTGCGAGATAAAGCGCCCGGGGGTTTTTGTTGCGTCTATTTCTTATGGAATTAGACCAAGAACAGGGTGGCAACCTCGTGAAGGTGAATCCCCCAGACTTGCCTTGAGGATCTACACGACCGTAGCGCTCCCCCTCAAGACCCCGCCACCCTACCGCCTCTGAGGGAGGCAGTAGGGTAGGCCTGCATCTATACTACCAAGCAAAGCTAAAGCAAAGCATGTCGTTGTGCAACCGTGAAAGCATAAATACAGACCCCCCCCCACAAAAATATAGCAATAGCCTAAATTAAGTTTAGTTTGTGCACAACAGAATCGAAACCATTATTTAATTTTATATTTTTCGACAATAATTTGGCTGGTCGTTGAAAACTAACCCTGTATACAATAAAATAAAACTTTTTTGCCAAAAATAAAACCGACTTCAAAAAAAACAACAAACAAAAAAAACACAAAAAGAAAAGGACAAAAAAATACACTAAAAGAAAAACAAAAAAAAAACACTAAAACAAAACCACAAAAAAGTGAAAAATAACTTTAGCTTCAGAAGCCGGTGAGAAAAACACCAAATCAATCAAAGGTCAAGCTTCAGAAGTCGGTGACCTTGTTTAATTGATTTAGTGTTTTTGTCACCGACTTCTGAAACTTGACCTTTGCTTGATTTGGTGTTTTTCTCACCGGCTTCTGAAGCTAAAGTTATTTTTCACTTTTTTGTGGTTTTGTTTTAGTGTTTTTTTTTTGTTTTTCTTTTAGTGTATTTTTACTCCCTTTCTATGGGGGATGCATCCTGTTCTTCATACCCCCATAAGATAACAGCATTATACAACTTGTAATAAATAGAACCCCTACCACGAAGCCGTCAACCAAGCATTCTCTACATCAAACTAAGTAACTCTCCGCAAAAATTATTGCTGGGATTTTTTTTTTTAGTTTTCCCAAACAAATATTTGCCATGAATTTATTTTACTTTGTTAACAATACATGACATGGTAATAGGCTTATCCCCAATAAATGGAAATTAACATAACTGTCGAAATCTGGGTGTATTGTTCACATCTGCGTACCCCCTCAGACCATACAGGCGTGATGTTACGTCATGATGTTGTATAAACAATAAACATCAAGCGATTCCAGCAATCACTGCAGATTTGCCGTCTATTTTTGAAGAGTTCCATTGTATATCTCCGAAGATCAGCATCAGATCTTCACCAAATTGAAATGGGGCCACACGGGAAGCATCCGCTTTCAAATAAAAAAGAATCATCAAAATCGGTTCACCCAGTCGATAGTTCTGAGGTAACAAACACAAAAAATATATATACAGTCTAATAATCTAATCTAATCTAATAATAATATTATAAAGAGGTATCATTTGTTTGTAAGTTTGTATGTTTGTAAGTTTGTATGTAGGGGGTAATCTCCGGAAGTTATGAACCAATTTCAAAAATTCTTTCACTGGTAGAAAGCTACATTATTCGTGAGTGCTATAGGCTATATTTTATTCCCGTACTCCTATGGGAACGGGAACTACGCGGGTGAAACCGCGGGACGTCAGCTAGTACAGTCTAATTGAGAACCTCCTCTTTTTGGAATTCGGTTGAAAAATAACTTATTACACAACAAAATACAATTCTACACAATATTATAAAATAGGCTACTTATGTACTTACCTAAATGTAAAATACATCATAATTAAAATATCGTTATGAAATAAATATGACTAAACAATGACGGAATAATGTGACAATAAAAATATTAATTTAAATGATTTGTTTAAAATGCGGGTAAACTAATTTATTTTGAATAGTATAAAATGGGTAGTTGACACCTTAAAAAAAAATCCAAAACACCAATCTCTAAAAAAAACTTTATTTTGGGCCTGAAAACCCGATTTATTTTCAATTAATTGCCAAATTCGATTTTTAGTTGCATTGAAATCAATAAATAGTTGAGTCATTTAGTTGACCAAACAGTGACGTCACAGCGTGCTATTGCCATACAAAATCTATGAGAGAACCGCGTATTGACAGCTCCTATAAAGTATGTCTATTGATTGGTTTGTCCTGTCCTGTCCCCTGTCAGGGTTCATGTTAGGGTTCAGAGTAGACAGGACAAAGACGCACAAACAAACAAAATTGACTTTTGAAGTTTTTACCCTACTGCGCCAGAAGGAGGGTTGTTTTTCGAGAGTGTGTATGTATGTATACGCTCTGTGGCCTGAACGGCTCAATGGATTTTAGCTTTAGAGGTGTCGTTAGATTTGTATTTACTGTGAGAGTGACACTGGGTATAACAAAATAATAATAAAAACAATGGCGGATTTTTGTCGCCAAATTCAAGCACGCTCTGCAGCCTGAACAGCTCGATAAAGGGCTGGCTCATCATGAGGATTTTAAAATGGTATATACAAACTAAAACCAGTAACTAAAACCTGTAAATTAAAAAATATATATATTCAAAAATTTAAATGAGTTATTTTTTACGCAGTCGGGTTTATTTTTATTTTATTTCCGATGAGTTTTTTTTTTGTGGTAGTGTTCGGAATGATGTACTAAATACGTGGTATTCGTATTCATTGTGCGTCGATGTGTTTTTTTTTTAATCTACTTACAAAACCTCATTCATAAAATATTTTTCTTTTAGTAGTAACTACATCTTTATCTGTGTGCCCCCCCACCCAACGTTGCTTGACCTAGCACCTCGATATCAGCTTATCACCCCACTGATAAACACAACTCAGTATACAAAGTGTCGTGACACGCTTCTCAATATGTCTGCGGTAAATTTTATTTGATTTTTTACTTAGCATGTGATTAAGAGATCTTTTAAGTTCCGAAAGGATTGTGCTTGTTTCTGGTGTGTTAGTGCTTGTAATTCGTGTAACAGTGGGTCTAAAAAGGCCTTTGAAGAGCTATTAGTGTAATCAAAGTTCAGTGCTGTAAGGTGTAGGTAGGGTTGCCAACTTGTTTTATAAGAAATACAGTATAGGTATTTGGGTCTGAGAAGGAAAATAAACAGTATTTTTTATGTTTTAAAGACATATTTTTAGTGCTTCCCGCACAAGTTATCAATTTTGTATTATTTTTAAGCCTCATACATAAGCCTTGCCATAATCAAAACTAAAATTAAAATAAATGAGGAGCTTATTTTTTTATTAAATTTATTGAAGCTCTATTTCTGTTTTCCCGCCACACTTGTACTATTTATCCTGTGCCGCCACTTTGCATTCGTTACCTACCGAAAATTTTGATGCTGAAAACAGTATTTTGTATACCTACTTACTTTATTTTTGTTCAACAGTAAAAAGTATTATGGACCTAGTGAAGAACAGTATAATACTGTTTTTAACAGTATGGCAATGGTTGGCAACCCTAGCTGTAGGTAACCTAATTTTACACAATGTTACAAATTACTACCGTAGTTAACAGGTAAAATTACCGTTCTACAAACAGGTAATAGGTATTTTTTTTAAAAGGATAAAAATAGCTTTAGTCATGAACTTGTTTACCTGAACAGTGGCTGAAGTAGGTACCTACATGCTTGTTTTTAGGGGTTATGAACATAAACGAATTACAAATTCATTGTGAATGGTGAGACTTCATGAGGGAATTCCTCGTCTGCTCTAGTGTCCTTTGGACCAGACAGTACCTAAGGCTGTATTTCCACCAGAGATGCGTAGCGAGGGATGTGTGTGAAACTAACCAATAATATCGCTTCTTTTTCGCAGCTTGAGCTATTCTAGCTATGAGATTGGATAGTTTCACACACATCCCACACTACTTATCCTTGCTCATTTCTGGTGGAAACGGAGCACAGTTATTCTGTGTCTTTATAACCTCGACACCAGCCAGCAGAAATGCAATAGGCTTGTAAAACTAATCACCCATTACAATTGCATTTTAAATGTAGGTAAGTACTGCAGTATACGATCGATGATTGACACAAAACTATCGCAAGTGATCATTGTGTAGGAGTATTTTAATCTGCGCCAGCCTAAACTCTAGGTAGAGTTTAGGCTGGTTGTAATTTGGATGTAAGGTTCTTGTTTATTTATATAAGTATTATACATATAAATAAACAAGAACCTTACATCATAATATTACTGTGACCTTACATCCAAATTAAAACCTCAAATAAGGAGTAATCCTTGAAAATCCCCGTTGCGTAAAGAAATCGATCTTGCGCTCCAGACATTCAGGCGTCTGCATAACCTTGTCTCCGGTCGTATGATCTAACCCCAAATAATTATTTATAGCTTTTATAAATAACACAGTAACTCTGCATGTGTGTTGTGTACCTTTCATGCCTTGCAAACTTCAATGGCTTGGGCCTAGGGCATTGAATACCCTTATCCTGGTAGTGTCCCGACCTCAACAAGGGCCATTTGATTTTAGCGAAACCGACGAAAATGAACATCAAGCTACTTATTTTCAACTTTATCGCTAAAGCATTAGGTTCAAGGTCGGTTGGGAATTTGATTTGACAGTTATATAATGTGTATAAAATTGTATAAAAAAATTCCAAGCACCATAACGACACTCCCATTTTTAGGGTTCCGTAGTCAACTAGGAACCCTTATAGTTTCGCCATGTCTGTCCGTCCGTCCGTCCGTCTGTCCGTCCTCGCTTAATCTCTGTGACCGTTAGCACTAGAAAGCCGAAATTTGGTACCAATATGTATATCAATCACGCCGACAAAGTGGTAAAATAAAAATTGGAAAAAAATGTTTTATTAGGGTAGCCCCCCTATTTGTAAAGTGGGAAGTGATTTTTATTTAATTACAACCCTAAAGTGTGATATATTGTTAGAAAGGTATTTAAAAATAATTAGGGGTTTCCTAAAATTTGATAATGTCAATAATTTCGGAAATAATCGCTCCAAAAGTAAAAAACAATGTGTCCCCCCCCCTCTAACTTTTGAACCATAAGTTTAGAAAATATGAAAAAATCTGAAAAGTAGAACTTTATAAGGACTTTTTAGGAAAATCATTTTGAACTTGATGGAAACAACAGTTTATTGTAAAAAAAAGACAAAAAGTTGTACAAAATAATTTCTGGACTAAGTTTGTTATTATTATTTATTCGTATAGGCAAGCATTTTTACATAATGGATACCCACCTTTAAACTCATAAGTGGGAACACTTATTGTGACGGACGGGAAACTACGGAACTTAACACTGAGCGTGGCCCGACACGCTCTTGGCCGGTTTTTTAAATTTAAGCGTATTCTTACAAAAATTCTAATAGATAGCTATGCTTTTATAGTGTAATTGAGTTCCTAGATTATAAATTGTAAGTCCTGAATTATAAATTACCTAATTATTAATTTATAATTCAGGACATTAATTTAATACAATTACAATTTAATACCATTTACAAACTGCATGCATGATTCAAATAAATCAATTTTTCTTTCTTTTGTTATTTAACTATTTATGTAAAATTGGCACGCCGAAATTAATGGCAGAATAAGAGAAATATAATATCCCCCTGTACCTCATTTACGCAATTAAATGATTTTTGATTTTGATAGTTTCGGGTACCTTGATGTACTGGTGTCTGTACTTACGCTTATTAAATAAATAAAAAGAAAATAAATTATTTGGCACCTTTCAAAAGGTAAAGATTATCAAGATAATTAACACTGAAACTTAGAACCCTGAATCAAACACACATCTAAGCAATTCTAGGCATTTAAGTACCTAAGTACTTCTTTTTTCATTTTAATTAAAAGAAGGGGAAGGAAAATATATTTTGCCCCAACATTTATTAAATAGGACTACCCAATGATATATAAACTATAGATACGTTGTCCGCACTCTAAAATGACAACATGAAAATGAAGCCAATTGGCCACATCGCGCTTAGTTACGCACCAACCTGTCGCGCGACGCTACGTTTGTTTATAATTTAATAAATCCTGTGACGTGACTGAAGATGTATATTTATCTCCCTCTCGCAACAGGCATCCCGCCGTTCGGTGTCATATTTTCTTTCTCTTTCTTCACGCTTATAAGTAGTTCTAGTATTTTCGCCGTTTTTAAGCGCCGCGATGTTGGTTCATGACGTGTCTATATATAATACGTCATTGGGACTACCTATGATAAAAATGTTTGCGGTTAATGGGTTTTGCCATTCCAAACGGGTATTTTCCGCGTTATAAAACGGACACGAGAGGCTTCAATCATGTTCTTGTACTAATTTAACTAGCCGACATGCAATAGGCTACTTATCAACAAAATATGTAACAAACAAGAAGATTAGTACCTATTTCAAGCTTGGGAACGTCATAATGTAGGTGGCCCAAATTCCAAAGTGTGTGACATAGTAACTTCGAAATTAAGCCAACTTGGCTAGAGTTCAAAATTATTATGGGCGTCTATTGTTAAGGGCAGGTAGTCCCAATTTTTCCAATTTTACATAACTTTGATTCAATAGTAAACAAAGAAATAGTGATTTTTTAAAGCCAAAAAAAATAGATATTATAGTTGACTATATTTACTAAGATAATTTGTGGTTCAAAACATGATATCAAAAACTTCACTCGATGAAAAAAAAATCCGAACAGGAGCCTAATTCGAATATTTTTTGATGTTTTTCTTATTTTACTTGGAGAATATGAAAGTTTTACTTCCAAAAAAAATATCTAAGCAAAGTTAATAACATATAGAACAATTATTTGTGGTTAATTTTTTCAAAACAATTTAATCCTTTTAATAATAAATTATTATATAAGAAAACGGCTTGCGCACGTAGATTCAGTCGCCCGCCAGGCCTTGACGAGGTAGGACCTATGTCCCTTTTGCTGGCGCACGGCTGTCCCGTCGATTTATCGAACGATTTATTTCAAGAACGTAGTGTAATTATAACAGTACAGTCTTTTTTAACCGACTTAAAAAAAAGAGGAGGTTTCACAATTTGACCGTAGGATAACTTCGTCGTTTATGAACCGATTCAGATAATTCTTTTTTTGTTGGAAAGAAGATATTCCAAAAGTAGTACCATGACCATGAAACTGGGATCTGATGATGGCATCTCAGAGAAATCGAGGGGAACCTTTGAACATCGTAGTGCGACTAGTGCGTTTGTTTTTTTGTTCATTGAGTATTTTAGAGCACTACTATTTAAAGAAAGTCTGGACTCGATCTGATGATGGAACCCGAAGACAGTCGAGGGCACTCCTCAACGATTCACAATAATTACCTGGTGTTTGGGCTTGATTAATTTGTATTGATGAGAACTTTACACCTAAATGGGTTGTGGTCATCTTTAGGGGTCTGATGATAAAGACGAAGGACAGTCAAAGGAACTCCTCAACGTTTTACAGTAGCTACCTTGTGTTTGGATTTAATTCATTTCTATTGATGAGAACTTTGCACCCATATGGGTTGTAAGTGCCATTGGTCTGATGATGGAGACCATAGACAGTCGAGGGAATTCCTCAACGAACGAGTTTACAATCTCACGAGATAGATTATAATCTAACGGTATTTACAATTTTACGGTGACACATACAACAAATAAAGCATGTGTCTCTTCGTGAGATAAAAACAATGTAAGAAACCTAGTCAAATTGTTCGCGACAAGTGTCTCAAACAGTGTTTTTATATAGTCTATAGAAAGAACGTTCGAGAAAGTACGCTATTGCCGTGTTTGTGATTCTTTGTCGAGTGCTTTCTGTTATTATTAGTTTTAAAAGTAAGTAGGTACAAATTCCCTCGAGAATAGTCTCGTCACAGGTGCGCGTACGCAAACTACTTATAAAAAACAAAGAGAAATGTTAATTTAATTTCGACCGTACGCCGAGAGCGTAAAGTACCTACTTCCTTCTTCCGTTCGAGTTATTTATTATCCTTTTGCTTATAGTTTCCTTTGTATATTTTTGTTAATGTTTTTTGTTCATGCTTTTTGTATGAATTAAAAGATTGTCTAGCGAACAAATACTACACACCGCTAGAGGATTCGCGAATATTTTTTGTGTGTCTGCTAATAATATGAAAGCACAGCGCAGGCACCGCATAGTAAGTTTTGTTTTCGACATTGGAACAGTCAGTTTTGTTTACGATATTCAAGCAGTCAGTTTCGTTTCGATATCCGAATAGTTAACAGTTCTTTCCGATTATAGTTTCAGCTCAGTTTTTCCAGTATTGTCTGCTTGTAGTGTCTTACCATAGTCAAATAGTGTTTCATTTCTTCTCCATCTACAATAATAGTGCAGTATTTTCCAAACCCACCTCTCCGTTCCACGAAGCTAACGTTTACACCCGGAACTTTCGGACTTCGGTACAGGGCGGTTAGTGGCTCAGATTTGGTTCCGTTATAGTTTTTGAATTTCCAAACACGAGTCCACCCGTCTGGTACACAAATAATTGAATACGACTTGCAGCAATTTGCATTTACAATATCTATTCAAATTAATTTATTACATTTAAATGTTAGGTTTTCGCAATTACTACCTATTATAATAAATCAAGCTGACAATTTAATAAAATAAGTTGACCTACTGCCTACACGACACGCTTACCTATACTGTGACACTTCGCTCAGCTTTGGGTTCAAGTCGGCGACGCGAGTGCACGCCTCGTTTCGCGTAAAGGGTGGTAGCGTTAAATACCTACTTTGCTTGGCGTAGACGGCCTTAAGTGAAAAAAAAAATGTTAAACTCGTAAGTCATCATCATCTGCCTAGCCTTTCCCCAACTATGTTGGGGTCGGCTTCCAGTTTTACCGGATGCAACTGAATACCAGTATTTCACATGAAGCGACTGCCTATTTGACCTCCACAACCCAGTGACTGGGTAATACGATACCCAAATTGGCAAGACTGGATGTCAGACTTTTTGGCTTCTGACTACATACAGGGTGTAAAAGACCTCATCACGAAGCCGTCACCCAAGCATTCTGTACATCAAATTATGTAACTTTGTACAAAAATTATTGCTGGGTAACGACTTTTTTTTTGGGGTGAGAATCGTGGTTTTTGGTAGAACTCAATGTAACGCACTCAAAACATTGTTCCGGTGGATGTATTGAATAGTACGGGGGTCGTGGAGGTGTTTAAAGCAAAAACCTTACATTAAAAACATGTACTTAAAAAAAAACTTGTCAAAAAGTTGGAACTTTGACCCCCAATATCTCCGTAACTAGAAGGTTCCCAGGTATGGTGTAGAACAAAAAAATGATCGCAATGACGAGGAGAACAAAGTGCCTTTCGGCTTCGTTATGAGGTGTTTTACATCCTTTATAACCAGAGTTGGGCAAAATGTAATCAGATTAATGATTAAGGATTACGATTACATTTTGTAATCATCAATCAAGATTACAGATTACGGAAATTAATCAAGAAAGTAATCATATCGGTGATTAATGATTATTAGTTTGTAATCGTTATTTTGATTACTTTTTTTGATTACTTTTTTGATTGATGCATATTAACTACATTTAGGAATTCGAAAAATAAAATCATTAACATTGTAAATCATCTTTATTTTTTGATCAGTCTCATGAATTAAAATTTTTAATAATTATTATACTTAAGAAAACAATCAAGAATTATTTTTATGTGTGGCTTAAATTAGATTTTAAAAGCACCCTCTTTTCAAACATCTCATCTGAAAGTCTGTGTGATTTAGGTAAATTGGTCATGGTCGCATATGAGAAAAGTCTTTCGACAGGACCCGATGACGGAAGAGGTGTGTTATATTTTTTAAAAACACGTTTAATTTCAGGGTATCGATTTAGCATCGATACATCCCGATCCTGGTCCGCTAAAAAATGAGAAATAATGGCATCTGCCTTTGAGCGTTGTATTTGGTACATATCTCCCGAATCAGGCTCTGAAGAATCAGTGTCAAACTCAAAATAGCTGTCTTCATATATATTATTAGGTGTGACTTGAAGCGTTTCAGGTGCCTCATGGATTTCCTTGATTACAGCTCCTTTAAAAATAGATTTGATTCTGGAATGGTATTCTAAAGGATTTAAATAACGAAAGAGTACAAAACGTCCATGACATCCAAATTGGATCAGAAGTTTTTAGAAAAACGCAGACATACAAGATACATACTGATTGAATATAGAACCGCATTTATTAAAAATATGCTTAAAAAATTAATCAAATCTACCCATGTAATTAAGATTACTGACTATTGTAATCAAAACTAATGATTACAAATGTAGTCATGATTGAAAGTAATCAAGATTAAAAGTAATCATGATTGATGTATTCATGATTACTTTCAATCAGATTATTAATCCGATTACAAAAGTAGTTGATTACGCCCAACTCTGTTTATAACGACTGTCAAAGATCCGCAAATGACAGCCGGGACCAACGACTTAACGTGCTTTCCGAGGCACGGAGGAAACTCAGTATGTGATAATGGTCACCAATCCACGGACCAACCTCGGCAAGCACGGCTTAACCTTGAAGGTCGACCCGTGCGGCTGTTATAATTTAACCACGAGCTCCTCATTCATACAGTATACAAAACTAAAAATAAACAGTTGATAGGATTAATAATATTTTTTTTTTTTTTTTTTTTTTTCATCGCTGGACATTATACACAGCGCCATCTAGTGCCACACTAAGCAACGAGGCTTGTGTCGTGGACACCAGATAGTTGATATACTACATAGATACTTTTTTTGTTTGTAAATACATACTTATTATACATTTATAAACATCCATGACTAGGAAACAAATGTCCATTCACTATCACTCAAACATTTGCTCCTACCGGGATTCGAACCCGGGACCCTAAGAACGTAAGGCAGCCTCATTACCGCTGCGCCAATCGGGTCGTCAAATTACTTTGCCACAACCTTGAGTGCTTCTGTTAATAGACTTATTGATGAAAAATATTGATTTCTGTGTATTCATAATGGTGTTGGTATGTACGATTAAATCAACACTGTTACTTCTGCATACGTTAGTAACTTATAAATGTTCTAGATACGGTAAATTACTTTTTAATACAGTTGCTCAAAAAGTGGTGTATTGCAGGGACGTATAGCGTTCGGGAAGTGGGCTATTACATACTAGTGCTTGTTTTTTACCTTTCCCGAACTAGTGCGTTCTCTTTCCCAACTGTCAAAATAATGTCTATTAAAAAGAAAAACCAACCATGAAGTTTTTACTAAAGAGTTTTTGTGATTCATACAAATACGTATATTTCTAAAAAGAAGCTACTAATTTATTTCAATATCAGATTTAATGATTTAATTGAATGAGTTAGGTTAGGTTTCATTTTATTTCATCTCATTAAATTTCATTTCATATCAATATAAAAAAAATCTACTGAAGACTAAGCTGTATGGATAGTTCCCTTTGCCTACCAAAATGGGTGAAGAAAAAAAAAACTCTGCTTATATTCTACGGTTGGCGCCATTTTCCAGAAATTTTCTTTGCGAGTTTATTGTGTTTTTATTATTTTATTAAATTGCTTCATTTTTTCGCAACTGTATTAAAAATAGTCGTTCAGTACACTTGCGGAACCGTCATTGCAACTTGTTCCGACTGTCAACCCTCGCCTTCGGCTGCACCTCGGCTCGGGTAGACATTTGTCGGAACTCTTTGCAATGACAGCCTTTCCGCACTTGTAATGAAATATACTACCTATTTCAGCATTTCATTTAATAACTCAAAAGTTTTTTATAATCTAAAATACTACTATGTCATTCGCATTTGCTTTAAACTACTGTTGACTAAAATATAAAATAAAAAAAAATATTAAAATTAGGCTGAAAATTAGCACTTTTTGAACGTCAATTAGATGAACCATAGATAACACTGCGTTACACGATTTTGGTACCCTCTTAACTGATAGCTGGAATGAATAGGTAATGAGTCACAGATGAAATGTTCCAAACATATGTGGTATCCATCACGTCTAGTTTTCGAGGTACAGTCAATTATATCGTAGGAATACCTTTACTTTGGAAAAGTTGTTTGTTTTTATCTCCTTTATTAAAATATGATGTAAAAAAAAATTATAACTACCCTGTTACCGCCGCGACAGCAGAGCCACAGAAAAGCACTATACTACAAAAGTATGGCCAGAAAGGTCAGAGTTTGTTTGCGGAAAATCTAATGTGAAACATATACCATTGATAGATCCTAAAAATGTCATTTTACCTCCCCTCCACATAAAACTTGGTTTGATGAAAAATTTTGTGAAGGCTATGAATAAAGAGGGAGATGGATTTTTATATTTAAAGACAGTATTTTCAAAATTAAGTGATGCAAAACTCAAGGAAGGGATATTTGTGGGACCGCAAATACGCACATTGATGAAAGACCCAAATTTCGACAAAAAGCTTACTAATAAGGAACTTGACGCCTGGTTATCACTTAAAGCAGTTATAAAAGGGTTTTTAGGGAACCACAGAGCCGAAAATGCGGAACAGCTGGTTAACGACATGTTAAAGGCATACGAAAAGTTGGGTTGCAGAATGTCATTAAAAATTCACTTTCTTCATTCTCATTTTTCTTTCTTTCCATCTAATCTTGGTGCGGTCAGTGATGAGCAGGGTGAGAGGTTCCACCAGGATGTAAAGAAGCTTGAGGAACGATTTCAAGGTCGTTGGGACACAACCATGCTAGGTGATTACTGTTGGCATTTAAAACGAGAAGATCATTCAGAGCACAAAAGAAAAAGTTAAATTTTCATGATATTTTGTATTAAAATTTTATAAAATGGCTTTTTTTGAGTTTTTTTTACCTAAATGATAAAATTAAACTTGATGAATGTAAAAAATTCTGGTTGATTTTATTAGATTTCTTTAAAATATGTTTTTGCCTTTTAATTTTTAATATAAATTGGCACATTCTTACAGAAGAAAAATGAGACGTGATGAAAAGAAAATTTGTATGTATGTTTAATAAGCGATAGGTATAAATAAGAAAACATGACATTTCAAAGCGGGTACTCAAAATTTTTTTTAATTTGTAACGCAGTGTAATACACTATATAATACAAGATAGATGTGCAACTGAGGTTTTCGTTTTAAAAACTGTGTACCCCAACTGTTAGATGGCGTTACTTGTCTCAATGTACCCTCCGCTTACGCTATCGCTCGCTAGATGGCGCTTGATGGCGTTACTTGTCTCAATGTACCCTCCGCTTACGCTATCGCTCGCTAGATGGCGCTTTTAGGTTTTGTTTCTAGTAATAAATCCTTTTATTGAAGAATGATTGTTATTTATTTGTGTGAAATAAATGAATTCTTATGTGTATAAAAAAGACTATGATAATAATAATAATAAATAAAATCTTTATTCAGAATCTTAAAAGGTAAATAAAATACATTATGAATCTAAAAACTAACAATGTAGGTATAATAATGTATGATGCCTGTACTAGGATAATCCTGTATCACAGGCTGCAGGAGCTCTAGCAATATGCTGTATGTAGGACAGAAGTTATTTCTTTTTATAATATTTAACATTACGTGACAAAATTATTTGGATTAACTTAAACTCTAATAACTTAAAACTAAACACATAAATATTGGTACACGAAAATTTGCGTCAGCAGAATTTATTATAGGTTGCAAAAACACATTCGAGGCGCTCTTGTAATATTCGATATTTGCACCTAGCGACTAATGTGCTTACAATAAATAAAATCGATGGTAAGTATGTCAGCGCAGTAGTCAGTTATTGCCATGTTGTTTCAGCAATATGCGTCAAACGCGGAAGTCTGACCTAGAGTATGACGCTCTACGCGCCCTCGTAGTCGATGGAGTTGATGTACCTATATTCTGCTAATTTCTTAGCTGGGCACTCAACATCTCCCGTTTTGTGGTTGTTGGGCTTCTTATAACGCGAGCACGTCGCACATTTAGGGGTGTCCGCTTTCTTCGCGCACTCAGACATCGAGTGTCCTGCTTCACCGCAGTGACCACACGTGGAGTTTACCTCTCTGCATGATTTAGCTGCATGACCAAATTGTTGGCATTTGTAGCATCTGGTAACCAAGGTGAAGTCTCTAACAGGGCAGGAAGTCCAATTTATAAAAACTCTTGCTTGAGATATTAAAGCTCTACGTATCTTGGCTGGAACTTCGATAACAAAGTTGCAGGTCGATGCGTCTTTCTTCCCAGATTTGTGGCTAAATTTAACTTCGGCCAAAAAGGTCTCCAGTGACATCGCTGGAAACTTATCGGCGATGTTCTGCTCGTACATGAACCTGAAGACGTCAGCATCAGCCAAAGAAGTCGGCACTCCCACAACCGTGATCCGTGGTTTGCGCTTGATGGGCTCGTCGGCGGTGGTGTCATGATGACAACATCATGATTATTCTAGTCTTGCCTTAAATAAAATATAGAATTCGAAACATACACATAAGAATTTACTTAATTCACAAAATAAATAACAATCAGTCGTCAATAAAAGGAAAATCATTCTTCAAAATCTTAAGCTAGGAATGACATCAATAAGAGCCATATCAATAAATGAATGATAGATAGAAATGAAAAATATTTAGTTTTTTAAAGAATTTATTTCCTTTTTTACAATGTGTGTTATAATAATATACATACAATACAATACATCCAAAAAGCACTTAACTCGTCGAATTTAAATCGAAAAGGTAAAATCGAGGTCCACTATACGTATAGGTACACAGCGTTGGATCAATCGTTTACGTATCTTATCACAGGGTCCAAGGGAAGAGTCCAACGTTTATAATAGCAGATATCTAGAAAACAAGCACAGTTTTAGATCGTAAAAGAACACAAAACAGATCAACAGAACACCACGAAACAACAAACGTAATTTAAAACTGTTTTCAAATGTACCCCCACTGTTACTGTGTAATAAATAAACTACTTGAAGTGAAAACGAAAAGGTCTTATTTATTTTGCAACAATATTTTAAAATGTATCTGTAATGTAAAACATGTTGAAATAATAATAATAAATAATACTTTTTTAGGGGAAAACTGACCAAAATATTAATATTAGCATGAATTAGGAAAAACGAAAATTTTATCAGCCTAGGGTAATTTAGGAACAGTCACATGTGGGACTTAAACCCTTCAATTGGCAGTCCCGGATTAAAACGTATTTTTTTACTTTTTTTTTAAATTATATTTCTCATTTGGGGTAAATAAAGAAAACATATGTAAAATTTAAACAAATATATTATATTAACTATGTTTTTTCAATGTCACTTGTGTGTGACATTGCCAGCTATCCTACAAACATTGGACACATTGTATACGTCACGTGAAACGGACATAACCAGATTAACATGTTAACAAAATAACAAACTAAATTATCAATGTTTCAAAAACATAAGTCTTCTAACTATTTTTGAGATCCATTTACAATTTAGGAACCATAAAATATATGTTATAATGACTACTCGCATTACAAAATAAAAGTTTAATAAATTCTAACAAAATAAAATACACCTTTTGTTACAAAAAATAGACGTATACAAACAAAAAGAAACATATAATTATTTATTTTTATGAAATAATAAGAAACAATTTTTTTTTACTGTGAAACAGAGTCTCTGTTCACATTTTGAACACAATACCATAGTTTTTCCGCTCTTACACAAACGACATCGCCCCTGATCGCCGCTTTTTTGCAGCAGGTTCTGTTGATGTAAGAAGCATTGGTGATGACTCATTATTGGCTATTTGTCTAGTGCGACGACGTGTTGTTGCTGAACTTGGTGTCAGTGGAGATGTTACGGAACTTGTAGATGGTGTAGGTGGTACAAAGCATGGAGGTAGATTTTGAGGTCTAGCTACAAACGAAGATGAGGATGATATGGATGGCAGGGATTCATTTTGGTTTACGGGGGTATTGACGTCTTTTTCCGACTGAGTTCCTGATTCTGGCTCTGGTTCATCTAAGTCACTAAGATCTTGAAGTAGGTCATAAATTTCAGGCGAAATACTTCTCACGGACGAAGAACCACTAAATTCATTTCTGAAGTACTCACGTGCTACTATTCTTCTTTCATCATCATCTTCAGATTCTAATTCCGAACCTTCTGAATCTGGAGGAGGTAACAGAGCCAGAATTTTCTTAGATCTCCAAGCGTTCTTCGACATATTACTGGAAGGAATACCGTTAATATTAATATACAACTGTAAAAATGTGACGTAAATTAAGTAGACATTAATTGGCAATGTCCGTCATAAATGACAAACATAAAAGTAACTTCTTGTGGTACCTAGTTGGCAATGTCCGTTACAAATGACAAACATAAAAGCTACTCCTTGTGGTACCTATTTGGCAATGTCCGTTAGAAATGACATCTGGATTTTTTGAATTTTTTAAGAAAATAAACCAATATTATCGTGATAAAAACAATTGAATTCAATCAATTGATGATTATTTTAACAAAATTACACATAACATTTATATAAAACAATCAAATACTTACATGATAACAATATTTTGGACGAGTGCAAACTAAGTCTACCGTTACAATATTTGAAATGACTGGCACAACACTCCTTACGAGCGAGAGAGCGATTCAAACGCGTAAGTGTGAAAAGGATAGCCTAATAGACGCTTTATGCCGCGCGAGAGCTGCAACCATCACTTCAAATTACGCTTGTGTGCGTTTTTATTCTATGTCACATAGAACGGACAAAAACGATTCAAGGGTTAATTAGTAATACTTTTATTGTACTGTTATCAACTAGCTCTATCTATTGGCAAAAGTATAAAACTATGGCCAAACAAGCGTTCCTAACCACATAGATGGCAGCACTGTCTATGAAAATTTTGTTTGAAGCCAATGTATGGAAGTTTCACCCCCCTTGTCATTTCTAATTGACGTTGAAGTGCGGGCCCTTCCCTACTACCTGGTGTTGTAGCTAAGAAGAATAAGTGGCAGAACAAACTCCCCAGCAACCGTAATAAGAATTCAGGCATGATGTGAGTGAGTAGGGATTTTCCTACTCACTCACATCCATTGGTATTTACCAAAGAAACAATAGATGAACCTTGTGAAAGATGATTATGGCTACAAGAGGGGTGACTACTGACATGGAGACTAACAGAGAAGTATGGAAGAAGAAGATAAGCTGCACCGTACCCAAATAAATATTGATACAGGCACGAAAATCTGTCTATGTATAAAGCGGTTGATTTTTTTCGTAGTCCATGATTGATCTCATAGCAAAATTTGTCCTTATTGATGAGAAGATTGACAGAGGTCATTCTACTTGTCAGGTTTTCAGTTTTTTTTTTTGTATAAAATGGGCCTACTCTTGACCTCAATCTAGTCCTGACGACAGAGATGAGGCTAACAATGGGACGAGCTAACCCAAAAGAAACCTAATAAATAATTCGCAACTTGGGGTCATATGAACTTAAGGTAGGGTGTGATTACACTTGGTGTAATACTTATCCTGTAATAAAACCGTGCTATTTTACCATGTTTCAGCCGCAAGGGTACGCGCCTCCGCCAGGTGTGGGCGTCGGCGAGGATGGCGAAGTCAAAGGATTCGACTTCAACGAGCAGTCTATCAGGAGGGGCTTTATCCGCAAGGTACCTATACATTTTGATACTCTTAATAACGGACTGTATCATTTATTTATTATAATTATTATTATTTATTAGGCTAGTTTCCCTTTCCACCATCAATAAATTGCAAATCTATTTAGTCCGTCAGTTGGAAAATAATGGGCAAGTATTTTTTGATTTTGTAAATGAATGAATATTGATAAAGATAAAACGCATCATAACTCGGAAATGGGGGGTCGTGACGTCAGAACGCACTTAAAATTATACCACGGCGCGCGGCGTGACATATTGAGAATTTTAAAAGCGTCGTATCTTCGTCAATTTTGGTTTACGCAACAAAAGAAAAAATACGTGTCAAATATTTTTGATAATCTAACTGACGGACTAATTAGTTTTTTTTGTCATCTACCCTATTGCGCAATTAGCATTGGTTTCCTTTAATTTTAACCTGGCTTCTGCGGCCACTGACCATTGTCGTGGCCTGTGCGAAAGATGCAACAGGAATATATTAAATATTATGCTCTCAAGTTCCGATTCTTTATTACTAACTTGCTCTGTTGTAAATTCCAGGTGTATGCCATCCTGATGTGTCAGCTGCTGGTGACGATGTCCTTCATCGCTCTGTTCCTGTTCCACGCGCCCACCAGAACGTGGGCCCATCGGAACACCTGGCTTTTGTAAGTATTGTATTTATGGGCAGTGATAGCATCCCTTTTGAACGCCAGAGCATAAACGCACACGCGTGCCCTCCACGCCAAGTCACAATTTCACCTACCATTTTGTCACATATTTGTGTCATTTGGCGTACAGGGCACGCGCTTGCTTGTCACGTATATGTGACAACATCGTTCAAAAGGTTAAGATCGATTCGTGTGTGAAGAAAAAGACGTAATTAACATACTAACTGCCACTTTGGTCTTGTAGTTGCAAGCGCTACGGTTGACTATGATGTCTCGGGATTGACTTCCGGGTTGCTCAAAGTGTTATTGGGTTTTTCCCTAAGTGCCTTTCATCTACTTAAAATAGTTTTTTTTTCTTAAACATGCTTGGAATTTTGAGCATTATTTTGGCAACTTTCTTCAAGATAAATCGAAATTGCTGTACTGGCCAGATACATGCGACCAGCGGCCGGCAAAAGTTGTATGAAAATCCATATCTGTGTGTTTAGCGGCCAAATAAATTCATATCTGTCGTGTTATTTAAAAATGGAACGAGCTGCCTCTTACTCTGAAAAATAGCAACCAAGGAGGTAACTTATCAAAGGTTTTATTTAAATTTCGAATTGGCTTGCAAATAGAAAGCGGTTTATGAAAAAAAAAAACAAATGAACTCTTCAACCAAAAAATTTTAATTTCCTCGCATTATTTGAGAAAAGTACTATACAAGCCTTGGCCACAACAAGGCATTGATGGACTTATGTGTGCCTCTGTTGCTGGCCGCTGCAGTAATCTATTCTATACTAATATTATAAAGAGGTAACATTTGTTTGTAAGTTTGTATGTAGGGGGTAATCTCCGGAAGTAATGAACCGATTTCAAAAATTCTTTCACCATTAGAAAGCTACATTCACCCTGAGTAACATAGGCTATATTTTATCCCCGTACTCCCACGGGAACGGGAACTACGCGGGTGAAACCGCGGGACGTCCGCTAGTGTACTATAAATGTATGTACTTAAGTCCCCGTTGTCCACAGCTGGGTCGCGTTCGCGGTGGTGTTCGTGTGTCTGATCGTGATGTCTTGCTGCGGCAACGTGCGGCGGCAGGCTCCCATGAACTTCATCTTCCTCGGGATATTCACGGTGGCTGAGAGCTTCCTGCTCGGGATTACGTCTAGCGTCTACCAAGTTGATGCGGTAAGATTGTACCTTCAATTATACTTTAAAGCCCCGTACACATGTCAAAGATCCGTACGTTATTTTACATAAAGTACAGGTACAGTTCGGTTCAAACTTAATGGCGGCTCGGAAGGTAGCTGCGAGTGACGTTCTGCGCAGATGAAGCATCGCTTTGTTTGTGTAACTCGCAGACCGTCACTTACAGCTAACTTCCGAGCCGCCATTAAGTTTGTAAAGTCTGACAAAGATCTACAAATGACAGCCGGGAGCCAACGGCTTAACGTGCTTTACGAGGCACTGAGGGAACTTGGTATTTAAAGGGTCACTCAGCCATGGACCCAGGCAACCGCGGCTTAACCTTAAGATCCGAGCACCTCTTCAAAATAACTACAGCATGAGAACGAAATGTCGAGAGATGTTATTTTTTTTTTCGAAAATTACAATAAAAAAAAAAAAACTTTGTGATTTAAATTTAAAAAAAAACGAAAAACTCGTTCCGAGTTCGATGATCGAGTTTAGGGCTTTCGGTTCCAGAATGACCTAAAAATAATGGTGTTTATAAAGGGTGTAAAACACCTCTTAACGAAGCCGAAAGGCACTAGTTCTCCCCGTCATTGCGATCATTTCTTTGTTCTACACCATACCTGGGAATCTTCTAGTTACGGAGATGTTGGGGGTCAAAGTTCCAACTTTTTGACAAGTTTTTTTTTTTAATCCAAGTTTTTAATGTACGATTTTTAATTTTAACACACCACGACCTCCGTACTATTCAATCCATCCATCAGCACAATGTTTTGAGTGCGTTACATTGAGTTCTACTACAAAACATGATTTTTCACCCCAAAAAAAAAAATCGTTTCCCAGCAATAATTTTTGCGTAAACTTACTTAGTTTGATGTACAGAATGCTTGGTTGACGGCTTCGTGATGAGGTCTTTTACACCCTGTAAACCTATTTACAAATAACAATAATAAACATATTATGTAGTATTAACAATATTGCAGCCCATTACATTATCCGCATGTTAATGAAATGTAATTGTGTGCAGGTAATGATGGCGGTAGGCATAACGGCGGCGGTGTGCCTGGCGCTGACGCTGTTCGCGTTCCAGACCAAGTGGGACTTCACCATCATGGGCGGTTTCCTGCTCTGTGCTACTGTCGTGCTGCTCATCTTCGGTCAGTAACCATGGACTTTCTTGACAGTTCTTCTCCATAGGAAACGACCAACTCGAACCGTGCACCTTTTTCGACGTTTTATAAGTGCCTAAGGGTCAGTCCACACGCGGTGATTGGCGGCGGCGACCTCTCGCGTCCGGCCCTGGTACAAGCCATGGTCCGGAGCGAGACGGAATGGGACGCCGTCACCTCCTTCTGCGAAGCAGTAATGCTAGAGAAGGAGGTGGCGGAACGTGAGAGGGAGAGAACCTCTCAACGTCCCGGCCGCCGCGGGAGACGCCCCGGGCGTCGGGGGCCACCACCACGTAGCCCCCGGCCACCGTAGGCGCGGGCCTGTGGACGGTGAGCTATGGGCTAGCTCGCCGTCCGTCCGTCTCATGACGACAGGCCGTGTCGACGGCGCGTTCGTGTTTCACGCGCGCCTCAAAGAGAGTCAGCAAAAAGGAAGGGGTCCGTAAGGACCGATGCCTGCCGGGGTTGCGGGACTGTTCCGAAAGAGATACCGTGGCCCCGGAACACAAAGGGCGATGAAGGAACATGGATGGGTTTTAGTCAGTAAAAGTCTGACACTCCCTCCTGCTCCGCCCAGAGCGGGAAGAGTCATTTGATGATTTCCCATACGAAAAAAAAAAGGATCAGTTCACACCGAGACGCGACGCTGCGCGCAGAGCAACTCAAAATATAACTTTATTTACTACATGAAAAGATACACATTTCATTGTGAGAATTCAGGCACTGCGCCTCGACATTGAAATGTGTAATCTTTTCATGTAGTAAATAAAGTTATATTTTGAGTTGCTCTGCGCGCAGCGTCGCGTCACGTCGTGTCTCGGTGTGAACTGACCCTATGTGAAACAAAATATTTTGATTTTGTTGTTATGTTATTTCGAAAAAGTAATTTATTTTCAAGTATACCAGTTACGGCACTTTAGAATTGTCAAAAACAAAATGAGTGTAGTTGGAGTTGTTGCATTGCAACTTTCAGGTTAAAATTATCGTTCTTATCACGTAAATTTAAAGTTTAATAACCTCCCATTTTTCAATCTTGTTCTTAGATAAATCTCTAAATCCTGAAACTAATTAAATAATTTTATTTTTTTTGGCAACTTTCCTTAATGGCCATGTGTCGGTAATAAACTACTTAGCAAAGTACAAACGTATACAATAAAAAACTTGTCATTTCGCGAGTACTTGATTCTTACGTTTTGTTATCAAATAAAGTATTGTCAGTGGCAATAAGCACGCATAGTGCAAAAAAAACTACTCTTCAAATCTTTTTCAAATTTTCAGCAAAGTGAATCCAAATTTACTCATGCATTAATTCCTGCATTACAGGTATCGTCTGTATATTCATCCCCGGCAACAAGATCGTGACCCTCGTGTACGCGTCGATCGGAGCGCTAATCTTCTCTCTGTACCTGGTGTACGACACTCAGCTCATGATGGGCGGTAAGCACAAGTACAGCATCTCGCCAGAAGAATACATCTTCGCTGCTCTGAACCTCTATCTGGACATTATCAACATCTTCTTGTACATCCTTACTATTATTGGAGCAGCTAGAGACTAGGATACTGAAAGAGCCTCGGTTTAGGTGCCTTTACGTCTGGCGTATACGTCGCGGTTACGCAGCGTACACGTCGCGTTTACGCAGCGTATACGTTCGCCAGGATGTGAAGTGTACCTTCGGTTTTGAGTGTGTGCTGATTTTCGATTATTTTGTAGATGTTACAAAGCAGTGTTTTGGTGTTCGCATTGAGGTGCTTCAATACCGCGAATATATATTTGTTTACAAATAGTATTAAAAAAATAACTGCGTATTTCTAATGATGGTAACTCATTACAATAAATTCTTAATTCTATTCTCAAACATTTCTTAACAACAGTTTTCGTGCTGTGTCCATAAATCGATGTTCGCAGTGTCGATGCACCTTTTTTTCAAAAATTCTATATCTTAGTTTGTGATAGAGTACAAGTTAGATTAATATTTTCTGAGTGTGTTGGTAGTAATATTCGTAATTAACGCCGTTTAAATAGGGTAGGTTAGTGATAAAAAGAAATACAAATAAAATGTTTCACAATATTGTATGTGCAACGAATTTCAACAATTATTCTTGTTTAAAAGTTCGGTCGAACCGGTACCGGAATTGCGTACACGTCTCTAGACATAGGACAGTGACAATTCTTTACTAAAGTATACAATAACCATACAATAATACAGTATACACAATATATCAGTATGCCAAGCCACTCATCTACACTAATATTATAAAGAGGTAAGATTTTTATTTTTGTATGTTATGAATAAACTCAAAAACTACTGCGCTGATTTCAAAAATTCTATCACCATTAGAAAGCTACATTCACCCTGAGTAACATAGGCTATATTTTATCCCCGTACTCCCACGGGAACGGGAACTATGCGGGAGAAACCGCGTGACGTCCGCTAGTATAATATATTTCCATACCAGTTTGACTTGCCCATAAATAATGCGAACACTAAAACACAACAGGCATTAAATTAACTTCTCTAGAACTAAATTTTAATAATTTATTCGAACTATTAGTATCAAAAACTTGTTATTAAATATTCCAAAAATATTATTCGAAAATTTGTCTCGTCCTTTTTTTTCGTTTTTATAAAATTTTTCGCTAAAGTTAGTAAGTAGAAGGTTATATTACTTTGCATTTAACGAATGAACCGATGCTCTAACTAAAGGATAGTTATGATGACATGATCCGTCGACCAGGGGCTTATGTAGATTCAAATCTAAATATTAAATCTAAATATTTACATAAACTCACGCTTTTTTCCCATGGGGGGTAGGCAGGAACCACAAAACGCCTCCTGCTATGTATAACGTTTATACTTAGTATAGTTGGTGCCAGTTAAGATGAGAGTAGCGGTCATTGCTCTTTCATTTGAACTAACTATAAAGCAGGTCTTGTGTTTTATTTTTTTAGTCCAATCAAAAGATTTTTTTGTAAATTGCAAAAAACCACTAATTTCGCACTATTCGGCCCGCTGTGACTGACGTAACAACCAATATCTCTTTGTACAAACCAAAACAAATAAACCATGTATCGTTTTTCATTACAAAAAATGTTGAAGATCACTATAGATGACGATTCCAGACTTGAACAGGCTTATTTTTGGTTTTCAAAGTTATGAAGTTTAATAAATGTAGGTGGGTCAATGACCGCCATTCTCATCTTAACTGGCAACAACTATATAACACACGCGTTTGCGAGTTTAGATAGTAAATATCACTACTTATTATTGAACAAAGTCCTCCGCCGCGTCTGTCTCTCTGTTCGCGATAAACTCAAGAACTACTGCACCGATTTTCATGCTATTTTCATCAATGGATAGAGTGGTTCTCGAGGAAAGTTTGACTATATAATTTGTCAAGTTTTTGTATACATTGGCTAAAATATAATGATATTTGTTGGAAGTGTCGGAAAAAAATAAGCCATCTGGGAGCCTTACTTTTGGTCGCGATAACCGACATCCACGCGGGCCAAGCCGCGAGCTTCAGCTAGTGTTATAATAACTCAAAGTACTTTTAAAGTAATCAACCATTTTAAGATCTACTTTAAAGCTGGACGTAAGGTTCACCATACTTAAACACCCTGTCCTAAATGCTTGTCTTTAATGAACATTAAAATCATCTGTTTAGGTCCCAATTTTGATTGACAGCTGAGAAAAGACGGGTCATGTCGATTTGAAAAAGTAATCAATTTTCTTGAAATAATATCTCACTAGAAATAGGTGATATAGGTTAGGTCGCCTTTGCACTGTAATCTATATAAATGTTACCATGCTCGAAATTCTGGAATTTGTACCTTATAACAATGACATAAGAGTCATGTGACGCGTTTTGGTGAATGTCTCGGATTTTAATGTCGAAATTCTACTTAGGATTGTTGCGTAATCGTTGGCAACACTTTCAGTGTTGTCACCATGAAAAAAAAGTGAAAAATTGTTTTTTTTTTCCTAAATGTTGGGTTCTTTGGTTATGGCAGTTATTTTACGTTGAAGGTGGTCGCACCGTGATTGCCAAGTAAGCTTATAACAAAAAATGTGACAGAAAGTAAATCAACAGTTGCGCAACTAATGCCCGTTTACGCAACACCTAAATATTTTTGTATGTTCACTAAAACAGTATGTTTTTATTTAAGCATTACATAATAATGTACTTGCCTACTGTTGAGACATTCACATTATTGAATTGCATAGAAAAAGAAAATATAAATGGCAATATGTAAAATCAACGATGAAACAAAAATATGCGTTGTTTTACATAATATATTGTAACTTTAATATAAAAAAATATAATAATATTATTACCTAATACAAACAAAGGTGGCTTATACTAGAGAACCCATAGAGTCGTAGAGTTGCTATATTAAAAGTTCTGCCTGTATGCTACAATAATGGCAAATAATCAGTATTGTGATATCTACCCTATATGTAACACATACACTATCATTTTAGGCTTAGTACGGTTGATCATCACACTGTAGCAAGTCATTGATGAATGTCAAAATATTTAAGTAATTTTTGTCATGTAACAAATCTTACTGTCATCTGGGACTCGAATCTGTTGGGGTCGATAAAGACATGTTTATTATTGACTACAATAGTACAAATTATTCAATGGGGAAGGCTGGTCAAAGCTGATTGTAGATGGCGCGTCCATAGCTTAGACCAGTCTTTCCCAACGTGGGCGATAACGCCCCCTTGAGGGCGCTGCAGGCCTAAAGGGGGGCGGAGAGACCCAGAAAAAAAAGGGGGCATTGTGTAGGGCTTTGGGGTCGATTTATAATTTCATCTACCTAGCTAGGAAGACTCTTAGACACCGACTGAGCTCTCGACTCTCGACTACATCTTGTGAACATCAACTAATATTAATTAAGATATAGTTCAAACTCGATTCGATATAAAAGACCGCGGGCAATCATGTTTTAACAAGTTTTTGTTAAATAATCCGAATTGTACATTCATAAACCAATCGGCTGGTTCTATATCAATAATCAGTTATAAGTACTTAGCGGTTTTTAAGTATGTTTAAAAAGGGGGGCGTTAAAAAATAATTTATTCTTAAAGTGGGCAGTAGACAAAAAAAGGTTGGGAACCCCTGGCTTAGACTGATGAAGAATCTGACCAATGAGGTCAAACTATTTTTTGAAATATAAAATGACATTGACAGATTTTCAACCAATGACGATGTTTGGTACAAGCGATGCTAGCGCCATTAGTTCCATAGTTGCCATCCCCATTTAACTTTCAACTCAATTGCTTGCTATATTAAAAATTTGAATGGAATAAAAGTAAGAAAAATATTATTTAGTACTCGGACTCGCAAAAAAATATAGCTCGGCTATTATGTATGATATAAATATAATATACAGCCTATAGCACACACGTATAATGTAGCTTTCTGTCAATGAAAGAATTTTTAGAATTGGATCATTAGTTCCTGAGATTACCCCTACATACAAACATACAAACAAATTTGACCTCTATAATATTAGTATATATTTTAGGCACGATGTATATACAAAAATATAAGCATCAGAATATCTAAACCATTGTTATACCCCTAATAGAATCAATTAAACCCAGATGACGGTAAATGTAAATTAAAAAGCAATAATAGCAAATTATTTTAAAATATTTAACTCAAAACCATTACATTAAACTTGATACACACAACCGTATTAATCCTACTTAAGAACTAATTAAATAATTTATAATTATAATAAAGTTAGAATTAAGGTTTTTGTTATTTTTCCTTTAATTAATTAAATGTAAAATATTAATAGTGATTATTGTTTTCTTTTATTTTCTTCACTTCACAATCTTTCATTCATAGTTTTTCATTAAATAATTAATTTTACTTTGAAATAGCAAATACATGCCTACCCTAGGGCCCTACTCTCTAACGTTTCGTTCGTATCATCATCATCATTTCAGCTGAAAGACGTCCACTGCTGGACACAGGCCTCCCCCAAGTGTCACCACATGTCCCGGTCCCGTGCGACTCACATCTAGCGGATTCCCGCAACCTTCACCAGGTCATCGGTCCACCTAGTGGGAGGCCTTCCAACACAACGTCTTCCGGTTCGCGGTCGCCACTCCAGAACTTTTCGGCCCCATCGGCCATCCGTTCTGCGAGCAATGTGCTGCCCACTGCCACTTAAGTTTGGCAATTCTTCGGGCTACGTCGGTGACCCTGGGTTCTGTTGCGGATGTCTTCATTACTGATTCGATCACGCAAAGAAACTCCGAGCATAGCCCTCTCCATTGCCCTTTGGGTGACTAAGACTTCTGATAAGGCCCATTGTAAGCGACCACGTTTCGGTCCCGTTTCGTTCGTATATTCGGATCTATCCGTCTCTCTCACGCGCACACGTGCGCGAATGATCGAATATCCGAATAAAGATCGAAAGATCCTAATATACGAACGAAGAGTAGGGCCTCTGGACCAAGTCCGATGTCCGGGGCCGCATCCACAACTTGTCCGTAGCGGTTTGATCTTTATCTTTTTGAACACCAGAGCATAAACGCACGCGCGTCCCTCCACGTCAAGTTACAATTTCACCGCGAATGTAGGGATTCGCGGAAAAGAATAGGGATTCCAGAGTGTGGCTGACTCTGGCAGAGCCACCATCAGGGATTTTAATTTTGATAACACAAAAATTTAGTCGCTAATTAGTCAAAATTAGTCGCCAAATATCAGATTTGGTCGGTCACTGGTTCAAAAGATATAAGGGCTTATTGGTGGCCCTGCTGGAGAGAGCCTACCCCAGCAGAGCCACATTAATAACTCAAAAACTAGGGCACCTAGCGAAGATCTGTTTTCTCCCATATTTACTCGCTAATTAGTCAAAATTAGTCGCCAAATATCAGAATTGGTCGGTCACTGGTTCAAAAGATATAAGGGTTTATAGGTGGCCCTGCTGGAGAGAGCTTACCCCAGCAGGGTATCATCTCTTTCTTACTTACCGTGTAAATGTAACGGAGCGCAGCGATCTATCTGTCAGCGACTAAATGCAAACATTTTGTTCGATACCTAAATAATTACATATATTTATTGTAGATCTTGTTTTTAGGTAATGAATACTGCTTGCCTTTGGTGGGTTGAAGTTATAGAATTCCTCCAGACGTCGTATAGATACACCTGTCTAAAAACTACTTTAAGTATTTTGTACTTGGTTGTACCACTTTATGGGGAAATTGAATTCTTTAATATCTTTTTAATGACACACCGACTGAATCTGTAACTTGGCGACTAATTTCGACTAATTAGCGAGTAAATATAGGAGAAAACAGACCTTCGCTAGGTGCCCCAGTTTTTGAGATATAAATGTGGCCCTGCTGGGGTAAGCTCTCTCCAGCAGGGCCACCTATAAACCCTTATATGTTTTGAACCAGTGACCGACCAGTTCTGATATTTGGCGACTAATTTCGACTAATTAGCGAGTAAATATGGGAGAAAACAGATCTTCGCTAGGTGCCCTAGTTTTTGAGTTATTAATGTGGCTCTGCTGGGGTAGGCTCTCTCCAACAGGGCCACCAATAAGCCCTTATATCTTTTGCCAGTGACCGACCAAATCTGATATTTGGCGACTAATTTCGACTAATTAGCGACTAAATTTTTGTGTTATCAAAATTAAAATCCCTGATGGTGGCTCTGCCAGAGTCAGCCACACGATTCCAGAACTAATTGTTTATTTCGTGCACACCGTGCACCGCAATTTTTTTGCTTGTCACGTATATGTGACAATGGCGTCCAAACGGTTTGTAAGACTGCGGGAGGGATGTGCTCAAGTATCGCGAGAAAATTCCGCGACCCAACGGTCCACACTACGCACGGATGCGTGAAATAACAACGTGCTGTTCTTAATCACTCCGTACATACACGCAGCAGTGGAATCGAGCCTTAAAAGCGCACATTATTATCCAAAAAGTTGGCAAATAATATACTAAAGTTCTACGCCGCGTCTGACTGTCTTTTCGCGATAAACTCAAAACTACTGCATTGATTTTCATCCTGTTTTTACCAATGGATAGAGTGGTTCTCGAAGAAGATAGTATATAATGTGTCAAGTTTTTGTATGTACATTGGTTAAAATATAATGATATTTGTTGGAGGTGTCGGAAAAAAATAAGCTGTCTGGGAGCATTACGTTTGGACGCGATAACCGAAATCCACGCGGACGGAGCCGCGGGCATCAGCTAGTACAATATGTTTCACACTTGTGGATTTTTTTCATTTCTCTTCCAGTGCGGAAATGAAAATTTCTACAGCAACGGTGTGTTTTTAAAAACAGAATCATAAATACATGTTGTTTTTTTTTAATTACTCTGAAAAAATTAACATTTCATTGTGTTCTGAAATTCAATGTTTTTCATATTAAGCTGTATAGCTGCTCAATCTTTGCTTGTCCTTCAACTATACCGTGGAAAAAATGTATAATTATTAAATCGTAGTTTCCTAATCATTCATGAAAAATTACTTTTCCTTGTTATTTTGTTTCTTCGAAAGTGTATTTATTAAAAAACGTTTGATACTCGCGGGCTTTTGTTACTGCAGTTCTCGGCTCCATAACACCCTCGCCTGCGGCTTGGGCGTGAATCCGCCTCGGCTGCAATAACAAAGTTTCCCCTCTTGTATCAATCCTAGATAATTAATGTATGTATTCGTATATTTATGTGTAATAGTTATGTAATGTGTTAGAATATGTACTTATGTGTAAAATAATAACTACATGTACGAACCGTACGCCTAAACACCTTAAAATTGACAATACTGTATTCAAATAATTTTTATGTTCGTGACGCACTGAAAAACATACATAGTGGAATGAGCGTGTTGTACTCATCATCACCACTGCCTACCCCGTGTCGAACGAAGCGTAATGTTATATGGTGGTAATACATAAGGTAACGAAAAAAATTAGGTACTCAAAACAAAACAACACGCCTATATTTCCGCCATTGTCACAAGCACGTGCTCTATACGCCGAACGAAACAAGTTTTTTCTGAGCCAAAATCTTCTAAAGCGTCTATAGTTTCTCAAAGTTGTGCAAGGAGCGATCACAACGTCATATATTTCGGAAACTTGACACTTTAGAATATTGCCTCATGCAAAACTTGTTTGTATTGATGTCGGCTATCGATTGATATGTGACGTTTTATGTGTGTCCGATCAAATCCAAATTGTGCTGAAGATCATTAGTGAATGGACTTAAACCTTGATAGCTCATCATCTCGGGAACGTGACACAGAACATTTTGCCTCGGACAAAACTTGTTTGTATTGATGCCAGCTATCGATTAATATAGGTCGCGTAGCCGCTACTTTAAAAATAAAAACAAAATGGCGGAAGAAAATCGGCCAAAAAATACAAACCCCTTTGAATTACGCGGGCTGCCCTAGCGGTTCCACCCGAGCGTTTATACAGAAAGTGGGCAACGTCGCAAATAACTGTCAAATATTCTACCTATTTTAATGGGGAAGGCTGGTCAAAGCTGATTGTTGATGGCGTGTCCATAGCTTAGTCCCAATCTGTCCAGTGAGGACAAGCTATTTTGAAATTTAAAATGACATTGACAGATTTTCAACCAATGACGATGCTTGGTACAAGCTATGCTAGCGCCATTAGTTCCACAGTTGCCATCCCCATTAATTTGGCAATATTACTGTAGGGAAATAAGAAATATGGCTAACTAGTGAACTAGAATATTAATAGTGAATTGCAATTACTCATGAACTACTCGTTTCTTCTCATTTTACAACAAAAATAATAATATTGTATTTAACTACAGACTGAATAGTTATGGAGCTACTAGGACGCAAGAGTTGTTGAAACCATAGCATTAGTACCTAAAAGTTAATATTATTTAAGGTGAACGCAGACCTAGCCGCACCGCAGTCGCCGCATTCGAATTCTTCGTATAAAGCTCTATGCAATCTGTGTCTGTGTGCAATCTGTGTCTATGTGTGTGCGAGATTGCATAGAAAAATTCGAATGCGGTGACTGCGGTCCGGCTAGGTCTGCGTTCACCTTTAAGTTACGAAATGCTATGAAAATTGTATTACCTCTTCGGAAAAATAGAAGTAGGAGTTGGACGGCATGGTTGGCGCAGTGGTTCATCGATTGGCTGCTGCGCTGCGTGTCGCGGGTTCGATTCCCACACGGAACAATTATTTGTATGGCATACAGGTAGTTGTTCCGGGTCTAGATTTTGTTAGTTTAAATGTTTGTGAACGCACCCACGATACCGGAGAAATTCCTAGTGTGGGGGCAACGTGTTTATAATAAAAAATAATATTTAAAATATTTTTCTTAAAACTATTTACTTATAATTACATTTCTGAATACACCTGCTACTCATGCTAAAATTATAAAGAGATTAGTCGATAAAGGCACTATTTTTGTGTTTATAACTAAAGATCAGTAACAATTTCTTGTTCAATAATAGAAGGTTGAGATTCGTAAGATTGGAAGCCGACCCCAACATAGTTTGGAAAAGGGACGCAGATAACGATGCTAAAAGAAGAACAATAATTCTTAGTGTATCTAGTTATAAAAATCCATTGTATTTATACGTTTATTTTTACGAACAGTTACAAATAAAATGTTTATTCAATATCTTAGCTAGCGTTTAATTTAATAAATACCTACCCCACAATTCCTATGAGATTTCACCTTACAACGCAATCGTGGGACGTAGCTGTTGGTCGCAACCGCGACTACTGAGAACGAGGTACTGAGTTCGATTCCCAGGTCGGGCAAAGTGTTATTGGGTTTTTCCATCAGGAATTTCTCAGTAGCAGCTACGGAGTCTGGATTAGTACCCGGTTGATGGCAATAAGCTCGCTCCCTTTTACATGGGACTCATACATAACGGGCAAAAAGTCGGTGTACTATTACATACACCACTGTTACGTTCGTAGGTCGTAGGACGTACCAAAATACTACATTATATTATGTATGCATTATGGTGTAGAGTTTTTTTTTTTGTTTTTTTTTCGATGGGAATTCAAATGACCGTTCCCGCCGCGCTCTGAGCGGAGTGGAAGGGAGAGTGTCAGATTTGTAGGTACTGACTAAAACCCCTTTGTGTTCCATGGGCCGCGGTATCTCTTTCGAACAGTCCCGCAGCCCAAGGTGTAGAGCTTCAGTTATTCTTCCCAGGTAAGTAGTTGCTTTTACTTAGTTTATCTTTGATTATAATTATTCTATTAAAATGATTCCAGTTCAAAGGGCATAAGCGCCGTATAGTACAGGCATTTGATTACATTAGACATAATTTAATCGTGGTCAAGTCACGTGAGGACCATGCAGATTATAGTGTCTGATTTGGTCTTTTGAAGAAAGAACCACGCAGATTTGAGTGAACCTGTCTAGTCAGTGTAGTATTTTACATGAAGCGACTGCCTATCTGAAGTACCTATCTGACCTCCACAACCCAGTTAGTACCGGGTAATACGATAGGTACCCCTTGGTAAGACTGGTTGTCAGACTTTTTGGGCCTCTGACTACCTAACGACTGTCAAAGATCTGTAAATGACAACTGGGACCAACGGCTTAACGTGCTTTCCGAGGCACAGAGGAAACTCGGTATGTAATGGGTGGTCACCCATCCACAGACCAACCTAGGCAAGCACGGCTTAACCTAACGATCGACCCGAGCGGCTTTTATTACTTAGCCACGAGCTCCTCACCACACCCCTCCATCTCATCAAAAATATGCTCACACACCGAAAATTGTTTGAAGTTTGATACCTATTCTAAAATAATGTTCTAACTAAGTAGGTATACGAATTCCGGCAAGCAAGGAAGAGGAAGTACCTATCTATAAAATAATATGTACCTTACTGATAAACAGTGTTTTCCAAATATAAATTATTATCAGGCAAATACCTAATATCGGCATTTTCCACCAAAACAAGTTTAGATTTGTTTTGATTTAGAGGGATAACCGCAAAGGAAAATAAGTAATGTTCATTGTTTTTCATCATCATCCTAGTATGTGGTTGGTTTATACGTACATACCTAAATTAGATAGTATCTATCTATGTAGAGTCCAGAGGTTCCCAACTTTTTTTCTGGTAGACCACTTTCAAAATTTTCTGATTTCGGGGCTGCATTTTTTTCAAGCCCGTGGACCAAAAAAGAAAAGCAAGAAATTTGCAATATTATTTTTTCGCGCTATCTGTTAAGACTGCATGAGGACCGCCGTAGCTCCTAAGGTTTCTTTTTTTGGCAAAAAATCTGAAAATTAGAATCTTATCTTACCTTCGAAATGCTTTTTTAAAATCTCCATACGACCATTTTCACCGAAATACAACCTGTCATCAACGGAACGTTTGTTTTTTTTTTTTTTTCGAGTAACTTATTATCTGCCTACATCGGTCTACATTGATAGATAAAGTCAAGCCAACATTTTTGTTCTTTAGTATCGAAACCAGATTACATATTCGTGGACCCCCACTTACAACATGAGAAAAATACTGCTACTTGTATCGATAATGTTTTTTGTTGCTGCGATTACATAAATAAATCCATCGTAAATTACCTGCCTTCAGATCATAGTGGTCAGACGGTTACTTTCGCGTACAATAGACAATTACAAAGAATTCAGATACAAACTAGACAAATAACACCCAGCAATCTAGACAAATTTAATAATAATTTAATTAGCAAGTTAAGTATACCGGGTCATATTAGAAACAATGCAAATGTATTTTATGAAGAATTCTTTTCGGTAGTGCACACCGAATTTAATAATACTTTAAAAAAGAAATCTAAAACTATTGGCCCAAAGTTTATTTTCAGTGACTGGGCAACACAGGGTATTCGGAAAAGTAGGGAACGATTGTTTGAGCTGTACGGCCTTAAGCCTTACATCAACACTGAAGCTTTTAATAAATATGTTGCTACTTACTCGAAAATTTTTAAAAACACTTGCAAGGTAGCCAAATCCTTATTCATTAGCAACAAGATTAAATCAGCCGACAACAAAATAAAAACGGTTTGGAAAATCATCAACAGTGAAACAAATAGAAATAAAAAACAAGGTAATGACTTCACACTAGAGACATCGCGTGGCCTTGTGAGCTCCAACAATGAAGTTAGTAGGATATTATTGGGCATTCTACTCCACCTGCCGTTCCTTCGGCTCACTCCGTTCGCCTCCGTCACTCTCGGTGGAGTAGAATGCCCAATAATATAAATGAAATCCACAGGTTCGGCGCCTATTCCACCCGATGGAATGATCATCGCCGTCACTCTCGATGCAGTAAAATGTCTAATACTGGTTTGGCGCCTATTCCACCCGATAGAGTATGAATTTAAATACTTACAGTCATTTTATGCGACATTCGATTCCTGCAATTTTAGTGAAAGGTTGGATCATACTCATACAGCTGACACTACTAGCTTACTTGTTAACAAATAAGGGCGCTCGCTGCTTAAATCACTAGCCTAAAATTCAGGACAGATTGTCTCATGTCTCTTCACAAAGCAAGAATTAATATGCACCTACAGGCTCACGTACGTTCTATTTCTGTGACCCAGATTAGGCACCAAGGACATCTGAACTTTAGGCTACCGTAAACATTAAACTAAAATTTGGGACAGATTGTCTCATGTCTCTTCACAGAGCAAGAAACAGCATACACCTACAGGCATACGCACATTCTATTTCTGTGACCCCAGATTGGGCACCAAGGACATCCAAATGTTAATTTAATTAATTAATACAGCTAACACTACCTTACACGTTAACAAATAATAGCGCTCGCTGCTTGAATCACTAGCCTGAAATTCAGGACAGATTGTCTCATGTCTCTTCACAAAGCAAGAAATAACATGCACCTACAGGCACACGTACATTCTATTTCTGTGACCCAGATTAGGCACCAAGGACATCTGAACTTTAGGATACCGTAAACATTAAACTAACATTTGGGACAGATTGTCTCATGTCTCTTCACAGAGCAAGAAACAGCATACACCTATACCTATAGGCACACGCACATTCTATTTCTGTGACCCCAGATTGGGCACCAAGGACATCCAAATATTAATTTAATTAATTCAAACAGCTAACACTGGTGCCGATTCTCTTGTACACCGAACTAACCTAAACTAAAACTAAAATTTCTTATTTTTAGTTAGTTGGTTTTGTTAAGTTATTCTGAAAACAAGATTCTCTAAACTTAAATAAAGTTTTGACACACTTAAATTCGAGTTTGACAGTCACCAAGTTGAGTAAACCATAGACTAAGATTGCACTAGAGCTTAAACGAAAATGAATGAAAGTGAACGAAAATGATCTGAATTGCAAAAAAAAACCTGAGTAATGACACTAATGACTGACACTTTCAGTCAATATCTGACAGTGACATTGTCAAGTTACTTTTTTTCGGTGTGTTCGCTTTATTAACCATGATGTTTGGAAAAGGTTTGTTCGTTTTAACTAGTAATAAGTGTAAATTCACACATATATAAAAAACAACTTTTCTCAAAATTGGAGGTCTTTAAAAATGTATTTTATAATTAGTACAGTTCGTTTTTGTCTATCCACATAATTATATTATCCTGGTTAAGTTTGATTATAAATAACCATTTTTGGACATCATGTCCTTAAGATCGAATTTTTGTTTGCTTGAAATCTCAAACAAACAAAAAATCAACCCAAATTTATAAATAATAATCAATCAACCGATAGGTTTTTAAAAATAATAAAAAATTAAACTCCTTTGCCATGGGGACTTAATACGACCATACCTTGTTACTTTGAATTATGAGCTGTCAAATCATATGGATTTCTTCAATCGTTTATGTTTAGCGTTTTAATTGCCGCAATTATTGTAATAATGCCTTAATGTAGCGAGTTAAATTGTATAAATAGGGGAGTTCATTAGTTTCTTAAGGAAAGCAAACTCAAAAAACAATGGGAGTCTGCCTTACGCAATAAAAAAATTCAAGTAAAGTTTTTACCGCACGTTTGTGTGGAGTGTATTTCATAGTATACAGGTGAGTTAATACAGTAACATAGCATACTTTTATGCATTACTTACTAATTTGTGTCATTCTTGGTAGGTAAGTAACAAAAAGTTAACCTAAGTGGTTTCTTAATCATTTCAGAAAGACAGCGGTACCATCGGTATTCTGTTTCACTGAAGCTAAACCAGAAAATCCAGCCGCCCTCGAACGACTTTCAGTTTTTAGAAAAAAAGGCAGAAAAAACTATTTCAGGAAAGTTTTGAAATAGAACCGCAACCTTCAACCAGTTGTTTTACTTCCATGTATGCAACAGCATTAGAAAAGGTGTTGAAGAAGAAGTAAACACATTAAACAACAGTGAAGACGAATGTATACAGTGCACCTAAGTTTATATCTAAAAGTATTCAAATTGACCACGAGTATGTCTACAGGTCTATTACTAGATACAAAGAGGATGATAAATCCATAAAGTTTTACACAGGTTTCGAATCCTATAAAAAAATTCAGTTAGTTTACTCAACTCTAAGTGTAATGAAGAATCTAATTGTGGAGAGTGTATTATGAAAAATATTAAATAAAAGAGTACTTTTAATTCTGCTTTTTTACTATTTTCAAATAGTGTTTAAGTATACATATATTTATTTAGAATTGCAGGTTCTAAATGATGTACATAAAAGTTAATTAAATGAGTTAACATTTCATTAAAATATGAATCATCTCGCCTTCATGTCCTTTTGTAATTTTTCCTATATGTTCTTTCCTTAGAAGCGTAAATGACAAAATTACAGTATTGTTAGCGGGAGTAATATAGCTGTCCTTGATTGATTGCTTTACACTGGTCTCGTAAATAAGTGTAAATGCCATCAGAGGTAAAGTGGGTGGTCAAAAGATGGCGATATTCATATAAATGCTGTCCTTTACGCTGAGTGTTACAGCTGAAAACAAATAACAAAAAATTATATTCAGAAGCTTTATTTATTATACTGTGATCAGATGAAATAGTATTTTCTTTATAATCACTGTTAGTATGGAGAGCTTTCTAAAAATTTGACCAACAAATGTATTCATTCACCTATGAACATATTCTTGGATTGCCTGTCTGGTGATGGGAAGTGGAGAATCCGCATTTATATCACTGAATGTATGACGGTGACGGCTGTTGTATGGTGTGTGGTGGACACTGGTATACGATGTCGTCTTGGCCCATGCAGTCAGCACCAAAGTTCTGGTCTCGATCATACGCTTCTAATCTATAAATTAAAACAAGATAATTTGCCAAAGAACACAAAATAATCTAACCTAAAATATTTTTATTCTTTCTTGAAAGTTTCTAAAAAATAGTTATTTCATATTACACAGAACCTGGAAGTGGCTTTGAGTATGAGAAATGAATTTACTACTTCTTTTCCAACTAATAACAAGTGCAATACATGTTCAGTACAAAAATCCCTTGGAAAATTTTCATAAATTTTGTTTGTATCCTATATAATAAAATAACACTACATTTACCTTTCTACCGAATCGACAACAACTGCAATCACGTTGTGCTTCCATAATGACCTCAAAATTATCCAAACTCTCAAGAAATACGAGAGAAATGTACTTTGAAAATTTTAGTTCATGACAACTAATTTTATTCCACACCTTTTTAATCGCGATTAAAAATAGTCTGATTTAGTTTGACAATCTTAATTTTAGGTGAAAAACGTCAATTTCAGAATAGCAAAATAGCCATTTACACCAAATTGAATAACTTAGTGCTGTCAAACTATAATCTGTTTAAGTCATGTCACTTTATACAATTTCAGAATGGGAAACGTCGTTTGACAGGAACAAACTAAATTTTAGTGATTTTTAGTCTAGTTTAGAGATATTTGTGACAAGAGAATCGGCACCACTACCTTACACTACACGTTAACAAACAACTACTGCAGTTGCTCACTTGCGCTGCTGTTACTCTACGTTGCGCTTAATTAAAGATGCTTTCACACTCATACAATCGCCTTCTAAACGGTTTGCGCCGTCCCGTGTTCGACTATTATACTATACTCGCCGTATCGGAAACGCTTTCATCAGACAGTTGTCACCACGTAGTGTAAATGGTATTTTATATGTGCAAGGCTGCAATCTTGCAACATGCAGTCAAAGCAGTTTTGAACTTGAGTATGTGTGAAAGAATCATAATGTTGAATGTAACATGATCGTCGTTAACGTTGTAGTACCTATATAATTAAAATTTAGGTTTTTACAGAATGTCTATAGGTAGGTACTTCGCATACCTATATGTCTTGCTTACATTTGTTGTAATCTAGTTTAAATAAGTTATAATAAAAGTAATACTTATACCTTATTATTCTTGACAAATCTTTTCTGAAGTTTAATAACAGCTGATTACTGCGTCTTTTTAGTATAAGTAACTGTAACATTTTGAAAATTAGCTTTAACGTGAATTCGAAATCTTGTACTGCCTTTGTATTTTACCTGTAATGATTTGATAAGAACATAACCAATAATTTCAACCTGATACAGGATTCGAACATGAGTATTTAGTGCCTAAATTTACAGGACATTTAAATTTTAGACAAATAAGTAATAGCATATTTTAATATATTTTTAAATCATAAGTAGCGAACATGTATTGGCTACAACATTGTCGGGTTCGATAAAACGAAGGTCTTAGATTTCATTTCTCACGATAAAATTGTTAATTTAACAGAATAATAATTAATTCCGTTTCATTTTGTTGCATAACATGTTGCAGACAATAATTTAGTCTTTTATAGAAAATTCTAAATATCAATGTAGTAGTAGGAAGAACTCTGGGTATTTACCCTAAGTACCCAGATCAAATACCTACATCACCTAAAACAACTTGTTCATGTACCCGGCTAGCAAAGTAAAATCCTGTTGGTTGATAGGTATGCGTATGCGGATTTCATCGTTCCTGTTGAAACTCGTTACATAGGGCTTGTAGGAATGAAATTCAATTCCTTCTATAGTGTTATCATAAAAACACTCATAATGTAATTAGAAATTTATTATTAACTGTTCAACACAATAATAATTAAAACAAATTAAATACAGACATATTATTATCAATATACCATTTTCTAATACACACTGCATTATTTAATGCACAATTCATTCTATGGTTCACACAGTTAAAATCAGTTTTATTTTTACAGAACTTCTTTTTTAATGTCGCAAAATTAGGACATCCCTTCTCACCTATATCAATCACTTCACAGTTTGCACATAACTCTTTAATCCACTTTATTTTTTCCAAACCCTTTGTGATAATTTTTTTATTTTCTAAATATGGTAAAATAACGCGTTTAAACTCTTTGTAGTCAATGTAGCCCTCACTCCAGTAAATTCCTCGATTTCTTTCTATCCACCTCACTTGTTTTTTTTTCTTCTTGTGTTAGGTAATGGAATGGATATGGTGGTTTTACCAAGAACGTCTGTGTATGATCCTGACTTGCAATGGTCAATTCTTTTATAATAAAATTATTTGTAGAATCTTTAAATCCTTGGAGTTCAACTATAAGGTACTTCATGATATCTTCTTAACAATGTTACTTAATGGTTTGTATTCAACAATGCAATCGTTCAGAATGAGACAGTATGCTGAAGTTTGATCTGGTATCTCTGAATCACTCTCAATTTCTACTCTCACATCCACAACCGGACCTGTCTTTAGATTATCTGCTTGTCTAGAGCAATCGACTACAAACAGCGGTGCTAAATCTCTAAATTGTTTCTCGCTTAGAATGGGCTCCGAGCGACGTCCGTAATACGACTGTTGAAATCTGATGTATTGCTCGTATAATAAACCGATTCTGTTATTAGCAAAACTCACATTTAAGTTTTCATATGGAAAATAGGTTGAATTGAGATACACTCTTACGTCTCGAACATGACAGTGATCGAATTGAGACATATCAGAACTTGCATTGTTTTTTCTATTTGTCTGTAGACCAATAATGACGTATCTTGGTTTTTCTATTTGAGATGAAGTTTTGATAGACCAGGTATGTTTTGTAGTTTTAGGCAAAGCTGGATATTCGTACAGATCCCAATTTCTGTATATCATTTGAAGTGGACGATCTTTTTCTAAGACTTTTAACAAACCAATTTTTTCTTTGTCTGATACTTTAACATGCGGTACGCGCCATATGATTTTGTTGATCTGAACATCATCCACTACTTCACCTGTATTAAGTTTTACAGCGTTCAAATTAGTGTTACTTCGTAACAATATCAGTTCATGTCTGCTATTTATCACGACTTTTTTAAAATCTTCAGCAAAACCGAGGACGTTACGTAGTGGTATAGAAGCAGAAAACCTTCCTCCATCAATATTTTTTATGCCATCAATATTCCAACCCCAGGCATTAGACATTTTTGATTCACTTTCGTTCATTGAAATTAATGATTTCATGGTTGTTGTTATACCTGCATTTTTTATTTTATCAATCTCCACTCCATTTAGCTCATACCTAATATCTTGGAACAAGTAGAGTAAAGCATTGTTCGTAAAATTGACACTAGTAGCTTTGTCCTTCGTATCTTTTTTGGTAACCATAACAGTTCCTTCCAAATATAGGGTGCTAGCTGATGGTAATATGTACAAGTCCTGTTGGTTGATAGGTATGCGGATTTCATCGTTCCTGTTGAAACTCGTTACATAGGGCTTGTAGGAATGAAATTCAATTCCTTCTATAGTGTTATCATAAGTTGGAGCGGTTAAAACGTCCAAGATATTCATTTTAACAATCCGATCGCTCTAAGGAATGCTTTATTGTCTTTAGTTAATTTTATTTTCTTCTTAGAGACAGGTCTTATTTGATAGGTAGCTCGAGTAGAACTGATATTCTTTACTTGTTGAGACACATTTTTATTGTAGTCAATCATGTTTTTCTTCTAAGATGCAGATATACCTGCACTTCTTCACCACGTAAATTGATTATTCGTTTATTTATATCTAGCAGCCTGATATATATGCAGCTTATATTGTTTTGATTGATTGGAAAGTATATTGCGTTCTTCGGGATTTCTATGATCCTGTATCCAGGTGGCACATTAAGTGCAAATTCGTGAATAATATGACTTGGTTCACCGTTTAGATATGAACCGCTTACAATATCACATTCAATCCTGACTACGGTCGTAGGTAGAATGTTGACTGGAGACTGTGACACATGCCATTTATTTGCTTTCAAGATTTGTTTCTTAAATCCTAATAGTCTTCTAAAAGAGTCTTCTTTGGTAAAATTAATGTCTTTTGTACAGAATATTGTAGTTTTTAAAGTATTATTATTGCACCGTAGTTTGATCACTGCATCTTTTATTTCGGATTTTAAATAATCGCTGATATCTTGCAACTCATAAGTACCCTCTGGCAGTTCAATAACTTCGTTTAAGCCATAATAGAACTTATTATTACTTTTATCAATGTTTGGAATAGAATTAAATGTTGAAAAGTGTAATAATGCACACTCATACTCTCCATCTAGTTGCAACGTATTAGGAAAGTATGTAGTTAACACTGACGAGTCTCCAGTAATCGACAAAGTGAGCGACATCTTGCAAATGATTGAAATGAAAGAAAAGCTTATATTTTATATTACATTTTTATTCCAAAAAGTCCACAAATAATTTAAACATAAATGTCCACAATTGACTGTGTTAAATTTTTGATATCTTGTGTAGTTATAAAAAACATTACAATTTTTGAAATATTGCATCAACTCCATTGGAGGTTTTAAATTTCCATAGCTATCAAAGTATTCACAGTGATTGTATACTTTAACATAAGCTACCCAATGCGTTCCTTCGTTCTTAGAATCGTCTAAGTTAACGATACCACATTCAATGGGTTTCGGCTTCCGAGGTAGTCGATCCTTCATGTAGACCCCACGAAAATATGGAATGTCTCTTGAATACTTTCGGATGTCTACATTAGTTAGAGGGCGATTGGGTAGCATATTTTTCAGTTTTTTGAAGATGTTATAAACAATCCTTTACCACTTTTATACGGCTTAATGTATAAACCCTTGCCCAACACTAAAGCCTCCATAGCTTTATTATGTCGTTCTGTTTCTTGCAAATTTTGTTTGCTTGCTTTGTAGTCATTAACGGTTTTTGCAATTCCCGCTGCTCCGCCAGCTAAACTTCCCAAGGCCGACAAACCAGCGAAAATTGGAATTAAAGGTAGAACTCCTCCAGTCTTTAGTATGGGTATTACTCGGGGTACTCGAATTCGATGATGAATGTTTGGAAATAACTTTTTTGCGGCTAAGTAAGCTGCTTTTATCAAAGTCTTACTATCTTTGCATTTGAGTTTCTTAATTTTTGATTTTATTTTTGAAACTAAGTGTTTAAATGATTTAATGCCGGATCCAGACTTTAGTTTCGCTTTCATAACTTTGCTCACTAGCCAAGAGCTTAGTTTTTCACCTTTCCCTGCATCTTTTGATTTAAGTCTTTGTTTAGCCATGTTAAGTAGTTCTAGATCGGCTTTATGACGATTTGATAAATCTGTATGGTTTGTATACGCAATATCGTGTTGCATGCAAGCTTCGTCTAGCTTATTTACACCTCGGTCACCTCGCGCTAAACGTTTGTGAAGTTTGGTTCCTGGTCCGCAATAGTTGTATCCTGGCAAATGAACTTCGAATGGTAGATTATTAATTACGCTGTTAACTAGTCCACCTCCTTGCATTATTCAATTTATAATGATCAGATTTTAAATGAAAAATGGTTATATAATATTTTAGTCCATTATTGCTGCCTTTTCAATCCAACTGTTTTCTGCACTGTTTAGACCTAACCATTTGACATACAATTTATTTCCTTTCTTTTTCAAAACCTTTTCTATCAAATATACATCAGGATAATTAGATCTTTGCAGTTCTTGTTCGTAGAAAGCTCCTAATATGTTTTGCTTCCGTTGATCTTCTATGTGATAAGTCACTGGTAAAGTTTTATTTACCTTTTTTACAATAAATAATTCAGTCGACCAATTAGGAGTGTAACCTTTCTCAAAATTATGTTTGTATTTACTTATACGAACACAATCACCAACTTTGAATTTAGGCTTTCGCTGAACTAATTCATGTTTGTTTATTTTTTTAATATTTTCTTTGATTACTTGTTCATTGCTTTTGTTTACATTAACTGGTTTAAATTGAATAGTGCGATGTTTTGTGTTGTTATATCTCTCCAATATATCTTCCAATGGTAGACCTAACCACTTATAGCTTCCATTGAGACTAAAATATTTATATAATTTATTTTTACAGTTCTAATCAGTCTCTCTACAATTGATGCTTTTTTAGTAGAAAACGATGAGTAATGGTTAATGTTGTGCTTTTTCATAAGCGTTTGAAAAGTGATGTTATAAAATTCTGTCCCCATGTCAGTTTGTAAGTTAACAGGATTACTGCGACTACTAAGCAGTATATGTTCGAATGCACGAGTAACCTCAAATTTATTTTTCGATTTTAACGGTTCAGCCCAGGCATACTTTGAGAAACAGTCAATCACTACTAAGATGAAATTGTAACCTTTGTTGTACTTTTTAAGGTTTTGCATGTCCATCAAGTCTGCTTGCCATAATTCATGGATTCCTTTCAGAATAACAGAACGTCGAAGGAAATTTCTTCTTGCCGCTTTGTGTATTTCATTTACAATTTGCTGTTTTGTCATTACGGAGTTTTTTGCAGTAATTTATCTACCTCTGCTTTAGTGTAGAACTTATCTTGGAAATGAGTTGAAACCTCAGGTATCCTTGCTTTTAAAGTAGTTTGAACTGTATCCTTTGCATCTTTTATTATTTGAGAACGCAATTTACCAATCAGAGTATTAAAGTCTTTCAACATATTTGCATTCAATCGATCTACATAATCCTTGTTTACAGCCAGATTATTTAATTCTTTTAACGTGTTAGCATTCAATCGATCTACATAATCCTTGTTCACAGCATCGTCTGCCTCTTCTGGGGTTCTAATTCCTCTCAGTCTTGATGTTTTTAAATCAAAATCTCCGTTTTCTGATTTTAACAATGCATTCTCATTAAACTCAAATAACTCTGATAAACGCATTCTTTTGTGAATGTAGTGTCCGAATTTGTCTACGTTCATGTTTAAGGTGTATTGTTGCGAGAGGTTGATAGTAAAATAAACACATTATTAAATAATTATTTATTTATAACTTTACTTTCACGTAATTCTTCAATGATGGATATAATTTCATTATCTAATCCTGTGTTGCCAGCATCTCTAGATGCAATCAATAATTTTAACCTTTCCACTAATTCATTGGGATCATCCCAGTACACAAAATCTACGTTTTTTCTCCACTTTTTTAATAACGCTAGACCTTTTCCCTGAACTGCATTCTTCAGTTTAAAAAGTGGTTTTATAACTTGCAAATATTTTTGTCCTTTGTTACTTTTTATTGGCTTACTTGGCTCATAGTCTCGACGATGGGCATTTGTATCAAGTAGCATCGACTTATAATTTTGCATATCACTATCTGTAACCAAGCTTAGGTCTACATCTTTCTTAAGCAATAACTGTTTTAACCCAGGAGTATTTCGGTATTTATGTCCAACTACGGTGATGTATTGATCGTTGATCGTTATGCAAGCAGAACCTAACATCAGTTTCCCGCTGTCTGCTCTAACCCCAAACGGAATATCTACCAACGCTTCTGAAGACACTGACCAGGATGACGTATCACCGTCTTGATTCCTTTCAACGACTGATTCATAAGAAGAGTCACTGTTGATATCGGATTCATATTTATCTTCATCGTCATTATTATTATTACTTCCTGCGGTACCAGTTTCGTTGATAAACGAACCATCAGCAAAATCATCACTAGCATGCAGGAGAGGAGTTTGCTTACTAGCATTAGCAATTAGGTTGAGAGGTTCTGTTACAGGTTTGAAAACAGATTCCAGTGCTTGTTTATTATTAATCTCAGCATCTCTCATTTTTCTTACTTTTATCTTCACAGCTTCTGCTGCATCAACAATTTGTCGTTTCAATGATTTTTCCATATTAGTAAAATAGGTCGTAATTGATTTAGCGTTGTAAGGTGAATAATAATGTCAGGCAGGAAATATCCTTATATATGTATTCGTGATTTTAGTCAAAGACTACAAACGTATCAAATTTACTTCTATAACATCCTTTGTTTTTGGAACAATCTTTATTAATTACAACATAATTGAAAGGTTTATTCCATATTTTTGAACACATTTCACGAAATTCAATCCATGTCATGTCAGTGTTGACATGTTCTTCATAAACATGTCTCATATTTCTTTCATCTTGTTTAAAAAGTACGATTAGGTTTGCGTTGTCTCTTACTAATTGCTTAGGGATTTTACTATACGTCTGATTTAGATAAAAACAATCAATGAATTTGTGTCTACCCATTGCAAAATAATCACGCATATTACTTTGATTTTCACAAGCAACATCATCAAATACAATTACAGAATTTGGTTTTGCGGTCTGAACACTCAGTACTTGCACATTTTCATGATATTTCTGAAACGAAATGCCTGGTACTCGTTGCAAGACTTTTTCTAAAAAAACGTATTTGGGTTGTTGCAAGGTTTTCGAGTAAACATAAACATTTTGAAATCTTAATCCATTCTCATGTATAAGAAGTCCAACTAATAAATTGGTTTTTCCACAATTTGACGGCCCGCAAATGATGCATCGTATGGATTTAGGTAATAATTCTCCATGACGAAAACCAGTTTCCTGAGACTGAACGCAGAGTTTGTTTACATGTAACGATTGTGGTTGTTTAACAAATTTCATGGTGACTCATTGAAACGGTTATAATATCAATAATGGGTGAATTAAACAATTACATAGACATTTATACGTCGTTATGACTTTTGTCCCCACTTACTCTCAAATATAACTAATGTTATTTTGTAATTTTTTACATTGACATTTTATAACTCATTGTCGCTGACTCGAACAAATGTACGAACATCACCATGGCTGTCCTTCAATATAAGATAGCGATTGTTTGATTTTAGCCAATCAAGCATCTGTTGGTAGAACAAATCTTCTGTTTGGGCTGTATACCTGTCCTGATGTTTTGATGAACCGTTATCTGTATTTTTTGATCAGTTTGCAAATCTTGTTTAAATATAACCTCGCCGCTCGAATTCCTCATGATAAGTTTACAAATATCTTTTATAACAGACTTCTCTGAGTCATGCATTGTAGTTAACTTAGTTATATGTATTTAGTTTCGTGATACGAAATGCAACCTTCTTACTGCAATGGCTAGAATCGAATGTAGCGTTAAATCACTGCGAAGAATTATTTATAAGCTATTCACCTTTCCTGTTAAAAGAGTTTAGTTTAGTTACATAACGGTAACGTTAGGTTTGCAGGAATCAACCCAAACGGAAGCAAATGAGATTTTAGTGGAATAGACACCAAACCAGTATTTTACAGCAAAATGCAGGAATTCATACCTACTCCAACGGGTGGAATAGCCACCACCACCACACACCACAATAGCCCATAACGTCCACTGCTGGACATAAGCCTCTCCCATGATAGGAGGATTTGCCGTAATCTCCACGCTTGGCAGGCGGATTGGAGATCGCAGTGATGAAAGACTAACAGAAAACGCTGCTGCCCATTCTCTGGTCTACGGAGGCGCAAGGTGTTCTGCCTCAGACATTAGTCGCCTTATACGACACCCGTCAGTGTAATGGGTTGGTTCTATTCTACTCTGCCGGATACCACACGGCCAATTCATTAATCTTGTTGTGCACAGGGTTCTCTTTTATGTAAGTTAAAATCGCACTCGATCGAAGTGGCTAATGGTTCATCCAATAATACATGTTGTACTTGATAAAAATATATCATATAAATATACAATCTTAGTACCTAGAAGAATGAAACACAATAAATTAGAAGCGATTACAAACTTCAAATATAAATACGAAAATAATATTTAGGAAGTTCTATAAAAGACGAATTCAGTGTTTACAACATGATAGTCGATCATGTTACTTAGAATATGGAATGCAATTGATGTGACCGTGGGAAGCGAGCATTGCATTGACATTGAACTTTGCCGATTCGAAAATAAACATAAAGCTAATTTACATCTATGAAGCAACCACCGGGTACGGTTACCGTCAACGGAACAGTCTACAGCAGCGGATTCACACACAGTTTGTACGCTTGATTGAATAATGTGCAATACGGTTCTGATCCGGTTGTCGTTGTCAAGTGTATCTGCACTTTAGCTTTATGCATGCAAGGCAAGGATCGACTATCCGTGTGACCACGCTTACCACTTGATTGTTACGTATTGATGTAAAAGGTTGATGTATCGTCTGTAATGTGTTAAATTAAAATTTAGATGTCCTCGAGCCAATCTGGTCACAGAAAAAATGTGTGGGCCTAAAGGTGTGCACTACTTTACTTTTGTGGAGAGACATGAGACAATCTGTCCTAAATTTTAGTTTAATGTACGTGGTATCCTAAAGTTCAGATGTCCTCGAGCCAATCTGGTCACGAAAACGGGTATGTGTGTAATCCTAAGCGGCAATGCACCATCCTAATAAGTATGTGGAGAGACATGAGACAATCTGTCCTGAATTTTAGGTTACTGGTTCGTTCAGATACAGATCTAATTATGTTAACGGAAAGTATGTGTGTTGTATGTTTAAATCAATGTATAGTAAGTTTCAAAGTTGTTTTAAGCTGGTGAGTATAATTAAATGAATCCGAGACGTAAAGGATGTATCGTCTGTAATGTGTTAAATTAAAATTTAGATGTCCTCGAGCCAATCTGGTCACAGAAAAAATGTGTGTGGACCTAAAGGTGTGCGCTACTTTACTTTTGTGGAGAGACATGAGACAATCTGTCCTAAATTTAGTTTAATGTACGCGGTATCCTAAAGTTCAGATGTCCTCGAGCCAATCTGGTCACGAAAACGGATATGTGTGTAATCCTAAGCGGCAATTATGCACCATTCTTAAGTATGTGGAGAGACATGAGACAATCTGTCCTGAATTTTAGGTTACTGGTTCGTTCAGATACAGATCTAATTATGTTAACGGAAAGTATGTGTGTTGTATGTTTAAATCAATGTATAGTAAGTTTCATAGTTGTTTTAAGCTGGTGAGTATAATTAAATGAATCCGAGACGTAAAGGATGTATCGTCTGTAATGTGTTAAATTAAAATTTAGATGTCCTCGAGCCAATCTGGTCACAGAAAAAATGTGTGTGGACCTAAAAGGTGTCCGCTACTTTACTTTTGTGGAGAGACATGAGACAATCTGTCCTAAATTTAGTTTAATGTACGCGGTATCCTAAAGTTCAGATGTCCTCGAGCCAATCTGGTCACGAAAACGGATATGTGTGTAATCCTAAGCGGCAATGCACCATTCTTAAGTATGTGGAGAGACATGAGACAATCTGTCCTGAATTTTAGGTTACTGGTTCGTTCAGATACAGACCTAATTATGTTAACGGAAAGTACCTATGTTATATGTTTGAATCAAGGTATAGTAAGTTTTATAGTTGTTTTAAGCTGGTGAGTATAATTAAATGAATTTGAGGTCAACCATCAATATTGACATTTATAACTCATTGTCACTAACTCAAACAAATGTTTCAACCTAGTGGAATAGGCGTCGAACCAGTATTTTACTGCACTATGTAGGAATTCATACTCCACCTTCCGTTTCATCGGGTGGAATAGGCGCCGAACCAGTATTAGACATTTTACAGCATCGAGAGTGACGGCGATGATCATTCCATCGGGTGGAATAGGCGCCGAACCAGTATTTTACTGCACTATGTAGGAATTCATACTCCACCTTCCGTTTCATCGGGTGGAATAGGCGCCAAACCAGTATTAGACATTTTACTGCATCGAGAGTGACGGCGATGATCATTCCATCGGGTGGAATAGGCGCCGAACCTGTGGATTTCATTTATATTATTGGGCATTCTACTCCACCGAGAGTGACGGAGGCGAACGGAGTGAGCCGAAGGAACGGCAGGTGGAGTAGAATGCCCAATAATATCCTACTGAAGTTGCTCAAGAATTTGTAAATTTCTTTACCAGTATCCCACTTAAAACTACAGAAGCCTTAAATTCCTCTCCCTTGCTCTCTATTGATTTATTGAAAGCGAACGTTTCAGCCTGTCCAAATGAATTTAAATTTCAGCATATAAACCCCATAACAGTCATAAAAGGTTTTAAGCAAATCAAGATCAAATTAACGGAAGATCTATGGGGTATGTCTATCAAAGCTTGTACCTCAATTATTGAGACTGTAGCGCCGTATTTAGCCTTAATATTTAATTTGTGCGTGGATCAAGGGGTCTTCCCGGATCTAATGAAATTCAGTAAGGTAATACCGCTTTTTAAATCCGGGGACAGTAAAGACACCAATAACTATAGGCCCGTATCCGTGTTGCCGGTTTTCAGCAAGGTGTTTGAAAAGATAATGCTCAATCAAATGCTTAACCATTTTAACACTAATAAAATATTACACGAGCAACAGTATGGTTTCACCAAAGGACGTTGTACAACTGACGCCGGTGTCACTTTATTAAAACACATATTTACTGCGTGGGAAGAGGCACAAGATGCCATAGGAATCTTTTGTGACCTTTCGAAGGCATTTGATTGCGTAAATCATGAAACCCTGATTTTGAAACTTCAGCATTACGGTTTAGGTAAACTTGCGCTCAGTTTAATAAAATCGTATTTGAATGATAGACAGCAGCAGGTACAAATAAATGGAGTCAACTCAATGGGTTTAAAAGTAAAAATGGGTGTACCACAAGGTTCGATATTGGGTCCCTTCCTCTTTTTAGTATATATTAATGACCTACCCCATCTATTTAACAACCATCCGCATATGGTGTTGTTTGCTGACGATACTTCTTTAATATTTAAAATAAACAGACGTGCCACTAATCTTGATGACGTAAATAACGCCCTACTGCAGGTCCACGATTGGTTTACCGCTAATAATTTAGTACTAAATGGGAAAAAAACTAAATGCATTAGATTTGCTCTACCAAATGTCAAAAGTAGTGATTGTGACATAATATTGAATCAAGAGAAACTAGAATTTGTCGATAAAACGGTTTTCTTGGGAATCACGCTCGACTCAAGGTTACAATGGGGTCCTCATCTAACATCTCTTGCAGGACGGCTAAGCTCAGCAGCATATGCTGTTAGAAAAATCCGTCAATTTACTGATGTTGATACCGCGAGGCTGGTCTATTTTAGTTATTTTCATAGTATTATGTCATACGGTATTTTACTATGGGGACGGGCTGCAGACATCGAGTCTATATTTATTCTGCAGAAAAGAGCCATCAGAGCCATTTATGAATTACGTAGACGCGATTCTCTAAGAGAACTGTTTAAGGAAATTAATATCATGACAATACCTTGTCAATACATCTATGAAAACATCATGTACGTTAGAAAAAATCGGCATTTATTCAGTAAGAGAGGGGACAGACACCACTATAACACTAGAAATAGGGACCAACTAGTTCAGCCAGGTTTCAGGCTTGCTAAAGTGGATTCATCTTTCATGGGGTACTGTTTGAAATGTTACAATAAAATACCTCCCCACATTCTTCAACTGAATGAGACGAAATTTAAATCTTGTATAAAACGCACACTATGTAGGCAAGCATATTATAAGTTGGGGCATTACATTGATGATAAGAATGCTTGGCTAAATGCTGGTCCTGCTCCACAACCATAGGTGGGGGGGCAAACTAATTGTTTGTACTGGTCGGGCATTATTTGAGTCCATCGACACGTAAAGAAGAAGATGAAGAATTGATTCCCATGTTAATGTATTGTGGAAGCTGCAGAAGATTGTAAAAATATACTTGCATTGTATAGATTCCAGTTCTTAGTATTATATAATTGCATAGCACATGTGTGAGTACTCTGTACTGTTCAGCCACCATTTACATTTGTTTATCTTTCATTGACTTGAATATGCCTTGGTGACTGAGAGAATGTCATGCTCACTTAAATGTCTCGCTGATGGTGGCGGGTGTGTCGGGTCATTTAGTTCCCTTCAATATGGTTGAGTTGAATGGCGCCGGTACATGCGTCATGTCTGTGAACGGGCGCTGTCAGTTGGGACTGGTCATCTCTTAGCTGCCAAGGTTCATTTTAATTACTTTATTCATACATTTTTAATCTAATCTTTCACTCTGGATGCTCTTAGTGTGCACGTCTTTCTACATCGTTCTCACATATATGTATAATCTCAAAATTAATGATGTAACCAAGATTTTGTAACAATATTTTGATTTTAAAAGAATGTCCATGGAGTTTCTTGCCCATTCTTCTCCATAGAGATCTACGCTAGGGAATGGGCAACTACAGTACTTTCTCAAGTTATTATGCCTTGTGACTGGGACTGTAGCTTTGATTTTCTTTTTTGTATTTTTGACTTTCAAAAGTGCCGTAATGGTCTAATTGAAATAAATGCTTTGAGTTTTGAGTTTTTTTTTTTTTGAGTTTTTGAGAACTTTTTTTTTCATGCCAACGTAGACCCCCGACGTGTTTCCGTGGACCCCTGGGGGCCCACCTTGACCACTTTGGGAATCACTGATGTAGACCTACACGGTAGGTACACCATGGGGTGGAGAACTGATCGCCCAGTTAATTTTGTCCACCTCAATATTTGTTTAGGTATTTTAGCTGGCTCCATAGAAGCGAGGATAGCCCAACGGTCAAGTTGCGGGCTGGTGACCAGAAAGACTGACGTGATGACGGCAGGAGTATAAGTTTTGTAACTCACTGGTGACCAAGAGTCGATCGAAGGAGTGTGGCTGACCACCGGCGGATTACCTGCAAAAGACTGCATCTATGACCAGAACAAGGTACCTCACACGCTACGCACCTAAGACCACGACTTGTCGCATGACTGGGCCCTATCTTGAACAAAACTGGTCGGACCACAGGTCGGATGGCCGGTTGTGTCACCAAACTTTCTTCCCCAACAAACGAATGGCCGCCGCGCCGCACCGCCGCCGCCATATAGTCTGCGAGTTCCTCTTCTTCTTGGCTTGGATTAAATCCTGGAAGGTGCAAATGGGTGAGCAGGATGGGCAAGGAAGTGGGGCATATCTTGCAGAGGGGCTCCACTTCCACACTATTTGGGACGGGTCGGTACCCCAAGGTAAGGTCCTCTAAGACTTCCATTGACCAAGGAATTATGACACAAAGGGACCAGCAAAAGAGGCCTCTATGGTGGGAAGGATGCCTACATGTACCTTCTCGCTAGTAGATGGAACAAACAAAGCATCCAATAATATTGAAACAAATGCAAACCAAACTGCAAAGTCGTAGTAAGTACCTACTCAAAATCCTTAATGAGCTTAAAGACAAGATGAGAAGCCTTCTAACAGACATACGAATATTATTATATTAGGTAGGAACCTACTTCTTTGCCGTACAATCACGAGCACCAATACTTATGTGATTCTAAACTTTCCTAAATTTTAAAGCAATTTTCGCGAGAAGTAGGAGATAGGATCTTTTTTTTCATAAAAATATGAGTTCCAAAATACTATGTTCGTAACAACGTGATATTTTAATCAGAACAGTAGGAGAAAAACACTTTTAAAATGTTGTTTAGTGTTAACATTATACAGGGTGTAAAAGACCTCATCACGAAGCCGTCAATCAAGCATTATGTACTTACATCAAACTAAGTAACTTTACGCAAAAATTATTGCTGGGAAACGACTTTTTTTAGGATGAAAAATTATGTTTTGTGGTAGAACTCAATGTAACGCACTCAGAACATTGTGCTGATGGATGGATTAAATAGTACGGGGGTCGTGGAGGTGTTTAAAGTAAAAATCTTACAAGAAACTTGTATTTAAAAAAATATCGTGACTGTACATCAATAAATTGAATTAAAGACAGAAAGAAAGTCACACTCAGTCGCTGATAACGTTAACAACAATACTCTGCCAGACACTTAATTAGTTATCCTACTTATCAACAATGTACGAGCTCTTATCATTAATTTAAATGAGTATCAGTTTTATCAATGTTTTCCACATTTAGTGTTGGTTCGGCACTGCGACAAAATGTCGTACCTCTGTTTTATTGGTATCGCTATTATTTTATTTATTTATAGTAAAGTTAAGAAGAACCCAAAGCCTATTCTCGGCATTTATGCGGTCCCAGGAAAGTGGTATTACGTTAAATATGTGGCGTTCGGTATCCTGTATTATTACAGAAAGGTGAGTTTTATCTGAATTTTGTATTTACAGATTGTGCTTGCTTACCGGCTTTTATCAGAGTAATTTTCAACTGTTTTCTTTATTTGGCTGACCGTTGTAGTTGCATAGTTCTTAATCAGACTCCTAGTGAGTTTATATGCACAGAACCGGGTGTGGAAGAAGTGTGGCAGCAAAAAGGGGAGGCCTATTATACCCAGCAGTGGGATTCTGGGCTGATATTATGATGAAGTGACTTTATAGTATCCCTCGTTCTTCATACCCGAGTTCACGGGCAAAGCTAGTGCTACATAATTATTGAAATCTGCTTAAAATAGTGGGTGGATTAAATATTTAAATGAACTTACGACCGATGCAGATTGGGAGTTTGGCTGCACTCTAGCTTCTGCCTGTTCTCTGGCTAATTTTTGCCACAGCATGAGCTGTTCTGTAGTTAGGGGGCGTCCATTAATTACGTGAGGCGTTTAAAGGGGGGGGAGTGGGCCAAGCTAAATCCAATCTCACGGGGGAGATTGGATGAGATTAAAAAAAAAGTCTGCAAACTTTAGTGTAACACTGCGAGAAAACTTAAGGGGTTTCATTAAGTAAGCATGTTTCTCCACTAAAATATATATGGCTAAATCCAACAAAATAATATTTAATAATAGATATTTAATGAAAATAATTAAGCATGCTACTTAATAATGTTTTTCAAATAAATTCAACGCAATCAAGCGCAGCCTCTACATTTAGACTAAAATACGCAATTTTGAAAAATATCACGTGATATTAGGGGTGGGGGTGAGGGTGTAAAATCGTCAGACGTGAAATGAACGCCCCCTTACTTACTACCGATACGAGAGACGAATTTTTTTGTGGCGAAAGTTTCCAACAGAATATCTATTTATATTAGACACAGATCCATATTAATTTCTTTTAGTACCTAAGTACTAAGAACGATGATTCTTTCTGCAACACATACTGTGAAACATTAAACATAAGTGCTACGTGCAAATCCTCAGTTGCACTGTCATAGCTGTTATTATGTAGATAGGTACTTATGTAGTTTGCGGTTGATATCAGTATCTCTCATTATTATCAGCTGTGGGAGCTCTAGGTAGCAACGCAGGTGCATGATAACCACTGATTTGATATTAATTAACAATTATTAACAAGATCATGCGGTGTCCATGCGGTTCTGTTAATGAGCACATTTATAATCATGGAATTTTTGGAAGCTATTATGGCACCAGACTTTTATGTACTTATTTAGTATGTACCTATTATCCTCAGGAAAAATGTGTCCTTGCCATAAATGGTGGTTTCAATATTTGTATGCAATAATGACATAGGTACTTAGTTATGTAGAGTTACTTTATATAACATCGCTTGATATTTAAAACCATAGGTATGACACACGAAATGTTACGTGTATCTCGCGTACCTAGTTATATCTATATAATATCCAGAAATTAGAGAAAAATTGGAAAAGGGGATGTCTTCTTTCTTCATTTTGCTGTACCTACTGAACTACTCATGTTTGGGTCAATCTGATTCAGCACAGACAGTGGCAAAATCAAATGTAAATGCCGCCCGGTTTTGTCAAATCAAGCCAAGTTAGTTACAAGTTTTAATGTTATACCTAACTTTACTTTAAATCACAAATTTGGGGTACAATCTCCGTACTATTAAATGCATACATCAGCACAGTCATGCGTTTTGAGTCCTACCGTAAGGCTGCGGTTCCACTGAGGCGGAGCGGAGCACGATTCACCAATCACATGGCTTGAAATCCACATCTCTTCTCCACTCCTGCCAGCTCAGCCGCTCTGCTCCGCTCCGCCTCAGTGGAATCGCAGCCTTAACGTGACTTTTCAACCCAACAAAAAAGTAATTTCCCGGCAATATTTTTTGTGTAAAGTTACTTAGTTTGATGTACAGAATGCTTGGTTGACGGCTTCGTTAAAGGGGCCATTTACACCTTGTATGTCTAGCACGTCTCTGTGTCCTATGTTCCTAGGCCCACTTGCCGGCCACAGAAAGGTGTTTACAGTAGGTGCTTTACAAATTACATTTTAGAGGAAACCAATTCATCATCTGATAACGCTCTTGTCTTCCAGTTGTCGAGCAAGCACTCCGCTGCAGGCCCTGACGGACGGGCAGGGCAGGGGGTCAAGGCTATAGCTAACCCGAACCTCATGGACAGAGCGCAGGCGTTGAGCGATCATGCCAAGGTAACCTTTCATTTGTAACTATTTACTTTATTGATCTTTCTAACTTTATGCATCATACCCGAACTCTTACCGACTTAAGGATCGGTTAGATCGGTTAAACTGGTACGTGCATCGTTTGCCTCATTTATGTCTTGGAGGGTGCAGGGCGGAGGGTTCTTCACACTAATGATTTGGGTGATTAATCATTTAGTGAATATATACCGCATTTCGAACTCATAGTAGGACTAAATCCCATATGTGTATGAGTGCCTATGCCCAACAGCCCTTTTTAGGGTTCCGTACCCAAAGGGTAAAAACGGAACCCTATTACTAAGACTTCGCTGTCTGTCCGTCTGTCTGTCACCAGGCTGTATCTCATGAACCGTGACAGCTAGACAGTTGAAATTTTCACAGATGATGTATTTCTGTTGCCGCTATAACAACAAATACTAAAAACAGAATAAAATTAATATTTAAGGGGGGCTCCCATCCTGGGGGGGCCGAACGCCTCCTGCCGGAGGCTCTACGCGGGAGTCGTGCGGTCAATGGCCCTTTACGGGGCCCCGGTGTGGGCGCGTTCATTGAGGCTGCGAGCCGCCCACTATTTGAACGCGCCCCAAAAGGTAGTAGCCGTAAGGCTGGCCCGGGGGTACCGTACGATCTCCCGCGAGGCGGCGAGCCTCCTTGCCGGATTGCCACCATGGGATCTAGAGGCGATAGTCCTCGCGCGCCTACATGAATGGCGCGCGGAGGCGCTACGCCGGGGGGAAACTCCGCTGCCGCGACAAATTGTCGCTCAGCGGACAGACTTCCGGCGGGATCTCATGGTGACATGGAGAGAGCGACTGTCGCTACCCCGTGCAGGGCACGCCACGATAGTGGCGATAAGTCCCTCTTTGAGGAGTGGCTTGAGAGACGCCACGGCGTCCTCACCTTCCGCCTGACGCAGGTCCTAACCGGACACGGAGTGTTCGGAAGGTTCCTGCACCGAATCGGGTGGGAGGAAACGCCCGGGTGCTTCCATTGTGAGGATCGACCGGAGGACACGGTAGAACACACGGTGGAGGTGTGCCCCGCGTGGGCGGAGCACCGCCGTGTCCTCAAAGCGGCGATCGGCGGCGGCGACTTCTCGCGTCCGGCCCTGGTGCAAGCCATGGTCCGGAGCGAGACGGAATAGGACGCCGTCACCTCCTTCTGCGAAGCAGTAATGCTAGAGAAGGAGGTGGCGGAACGTGAGAGGGAGAGAACCTCTCAACGTCCCGGCCGCCGCGGGAGACGCCCCGGGCGTCGGGGGCCACCACCACGTGGCCCCCGGCCACCGTAGGCGCGGGCCTGTGGACGGTGGGCTATGGGCTAGCTCACCGTCCGTCCGTCTCATGACGACAGGCTGTTTCGACGGCGCGTTCGTGTTCCACGCGCGCCTCAAGAGAGTCAGCAAAAGGGAAGGGGTCCGTAGGGACCGATGCCTGCCGGGGTTGCGGGACTGTTCGAAAGAGATACCGTGGCCCCGGAACACAAAGGGCGATGAAGGAACATGGATGGGTTTTAGTCAGTAAAAGTCTGACACTCCCTCCTGCTCCGCCCAGAGCGGGAGGAGTTATTTGATAATTTCCCAACCGAAAAAAAAAAAAAAAAAAGGGGGGCTCCCATACAACAAACGTGATTTTTTGATAATAATGGTACGGAACCCTTTGTGCGCGAGTCCGACTCGTACTTGGCCGGTTTTTTAGGGTTCCGTAGTCAACTAAGAACCCTTATAGTTTCGCCATGTCTGTCCGTCCGTCCGTCCTCGCTTAATCTCTGTGACCGTTAGCACTAGAAAGCTGAAATTTGGTACCAATATGTATATCAATCACGCCGACAAAGTGGTAAAATAAAAATTGGAAAAAAATGTTTTAATATGTTTTATTATAAAAAATGTAAAGTGGGAAGTGATTTTTTTTTAAATTTCAACCCTAACGTGTGATATATTGTTGGAAAGGTATTTAAAAATGAATAAGGGTTTTCTAAAAATTATTTTTTGATAATGTCAATAATTTCGGAAATAATCGCTCCAAAAGTAAAAAACAATGTGTCCCCCCCCCCTCTAACTTTTGAACCATAAGTTTAGAAAATATGAAAAAAATCTGAAAAGTAGAACTTTATAAGGACTTTCTAGGAAAATCATTTTGAACTTAATGGAAACAACAGTTTTTGTACAAAAAAGACAAAAAGTTTTACAAAATAATTTCTGGACTAAGTTTGTAGTATATTCGTATATGCAAGCATTTTTTACATAATGGATACCCACCTTTAAACTCATAAGTGGGAACACTTATTGTGACGGACGGGAAACTACGAAACCCTACACTGAGCGTGGCCCGACACGCTCTTGGCCGGTTTTTTTAATCATCAAATGACTCCTCCCGCTCTGGGCGGAGCAGGAGGGAGTTTCAGACTTTTACGACTAAAACCCATCCATGTTCCTTCATCGCCCTTTGTGTTCCGGGGTTACAGTATCTCTTTCGAACAGTCCCGCAACCCCGGCAGGATGCCCGACAGCCCTCAAGCCATAAAAGAGTACGGGTAGTTCCATAAAAGTAAACCGCACCACCGCGGTGGTGGTGCGGTTTACTTTTACCTATCCATTATTTTCAGTGGGGTTTGTTATGAGCCCGATCATTCCATTCTCGTTATCCACTGACAGGAAGACAGTATTCATAACAATAAAAGATATGAGGCGGTGCTTGGTAGTATACTGTATATAGTAACAATATTTATAACTTCCAGGCTTTCGATGCAGTGTTCTTCATATCAGCGAACAGCGAAAAGAACAAAGGCGTCTATGTTATAGCTGGTTGTGAGCGCAGACCTCTCGGCATGTGCAACGGTCTCTTTTATATTGGCGTAAGTAACTCTTCGTGTTTTAGTACCGGCGTTATCGACAAGAATATTGTGGTGCCCAGTTAAGGAAATCATTATTAGTGTTAATATTTTGTGAACGTTTAACGTAACGTTTTTGCCACGTCAGCCCCAGACTTCAGGCCCCCCCTTAATTTCGCGCCCGTCGCGTCGCCCACCTCTAATACAAGGTGAAAAATTTATATGTGTCCCTTGAACCCTGCATAATATATTAACAAACACTTGGCCCGATTTTATTTTATTTTCTTACTTCAATCGATTTATCTATCTTGTTAGGAGCAATTTCCCCGATTGTATCCTTGACAATGTTGATCTGTTGACCAGCTCCCGAGCAAAGGCTTGTTGTGCAGTAAGAAGATACCCGACACAGTACTGTTTGGGTCAGAGATCGGAGAGTTTGGAGCTGAAGGTATTAAGATCACTCCGGTAGAGCCTATGAAGAAATGGACAGTCTCTTACAAGGGACAGATGTGGTAAGCCTGTACTCTTGTTCGTATGATTTCCCAAAACTTAACTACTTATTAGTACCTACTTATAACATCTTTCCAACCATACTTTGATTTCATTTTTAGTTTATTTCGTATTCAATTCAAACTCTACATAACTACTACTACCCCTTTTACCAGCCACGTCTACTTATGACCCTTTGATCATGATATTTATCCGTAGTGCTAGGTGTAAACGTCCCTGTTTTATTCTGTCTCCTGATATGGAGGGAAGTGAAAATTATGTTTTTCCTATTTCTCCGCTATTCTTTTCTGATTAATTTCGTTGTTGGATCAAAGACAGTTAAATTGTTACTCTGGGACTTCGTTGAGCTTCATTGTCTCGACGCTTTTCTGGTAGTCGCCACTGTTGATTCTGGCTTTCAGGAGTTGCAGTGGTTTTGCAATAGTGTAGCGGGCTTGTCCCAAACTCTACCTATAGGTACGCTTATTTCACATCGTCTTACCTCGTCCACCTTTTGGTGCTAGATTAAAAAAGTCCAACTTTCTAACTTCTTTACAAATCTGATCAAACTACTCAGATCGACTCTAACATTAGGGAATTTAAAAGTACGCCATCTTACTGCGTGGCTGTTGAAACAGGTGCACAACATAACTGATGTATGAATTTCCCGTCAGGTTCCAGAACGAGCCTGACAAGTTGGTCGATGTAGACTTTTTCGGAGAATGGAACGCCACGACGAAGTACTTCGATTACGACTCGGATCTGCATCCCCCGGCGATCATCAAGTCAATAGCATTGGAGAAATGGAGCAGGGAATACTTCGAAAATCTTAAAACGTGAGTAAAAAATATCAATACTTATCAAATGCGATTTTACGGCTACTTGCACATGTACAACTTCCAGCACGTCAAGCTAGCCGAAAAAACCAAGTCCTGGAAACGTTGATCCCGTTCTCGTAGAATGATTTTCGACCTTGACGTGGGGGGGCTTCGGAAACCTAGTATTAATTAAGGCACACATCAGAGGCATTATTTTTAATAGCATGGCTATGTTGGCTTATAATACGATGCCGTGGTGATGGTTATAGCAGTCCTCTTTTGGTACCGGACCCGGTTGAGTCCTCAGGTCTGAAAAAGATGTTGGGTTAGTCAATAAATAGGTGTTCAAAAGTCGGGGTAGGTACGTAAAAACCGTTGCTCCGCTGCCGTTTTGCGCCAGATCTCTCCAACTATCTATCAGATTGCTGTCTCATCTCTCGAACCGCACTTAGAGAGTGAGGGAGGATATAGAGGCCATCTGTATTCTGTGTACAAAGTACACCAAGTAGGTATAATAACTGAACTCCTGATATTCGCATACACAGTCTCCGTTGGTCGCAGCACTCGCAGCTTTAACCAACATTTGGACAAGAGGATATTGTTATTACTTAATCATGAATTTCCTGTTGCAGGGCTCACCAGTCTCATTACGAACAGTTCGGTACACTGAAATGCAAGTTCAAGATCGAGAACGAATCCTTTGAGTACACACTTCCTTCGTTCAGGGATCATAGTTTCGGTAAGAAAACGAAGCAAGAAGCTCTTTATCACTGGATCACTGTCGGTTATCGTGGTATGGACATGTAATGCGGAGAGATGAGGAAAGTGTAGTGAGGAAAGTTTTGAGTATGAATGTGGATGGGTATAAGACTAGAGAAAGACCAAAGAAATGATGAATGGACTGTGTAAAGGATGATATGGCTAAAAAGGAGGTGACTGCTGATGAAGAGTAATAAAGAGGTGTGGAAGAAGATATGCTGCGCCGACCACAAATAAATTGGGATAAGGGGAGGAGAATGATAGTGATGGGTCACTGGTGCCAGCACATCTTATTTTCATAGAACAAAAGGGACAATTAAGGGCAGGGTTATTTTTAGGGGCAGATAAGGCAGCGCAAAGCGGATTTTACTTATTTAGATAGATCTGAATAGGTAAGATCTATTTTGTAACTGTATTTTCTTCTCCAATGTTTAATGCATGTCGTGGCAGCCTTTAATTAAGGCTACACTATAAAATGTTAAATTCAACAAGAGTTCTTAAACATGTATTTTTGGTGTATGCTTTGTTGGTTGTCCTTATATAAATAAATAAATTCCCTCTCACAGATCCGAGGGCTAGACTCAAGCAATGGAATCATGAAATAAAACTATAACAGCTACAGCGGCCTTTCTGAAAGTGGCGCCGCGCGTTGATTGAAAAGTTGTGTGGAAATCGGTTGTCGTGATATGGGCATGTGATGAAATGTCGCCAGGAAAGTTTTGAGTATGAATATGGATAAGAGTAGAGAGAGACCAAAGAAACGATGGATGGGCTGTGTAAAGGATGATATGGCAAGAAAAGAGGTGTATGATGAGACAAAAAGTAAAAGAGAAGTATGGAAGATGAAACTAGGGCAAGATAATGATGATGGGCTACAGCCGCCTTTCATAATAAGTCTATTTTATCCAAGACTTATCCTATGGTCGAACGTGGATCCGCGCAATCCCGGAAATTGCCTAAAAACGTACCCACGACTTCACACGATTTTTTTAAAGAAAGAATAAAGTTTATTTGACGTCAGATAAAAGCACACACACATATAAAAAAGATACAAAATAAGGAGGAAAAACAGCTGTGTGCCTCACGGCTGCGCCAAAAAGGTCCATTTCAGCATTCTTCACGTTTTTCGTTCACGGATCCACGTAATACCAAAGGTTCCTATTGGTTCTTACTCGCAACCTGCGTGCGTGTGTGACCAGATGTAGCTATGAACGTGGAAAAGGTAAAAGGAGTATGTACGTAAGGATCGTAGCAGGTAGCAGGCAGCATTGGAAAAAGGCCAGTTTATGTAAAGGGTGTAAAACACATCTTAAGGTTGATCTGCGCAACATATTTTCCATACAAATTTCGGGGGGCTATTACTCCACTGTTTGTCATGGTACAACTAAAGTTAAACATGGTATCGTTTTGTCTCATTATTAATTGTGTCTGTACGGAAACAGAATAGTAAAATAAAAAGCCATTCAAAAGTTACGAGCTACCAAAGATTCATTTTTATTGCCAATTTTAACGTAACTTTGGGCGTAAATTAGTAATAAAAGAAGTGTCAAATTTCCAAAACAAAGTCGGTACCGACACAGCACAATTATCGAAGAATTCAATAAATTTTATTTGATAATGATTTATGCAGTGGTTTTTTCATAAAATTCAATTTCCTAAAAGCCTTTTCATATTTTTTTACGCGCGCCTTGTACTATGAATTTTCGTGCATCTCACTGAATAATGTTTCCCCCGGTGCGGTGCGGGAGGGGGACACGCGATATTGACATGTCCTTCGTTTGATGGAAGAACAAGACCTATATTTCTGTCCTTTTCATTTCATGCATGACGTCAGTGACGTGTCATTTGTTTTTCGCTGAAGTTGAAGGGCCTGTGCATTTTTATTGCACTCCTATAATGTGTGCGTTTCGATGGCGCGACCACGGCATTATTTTTTTTAAACTATGGCAAGATTTTGTAAAGAAATTAATTTAAAATTAAATTCATTAATTAATTAATTTCAATTTTAAATTTCACATTCAGAACATTTTGAAGGTGATAAGCAATACCGTACGTATGCTCCTGAAATATAAACCTAGAATTTTTTATATTTTTTTTACAAATTCGATCTGTTATTTACCTAAATTTCAGGTCTCTGCAACGCTTAGTTTTTAAGATTTCCGTGGCCGCGCGGTTCTCCGCGTTTCGATGGCGTGGCCACGTTCAAACCCTTATAACTTTTTAACCATAACTTCGACAAATTTAAGGTTTTGGGAAATTTGAACCACGTACATACATATTTTTACAAAATCATGGCATAGTTATTTAACACTCTCACCGCCACCCATATATAGAATTTTTCAGTGCAGCAGGCCATGCGGTCTGCCGGCGGCCGTAACTTTGCCTACCCGTGCAGGCCGCGGTGAAAAATCTGTAACGAGTGAAGCAGGCCGTACGGGCCGCCGGCCGGACTCACTGTTTGTTTTTAATAACGGAAATTTTGTTCGATTTTGGCGCGCAAGATACGGTGCGCTGCCGGCCCGTACGGCCTGCTGATCTCGCTTAGTGCAACATGTAGGTGGGGTACCTTACTCGAAAAGATACGCCCCGCCGGCGGACCGTATGGCGGTGAGAGTGTTAAAAAAAAAACGCCGTGGTCGCGCCATCGAAACGCACACCCTATAATATGGTGTAGCGACCTACTTATTTAGAAACTTTATATACATAAAACCTTCACGATATAATTTTTACTTTTATTCTGATCTGTCACTTCTCTGTCTTGTGTTGACTAAATTTATATAGAATTATGAACATTTTTAATTTAATTTAGTTAGTGTACAACAACCACTAAATTGGTGACTCCGACGTGACAGGCCCTGAAAAGGAAATCCTAAACTTTATCAGGCCAAGGAAATCCACAGTACCACGATGACAATATAAAGCAGTCGTCTGCCGACCAACGTCCAGACTCTGCTGGCTTCACAGCCATTTATTTCTCTCGAGGGATTAGCAGACCTGGCGGAAAGCGTCCAGAAGATCGTGACCCCAGGCCAACAATAACAAACAATATAGTTGTACAATATTATTGTTGCCACTAATCTCGCGAATTGTGTAGTGACGATGACGTTATATGTTGATAGTAAAAGTTTTAAAGAAAAAGTTTATTTTATTCTTTTTAGCGCATTTAAATAAAAGGTCAGACGAAAGTATTATATAACTTCGTTTTTGTTCGGAACGGTTCGGAACGCCTAGCGTCTAACTGCTCATCACTGATACTATCTCTGTCGGGCACGATGCCAGGTGAGACAGCGTGCTTTTTGGTCACGCCCACCAATGAGTTCGAGCCCGTGTGATGTGTCACCTTAAGGCGAATGGTTACGCCAAATTCAAAGTAGACCTCTCTTTGAAGGCCTACTTCTCCCAAAAGAATAGTCCAAATATATTTAAAAAAAAAATATGATATGTGACATGTGCTTACAAACATATTTTAAGTTTAATTTTATTTTGTTTGCTGTTAGTTTTGATAGTAAAAAACCATATCCATCCTCTTATTTTACGCAAATAATTTCTTTCTACTTCCAAACGCTTGAAGCGATTTGTTTTTCTCGTCATTGCGATCATTTTTTTGTTCTACACCATAGAAGGTTCCCAACCTTCTAGTTACGGAGATATTGGGGGTCAAAGTTCCAACTTTTTGACAAGTATTTTTTTTAAATACAAGTGTAATGAAAGATTTTTACTTTAAACGCCTCTACGACCCCCCGGGTACTATTCAATCCATCCAACAGCACAATGTTTTGAGTGCGTTACATTGAGTTCTACCACAAAACATGATTTTTCATCCGAAAAAAAAGTCGTTTCCCAGCAATAATTTTTGCATAAAGTTACTTAGTTTGATGTTCAGAATGCTTGAATGACGGCTTCGTGATGAGGTCTTTTACACCCTGTATGTATGGATGTATTAATATGTTATTGTAAAAGGCGACTGTAACCTATGGGCGGTTGCTTGTTTCCCTCTCAATACCCTAAACCTTGTTGGTGCAGGTCAGAAGCGCGACTGGACCCTGATGCACCGGTACGCGTTCCACCACATCTTCCTAGAGAACGGGTCCAGCATCAGCGTGGGAGTTATTTGCCAGCCGTCCACTGCTTCCATGTAAGTGCCTACTTCAAAGCAATGAACACCATCATCACGACTGTAATCCCCGAATAGTATGCAGAGATGTACTTAAAAGTACTCCTACATTTTTCCAGTTAAGATTAAAAGTTCCATGTAATTGGGAGCGAGCCTATTGCTATCATCTTCATGCCTAGCCTTTTCCCAACTAACTATGTTGGGGTCGGCTTTCAGTCTAACCAGATGCAGCTGAATATCAGTATTTTCAACCGACTTCCAAAAAGAGGAGGTTCTCAATTCGACTGTTTTTTTTTTTTGTGTTTGTTACCTCAGAACTTTCGACTGGGTGAACCGATTTTGACGATTCTTTTTTTATTTGAAAGCTGGTGCTTCCCGTGTGGTCCCATTTAAATTTTGTGACCATCTGGTGCTGATCTTCGGAGATATACCATGGAACTCTTCAAAAACAGATGGCAAATGTGCCGTGAATGTTGCAATCGCTTGGATGTTTATTGTTTATACAACATCATGACGTAACATCCCGCCTGTATGCTCTGAAAGGGTATGCAGATGTGTACAATACACCCAGATTTCGACAGTTCGTTTGTGTTCCGCGCACGCCTCAAAGAGATATCAGCAAACGAGACTGTTCTAAAGAAATACTGCTGCCCTGGAACACAAAGAGCTAAGAAAGAACATGGATGGGTTTTAGTCAGTAAAAGTCTGACATTCCCTTCCGCTCCCCCCAGAGCGGGAGGGGTAATTTGATGATTTCCCATCCGAAAAAAAAAGGTATGTTTTAAGTTCCATATATTGGGGATAGGCCTATTACCATGACATGTCTTGTATTGCTAACAATGCCAAATAAATTCATGGCAAATATTTGTTCGGGAACAACTAAAAATGGAAAAATAAAAAACTTTTTTGCAAAAAATAAAACAGACTTCAAAAACACAAAAAGGTGAAAAATAACTTTAGCTTCAGAAGTCGGTGACAAAAAAACTAAATCAATCAAACAAAAGTCACCGACTTCTGAAGCTAAACTTATTTTTCACTTTTTTGTGTTTTTGAAGTCGGTTTTATTTTTTGAAAAAAAGTTTTTTATTTTACATGGAGCAACTGCCTATCTGACCTCCATAACCCAGTTAGTACTGCGTAATACGATACCCTTTGGTAAGACTGGTTGTCAGACTTTCGGGCGACTGACTAGTTAACGACTGTCAAAGATTTACACCGGGTACAAATCCAAAGTCCGTGTCTGCTACTGAAAAATTAAATCTCAGTAATTTCGATATTGTAGGTATTCAATCACAAACATTGCAGTGTATAAAAATAGTCTTACCTTTTGGCCATGAGCTACAGGATCAAATTGCGACAGCGTCTTGCGATGCGATGGTACTCACGCCAAGGAAAAAAAGACGGGGTGTCGCATGACGTAATAAATCGCATCGGCCGTGGCCTAAAACCTAACCCCCTGTAAACCTCGGTTCTGGTTGTTGTAAAGATATCCCGGTTGTAAAGATATGACTTACTTGTCTTTCCGGGAACCAAACCTGTATAGTTCACGTGATAAAAGCGATTAAATATTTTAATATTATTTACTGTGATTTCAGTTTAGAACTTGGTATGTTGTCCCTTCCAAACGGTGAGGTGCTGCCGATAAAATGGGTGGACCTGAAGCTCTACCAACATGGAGAAAATGGAACTGCTCCTAAAGACTATGCGTTCAAGATCGGGGCGGGAGACGAGGAATATACTATTCAGGTACATGTTTTTGTGAGTGTGTGTGTGTTTCTTGTGTCTACCCCTGAAAATAGGGGGTCTCAAGGTTGTTTGGGAAAACCATCCGAAAAAAAAAAAAAGGTTGTTTGGGAAATTTTGGCAATATCAGATAGTTGGAGATGTACTGGTGTCTGACTCTGTACATGTACAGTAGTAGGTAAGCTTCATTCTGATGATGATAAAGTCAATGATGTCCAAGGGTCAACATTAAACAATGTTTTTTACGTATTCCAGGTCCTAGTTGAATACGAATCGATCCACTACGTGTCGTCTGATTGGGACGCGCGAATGGTGGAGCGTTTCTGTAAGTTTGTCGTGAACAACGTTCCCGGGCGAGGAGTGTCCGAGTTCCACTACAGACATAAGGATGGAAGACCAGATTCGGTTGCCGAGAATGACCCCGAGTGGTACCGGAAGATGTGCCATAAGATTTAAGCAAGCAACAGAATTGGTTTTACTCTCTCGGGCGTATCTAAAGCCTCACAGGATTTTGCGCTACTTTTTTTAATGTGAATTTGGCTTTACCCTACTATAGGATTAGTACAATTAAAAATATATACGTAACAAACATTATTTAATAAGTCATATTCCATTACATACCAATCCACTAAATGTATTCATTTTTTTACAAGTTTTTGTAGTCGTTTATGGAAACACAGTTGTAACTTGTAAGGACTGAATTGATGCTACGGTCGAACAAGCTATTTGGTTTACATTTTATAATGTAATTTGTGGGTTAAACTGTAAACCAAATAGCTTGTTCGACCGTACTTATTTATTGATTAAAATTAAAGTAAGTCTTCTAATCCAATAGTATTTTTGATCCTACATATCCTTTCATCAGCAGTGGTGCCTCTGGCCAGTAGTACCTACCTAATGTCCCCACATCAAAAATCCAAGACATGACATCTACAAACCCGCCCTGCGTGGTGGATTATATGGCCCACTCAAAGAGGAAACTGTATTTTTTCCAGGTGGGACCTGTGGGAACATCATGGCTGTTATGCTATTATAACCTTTATAGGCCTGCCCCTTAAAACATAAATAGCTTGCGGTACTACAAATAGCCTAGTAACTTAATAAAATAAAGACCATGACGAAACCTTGGAGTACTACATCCTACCGCCTTAATCTATCATTCGTAATCCATTGCTTGTTACCATCTTCCAAATGATTGGTAGTTACAAACACAGTCATCAATAGATAGCGTGCAAGTCGGGAGTACCAATAGCTCTCGACCTTGGGTGGGCATTCAGGGAACAGTCCTTTGCCCGCTCCAATTATGCCGGTAATCGAATTGACTGACTGGACCACGAATGGGATAATTGCCCACGCGCATCCCATTTTATCTACATGCAGTTTGATTTTCAGTGAAGAAAAAATCCTGAATTTCATATGAAATGACTAGTACATTACATCAAGTGCACATCTATTAACTGAAGACACGTATTCTAGAACAGGGACAGTCTCCAAGTTAGCCTATTACAGTCCACTGCTGGACCTCTGTTGATAGCCTACTTTCACGTAAAAGTAAAGAAGGCATGACGCCCGTTTTGTCGCCTTTACCATTCAGTCTGTCCAATGTAGATCACGGGACCTGGGAGTCGCCTGTCACGCACAGGAGTGACAAAGAGTAATACAACGGCACCAGCATATTCGCTCTTCTCTTAATTATGTTAAAGCATTGTCTAGTAATGCCCATTGGCGGCCATTGGTTTGTTAAGTTATTTAACATAGGTAACATGACACCACGCCTTTAATTCCAGTAGAGACTAGAGGCTTACTTATAGTACGCACATCATCATCTGCGTAGCCTTTTCCCAGCTGTCTTGGGGTCAGGTTCCAGTCTAACCGGATGCAGCTGAATACCAGTATTTTACATGGAGCGACGGTCTATCTGGCCTCCACAACTCAGTGTGGGTTGTCAGAGTTTTGGGCCACTGGCTACAGGCTGTAACGAGTGACAAATATTTATAACTAGCGGACGTCACGCGGTTTCACCCGCGTAGTTCCCGTTCCCGTGAGAGTACGGGGATAAAATATAGTCTATGTTACTCAAGGTGAATGTAGCTTTCTAATGGTGAAAGAGTTTTTAAGTTTATTCATTACAAACATACCTACACACAAAAATACAAATCTTTCTTCTTTATAATATTAGTGTAGATGTAGAAGTGTAGATTGACAACCAGGACCGGCTGACGTGCTTTCCGAGGCACGGACCCACCCATACATGGATCAACCTAGGCAAGAGCGGCTTTACCTGAAGATCGATCCAAACGGCTCTTATTTATATTACCTACGCACACATATCGATAGGTTTGTTTAAGTCACATGTAGGTAATACTGTAATACTAATACTATGCGCACTAATTCCGAATCGAATCCGGATAACTACTGAAAAACCGGCCAAGTGCGAGTTTGACAAAAAAAAAAAGCAAAGACAAAACGGCAAAAAAATCACGTTTGTTGTATGGGAGCCCCCATACGCGGCAACAGAAATACATCATCTGTGAAAATTTCAACTGTCTAGCTGTCACGGTTCATGAGATACTTACAGCCTGGTGACAGACAGACGGACAGACAGCGAAATCTTAGTAATAGGGTTCCGTTTTTACCCTTTGGGTACGGAACCCTAAAAATCTCCCGCCGGGATGGGTATAATTAGTAGATAGAGTCGTAGTCGTAGCCACCTTTAGGATAAAGCCTAGAAAGTTCATGAAAAAAGAAAAATACGTTGCTTACCTGACAAAAAATAATCCATATTGGCATCAGCCTGTATTGGCGGCAGTATTTAGGGTCTGTAAATATGAGAAGTAGGTATGTCGCAACGTTTGCACAATCTGGCAGTCGGCAATCACGTTTCGAAGAGTGGACTATGAAGACTGTGCAGTACTGAGTTTAATTGCATACAAATAAGGTAAGTACCAACACACATTAAAAATCTTCTGGCTATCGCGAAACATTTAATAACCTCTGGCGAAGGATTTTCTAAAGTTTTTTGTGACTAAAAGAGTGATGGGTACGAATATTGATGCATGGAGAGGGAGAATAAGGCCAAAGAAAAGATAGAGATGGGTTGTGTGAGGAATGATATGAAAGGGAAAGCAGTGGCGTAGTGTGGGTTTTCGCCGCTTGGGGCCGACCGGAAATACGCCGCCCCTTGTTTTTTATTGACCCCGATAACTTGGGGTCTAAACTGGGTGGTTTATGAGAAATCGAACTATAAAAGTTTTTTTTTAATTATCTCACCAACATACAGTGTACTCCAACATAAAGTGCTGATTATGAGAAATCTACGCCGTTCAGGATGTTAAACTGATACTTTTCTGATTGCTCATGAACGAATGTATCCTTCGAAAACCAATTTGTTTTTTTGACAACTTCCCTTGTTTTTCGAGGCAGGTTTCTCAAAATAAATGTAAAACACTTGTCGTGCAAATTGCAGAACCGAGTTCCTTGTCTCATTTGTTTTCCAAAATGGTGCCACAGTATACTTTTTTTTAGTAAGTGAATAACCTGAAAACAACGATTGCTCCTGTTCGATTGTTGTATTTTAATAAAACTGGATAGTACAGTTTTTTCGATGCACATAAGTATTCCTTGTTGAAGATTTTCTTGTTACCGCTATGTGATGTTAGCTATTTGACTTAATGCGCCGGCTCCTGGTCGATCAGATTAGGTAAAATCTGTCTCTCTCAGCTGTATTTTAACATATCGTAGCAGACAGTTAAAGCTATAATTTTCTGCTATCAGAAAAGTATCAGTTTACAATCCTGAACGGCTCAGTCTTCTCACAATCAGCACTTTATGGTGATAAAATTTCAAAATAACTTTAAAAGATCGATTTCTCAAAAACTACCCAGTTTGGACCCCAAGTTTTCGGGGTCAAAATTGTAGCAAATAAGGTGTTTAATGGTACCCATTTGAAGGCCTGCACCCAATTACCAATCACCCAGTATATCAAAATTTATATCGTTTTCTATGGCAAGAATGGCATGACATTGCGCGAGCGATTTCGAATATCTTTTTACATTTTCCAAATTAATAAATTGGCGCTTCCTGCCGCCCCCTTTCGTATGCCGCCTGGAGCCATGGCCCCCACCGCCCCCCCCGTAGCTACGCCACTGAGGGAAAGCAGTAAATGATGCCGTGACATCTGAGAGGGGAGAATGTATAGCACGTGTTGCGCCATCCCCAAGTAGAATGAGAAAAGGGCATGAAGATGATGACGAACACATCTTTTCTTTATGTAAGTAAATCTGTAATTAAGTCTGGACTGCGATCTTGCCCAAAGCTAACATTAAAACACGTATCCACAGACTTTCAGAATCTAGGGTCAAGATGCCTATCATTGCTGGAACAATAAATCGAACTCGAACACATATATATAACACTGATACTGATTTACCAGATAGGTCAAATCATCTGAATGCCTCATCTCACCGATGAATATACTTCGGCTCTGGAATGCACATGCTAAATTCATGGTAATAATTGGCGCGTCCGTTTCACGTCGAAGCAACCTCGACTTAACTAATAATTCATTCAAATAACATTCAGAAACTCCCAGCATGGATTTCGACGCCATCTTAGAAGACGTGGGCCAGTTCGGAAGGTACCAGAAGATGGTGATCTACCTGATCCTACTTCCGGCGGTGATTCCTTGCGGGTTCCATGCGTACTCGCAGCTGTTCATGGCTGCACATGTTGAACACTGGTGTCGGGTGCCCGAATTAGACATCATATCGGATTTTAGTCTTGCCAAGAATTTGAGGTGAGACAAACTAAATGAACAATTATTGAATTAAACAAATATGCTTGAAGTAAAATGTCCAAAAAAGTTATACTTCGGCAACTTCTCAGCATGAGAATTTCAAAAGATCTTACCTTATTCCTTATCCATTACATCAATAAAACGAAATTTTGTGTAAAGAACTTTCTAATGTTTCAAGATCCTAGTAGTATTCAGACTGAATTTTCATGACTCAGTGCTAAAGTTGTATGTGGGAAGCAGATTTTCCTTTTTTTTATGTATAGATATTTTCTAGTATCCCAATGGAGTTAAAGAACGGTCAACTACAGTATTCTGAGTGCACCATGTACAAACTGAACTACAGCGACATCGCAAAGAACTACCAGGGCATTGGTAATCTGAAATCTGCGAAAGGCTCTCCAGCAGAAGTGATACCTTGCACCAACGGCTGGACTTATGAGAAGACCGTCTATAAGAGCACCGTGGTCACAGAGGTAGGTACTACCTAATATTTTCAACTGTCTCATGAAAATATACTTTTACACGACCTGGGACTCAAACCAACGACCGTAACCACAATAGGCTAGTTTCCACCATCAATAAATTGCAAATCTATTTAGTCCGTCAGTTAGAGTATTGGAAAATAATGGACACGTATTTTTTGTTTTTGCAAATCAATTAATATTAACAAAGATAAAACGCTTCAAAACTCGGGAGCGGGGGCTCGTGACATCACAACGCACTAAAAATTATACCACGGCGTGACATACCTATTTGAGAATTTTAAAAGAGATTGAGATTGAGATTTTTTTTGAGATTTTATCGTCGTCATAAAATTTTGGTTTAAATATCAAAGAAAAAAATCGTGTCCAATATTTTTTGGAAATCTATCTGACGAACTAATTAGATTTTTTTAGTCATCTACCCTATTATTAGCAGTACCGAGATAATTCTTATCTTGTGTCCACTGACGAGTTCATGAACCGCAATGATTTCTGCTATATATCGGATTGTGGGTTTTATTTACGTTTGCTGCACTTGACTGGATACCAGACCATGTTTAAAAAATATTATGACTCGTATTTTTTTGACAGTGGAACCTGGTTTGCAACGGCGACTTCTACCCAACCCTCGGCTTAGTCCTCCTGGCTGTTGGGGGCATCATCGGCAACTATATCTTCGGCTACCTCCAGGACACTATCGGGAGGAAACCCTCCTTCTTCATCTACCTTCTAATCGAGTGCATCTTTGGAGTAGCTACAGCCTTCTCTCAAAACTACGTGATTTGGTGCATCTATAGATTCGGTGTGGGGTTCACTGTCCCTGCCATTATGACCACACCTTATGTTTTAGGTAATTCAGTTCACTTTATTCATAATACATTAATTTTAGAATTGAGCTTTGAGGACTCATTGCTTGAGGTCATGCCGCCGTCTCTCTGTTTGCGACAAGATTGTGTCTTAGGAATCGGAGCAGCGAGCCATTTGTCTCATGACTGCTGTCTGTCTGTTGGCTTTCAACCAACCCAAAAAAACAAAACTCTAGGGGATCCCCAAGAAAAGTGTTGCACAGTTAACTTACAATTAAGTAATTAATTAACACTTAAATTCATATTCCAGCGATAGAACTAGTGGGACCAAAAAGCCGAACACTCTGCACCATTCTATCCAACATCGCATATTCCACGGGGCTGATCCTCCTGGCTGGTGTGGTCTACCTAGTGAGAGACTGGCGCCACCTAGCGTTAGCCACTACGCTACCATTCGTCTGCTTCTTCCTGTATTTATGGCCAATGCCAGAAAGTCCTCGATGGCTTCTAGCCAGAGGAGAGTTCGACAAAGCTGAAGTTATTTTGAAAAATATGGCAAGGTAAGACTGATTTGGTCATTTTGATATCACAAATTTAGAAAATCTAATTTTAGAAAAAGCAAAGTTCCCATTTGTCAGATTATTAAATATTCTTCTTTTGCTTTCCACATCACGTAAGATTTACGCGACTAGTGTCACACACAAGCGCTTGCGACATCTTATTTTCCCGTGAGTACTGTGTCTACTCCACGAGTAGGTATCCCAAAGAAAATTAATCAAATACATTAACTTTCAGGATAAACGGTAAATCCTTGCCAGCAAACTACATGGTGCAACTCCACCGTAAATACCAGACGGACAAACAAAAACAAGACATCGAAAAGACAAAAATGAGAAAATATGGCATCTTAGACTTGTTCAGAACACCCAATTTGAGGAAGAAAACAATCATAATCACTTTTATATGGTTTACAAATACGAGTGTCTATGTTGGTTTGTCTTATTACGCGCCTGTTTTGGGTGGAGACGAGTTCCTAAACTTCTTTTTGGCCGGAATTGTTGAGCTACCGACATATTTGTTTCTGTGGCCGTCCATGGAGAGGCTTGGAAGGAGGTGGACTTTGTGCATGAGTATGGTAGTTGGAGGTGTTGCGTGTTTGACAACGTTTCTGGTGCAACACGGTTAGTGACCTTTTTTACCACACCCATAATCATCATCATCATAATGGCAGGTGATAATATGGTCATAGCTTTTTAGTCTCTAGCAAAATAACATTATTAAAAGGTGGTGTTTGGTGGACCTTTTATCGCACTTGTAAGCTATGGTTTAGTTTTCCGCATAGACCACATTGAGCTGTTTTCCGTCAATCGTCGTAAACAAACTATAAAACTTAATTACTATAGGTACCCGTAGACTACCTTGTGCTACACTACATACAAGACGTTCCATTTTCATTTTTAACCTGATAGAAAGTGCGATAGTTTTGCAATAACACTTCAATATTTTATATTTCAGAAACCTACGTAACGCTAGCATTGTATTGCGTCGGCAAGATGGGAATTTCTTCCTCTTTTGTAGTGCTACCGCTAATGGCCTCGGAATTATATCCAACTGTGGTCAGGGGCCTCGGCATGAGTCTTAGCTCCGTACTCGGCATGTTGGGCCCTATATTCATACCACTCGTCAATTATTTGGTAATGTATCAAACAAAATATAATGAGGTACCTACTTCGTTAATTTCGGTACACGGTCGTTAAATATTGCACATCTAGTTTTAGGAAAAGTGCCACTTTATTGAGCGTTGTCTGTGGGCGTCTCTCTCTCACTCATAGATTTAGTATGACCACTACAAGGTGGTGTGGCTTGTCAAGGAATTTTGCATCGGTATGTTAAATTGGGTACATTTATTTTAGTTCTGTGTTTTCCCGTCTGTAAAGATAAATTCATTGAAGTGTACCTCTGTGACAGTCCCTTCCTATTACTTGATGGGCCATTTAACGCCCGGGTACTGTACCTCCTTTAACATCATTTGATATGGTCACTCTTCATCCTTCATCATTGACTAATAGACTTTCATATTTTCAGGGCTCTGACATAATGGTACTTCCTTTAATTATAATGGGCGCCTTACTTGTAGCGGGAGGAATAGCCAGCTTACTTTTGCCGGAAACCCTGAATCAACATCTACCTCAAACCTTAGAAGATGGTGAAAAAATGGGCCTTGATACCGATTTCTGTTGTAATCCACCGGTCAAAGAAACTAATACGAAGGAATGCAAAGAAACCATCTTAGAACCACACAATTGTAGCGCATGCAATACTTTGTGTTCTTGTCAAATGGTTAGCGTATCCCTGGCAGATAATATTGCTGCAGTCATTGAAAAAGACAGTGAAAAAGTAGATTTTATTATTGCTAAACAGTAACGTTGTTAAATTTAATTTATTGTAATAAATGTATAACATGCCACTTTGGTTTTCCCTTATATGTCCTCCCTTTAAGTATATAATTATGTAGTACCATAAGTAGACGGTTTCTCTTGTAAATTTTAACGTTCAAAAGTGCTGATATTACCAGCCTAATTCAAATTAGGCTGGTAATATCAGCACTTTTGAGCTCAAGCTCTAATTTAATTTGCCTTGTTATTTAGGTGTTGGTCAAGTCTTGCAACTGAATTTCAAACAACTACAGTACTTTTACAAGTTATTAGGCCTTATGTTGTGTCTACGACTGTAGCTTCGGCTTCTTTGTTTTTCTGACATTCAAAAGTGCTTGTATTAGCGCGATTCCAGTAAGCAAGTTACTTGTATGCAAGTTGCAAATTGCAACAGATCAAGCAAATCAGATCTTACAATAGGTACCTAGCCTTTAAAGCAAACTTACCAACTTAGCCATTTTGTGTCACCCCGACTGCCTCCCGTTTACCGCTTTGGTATTTATTACTTCCATGTTCGCGTTATTTTCGGAAAATCAATAAAGTGTATCCAAACCACTGACGTATAAATCATATGGACTTGAAATGTTTGACTATAGAAAATACAGTTATACAAATATGAGGCATATCGACACCGAAATCATAAAAATACTGTTATCTCTTTTTAACTTTTAGAATTTTGCCTAAGTGAAAAAGGCTAACAGTGTTTTTGACAGTTACTGTAATAGCAAACCTTCATTCCTAGCGTCATTGAAATACCTATTTGCGGCCGGGTCGCCATTTTATTTTCCCGCTGTTTGGCTATTGCTATCTTTTTCTCTCTAATAAAACGGGAAAGAGACGGACGTAAATTAGAGCTGTCACATTTAATTGAACCTAATATTGTCGATGTCGACTAAAAACACGATGAAGCGCAAGGAATAAACACATACACTGCCCTTTTAGTAAAAAATGGCGATTCTCTAATTTTAGATTAGTTACTGAACCAGAGAATCGGCAGCAATATCATCCAAACTAAACATGCAAAATGTTAGCTTAATCAAAAACCGAGAAGTGGGTCAAAAATAACTTTTAAGATTTGCTTACATAATATATTGTTAGTTATAAACAATTGAAGCTAAGAAAAGTGTATTTAAAATACTTATCCGTTGATATTGGACCCGTGACGACGTGAAAACATTCTCACAATCTTTTATCTAACATCGATTGTAGAGAAATATCGATATGGGCTACCCTATTAGCCGCCATTTTATTTTCCCTCTTTATTGTAGGTATGTCCACGTTTTTCTTGTAGGTATGCCAAGTCCATAGGATTTATACGTCAGTGATCCAAACCCAAACGCATAGCCATAGACAAATCAATTAGAGAAACTATGAATGAATGAATGAAGTCAGCCAGTCAGCTGTCATAATCATAAATGACAGAAATCTTTAATCAATGTGCGGCTTTTGGATTATGAAATAAACATTGTTTGATGAAATAAACTTTAAATAATTTTACAATTATGGCTTTATCGTTTTTGCGTAGTAGTGTAATAGCACGCAATGTTAAGCGTCAACTTTATCAAAATAAACGCAACGCTGGATACGTTGTTCTGTAAGTATCTGGGATTTTATTTCACAATATTATCTCTGTTTAGAGAATTATTGTGAGGTTATTGAATTAAAATGTTTTAAAATACGGAATCTGCACATTCTACTTCTGTATGGAAAAGTTTATACGACTAGATAACTCTGAAGAAGTGTTGAATTTAAATCACACAATCAGACCCCTCTCAGTCTGGGAGTAGATACTGGAAGCTTTTTATTTACGTAACATTTAAATCCAGAGTATGGATAGATAAGCACACTTTATCACATTATTAGAAATAGGTACATTGGTCTCAAATTAATATAACCAAAAACTCCTGCTCAGCGGGCTCAACCTATTTGAGTAGGTAAGGTCATAGTAAGGTGGAGTAGGCATAAAATCCAGAATTAAGTGATTCAGAAAAGTAATAAAACTATGTATATTTTATTTTCAGTATTCCAGAAATAGGTGAAGATGCAGAAAACACTTTACTGTCAGATAATGGACTACCAGAGTTCAATGACATCTCTATTGAAAAATGTATAGCAACTATCAGTAAGCAAAGTCTGGAGTACGAAAATGGTGTCAGACAGGTTGAAGTTGCCTCAGGGGACTGTAAAAATGCCTTCACTGAAGTATTTAAGCCTTTGGAAAAGCTAGACTCACAGCTAGAACTCACATGGGGTATGGCAAAGACACTGTACCTTGGAAACAGTTCACTTATGCCTACAAAGTCATACATCCAAATACACGAGAGAGCACACAAAGCACGGTCCACAAAGTTCAACAGCATACCTATTTTCCAAGCAGCTGTCACGGAAAAGAACCGCCTCAAGAAACTAACTGACGAAGAACAGAGACTTCTTGACAAGTACATCTTAGAAGGTAAACTAAACGGTCTGGACGTGAAGGGCATCAAAAGAGAAAGATTAAATAATATCCTGTCAGGTTTACAGAAAGAAAGGCAGATGTTCAGAGACAAAGTCAACATTGCAAATAAAGTTTTCTCAAGCACCATACAAGATCCCATTGTCATGAGAGAATTCCCAGAAGGGCTACTGTACTCTATGTCAATGGGTTCCGACCCCACTAAAGGGCCCTGGAAACTTACTTTGCAGCCGCACATCTATGAACCATTCATGCAGTACTGTTCTGACAGAGACCTACGTTGGAACACCTGGCAGGCACATGTACAGAGATGCTCCAACTATGTCAATAAAGAACTTGAAACTGCTACAAATCTAGAGAATATCAGGAGTTTACGAAGAGAGCAAGCAGGTATACTAGGCTATGAAACTTATGGAGATATGAGCATGGAAACTAAGATGGCTGGCTCAGTTGAGAATGTAAACAATGTTCTAGACAGCTTGCTAGACAGTGCCAGATCAATGCAAGATGCAGAAATTGAGTTGCTACAAAGATTTGCACAGGAGAGAGGCTTTGATGTCAAATTAGAGCACTGGGACATACCATATTGGCAAAGAAAGCAAAAATGGTCCCTGTATGGCTTTGATGAAGAAAAAATTCGTGAATATTTCCCCCTACCCAAAGTTATTACTAGTCTCTTCAATTTGTGCAACCAATTGTTTAATATACAGATTGTAGAGCGAACAGGTCCTCATACATGGCACAAGGATGTTAAATTCTATGATGTGTTTGATGAATCCGGTGGAGATCCCATAGCTAACTTTTACCTTGACCCATATGCACGTCAGGACCAGAAAATCCGCATTCATGATGATGCAGGGTGGCATATCGCAATCAGAAACAAGTGCGCATCCACTGCTACCACTCCATTATCTGCATTAATATTTAATTTCCAAGCTCCAACTGAAGACAAACCATCCTTAATGTCCTTCAATGAGGTTAGTATACTTTTCCAAAGATTTGGTCACTCACTTCGTCATTTACTGACCAAAGCCAACTACTCTGAGGTAGCTGGACTCTCTAATGTAGAATGGGATGCTGCTGAGGTTTGTGGCCAAGTGATGACCCACTGGCTGTATGATCCACACACCATCAGATCAGTGAGCGGCCATTGTGAAACAGGTGAGCCTATACCAGAAGAAATTGTTAAGAACCTCCAAAACATCAGAGGTCACATGTCAGGGTACAACTTGTGCAAAGAACTGTACCTATCCAAACTTGACCTGGAACTGCATACCAAAAAAGCTTTCTGGAGAGATATTGTGAGAGAAATGTGGCCGAAATACCATGCATTACCTTTTGACAAGTACGATTCCCATCCCCTTTCTTTTACTAAGATTTTCTCTGAAGAATGGGGCAGTGCATACTATTGTCGTTTGTGGTCTAGAATGATAGCTGCTGATATCTACAGTGCATTTGAAGAAGCCAGGAAAGCTGGTGACCAGAACATTCTTGAAGTGGGAAAGAGGTATAGAGACACATTCTTGGCAGTGGGAGGCAGCTGTCACCCCAGTGAGGTGTTCAGGAGGTTCAGAGGACGGGACCCCTCGCCACATGCGCTGCTTAAGAATCTTGGTCTGCCCAAAAAAGCAACTCTTGAATTAGAGTAGAAATATGCATTCAGTTAATGTATTATAATTGTATTCCTAATAATATAATGTTTCTGTTTTAAAATGTTGTATTCTTTTAGCATTCACTGGCTTTTAACATGACGTTTCCTTAGTCAGAATCAGGATTTTGTTCCCAAGCTCTTTCCATGTCGTAGATATCTTTCTTGATTGTTTCGTCATCAGGCAGAAGTTTGCCGGCCGCTTTCATTTCGTCGATAGCTTTGTGGAGGTACCCTACGCGGGCGAGAGCGGCTGCGCGGCGGGCGATACACTTGGCACGACTGCGCCGGTTGCTTTCACATGCTGGCTTCATGAGCTCCAGCGCGGTGGAGCAGTCATTCATCTGAAACACCATGACATAAAACTAGTAAACTTAAGGCCTCATGACCAGAAAAATCGAGTTGTTTTTTTGTATTAAATGGGGTTACTCTTGACTTAAATCTAGTCCTGAGGACAGACTCTTAAATTGGTATAAAATTAAACGTGTGTTTGACATTGGCTTGGCCACCATCAGGGATTTTAATTTTTATAACACAAAAAAATTATCGCTAATTAGTCGAAATTTGTCGCCAAATATCAGAATTTGTCGGTCACTGGTTCATAAGATTTATAGGGTTTATAGGTGACCGATCTGGAGAGTCTCCCCAGCTTTGCCACATTTATATCTCAAAAACTAGGGCACCTAGCGAAGATCTGTTTTCTCTCATATTTTGTCGCCAATTAGTCACAATTAGTCGCCAAGTCACAGATTTAATCGGATCTTAGTTTAAAAGACTATAATGAGTTCAATTATTAAGGTATAGTCCCAAGAGATAGATCATAAGAATTTAGAGAGTTCATTCGATCTAGCTCTTGGACCTTATTAATTGAACTCATTACATCTTCTAAACTAAGACCCGATTAAATCTGTGACTTGGCGACAAATTGCGAGTAATTGGCGACAAAATATGGGAGAAAACAGATCTTCGCTAGGTGCCCTAGTTTTTGAGATAATTACAAATGTGGCCAAGCTGGGGAGACTCTCCAGATCAGCCACCTATAAACCCTTATATCTTTTGAACCAGTGACCGAAAAATTCTAATATTTGGCGACAAATTTCGACTAATTAGCGATATTTTTTTTGTATTATCAAAATTAAAATCCCTGATGGTGGCCAAGCCAGTACTGTCAGTCACACAAATTAAACGCACCAGTCGCGTCATGTTTACCCTGGTCTGGTGAGCTAGTGCTCATGTTGTACATGAGAAAGCTCACGGAGTTTTATGTTGTGAAGAATATTTTACCGTAGGTAAAACTTCAAAACTACCCTATTACCTCAATACTCACGCATTTATTAAAATTGCCAAGTGCGAAATGCGTAGCGGATCTGTTCGCATACAGGCTCGGCTGTTTGTCAGACAATGAGATGCCGTGGGTATAAGCACTAATAGCTCCGAGGAAGTTCCCGGTTTTGAAGAACTCGTCACCCTTCTCCTTGCACCACTGAGGATCCTGCTCCTCCGGCCGAAGGTCCTCATGCATGAAACCTACAAAATATTTGGAAGCTGTAAGGGCTTTCTAATATCTGAGATATGTAGATATTAGGTAGTGAGCTAAATGAATGACAATGTCCGTGCTCTTTCGCATACACTCAGTTTGCCCAGACACTGCCTATCCACTTAATACTAAATAGCTTTTTACGACACCGTACCACGGAGGGGTGGCACCATTCGTAGATCTTGCTGGAAAGTGGAATCCAAAAATACATAACAACCTAAGCACTTATAGTGCGACTTGGAGTCTTCAGAAAATATTTTCAACGATTGTTTTCGTCGACGATGATCTTCCGAAGACCTAAGTAGGTACGAGAACATTGCGGATGGTTAGTTGTTAGATGCTTGTAATTATCGACTTCTTACCAGTCGCCCGTCGTGCCTGCGTAACATTCTTCAACCAGGCCTGTTCTTCGGCAGCAGTAGACTCCCTACTGGGCGTGGGGAACGTTCGAGGCGTGTGCGTAATCTCCAAGTTCATTGTCTCTCTTAACCTGGGTAATACCCTCTTAGCCTGCTCCTTTTTCTTCTTCTCCACGTATTCGGACGTTACCGGAGTCTTGGTTGGCTTCCTTGGAGGTTCCTGCACTGGCTTTACGGGTTTTGGTTGAGTAACTTCTTGTTTTGCTTTCTCTTGTTTCTTTGCGTCTTCTACGCTTTTTTCGTCGTCTGATGGTGGTAGTTCAACTATTTCTACGCCTTTCCTTTCTTGTTGTGGAGTTGATATGAATTTTTCATCTTTATCTTTAATAGCTGGTATCTGACTTTTTTCCTTAACATCAACATTGTTGAGTCTCCAATCTTCTAACTGATCCATTGCCTTCTTCCTTTCTGAATCACGCCGGGAGTCCATCAGGTTGTGCTGTTGACTGTCTATCTCCATCGCCTGTTGGACAGTATACCTATCTAATTCACTCTTTCTTATTCTTTTATTCTCGGACTCCTGCTTCGCTTCTTCCTGGCATTTCTCAAGAACTTCCTGCTTTATCTTCATTTTCTCTTCTTTTGTTAACTCTTTTTCTAAACATTCCCATGTAATATCTTCATTCTTCTTTAGATCTAAAACAATTAAATCGTCTATCACTAAGCATTTGCTTTTCCTAATATCGACGTCATGTAGTAGAAACACTTCGAACAAGAATGGACTAAAGTGCGCTTTGATGTATTTGTCGGTAGAAAATAGATCAACTTTTTCATGGCTGACAGGGTTTAGAGGTACTCTTATGTGGACAGTATTATTGGATTGGGACCAAGTGTAATCTTTTACTACAATAGGCATTTTGTTAAGTTAGAACACAAGGACAACGTTGATGCAGAGCGTTCCACAATAACAACTCTTGTCGCTATAGCAATGGAGAAAATCTTGAATTTAGCGCTCAATTCGTTCCGATATACGTAAAATGAGTAGCACATCACACCACAAAGATCTTTTATTTTTTAATATGGCAGTTCCGATGTTTATTTTGCTCTCCCTCCGCGTAAACACGACCTCGTTTCATACAGTTAGAGAAGCTAACCTGTTTATGAGTACATTTACTTGTTCCTGAGTTTATTATAGTGCTATTCTGCACAATTTTGCTGAATAAACAAAGTCAAAGTGAAATCTATATACTAATATAAAGAGGTAACATTTGTTTGTAAGTTTGTATGTAGGGGTAATCTCCGGAAGTAATGAACCAATTTTAAAAATTGTTTCACTGGTAGAAAGCTACATTATTCGTGAGTGCTATAGGTTATATTTTATTCCCGTACTCCCACGGGAACGGGAACTACGCGGGTGAAACCGCAGGACGTCAGCTAGTAATAAATAAAGGATGTGCATGCGACTGCGCAACTGCGCATGTTAAACACACAAACACACAGAAGCTTATTGTTACACATTATCATCAAATAAATAATTTAATGTAGGTACTAACATTGATAAGCGAATGCAAAAGTAAATAACATACTTAGCAGATTTAATTCAGTGTCGACCGAACATCTATCTTGTCACAAGACCAGTTTTCTTCTCAAGATGACTTCTAAAGTGCAAACCGGTAAGCCCCTTCTTTTATTATTTAGTAGGTGTCTCATACCAGATATTTCAACACATAGCTAACCAATTTTCCTTCTTTCTGTGTTAGTCTACACTAATCTATACTATCTATACTAATATTATAAAGAGGAAACCTTTGTATTTTTGTATGTTTGTATTGAATAGGCTCAAAAACTACTGGACCGATTTCAAAATTTCTTTTACCATTACTTAGAGGGATTCTTCCGAATCCGTATAGGCTATATTTTATCACCGTACTCCCACGGGAATAGGAACTACGCGGGTGAAACCGCGTGACGTCCGCTAGTAATATTATAAAGAGGAAAGATTTGTATTTTTGTGTGTGTGTATGTTTGTAATGAATAAACTCAAAAACTACTGCCCCGATTTCAAAAATTCTTTCACCATTACAAAGCTACATTCACCTTGAGTAACATAGGCTATATTTCATCCCCGTACTCCCACGGGAACGGGAACTACGGGGGTGAAACCGCGTGACGTCCGCTAATATTATATATGTTACGAAATATCCTCTGCGATGTTGAATTACTGTGGGTATTCGACTCATTTCCGATCGTAGATATTGGCTTCTCCAAGATTATAGAGATAAGATAGTATTTTTTAAATAAAACACAATATTAATTGTTATGACGGCGAAATTGTCGTAAACAAGAATGGGGGAATAAAATATTCCACATAATTTCAAGCTGTCTACGGGTTGAACGTCACCTATAAGCACGGAATTGCATTTTCCATGCTCCTATCCTTTTCTATTGCTCAGAACCGTCATTTGATAGAGCGAGAAACATAGCGGGAGTGCTATAGCACGCGGCAGCATCGATCGACGATGCGTTCGGCAGACGCTCTGATAATGAGGTTCAACCCTAAGCTTACTTAATGGAAGTATAATGGGCACAGAGTACATTAATAATGGATCAGAACACCGCGCCGCCGCCGGTGCGGTGTAGTGGTGCGTATGATGGCCACGGGTACACGGGTGCCCACGGTGATCGGTACCTACTCAGTGATACCATAGATAATTACACTATATAATACAAGGTGATACCATGCGCTGTACAGACCTAGCTTTACGATAACTTTTAAATTTCACAGAGTCAAGTCAAATGTAGCTAGCGGCACTTCCGCAAAATACTTATTTCTAAAAACGATAACACAAAAAGTTTGTCTAAACGAATTGTAAGTAGGTCAGTCCTTCAGCGGCAGTTAGCCATATTATCAGCCGTAGGAATTACTTAAAATGTATAAAGTAAATTATTTATTGACATTACGTATAGATTTAGATCATACGTAAATTCAACCTTCTATACTTATATGGTTTTTTTTTAAACACTCCATTCAGAACATTGACACTAATTTAAATAATTATATTTCAGTTCTTGGAGACGTAAACCCTTCAGAACTAGGCCGCACTTTAACCCATGAACACTTAGGGATGAACTTTGAGCACTTCTACAAACAACCGCCCACAGCACTGGCTGATAAATTTACCCCTGAGCTGGAGCTAAAAACTATTGGCTATGTGAGACAGTACCCTTACAGCTCGAGGTACAACTTGAAGCTGGATGACAATCATGCGCAACAAGCGGTCATTTACGATGTCGTCGAGTATAAAAAAGCTGGGGGAGGTAAGTTTTTTTTAAATTGGATGGCAAATTGAGACCAGAGCAGTGGTGACCAGTGGTGGCGCCAGACTTACGAACAGTAAGTCGTGGGTTCGAACTCAGACAGGCGCATTACTTTGTGTAATTTATTTCATTACAACTGCTCTCAAAACGGTGAAGGAAAACATCGTGAGGAACCCGGCATGTCCTAGAACCAAAAAATTCGATGACATGTGACATCTACCAACCCGCACTGGGCCCGCGTGGTGGATTATGCTTATAGCCCACTCCCTCTCATAAAGAGGAGGCCTGTGTCCCAGCAGTGGGAACATTAATAGGCTGATGATGATGATGATGATGATGATGATGTAGGTACATTTCTGCTGGTTGAGGAGCTCGTGGCTAAATACACACATCAACACGGTCTAGGGATATTTTAAAAAAAGCGAATTACTATCAATGTGTTAATTATTTATATGACATGTATATACACACATCAAAAGTATCTAGGGATCAACATATATTTTTGCAATAACTTTTCTCCTGATTGATATTAATTAAAATTTTCTTTAAGGATTCATCAAATAAAGTGTTTTCGTTTGTCACAGTAACGATAAACCAAGTCACCTTTGCATTAATAAAGAAATTTGCCATTTTCCTAATAAAGGGATTTTTGACATTTGAACCACTAACATTAAAGTTCGAAAAAATGACTGAAAACACAGTTTTCTTTAAAATTTTATTGGGTAACTTAAACAATTAATAATCCGTGTTTCTACCGCGAACACTAACAACACAAGAACATCGGTTTGGCATACTCAAAATGAGTTCATCCAAATCACGCTGTGGAATGGCCGCCCATGTTCGTTGCAACAACAAAAAAAGGTCTTCTTGCGACTGGATACCCTCCATATTCGGCAGAGCTCTTCTCTGTAGCATATCCCATGCATGCTCAATCGGGTTCAAGTCTGGCGACTGAGCAGGCCAGGGCAGGACATTGATGTTAGCTGCGGCGAGAGTCTGTCTTACAACTCTTGCGGTGTGCGGTCGTGCATTATCATGCATTAACTGAAATAAGGGACCGATTTGCACTTGTAGAGGAACGATGACGTCTGATACAATCGTCTCAGCATAAATTTGAGCGTTGAGGTTGCCTCTGATCCAAATCAACTCAGTTCTTCCGCCGATCCAAATACCCGCCCATACCATGATGGTTCCACCACTATAAGGATGGACTTCCTGGCAGGATTTTAATCGCTGTTGGCGTCCAGGGGTTCTCCAGTGTCGTATACGTCTTGTATCCGGTCTCATACCAAAACGAGACTCATCAGAAAAGCACACGAAACGCCATTGTTCTTCTGCCCAATTTCTGTGTTCAAGAGCCCATTGATATCGAATCCTACGATTGTGCATTGCTATAGGTGGTACCCGTAGCGGTCTTCGGGAATGAAGGTTCACTTCATGCAAGCGGTTTCTGACTGTTTGGTCGCTAATTAAGTTCCCTGAAGAGTGATGAAGCCTCACGGCTAACATCATGGCGGTTATTGTTGGAGCTCTTCGAGTTAAGATTTGAATGTATCGGTCTTGTCTCCGTGTGGTGCAGCGATACCGTCCTCCATGGCGCTCAGCCACGGTACCAGTGCTTCGGTAACGTGTCCAAAGTCGACTGATAACACTCTGACTTGTATTCAGAGCTAAAGCTACAGTACGTTGCCGGGAACCAGCTTCTATCATTCCCACGGCTCTGAGCATTTCTTCCCTGCTTAAATGACGTCGCCGCTCCATAATAACGTTGGTTTTAATCAGTAGTAGGGAAACAGTAGCACTAATAATGTCTTCAATGCGTTGTATGTTTTTATAGGGAAAATATTGACAGCTTATTTTCATCTTTTACTCGAATTTGATTGAGAGTTCCTGATTCAAATTATGAAATGCACCAAAAAGGATCCATATAAATTTATAAAATCATAAATTTATTACAAAGCCACATCTCAATCTCAAGAAATCCGCATAAAAATGCTTGATCCCTAGACACTTTTGATGTGTGTATTTAAAAGATATGTTATTTAATATTCTACCATTTTTTAATAATGGTTAAGGTATAGATTAAAATTTCAGGATTTTATGGAAAAAAAATGAAGCATAGACGGAAACCGTAGGTATATGAATGAACTTTTAATTTGTGAGTAAAAACTGAAAAAAATAGAAAAATCATTTAATTTGTGTTTATAAACTTGAAGTTAGTAGCCTGAGAAACCGCCCATGATGTTCATAACACATCGGCAACGATTCGGCATGCTCAGAACAAGGTTGTCAATGTCTTGCTGCGGAATATTGTCCCATGTCCTTCTGAGGTGCGCAAAAAGTTGATCTTCTGTAGCCAGATTTTCAGGAACTTCCTTCAGAGCTCTTCTTTGCAGCATATCAATGGGATTTAGATCTGGCGATTGAGCAGGCCAGTCTAAGGCCCTAACATTATGTGTATGTAACCAAGCTGCTACCGTTCTCGCCGTGTGTGCCCGGGCATTGTCGTGCATGAGCAGGAAATCTTGCCCCATTTGTGTTCTGTGGGGCAAGATTACGGGCCCCAGCACCTGTTGGACGTATCGTTCTGCCGTCATATTGCCCGCACCCAAACGAGATCTGTCCGTCCTCCAAGACGAATTCCTGCCCAAACCATAATTGTTCCTCCTTGGTATGGGTGAACTTCCTGAGGGTTCTGGAGACGGCTCCATCGTCCAGGAACTCGCCAAACACGCGTCCTTCGTGAATCTGGATGGAAGCCGAACCTGGATTCATCCGTGAACAGCACATTGGACCATTGGTCACGGCCCCAGTCCACGTGGTTCCGAACCCATTCTAATCGTCGTCCACGATTGCCTCTCCGTAAAGGTGGGACCCGGAGTGGTCTACGAGAGCGTAGATTGCTTTCATGCAGTCGCCTTCTTACAGTTTGGTCACTCACAAGCACTTGGTGTTCCACTCGCAGCCTTTGGACCAATTGAGTCGCCGTTGCATTTGGTTGTGCTCGCGCAGTAATTTGCAAAAATCGGTCTTGTCTGGGGGTAGCTATGCGACTTGGCCCCCGGTGCCTCTCCGCTACTTCACCTGTGGCACGATAGCGTGTCCACAATCTTGAAATTACATTTTGATGGGTCCCTATGGCCTCAGCAACATTACGCTGAACAGATCCAGCTTCCAGCATTCCCACAGCTCGTAACATCTCCGCCCTCGTCAAATGTCGGCGTTGCATGGCTACAATACCTCAATTTTAACTTTATCTTTCGTTTAAAAATGAAAAAAAACTGTAACTAAACGTAATTCGTATTGTTTTCTAAATTTCGCACAAATGAAAATTCCCTCTCCTATACATCAAGACATTTTTATGCCACCGAAACAAAAGAATTTTCAAAAATTTGAATTTGGAATTAGTCTGAGATAAATTACAAACAAATCGGTGTATAAAAGATTCCAATGCGGCCAGTACTTTTCGAGTTATTTAATTGAGTATGAAATATCCCTAGACCGTGTTGATGTGTGTAATATATAACAGCCGCTCGGGTCGATCTTTAGGTTAAGCCGTGCGTGTCTAGGTTGGTCTGTGGATGGTTAACCACCCTTACATACCGAGTTTCCTCCGTGTCTCGGAAAGCACGTTAAGCTGTTGGTCCCGGCTGTCATTTGTAGATCTCTGGTAGTTGTTACACAGATAGTCAGTGGTCTGAAAGTTTGACAACCAGTCTTACCAAGGGGTAGGTATCGTATTATTAGGTACCCAGTATTAACTGGGTTGTGGAGGTTAGATAGGCAGTCGCTCAATGTAAAATATTGGTATTCAGGTGCATTCGGTTAGACTGGAAGCCGACCCCAACATAGTTGGGAAAAGGCTAGGCAGATGATGATAAGGTACATTTCTGCAGGTAGGTACCTACCTATACAATAAAACAAAAAGACCAACGTGCCTTCAAAAAACAAAAAATCGGGGCAGTCTTTGGGGACTGCCGATAGAAGTGAAAACAAAAAGTACACAGGCCCCGCCCCAGTCGTAGCACTGGTTATGCACCGTGCATGCCTATGTGGTGCTACGCCGTAGCGGATGCCACGAGTGCTACGAACGGCTACGAAGCGTGACCGCACGTTACGTTACGTGACAATGAGTTCAATGTTTTTCCTTCACCCAAAAAGTGCTCAACGCGCCTAAAGAAGTTTTCACTTCAAAAAAGTTTTATTGGGTCACCATGGCAATGATATCCAATAACACTGCCAGACCCGGCAATCGAACCTAAGACCTCACGCTCAGCAGTCTCGCTTGCGACCACTACACCAACGAGGCAGTCGCCTACTTTATACTTAAATGGAATAACAAAAACACCATTCTAAATCCACAATTCATCTCTAGGTACCATAGTAGAAAACACAACAGAAGGCATAAACCGTCACCTGACCTTCTATCAGAACGTGTCTCAAGCGAGCAACGTCCACATCGTGGCTGGCACAGGACATTACATCGCGGACTTGCAGAGCGGGGACACTCTGAGACAGTCTACCGAAGATGTGTACAATCATATGCTGGAAGAGCTGACGAAGGGCTGCGTTAAGCATCCGGAGATTAAAGCTGGATTCATGGGAGAGATCGCCAGTGTGTGGCCGATAAGAGGTCAGTAACTGTACCTGGTGAACGTATTATGAGTCGAGCTACCATTCAAATCTGTGTGTTTCTTTGCAAAAGGCTATCTCAGTGTCACAACCATACAAAGACACTCCCTCACCGTAGAATTCGCTTGTAATGTATTGTTACATCCAAGATTTGATTTCGGGCAACTTTGTAAGTAGCGAGGTAAAAGAAAAACTACTTACAGTTTTACAAAGTGCATTAATTTTTGTATAATTTTCTTCACAAATAGTATCCCAACTGGATAGATAGGGGTCGGCTAGTCTTAACAATGAGATAATTAATTCTCTTCCTACAGATTTTGAACGTAAAGCCATCCAAGCTGCAGGGGAGTTACAGCCGCAAGTCGGTTGCGGGGTGAGCTTCCACCCCCACAGAACGAAGGAGGCTCCCTTCGAGATCATCCGCCTTTACCTGGAGGCTGGGGGGTCCGCTGACAAAGTCGTCATGTCGCATTTAGATCGTAAGTAACTTTACATACCAACCGTTGTTAGAAGGTGTAGAACATGTTACCTTATTGCTCAAAACTGCGTTCAAAACAGTTCTATAGTTGCACTACCTGCCTAAAGTCATGGATTTCTCTACAGAGGTCCTTTTCATACATATTAGCAATACATGCTTATTTTTGAAAAGTCAGTCCTTGTCCTTATTTAAATGCTGACATAACTTATTTATACCAGACAGATGCAATCCTTTAGTTAGCCCGATTTACTTATTAGGTGAAAGCACAACGTCTGATAAGCCGCGTATCCATTAGAGCAGCCTCGACTTGAAGCAAAACGCCTCAGGTTGAGGCTGCTCGCTCCGTCGAGGCCCGTTGCGGATCAATACGAGGCGACAGGCCTCAGCTTGAACCACAACGTGTACAGTGTAAAGCTCCGCTCTCCGCTAGGAGTGATAGTGTTCTGTGGTGTAAAGCCAAAACGCAATGGCACCAGACGCGCGTCGTGCTCGTCGGCTTTAATAGTAATTACCATAATTTAAAAAAAGAGGAAGCAACCAAAAGCTATAGAAAAGAGGAAGCATCGATGGTGGATAAAATAAATATACCGTAATAGAACTCTACATGGATTTGGAGGCCACACGCCCGTCTCCATCAAATGCACGGCTCGGACTGAGGCGCCTTTGAACACGGCAAAAAACCGACAAAATATGGCTCGGCTCACGGCAACGAATATGCCTCGTGTCGCGGCGTGCCTCAGGTTGAGGCAGCGTCTCCACTTGCGCAGCCTCGGAGCGAGGCAGCCGCTCGACCCAAGGCTGCCTCAAGTGGATACGCGGCTATAGACACACGTATATTTTGCGCTTTCTGAGCCACTTGCTCCTCAGTTCGCGGGCCACCTTGCCCCTCCACAGGGTTCGCACACGTCTGCAGATGAGTGCGAGTGAGAGAGACGGATAGATCCGAATATACGGACGAAGCGTTAGGGAGTAGGGCCTATGGTGTACTAAGAGAATACTGACATGATGTTTTATAATGTTTATAGGCACATTGGTAGAAGATGACATTCTATTAGAATTCGCAGAGCTAGGCACTTACTGCCAGTTCGACCTATTCGGTACAGAAGTGTCGTATTACCAACTGGAGGTAACTACGGATATGCTTAGCGATGCTCAGAGGATTCAGAAGATATCTTTACTGGTTGACGAGGGCCGAGAGGATAAGATACTCATGTCGCATGATATTCATACGAAACATCGATTGGTGAGTTTTAATCAATTATTATACTTAGGTATGTATGACGTTTGTGTTAATGCTAGATGCATCCCTCCTCACCACATGTCCATGCGGACATGTGGTGAGGAGGGATGCATCTAAATGTCGATGGTTGGAGTGGAAAAAAAGACCAAAGAAAAGTTGAAGGTTTCTGTGGGGAAAGATATGAAAGAAAAAGGAGTGAATGATAGTGTGATGAACGAAGTGTGTGAACCAAGATCACCGACGTTGCCCGAAGAATGCCAACCTTAAGCGGCAGTGGGCAGGGCACATTGCTCGCAGAACAGATGGCCGATGGGGCCGAAAAGTTCTGGAGTGGCGACTGCGAACCGGAACACAATGCGTTGGAATACCTACCACTAGGTGGACCGATGACCTGGTGAAGGTTGCGGGAATCCGCTGGATGCGAGTCGCACGGGACCGGTCAATGTGGGGACACTTGGGGGAGGCTTATGTCCAGCAGTGGACGTCTTTCGGCTGAAATGATGATGATAGTGTGATGGTTGACAGGGATGGTTGTTATAAAGATTTTATATTATTGTGCAAAAGAGAACTTTACTAATTCCTTCTGTTCAACTAAAATTTTCTCTAGAAAAGCCTATGTCCAGCTGGACAGTTTTTCTTTCTACTAAATGATAAGTATGAACCGACTTACGAACAGTAAGTCGTGGGTTCGAACCAAGGCAGGCGCATTAATTTGTGTAATTTATTTCATCACCGCTGCTCTCAACACGGTGAAGGAGGAGGCCTGTGTCTCAGCAGTGGGAACATTAATAGGCTGATGATGATTATGAGTATGACCATTCTTTCCTGTTATTTTCAGACCAGTTTTGGTGGCCATGGCTACGCACACATAATCAACAACGTGCTCCCGAAGATGAGATCCAAAGGTTTCACACAACAACAAATAGACAATATTACTATCGAGAACCCGGCGCGATGGCTGGCGATCGAAAACAAGTCTTCATAATGTTATATCGATGAAGCAAGTATTCATGAACACTAAGCAACAACTAAACGAATGCCTAAATGTGACGCTTAACTTCAAAATTGGATAAATCCACTCTACCCTCTTATGAGATATTTAAGAAAAAGTGATATTAGTCTTAAATTCCATGAATTAAAAGGCAGTATTTTGTTTATTGTGGCAACATTATTGAATAAAACGATCCTGTCTAACAAATTCAGTATTTAAACCATTCATTCTTTCAAAAATGTAATATTAAGTTTGGATTTACCTTCATTTGATATAATGGAATGTGATAGTTATTTAGTAGTTTTATATTACCTAGGCCGCTTGCGGACTTTACTTGGCGACGCAATTTTAGTAGAATTATTCATGGAACTATATAAATAATAGAAACAAACAATAAAAAAGCGGTACTACTGGCGCGAAGTTTACGTTGACTGACGGCCATATTGAAAAAACGTAATAAGCTGATTGGCTCTCATGGACTTAACTACCTACATTTGAAAAAAAACTGTCTCATGGATCTAGAAATCTTATAATTTTGACGGTTTATTTCTCAAGAACCATGCCGATTAATACATAAATGATAAATTTGTTTAAAAGCATTTTTTTTTTCCTTTTCTTTGCATACCAAAATCTCAAAAAATCTCAGAATTGGATTCATCCGAGTTTGAAGTTAAGCGACATAAATATTAACCCTTATATCTTTTGAACCAGTGACCGACAAATTCTGATATTTGGAAACAAATTTCGACTAATTAGCGACTAAATTGTTGTGTTATCAAAATTAAAATCCCTGATGGTGGCCAAGCCTGTGTCATTGATACCTGTTCGAAGTGTTGAAACTCTGTGTTGAACATTGCAATCCGACAGAGAGCTTATATGCTGCCTAGTTTTGAAGAAAACGGGCATTTCATTTTGTTACTGTATTATTGTTAAGCTTATTTTAGAGTAGGTTTAGGAAACTTTAGATTATTAATTATTGTGTAATATGTATAAGGTAGTAATTAAGTACAGTTTAACGAGCCCTAAGTAACTGAAGTAGGTACGATTGCTTGTCACTTAATAATATGGCAAATAGTTTCCGAAAAAGTCCGTCAGCGGAAATTACCAATGAGGACGAGTCACTCGACAAAGCTGGACTTCATAAACTTATGGGAGAAGCTATATTAGTTATTTATGCAACTGTTGTATAATGAGGGGTATTAAAACACGAATGTGGGTTTATCACACGAGGCGAAGCCGAGTGTGATAATAGTATCACATGAGTGTTTTAATACCTAATTATGTACAGTTGCATACAAGACTTTATCTACATCCATGATATGAATCCTCCTTATAAGGTTCTGAAACCATAGGATGTTGCAGTGTTGTAAGAAGTCTATGTAAATTCATGGAAAGTTTAATTGCTGAGTATTTAGTACAAACAAACCATGTATAGGTAATAATATATTTATTAACATTTTGGATTGTACAATTATTAAAATGCACAAAGCTTGTATCACTCATTTTTGTAAACAACAAAGTACTTAGTGTAACACTAATATCCAAATATCGAACAAAGATGGCGGGATACGACGTGAATTCGAATTAACCTATAAGTTTTTTTTTTAATTACGTCGCTGTGGTAGTGAATCGCACATGCTAGACAATGTTCTTTTTTTAAAACGAGTTGCATAATGAAATTCAGTACAACATTATAACACCCGTTTGGATGTTATAATGGTTATTATGACACTGGCTGTTTTAATGTTGGCCATAAGCTAACTGTTTCAGATACTTTTATAGAGGATTTATAGCATGGGTGTAGATAAAAGGGTGTAAAACAATGGTTGCCAACCTTTCTTGGACCAGGGACCACTTTGGTGTCTTTTTGTTAGCAGGGGCCATAAGGCCCTAAATAAACATGAACACCGACAAGATTATATCTAGGGGGTGAATCTTTAGCTCACTTATGCAAACATTTTAAAATGGTATGAAAAATACCAATTAAGATAGTGAATTGAAGTGGTGTGAAGTGAAGTAGAATTAAGATAGTGATAGATACAAAAGCGATCGAAATGAGCTCGAAAAATTTAGGTCATTCATACGAAAATAGGAATGAAAGAAAATAGATTCTCAAAAAAATTTAGAACCTCGCATCTGATAGGTTCAATTTGGTTGAGTTGAGTTTGCATCTTCTGTGCTAGTTAAAAAGTACGAATAACATTTTAACCTTTCCCGGACCATATTCGAAGCGCCTGTGGACCACAGGTTGGGAACCACCGGTGTAAACGGACTCTTCACTAACCCGTCAACCAAGCATTCTGTACATCAAACTAAGTAACTTTACGCAAAAATTATTGCCTTTAAACCAATGATATTCTATTAAACAGATATGCTATACACCTACAAAACCACCGAGAAAAGTGTGCCGCGGGGGAGAGCCAGCTCACATACACGCAGTGACGCAGAATAAAGGAAAAACAGGCCAATTGACACGTTTTCGAGTCTTCACGATTGCGCGCTCACAACATATCTGTTTATTAGAATATCATTGCTTTAAACGACTTTTTTTGTGAGGTGAAATAGGTATCACGTTTTACGTTAAGACTCAATGTAACGCACTCAAAACATTGTGCTGATGTTCGCATTTAATAATAAACGGGTTATGGAGATACCTAAAGTAGTTATGACCTTAAAAATTAGTTTTTGTAAAAAAAAATGTGAAAAAGTTGGAACTTTGACCCCCAATATCTCCGTAACTAGTAGGTTCCCAGGTATGGTGTAGAACAAAAAACCGGCCAAGTGCGAGTCAGACTCGCGCACGAAGGGTTCCGTACCATTATCTATACATTAGACAAAACGGCAAAAAAATCACGTATGTTGTATGGGAGCCCCCCTTAAATATTAATTTTATTCTGTTTTTAGTATTTGTTGTTATAGCGGCAACAGAAATACATCATCTGTGAAAATTTCAACTGTCTAGCTGTCACGGTTCATGAGATACAGCCTGGTGACAGACAGACGGACAGACAGCGAAGTCTTAGTAATAGGGTTCCGTTTTTACCCTTTGGGTACGGAACCCTAAAAAATGATCGGATCGATCAAAGACGGGGAGAACTTATGCCTTTTGGCTTCGTTAAGAGGTGTTTTACACCCTTTATAATGTATTATGAACAAGTACTCTTTGTACTAATAAAGCAAACGTCAGTTAAAAATATGTTATTTTATTTACAAATACATTACTTTCGTTTCTGAACAAATAATATAATTTCACTATGAGCATACATAATGTGGATATTTTCAAAGTTGTGCCATTCTCTTCAACTATATCAAAACTATCTTATCAAAAGCAAATATTAGATAGAATAATTGATCGCTTCATAAACGTGTAACTGCAAATCATGAGCGTTCGTCATTTGACTTTTAATCTCATCGCAATAAGGTCTAAATTGCAATGGTTGACGCGCGCTTGTGAAATGCAGCAATTATACTAAGATAGTTTTTTATAAATAAGTTAATCATGTTTGTCAGCTTTTCTTCTTGATAAATGGTCAACATCTTGTGAAATTACCTACACAAAAAACTGCTTTTCCATACAATTTGACCATGTCGTTTTGTATGGGTCAGCATTTTTTTTTATGAATCGTAGAAAATTTTCGACCCTATCAAGTCTACAACCACGTACTGGGACCTTCATAAGTTTGTAACCTAAAGTCCCTTCCATAACGCTATACAAGGTGCAGTTTTGCATCCTGGTCAAAATTCAGGAGCTTGTCACAAAAGACATAAATAATCAATTTAAATTACGATACCTGGGGCCTAAGATGGCCGCTTTAGCAGAATCGTACTAAGAATCACGTTATATTTTATTAAAAATTTAAAATTCTTAAAATGGACTTCATAGTTAAGATCATAAAGTCCTATTTAAGAATTATAATTTTTAACGTGATTAATATTACGATTCTGCTAAAGCGGCCATTTTAGACCCCTTGGTCAATAATAAATACAGCTGCTATTTTAAATTGTTTGTAACTTTGACAGTAGAATAACACGAAGTAATAAACAGAATCAGCCATCGCGCGATATGTCGCTGTGTGTGAAGGCACGGTTATAGGGCTGGTAACAGACGGGCTGTGTTTTAATACGGGTGGTTTACACTTACCGATTTCCGTAAACAAGAAGAAAAACCTACCCATTTTATTATTGATTCGGGTCGAGAATCATTAGCATGGATACCACCTTGAATTTGACCAGGATGCAAAGCGACACCTTGTATAGATTGCGAAAAGTATATCTGTATTATCTAGTTACATGAGCACCACACATTGGCACTACATGAAACTTTTCGAAAAAAAAAAAAACAAATTTGAATCCTAGTCTTCTAAATCGAGATTTTGAAGTTCTTCGTCTAAGTCTTCATCGAGGAATAGGTTTTCATTGATAGGGACAGCGGCGGCGGCTTCGTCGGAGGGAGAGTCGTCGCTGGAGCCCTGGCCCTCCGGTCCGTCGCCGTTGCCGTTCTCCAGACCTTGGTTGAGGTGCTGCAATCGGTCGTCTTCCGCTTTGGTGCCTGTGTCGTCCGCCTGAGAACAAGGATTGTTATATTGTCACTTTCAGTGAGTGTTAAAATGACAAAAATTATGAGTAAGAATACATATTACTATTTTATTGTTATTTTAAATTTTTAAAGCATAGAGACATAGAACATAAAATTAATAATTATGTAATCAGCAGCGTTATTCACAGAATACAAGTAATTATATTAATAACGCGCTTCGAATAGAAGTTAAAAGTGCCAAAGATATAAATGAAAAATAAAACAGTTATTTAAAATTTTTGAATAATGAAAAGTAAGTGCACTGATTATGACACAAATATTGACCTACAATAACTACTAATACTACTATGTTTAGATTTTTATGCTTTGAGATTCACCCCAAGGTATCAAAGGGCGCATCGCAGCATTGTACATTGGAATTTGAATCTTATCACGACTAGCTATGTATGAGTTTACTTTTGGTAAAAATAAAACACTCTGCCCTACCATCCCCGGTGGGCGCTGGCTTTTACTGTAGTGTGGATTTATAAGATGTGTGTAGTAGTGGACTGCCATTGATGGGCAGCTCGATGCATGTTTGCTTCACGAGCATCGACGTGATTTGTGAGTATAGTTGGTGCCAGTTAACATCGGAATAGAGGTCATTAACACCTACCTACCAAGTTTTTGATCACAAAGCGATAACGACACTTACTAGTTACCTAAATCGACCAATAAGCGATACCTTGCTACATCGCTAGAGTATCATAATACCAGTCGGCTAGACATACAGGGGTTGAGAATCTTGTGTTGTTCCAATACGAATTTGTTATTATTTTTTCCTAGAAAACTAATTTTATGCTTATAAATTTACGTGTGACGTAAACGCCCCCGCACCGTGACCATAATGTGCTGCACACCTGACGCGATGGCCTCGTAAAACGAAAACGGCATAAGATCAGAATTATAATTTTTTGTGATGAGATAGTTTTTGTGATGTCATAATTATATTTAGATACTTTGGTTTTTCCGTCATGGATGTCGTTTTCATGGTTTTCGGGGTCGTTGATTACGAAAATTAGTTCAAAATGAAAATCCAAGATGGCGTCCAGGTTTTTTTTTGGTATTTCCATCATGGGTGTCGTTTTCATGGTTTTAGGGGTCCCTGAATATGAAAATGAGGTCCAAACGAAAATCCTAGATGACGCCGAGGAAAATTTTTGGTTTTTTAATCATGGGTGTCGTTTTCATGATTTTTGGAGTCATTGAAAACGAAATGATGTTAAAATGAAAAACCAAGATGGCGCCGAGAAAATTTTTCGGTTTTTCCGTTATAGCCGTCGTTTTCATGGTTAAAGAATAAAGAAAATGAGGTCAATAATTATTTATTTAAATTAGGTCATTCAAAGGCACTTTTGAATGACGAATAGTGAAATGGATTCAATGATTTACCTTGTCTTTGGTTAAATCTGATTTCAACAAATCATTTTCATTTTCATTATCAGCGACCCCGAAAACCATGAAAATGACACTTATGACGGAAAAACAAAAAAAAAAACACCTTCAAGTAATAATAGGCGTGATGTTATGTTTACTCTACAGAGTAAACCTCAGTGGCCATTAAGTCGCACAAGAGTCCAATCGTGCAAGTGTCCATTCGCGCAAGATTCCTTTCGCGCATAAGTCCATTCGCGCAAAAGTTCGTTAGCGCAAAAGTCTATGTGCGCATATGTCTTTCGCGCAAAAGTCTAAGATCCTAATTTTAAGATGTATAATAATATATTTACTTTATTAAAATTGTCTCAGTAAGTTAAAATAGTGTTAAAAAACGAAAATAAAGTATTTAAATCAATTAATTTCGTAGGGTACGTTTGCTCGATTTCTTATTTTTTTGGGTTGTGCACTGTGTTATGCATGTGGGACACTGTGGATGTATTATGAGACTCAAGCGATATCAGTTTTGCGACAGGTTTGTACGGATGGAGCGACAGTATCGCTAATATTTGGATATTGGGATGAAAGTCGGAGCAATGACCTCTATTCCGATGTTAACTGGCACCAACTATAGACAGTTATAGGCCGGAGATTGACGTACAATACTATTTTTTTGTCGTTTTAATTACTTTAAAGTCGGTCCCATAGTAAAAGTTGTTCATAGTCGGTCCCATATAGTAAAATTTGTTCATTTTCATGAGTACTAGACGCTCTTAAAGTAATTAAAACGGCAAAAAATAGTGTTGTAGACTACTCTTTATTCCAGTAAGTTCCTGTGGTATAGTCGCCATCATTCTCCTGCCCTATTTTATGGAATTGGGGATAGTGCAGCATGTCTTCTTCTCTATATTATAAAGCTGAAGAGTATATTTTGTTGAACGCGCTAATTTCAGGAACTACTGCTTCGAATAGGGAGGCTAACTGTGGAACTAATGGCGCTAGCATAGTTGGTACCCAAACATCGTCATTGGTTGAAAATGTGGTAATGGTGCAGATTCCCTTGTTTACAAACTAAACCAAATTTAAGTTCAGTGCATCTTTTTCTTTCTATTTTATTAAGAAAAGGACAGAAGATAAATTTTAGTTATGTTCTGTCAAATTAATCAGCGCCATACAAGTTTAGGACGCGATTAAAAAGTTGACTACTAAAATTACATCAAATTACGTCAGGTGCTGACTAATTTGACAGGATTAAACTAATATTTATCTTCTGTCCTTTTCATAATGAAATAGAAAGAAAAAGATGCATTCAACTTAAATTTAGTTTAGTTTGTGAACAAGGGAATCGGCACCAATGTCATTTTATATTTCAAAATAGCTTAACCTCATTGGTCAGATTGAGACCAACTATGGTGGTGCCATCTGAGATTTACTTTGCCTTAGCCACCCCATTGATAAATTATTTTAGTGTTGGATAGCCTATTTATATACAGGGTGGAATTTTACAACGCCACCTAGAGGGAAAGTACTCTAAATACTCGAGATAGCAAATTGTACTCAAAGGAAACATTCCTTTATTTCTTTAAAGAAACAAATCTGCATTCACAGACTTTCGAAAATTCGCTTGCCACACTTGGGAATCGAGCCGAATGTTCGAAAAAATAACATACTGTACTTTTTTCCATCATAGGGTCGATCATTTGGATCAAATATCTCTAACAAACATGATAAATTAAATAAAGGGAAAACCATGAAATCTAAACTTATAAATTCAATGCGATAAATTTTGATTTTGGCTGTCACCAGTCAAAAGTGACCGATTAACAGTTTTGACTGTAACGTAGATATAACCTTTCACACCATAAAGTGCAATAGTTTAAACAGTCTCACCTCTGAAGTCTCCATGCCAATAAGGTCGAACTGCACCTCCCTATACTTTCACACCATAAAGCGCAATAGTAAAAAAAAACAGTCTCACCTCTGAAGCCTCCATGCCAATAAGGTCGAACTGCACCTCCCTATACTTTCACACCATAAAGCGCAATAGTAAAAAAAAACAGTCTCACCTCTGAAGCCTCCATACCAATAAGGTCGAACTGCACCTCCCTATACTTTCACACCATAAAGTGCAATAGTAAAAACAGTCTCACCTCTGAAGCCTCCATGCCAATAAGGTCGAACTGCACCTCCCTATACTCGGTATAGTCTTGGTCCTCATCATCGCCGTAGGTGGCGAGGTCCACGGCCTCGTCGTCTTCATCGTCCGCGTCGGCCGCCAGCGCCGGGTCGAACGAGAACATCTCTCGGCCGGACAGACCGACCGCGCGACCGGCCTTGAAGTCCGTGCGACGCTGGTCTTCGGCCTTTGTAAGTGCTTCCTGTGAGTGTGCAAGTATTTGTTGGTTTAGTTAAGTGTATCATCGAGTATCAACAAGTTTAAGTTTGATGAGATTTCTTGGCGCATACAGAAAAGTCTTGTGAAAAAAAGTCATCATCATCAGCCTATTAATGTTCCCAGAGAGAATGGGCTATTATATAATCCACCACGCGGGCCGCATTTACACCGCCGCAGAATGGAATGGAAGCGACTTTTTGCAACGAAATTGTACATAGCATTATGAACTTTATGACATACAAACTACAAACTGACAGTAGGTAGGCGAATTCTTGAGAATGCGCGCGAGAAATCCGTGGAAGACGCGCGACAAAGTAAGATACAAACACAAGACGAAACCGCATAAACTTACACATTGTAAAATTCATGCTAAAATGGATTGTAATGGATGCATTTTAAAATCAAAACATATTAAATGTATCATCCCAATGGAATCCACATTCACCAAATAAATCAATAATATTTTTTTGGGCAAAATAAATATGTTTTCTTTCTTTCTTTCACCAACCTGTTTATCCTTAATCTTCTTCTTCTTCCAAGCGAGGAAGGTTTCCAGCGTGATCTTAGTCTGGTGAGGTCCAAGTGCTGCCCTCTCCCTCTCAATGAGATCCACCAAAGAGATCTCATTCTTCTTTTCCTCCATTTTCTTCTTGTCTCTCTTGAGGACGAATCCTGCTGGTAGCGCATGCCTGTATATACATTTGCCACCGGAAGGACACTCCCAAAACCAACCGTATTTCGATCTTTCTACAGCTTCCAAGAAATGTTTGCAAATCTGTAATTTTTGAAAAAGAAGGTAGTTAGAACTTTGTCATTTTGTCATGTAGCTGCTTTTTGAAAGGACGTTACATAAAAAAACATGACGCCTGTAATCCCTTATAGGTTGGGCAGAGGTGTACCTAATAGTACACCCACATTTCGCAAGTTATGTTTAAGTCCCAGGTAATAGGGGCTAGCCAATAGGCTTGTGTCCTCAAAAAATCTAATTAGCCCGTTAGATTATTAAAAAAAAATTGACCCGTATTTTTTCTTTTGTTACGTAAACCAAAATTGACGAAGATACAACGCTTTTAAAATTCTCAATACGTCATGCCGTGCTATAATTTATAGTGCGTTGTGGCGTCACGACCGACTCTCGAGTTTAGATGCGTTTTATCTTTGTCGATATTCATTGATTTACAAAAACAAAAAGTACGTGTCCATTATTTTCCAACACTCTTATCTGACGGACTACATAGATTTGCAATTTATTGATGGTGGAGACTCCGTCGCTGCTACTGAGAAATTCCTGATGCAGAAGAAACTCAATAACACATGTTACATATTGGTATCATATTACCCAGTAACAAAGTTGAGGAAGTCAAATAGGCAGTTGCTCCATGAAAAAAAAAATCAGTTGCATCGGTTTAGACAGGAAACTAACTCTAACATAGTTTGAGAAAACGGCTAATTACAGGCCAATGGTGAAAAGTGTTGCTGGGGAATTGGTTCCACCGCTTCTACTCAGCTACTACACAAGGAAGTGAGGAAGCACAGCATTTTGCAGGACTGTCTGAACTGAGTTCGATATTTCAAAAGCACTGATACTTAGCCTATTTTTTGTGTATTTATATTACTTTTGAAATTCGAATCTAAAATAAAATAAATAAGAGTCATCATATCAATCATCTACGAAGGAGCCACAGAATTCATGATGCAAAGCGCAACAGCATTTAACAACTACGACGAAGATATTTTATTCGGCAATGTACAGGGTGTAAACCTCATCACGAAGCCGTCAACCAAGCATTCTGTACTTACATCAAACTAAGTAACTTTTTTTCTTGGGGTGAAAAATCATGTTTTGTGGTAAAACTCAATGTATCGCACTCAAAAAGTCAAAACATTGTGCTGATGGATGGATTGAATAATACGGGGGTCGTGGAGGTGTTTAAAGTAAAAATCTTACATTAAAAACTAATAAAAAAAAAAAAAAAATTGGTACTTTGACCACCAATATATCTGTAACTAGAAGGTTCCCAGGTATGGTGTAGAACAAAAAGTTGATTGCAATGACGGGGAGAACAAGTGCCTTTTGGCTTCGTTAAGAGGTTTTTTACACCCTATAAATGTTAATGAAAACTTACAATATCAGTAGTGGGCCTCTGCTTATCACCTTCTCCGTGCTTCTTCTCCACGACTTCCTTCAGCTTATCCTCGTCCCAATTGTCCATAGTGTCCATCTCATCGTCTCGCATGTCCACATAAAGGGAACGTTTCTCAGCCTGAAGTATTTATTATTAATAAATAATTGATTTTTGTAAATGATTTTCAGATTCAGACTTCTTCTTTTAAAATTAATCAGAAGGTAGTGAAAGTTTAAAAATAACACTTGGGTTTTGGACAGTTAATGCACTTTTTATCATTTTGACTCCTGAGTCAACATGATGATGAGTCAACGTCCTAACGTTGATTTTTATACAGCTAATAGGGACTATAGACCTCAGTATCTGGTATAAATTTCAACTTGCTAGGTCCACCCGTTCCTGAGAAAATCGGTGGTGAACGATGGACAGACAGACGGACAAGAGAGTGATCTTTTAAGAGTTCCTTTTTTACCTTTTGAGGTACGGAACCCTAAAAACCAGCTGTTCCATGCAATATGACCGTGTAGGTATTGCAGTATTGTAGAAAACAGCAGTATTTTTTAAAATAATTTAACAAAAATATTGATGTGGTTGTTGCAAATGATGTACTGAAAATGCAGTATGTTTTAGCGTTAGTGTTCCGTCTACCTTGTATACAACATACCTTTCTTTCAATCGTCAAGTCATGGGAGAACTTGCACCGGTCACCCTTTGTACACTGGCCTTGCTTGAAGAAAGCACATACCACCGACTTGGGATCAGTACCTAGAAAAAAAAACTTTTATATAAAAGTGGAATAAAATCATAATTTCATGTACTTGTGCAATGACCATAAACATTTTTTTTTTATATTTTGCCCTTTATTGAGATTGTCTCCTGTATTGTGAGTTAAACTTACACACACAAACAGCCAGACCAAGAACAAATACCTATAGGCCAAACAAATATTTGTTCCATGTAAGAATTGAACCCGTAGGATTAGCAATCAATTGCTCAGCCACTGTGCCACCTGTGCTGTGCCATCACTTAGATACTACTGAGTAAACAATAATAAAAAGAAGAAAGGGGAGGCCTTTTTTTAGATGGGAAATCATCAAATGACTCCTCCCGCTCTGGGCGGAGCAGGAGGGAGTGTCAGACTTTTACTGACTAAAACCCACCCTACCCATGATCCATCCATGTTCCTTCCTCGCCCTTTGTCTTCCGGGGCCACGGTATCTCTTTCAAACAGTGGGAAAGGGGAGGCCAATACCCCACAGTGGGTGATTCCGGGCTGATATGATGATGATGGATAATAATAAAACAAAGAACTATAACAGATGGTGACTGGTTAAGAACTCCAAGTAGTTAGTTGGTAGTTACTCTAATTATAGCTGGTAGTTACTGCAAGAATAGCAGAGCAAGGCTCAATCAGCTGTTTCACACAAAAGTGCAATACATGGACAAGCAAAACTCAGAACAAACTTAGATTTTTATTTTTAACAAGTCTCAAATAAAAATCATTCTGTTGGGTCTAGACCAGGGCTTCCCAAACTTATTTTAACTGTGACGCCCTTGGGAACTTGCCATATTTTTGCGACGCCCTGGCCTTCTTGCCATACATTTACTTACTAGTTTTTTAATAGAATTATCCGCCAAAGTGAATATTATAACGAAAATTAAGAGCATGCATAATTTATCAAAACACAAGCTTGACTAATAAGCATTCCCCGCGTGCGGGGGGCGGTCAATAGAAGCGGTCCAATAATAGTAAAACAAAAAAATAGGCGACCTTTTTTTACGTTATACTTTGTTCTACAAAAATTCTCAGGCTCTGTTAATTGATCACATATGTTTGACCACCCTTTATTGGGCTAATAGGAATTAAACAAAAAAAAGGACCAAAAAAGAGAAAGTTTTTAAGTGTTTACAGTGGCCCAGCACTACAAGCAGGAACAATTCTTACGGTGGTCGATTAGCTTAGAGCTGACTCAGTTACTCGTACGTTCGAGCGAACGCTTTGTGTAATTCCTGAACGCGGCCCAAAGGGGATTTCCCGATTAGTCGATGGTTGTACACAGACAGCCAACCTATTTAGATCGCCTCACGATGCCCCTGGTATAATATCGCGGTGCCCCAGGGCGTCGCGACGCACAGTTTGGGAAGCCCTGGAGACTTTAGAATCATGCCCTAAAAGTTTGTGTCACAAAGTCCCAGACCAATAAAGTGCTCGATGTTGATCAAATCCAGTTTACATTATACCTTTCTCAACCTTCTGTGTCTGCACAGGTTTGAACAGCGCTGCCAATTCCTTCTGTTCCTTCATTTTGAGCTCCTTTTCTTTCTTCTTGTCTTCCATAGGCTTAGCCGGATGGATGCCGCCACTTTTAACCTGTTTCTCAACTTGCTGGATAAACTTCTGCTGCTTGGCCCCCTTCTTATTTTTAAGGCCGAAGGTCTTGTCCTGTTGGAGGGAGAATCATTGATTAGTATTGTATGTAAGTACTTTGAATTCAATATTGTGTTTAATGTGGTTTTAGTAGTTTGTGGATTAGTTGCTCTCATTTCTAGTCATTGGTGTCTCCAATGCTTGCAACCGGTTTATGGTAATAAGCAAAGGCTAAGTTTCTAGAATACTACAGGATAATCTGTGCCCTACATTACTGTAATAGAATCAGAATCACCAGTGCCAAGAGTGAAATCAAGACGGAATATTTTTCTGTCTCTTGTGATGATGAAAATTTCATGATTGTGATAGAAATGGTTTTTAGAAATCACCTCAATGACTTTATCCTTTTTCTTCGTCTCTGTCTTTTTGCTAGCACCGCTGCCAGTGGCGGCTGGTGCTTTCTTCGGCGGCATGGTTATGTCTTGTCTCGAAACTTCAAATGAATAAACAACAACCAAAAATCCTTTCCCTTATTCTAAACCATTTATTATTAAAGACTTTACACCATTTATCATGTATTTATCAATAGTTTACTTGTTTTTTTAAAAAAGTAAATATCTTCCACGGTGCACCAAGATGTGAATTTGTGGAAGATTCTCGTTCCAGCTCTATTTTTGATCACTTCTGTCATCAGCAACTCTTTTTCGCTTTTCCTTGTTCCGGCTTGTTGTCGTTATCCTTTTCTTTTGTTAAAGATTAACACACTTTAATATGTAAATGGAACGCATTGGTTCTGACAGGTTGTGAATGTGTACAGATTGCCTAGCAAAAATTCTACTGGCAACATAATTATATGCACTCTTGTGCTGTTTTGTGTCCTTAGTTTATATCAGAAATCCATCAGCAATGTCTCTGAAATTTAATTAACAAGTTAATCACAGAAATTCCTTCCGTGAACGGAATTCTATGTTCTTCCGTGAGAACTTCCGTGTTTTAATGACAACCACATGCAACACTGAAATATTATTTTGAAATTTTGATGAAATTCTAGAATTTTTATTTTATAGTCTGTGAAAAGCGATCAAAGTGGTTGATTGTTCGTTGACTTTTGGTCTCCGCCGTGCGTAAACGTGAAATAAACACTCGCGTAAATTAGGCCATGGCGAACACTACACCGTGGAAAATTAAAGAGTGAAAAGATAAATAGACTGTGTTTAATTTTCATCAACGAAAGTCACCATGGAAATTGTCGACGTTGAAGAATGCCAGCCTGACTCTACAGCGGTCACCAGAAAGAAAAGTTTATGGGCTAAAATTAACACTAAGACAACGTACAGTTATTTATTTAACATTGTAGTATCAATACTGTTGCTCACATGTCTGGTTCTGGTGCTTTATTTTTTCAAAGAATATTTGAAGACAATTTTATACTGGGTGGACGCTCAGGATCCGTGGATAATATTTTTGTTGTTTATGGGTTTATTTTTGATCGTGAGTTTTCCAGTGACGATAGGTTATTTGGTGTTAATAATAACTAGTGGATATTTATTCGGAAACTTTAGAGGTATAATGACTGTGTTGGTGAGTGCGAACTTTGGTGTGGCGGTTGCCCACTTCACCCTCAAAGCGTTGCGGAGCTACCTGCCGCTAGACCGGTTGCTCAAGAACGAGACGGCACGGGCTCTGCTGAAAGTGATCTCGGGGCCGCAAGCCTTCAAAATTGTATTTTTCGCGAGACTGACGCCCATACCTTTTGGATTGCAGAACACAATATTTGCTGTGAGTTATTTATATAATATTATTATTTTTATTCAACCTGTAGTGCCCTATTATAATTGACGGTCTAAGGTCTCTCCGTAAGTTTCCACTGTCCCCTGTAATTTATTTTAACATTCAAAAAAAGTATAAATAAAACTCAGCCAAGCAGTCCACAAAATTCAGTCTTATTGGATTTTGACTCACATTCTTCACTTATCACAATTTCTATTTAAAAACAATAATAAATACCTACCAATATTATCCCTGTTAACAAAAATAACATGTTACATAGTTCAGTCTTAAATCAAAGTACACAGCTGACATAAACAATTTCCTGTTTCTAAATAAAGTGTTATGGCCTAATGCTGTCTAGCAAAAACTTTCTTGTAACCAAGAGGCAGTGATTGGATTGCATTTGCCGCCCCAAAGCTATAAAATTGTTGCCGGTCCTTCTGCTTCCGCTCTTACTAACTCCTAAAATTAGATACACTGTTCTTCTGGGTATATCTTTAAGCTAAGAAAAGAAAAGCTTTGTTCTTACTGCACTACTTATAAGGTGTGGTGGGCTAAAGAAGATAGGTAGGTAAGACCAGGCAGTGTAGCCAACTCAACTACTTCAAAATACCTATGCTAGATTGGTGTAAAAATATTCTAAAAAAATGCTAACATATTATTAGTGTCAGTAGGTATTTATTAAGAAATTAAATCAGGGGAATAGAATATCAATGATTTTCATCAACATCAGCTGATGTGGAAAGCTGTACCAAAATTTTTACCAATTTTTTTTTGGGCCAATTTTGCCGCCCCCCTAATTTTGCTGCCCTAAGCTTCAGCTTTTTCAGCTTCTATGGTAAATCCAGCACTGCCAAGAGGGTTACAAGAAAGTTTTTGCCTCAATTCTTCAATTCTAACATACCTACTAAAAATATTTAATTACCTACATCACATAAAAATCTATATCAAATATTGCAGTGAAACTAATTCACATCCATTTCAATAAATTATACTTCAATCATGTATCATAAAAACATCAGCAAAATATATTAACTTTTATCAGTTGACTGTCATAGATAGCCTAAGCAGATTGGTTTATTATCTTTTAATATAAAAAAAACATTCAATTCTTATCTATGATGACACCCATTTGAAATTGGAAGCAAGGTTCATTGAAATTAATACCGGCTATGGGTCTCAAGAGAACTTTTAAAATATCTATTGTTTAAAAATGCTGTTTCTTAAAGTGATATCAGATAGTTGAGAAATATTCTCATGTTATTGTCTTCTCATGCATTCATTAGATATTTTTTTTTTAATTTTTGTGTTTGTTCTCACCAAGAATAAGTATCCTATTTAAATGGCAAATATTATTTGTTCAAGAATTAAATTAATCAATCTTTAAGCTGATATTGTCTTCAAGTTACTCAAGCTTACTACATTTTCTAACCATAAACAAAATCTTTCTGTTAAAGATTTTTCACAATAAGATTAGACTTCTACTAAATGCCTAAACTCATAACATATCAAGTATCTACACAAAAAAAACAATCAATCAAATAAACAATAAAACTCTATAAAACATTCTTAGATTTTACAGGTACTGTGCATAAATTCCTTTGTATTCAAGGTAAGGTAATAAAATATTCTTACACCTAACACACAAAACACAAACACCCACCCCAGCTTAGGGGTGTAGAGGCCAAGGTCGCATAAATATCAGCATTGTTAATCCTTTATGCCTTATTTTCAAGGCTAGCAACTTTATGGTGACCATAAAAAAGAAACATAAACTAGGCACTATGCCTTGGACAGTTTAACCTAAATATTTAAAGATAGAACATACAAAGAAAGGCCATGACCTTTACAAAGGCCTTCTGATAGGAGGATGCATTATGTATCATAGAAGATGGATGGAATATGTTTAGGTAAACTATAAAGTAATGAATAGGTACATAATTAAGGCGATTTAAAGAAGTGTCTTACTTTCTAGCGGTGACATGATTTTATACGAACTTCAGTTTGTCTTAAATAATAATATGTTCGAAAAATGTACGAAATTGTACGCAACTTCGTACATTTTTTGAACATATTTATTTATGACACGATCTATACTGTTTTAATTATTTTATTACCTACAGTATAAAACTTACTATTGAAATAACGTTAAAATCAATACTTCAATACCCGCAATTACAGACACCATTAAAATAACAATGCACCGTGCCCATTTGGGCACGGCTGGGACCCTAAAGGTTAAAGCCACAGCATTTAAGAAAACGTTAATCTAAATAAGAGAAAAATCTATTATCTAAAAACAATATTTTACATCCTTGTTTTTTGTTAGTCTATAGTCCACCACCAATACCAATGGTGGGCAAAAGCTCCCCTAATTCCTTCCATGAACTCCTTTCCCGTGCATCCTCAAACCAGCCCTCGCGGTACGCGTCCAGCATAGCTATTCACAACGCTTCGATTCGGAAAGTCGTATGTCTATCTCGCTCGCTTTCCGTAATGCCAAAAAAAGAAAAACATACGACTTGTCGAATCGAAGCGTTGTGAATAGCTATGCAGGTCGCCTCGCCACCTCTTTCTAGGCCCGGCCTGCCTCGGCGGTACAGTCGCATCTCTCGGCACCATCGTATGGAGTTTCGCTCAGCGGGCATCCTGCTTGCGGCCACCGTGATTCGCCCAATCCCATTTTAGCCTAGCAGCCTTCTTGCCAACGTCCACTATGCTCGTTTTGGAACATAGCGTGATGTTTCAAACCTTGTGTCTTTTGACACCCAGAATGCTGCGCTTGATTGCCCTGGCAATTGCCTTTTTTCATCTTAATAAATGTAAAAAAAACTTAATTGAAACGAATGACGTAAGAAATATAATTATGCGAAATTGAGAAACCATAAATATACGTCACTGCGTAACCCGTATCGACGACGTAAGTTGCACATAATCAAAATGCGTACCGTTACCGCAATCCGATAATTTCGCGGTGTAGAAGTTAATTATATGCTAGTTTATGCACATTTTCCTGGTAGAGAAGGTAAGCCATCCGTGATTATCGTAACAGGCAATGAAGCTTGAATTTGACCAATGAAACAGATCGTGATCATCATATCTCTTGAACGCGGTTTAAAAAAGCACAACTAAGATGACACTGACGGCTATTGAATGCTGTTTAATGTGCATCAGCATACCTATCCAAACCGAGTCGGTTTGATTGGTGAATCAGCCGTAAGGGTTGATTTTTTTGCAAAATTTGAGCGGTAACTTTACTTTTGGCTGCTAAAAACATAGGTAATTTTGTTATAAGTCAACCTTAGTGGTATTTAATAGATAAGTACAACAGTTTATCATCGTCGCCATCCTGCCAGCGCTGATCATCGTTTGCCGTCATACAACTTATTACCGTCAATGATTATTCTAACGGTGTGGTGGCGCCGGCGCCGGAAGCAGGCATCAAACCTCATGTTCCATTAAACAATGGCATATAATTAACGAACCACCAGATTTAGCAAAATGTAACGGCAAAAAATCACTTTTGATTGCCAAAATTAGTAGATGATCACCAAAATTAATCCCCATTTTATCGTGAAATTGGAACCAAAAAAATTTTTTTTTAGTTAATGACCACCAGAAATTGAACTGTTACGCTCTTGCATCCGAGTCGTGGGAGACCCGGTCGACGGAGCCCCGCGAACGGGGCTCCTACTTCTGAATGATTTATAAAAAAAATCCGTGTCGGGGTGCCCCAAGTCGGCCTAGGCAAAACTAGTTTGTCATCAACCACCTCATTAAAATTTGGTGCTCAATTTACTAAATTTGATGATCTATTGATATTTTAGGTGATAGATGTTAGTGGTCACAAAGTTATTTTTGGTGGTCATTATATTTTCCCCCTTTAATAATTGTCAGAGTATGCAATGAGGGCCACTGACCACAAGTTGTGAAGACTTTCGGAAAAAAACCGCAAGGTAATTAATGTCCTATGTATTTCAAGAACGAAGTCCAATCGTTTAGCTCCGCGTGTATTCTGGGCAAATTTCTGACGTTTGTCTATTATCTTTATCTCAAACGGCAAACAAACTGGTTTTAATTACATTTAGCATTACTCCTGTCTGCTTAAAATAACATTACATCAGAATCACCAAGCCTTCGTGGTGATAGTGCAAGATCTAACAATACATGATGGATGTCATACTGTACCTACATCGCTATTTTCCTCCTTTATTCCCAAATTGGCGTTGCACGACTTTGCCGCAAAAATATGTCATATCTTCAAGTTTTTCTATAACCATTTTATTCTTGTGGTGTTAGCAAGTTTCGTACGGACAATTTCTGCACACACCTCATTCATTGACTGAATATTCAAACTCGAAAAAGACTTTCGAAAAAGAAACCGCAATTTGATTAATGTCCTCATGGATCTCAAGAACGAAGTCCAATCGTTTAGCTCCGCGCGCAATCGGGGCAGGTTTCTGACGTTCGTCTATTATCTCGAACGGCAAACAAACTGGTTCTGATTACATTAGAGTTGTACGATCAAGCTGTTTCCTTGTTAGCACTATCATCTACCCGTCATGTTTGCGGTTTGGCCGCGATACGTTTCATGGAAATGCAGCTATTTTTATCCCTAGGTTACCATTTGTTATACCATGCTTGAATACATGTGTTGGAAACGTCGTGGATTCCAGTTAAACATGCACACTTGCTAAAATGCCCCTGCTGTGTTTTGGTAATATTTGTTCAGTTATTCACCATCTAAAAAAAATATTACCATAACTTAGCAATGGAGTTCTTCCTTAAAAATTGCTGCTGAGATATGCTGTACCTAGTGTTTGTCTGTGGGCTATGTCTCATATGGTAAACACCCACGATCGAATCCAGAACCAATGGTCAGAAGATCTACGATCCCCATTCGAATGAGTAACGCGACGTGCCCTTTCACAACACAATGCTGATCCGAAAATCAACAAACAACTAGTCTTCGAAGAGTAAATCCAATGGTAACTATAACTCACTCAGTTATTCGCCGATTCGCATTTATTGGGCACGTTTCCAAACTCCGAGCTGTAAACTGAGATCGGAATCGCGAGCCACAGATCGCGTATGATCATGGATCAGCGATTTGGAAGCTTCGGCTGAATTTTTTCATGCAAGAACGAATTCTTAACGAGAGGCTTATAATTCTTGTTTGCAAAGAATATCAACTTTAAAGGCATTTTTCATACTAAACTGAGGAATTAAATAAAGTGTCTTGTCATTTACAGTCTAAAATACTAATTAACTTGTCTCACTCAACTTCTTAATGATAGTAATTATGATTAATGTTTTAATGACAAACTTATCTTGGTTTTTTTCGACACCTTGAGTTGCTATCCCACGTACGCGATGATATCAAACAGTAATTAATGTATTGAACTATGAATTACGTATTTACTTCGGGTTTCATCCAGAAGGTGTGTCGAAAATTGGAATAATTATGACTACATCCGTAACATTTGAAATAGGGAACTAGTGTCGGAAAAAACCCGAATAAACGATCACAAGGCGACTGAATAGTGAATTGTCAAAGAATTTTTATAATCATCCTATAAGACTAACTAATTCTTTTTACAGTTAGTTCCTATTACCAGACAGAAGACTGCATTGGTGTGGACTAGAAAAATCGTAAATAAATATAATTTTGAAGCTATATTTTGGTGCCTCACCGGGTACATTAGGTTTTGTCACCCGTCCTGTGCCGAATCAGGCCGTCCCACATGGTGTGTAGCACTCCTGAGATATTTTTATCGCGCACATTTTAATAAGTTGCTTTTTAGGGTTCCGTACCTAAAGGGTAAAAACGGAACCCTATTACTAAGACTTCGCTGTCTGTCCGTCTGTCCGTCTTTCCGTCTGTCTGTCACCAGGCTGTATCTCATGAACCGTGACAGCTAGACTGTTGAAATTTTCACAGATGATGTATTTCTGTTGCCGCTATAACAACAAATACTAAAAACAGAATAAAATTAATATTTAAGGGGGGCTCCCATACAACAAACGTGATTTTTTTGCCCTTTTTTTGATAATAATGGTACGGAACCCTTCGTGCGCGAGTCCGACTCGCACTTGGCCGGTTTTTATCATCTCAACTTTAATAACCTCTTAATCCCGTCTACACTTGAATTAGCTACTTTCCAATCTAGAATCACATTAAGAAACTTCTAGATTAACAAGAATCTAGTTTCGTGCTCACGAAATATACGCATACGAAAACTCTATTGTTTTTACGTTCCACCCATTTTTCATGCATTCATTGGTTAGGTTCTCATACAGTTCTATTTTCAAACAAGTTTTTTTATGCAAATACCGCGCTTGATATTTACTAAACCGCAAATACCTTGCTACTTGTTTACGAAGATACCTACTTACACTAGCTACTGTCCGCGGTTTTACTTACCGTAAACTTGTACAGTCTGCATGTAACCGGATAAAAAATATACCCAGATCTTAATCCTGGACATAGTCTAACTGGGAGCAGAATTTCTTCAATATTCCCTCAGCTGTTAAAACATTATTTACAAACAAACATACCGGAGTTAAATAGTTTTCACATCAATGGTATTACCACAGTAAAAAGATAAGGTATTACTAGTTTTAATATGACTCAATTATTTCATATTAAAATTAACAACATCAATTATTACTGTAATGATACCATAAAGTAAAACGTTTTTTTTGTGCTCCAAGTGGGTAATGGTCCCGAAACTTAACAGATAATTGAATGACGAGTTAAATGGTCCTAGTCAATTAACCTCATTAATGGTGCGACTGTATACCTATTCGAAATTCGTCGGAATACAGCTTTGATACAGATGATCCAGCATTTGTGATTCAATTAAACAGGATTGAAGAGATTGGTTTTCAACCCGAAACCTATAGGGTACAGGTCGCGGCACGTAACTCTAGCGCCAAACGAAACGTGGAGGGGATACCTGCGCATGTTCTACGACTGGAGAGCCAATCGGCGCAACGCACGCCCCAAGACATTCTTATTTTTTACTTCTGTGCAATAACGGTCAGCGCTAGATGAACTTACAATATTAGGTGTAAATTTAATAACAATTCAGAGTATCATAACAAAACTAGAAAACTGATTATGCCTTTTGAAACAAATTGTTTTACAAAATCATGCAATAAAATATCTACCCGCAATAAAAGTTATAAATAGCATGTTACAGATTCAGTAGTGAACTAGTTTTGTGTACTAAAATTAGAATGCTCCATATTGCCCTACTTTAGGTGAAAAACATGTTTGTGCAATAACTTGCATTGGTTTCCATGTTATATCACACCAAGCGCTTTTCTATGATATTATCGCTAAAGCATTAAAAGTTGCCAATGAAGTAAAGTCTCTATCCGAAAACAAAAATATTGTAGTCCGTCAATTCAGTATTTTGAAGTGCAGTGTTGAGCACCATTATTTCATAGGTCGCGTCGCTCCAACCGGTTCTTCGCCTATTTCACAGCTGTATCCGTTCTCTTTCACAAAGGCATTATCATTAATCCACACTTTGGTCGCGGTCTGTTTGTCACAAATAGCCCTAAAACTGAATAGCATTGTTCTAGCTGACGACTTATGTGTTCCGCCATCTTTGATTGTCAGTGTCTTTTGGTCGCTAAATGTTTACAACTACTTCTGGTCCCTTTTCTTAAATAGAGTCACAGAGCCTTAACAATCTAATCTTGCAATTAAAAGAAAGGTAGGTACATATTGACACCATTTAATCACCAAGAGTATTGCCCAAGAGTTTCAGTTAATTGCTCTGTCTGTAGGTAAGATTGCGAACACTACTATCGTTCATGCCCCTAGTATGATAACATTAAGCCATTGTTCTTGGCGTGGTATCTGGGACGATCGCGTTTTAACCACCTACTTGGCCCGTTTCGCTTTCTCTGCGCGCCGCTGTGTCGGACTGGCGACATTTTCTATTACGTATGCTTTACAATTCGCCGCCGCCGTGGTGTTTGTATTGATTGTTATTGTGTGAATCGCCCACGCAAGGTAGTCCACGAGCCAAAATTAGACGCAGTTCCTGGAAGACTGGTCTGAGACCTAAACTGGGGGGACCGGTCCGACCAACGCGAACTTCTTTCACTATGTTTTTATTTATAATAAGGTCCACTGATTGGTGAATCAACCTCATTAACGTTCATAGTTCGTACCCATAGATATAATAAAGAAGTTCGTACCACTAACACCTGCTACAGTAAAGTTCTAAGCATACGATTGATCATGGAAAGTGGTTGAATGTCGCTACTTTCTATTTGAACACGTCTTTTAGCCACCTGTCTTACTTCAAGCACAAGACAACACATCTTGTGCTTGAAGTTCATAAGTACAAGACTTGCAAAATTCATAAGAACGTTCTTGAGAAAAATACTTGGAACATTATAGAAGTGTGCTATGTATGACCAATGTCTCAAGTCTCCACGCGTTAAGATTCTATAACGGTCATCGGTTTTATTACAGCGCAGCGTCGTCATTGTCTGGTCTCATCAATAAACAAAAGGTAGCTATCAATATAAACATGGTCACACCACACGTGGCTTGCCCATTAAAACTCCAGCATACTTGAGTCAGGACCTTTAAGGCACCTTGGATTAAACCAACGACTTAAAGCTGTAGGAAAATGGCTATCTCTGAAAACCTTGGTGGCATATTTTGTTCTAAATATGCCAAATCTTGATTGGAGTGATGATAACAGGTAATCCAAGGTCAACAGTCAATACACTTATCACAGAGGATTGTCATAACTTTGAAACGCAAATAAGATTAAAAACCTTGAATTTTAGTATTTACGTCTACTTTTAAGATTAGGACTATCTTCATGTCTCATTCTAAACTTCAGTACACGTCTTATCGCCTTATCATGTAGCATTTGTGGCTACTCCTACGGAGTTAAGTGGTGTAATGCTCAAGATAATATCAACCGCTATCTTAACTGAGACCCGTTTTTATCTGGTGCGGGGCAGTAAACTTTTGTCGCCATCTTTCTTGGTCCTATGCCAACCGTATTTACATTTATTATTTGAAAACTACATATTTATAGATGTGCATAGTGTTTATATGTGGTGTTTGTCTGTCGTTTAAATATCTGGCGCGTTTAGTGTCATCTCGCAAAGGGCAGACATTGTTGATGAAGATTCCTTATCAATGTATCATTCGATTGAGTATATATTAATGGGTATTAAACTATGGTGCGTATTAATTAATAAATTGCTTGAAGATAAAACTACATGATTGTGTAGGAACATGTTTTTGCATATTTTATAGGCTGTTTCTAGCTGCATCGGAAACAGCATCCATAGTTTATAGAGAATTTCTGTAAACATTTCGACGGCCAATCCAAATATACCACCGGAGTTTCAGAGCTCGTAAAACGTTTACTTTACATCAAGGCGTATTTTCATTCCGTAAGCAATTTCATTATAACAGCACAGTAATAATCTATAAATATCATTTGAATATCAGATATGCGATCGTTCAGGGACGTTCGGAATATCGTCACGTCAATATTCGTGGAACTCGTTGGGAAGATACATTACTGGGTTTTATTCAAAGAAGCAAAGAAATTGTGTAAAATGTTAACGTTTCTTTTTGATGACGTTTGAAGATTACTGTCTCACTCACTCAATCGTTTCTATCGTTTAACACAGGATGTGCAAGCTCATTCTTCTCAGTGTAAACACTTCACACGACCTAAGTCCGGTAAGGGTCCATCTGAAGGAGTCTGCCCATTACACCGTTTCATACCTTTTTGCTTGACACGTTCTAGCACGGTCATGGTATGGGACGGGTGTAGTGTTAGTCAGACTACTTTATGATTAAAATCATTAGTTCCATTACTATAACTATAATGTGAAGATGTGTTGGAGAAGTCAGACAATTTCCTATCCACAAGAATTTTTCCACTACACCGACTTTCATACGGTCAGTAAATTGGCCTACTTGGACACACAGTGCGTCCGGCGTCGCCAAGACTCAAGGCCGCCGGAGATCGGTCAACTTGTTTATCTTAAGAAAAACAATCGATCCATCCTGCTGTTTTAAGACTGTCTCATTGGTATTTACTTTGACAGAAAGCATTCCTCGCCAAATGAACGCATTTTAAAAGAAAACTGGTGATTCGCGGAATGACGCGTCGCGAACATTAACATTTCAAGATTAGGTTACTGGTGCTTTTAAATATTGCGTGCTTGGCATGGCATACTAAGGTTTATTCTAAAAGTGTACGTGAAAATTGTTGTTTAATTTACTAGGCGCCGAAGGTATGGCGTTAATTTTCAAAGCAACTTGGCTGTCGTGACTCCGTGCTTAGCAAATGCCTAGCCACTAAAAATAATTGTACCACATTTGCCTTCAAACGCAAACCATACAACTTTATAATCTTGATGACAAATGGTAATAGGATTGACGTGTTCCAAATCTACGTTGTTTATAAGTTTAATGTATTCACTGCACGCAAATTTTACTGAAACTATGGAAGAGATTTCGTAATGATAGTCGGCAATTTATGTAAATGGTCGATATTTGGGAACGCATTGAATTAGACCGCGGACACAGTTATAATAGACCTTACTATGCAGTAATGCCCTTAACATTTATTTAACCTACCTTTTTGAGGCAGTTGTAGGATTTCTGTTCCGACCTGATTTTAATCAGATTGTCTTCGACGAATCCCACAGACACATCTAATTTTGTCATTTCTGGAAATGGTTCACATGTATTATATACATTTTCATTCACAATTTTTTTCTTCTGCGTTTCTATGTAGCTTACTCTGTTCTGTCCTTGCATGACCAGATCAAGATTTTGTCTTTAATTGAGTTTTACGGTGTTTTTCAGATAGTTAAAGAATATTAATTTATTATTGACGTGTAAAAGTGTTTTTTTAAACCAATTTACAGAAATAAATATCATCTCTCATCTATGTACCATGGGGTTTTAGTTTCCGCACTTAGTCCTAAATGTGGACCATTGTGCGTGAGCCATGGTGGCCAATAAATATCATTCTCCACTCAAGTTCTTCTCGTGTTTCTCCTTATCACCCTAATCTTATGTTTCCTTTGTCCAGGTAAGCGACGTCCGAGGCTGCGGGTACCACTTGGCCACGATGCTGGGTTTGCTGCCAGCTCAGCTGATCAACGTGTACCTCGGCTCCACGCTGCGATCCATGCATGACGTGTTGCACGAGTCCCATGTCACTGGATACATCGTGTTTGTGTGTCAGGTAATTTAAAGTCTACTGTCATAGTCATCAGTAGTCTTCTGCAGTTATTCCAATATATTTGAGGTCGGCGCAACTGCAGCATGAGTTCGTCTCCCACACTTTTCTTTTACTCCTCATCTCCGCAGTAAGCCAGTAACCTCCTTTCCAGCTAAATCATCCTTCACACAGTCCATCCATGGTTTCTTTGGCATATCTCTGATCTTAAAGCCTTCTTGATGCAGCAAATGCTCAAAATCGTCTGTGATCCATTGAACAGTTCCAATAGAGTGGACATGCTAAGTATGTATTAGAATTTGAACCTTATGCCCATAAATTATAAGTACTGCACTGGATCGGCATCACCCCCTCTCATTATAACTAAGTTGTCCGTAGGAGGTTGGTAGAAAGAATTCCGACCGGCTGATCTTAAAAGGCCCACTTTCTGTAGCAACATGATCTATCCTCCATTGAAGAGTTCTACTCTGTACCTAACCTACGAAGTTCTTTAGATAATGACGAAAGTGACTAGCCAAATATGAAGTCAAGGTCCTCGTCCTTTTTGGGACCGACAAATTACGTAAGTCTGTTGAATTTGTGACAGATTTAAATAGGTGTGCCAAAACACAATATACATTATCTGTAAGTTAAGCAGTCTCTTCGTTTGTTTGCCCGAGCGCATCGTCCGTGACCGCTAATTGAATTAAGTACCTACAAGTCATGCCTGTATTTGCACGTCAATGTTAGTACGTGTATATGCTTCCTTATACATAAATATCGTGTAAATAATCAAGTGTAGCACATACTGCTGCTGCAATTGGGGTTACCATCCGTCCGGATTTGTTCGGACTTCTCAACTTCAAAAGGTTTTCTTCAGAAAATAAAAATGCTTAAAGGCTCTTCCTCACCGCGAGTATTCGCCTGTAATGTGTTTATGTGTATGTGTTTGACGACCTGATTGGCGCAGCGGTAGTGAGGCTGCCTTACGTTCTTAGGGTCCCGGGTTCGAATCCCGGTCGGAGCAAATGTTTGTGTGATGAGCACGGACATTTGTTTCCGAGTCATGGATGTTTGTATGTATATTAAGTATGTATTTACAAAACAAAAAGTATATATTTAGTATATCAACTATCTGGTGTCCACGACACAAGCGTTGCTTAGTGTGGCACTAGATGGCGCTGTGTGTAATGTCCAGCAATATTTATTTATTATTATTTATTAATGTAACAGTTCATATTCGACCATTACTTCAGTGAGTGAGGAGAACCTGTAACGATACAATTTGTAGCAATCACTGGTTCCTGTACAAATTCGAATACAGGAACGTTACATTACAGGCTGCATGATGGAGCATCTAAATGACCAGATGCCCAGCTTTCTGTCAGGACTTACGAAATGGTAACCCTAACTGCAACGCAAATACTTATGGTGCCCGGTGTAAAGTTCCAGAAAGTCTGATGACGTCATAAAGTGCTGCGGCTCATTCCGAGATGTTTAAAGCTTTCGTATCGATACCGGTAGAAATCGAAAGTTTTTTCCATATCTATCTTTGCATGATATTAGTAATAGTATACATAGGTATTTCTTTTAGTTCTTGCTCATTGGTTTTTCCCAGACGTACAAATAGCTCGGTTGTTGTAGATAGACAATCGCTACATGTAACATACTGGTATTCAACTCCATCTTGTTAGCCTGGAAAGCCGACCCCCAACATCGTTGAGAAAGGTTAGGCAGGCGATGATGTTCGAGTCGTTGTGCTGTATAAAATTTATCTTTTAATGGTCATACAAGCGTATTGATTTCGTTGCTGACTCGTTACGTAAAGGAAAGTCCAAAGTTTGCATGGTACGAAGAAAAACCAGTGTAATTTTCCTCTGTTGAGTGGAGTAACTCCCTCGAAACCGACGGTGGTCCTGCAGGACCGACCTAGTCTTTTCAAAGACTCAATAGTATGCGAACACAGCGTCATTGGTTCCATCCAAAGCTCCTCGTAAAGATTGATCCAAGTAATGATAGAAGGGTAAAATACGGCCAAAAAGATTTACTTACGGAGAAATAAACACGAGAATTTTGCTCTCCTGACTGTCTGAACTTTCACGGACTAATCTAACTAGCATATACCTAGTACAAGTACTTGTCCTTTAATTAAGTGTTTTTTAAATGGCTGTTCAGGCGACCTACATGGCGTCATAAGTACTCAGGTAGTCTATAGTCTACCTACAACCGAGACCTTGTTATTCTACATGTTCGTTCTTTATAGAGGTCTAGGTTAAAACGGCTACGAGTAACTTATTGTGTCAAACGAACCAAGCGCACACAATGCTTGTTTAAAATAGCTTTCAACTACAAACTCGTATGCATGTTTAGTTTCGACTTTTTGACAACGTAGACATGAAGTGAACGCGATTTTAGTTTAGAGGTCAACGCACACTTAGGCCCAGCGCACACCGCTGGAGGCGCAGCGGAGCGCATTTGAAGACAACAAAGGACATGGTCTTTTTTGGTACTTTATTCTGAGATAATCTAACCACTGTAAAGAAAATTAACACTGATAATACTGCACAATAGACTGCCTAATCTCAAGTTTCAAGCTGGAAATTGCCTGCATTTTCGAGAAAATAATGTCCAAAGATCTACTATTTAGGATAGATGTAGAGAAGTTTTAATAATGTCAATAGATGGCGCTGTGCTGAGTTTGGGCCCAAATCTAATTTATTATTACAAATATGCACAGGTGGTATTCTTATCTCTCTAATATAGATGATGCACTCTATTTTTGCACCGAATAATACACTGAACAGAACGCACGCAGTCAAATCACTAACTGTCTCAACTGTCTGACGGACTTATCTATCGATCTATCGTGACATTGACATCTAGCTTTTGGCCTTTTGTCAAATGTCATTCAACGCAGCGTGTTCCGAATTACGCTGAATGCATTCTTAAGTATATTTACTCAAAGCACAAACATGTCGGTAAGTAGGTACACCTTGTTTTTCATTTTTATTTCTAATTATATTCTCGTAACCATTCTTATGACTTTGATTACCAAAAATGCGTTTCAGTACGACCATCCTCACAATTCTTAGTTAGGGCTGCGATAGGATAGGAACGTAAAACACGGTGTTACCAAAATCAACCTGTGTTGCATTGTGAACTAAAATTAAAAAACTTAAAAAAATGAATATCTTTATTTTGCAGGATATTTACGTGATTAAGATTTAGTTAAGTTAAATTATATTTTATCCTCTTCCGATTAATACAGTAAAATCTGTGGTTGCGTTCAATTTGAATAAAGTACCAAGCTTCATACTAATTCAGTTTTGTCCTTTAATATAAACCTCAACTACCTTGACATACGGTCGCGCGCATGCGCTTGTAGTAGCTTGAGGGCGCTCCGAGTACCGCGTGCGAATTTATTCTTATATTGACCGTATATCATTATCAAGGTAGTTATGGTTTATATTAAATTGTCGTCTTCAAATACGCTCCGCTGCGCCTCAAAAGGCCTTAAAAGCTCTGCACGAGCATCGAGACTGCTATTTTATTTACTAGTTGGTCCCGTTTCGTTTGAATCCCATTGATGAAAAAAGTGACAAATATAGGCTGGAGAGGGAGAAGAAGAACGAAGAAAATATGGAAGGATTGTGTGAGTGTGAGAAAAGATATGAAAGCTGAAGGAGTAAAGGGTAAGAAAGAGTGGCATAATGTAAGAAAAAAAATGTGTTCCGCCGAGAGATTTTGATGATCGCGTTTCGAGGCGATGCCATTGCAATGCTAATTAGTGTGCGTTTCAGTATAGTTTCCGAGAAATAATCCTGATCTGCTTGAGTTGAGGCGATGATTATCCCGTGCCGTGCTCATATAGCTGCACGTTGACCTTTACAAACCGTATAGAAACTACTTTGTCTCGTATTCTATTTTTAGATCAGACCACGTTCCAACAGTTCTAGTTTAAAATTTAGATTCTCCAACTCCAGTGTCAGCGTAGATAAATATTGTAATTCAAACATTTTATCTCATTTCCTGCGAGTTACATAGGTATCTCGACTTTGATATTATCTTTTTAAATCATTACGTAACAAGACTGACACGGGTGAAGGCCAGAGATAAAGAAGATTGTTTTGAAGAATGTTTGAATGTAGTCGTTGATAAAAAAACATTCACAGATACAACAATTCGAAGAAATAAAGAGAAGTGTTGGTCGTCTGTCGGCGAGATGGCCAGACGACATTATTGTTAACGCGGGAATATCCTGGATGAGGCTGTCACAAGAACTTGTAAAATCCCATGTAAAAAAGGGCGAGCCTATTGCCGTCAACCGAGCACAAATCTACACACCGCCGGTCCGTTATTCCTGGGAATAGAACCCACAGAACCTCATGATCAGCAGTCTCCCTTGTAACCACGAGACCAACGAGGTAGTCATCATTTTATAGCACGATGCACATATTTACGCCTGGGTACTTTACCTAAGCTCTGACGTCACAATTTATCAATGCAATACTATCGCAATAAGGAACTGGGGGCATATATCAGTCCCCTCCATGTCCGCTGGATTATTGCGTAACAAATTGATATCAACGTTATTTTATAGCATTTAATAAGCATTCGCTATATCTCTATTGCGTTTATCTGCTGTTTGAACTGGGGAACTAATAAACACCACGCCTAAGAGAAACAGAGTTACAGTCGTCATGTCGGCTTTCCAAAAGCTGCTTCAATGAATTCGCGAAGAGAAATTCGTCAATGGCCACATTTGGCATAAATATGATTTGGTTGCTTTCTCTTGACGATATTTTTGTGTCTTCTTAAACATCCTTGTTGTAGCAGTGTTTAGTTTTTTTTTTTCGGATGGGAAATCATCAAATTTCTCCTCCCGCTCTGGGCGGAACAGGAGGGAGTGTCAGACTTTTACTTACTAAAGCCCATCCATGTTCCTTCGTCGCCCTTTGTATTACGGGGCCACGGTATCTCTTTCGAACAGTCCCACAACCCCGGCAGGCATCGGTCCTTGCGGACCCCTTCCTTTTGCTGACTCTCTTTGAGGCGCGCGTGGAACACGAACGCGCCGTCGTCGGACGGACCTCGAGCTAGCCCCTAATCCACCATCCACAGGCAGCAGTGCTACACTGACTTCTTGGTCGTGGTGCTGCGAATCTGGTCTTACAATTATAAAATTCGCAGTCATGCCAAAATTGATATTTTCATATCAAAAATAGAACCGCTTTTTTCTGTCTACTTTGGCTTTGCTGTCAATACTCAGGTCTTCTATATTTTGATCATGAATCTTTCCGAATCTATCTTCTACTGTTTTATTTGAAGGAAGTTTATTTTAGATGTAATATCCTACACAAATATTTGCTATGCATTTATTATGTTATTAGATGGTAAACTGACTATGGTAAATGACTACCGCCTATGGACTTTTGCAATGAAGAGTTTGAAGAGAGTTTCTGCATTATAGCTGAAATTACAATGAACCAACAGCACCCTCCAAACCAGAAAACATTTCCGCTGCCTGGCGACAGGTTATTTCCGTAACCACATAATACAGTTGACCTTATAAATGCATAAACCGATTACCTGTTCCCTACATAGGTTGCCCCTACTGTTAGAAGTGATAGGTGTATTTATCGGAACAGGGGGAGCTTGTTGCGGCTAAAGGTGAGCCTCAAAGGTCACAGCGCTGAATAAATTATGACCATAACAGGCTAGGTGTCTTGTCTACAAGTTCCACAGAGGGGTTTTTTGAAGTGAAAACTTCTTTAGGCGTGTTGAGCACTTTTTGGGTGAAGGAAAAACATTGAACTCATCGTCACTTGACGTAACGTGCGGTCACGCTTCGTAACACTCGTAGGCAATCCGCTACGGCGTAGCACCACATAGGCATGCGCGGGGCATAATCAGTGCTACGACTGGGGAGGGGCCTGTGTACTTTTTGTTTTCACAGCTATCGGCATTCCCCAAAGACTGCCCCGATTGTTTTTTTTTATTACTAGGCATGCATTCGTAGATGTAATTTTTGTTAGTCTTTCGTCAAATATTTCTCATTATCTTCTTACGCTTGTTCCTTGTTATTTCGGGTCAGGACCATTTTTTTTTTTGCTTTTTTGTCCTCTGTCAAGCTTCTCGCTATCATTTGCTTATTTTTCTTCCATACTCCTCATACATAAGGTACACATATAAAGGATGATGTGGCAAGAAAAAAAAAACGGCAAATAAATCTTTGACTTTGAAAGGTATCGGACGGACGGGTAATAGAGAAGTACGGAAGAAGAAGACATGCTGCGCTGCTACACTACTACAACTACAACAGCCCATAATGTCCACTGCTGGACATAAGCCTCTCCCATGATGGGAGGAATTTGCCGTAATCTCCACGCTTGGCAGGCGGATTGGAGATCGCAGTGATGAAAGACTAACAGAAAACGCTGCTGCCTATTCTCTGGTCTACGGAGGCGCAAGGTGTTCTGCCTCAGACTTTAGTCGCCTAATACGACACCCGTGAGTGTAATAGGTTGGTTCTATTCTACTCTGCCGGATACCACACGACTGATCCCAAATGATTTGGGATTCCAGCCATTTTAGTGGTCTTTTTCTCCCTCTCCATCGATCAACATTGATAATCATCACTGTTTTAACTTCATCTCTAGTTCTATACTCTTCACATACTAAGCCAGATCTTCGTCAAATCTTGCAAGATATCTTTCTCATCGTTACCGTCGCAAAAAGTAATCACTTTATAATTTTGTTTCTAGGTAGGTAATTGGATTTTGGCACTATCAGTGTGTTATTATATCTCATTTAAAATTGCCAATCGGCTTAATTTTTAATCAACTGACGCCTAGCGTAACACCCGTTCAAAAATTGCACGTCATGATGACCATGTTAACCAGTCACTGTGTACTGCTTTTGTAATCAATAACCTCTACAGAATAAAAAGTATCTTACTTCCTAGTTCCTACTAATATTATTAACTAGCGGACGTCACGCGGTTTCACCCGCGTAGTTCTCGTTCCCGTGGGAGTACGGGAATAAAATATAGCCTACGTTACTTAGGGTGAATGTAGCTTTCTAATGCTGGCGCAGTAGTTTTTGAGTTTATGCATAACAAACATACACACACACACAAAAATACAAATCTTTCCTCTTTATAATATTAGTGTAGATGTGAAAGTTTGAGAGGATGCACGGATGTTTGTTACTCTTTCACGCAAAAACTACTCACCGGATTTGTATGAAATTTGGCACACAGATAGTTTATAACCTGGATTAACACAGGATACTTATTATTTATTTTTATCCCATGGGACAACAGGGTACTTATATGCATGATTTTTTTTTACCACTCTAAACATCGATCACTAATAAAAAACTAGATACACAATCAGCGACAAAAAATGTCCTCACCGAATGAGCGCCCACTCGAACATTTGGGTGCTCTTTTAATCTAGTAGCATTTGAACGCTCCGACGGTAAACATGCCTCAGTGTTCGTTTAACCAGTGATGCCAGATCTACTGATTTAGCAGTAGATCTACCTGATTTAAAAAAAATCTACTGATCTACTGCCTTGATTGGAAATCTACCTGCTTTTTTTTTAAAATCAGATCGTATTTATTTATATCGTATTCATTTATCGTATTTATTTATTCGTAACATCAAGTTATTGACAACGTAACGTGTCATCTGGCATAAAGGCGTTAAAAACATGACATTTGTTCAACAACCGTAGTATCGAAAAATATTGCAGCCTTATTTGTTTTATCAAATTAATAAAAATGTACGAAGATAAAACGTGTCAAAGATCATGAGTTTGACTTGTGACGTCACATTTGAGTAAAAAATGTACTCAAATGTGACATGTGACGTCACACGAGTTTGCGACGCACTGTATCGTCTTCATTTTTGTTTACGTGAAAATGAAAAAATACGTGTCCAATATTTTTAGGAAATCAATCTGACGGACTAATTAGACTTTTTTTTGTCATGTACCCTATTCAAGCTCAATTCCTTTTTACCTCATGTGGTTATGACTTTTCTAATCTACTGATTTTTCCATCGATCTACTGCTAAAACTTTATTTTTTCTACTGATTTCTTCAGATTCCATCTGGCAACACTGCGTTTAACCCTAGATCCCTAAACATTAGTCTCACAGGCGACACGGCCCCGACGCATTCGCTGTTTAGGTAAGTTCCCGATACTTCCCCGACCCACCGCGCTCAGTACCTTCCTAATTCAATGTTTTAGAGCCCCATGCGCATGTATTGTGTCTGCACGTATTTTACTTCCTGAGTTTTGGCGAATTTTTAGTCTCACGGACTAATGTTTAGTGATTGCGCGAGTAAAATGAGTCAAGATAAGCTTTGAAGAATGAAGACCAGTATCAAAGATAGCCTGCAAATTGAATATGTCGTGGCAAGTACTTCTCCAGTACAGTCAAACAAACGAAAAATTTGCGCATATTGCCCATATCAGAAGGACAGGTTGACTAAAGTGTCATGCCACTCCTGCATGAAAGCCAATTGTGGCGAACATACCATTCCTCTCTGCTCAGGCTGCCAGGAATAACATTTTCAAAGTCTCTAATAGTTTTTAGGAAGTCTTATTACATGTACTCTCATGTTACCTACTTTTTAAAATTAATAAATTTCATTTAATGAAAAATATTGTGGTTTCGTTTTGTTAGTCGAAATGACTACTGTTTAGTGACTGTGTAACTCGAAAATATGTTTAGTGATCTAGGGTTAAAAAGTGTAAAAATTACATGTCCAGGACGCTAAAAATGGATGGAATTTCATATTTTCGGTAAGTATTAATATTATCATTATTTAATTGTTATCACTGTATTGTAAATACTGATATTTTGTCAAGAAATCATCGTAAAAACATTTTTTAGACTAATTCGTAATAAATAGCAGGGGTTATAAGGCATCTCAATTGTAAAGACCCTTACTAAACGCATTTAATCATACTATCGCATGCCCACTTAAATTGTTCGAGTTATGGACGTTGATTCTGTTCCAGTTGTTGGAGACGCTATTGTTCTTTTATAATTTTTTATTATTAAAGTATGATTGTTTTTTTTTTGTTTAATGATAATTCTTTACTGTTTCGTTAAATAGTATAGTAACATTTTACAGATTTAATTTTGAATATGTGCATGTAATAAAATTTAAGACGTGAGGTTTTTTTAGCTTTCCTCTAGGTTGAGTCTAGATCCAGTCAGGTGTGGAGAATGGATTAAAGTTGTTTGTCAAGCAATATCTTTAACTTTTTGAAGAATGTTTAAAGAATTAATAAATAATTATGACTGTTTCAATTACTTTCATTACTAAATGAATGTGGTGCCCTATCCGAAAACATATTTACATTCAGGTAAATTATAACCTTTACACTTATACCAGACCTCTGTCACTCCGTGCATGGGATAATTAACTAACGCTTCGCTCATATTGAATATGCAAGCTCTCTAGGTCTGTCGAACTCCAGCCGTGCGTAACTGCGTACGTAGGTATGCCGCGTTAAATTTTCGCGCTCTTTGGACTGGATGCTTGCGTCGAGTACTTACTCTTACCTACTTCGTGTTTGTTAACTGAATGATTAATATTGATCATTAATTATTATTAGTGAAAATGACAAGCCAGATAAAAAGTTGCGTGTATGGATGCTGCTATTAAATTTAATAATCGTTATTTTAGAGAAGGCAAGAAATATATGAGACATTATATTAAAGTAAAACTAATGTATTAATATAAATTTTAATTAACTGTTAGATAATAATACATTAAAACACAAAATAGTTGATATTTTTTTATTTTTTGTACTTGTGGCAACCCTACCGATTGACCATTTAAGCAGCGAGACGCCGAATAACATACGCTAACGCGTGGCGTCAAGGCACAATTTAGATCGAGCGCGCCCAGTTTAGGTATTTAAAATGTCGGCTTTCTTCAAGATCAAAGGAGTGCAACTTCTGTACGCTAGTACTATTGGCAGAGCTATTGCACTCCGTGTGTAGGCACGAGATAATTACCTACCGCTTCGCGCATATTGAATATGCAAGCTCTCTAGGGTTGTCGCGCTCCAGCCGTGCGTAACTGCGTACGTATGCCGCGTTAATTTTTCGCGCTCTTTTGACCTTGCGTCGCGTACCTACCTACTCGTACTTCGTGTTTGTTAACTGACTGATTTATTGATCATTAATCATTACTAGTGAAAATGACAAGCCGGATAAACTGTTGCTGTTAATAAAAGTAGATTTTTTTTCTTTTTAGGGTTCCGTACCCAAAGGGTAAAAACGGAACCCTATTACTAAGACTTCGCTGTCTGTCCGTTTGTCCGTCCGTCTGTCTGTTACCAGGCTGTATCTCATGAACCGTGACAGCTAGACAGTTGAAATTTTCACAGATGATGTATTTCTGTTGCTGCTATAACAACAAATACTAAATATAGTCAATGGTACGGAACCCTTCGTGTGCGAGTCCGACTCGCACTTGGCCGGTTTTTTATATAAATTTCACTGCTCCATGTCCATGCTTCCCATCAGAGTTTATTTTAAAATTACCTATTTGTTAGATTTCGCATTTATGCTGCTATTAAATTTAGTAATCGTAATTTTAGAGAAGGCAAGATATTTATGAGACATTATAATAGAGTAAAAGAATTGTAATTATAAAAGTTTTAATTAACATTTAAATAATAAAATACAAAAATGTTGGTAGTATTTTATTTTGAGTACTTGAGGCAACCCTACCGACTGAACATTAAGCAGTGAGACGCCGAATATAATACGCTAACGCGTGGCGTCAAGGCACAATTTAGATCGACCGGGCCAAGTTTAGGTATTTATAATGTCGGCTTTCTACAAGATCAAAGGAGTGCAACTTCTGTACGCTAGTACTATTAGCTATTCTGTGCTATTGGTGCCGATTCCCTTGTTCACAAACTAAACTGAATTTAAGTTCAGTGCATCTTTTTCTTTCCATTTCATTAAGAAAAGATATTAGATATGACAATTTTAAAATTCTCAATACGTCACGCCTTGGTATAATTTTTAGCTAGTTCTGACATCACGTGCCCCCACTCCCGAGTTTTGATGCGTTTTATCTTTGTCGATATTCATTGATTTACAATAACAAAAAATACGTGTCCATTATTTTCCAATACTCTTAACTGACGGACTAAATAGATTTGCAATTTTTTGATACTGTCTTCATGCATATCTCAGTTGAAGAGAGTTGAGTTGAGTTGTTGAGTTGTATCTCAGTTGTTGTTGTTCAGTTGAGTTGTTGTTGAGTTGAGTTGTTATCTCAGTTGTTGTTGTCTCAGTGAGTAAATACTTAAAAAAAACATATTAACAGTGTTCTCAAAACATTGCTTTTGAACACTGTTTCTCAATATTCTTCATTCACTTAGCGTAGCTATAAATAAAATAATAAAAGTTTTATCGCGTGGAACAGTCCCACCATTATCAAACAAAATATTAAACTAACGCGATGACGCTGCTGTTGGTAAGGAAGGTAAAACATATTTTATGAAAGGAAAATTATAAATATAACCTTATTTCTGATTCACACAAATATGTTGTTCAAAACAACAGTGCGATATTTTTATAAAGTATACTGTATTTGCGTGCCCGTGCGTTGAGAAATTATTTTAGCCTCGGCCAAAATTACCAGGTTAGGGCTCATTACAAAAATACGGTCATTGGGTCCCCCCACTAAACGGGTTAAGCTAGAACTGAGCGAGCTGAACGAGCAAAGCGAACGACCCGCGACTTGTGAGCGCTACATCCAATTTGGTCGCAGTGTAATTGCTTTGTTTAGGTTAGGTTAAAAGAACAATGGAATGGTAGACTAAAACGTGTTGCGCCGACCCCAAGTAGAATGTACAAGGGCGGGAAGAAAATGATGAGGTTAGGATAGGATATATCCTCACATTCCTGAAACGATAAACCGCGAAATCAGTTTAGCCTAGGACAAACTAGTCAAGCCTGAAATTGGGTGTGACCGTGTAACATATAACGATAAATATCTTGAGTGAACTTGTAACGAAGATGCGCGTACTATTTATAATGCTAGTCCTCATGCCTTGAATTTGAGTCAATGTCATCAAATACATCGCGATTTCTCGCTCCGCTCCGCTTCGTACGTTTACTTTTACCATCTTATCACTGTTGTTGATGTTTGGAACGGCTTAAATCTTAAAGGTATCTAAGCTAGAAATATAAGACGCAAAGTTCTCCTTATACTAAGTCTAAAGTTACCTGTATCTAAGCTACTACGGCAGAGAGTAGGTTTTATCATAGTAAGGAAAGATCTGGTGGCCTACCATGACGTCTTAAGGTGAATGCTTCAGGGTAGCCCGCGAAATTCAAATTTTCTTACGTTTTTTGCAATTTGCAGGCCACTGCTAGGTTGTATGTTGATTAAAATATTATTCACGGTTGTAAGACGTATGTAGTTACATAATCTATACTAATATTATAATAAAGAGGTAACATTTGTTTGTAAGTTTGTATGTAGGGATTATCTCCGGAAGTAATGTACCAATTTTAAAAATTGTTTCACTGGTAGAAAGCTACATTATTTGTGAGTATAGGCTATATTTTATTCCCAGCAGTGGACGTTATGGGCTGTTGTTGTTGTTCACTTACCCGTCGTTTCCGTCCGTCCGGCACATAGTTCCAACTCGTGTTGTTGTGATGTCTTCATTATTCTTCTTGTGGTGCCTCTCCGATGACTGAATTCTTCATTTTACCTTTTCTAGCAAAAATACCCTTAACGAAACTGAAAGACAGTTGTTCTACCCGTCATTGCAATATTTATTTGTTCGGCACCATACCTGGGAAGTTGGGAATCTTCTTGTTATGGAGATTTGGAGGTCTAAGTCCCAACTCAATAGAAATAATATTGCCGTCAAATAGAACTATATTGATAATCGCGCAATAAGCAGCGAAATGCAAGCAAATGCCGAAAATGTTGCATCTCAATTTCGGTTATCGTCCAACCCAAACACTAGGCATTCATATGACACACCATCCGTGGTATTTCGTTTCCGTTTTCGCTTTCGTTCCAACATGCTAAAGATAATGAGATAATGTCAAGAATCTTGGCAAAGTCACGGCACTTACGGCACGGTAAGTTACAAGATTTTCCCTATTATCGACGGTAGCATTATCAACGGTGTATGACTTTGGCGAATCGACGGAAACACTTGACTCTTATCGCGTTTACGATAACTCTAACGCAAACGCCAAATTTGTTTGCAGGGATTATGCGAATGTAGTTATAATGTGAACCAGGAAAAGATAGTGAAAATATTTGACTGTTTGGTGTGGGTAGTAAAGCTTAGGAAGTGTTAACATAAGGCCGCGATCCATTACGCAAGACCAGCAGATTTACCGGCATGGCAAAACTACCGGAAGAGCTAGTGGCTAAAGAATAGTGAAGCTCAAATCCGCCGGTCCGGCGTAGTGGAAACGCGCTCTAATCGTCACTTACACGATGTAGACAACGTAGACTCTGAGTTGTCTACATCTGTAGACTGAAGACTTGGTAAACTTGTGCCTTGTTAAACTGTTTTAAGAGAACCTTTCTACATCAATTCATCTCTCATCATCATTCTTCTGCCCTGATCCTAATTTATTTCGGCTCGGCGCAGCATGTTTTCTCATTACATGCTTCTCTATTAATTGTTATTTTGGCAGTCACCTCCTTTCTAGCGATATTATCCTTCACACAGTGCATGTGCATCCATCGCTTCTTTGGTCTTCCTCTTCTCTTATAGCCATCTACATTCATACATTCTTCTCCTTTATCGTGTCGTTATTGCCTAACCTGGTGTCAGAGTCTTTATGCCACCCATGGGCCTGTGACTTAGCTTCCCCCTTCTAACCCTAAAATTAGCAACTCTATTTGTGGTGGTTCAAACTTCGTTTGAAATACTGTTAGAATAAAGTTCTAATCAGCTTGCACTACAAAGCAGTTGTTACGTCAGTCACTGCGGCCGAATAGTGCGAAATGAGTGTTTTTTTGCGATTTACAAAAAATCTATTGATTGGACTAAAAAAAAATAAAACACATAAGAGCTGCTTTATAGTTAGTTCAGTTAGTATGCAAAGTTTCATGATCTAATTTGAAGTACTTACTTTTTGAATACCAGCGGTTTATTGTTCGATTTGGAGGTAACTTTGGATTTTTTTAAGTTTATGGAATCGTGTTTTCGTCACAGATAGGACTTAGCATTAATCCTCAACTTTTTACCATATATTTATTCCAAAATTAATGCTGCAGTATTTTAGGCGTAACGGAGGATCATGCTAAGCCATAGCCCTTAACATACCGTCGGTCGAGAAATATCTCTCAGGCATGATAGTTTCCTCACGACGTTTTCCTTTACCGTAATGCATTTATACATAATGCAAGGCTGGCACGGCTGTGCTAGTACTGTTACGAAATGATTCACATCCTTCCTCATTCTATCGCGTTTCTGCCATGTTATCAATAGAAGTCAATTATCGTCAACAGCCATTAGTAGGGTAGCCAATAGGATGGTGTAAGGTAAAGCAGTAAGCACAGTAAGGTGGTGGTTAGGGCTACCACGCACTGATCTATCAACTGAAACTTGTATATCTCTGTTCTTTATAAATGTTCACCTGTCTTAGTGCCAGTTATCTATACTCTCAAAGAGATGTCAGCAAAGGACTATCCGCAAGGGCCGATGCCTGCCGGGGCTGCGGGACTGTTCGAAAGAGATACCGCGACCCTGGAACACAAAGGGCGATGAAGGAACACGGATGGGTTTTAGTCAGGAAAAGTCTGACACTCTGACACACAAAAGTTTGATGACTTCCCATACAAAAGAAGATAAAAAAGTTGTCTAAACTAATATTATAAAGAGAGAGGTAAAATTAGTTTGTAAGTACAAACTTACAAACAAATTTTACCTCTCATTATAATATTAGAACTTACAAACAAATTTTACCTCTCTCATTATAATATTAGAACTTAAAAAAAAAATTCACCTCTCTCATTATAATATTAGAACTTACAAACAAATTTTACCTCTCATTATAATATTAGAACTTACAAACAAATTTTACCTCTCTCATTATAATATTAGAACTTACAAACAAATTTTACCTCTCTCATTATAATATTAGAACTTACAAACAAATTTTACCTCTCTCATTATAATATTAGAACTTACAAACAAATTTCACCTCTCTCTTTATAATATTAGTATAGACAACTTTTTATCTTCTTTCCGAATGATCCAATTCTAAACTTTTTTCACTGATATAAAGCTACATTATTCGTGGGTGCTGTATGTAGGCTATAAATTACGGTCGCGACTCGCGAATCAAATCATTAACTAAATTAATTCAGTGAAAAGTGAAACCGGTATACTTCGCAGTTATCAGTTGATAACTTAGGTAAATAAACTACAGAGTTTAATGCTGGCTCGGTCAAGGAACTTTCTGTACATATTACAGACGTATACAATACACTTCATTATTGAAGTGTTTATCCAGATTATGAGATCAATATTAGTGTTGCCACTCCCAAATACATATTTCAGCCTTCTCAAATAGTTTTTTTTTACGGTTGGTGTGCACACAAAAAAAAAAGTAAGATAACAATTTGCGTTCGCGATTTTACTTGCAAACATGCATGAAGTAATATTTTAACCTAATAATTATTTTTGGAAAAATTAATTCGATACTTCAGTTTACAGTTTTACACTAAGTAAAACAGCTTCATTGTCAGCGAGTAACATGGGCTATATTTTATCCCCGTACCGTACTCCCACAGGAACGGGAAAAACGCGGGCGAAACCGCGTGACGTCCGCTTGTACAGTCAAAGGTCAAAATTCCACTTCCACCGCAATGCACATTATCGTTTGCGCTATACGGGCTGCGGCGCCTATACACACATACGCATATTTATCCGTGTGAGTGATGTTCCAACGCTAACAAATTAACATGTCGTGTAGCATCGCTACGAGTAATAATATAGATGTGGTCAATGTTAGACAAGGATGACAATATCAGTAACTTCTTTTTATCACCGTCTGATTATTTTTTTCATAGTAATGCAAAATTTTGACAAGTTTGCGTAAGTTAACATTAGCTAGATCGGTAACGAGGCTAGTGTGATCGGGATAGATGTGAGTTCGAATCCAAGATCGGTTTTTTATGTTTTATTTAATTATGTTTAATAATTTATTTTTGTAAGTTATTTTGAACAAATAGATATTATAAAAATATATTATAAAGGTAATTTATTATTACAATAATGATAATAAATGAAACAAACAAGTAATATTATTATTATTACACTTACTTAAGTTATTATTGTAGTATAGAATGTTAAAAAACATATTTAAGGTTACATAATCTAGATTTATGAAAATTCTGACATCATTGAAACAAAGTGAACTTATCACTTTGTTTCAAATCTACCCTCATATTTTAATAACGACGCTAAGATTGAAAATTATTGTAAAACGAAAGAATCTTCGTTTAGTTGTGGAATATATTTTAACATTATATTTTGTTAACAACTCGGCATTTATATTTCACATGTAATACTTAAAAAAAATGTTTTTCATATTTGATGTGAGACTCGAACCCGAACACTCGCCATGCGAGGCGCAGTGCTAACCAATTTGGCCACCGTATCACTTACACAACTCATTGAAATTTGTAATAACAATCTTAAGCGGGCAACAAGTTGCTAATGTGTAAGTGTTGTCAAACGTTCTTATAGAAGAAGGTCATAAGTACAACTAATATTGCTTTGCCATTGTGTTGCGAGATTGGCAGTCGACTTCTGACTGTTATAGTACATAATAAATAAATAATAAAACAAATAAAGATGCCTTATAATTCCATTAGCTATTAAAATTACAACAATAATAAATTTAATCAGTCATGCGAAATTATAATTGATTTATGAGGTACCTACATACTTACAAAAATGTAATTTAATATGAAATTAAATTTTATTCAATCATAAAATAATAGTTGATAAATCAAAATTGAAAACAAAATAATTTAAATTGAATAATCCATATTGAATTGATTAAAACATGCAAAATTATAAATTATGCGAAACATGACATTAATAAGGAAAATAAAATTAAAAGTAAAAAAAAAATTTTTTTAAAAACAAGCTTTTATTTAAACGCGATATACATTCATTTCATTTCATTTATTTCAGTAACAATTTTTACATTGTATCGAAATGTTACATTAAATTATAAAAGAATTACAATATAATCATCAATTACAATAGAAATCTAGAAAGAAATTAATATAACAATAACCACACATATAAATTAATAAAAAAGTAAAACATTTGCAATTTCCCTTCTAAAATATTATAAAAAATATAAAAACAATAGAGACCACCGTTACAATATGTCAAAATTATAAAATGTCAATAAAATGATGTTAGATAATGATGGATGTCAAATAAAGAAATGTAAAAACAAATTAAATAGATTCACCCAGTACAAAATAATAATCAAAAATAATAGTGCCAAAATAAAAATTTATATACAAAAAAAGCAAATTAAATTAGTGTCACCACCATCATAACCAATGTCAAGAATATGAAATGTCAATTAAAATCATGTTATAAAATGTCAAATATAGAACGTAAAAACAACCATTACAAAATATTAAGCAATACAAAAAGAAAAATAATAATAATGCTAAAATAAAAATATTACTAGATTCCCATACAAAATGTCAAACATAACAATATAGCTTAAACCTATACAAATGTCACAATGTAACGTCAGAAGCAAACTAAATGGTATTTTATTTAAAGTCTAGTTGTATGTGTCACAAAGAAACTCATCAAGGGTGTAGTAGCACCTTTCTATCAAAAATGATTTTAACTGCTGCTTAAACTGCTTTAGGTTGTATATTGACTTTAATTGTACAGGTAGTTTATTAAATAGTTTGACTGATTGATAACCTGCAGCATGACTCACTACTTTTAAATGTGGTTGCAACTTATTTTGTAAGTCCCTACGCCTAGTAGCTTCCCGCTTACTTCTTTCCTCTGGTGTTTCGAAATCCAGCAGCTTTTTCATTAGATCAGTAAGAAGAACTAAAATATACAAACAAGGGACCGTTAGTATCTGAAGTTCTTTAAAGTAATCCTTACATGATACCCACTGTGGAATTCTCACCATAGTTCTTATGGCCCTTTTTTGTATAATGAAAGCAGTATTAATATTGTACGCGTAACTACCTCCCCATAGAGTGATACTGTACCGAAGCTTTGACTCTACAAGCGAGTAATATACCACCTTTAATTGCTCAATAGCGATCACATCACGAAGACTTCTTAGGGCATAGCAAGCTGAGCTGATTGAGCTTTCTATAGCTATCAATTCTTTTTTCCAGTTTAAGCTTTCGTCAATATGAATACCTAAGAATTTTACGCTGTCTACCAATGTTATTGTATTCTCATTCAATACTATGTCTATTTTCTCTTTGTTTCTCGATGTCGTCCTAAATAACATGGCATTCGTTTTACTGATATTCAATTTGAGATTATTGATGGTAAACCAATGATGAAAGAGAGCAAGAGCATTATTTACTTTACTACTGAGAGTATCAACATCTTTGGCGGCTATAATAGCATTCGTGTCATCAGCAAAAAGCACAAGTTCAGATTCACTTAGTTCCAGCATATAATTAATTAAATCATTAACAAATAAAATGAAAAAGATTGGTCCTAATATTGAACCTTGTGGAACTCCTTGTTTTATTAGTTTAAGTCCTGATTTGAAAATTTTTTCACTATTGTCTTCATCCACTTTAATTTCCACATATTGCTTTCGATTTTCTAAGTAAGACTTAAATAGACGTAAGACCGATCCTCTTTCTCCATAATGTTCCATTTTTGCTAATAGTAACGTGTGATTAACCGTGTCAAAGGCGGAACTAAGGTCGAGGAATAACCCTACGACTTTCAATTTGTCATTAATTCTGTCAACTACTTGCTCCATTAATGTATTAATTGCGTCATTTGTTCCCACGTTTTTCTGATAGCCAAACTGTCTCTGATTAAGTATTTTATTGCGATTGAGATGTCTTAGAAGTCTTATTTTGAGAATTTTCTCAAAAATTTTCGAGATTATTGGTAACAAAGAAATTGGTCTATAATTGTTAGGATCTAATTTGCAACCTTTTTTGTAAAGTGGTAAGATTCTTGCTATTTTCAGTTGTTCAGGGAAAACATTCATATTTATACATGCGTTGATAAGATGTGCCAGAGGTCCTGCCAGTATGTCAATGTGATCTTTGATAGACTTTATATTTATTTCATCATGACCAGAAGATTTCTTGGTAGCCATAGAATTGACCAGTTTTTTTATTTCGGAGGCAGTTACTGGTTCGCAAATCATTTCTTGATCTATTCTTTTTACGCTATCTTGTAAAGTTTTTATAGCTTGATCAAAATAATTTGAGTCACCAACAGCCCTTGCACCGTCGAACGTGTTGGAGAAGATGTCTACTATTTTCTGGGGATCTGATATAATTGTATTATCAACTTTAAGTAGTATGTTTTTATTACTTTCGCGTTTTAATTTTGTGTTCCTGTGCCTATTTACAACCTGCCATATAGCTTTTGAAGATTTGTTTGCTTTGGTTAGTTCTTTAGTGACTGCAATGCGTCTAGCTTTTTTTAACCTCCAAAGTCCCGACCGGGTGGAATTCCAACCGATCGGAAAACTCCGTTGAGTCCCGCCGGGACGAAAACGTCCCACCTCGTATCAGCAAATTCAAACCTTATTTTTACTTAACATACGGTTCTAAATCGTTAGGCAATTTTTATCTCTGGTGCCTGACAGTAGTCGATTCGAACGATACCAAACATTAGTAACTTTGAATGGGCAACTCTAAAAGAAAAAAAAAAGAAACGCGTCATTGTCGTTGAAACGTCAGTTTAGGTAAACATTGCGTGCCACGCGAGGGATTTATTATGTTTTTGTTTAGTTATGTGCTTGAAAACGTTGTGAAGTGAATGTTTATTACCTTATTATTGTATAATGCTACTTTGTAGCAAGATATTTAGGTAGAACAATGAACCAAAATTATTTTGTGAGCCAACAAAATTTTGGTCGAACGATTTTTTGTCAACATGGAGTGAACAATTGGAAATGTGAATTTGACTGTTCTAAAATGAAATATGGTCTTGGAAACAGCAAAAACAAGGTAAGTAATAATGATAATTCATTATTTTCATGTATTCGAAGCATAATATTCATATTTATATAGATTTCAAGTGTTTTCAAATCGAGGTCAATGACAATAAAATGACAGTTCGCCGTATACGAGTTTTTTGTTACAATCTAGTTGAAATCTGATTAGAATGTATCAGTAAGACTCTTATATGAATTATGTATTAGGTTACTTGTGTATTTGTTACATTGGTTCTAAAGTTTCGTGTAAATTGAATCAGTCGTTTTACGAAAAATAAATAAAATACGCCACAGGTCTTAGCGAGGCAAATTCTCATATGTCATCTAACTCATACCCTTTGTTTATAATACTGAAGTGGTTTCACAAGTGCTGTTTATATAATAAAACACGTCTGTTAACTAACGATTGCAACAATGTTTACGGCACAAGAAAGGCATTCATAGAACTCGAGCTATAAGTGGTTTTACAAGTGGGTTCGGATGACGCATGCGATGACGTAATGCGGCTGCGACGGCGGGGCGGGGAGGAGTTTACCGTTATCGCGCGCGGGCACTTGAGAGGTTAAGACTAATCTGTATATTTTAATGTATGATTTTGTATATGCTCTCAATTTCTCCGTACAGGTCACATCGTTTATGTTTTGAAGCAAAAATCGCTTCATTTTACTAGACACTCTAATTCCTTTCGTTACCCAGGTCGATTTTTGAAATTTCTTAAGGTTTATCCGTTTTTTCTTCTTATTGAAACTAACGCGGAATATTTGTCCAATTTTCTTTAAAAAGCCATTTATACCTTCTTCCAACCAATTTATATTCAGAATACGTTGTCTAAAACTATATGAATTTTTGTCAGTAAACTGTCTAAACTCTATATTTAAAAAGTCTTGGTCGCCATCGGGCTGTACTGTTTCAGTTTTTAAGCGACAGAATAACGCTGCGTGTCCATCAGCCAAGCAATTATGATCAATAAACTGGTCATTGATAACGTCTTCTGGTAAATTCGTCAAAAAATTATCCAAACATGATTGCGCATTATTCCTTTTATATGGCACTTCATTTATAATTGGTCTAAAATTGTAAGATGTCAGTAATGTCAAAAAATTAGAAGATTTTTTGTCGCTTTTAAGCAAGTCAATGTTAAAATCTCCACAGATAATACATTTTTTGTTGAAGAAGTGTTCTAGTAATTGTTCCAACTTAGATAAAAATGTTTCATAGTTTTGATCTATAGGATTTCTGTAACAGCAGAAGATGTAAATGTTAGTGCTAACATCTTTGACACCGCACAATTCAAAACTTTCGATTTTATATATTTTTTGACAAAAAGGTACCTCTTCACAAGCAACATCGTTTCTCGTCATAATGAGGCTACCACCCCTTTTTTGTTTTTTCTTGCATTGAACGACGCCATTTTATAATTTTTAATGTTAAATTGAGGAGCTGATTCCATGGTCAAGAAATGTTCTGTTATGCACACATATAGAATGTCGATATGTATATCTTGCAAATAAACTTCTAATTCCTCTTTTTTGTTACCTACACCACATAAATTCTGAAGATAAATACTGACGGAGTTGTAGTTATTAGGGGTTTCAGACAGGGGTAACATACCACTTGAGTGGTTGAGCCCTTTAGGCACGAAAAAAGTCATCACTATCTTCTAGGTCATCAGTCTTGAGTACCGATGTTATTTGTAACTGTTAAGGAACGCCTTGATGAAGTTTCAATGTCCGTCTGTGTATAATTATTAATGTAACACTTTTGTACCTTGCCACATATCCCACACTGGTCATTACCTTTAATTTTAACATAGTTTACAAAGTCATGCTTGTATTTCAAACGAAGTATTTCCTTATGAATTAGTCTACTTGCTTGTATTGTATTTATATATTTTGGATATACCTACATAAGCGTGTACAATTTCAGCTCAAACGGTAACCGGGAAGTAGAACAAATTTAACTTTGCAAGATTTGATTACAGACAGACAAACATCGGGACAGGTGAAACTAAATAAAGCTTGTAATTTTGGTAACGTATATAAGTAAATAATAATAGTGATTACGCTAATTGGACACCTTTTCGGTAAAGGCCTCCTCCAGATAATGCCAATTTTCTCGATCTTTGGCGACATCTGTCCAATCTTTTCCTGCGATTGCCTCTGTTTAGAACATTAAGATTTTTTTTTGTATGGCCACATTAGGTTTTGATTTGACAGATTCTGTATTTCTGTCACTTGTTAATAGAATAAAAAAGTTGCTAGGACATTGCGCACGAGATTTTTCATTTGTAGTATAATTCAATTCTTTTTCACGGTCCTTCGAGCCGGATATGAACCAGTGACCTATGGATACTTGGTCTTTCCCATCTCGCTTTCTGTATCTTATACATAATAGTGAGAAGCATGTTATGTTATCAGCACTATGAAGTTGAAGCTGTGTACAATAATTGCTTATTACCTTTTATTGCCGACTTACCGTATTGACTATTGTGTACCCGGTACGCACTCACCATGATAAAATCTATTAAATAACGTTACAGTATCGATTTTCTTTTTATGTGCAGCCAAGTAGCGCGTGAAGTTATTTTATAATGTACTTAATACTATCGTGAGATAAGCTTTCTTTTTCAACATAATATTATGCGGCTGAATCGAATGTGTGTAATAACTTGCACCCAGCACCCCTGATAGTTAAGGAGTTTTATTGTACTCATGCGTCATCGACATATTCGTCATCGCATCGATGCAATTGATCAATGTCAACTGCGTAAATAGAAAATTGTTTCTACAGCTATTGTTGTTACAAAAATTTATGCAACACAAAATGGTGTATGAGAATTTAATTTATTTAATATACATGCTGTAATGGACACCCGACGCATTTACAACGGTTACCACTTACCACGTACTTCAGTACAACATTCTGAACCCAAATAGATTTTTTGTATTGGTAAGTACCTAATTAAAAAAAAACGGTCAAAACGTATGGGACAGCTAATTTTTTTTAATTGCCGACGAAAAATTTCGGGTCCAGAATGGTGTACGATCGAACAAGCTATTGTTTAACCCACAAATTACATTGAAACATGTAAACCAAATAGCTTGTTCGACCCTACTTACTGAATGAGTGTTGCATATATTTTTTTTAATGTGTATGATATTTTAAGGTACCTACTTACTTATTATTTTTATAATTTTTCAATTTTAAATTTAGCGTTAGAACATTATTGGTAATTATTTCACTAAAACACGCATTATTGAGAAGAATAACAATAATTTATTGTTTAGAATAGTACATTTTGATACAAGTGGAGAAAGTTTGTTATTGCATTCGAGGCGGTATTATAACACCCGAGCCGTAGGCGAGGGTGTTTTTGAACCGAGAACTGCAATAACAAATGTCCACGTGTATCAAACGACGTTTTTCAATTCACTTTTGAAGAAATAAAATAAAATAACGAAAAATATTTTTGTCACGAACTAAGAAACTATGATTTGATTTTTCTTTTTCTTTTCGCGCCTTGCTTTCGCCAGGTTGAAGGAGAGGCAAAGGTATGAAGCCGTTAAACAGCCTAATATAAAAAATAGATTTATTTAATGTTTTTGGATTCAGAACACAAATAAATTGTTGTTTTGTGTATAAAAGTAACTATTTGTTTCTAATAATCATGTTTATCTATGATATTCTATGTATTATAAACACAATTTGAATGTTCAAAAAATATTTATGCCGTAAAGACGAGTAGTGCTTTGCCGAAATTAAAAAAAAAATCACCTCAGACTATAGGCATTGAACCAATTTGGACTAAGTATAGGTATGGTTATCTGTGGCAATTTTCATTCCCGCACACGTGCGGGAAAGTGGAAAAAAACGCACGCGTGTGAAATACATTGCATGTTGTACCTAATCATAGTGCGTTATGGACCAGTTTTCGAGGAAGTGTATTGAAAAAGTGCATTCAATGCATGGATTCCTGAAAGTCACACTAGGATTCCTTGTGTCATGAGTTCCAGGCTCCTTCGTTCCGAAATTAAATTTGCTTGTCTTTTTTACACCTGGTAACACCGTCCTATACTTTAAGCATTCTTGATAAGTAGTCTGGTGTATCTAATAAAGTAATAGCTTTGTCTTAGACGATTGATGATTGAGGCTCTTAGAACATACCTACTGAGAAGCCTTCGATTGACTTTCTGTCGATCCAAGTACGATAGACCGCCCAAGGTATACCTAGTATGATTTTATCAGCCGGGAAACGTCGCAGTGGCCTTTCAGAAAATCGATAGTTATGGTTTACGTGGCTTTATTAATAAGTTAAGTTACTTTCTCGCTCAAATCCTGAAAATACCGTGGGTTTAAAGAAGTTTGTAGATGAATCCTTTTGTGCGTTTTCAATATAAAAAATATATTTTAAACTAAAGGTCATCACAAAAACATTGTATTGTTTAAAATTTTAATAAACTTACTCAAATTTTATCAAAAAATCGTAACAAATAGGTCCTTTTTCAACCTAAATTGAAAATTTTCTCTGATAACGGCTCAATAACTTGGCATGAATTTTATACCAAAAAATACGTAATGACGTATTTAACAATGTGTATTGATTTTTTTCTCTTATTTCTTTTAATATTTTATAAAAATCCGAAATTTCGCGAAAAGCACTACGTCACTCCCGCATTCGTCCCTCTCTCTCTCGTCGTTTCGTCGTAAGTTAGTACGGGGCAGCATGCTCAAGGTCATTGGGCAATGTAATGCCCTTAATTCAAAAGATGTTTGGAAATTGGCTGTATGGATGTGATGCGGAGTAATGAGGAAAATGACGCAAGGATGGTTTAAGGATGTGGATGGCTGAAACAGTGGGGAAAGACTAAAGAAACGATGGATGAATTATGTCATCTGCCTAGCCTTTTCCCAACTATGTTGGGGTCAGCTTCCAGTTTTAACGGATGCAGCTAAATACCAGTATTTTACATGGAGCGACTGCCTATCTGACCTCCACAACCCAGTTAGGACTGGGTAATACGATACCCCTTGATATGACTGGTTGTCAGACTTTTCGGGCCTCTGACTACCTAACGACTGTCATATTAGATCTACAAATGACAGCCAGGACCAACGGCTTAACGTGCTTTCCGAGGCACGGAGGAAACTCGGTATGTAATGGGTGGTCACCCATCAACAGACCAACCTAAGCAAGCACGGCTTAAACTAACGATCGACCCGAGCGGCTGTTATTATTTAGCCACGAGTTCCTCGGCTAGATGGATGAATTATATGAAGATGATAAATAGCGAGCGAGAGGGTGGCTAATAAAATGACAAATATAGAAGTATGGAAAATGTTATGCTTCACCGGTCCTAAATAAATTGGGATAAGAGAATCATGATGTAGACTTTCATACTTATTTGTTGGAAGTTTATGCCTAACGAGGCCTTTCGATGAAGGAAAATCCCTGAGAGACCGATCCAATCAGCCTTTTTCCTCCTCATTATTATGCGACTCATACGTCACGGGGTTTTTTCCTAGGTCAGAAAACCACATAACCACATACCCATATGATTTAGTATCGTACTTTGTTGTATTTAAGTGTGGGCTACACACTACATAATATCTGATCTGAAATATCCAATCATTTTGTACAGGAGCTTCTGAATTGTCAAGGAGTCGGTTAGTTCGAAAGTTGAAGCTTGTTACCCTTTACAAAACGTAATTGTGACTTGATCGGCAACTAATTTGACTTCAGTCCATGTAAGGCGTCGTACCCACTCCAAAACAGGCTCATCTCCAACTTTCGAAGAAATGTTTAAAGATCATCTAGTTGGCGTGCACTAGTCGAATAAGTACGTGTCGCAGAATTCGGCGTCAATTTTCGGACTTAGGTACCCTTACCCCATTAAAGTTTCACAAAGATGCATTGCCAGCAGGGCTTTTGAGTGACCAAGCGGGCCGTTGTTGATCTGAAGTCGTTGTCGTCGGTCGTTGTGGCGGAATTGGAACACGTCCAAACGTCGCATTTGATACCTTCACTTAAATTTTGATAATTCTTCAATCGTGGCGATGACACGTTTCATATTTCCTTAGTCCAGAATTCTGTCTCTTTGATCTTTTAGATCTTCAGTTACTATCAAGCTTCGCTTGTACACCGAACTTTGATAACAACCGAGAATGTCATAATATTGGTATTACGTATTACACAGAATGGATATCACTTTACGGTGACTAACAGCCCGGGTACGGTGTAGCGTCTTTCACGAAAGCCACTTCAAACTCAGTTGTCATCAATTTGTTGTCCACAATCCACAATGCTTACATAATCGCAATATTAGAAGTATCGATACGAAAGCGTCTGTCAAAATGAGTTACGGTGACTAGGTATCAGCCACGATGACCACCAATGACGACATATTTGATCGCGACTGGTCATACATAATACGAAACTAACCTTTTGACAGTTATTTGATGGACACTGAGCCCAGTTCCAGTTCTGAGAGCAGTGGTGGCCCAGTGGTGGCGGCCTCGACTTACGAACAGTAAGTCGTGGGTTCGAACCCAGACCAGGCGCATTACTTTGTGTAATTTATTTCATCACCACTGCTCTCAAAACGGTGATGGAAAACATCGTGAGGAAACCGACATGTCCTAGAACCAAAAAAATCGAAGACATGTGACATCTACCAATCCGCACTGGGCCCGCGTGGTGGATTATAGCCCATTCCCTCTCACAGAGAGGAGGCCTGTGTCCCAGCAGTGGGAACATTAATAGGCTGATGATGAGCCCAGTTACTATCATTTCGAGCTGTCAACAGAGATACGTAATAGCCCTGCTGGGCCATAAAGAATTCGGCCTACTACATCGTATACCATGACCGTGCTATGAACGTCCCAAGCTCACGATTGGAGAGTTTTCATAAGGAATCATCTGTCTTTGAGGATCCTCCCATTGCGGCTAAGAATACGATTTGATGAGGCGTTTTGAACCGTTCTCATGACAACTGGGTCTAAGTGAGCTGAGCAATGGGGGCTATCGCCCATGAATTCGCCGCTAGAGGCGTTCGTGCAGACTAAAATCTTCCGAAATGTCAGATGTCATACAGTGTTCGCGCATTGCGTTTTTTTTTATCACGTAATTACACTATACTCACGATTGTGTTCTAGACTGAGTCTTTCCTGATTAATTATAACTTGAAGATTTTAAGTAGCAACTTAGGATGTTAATTAGTCCTTGGAGGTAGAATGATTTTTAAATATTTCATGCTTGTTAATGTTAGGGAGAATATTGGAAATAATATGTATCTGAAGTTAACACTATGTTGTTATATGTAATAAAATAAACTTTATATGACGTTATTGGTACTTTAAAGTATAAAACAGAATTATTGATAAGACCTTACTCGACAGTGTCGCCATCTGGTGAGCTCATAAACGATAACCCCCATTGACTGAAGACGGGTCTTAGAATAGTTAGAATACCAGAATAAGTGTCTAGGTATGCGAAGGCATTATAAGTAGGTTACCACCTACAATAATATACAAAAATCCAACCCAGAGGTTGCGTGCAGTTCTAACATAGGTAATCATACGTTTTACAGTCAGTAGACTTAAGTCGCGCTTCGCTCGAAGCTGGTTTACCTTGATTTTAATATGTATTAGCTCGACCCCTTCAGAAGGGTTGTATGTATTATTTATAAGATAAACGAGGACGTTTTATGTAAACTAGCTTTTTCGGCGTAAAAGTAAACTATACCATAAAAATATTGTTAACTTCTCTGTCGTCTCTGTACCTACCTTTCTGATAAATTACGTTCCGTGATCTGAGACAGTTGAATCTTTTCTCCGGGACTAGTCGAGCTCCATTGCTTCGACCCTTTTCTTGTGGTTGCCACTGTTGGCTCTTCTGCTGGTTTTAAGGTGTAACAGTGGTTGGAAATACAATGAATTGAAAGCCCTGATAGACAGTCATGGTACCATTCATTCGCTCGCTTTAAATTCGACTATGTTCATCCCAAAGGAACCCTTTGTTTTACTTGACTTTTGCTTAATATTTATAAACAATTCGAATTTTCCAGATCCTGATCGGAATCACACTAATGGTGTGGGTGGTGCAGAAAGCCAAAAAGGAGCTGACGCTAGCCATCATGGCCGCAGAACTGGGCCGGGAGACGATATCCACCTCCAGCAGCTCCTCCATCAGCTAGCCTACAGCCAGGGCTTCCACAGACGTGGACAGCGTCTCCGAAGTACCCTCTAGCTAGGGCTTCGCAGACGCCTTCGTCTCCCGAAGCCCGCGAAGAAACTGACGTATGAAATGAAAAGGGTTAGTAAGACCCTGTGATATTATATTTAATCGCCATATTACCTCCAAGAGGATTAGTATAACTGTTTCACTGATAGTAGATGTTGATATTTATAAGACTTTCCTTGTATTATAATGGTTACCTTGTATAGGTGAGTAGTGATGATGAATCTCGCTCAGAGGGCCTATCAACACCTCACAGTAATATTTCAATGTTGATGTGGGAAAGAGACGAGGCTATGTTCTCTATGTGCTCTTTCCCGCAGAAAGATAAATTTAGTAATACTACCTGGGTGGAGGTACAGTCCCAATTAGGATTGTGAGTGACGTATGACGTGTGCGGTGAATATTAATGTTTTGACGTTTGACACGACTGTCAATGTCAAGTGACAGAGTAACGCTTCGCTGGAACCGAGGCAAAGTTACTTTATCTCAGACGAGTCACATTATCCGTGTGTAATTGTAATTCTCGCAATAATGTGTGTCCATAAAGTTTATACGATTGTATACCAACTAGTCCTCGTAATTACTTTAACACACTAAGGTTGAATGTCGCTTGCACGTCGTAAAACAGCATGGTATATTTGTCTACGTGACAGATAGTTTCAACTTAATGCTAAGGCCACATTGGCGGTAGGTACTCGGCGAATCACTTCGGTGTGCGAAAGAGATGGAGGTATCGGGATGTATAGCTTCATCTCAACCGCCAATGTGGCCCTAGTATGAGTGGATGTTCCATTTACTGGGCATTGCTGTCGAAAGTGGTACTAGTACAATAATCACGAGATCATATACTCAGACGGAGTCGTAGATATTTTAGTATCAAAATGAAATGGATCAGGTTTTGTTTGTTCAGTTTACTGTCAATCATGTCTCAAAATGTTGGCAAATGGCAAAGAATAGAGATGTATCGCGTTTCTTATGAATATGAGTCGCTTCGGCATTTATTTGACTGTATGAAAAATTTAAAACACATTGAATTAAGTACCTAACATTGTTATGGAAAATCAAACTCTACTTTAGCGTTACGTAATGTGATTCCTTTGCTTTTTTTCATTTTTGCGCAAAATGATTGAGTAATTTTGATTTTTTTAATGTTTTTACATTAAAAAAATCAAAATTACTCAATCATTTTGCGCCTGTAATGCTAAAATGGAATTTGAAAAATTCTTTAATTAACTTTAAATATCAATTTAGAGAACAGGTGAACTCTTTGACTTGGTAAATAATTCCGATTGGCATAACGTTTTATTTCTTGCACGAAATAACAAGAAAATAAAATGAAGATTGCATGAAATTGGATTGACTGGGTAATACTATTATTACCCAGTATTTGTTCTGGAATAATCCAATTGTACTACGCGTAACATATTGTGTAATAATTCGAAATAGCTTTCTAGATAATTTATAGAATGATTTTATCCAAGCTCATAGTGATGCACTTTATAAAAAGAAAACACATTTCTGATATAAAACTTTTGGAATGATTCCAATAATGTCAGCTTATTGTGAACAAAGTGTCTTTCATTTGGGACGAATTAAATTTATTTTGAAAGAAGGATTAAACATCCGAGGAATAGGACTTAAAGGTTTGGTCAAACCGGTACGGACAAGTTGTGGATACTGGTCCGGACACAGAAGTCTGCAATTTGTCCGCACTGGTTAGACTGATTCTTAAAGGGGAAGCACCAAGGAAGCCCGCGAATTATTTTTTTTCCTTACGACTATTTCATGAAAAAGTCATAAGTTTATTGGGATTAAATGAACTTAGAGGGTTGTATTGATGATTTTAATGATTATAACTCTGTAAAGACATATTTGTTATGGTCGCAAATCAACATACAACCTGAAACGGACATGCAAATTGCAAAAAAAAGGGAAGAAAATCCGAATTCCATGGGCTACCCTAGCGTTTCCATCTTAAGGCTGATGCTCCAGGGTAGCCCGCGAAATTCAAATTTTCTTACGATTTTTGCAATTTGCAGGCCAGTGCTAGGTCGTATGTTGATTAAAAATTGCAAAAAAAGAAAATTTAAATTTCACGGGCTGGTTGGAGCATTCACCTTAATACATGACAGTAAACTTGCACAAAGGTATGCAAGTAGCTTGCATGCTTGTGACGTTCACCAATCAGAAGTGGTAGAATAAAAATCTTAATTCACTGTAGGCACTTATTTCTGGTCCTTGGTACAATCGCCGCCAAACATGATAGAGATAATTCTCATACTAAAAAATGCTCAATCCGAAAACTAAAAATAAATTTGCAGTAAGTATTCATTTTAAGAACCAGAATATATGATATTCAAGTTTTATGTCAGAAACACTTGTACCAACATTATCAATTGATAATTGTTCTAATGAGAAGCGCGAAGGTTGAGACAAGGTCGGTTTACGACGGAACCAAATAGCTTAAGTGAGTTGCACATTTAATTATGTACTCTACGGTGTCTAATTAGAGTCCACTTTAACGTAAAACGCTAGCTAAACTGATAAATGGAGATATTTTATTCCGTGGGATGTTATATGTATAGACAGGCGTGTTTTGGATAATATCGATATGATATTATAATAAAAACACTGCATTGATAAGAATATACATCAGGGTTTATTACAACCAAATTCACTGCAAGAGACAAACAGCTTAGCTGTGAATGCAGTACCTATATGAGTCTACCAACAGATACTGGTTTTCAGCGGTAAGCCCAAAACTGTTGGAAAAAAGCTAGGCAGATGATAAGTGTCCAATCTACCATACATTTTGACCGTATAGAATGCACTTTTGTATGGAACAGCCGTCTTTTTTTAGTACTGACGGAAATTTTCAACGCTGGGGTCTAGAATCGTGTACTAAATCCTTAGTAAAAGTATTGTGTCACGATGTGCCTTGCACTTTGCATAGAAAAATTTGTCTTTGTTAAAACAATTTGTCTTTTCTTTTCATATCAGTAAACACAAAACTAGATAGTACCGAGTACACTGAAGGTCGACCAACGATTTTCAACTTTATTACTTAGTGCATAAGAGTGAAAAGTGGAAGACCCTCAGTGTTCTAGGTAGTAATTACTAGTAAATCTAGATGGAAGTCTTCGGAATCAGGTATCTCCGTTCATCGTCCTCTATACTCTACAATATTTTAAGAAAAACCAAAATAATGTATGAAAATGTACATAGTCGGTAGATTTTCCAGTAACTACTCCAGACGATTTATTTTTCAACGACGTTTTTCAGCAAATAAAATACTTTCGGAATTTATATTAGTAGTGTTTAGTATTAGAGTTGTTGCCAAATTTTATCACAGGCAAACGAGTTTAGCATTTTCTAAAAAAAAATTAATTAAATCTTCATTAGTTTTGTTCAGCCAGTTTTTACATAGCTTGGTTTTTACTTATTAATGCGTTTTTTATTGCTGTTTGTTATTACTCTTAAGGAGTGGTTAATTGAAGTACTAAAGTGAATAGGTACGTACTTGGTTTGCAATGCAATTCTCCCGAGGCGTTTGTGCAATCATGCATTATGACATGTGTTCTGTGAAACGGACGCCATACAGTTAATTGAGGAATGTAATCATCCATATGTCCCTCTTATGTACTTTTCTATTAATGTTACAAACAACACAACATTACGCTTCTTATCTCGAAGGATTAAGCAAATATGTACATAATAGTACCTACACCTACGTTTTGCCAGTGGTTTTTCCCATGGAATCTGAAGTGAGAAGAGATTATATTGATCAACTGGGCGAAAATCCAGATTCAGTCATTTTATGCGCCTTAAACCTTGCTAGAAACGTATTTTAAAATGGTTCTGCTACTGCTAATTGCGCTATCAGAACTCAATTATAAATTGATATTCATTACTTTTGGTTATGTTCAATTTCCGATAAGAGTATGATGTTAAGTCGGATTCGCTTCAGTGTGAGACTTGGCACTACACGGTTTTCGCTCAACTATATTTTTTTACTTACTTAGTTAAAATAAACAAAACATAATAATTATAAACAAAACTGATGAAATGTGGGTGGGTGTGCTACTGAGAAATTATTGGTGGAAACCTTCCCTTGTTTTGCCCTATGCCAAAAATGAATTTCACTTAAAAAATAAACCTTCCATTGAAACATGACAATTTTATGGCGACTTAACCTAATTTTGTACGGTTTATTAATTTATTTAACAAGGGAAAACGAAAGTAATATCATGTAAGAACTTTGACAAAGCAAAAGGAGTACACTGTACAGACTATCTATCACTTTAAGCAACTACAATGTGTCAAATTTCTTCAATAGATTTTCAACTTTATCGTCAAATCGTTAGGTTCGAGGTTGATTGGGAAAATTTGTCAGTTTCCCGTAGCTTGATGTGCATGGTAGCGTTCTGTCATTTTTGCCTACTCCCATAAAGAAAGGGCGTGTGTTTACGTTTATGTTTTAAATAAGGGAATGCATTAAACACGCGTAGGTACCACGTTATAGTCGCCGATCTCTTTCGTGGATCTAAGTCATAGCGTGACCTGCGTGTTCGCAGCCACTATTCCAACAACATAACAATTTGCATTATTTCACTTCATAATAAATAATCCTTTTAAGTGTACACGAATAAAATTAATAGCTTTCTATTTTTGTTATTTTTCATTTGTGGACTCATTTAGTCAAATTTTGTAGTTTTTTGTTTTTTTAATAAAGCCAATTTTTTTTATTTCTGGTAAAGGTCAAGCATTGCCCCGATTGGTATCCGATTTATTGAACAATACGTGCTTAGAAGTGTGTAGAACGGACTTTCATAAAAAGAATCCTGAGCGGCGCGAGTTGCGGCAATATTAATCCCTCGCTGTGCTTACTTTTTTTACAAATAAAAACGCTGAACTCTTTTGCTTGTGACAGTACGCATTATTTTGATGCCAAATGCAATGTATTACTAAAAAAAGTATTTGGCATTTTATTTATTCTTATGATGATTGAGACTAAAGTGTCGTCGCGAAAAGCGATGTTGAGCATGTAAAGTATTAATGTACTTAGTGTTATGAACATGTATGGTACATCGTCGGTAGCGTGGCTATTTCATATTATAAATATGTACATTGCCTTTATTGTTTAGTTTAAATGTGTTAAATAAAGTCACCATTAATATTGTAACCATACTTAAAGTATCTAGTGACCACTCTTATTGCATTAAAATAAATCTTTTGATGACCTGCTCAAACAGGGTTCGCGTCTATAAGTGTGGTCACTCCGTAAACTTTGTTTTACGAAAGGAGTTTCTTTTTATTTAAAAAACATTTTGAAACAAAAATGAAATACTTATGATTCTTTAAGGGTTTGCTTGTGTTTAATGAATTATGAAACCAATCGAAATTTTACGTGCAATCAACTGAGATTATGATCTCGAAATTTTAGTGTTGTTTTAGAACTGATTTGCTTTTTTTTCTTCTTTTTAGTTAACTATGATATCTTGTGATATTTTTGTGTTCACTCTTTTTGTAACAAGTCAAATGTTTAATTATTAATTTAAAATCTTCAGTACAAGAAAAAGAAGTAGATATTCTTCTCATCTTGTAACATTATAATCATCTTATTTTTCCAACCACATTAAAATCCAGTAATATATTAAGTAATTTTTACGAAAAGAATCCATTATAAATTATTCTTCCTAAATAACCTAAAGACTGATTATTGTTTCAATTTCTTTTCTATTTCCTAAAATTTGAGAAATTAAGGTTAAAGAAAATAATTTTCTAGATTTTAAATTCTGTTCATTATTTTGTCACAATATTTCTACTGTTAAACATAAAATTAATATAAAATACATTTTAAGTAACCATTTTTTTCTGTAATTGTCATTTCAGTTAGTCACTATATTTATTTGTATCATACCATTGTGGAAATATAATCTGTAACATATTTGTGTAATAATTATGTGAACCAATGTTAAAAAAAAAAAAATTGGTTGTAACCCTGCTAAATATCAGTTAAAAATTGATTTAATATATCCAGTTCTTGTGTAACCTTTATTATAACTACTAATTGATTGTCTATTTTATCTCTTCTAACATCGAACAGTGCCATTTATTTATTTGAAAACAATATCGGACTAAAGTCTTACTAACTTATGTGCCAGAAATTGCGCATATACAAGCTAAAAACGATTAATAAAGTTGGAGTACCGTTCAGATTTCAACGCAATGGGGGTAGTACCTAACTGCGAAACTAATGGCGCTACCATAGCTAGTTCTACACATCGTCATTGGTTGAAAATCTGTCAATGTCATTTGAAATGTCAAAATAGCTTGATCTCATTGGTCAGCTTGGGACTTAACTATGGTCACGCCATCTACAAAAAGCTTTGACCGACCTTCCCCATTGCACCTTTATAAAAGTTCAGTTTAAAGTATAGAAGGTTATTTTGTGTGTGAATTGCTACCGTTTTCATATTGTTTGTTAAAACCTGTGCCAAATTATTTTTAAAATTTATTTTGGTTTTCATTAATGTGGTAATTTCACTTTATTGTAGTTACTTGGGTCTTAGCCAAAATATTTCAAGGATTCCATTAAATAATTTATACTGGATGTTAGACATGTGAAACATTGTTGACCGATGAAGTTTGCCGGTTCATATTTCCATTATCCATTAGTATAAGATTTCCCTATTTAATGTACCTATTATAATGTTAAAAAATCGGTTAAATCGATTAACTTATTCACCTTTAATAATACCTATCCACTCAGTCCTAAGCAAGATTCACAGATAACACCATGACAGTCACGTTAGTGTTTCATAGTAATATGAATCTTATAATTATATGAACAAATAATGTTCATATTAATATATAAGCGAATGTAAGCAAGTGTTTCATACGATTATAAACCTTATTGTCAATACATTTGTTTGGGACATACCTCATAATCGCGGAATATAAAACAAATGTATAAGAAAACAAAACCCAAACAAAAAAAGGAAAACACTGTGCCTCACGGCTGCGCCAATAAGGCGATCTATGAATCTTGCTGGTAATATAAAGGCTCAAATCAACGACTTCGCTCTTACCCGGCAAAAAGAATATAATTTAAATATGGGCTTTATGTATTTCCCTTTAGATATACTTTACATTGGCAACATAAAATAGCAGACAGCTCGCTGTCAGCGCGGTTACCGCCATCAGACTGCTAGGTTGCCAATGTAAAGTATATCTAAAGAGCAATACATAAAGCCCATATTTGAATTATATTCTTTTTGCCGGGTGGGCTATGCGTTTAATCTTATTCATGAAACATCGATTTGGTCTAACTATATTGAACTATGACTTCTTCAAAACATTTTATACTTTAAATCTTTATAAAGGTGTGATGCTTAAAGAACTATACCTATGCTCAGAATCTTTGAAATTATTTCACTATTTTTATAAAAAAAACAACTTAATACTTATTATATTGTAGTCTAAAAAGTAATGCATTTATTGTTAACGAATTTATTTTGTGTTATTTGATTAATAAATCCCACTGTTATTATTTTTAATAATACTTATTGTAAAGTACGTAGCGAATCGTTTCGGTATTCTACAAAATGAAATGGTTGAAAAGGAGCCTTATACTAGATGTAATAAAACATTCTCTTTATTTTGTGGTTTTATTTCAGTAATGATCAAAGGTGATGCTTATTTTATTTTCTATCACACTTGAGATGTCAGTACCATGAGCTCGGACGAAATCTGCTCATTTTTAAAACAAAATCCCGTACACACGATCTCCACATCTGTTTACACGAAGAAGAAGAATATCTCCAACAACTACTAACCAACCAACCACCAAAAGCCTACCTACCTCCAAAAACTATGATTGGTCTTATTATTATAATTTGTTTTTTGTCGAAACTTTTTTTCATACAAACAAGGTATCAGATGCTGCGATGCTATTGGTTGATGTGCTTAAATAAGCGCTGCTGCAAGCAAAAACAGTTGTATGTATTGGTACTATCGAGGACACTCCCGCCTGACCACCACTAAGCTTATTTTTGCTTGTACTCGCAACATAGAAACGCTCTCTAGCCAGTTTGCCCAGTTGACTTTGTATAGAAATAATGAATGGTGCGAATCGGTCGAGCGCACTGACGACGCATGACAAACGAGAGTTATTGTTATTTTGCGCGCCAAAGTTGAGGCTTTCCTAATAGGCCGAAACTTTAAGGGGGCGCGGCTCGGCGCCTCCGCATGTTTAAAGCGAAAAAAAAAAAAAATGGTCAGGCGGAAAAGACCCGACTGTACCTACAGATCCCATCGTCATGTTGAATCGCTGCATGACTTGGATAAAACCCAGGTTATGTTCTAGGAACTCGTAACCACGAAACCGATTGGTTCAGCTACGTATCTACTAGAGAGGTAGGGCAATAGATCAACATCAGCCAAGCTTCGAGTCTTCTCATCGCGAATTCGACAAAGCCTGGAATTCAAGATCAGTGCGTACTGTCTGTTATTACTTAATCATCATCTACCTAGCCTTTTCCCAACTATGTTGGGGTCGGCTTCCAGTCTAACCGGATGCAGTTCAATACCAGTATTTTACATCTGACCTCCACAACCCAGTTAGCACTGGGTATTACGATATCCTTGGTAAAACTGGTTGTCAGACTTTTTGGGCCACTGAATTGCTGTGCTTTCCGTGGCACGGAGGAAACTCGGTATGTATTGGTGGTCACCCATCCACAGACCAACCTAGGCAAGCACGGCTTAACCCAAATATCGACCTGAGCGGCTACAAGGTCGCTCAGCGAGTTATGGAACGGACTATGCTTGGAATTTGTCTATATTGTGCCGTGGGATCAAATCCGTAATGAAGATCCAGAGAGTCACAGTTGTCGTCTCAGAACGTAGTTCTTAAAATAAGCAAGCTGAAGCGGCAATGGGCCAGTCGCGTGACATCTGTGGGGAAGGTTGGTCAAAGCTGATTGTAGATGGCGCGTCCATAGCTTAGACCCAATCTGACATTGGTCAGACAAACGGTCGGTTGGTTTGGTTTTGGTGAGATCAGGCCCCTTATTCACAACGCTTCGATTCGATTTTCGATTCAGAAAGTCGTATGTCTATCTTTTTTTGACATTACGAAATCGAGCGAGTTAGACATACGACTTTCCGAATCGAAAATCGAATCGAAGGGTTGTGAATAGCTATGCAGGTGAGATCAAACTATTTTGAAATGTAAAATGTCATTGACAGATATTCAACCAATGTCGATTTTTGGTTCAAGCGATGCTAGCGCCATTATTTCCACAGTTGCCATCCCTGAGTCCACCCCGATTCCAAGACAACTTGCACCTGTGTAAATACCTTAATAAAAACATGTTTACTTACATAAATGTTTACGTAATTACTAGATGTTACAATGAAAATGATTGAACACAGTTTCGTGGCAGTGTCTAAGGTTTATAGGTACTCTTCTTCTATAGAACTCTTGGTAACAAAGTTCTCAAGACATAATAAAAAGATACAAGATTATTATTATGTTTATAATTCTATTAATATATTTATGGCTGCAAATTATATTTTTAGCAACATGAGAGATCGACAAAACGGTTCGGAGTTTCGGTTCGGATACGATTTTTTACTCTAGCAAGTCAAGTAAATCATTGGAGTGATTTCTGAACGAAAAATTTGAATAATTTCGTCGTTTCTGATCGTGTTCGTCAACTGTCATTTTTCATTATCATGGCGGAGGACGAGGATGGTGTTTCGAATAAGAATTCGCCTCAAAATACGAATAACGGAGAACCCTTGCAAGAAAACGAACAAAATGCAGCGAAACCAGACTTAGGTATCGAAGAAGCAAAGTACAATAGTAATGAAAATGGTGACGCATCGCTTACGGAGGCGAAAAGTTCTTCTTCCAGTGAGTTTACGAAGTTGTTTTTTGTCCTAAATATAAAGGCATTCCTCGTCGACTGTTCGTTTTTCTTGCAGAGTCTACGGGGGCGACGCGGAAAGATGAGAACCCGTTTTCGTTTCGGCATTTCTTGAAGCGGGATCTATCGTTGCCGGGTAACTCGACGTACGAAAACACAGGCGCCCGTCCGAAAGTGTACGCGAACACCGTACAGCACTCGCCGACCAAGATAGACGTGCACGCCGACTCGAGACGGGACAAGCCCCGCTCGACCGACTCCCAAGCCAAAGACAAGACTAGCGACGGCGGCAGCCATCGTATAAGTGACAACACATCCTCAAGTAGTTCCGTAGAAGTACCTTTTAGTGTAGTGGATAACTCTGATTCTAAGCATAACTTTTACACGGACAATAATGACGTGCCCTTTTATCACAGACCAAATTTGGCTTCGGAGCCTCTAGGGATGCCCTCATTGCCAGATTTTGTGCAAGATCACATATTAGTGGAGCAGGCATATTTGAACTTTAATGGTCCAATATCTGTTGATTTGGATAACCTACCGGACTTTACGTTTAATACTAGTTTCAATGCGGGATCCTCATCCTCTTTGGGTAGGAGGAACAACAGTAATTATGGTGGAAGGGGGTATGCTTATGAAGATTATATGGGAGCAGCATCAACTTCTGATGCTGGACAGTCTGGTAGTGGGATGCCACTGGACTTGCCGGTGGGCTCAGAGGCGGCAGGACCTGCCCTGCCCTTGGACCTGCCGCCACACTTGAGCCTGGATCTGACGGAGTCTGTGAACCCTGCAGACAGGAGGAATGTTTCTCCAAGAAGTACATTCCCCTTGGATCTCCCTCCTAATGCTGGTGAGTGAAAATATTTACTTATTAAACTCTAGCTAAATCTATAGTTGCATTAGTAGAGCTTTAAGTAGTGTGTGAAGGCAATGATGACTGCATCTTAGCTATCCAAATTAGGAAATTTACAATTCAATGAACAGCATCACTGTAAATGGTTGAATATGGGGTATTGAGGTTGTGCAAGCAAAACCAGTGGCCAGATCAAGTATGCATTCATAGTAAAGTGAAATGTACTGACATATTCTTCTTCCATCAGTAGCAACCATAGACAGACTTGCGTCTTAATGACACTATCAGTCCAATATGTGTGTATCTATACTAATATTATAAAGAGGAAAACTTTGTTTTTTTGTAATGAATAGGCTCAAAAACTACTGGACCGATTTAAAAAATTCTTTCACCATTCGAAAGCTACATTATCCACAAGTAACATAGGCTATATTTTATTCCCGTACTCCTACGGGAACGGGAACTACGCGGGTGAAACCGCGGGAAGTCCGCTAGTGTCACATATTATAACTAATTATTCCTTACAGTTTACCATTATGAATTGATAATTAATTCTCAGTACTTTCAAATAATGTCCGGTGACAATTGTATTAGTATTCTGTAGTTATGATGTCAGATTTAAATGAAGTAGTATTACTAAACAAAATAGTTGCTAGAAATTTGTTTCTAAGTAAATATTTTTAACATCTTTTCACATGTAACTTCAAGCAGTTACTAAACTGCAGAATAAAAATCGTATCTAAAGTTATTACTTTTACCCAAGTAATCACTTTGACATGTTTATAGATATGTGTGTTTAAGCTCTTTACTAAATTCTATCAAAACCAGATTAGTTTTGTTCATGAAAATGTGACACACGTCTAAAATTTTGCCACCTAAAACGGTATTAAAGCTACCTAAAAAAGCTGTGTGGTTTTTGACAAGTAAATTAACTGGGACAAATTATTGGAACAAATCTTTCTATGCACAACGGACAGAATGAGAGTCTAAGTGCAGAAAATGGAGTCCCTACTCTACTAGAGTAGAGTAGTTCCAATTTGTACCGAGTAGAGTAGACTCTACTCTACTCGGTACAAATTGGAAGAAACTAAGTGGAGCGGTTTATGCAAACCTGAAAAACATGCTAAGTTTTTTGACCCTTTTAAAATTCGGTCACACATTCCATTCTGAACTGTGCCATTTAGAGACAAACATTATTGTAATAGATCAATTATTAGCACATAATACTGTTTATTTATATTCATTAATCAGTGGTTCATTTCACTTGAACTTTGGCTGATATTCGGACAATGCTGGCAAATAAATTAACATGGCTAACTAATTACTTAATTTTGTACTTAAATCGTTGTTTCCTAAAAGAGATATATAGTTGTAAGTACACACACTTCGCACTTACATATTCCATACATAAAAAAAATCTAGCAGTCCTATGCTGGCATTAGACTTGTTGGTAGCTGTTCGGCAGTATTTTTTGCTGCTGCAGTGGCCCAGTTGAAACGACTTCGACTGACGATGTCGCGGTCGTAGGTTCGATCCCATGCAGGCATTTTACTTTTCATCACCACTCAAAACGGTGAAGGAAAACATCGCGAATTCAGGAGGCTATCAAAATGTGGCATCCTTCCATCAACCAGCACTGCCTGGACCTGCGACCCTCACAAAAGAGAGGCTGGTCTCGTCTGCTGATATATGTATGTTATGTACGAAGACCACACGAAGACCTACTTACTATGCACAACCGTTAGGGCTACGACCTTAATTGATGACACAATTTTCTGTGCCTATTGCCATGCGTAAGCGTAATAGGCCTACAACGTTCCACTGCAGGACTACAGGGGTAAAGGTCCGAACCACGCTGCACGCAGCAGTGCTGTCGCGGCACTACTGGCTCCATACAATCTTTATAGGCTATATGAGATTACATTCCGAGCTAGGCAGCAATGTAGCGGCAGCACTGCTGCGCGTCAGTGTCACCCTACAGGTGCCTTTCTGAGACGGGCTGCAGACTGCAACCGCAGGCGACACTGCGGCTAGCGGCTGCGGTCGCGGCTGCTTCTATCCCAAGCGCGGCGGCATGCCCCGGCTGCACAATGCATAGCCTCAGTCATAACACGTCATAATCTTGCAAAAAAGTCGAATTTTTTTTTACTTGTGCACTCTCTGCGGTTCGCGACACTACTGAGCGCTGCAGGTAGGCAGTGCTGCCAACCCGTCTGAGCAAAAACGCGCTGTTAGCTCTTTAAAAAAGCGCTAGAAAGCGCTAAGTGGTCGCTGTCAAAAAAGCGCTGTATTTGGCGCCCAAATTAAAAAAAAACGCCCAATAATTTGAGACTAGGGATGTATTAACGAATTTCGTCGGAATGATTCGGTACCTAGTTAAATTACTTAATTATTTTGAATAAGTATAATAAGTAATTCAAATTAATTAAAGCATTTTTTATTGAATCAAAATAGGTTTGTCAGACTACGATACCAACTGAAACATAATTATCAGCATATAAGTGATGCAAGTTCAAAAAAATTAAGTGATTCGTTCCGTGTTAAGCACATCACAGAATAAATAATAGTAGATGTGCATATCATAATATGATTTCAAAAAGCGCTAGATTTAGCGCTAGGCGCTAGAACGCGCTTTTGAACAAAAAAAGCGCTAGATCTGGCGCTGAAAGCGCTAAGTTGGCAGCACTGAGGTAGAGATTCGTAGAAACAAGTGGTGTCGCTTGTAGTTTGCGGTTGCAGTTTGCGATCTGCAGCCTGTCTCGGAAAGGCACCTTAAAGATGGCGTAGGCGCCGTATCGTGTCCATTGTTTTGACAGTATTTCTGTTCGGCACTCACCGCACGAGCCTTACGTTTCGAATTTGATGACGTCATCCGCCTGCGCTGGTGGAGTCCGTGTGCTCACAGCATTTTACTGAAATGCAGGTCGTTCGGCGCGTCTAGTATAGGTGCACGACGTGGCATACTACTCGTATTTCATATAAATATTTATAAAATGTGATGACTGTGGCTGTGGCGCATCTAGATGCGCGTCCACTTTAAACTACCGCATTGGTCCCATTGTGAGCTGCGGGAAATCACATGCATGTCTACATAACTTCGGTTCTAGGACCGTTTTGAGAGCAGTGGTGATTTTATAAATGATGATGATGATGCCATGTAGCCGATTTCGGCCACAGCGACTGCATTGGATGGCTTTCTAGTGTGGTTGTCGAGAGCTTTGGTGTGCTGCTCTTTCATGTGGTCTGAAGTAGCTAGCATATCCAACTTTGGCTGAAAAACTCCGAGCACAAAGCGGACATGTCGGAACACCATTGACAAAGTTGTAGGGTATAGCTTTTATAAATAAATTACTCAAAGTATTGTGCTTGCCCGTCATCGATCCCACGACCGCACGTAAGTCCACATGGGCCACTGCTCTTCCTATTGTTTACAAAAGCCTAACAAATAGAAATGCGAATATCGCCAAAGAAGGTCAGCACGTGTAATTCAAATTGAGCACATAATCAGCAACAGTTCACGCCGGTATTCATGAAGGGCTAGCCCCGGGGGTGTCTAATGTATACAGGGTGGAATGGACACACTTCAATACCCGCAATTACAGACACAATTAAAATAACAATGCACTGTGCCTCACGAGGCACGGCTGGGAACATAAGGGTTAGGGCTATATATCCCTCAAATGGCTTAGCATGATCCTCCGTTACGCCTAAAATATTACTCCTAAAATACTGCAGCATTAATTTTGAAATAAAGATATGGTATAGTTGAGGATTAATGCTAAGTCCTATGTGTGACGAAAACACGATTCCATAAACTTTTCTCTATAGAAAAAAATCCAAAGTTACCTCCAAATCGAATAATTAACCGCTGGTATTAAAAAAGTACTTCAAATTAGATCATGAATCTTTTCATACTAACTGAACTAACTATAAACCAGGTCTTATGAGTTTTATTTTTTTAGTCCAATCAATAGATTTTTTGTAAATCGCAAAAACCACTCATTTCGCACTATTCGACCGCAGTGACTGACGTAACAACCGCTTTGTAGTGCAAGCTGATTAGAACTATTCTAACAGTATATCAAACGAAGTTTGAACCACCACAAAGAAAAGAGTTGCTAATTTTAGGGTTAGAAGGGACTTAACGCACAACAGACTACTACGTATTCTGTACTCATTCCGAATATATATATTCCCCCACATAGAAATTTCTCATCGGTAATTTAAAATAAAAAAAAAACCGCTGATTTCTACCAAAGTGCAATATAGTTGTATGGAACAGGCGTCCTGTCAACTATGATAAATTCACCGTTACTGATCTACACTAATATTATAAAGAGGAAAGATTTGTATTTTTAACCGACTTCCAAAAGGAGGAGGTTCTCAATTCGATTGGTATTTTTTTTATTTTTTTATGTATGTACACCGATTACTCTGCCGTTTATGATCCGATTTACGTGATTATTTTTTAGTTTGATGCGGAATAGTTGCCATTTGGTCCCATAAAAATTTTACATGGTTTGGCCCAGTGGTTTTCATTTTATGAACATTTTTACTTCAGTTGTGTGGTATAATTTCATGTATGTTCACCGATTTCTCCTCGATTTGTGAAGCGATTCTCTTTTTTTGTTTGAAAGAATATACTCCTAAGATGGTCGCATTTAAATTTGGTGAAGATCTGATGCTGATCTTCGGAGATATACAATGGAACTCTTCAAAACTAGATGGTAAATCGGTCGTGATAGCTGCAATCGCTTGGATGTTTATTGTTTACACAACATCATGACGTAACATCACGCCTGTATGCTCTGAGGGGTACGCAGATGTGTACAATACACCCAAATTTCGACAGTTTAGGTATGTTAAGTTCCATTTATTGGGGATAAGCCTATTACCATGACATGTATTTTTAACAATGTAAAATAAATGCATAGCAAATATTTGTATAGAATATTACAACTAAAAATGGAAAAATAAAAAAAACTTTTTTACAAAAAAATAAAACCGACTTCAAAAAACACAAAAAATTGAAAAATAACTTTAGCTTCAGAAGTCGGTGACAAAAAAAAACTAAATGAATCAAACAAAGGTCACCGACTTCTGAAGCTAAAGTTATTTTTCAATTTTTTGTGTTTTTTGAAGTCGGTTTTTTTTTTTTTGTAAAAAAGTTTTTCGTGTGTATGTTTGTAATGCTTATGCATTCATTCCATTTGCTTAGAAATCGGCGCAGTAGTTTTTGAGTTTATACTCAAAAACTACTGCGCCGATTTCTTTCACCACTAGAAAGCTACATTGACCCCGAGTAACGTAGGCTTAATTTTATCCTCGCACTCCCACGGGAATGGGAACTACGCGGGTGAAACCGCGTGACGTCCGCTAGTTTGAAATAAAGGCACTGTCTTCAAAGTCGTTCGTTTCTATACATCATTAATTTGTTTCTTAGTGCGAGTGACACTGACACGCTTGGTTTGTGGGTAAAGTTGATATTGCCGCACCTGGCATCGTCCGTCCAGGAATCTCCGTGCTGTCACTACAGAGTTACTGCATTTTATTTAAAACAGAAAACTGCCCGCTTAGCATGAACGCCGTAGACACGAAAGAGACACGACAAATCTTTTGTTCATCTGTCATTGAATCGACAAAATGACAGATGAACAAAAGATTTGTCGATTCTCTTTCGTGTCTACGGCGTTCATGCTAAGCGGGTGGTAAATCATCGAGTTATACGAGGGACTCAGTACTTTCCACTGCGGAAAAATGTCTCTTCTCACTCATATAGGAAACTAGCGTATGCCCGCATCTTCGCCCGCGTGGAGTGCGGTTCTTGTCCCCAAAGGATCGTACTACCGTGATACAATGTATCCTATATGTTAATCCAGGTTATAAACTATCTGTCTGCCATAGGGAAATGCCCATTCTTGGCCACGTTTTGCCCACCAATGTATTACATAGTACAAAAAATATACCCATTTTTTAACTAAAATATTGCTATTACTTATTTGCAATGAAACCTCCGGAATTAAAAGCCTAATTAATCAAAAACTCAATCGTTTATTGCCCCATCTAACACTTCCGGTCGTTGTAAATCCTAAAGAAAACAAATAAAAAAAATAAAGTCCTACCGAGTTCTATGTACAAAGTAGTGTTTGTTTCTTCATCTGTGATGTCAACCCTAACATCTATAGTTGGTTTCTTTCATGGGCGTCACTTGGCCAAAACCTCTTCATCAAATGGGCATTTCCCTTTCATGCAAATCCACTCAGTAGTTTTTGTGTAGAAGTGTAACAAGCATCCATCCATCCTCACAAACCTTCGCGTTTATAATATTAGTAGGAAGTAGGATGCACGAGCATTAATCAGCACGCTTGCTCAAGGACTGTAGACAATTACAGACATTAATTAAAGTCCGTCTTTCCTCACGAAGTTCCACCGATGTCAGAGATGTATGTCTAAGATAAACTTAGAAAGCACATAAAATAATTTAGAAAGTAACCATCTTATTGTAATTACTTACATTCTGAGCAAATAAATGACTATTCTATTCTAAAAGTAACATTAGTATTGCCCGGATTTGAACTTACAGTCATCATCATTCTCTTGCCCTTATCCCAATTCATTTGTGGTCGGCGCAGCATGTCTTCTTCTTCCATACTTCTCTATTTTTCGTCATCTCATCAGACCCTTCTTTTCTTGCCATATCATTCTTTACACAGTCCATCCATCGTTACTCAGCCTCGAAACTTAAATTCATATACGCTTTTTTTTTTTTAGTTAGCCCGTATTGTCCCACTCCTGAGCAAAGGCCTCCCCCCATTCCTTCCACTTCTCGCGATGGTGTGCTTCTTCTCGCCAATTTACCAAAAAGTCATCCAAGACGTCCCGCCGTCTTCTCCTCGGTCTGCCGCGACCCCGTCTAGCTGTCTCAGGACTCCAGTCCTGCGATATTCGGGCCCACAGCTGTGCGGGCATCCGACAGACATGGCCTGCCCAGTCCCATTTTAGTCTCGCAGCTTTTTATGCTACGTCGGCAATTTGCGTTCTGGAGCGAATGCGATACCCTTACTTAAAACAAAAAAGAGTCATAGTGGAACATGTGTTTGCGATCAATTTGTACAGAATGCAATAATTAGGACGGTCTGTACTAGGGGACTGACTAACGGTGCAGTACTGAGTGACGTGTTTCCCGTCAGGATAGACGGCCCATTTAACTTAAATTAACCCTCATATCTCCCCCTTACACATCAGCTTTAAAACCAGCTGTTGGTTGATCTCTAAAATAGATCAAAAAAACACGCTGTTGACAGCTCATTTCCTGAAGCTTATAGAAGTTTTGTCTTCAAGTATATTTTATCATAATATATGTGAAGTCATTGTTTAATTTCGTGGTTTAAAGGAGTAATTGATAAGGTTGACAGAGGAGAATGGAAAATAATCGTGTTTAGCGTTCGTAAAGCGCGACAGGTGAGCTTGTAGTGGTTTTGGGTTAAATTCCCGGCCCGGCCACGTTTTATAGGGTTTTCCATCTTTTTCAGTTGGGGCCTAGGCAATGGTAGTAGACTCGCGTCGTAGGGGCCTAAAGGGACGAAGTATTTGATATAGCTTAATGGAGTTGGAATGTATTTCAGGAGCGGAGTCCATGTGTCTTCCGGACTTCCTGCCGGTGCACCCGGGCCGGACGTCGCCGGAACCGGAACATCAGGACGAGCAGATGCGTCAGATCATAGCTGAGTTGGAGCAGACCAGGTGCGTGTTGCCGTCTTGTCTTAGTTTGAAAGACTTCCGTCTGAACTCATCGCGATAGCGCTTACAATACAGGGTGTAAACGTACACGTCACGAAGCCGTTAGGTTGGTTACATCTGGAGTTATTTACTATACAGACCTTGTAGAAACTAGAACAAATTTCCGTGCGTTCATGCATTTTTGCCATACCTATTATTGGAACCAAATATAACAGCTCACAACTTAGGACCCATTAATATTAATATTTATCCGTGGTGCTAGGCAACTGGGCCTATCCCAGTTGTAAACGTCCCTTTGTGCCTATTGGCCTTGTTTCGTTCTGTCTCCTGCTGATATGGAGGGAAGTGGAAATTACGATTTTTTCCTACTCCTCCTTACTTTTCTGATTAATTTCGTTGCGGGATCCAAGACAGTTAAATTCATTATCTGGGACTTCGTCGAGCTTCAATGTCTCGGCGCTTTTCTGGTGGTTGCCACTGTTGATTCTGGCGCACAGGAGTTACAGTGGTTTGGGAATAGTGCGGCGGGCTATCGAAGCCGTCAACCAAGCATTCTGTACCTCAAACTAAGTAACTTTACGCAAAAATTATTGCTGGGAAATGACTTTTTTTGGGTGCCAAATCACGTTTTACGGCAAAACTCAATGTAACGCACTCAAAACATTGTGCTAATGGATGGATTGAATAGTACGGGGGTCGTGGAGGTATTTAAAGTAAAAATCTTACATTCAGAACATGCATTAAAAAAAAAAAAACTTGTGAAAAAGTAGGAACATTGACCCCCAACATCTCTGTAACTAGAAGGTTCCCAGGTATGATGTAGAACTGTAGAATAAAAAAATCATCGCAATGACGAGGAGAACAAGTGCCTTTCGGCTCCATAATGGGTCTTTTTACACCATTTAATTAAACGGCATAATTTTTAGGGAAGGATATAATTATGCTTATAGTTTTTATTAGGGTTTATTTTCTGTAAGTGATGATTTTATGACACGTTGGTCGAGCGGTCGCAAGAACGATTGCTTAGCATGAGGTGAGGCATCGGGCAAAGCGTTATTGTGTTTTCTATCAGGAATCTCTCAATAACAGCCACGGAGTCTGGATTTGAGCCCGGTTGATGGCAATAGGCTCGCCAAATGTGGGTGTACTATTAGGTACACCCCTGCCTTACCCTTGAGGAATTACAGGCGTGATGTTATGTTACGATTCTTTTATTAATGATATCAAAATGTAAGCATCTCATAACGTTTTACATTGTTATTATTCCTGATTCCCTATTACATAAATGACGTATTGATTACGATTTTGTTGTAACAGTATATTTAATTTATAAACGACCTGTTTTAATTAAAATTAACAATTGATAGTGCGTACACGTGAATTTCGACCGAAATGAAAAGCTCTTAGTTTGAGTAGGTAGTGAACTATGTTCGGAAGCGTATTGGCTGAATGGACACGTCTTCAGGCCCTTCACAGCCTTCTGATTTTAAATCTCTGACAGAACCACAAAGATCCGTTGGGTTGCTGGCACAGTTCCTTACAAGTCTGTCAAAATCATAATGATCCTTATGCTAGTTCTAATAAGGCTGCTATTAGGTAGCTGCTTAGACTTTTAACCGTTCGATCCGGATGTTCCTTCAGTACATTATTCCACTCATATACACAATTTTATTCGTGACGTGACGCCGCCATTTCCTAACCAACACGACACGTGCAAAGGTTGCTAATGATGGTCTGTCGTATTGGCACAGGTTTGTGTTAATTATGTTAAATGATTTCTTATTAATTAAAAAGGAAGGAAAGAGTTTCATTGAGCTGGAAAAAACTTTGACCTGCAGTGGTTTTTACTAATTTATTATAAGAACCAACTGATGCCCGCGGCTTCGCTCGCTTGACAGATTATGTACCTTCCTCTTGAATGACTCTATTTATTAAAAAAAAACCCGCATCAAAATTCGTTGCGTAGTTTTAAAGATCTAAGCATACATAGGGACAGACAGACGCGGCGGGGGACTTTGTTTTATAAGATGTAGTGATAGTAGATTTTTCTTTTTCATTTGGGAAAAAGTAGTCACTCTCCAACCCATTTGAACTTTTCAGTAACACAAAACACTAAGAAATTTAGTTCTATCCTAGCTAAAAGTGATTTAATGACTTTTTAAAACAAAATATAAACAACGAGAAAGTTGCGTTGCCCCGCGCGTCGCCTCTTCCATCACGCTCTCGCGCATTCGTAACAGTTGGTTGAATGATGTCCAGATGTGAGCTATTCGCGGAGCGCTCCCGCCGCTCGCACGTGGAGGAGGAGCTGTCGCAGGCGCGCTCCAGCAACGCGCTGCTGCGCGCCGAGGCGGCCGCCGCGCGCGCACAGGGCGCACAGCTGCGCGCGAGACGCACTGAGGCGCGCCGGACAGACCGGGACTTCGCGGGGCAGCTGGACGCCGCGGCCGACAGGGCCGAGAACAGTCTCACTGAAGCCGCGGTGAGTGATGGCTCCACATTCTCTAGCTTTTTGTTGAAACGATTGCTTATTCTATCTCCTGGAATTCAGACCACGTATTGGCAAGCTCAGCGTTGGTCGCCCCCACATCTAGATGTACCAAACTTTAAAATGATTATCGATAATATTACATTATGAGAATATAAATGTTTCCAGACTCGGGCGGCGGAGGCTGAATCAACGATAGCTAGATTGAAGATTCAAATTAAGAAATTAAAGGTTAGTCAATTTTAGATTTGTCATGAGTTTTATTCAAATTCAACTATTTTGATCATTAATTATTTTTGCTAAATAATTCTCTACTATACATACCCATTAACATTTTTTGTTTTGAACTGTCAAGTTACTGAATACGATTATGTAAATGTCGAAATAAAGCACCGCAAAGCTGGGAGACGCCATAGCGACATTGTCACCGATAGAAAATGACAGATTTGAAAGCAGTTTGTAGACCACAAATTGTTCTTACAACACACTTTTGCCGTTTTCAATCTAGTCAAAACTGCCGTCTCTCGACGCTGCAGACACGGCAATGTTCTTTTCGTAGCCTTTTGTAATGCCGAGCACACGAGCGATCTGTTGATAGGTCTACCTACCGAGCACTCGCTCGAGGTGAGGGCATTTTCTTACCACTGTCATTGGTGCGTGTAGTCAATATTGAAGTGTAACGTGTGCAGGAGGAGCTGGCGGCCTCGCAGGAGGAGGTGCGCTCTCTGCGCGGCGTGCAGGGCGCCGCCGCGTCCGGCCTGCGCCGCGCCACGCTCGTCGCTGAGACCTCGCTCAGGTAACACACTACACTAGCTGGCGGCCTCGCAGGAGGTGCGCTCCCTGCGCGGCGTGCAGGGCGCCGCCGCGTCCGGCCTGCGCCGCGCCACGCTCGTCGCTGAGACCTCGCTCAGGTAACACACTACACTAGCTGGCGGCCTCGCAGGAGGTGCGCTCCCTGCGCGGCGTGCAGGGCGCCGCCGCGTCCGGCCTGCGCCGCGCCACGCTCGTCGCTGAGACCTCGCTCAGGTAACACACTACACTAGCTGGCGGCCTCGCAGGAGGTGCGCTCCCTGCGCGGCGTGCAGGGCGCCGCCGCGTCCGGCCTGCGCCGCGCCACGCTCGTCGCTGAGACCTCGCTCAGGTAACACACTACACTAGCTGGCGGCCTCGCAGGAGGTGCGCTCCCTGCGCGGCGTGCAGGGCGCCGCCGCGTCCGGCCTGCGCCGCGCCACGCTCGTCGCTGAGACCTCGCTCAGGTAACACACTACACTAGCTGGCGGCCTCGCAGGAGGTGCGCTCCCTGCGCGGCGTGCAGGGCGCCGCCGCGTCCGGCCTGCGCCGCGCCACGCTCGTCGCTGAGACCTCGCTCAGGTAACACACTACACTAGCTGGCGGCCTCGCAGGAGGTGCGCTCCCTGCGCGGCGTGCAGGGCGCCGCCGCGTCCGGCCTGCGCCGCGCCACGCTCGTCGCTGAGACCTCGCTCAGGTAACACACTACACTAGCTGGCGGCCTCGCAGGAGGTGCGCTCCCTGCGCGGCGTGCAGGGCGCCGCCGCGTCCGGCCTGCGCCGCGCCACGCTCGTCGCTGAGACCTCGCTCAGGTAACACACTACACTAGCTGGCGGCCTCGCAGGAGGTGCGCTCCCTGCGCGGCGTGCAGGGCGCCGCCGCGTCCGGCCTGCGCCGCGCCACGCTCGTCGCTGAGACCTCGCTCAGGTAACACACTACACTAGCTGGCGGCCTCGCAGGAGGTGCGCTCCCTGCGCGGCGTGCAGGGCGCCGCCGCGTCCGGCCTGCGCCGCGCCACGCTCGTCGCTGAGACCTCGCTCAGGTAACACACTACACTAGCTGGCGGCCTCGCAGGAGGTGCGCTCCCTGCGCGGCGTGCAGGGCGCCGCCGCGTCCGGCCTGCGCCGCGCCACGCTCGTCGCTGAGACCTCGCTCAGGTAACACACTACACTAGCTGGCGGCCTCGCAGGAGGTGCGCTCCCTGCGCGGCGTGCAGGGCGCCGCCGCGTCCGGCCTGCGCCGCGCCACGCTCGTCGCTGAGACCTCGCTCAGGTAACACACTACACTAGCTGGCGGCCTCGCAGGAGGTGCGCTCCCTGCGCGGCGTGCAGGGCGCCGCCGCGTCCGGCCTGCGCCGCGCCACGCTCGTCGCTGAGACCTCGCTCAGGTAACACACTACACTAGCTACACTAGCTGGCGGCCTCGCAGGAGGTGCGCTCCCTGCGCGGCGTGCAGGGCGCCGCCGCGTCCGGCCTGCGCCGCGCCACGCTCGTCGCTGAGACCTCGCTCAGGTAACACACTACACTAGCTGGCGGCCTCGCAGGAGGTGCGCTCCCTGCGCGGCGTGCAGGGCGCCGCCGCGTCCGGCCTGCGCCGCGCCACGCTCGTCGCTGAGACCTCGCTCAGGTAACACACTACACTAGCTGGCGGCCTCGCAGGAGGTGCGCTCCCTGCGCGGCGTGCAGGGCGCCGCCGCGTCCGGCCTGCGCCGCGCCACGCTCGTCGCTGAGACCTCGCTCAGGTAACACACTACACTAGCTGGCGGCCTCGCAGGAGGTGCGCTCCCTGCGCGGCGTGCAGGGCGCCGCCGCGTCCGGCCTGCGCCGCGCCACGCTCGTCGCTGAGACCTCGCTCAGGTAACACACTACACTAGCTGGCGGCCTCGCAGGAGGTGCGCTCCCTGCGCGGCGTGCAGGGCGCCGCCGCGTCCGGCCTGCGCCGCGCCACGCTCGTCGCTGAGACCTCGCTCAGGTAACACACTACACTAGCTGGCGGCCTCGCAGGAGGTGCGCTCCCTGCGCGGCGTGCAGGGCGCCGCCGCGTCCGGCCTGCGCCGCGCCACGCTCGTCGCTGAGACCTCGCTCAGGTAACACACTACACTAGCTGGCGGCCTCGCAGGAGGTGCGCTCCCTGCGCGGCGTGCAGGGCGCCGCCGCGTCCGGCCTGCGCCGCGCCACGCTCGTCGCTGAGACCTCGCTCAGGTAACACACTACACTAGCTGGCGGCCTCGCAGGAGGTGCGCTCCCTGCGCGGCGTGCAGGGCGCCGCCGCGTCCGGCCTGCGCCGCGCCACGCTCGTCGCTGAGACCTCGCTCAGGTAACACACTACACTAGCTGGCGGCCTCGCAGGAGGTGCGCTCCCTGCGCGGCGTGCAGGGCGCCGCCGCGTCCGGCCTGCGCCGCGCCACGCTCGTCGCTGAGACCTCGCTCAGGTAACACACTACACTAGCTGGCGGCCTCGCAGGAGGTGCGCTCCCTGCGCGGCGTGCAGGGCGCCGCCGCGTCCGGCCTGCGCCGCGCCACGCTCGTCGCTGAGACCTCGCTCAGGTAACACACTACACTAGCTGGCGGCCTCGCAGGAGGTGCGCTCCCTGCGCGGCGTGCAGGGCGCCGCCGCGTCCGGCCTGCGCCGCGCCACGCTCGTCGCTGAGACCTCGCTCAGGTAACACACTACACTAGCTGGCGGCCTCGCAGGAGGTGCGCTCCCTGCGCGGCGTGCAGGGCGCCGCCGCGTCCGGCCTGCGCCGCGCCACGCTCGTCGCTGAGACCTCGCTCAGGTAACACACTACACTAGCTGGCGGCCTCGCAGGAGGTGCGCTCCCTGCGCGGCGTGCAGGGCGCCGCCGCGTCCGGCCTGCGCCGCGCCACGCTCGTCGCTGAGACCTCGCTCAGGTAACACACTACACTAGCTGGCGGCCTCGCAGGAGGTGCGCTCCCTGCGCGGCGTGCAGGGCGCCGCCGCGTCCGGCCTGCGCCGCGCCACGCTCGTCGCTGAGACCTCGCTCAGGTAACACACTACACTAGCTGGCGGCCTCGCAGGAGGTGCGCTCCCTGCGCGGCGTGCAGGGCGCCGCCGCGTCCGGCCTGCGCCGCGCCACGCTCGTCGCTGAGACCTCGCTCAGGTAACACACTACACTAGCTGGCGGCCTCGCAGGAGGTGCGCTCCCTGCGCGGCGTGCAGGGCGCCGCCGCGTCCGGCCTGCGCCGCGCCACGCTCGTCGCTGAGACCTCGCTCAGGTAACACACTACACTAGCTGGCGGCCTCGCAGGAGGTGCGCTCCCTGCGCGGCGTGCAGGGCGCCGCCGCGTCCGGCCTGCGCCGCGCCACGCTCGTCGCTGAGACCTCGCTCAGGTAACACACTACACTAGCTGGCGGCCTCGCAGGAGGTGCGCTCCCTGCGCGGCGTGCAGGGCGCCGCCGCGTCCGGCCTGCGCCGCGCCACGCTCGTCGCTGAGACCTCGCTCAGGTAACACACTACACTAGCTGGCGGCCTCGCAGGAGGTGCGCTCCCTGCGCGGCGTGCAGGGCGCCGCCGCGTCCGGCCTGCGCCGCGCCACGCTCGTCGCTGAGACCTCGCTCAGGTAACACACTACACTAGCTGGCGGCCTCGCAGGAGGTGCGCTCCCTGCGCGGCGTGCAGGGCGCCGCCGCGTCCGGCCTGCGCCGCGCCACGCTCGTCGCTGAGACCTCGCTCAGGTAACACACTACACTAGCTGGCGGCCTCGCAGGAGGTGCGCTCCCTGCGCGGCGTGCAGGGCGCCGCCGCGTCCGGCCTGCGCCGCGCCACGCTCGTCGCTGAGACCTCGCTCAGGTAACACACTACACTAGCTGGCGGCCTCGCAGGAGGTGCGCTCCCTGCGCGGCGTGCAGGGCGCCGCCGCGTCCGGCCTGCGCCGCGCCACGCTCGTCGCTGAGACCTCGCTCAGGTAACACACTACACTAGCTGGCGGCCTCGCAGGAGGTGCGCTCCCTGCGCGGCGTGCAGGGCGCCGCCGCGTCCGGCCTGCGCCGCGCCACGCTCGTCGCTGAGACCTCGCTCAGGTAACACACTACACTAGCTGGCGGCCTCGCAGGAGGTGCGCTCCCTGCGCGGCGTGCAGGGCGCCGCCGCGTCCGGCCTGCGCCGCGCCACGCTCGTCGCTGAGACCTCGCTCAGGTAACACACTACACTAGCTGGCGGCCTCGCAGGAGGTGCGCTCCCTGCGCGGCGTGCAGGGCGCCGCCGCGTCCGGCCTGCGCCGCGCCACGCTCGTCGCTGAGACCTCGCTCAGGTAACACACTACACTAGCTGGCGGCCTCGCAGGAGGTGCGCTCCCTGCGCGGCGTGCAGGGCGCCGCCGCGTCCGGCCTGCGCCATATATAATAATACCATCTACCGATTAAAATAGATCTGATGCTTGGCCGCTACTTTGAAAAAAAAAAACAAAATGGCGGAAGCTAATCCGGCCACGGTTCATACAAAAATCTTTTGTAGGTACGTAGTTTCGTAGGTAGCGAACTACATTTTTTTACCTGAAATATCTCCTGGTTACAGAGAGCTCCTGGCAGGACTGGAGCAGCTGAAGACTTTAAGTACAAACCTGGATCCGACATGATGGTGAACTGCATCCCACCCTCCCCACTCCTCTCTCTCCGCACTTCTCCCCCGGATGAGTCACGGACTGGCACGGTAGGAAACAAATGGAATACTGTAGCTAATGTTTTTATGTGTACAGAAACTGTATAGTAGGTAGGATTACTATTTCTCATCATGTATGAAGCAAGTTTCATTATCTTATACTAGCGAACCGCGCCTGGAGAAATTTATGTTGTAAAAACTATCTTAGTAGAACTGCACCATTTTCCTTCTTCCGGCTTCTGAAAACCAAATCGAATCTCTGACCTGTAAGTTGTTTCTGAAATCTTATGTAAGCTAGTGATTGTTATGAAGAAATAACCGATCACAATGTCCGATCATGATTTCGAAAGTGACCCCTACCGTAGTGTAAAAGCTACCTAAACCCAAAGACACAACGCAGCGCCACGGCTGGTCCTACAAGATGTTTGGTGCATCGATTGCCACAGTTATCGGATCCAGTCGCATTTAGTGGTGGGTCGTTGTCAAATTTTTGACGAACGAAACGCAACCGTTTTCGTTTTGTAACTGGTTTGAAGACTGTTCTGACTTAAAGGACTTATCGAACATGGAATACAATTGCGTTTTCGTTGAGTGAAATAGTTGCAGTTTCTTACAACTATTGTAAGGACTGTTTTGTAAACGAACGCAGAACCAAAGACTACAATATAACACGGAACGACGACGAGACGAGTGACTTGTGAGAAAGATAGTTGATCATTTCGTTCTCGACTGTATTTTCATAGGCGTAAAATAAAAAATCGCACCAAGTAATTCGAAGACTGGTTTGTGCAACGAAGACTGTTTGAACTCAGGTCGTAAAGTTTCATCATCGCACAAAATAGCCTTTGAAAGCGGTTCGTCATCGCAACGACCACCACTAGTCGCGTTCGGAATTCTACCTTTAGTTGACCTTCTGTGTAGAGTGTAAAACACCCTTAACGAAGCCGAAAGGCACTTGTTCTTCCCGTCATTGCGATCATTTTTTTGTTCTAGACCATACCTGGGAACCTTTTAGTTATGGAGATATTCAAGGTTCTACTTTTTCACACGTTGATTTGTTTCAAATGTCATACCTTCATTTAAAATACCTCCATGACCCCTGTACTATTCAATGCATTTATCTGCACATGTTTTGAGCGGTAAACCGAGATTTTTCACACCAAAAGTCGTTTCCCATCAATAATTTTTGTACAGTGTCGTGCATGGCGCCTTAAGGGTCCATTTACACCCTGTAGAACCAAGATGAGTGTCTGTTAAAACTGCGTAAATGAAATGTATTTAAGTAAAACAGTAATCCATTTGTTTTCTCTGTGTATTTAATTGTCCATTTATATTCCGATTGGATTTAACTATATGCTGTAACGGCTATTCTTTATGCGACGGAATTTGAAGCAATATCGATTTGGTTGTATGAATTATTATTGAAGTAATATTATATTGGCTTCCTGTTTTGCTTCGGCTGCGCTAAACTAAAGCAAAGCTTCTGAGAAAATGTTTCAAATCTGATTGCTCAGATGAGGATTACTTACTTTTTGGATGGAGAAATATAATATGTTGCATCATTCTAATATTGAATGATTACTTTTAAATTGACAAATGTTTAGGATTCAAATCGTTCGATGTCCCCTCACCGTACTTCAGTCGCGCAAAAAATGGATACGATTGGTACGATTTTGAGTATAAGTGAGCGAGACAACACTATTAAAGTGTCATTGTCAACGATACAGAACCCTGATATTTTTTGGTGTTGTAAGGCGAATCTAACGATTTAATTATTCGAGTACCTAGCAGACTGTCATACTCATAATTGCTACATTATTTTTATTACTGGAGAAAAGTAGAGAATATTAAAAAAAAAACATTAGTTATTATAATAATTAAATTATGCAAACTAGCCTGATAATGAATAAGTCCAGTCGGAAAATAGAATATAAACAAAGTGATTATTAAATAAATTGATCATCGAAATAAAACTGTGTATAAGTTTTAAACATCTTCCATTTGTCTGTTAGTTAATTTACATTAAAAATAGCATTTTGTTGTGTATCTTGCTATCGATGAATTAATGTACTGAATACTTGTTCACATGGATTTTAGAACACATCTTACCTCAATTCGTGAAGCTTTTCATCATCATCATCAGCCTATTATTGTTCCCACTGCTGGGACACAGGCCTCCTCTCTATGGGAGGGAATGGGCTATAATCCACCACGCGGGCCCAGTGCGGGTTGGTAGATGTCACATGTCTTCGAATTTTTTGGTTCTAGGACATGCCGGTTTCCTCACGATGTTTTAAAAATAGCAAGCTTTTCACTCATGAAATATTCAAAAGATGGTAGATGAATTGATTCAACAATATCTATTAGGCTATTTGCTTTGAATTCGTGTTCATGAAAACCGTAATGATGTTGTTTACGTCACAACGGATAACTGATAAATGATGTTTAGTTTGCAAGTAGGGGTTTACAAACACTTTTACACGCCATTTTTTAAAATTAGATGGGGCCGGTGTTTCGTACCTGACTACTCTGAGAAGAAACAGCCGAAACAAACTCAGTGGTCATAGTCTCGTCGCAAATATCTGTCAAATATTTCGGTGTTTTGATTAATTTGGCAATATGTTTGTATGGAATTTAAGAAATTTGGCTAATTATAGAACTAAAATATTGATTATGAAATGCAATAATTAATATGGTAACACCGAATAATCGGTTTTAGATGTAAAAAAAAATATTTGGAAACGTTCCAAATGCCTTTTCTACACTTAAAACAGTTACAACATGATATTCAGTGTTTTAATTGCAATTCACTATTAATATTCTAGTTCACTAGTTAGCCATATTTCTTATGTCCATAGGTCTGTACATACAGCCCGACAAATTGAAAAAACTGCAGAGTACTACAGGAGCTAAACGCGAGTTTTATAATGCAAAAAAGCATATGATTCACTGCAATAAACAAAACCAGAAAAATATATGATATTTTTCAGGATATATGTTAGTATGATAGTGTTTTGAAAACATAATACAACTAATTTTACTCGATAAAAAAAAACACGTACTTATCTCTAAAAATTTCTTTTAACGAGTAAAAACCACACTAAAAATGCATGAGATCATTCCGATTTTTTGGCAAATAATTCTACAAGCATCATATTAGCATGAAAATGTTTTATTTTTTTTAATCCAATCAATAGATTTTTTGTAAATCGCAAAAAAACACTAATTTCGCACTATTCGGCCCGCAGTGACTGACGTAACAACCAATTTGTAGTGCAAGCTGATTAGAACTTTATTCTAACAGTATTTCAAAAGAAGTTTGAACCACCACAAATAGAGTTGCTAATTTAGCTCCTGTAGTCGCCTTAAGAAAATTTGAAATTCGCGGTCTACCCTATTAAGATAATTCAACAGGACGTGTACAGGCGCGCGATTAAACGGACGCCTTTAGGGTGCCGGTTTCCAAAATCTTATTCTATTTTATATTTGGTCAAATCTCATGTCGATTTTTATGTTAGTAAATTACAAATTCTAAACCTGAGATTTTACAGGATTTGGTGAGGTTTTCAGTAACCGGGGTTTAGTATTATAATTATGGTAATAGAGGTCTGATGTATTCTAAGATTGTTGTTTTTATTAGGACTTACGTTCTGGCTACACTGAGACGAATCCTGTGAGCGATGTGACTGGCTTTAATATTTAAGATGGCCCGCGACCAATGATTTTCTATTAAAAAGATATGTTGTGAGCGAGCAATCGTGAGGACTCGAAAACGGTCCAATTGAGTCGTATTGCCTTTAGTCTGCAACACGCATGGCGACGAGCGATATGCTGCTAGGAATTTAGACAAAATTTTAAAAATGCCATCGTGCTTTTTCGGAAAGTGTACCAATTATGATACCAAAGTAAATAAAACACAAAGGATCTCATACCACATGTAACTACGCAATATACTTCGATTTTTAATATTTTTCATTTATTTTCCTAATCTGATATTTGGAGGATAAAAAAGAGAAAGAGATGGGAAATACAGTTTTGTCGTGAGTATGATAAGGACGCGTACTCTCCAGACAAAGAACAACACTTTTTTTCTTATTGGTTTTGTCGAGCTATCCCTTTTGTATCATTTTGACCTGTAGTGAAATGTAGAATTAATCATGAAAAAAGGTGTCCTGCCGCTGCTACGCGGAACACTTTTTCGGTGGTTTTGTAGAACATATCTGTTTATTAGAATATCATTGCCCGCGACTATTCTCGCAAGTTATAACACCTCTATACAAATTAGTTGACGCAATTGGCGCGTAAATTTTGTCCCATATCCGCGGGATTTGTCTCTGTTTAGCCAAAACTTTATGCGCTGATGCGCACGTATATATTAGTCGAAAAATAAGACTAAATTCATGTTTTCTTGCAATTAGACTAATGAACAGTGTTATAACAGAAAATGAAAATCTATTCCACGAACAAGCTGTATTTATTTTCTGAATATTCAAGATCACATAACAGTGATTCAAGGATATTTTGGCGCTTGATTGACACTGCTGGAGGAGGTTGAATGTAAACATTTGATAAATTGTGCAGCGATATTGAAAAAAGATGGCGTTAGTTCTGATTTTGACCACGAGCCAAAAGATCCTTGTACAGCTTCTGTAGTTTATGAATGTAAGTTAATGCTTGTTATTCCAAACGATTACCGAAACCTAGGCAATCAATATAGTTCATAAATATATTTTTCTGTATGTCTTTGAAAATTACGTTGCAATAATGGCTCTTTCAATAGAAATGTGTATAAAATATCCCCTAATGCATTATTTTGCTGTGAAAAAATGATGTATCCTTAATCGAAAACTTGATTAATTAATATTATTAGAGGTATGTACGGAACCTTCGCTAAAATTGTAAATACGAACAAATACATATATTTTTGTGTGCCATTGAGGCTGTATTCATTTACTTAGTGGACAAACGTTGCTTGATATCGGTATAGTCTAGATCCCTTACAGAAAGACCTTCACCGAGCTGGTTAATGGACGAAAAGTATTTTGTATCAAAATATATATTATCTTTATAATATTAATGTAGATTAAATAGCAATTTAAAAAATGAAATTGTATTCTGGACTGAAATTTTTTAGTCAACATATTCGCAATATATTTATTGACATAATCATCAACAGCCTATTGATGTTCCCACTGTTGGGACACAGGCCTCCTCTCTATGGGAGGGAATGGGCTATAATCCACCACGCGTGTCTTCGAATTTTTTGGTTCTACGACATGCCGGTTTCCTCACGATGTTTCCCTTCACCGTTTTCAGAGCAATGTATGTTTGTAATGATTAAACTCAAAAACTACTGCACCGATTTCAAAAATTCTTTCATCATTAGAAAACTACATTCACCCTGAATAATAATATATTTTATCCCCGTACTCTCACGGGAACGGGAACTACCCGTCCGCTAGTTTGATATAAAATACTTTTCATCCATTAATCAGCTCGGTGGAGGTCGTTATTTAAGGGATCGTATACTAGTAGGAATGTTCTTCCTGCCATCTTCAAATCTCTTCATATCTTAAATTATACAGGGTGTAATACACCGATGTACAAACGCTTACCAGTTCTTCAGAAAATCATTTCGATCCCCCCCCCCCCCACATAGGAATTTGTATTTTTAGGGTTCCGTACCCAAATGGTAAAAATGGGACCCTATTACTAAGACTCCACTGACCGTCTGTCAGTCACCAGGCTGTATCTCATAAACCGTGATAGCTAGACAGTTGAAATTTTCACAGATGATGTATTTCTGTTGCCGCTATAACAAAAAGTAAGTACTAAAAACAGAAAAATCACGGCAAAACAATCTCATTTATTGTATGGGAGCCCCTAATTCGGTAATGGGATCCATTCTTCGCTTGTCAGTGTAAAGACAGATGTAAAGTGTGTATGGTTTTGAAATAATGTTCTGTACATAGTAAGCGTTTGTACGTTGGTGCCCGTCCACCCTGTAGTGTAGATATATGTGTTTCGTGTTAAGTCCGATACTCTCTAAATAATTAAAAACTAATTTGTGCTTGTTCGACAAATGTTATTGTACATTAAACTGTGATTCATTATTTTAAAATGTTGTTTTGCTATCATTTTCTGACACGAAATCTACCTTTTGTTGATTCCTCCTTGCTATAAATCGTAGACATTTGGACCCGAGCACACTGCGGCCAAAACGGTGAAGTGAATGAGCGAGGAAACCGTCGACAACTAGTTGCTTCCTGGTAGGAGAGGTGGATTGGGCCTGGACGACACCTAGACAAGACGAGAAAGGAGATGTTTTGCAAACAACCAATCTTCAAACTTCTTGTGCTTAGCTTTAGTGGACGGTTAACTAAGAGGAGAGCAGTCCCATATTTCTTTAGGCCAAGCAGGTAGCAGCGCACAGCGGAGACGAGAAGAGCCGTGAGCGGTGTGCGCCGGTCGCTACGTGTGGGTAACCTGTACACATCTCTGCTCCGGTCTCGCCAGTGCGCAATTCCGCACAGATTCGGTGGACACATCCTAGCTCCTAAGCAGGGGCGGACCGTGAGTTTATTAGGCCCTGGGCTAATACTACTTGGGGGCCTACCCAAGGGCGTCGCGTGTCGCCAGAAATGTTAACACTACCTACCTTGGAATTAGAATGTTTAGCCAATTCATACAGAAGTTACTTGGTCAACTTCAAGACTTCAAGTTAAGATGCAAGAGGAACTTGGCTGTATGAGCGAGCGTAGCGAGCTTGAAAATTATTTGACACCTTGCTTAAGGAAAGTTTGAATTGTTTCGATCATTCATACACGAGTTACTTGGTCGACTTTTAGACAAAGTCTGGAGAAAGTAGTTGGAAGAGGAAGCGAGCTTGAAAATTTTTACATCTTTCCTTGTCTTCAATGGTGACCCTTTATTCCACAGGTCCACAGGGCCCTGGGTTGCAGCCCAAAAAGCCTTTATATAGATCCGCCCCTGCTCCTAAGCATCTCTTTTCCACTCTGCACATTTCACAGCTTAGATGGAGTCCGGGATTTCCTCTAGAAACCGAGGTAGCAAGTACGAAGGATGGAATCCAATAAAACAAAAACTTCCAATCAAAACTAATTTATTATAAATCTTTAACAGGAATGTGGGGTGTATAAATATAACATGATTAAATTCCTAAATAATAAGCACAGGCTTAAACTAAAATAAAATTTTGCTAAATAATATCTTTAATTGTGAGTTTGCACTTTGATTGCACATTTACAATAATAAAATCAGATCAAGAAAATAAAGTAAAACGAATAATATCTGAAGTTAATTTATAGTGTGATTATACAAATCTAATGCGTTATTTTCCTTTCCGCAGTCAATTTAATTTTGAACGCCAGAGCGTAAACGCACGCACGTGCGCTCCACGTCAAGCCACAAATTCACCTACCATTTGTCACATAGTTGTGTCTTTTGGCATACAGGGCTCGCGCTTGGTTGTCACGTATATGTGACTATGGCGGTCAAAAGGTTTTTTTTTTGTTAGCCTGTTTGAATGTCCCACTGATGGCCAAAGGCTCCCCCCTTTTCTCCTTCCAAACCTCTCCGTCCTGTGCGATATCTGGCCATGTTCGCCCCGCAAACGAGATCAGATCGTCACACCACATTCGTTGCGGTCTGGCGCGACGGCGATTTCCTCCGACAGATGTCCAGTCAGTGACGATCGTTGCCCATCTGTCTGGGCGCATTCGTGCGGGCCGGGGGGCTTTTGGGACCGGGACCGCGGTCCCGGATTCCCCCTAAATATTTTTGAGTGGTATTTTGGGACCACAAGTAAAACAAAGTTAAAGTACAGTAAGATTAAATAATATAGTGATCAACAATTACATGAATTTATTATTGAAGTGAAACTTCTATAAAGACGGAGTACTTAGTAGGAAAAAAAAAATCTTTCTCCGCTTGTATCAAAACGAACTATTTTTGGTTTTATAAAAATACGAAATATGTTTGGTTGACCGTAATTTCAATAGACATAACTTTGTTTTTTTTTCTTGTGGTCCCAAAATACCACTCAAAAATATTTTTATGGGGAATCCGGGACCGCAGTCCCGGTCCCAAAAGCCCCCCGATCCATTCGTGCTACTTGGCCAGCCCACTCCCACTTCAGCTTGGTTAAGACACCAATTTTGGAATCCCTTTTAAGTTTTTTGTTTTACCCAGTTTTGGCGATTTGACGTGTTGTAGAAGATTTCACTGATTGAACTCGGAAAGGGAAATACGCGTCGCTAAGGACCTACTTATTTACAAGATCTGTCCAAGTAGGGCGCTTTACTCGTATCTGCGACCACATCATATATGTACATTATGTACGTATTCTAGCGTATGTCGTGTGCGTATATGAGATATCTCCACTGCTTCTTTATTATTCTACTACGAGCAACTCGATCGAGTAGTCACGAGAAATGAATAGGGTAGATGACACCATAAAACAATAATTCCAAGACACCTATCTCTAAAAAAAAACGGGCCAAGTGCGAGTCGGGCTCGCACACGAAGGGTTCCGTACCATTGACTATATTTAGTATTTGTTGTTATAGCGGCAACAGAAATACATCATCTGTGAAAATTTCAACTGTCTAGCTGTCACGGTTCATGAGATACAGCCTGGTGACAGACAGACGGAGAGACAGCGAAGTCTTAGTAATAGGGCTCCGTTTTTACCCTTTGGGTACGGAACCCTAAAAAACACCTTATTTTGGGCCTAAAAACCCGATTTATTTTCAATTAATTGCCAAATTCGATTTTTAGTTGCTTTGAAATCAATAAATAGTTGAGTCATTGAGTTGAATAAACAGTGACGTCACAGTTGGCTATTGCCATACAAAGTCTATGAGAGAACCGCGTTTTGACAGCTCTTAAAAAGTATATCAATTGATTGGTGTGTCATCTATCCCGTTGTAAACACGCAGCAACTTTTTAATAATGGTGTTCTCCTACTGTGATTGATTTATGATTGATTGATTTTACGTTTTACGTTTTCACGAACATATACCACAGTAACATAGTATTTTGGAAGCCATGCTATTACGAAACATGTAGGTTTTATCTCAAAGTTGAAAACGTATTTACGAGAAAATTGCTTTTTAATTTTGCTTAGTTTATTTTTATTGCTCTGCTCTGTATCAATACGCTAGCTTTACTTATAACGCCGAATCTAGACACGCTCCTAAAGTAACTAATGTTAAAAGGCAGTGAAATTTTCATGACAACGTCATTAACAGCGCTTCAATTATAACACATTTCTTATAACAATTATTTTTAAATAGTGTAGAACAAACTAGATTTTCTACGGTCTATAGGTTTTATTACTTTAAATAGAAACACTTCGTTTCGTCGGAACGTCATCTAAAAACAAATCGTACTTCGTATAGAAGCAAATCTTACGTCCGAAGCTTTAAGCTAGTAACTAACGCGACTTTTACCTAGGTGAAGTCGAAAATAGTCCATGCGAAGTAGTATTTATTTTTGTAAGATGTGGCGCAGTGATAGTGGGCAATTAGAAATTCCTCCCGAAGTCTGTGCCCACTTAGTGGCAAAATACTCGCCCTTTTAGCAAAACGTGGGGGTATGTCACCTCTGCCTAGCCCTTCGGAGAGTACAAGCGAGATGCTACCCATGTATAGTGTTGTACAGATGGTCCCAGTGCGCGGGACACTGCAGGAAGTACTTCCTAGTCGCGCTACAGAACCGGGACTTGTACTGTTCCGGGGACACCACTGTGGGCTGACCCGAACCGAGGTTCTTCTTCACCAGGTGTTCCAGTTTCTTGTCCCAGGTGAACGTGCGGATGTAATCTGTTGGGATTTTTTATTAAAATGCATAATTATACAAGAAAAAATACAAGTAACAAATGTAACTAAAAAGACAATCTAGTACGTAATGAGAATCGACCACCTTCTATAATTATGAAGGGGTTGATGAAAATTAAATCATTGCCATTTGCAACCGGGGTAAACGCCACTAGTTAGTGCCAGCCACCACCCCGGTAGCAAGCTCGAAGGGGGCTGATGGGAATAAAGGGCTGATACGTCAGGGTGGTCGTTTATGGTCACACCATGACCATAAACAATAATTTATATTAAGAGCCTATACTACCTCAGATTAGCAACTCTATTTGTGGTGGATCAAACTTCGTTTGTAATACTGTTAGAATAAAGTTCTAATCAGCTTGCACTACAAAGCGGTTGTTACGTCAGTCACTGCGGCCGAATAGTGCGAAATGAGTGGTTTTTATTCTTTATAAAATCAAATTTACGTCTTTTGGAAAAAATAAGAAAACATAAGACCTGCTCTATAGTTAGATCAGTTAGTATGCAAAGTTTCATGATCTAACTTGAAGTACTTTTTGAATACCAGCGGTTCGATTTGGAGGTAACTTTGGGATTTTTTTCTATCGAGAAAATTTTATAATAATAATAATTTATTTATTTCGAGCAACAAGACTCATAGTGTTAGTAACAAAATACTTACAAACTATGTTAGTAATACTTACAAACAAAATAAAACAGAAAACAGATTGTGACATCATTGCTGCAAGGTGACAGGCGCAGCTGAAACCTTACAGCAGTGGTTCACAAACACACAATGCAGCCTACTCGCAATCATAGACAGGATGCTGTTGGCGCTGCCCCGCACCCTACGGACCAGGGATGCGCACCGTTTCCGCATCACCGTGTAGAAACAGTCTACGTGAGCTTCAGCAAACATCCCTGATGCGCTGCAGTATCGAGGCAACCCCATCAACACCCTGAATGCGTTATTGTATTGTATTGTATTGCGTTATTTATGAAATCGCGTTTTCGCCAAACAGAAGACCTACATTAATCCTCAACTTTACCATATTAATCATGCTAAGCCATTTGGGGTAGTATAGGCCCTTAAGTGACAATACGACTTCATATTAAGTAAATTATACTCGCACTACATAACACTGAAAGATAAAGAAAAAAGTGATCGGCGTCGAGAAATGCAGATGGCAATAAAAAAATAAATGATGTTGAAACGTTGATAACAGAGAAGGGAAAGACAAAAACGACAAATCAAATTTAAAAAAAAAATGTATCGCTGTTCAAAGCTGGCTGTCCCAAACTGCACTAACACTTGTCTGCTGGCGCCGCAACCAGCCTGTCCCATCCATAGCTTTAGATTGCATTTCTACCTAGCCGAGCAACCACTGTAGCGACGCACAGTGGGCTGAAAATCGACTCTCATAGACATATAATACTTTTTTCACGAATGTCCACTTTTATGACTTGAAAATGTTTTGGGAGACTAAATAAATGCCTAAAAATATCAACATTATGGAATAGCACTGCAAACAACGCAAACAACAGAGCCTGCACAGCTGACAGTAATGTCGACATTTTCTTTGATAGATTGTCAATGTTCAAATCAAAAATTGTTAAAATTGACCTGTAACCAGCTATATACTTATTTTAATTTATACTATGCAATTCATACTCAATTTAATCCAATATTATGTTATTCTATATTCTATTTTAAATTTTATTCCGTTACTAATTGACTTGATTTCGTTTGTTTACACTTGATTTAAATTTTATTCGTGTCTAACATTTTTGTTTTGTACCTATATTACACGCGCTGTAGACCTATAATCGCCTTATGGAACCAATATTGTAAATATGTCGTTGGTGTGCCTTATCTAATAAATATAAATATATAAACAGATTTTTTATGCCAGCAGATTTTTTTTTAATGAAAAAAAAAAAAACAAAAAGATTGCCAGCTCCATAGTATTTTTTAATGAAAAAATTCTGTTTGCGTTGTTTACGTTAAACCATTTAATTCCATTGGTTTACGGCAACCAAATCAAAAACTAATGTTTAAACTAATTTAAACAAATGAAGGTGTCTTATTGGTATTTTTTTCAATCTTCTGCGTTGAGCTGTTTTCGAGATCTGGGAAATCCCAAAACGTTACCGCAGCAAAATCTTAAATAACTCAAGAACCATATCGTCCCCGTATTTGGAAAATTAAATAAGTCCGATTTTGGCTATTTTTACTTTTCCCTATTTTCAAAATACCTAAAACATGCCGCATATTTGAGCCTTACAGGCATTTTCGTATCTTATTCCGTTCCAAAAATATAGCCATTTTTGTCGGACAGATGGAATAAGTAATAAGAATAATATCTTCAGACAAACACAATTTTTCAAAGGAAAAATAAATAACTCAGTAAATAAATCAATAACTGTGGTCAGTGATAAGTTGAATGTCAAATAAATTAAATAACATGAGTTGTTGAATTTTTAAAAATTGTTTCACCAACTAGCTAAGTTCTAGGAAAACTAAATAACTCTATTTATTTAATTCTGGTATTAATAATTCTGATTATAACGTAATTTAACCTAATTTATAAATACTTGATGTTATCTATTTCTTCTACAACTAGATAATGATTAATTTATAAGAAAGATACTAGGCAAATAAAATTAAGTTGTTTATAATTGCCATAAAACAAAATGCACCTGAGGAAATAAACAGCCCTGCTCTGGAAAAGCGAAAATGCCAGACAAAAAAAAAGAAATGCCAGACAGTTATACGGGACAGCACTCAAAAGGCTCGTCTCAACAGAGAAAAAACTTGATAGCAACCCTGCTCTTCGAGACAGATATACAGGACAGATGAACTCGTACATAAGCAAGGGATACGCCGAAAAAGCTCCCAAGACAAGAACGTTGGTAGGACATGGTACCTACCCCATTTTGACGTGTTTAACCCCATGAAACCGGAAAAACTCCGAATAGTCCATGACGCCGCAGCCAAATCAGGAGAGATGTCACTGAAGACTTCCTACTCACGTGTCCAAACCTACTACTGTCGCTGCCCTGCGTCATGATGAGATTCCGCCAACACCCAATAGCAGTTGCCGGCGACATAGCAGAAATGTTCATGCAAGTGAAGGTGCGTAGACAAGACAGAGACGGGCGTCTCTGTCCGTTCGTTATATTTGGAGAGACGATAGAAGAGAAGACGCCCTTGAAGAATACCGCATGACGTCTATAATATTCGGCGCAGCAAGCTCACCGTGCACAGCCATCTACGCAAAAAATTGGAACGCCAAACGGCACGGCGAAAGTCAACCAGAAGTGGTGGAAGCCATCATACAGAGTCATTACATGGATGACTACCTCGACAGCTACAGAAGCGACACGCATAGCAACAGCGGTGAAGAACATACACCTACAGGCGAAGTTTGAACTCAAAAACTGCGTTTCAAACAGCACAGAAGTTCTAGAAAATATAGACCCGACACAGAACAGGACTGAAGTAGTCAACATCGGGAAAACAGACAGTACAGAAAAGATACTCGGACTGATATGGAATCCGAGTGTGGACACGCTAGGCTTCAACCTTACGCTCACACGTCTACCGAGCGGCATCTTGGACAAGGAGGCGCCGACGAAGAGAGAAGCACAGAAAATCGTCATGTCACTATATGACTCGCCTCTCCAGTAACTATTCGAGCCAAACAGATTCTCCAGGAGGCTTGGACCCGAGGAACCAACTGGGACCAAGTGCTCGAACCAGACCTGTCCGCCTACTGGAGAAGTTGGGTGCAACATCTGCGACAGCTCAAGAACGTCGACTTACCAAGATGCTAACCGGGATACATTGAAGCAGAAGAAGAAACAGAAGTACACGTCTTCACCGACGCAAGCGAGATGGCGTACGCAGCAGCTGTCACTGGCGATCGACAACAGCAGACGGTAAACAACACGTCACACTCGTCATGGCAAAGGCGAAAATGGCACCAATCAAACTACAGTCTATACCGCGCATCGAGCTACAGGCCGCGGTATTGGGAACCCGCATAGCAGCAGCCGTCATAGAAGAACACCGCATCAGTGACGTACTGGACAGACAGCAAGACCAAAGAACGACCACGTGAATTCAAAGAGGATCGTGAGTATAAAACCGTTTGTCGCCCATCGCACAGCATCTATACACGAAAACAACAAGTTGAAGACTGGCGATGGGTAACTACGAAAATAAACATAGCTGACAGCGCCACTCGCGACGTACCATACCACTTTGACTCGCATCATGAGTGGTTCCGTGGACCTAGTTTTCTGTACGACGAACCGTCGACGTGGCCAACAGAGAAACCTCCAATCAACACAGAAACAGGGGAGGAAAGAACACTTACAGTCACCGATAGAAAAGGCAACAACAGCCCTTCCCTGACAGAAATTATTCCAGATCGTGAAGAAGTGGGAGCGACTATTTCGTGCTACAGCGAGTGTCCTACGCTTTATATATCTCTGTCAAAAGAAAACGGAGAAAACGTTCTACAAACGTACTCATAAAAATACAGAAAAGGATTCTGACTGGAGAAAACAGAAGAAGGCGACTAAACCCCTTTCCAAGATGACGGCGAAGACATGAGGCACTCGGGTCGAGAATTAATCGGGTAGAGACTATTGAAGCAGAACTTCTCCGAAAAGCAGAGACACTACTCATACAAGTCTCACAGCAACAGTCGTTCTCTCAAGAAATATCAAATCTACAGCAACAGAATTCTATAGAAAAGGACAGTCGACTGACTCTTTTTTTTATTTTGTGGTAAGATAAGTATTTGATTACAATACACTTTTTCAAAATTTTATTGTTATTTTCTATTTCTTCCTTAATATAACTTTATTAATATCATAATACAGCTTTTATTTTATATGAGACCAATAATAGTAATTAAAAAATATCAAAGTAATGTTACGTCGTAGCCATACCTACAATATAAGTAGCTTCTAATAGTAGGTACCTACAACTAAGTAAGTAGGTAGGTAGTAGTAGGTATGTATCGAATGATGTAGGTACAAATTCGCAAACTACCTATAAAATACATCAGAAAGTTGTCATTGTAATTTCGACCGTACGCCCAGGACATAAAGTACCTATTTCTTTCCTTTGTACAAAAGTTGTGGAAGTTTCTCGTAGGACAATGACCTAGTATGAATTGTCTAGAAGATTCTGGATCTTTCTCAAACGTTCGGTCGTCATATAAATAGTCGACGTGTTTGCGGGAGCAGGCAGTATTATTTTGGCTACAGTACGGAGCGAATCGAGGTGTTCTAGTAAGTGCGATATCTAAGTGAATAGTGATCAGTAGTGTATTAGTGATTGAGTTTGAAGTGTTTTGTGATTATTAAAGTTATTCAGTTGTTTCATCGGTAGTAATTAATTTATCCCATACCCAGCTCGTAACAATTTGGTGTCAGAAGTGAGGGATAAATTATGCCAGTTCTACCTAAGGACAACACGGATGGTATCCGTACCAGGAGTCAGCGACAGCAGGACATGGACCAAAGGCGGTTTGGAGATTCTCCGACACAGACACCGGGTGGTGTCCAGCCTACGTCAGTGCCAGTCGCTGGTCCATCTGGAGTTTCTCCAGCATCGGTAGCGCCTGACTTGTCAGCTTTAATGGCGCTGCTGCAGGAGCAGGCTCGCCGTCAAGAGGAGCAGGCCCGCCAGTTACAGGAGCAGTTGCAACGCGATAAAGAGGAGCAGGCTCGCCGTCAAGAGGAGCAGGCTCGCCGGCTGGAAGAGCAGTTGCAACGAGATAAGGAGGAGCAGGCTCGTCGTCAAGAAGAACAGATGATCCTCATAAAGGATCTTCATTCAACTTTCGGCAAAGAGCTGAAGGTAATGAAGGATCAGGTTCACCAGCACGAGAATCGCATCTCAGAGGCCGAAGTGCAGATCACTGGGATGAAGAAGGCTTTGGGAGAACTGAAGACTGGAGGTGTGACTGTGGCTTCAGTAGTTCCTGCACCTTCAGCGCGGGGCTTTAAGGTGCCTCCATTCGATGGAACATCTTCGTGGTCGGCGTATAAAATTCAATTTGAGGCCGTTATGAAGGCGAATGGATGGACAAAATCTCAAGCCATGACCGCGCTAACTTTGGGCCTCCGAGACCAGGCCCTCAACATTCTTGAAGCGCTTGGCAAGGATGTGACCTATGAACAGCTGCTGGAGGCGTTAGAGTCCAGATACGGCGACGCGCACCTGGAGCACGTATTTCGTGCTAAGTTGAAGGATCGTGTCCAGCGTAGTGCCGAGAACCTACAGCAGTGGGCTCTGGAAGTTGAAAAGCTGGTTCGGAAAGCATACCAGTCTGCCCCTGCACTGATCGATGGGATTCTGGTACAAGCGTTCGTTGATGGAATACGTGACTTAGAAGTTAGAGCCGCTGTGAGACTTGGGCATCATGAAACATTGAAGGACGCCTTAGCCCATGCTTTAGAAGTAGAGGCAGTGAGGCAAGACCACCGAACGCACCGCGTTAGGGAGGTTGTAACATCACCTGTACGCGAGCGCCCGCAAGGGTACAGTCCTAGGTGCTACACTTGTGGAGAAAGGGGTCACCTTCGGTCAAGCTGTCCAAAGCGCAACACCCCGCGAGAAGATCAGCAAGGAAGGGTGGCTGAAGTGACTGCCCAGCCACAGCAGGGAAACGAGTAAATGCCAGGACTGGGGGGCGGGTGCTGGCTGGTATTGAAAGAGCCCCGAGAATCTTGATCTCGCAAGCACATGACGGGAACAGCCTGACCATCAGAGGCGAAGTCAACGGAACACCATGCAAACTGACGTTGGATACTGGAGCTTCTTACACGGTCGTTAACTCTCACCTAGCAAGTCGGTTTCTTGGGGACTACTTTGATAACCACGACCGTATACGATTACTAACAGCTACCGGTCAGCACATAACCGTCCGAGGCAAGAAGGAGGTGGAGTTAAAATTGGGTGACAGATTTTACAAGCACAATGTCATCGTGGCCGACATAGTGGACGATTGCATCTTGGGCTTGGATTTTATGCGGAAATATCGTTGTGAGATCGACGTTGATCAAGGAGTATTGAAATGTGGTTCAGAGGAAGTCTTCATGGAAGGTGCACCATCAGGGAAAGTGTACTGCTTGAAGGAGATTGTTCTTCCTCGCAGATCGGAAACGATTGTGCCAATTAGTTTACCACGGAATTCTGGACAAAAAGATCGAAGTGTTCTGATAGAAAGGGTGAACAATGACTTTCCATGGAAGATGGCACGTACTCTGGTCAAGGCCAAAAACGTCTCGGCAGTACGCATACTGAATCCAAGTGACAAGGAGCAAGTGATTAAGAAGGGCACCTTAATCGGCACTTGCGAGGAAGTAGCTTGGATGCGTCAATTGCAAAATCTGCCTACCGGAAATAGAATTCGTAGTACAAAGTTTGACGTGTCAACACTTTTGGAAAACTGCGATTTATCTAAAGAAGAAATGGACAAGGCTAAGAAGATGTTACTTCAGTATGCCGACATTTTCTCTTCAAATGATGCTGACATAGGGAGAACTGGACTAGTTCAGCATAAGATTAATACGGGTAACGAGTTACCAATCCGTCAGCGACCAAGAAGACTGCCAGTTGCACGTGAAAAAGAGGTGGAAACCATGATGGAGGGAATGATGAAGGACGGTGTTATAGAGCCTTCATCGAGTCCATGGTGTTCTCCTGTGGTCCTGGTAAAGAAAAAGGACGGCAGTATGCGCTTCTGTGTGGACTATCGACGACTGAACGATGTCACGAAAAAGGACAGCTATCCGCTGCCTAGGATCGATGACACACTGGATACGCTGACTGGTATGAAGTGGTTTACCACACTTGACCTGAAAAGTGGCTACTGGCAAGTAGAAATAGACCCCAAGGATAAGGAAAAAACTGCATTCTCAACAGGGAAGGGATTGTGGCAGTTTAAAGTTATGCCATTCGGATTGTGCAATGCTCCTGCAGGCTGATGGAGCAAGTACTCGCCGGATTGATTGGAGACGCATGTCTTGTCTATCTAGACGACATAATCATCGTGGGCCGTACATTTGAAGATCATCTTAAAAACCTCAACCAAGTGCTGTCGAAAATCCAAACAGCAAATCTTAAGTTAAGTCCGAAAAAGTGCTCGTTTTTCAGAAAACAAGTGAACTTCTTAGGACACATAGTTTCGGGGGAAGGTGTTCAAACAGACCCAGAAAAAGTAATCGCCGTCAAGGATTGGCCAGTTCCGAAAGACAAGACACAGGTCAGAGCATTTCTGGGTTTGTGCTCCTACTATCGAAGGTTTGTCAAGAATTTTGCCGACATTGCAAAACCTCTGCACAAACTCACTGAGGAAAAGCGGCAATTCTGTTGGGACGAGAACCGCGACGTTGCATTTCAGGAATTAAAGAAACGTCTGTGCAATACGCCTATCTTGGGATATCCTGACACAGAAAATGACTTCATAGTTGACACAGATGCAAGTAATACTGGAATTGGGGGCGTGCTGTCTCAACGGAAAGGAAACCAAGAGGTTGTGATAGCTTACTTCAGCAAGTCTTTATCCAAACCAGAAAGAAATTACTGCGTTACAAGACGGGAACTACTCGCCGTAGTAAAGACATTGCAGCACTTCAGTAAATATTTGTTGGGACGTAAATTCCAATTAAGAACTGACCATGCTGCATTGAAGTGGCTATTACAGTTCAAGAATCCAGAAGGGCAAGTGGCGAGATGGATTGAGCTATTGCAAGAGTTTGACTTCGTAACTGAACATCGCAGTGGAAGAACTCACGGTAACGCAGACGCCCTGTCGAGAAGACCTTGTCCTGAAGACTGTAAGCACTGTGCCCGGCAAGAGACTAAGGACGTAGTGCCCGTGAGGATGCTTAGAATGGATCTCAGCGATGAATGGAAAGAAACCCTACAGCAGGCTCAGCAAAATGACTCGGACATCAAACCGATCTTCGAGTGGATCAAAGCTGGTGCTCCTAAACCCAAGTGGAGTGATGTGGCTGCGATGAGTTCCATCACGAAGAGTTATTGGGCGCAATGGAACAGCTTGGTGATCCAGGATGGAGTCTTGTGCCGTAAATGGGAAAACGTTCGAGGGGACAGCTGTCATCTACAAATGGTTGTCCCTAAAGCTAAGGTACCGGATGTTTTACGGCTGTACCATGATGGATGTTCGGGAGGACATATGGGGGTAAAAAGGACTTTACTAAAAATTCGAGAACGCTTTTACTGGATCCACTGTCGAGATGATGTGGAGGACTGGTGTCGCAAATGTACCAGTTGTGCGGCCGTGAAAGGACCCCAAACACGCAGCAGAGGAGCATTAAAAGTGTACAACGTTGGAGCCCCTTGGGAACGGATAGCACTAGACGTTGCGGGACCATTTCCAGAAAGTGAGAGCGGAAACAAGTACTTCTTGGTGGTCATGGATTACTTCACAAAGTGGCCAGAAGTCTTCGCCATTCCTAATCAAGAAGCTACAACTGTCGCAGATAAATTGGTTCAGGAAGTCTTCTGTCGTTTTGGAGTACCCTTAGAAATACACAGCGATCAAGTAAGGAATTTCGAATCGCAAATATTTCAGGAGACTTGTCGATTAATGGGTACCCACAAAACCAGAACCACCTCTTACCACCCACAATCTGATGGAATGGTGGAACGATTCAACCAAACGTTGGAAAGATATCTGGCAAAAGTCGTGGAAAGCAGACAAAGGGATTGGGACAAGCACATACAGCCGTTTCTTCTGTCCTACCGCAGCGCAGTCCACGAAAGTACGACTGTGACGCCCGCCTTCGCGAACTTTGGAAGGGAATTACGGTTGCCTGCAGATTTAATCACTGGAACTCCCCCTGATGCTCCACGCAGTGTAACAGATTACGCAAATGACTTGCGTAACAAGTTGAATGATGTTTATGAGCATATTAGACAATCCGGCCAACAGATGTCTGAGAAGATGAAGACCCGTTATGACCGGAAAGCAAATAGTAGGGGTTTCGACGAGAGTTCACTGGTGTGGTTGCATAACCCAGTACGGAGCAAAGGGAAGTCTCCGAAATTACAAGCAAACTGGGATGGACCATACCGAGTCGTGACTAGGATCAACGATGTCACCTACCGAATACAGAAGGGTCCACTAGGTGCGCCTAAGATTGTCCATGTAGACCGATTGGCGCGATACTACGGGCCTAATGATGCTCGGGACGAGCATGTCTAAGGAGGGGGCAGTGTTACGTCGTAGCCATACCTACAATATAAGTAGCTTCTAATAGTAGGTACCTACAACTAAGTAAGTAGGTAGGTAGTAGTAGGTATGTATCGAATGATGTAGGTACAAATTCGCAAACTACCTATAAAATACATCAGAAAGTTGTCATTGTAATTTCGACCGTACGCCCAGGACATAAAGTACCTATTTCTTTCCTTTGTACAAAAGTTGTGGAAGTTTCTCGTAGGACAATGACCTAGTATGAATTGTCTAGAAGATTCTGGATCTTTCTCAAACGTTCGGTCGTCATATAAATAGTCGACGTGTTTGCGGGAGCAGGCAGTATTATTTTGGCTACAGTACGGAGCGAATCGAGGTGTTCTAGTAAGTTCGATATCTAAGTGAATAGTGATCAGTAGTGTATTAGTGATTGAGTTTGAAGTGTTTTGTGATTATTAAAGTTATTCAGTTGTTTCATCGGTAGTAATTAATTTATCCCATACCCAGCTCGTAACAGTAATAATAACGTACAAAGCCACTAAATTTTAATATTTCGAGTTGGATAAATTCAATAACTGCATTTATTTCACTAAATTTTACTCTAGCAAATGTATTTAGCTTATAGGAAAACTAAATAAATATCCGAAATAAGTAGCTAATTGTAGTTACGTTAAAAATAATAGTTGTGGCAAAATTAAACAACTTGATTTTTTATGTGTTATTTACTTATAGTTAAAGATAGAGTTCAGTTTGTTAAAGCATAATGTAAAAGGTAATCAGGTCCACAAAATATAAAATTACCGACGTTAAAATTGTCTCACATTTTTTAACAAATGTACATTAACTGAAAAAAAAAACACTAAATCGCGTTTATCTCAGAACTACAAAATCAGAGTTATTTAATTTTCCAACTACGGGGACGATATTACACACAAATTTTGCTATTTACAAACATTTACTACGCAACAAAAGCTATCTAATCATGTATTTGGTTCCGGGCTGAAAGAATTTTTGAAAATCGATTTTGCCAGGATAACGTTTCAAACGTTACTTTTTTTCTCAAATAACTTTAGAACTACAATTCACACAAAATTTGCTACTATTAAACAAATTGCTCCTCATGATACACTAATTATTTTATATGGTCTCATCTCTCAAATGCACAACATTTTGCCAGGGTAATGGCACACCATGTATTTAGTCTTCCAAAACATTTTCAAGTCATAAAAGTGGACATCATCATCATCATCATCATCATTTCAGCCGAAAGACGTCCACTGCTGGACATAGGCCTAAAAGTGCCTAAAAGTGGACATTTGGTAAAAAAGTATTATATGTCTATGAGAGTCGATTTCAGCCTACTGTGCGACGGATGTCTGTTTAACTTACTAATAACCGATGTGTTTTCACTTGATTGGTTAGTTTTACGAATATCATAATATTCATCTTATGGTGAATATTCTAGCTCATAGAAACGCAGCCTTAAAATCGTCGTCCTATTGCGAATAGAGGTGTTACAAATAAAGTATTGTTCTTACCAATAATGCCAAGCACGAGCGTGTTGTCTTCTACGCCGAGCAGCAGCGAGTAGTCCATGACGGTGTGCGACGTGAGGAAGTTAGTGTCGCGCTCCACGGCCGCGAACAGCACGCTGGCCGTGTGCGACTGTATGTACAGCGGGCTCTCCCAGCGCACTGGGGAATGTGTAACATGAGTGTTACTATGTAACATTACATGACGCGCGGTGTGCGACGTGAGGAAGTTAGTGTCGCGCTCCACGGCCGCGAACAGCACGCTGGCCGTGTGCGACTGTATGTACAGCGGGCTCTCCCAGCGCACTGGGGAATGTGTAACATGAGTGTTACTATGTAACATTACATGACGCGCGGTGTGCGACGTGAGGAAGTTAGTGTCGCGCTCCACGGCCGCGAACAGCACGCTGGCCGTGTGCGACTGTATGTACAGCGGGCTCTCCCAGCGCACTGGGGAATGTGTAACATGAGTGTTACTATGTAACATTACATGACGCGCGGTGTGCGACGTGAGGAAGTTAGTGTCGCGCTCCACGGCCGCGAACAGCACGCTGGCCGTGTGCGACTGTATGTACAGCGGGCTCTCCCAGCGCACTGGGGAATGTGTAACATGAGTGTTACTATGTAACATTACATGACGCGCGGTGTGCGACGTGAGGAAGTTAGTGTCGCGCTCCACGGCCGCGAACAGCACGCTGGCCGTGTGCGACTGTATGTACAGCGGGCTCTCCCAGCGCACTGGGGAATGTGTAACATGAGTGTTACTATGTAACATTACATGACGCGCGGTGTGCGACGTGAGGAAGTTAGTGTCGCGCTCCACGGCCGCGAACAGCACGCTGGCCGTGTGCGACTGTATGTACAGCGGGCTCTCCCAGCGCACTGGGGAATGTGTAACATGAGTGTTACTATGTAACATTACATGACGCGCGGTGTGCGACGTGAGGAAGTTAGTGTCGCGCTCCACGGCCGCGAACAGCACGCTGGCCGTGTGCGACTGTATGTACAGCGGGCTCTCCCAGCGCACTGGGGAATGTGTAACATGAGTGTTACTATGTAACATTACATGACGCGCGGTGTGCGACGTGAGGAAGTTAGTGTCGCGCTCCACGGTCGCGAACAGCACGCTGGCCGTGTGCGACTGTATGTACAGCGGGCTCTCCCAGCGCACTGGGAAATGTGTAACATGAGTGTTACTATGTAACATTACATGACGCGCGGTGTGCGACGTGAGGAAGTTAGTGTCGCGCTCCAAGGTGATGAGTGTTACTATTCACATTTTACTTTGAAGATGCATTCACACAGAAGTTACTTTTTGTAGAGCGAACTTTTTGCAAAAGTTATAAGTAAAAAGTTCCGTAAGAAACTTTCGTAACTTTGCGTACCTACCTACACGATTATTTTTACCATCGTCGAACGTCAAGTCAATTTAGGTGATTTTCAAATGCTTAACAATATCAGAAAATTATTTTTTATACAAAGCTAGGATAATATAATAAGACAGGCGCCCTTTTGGCGTCGTACAAGACAAATTTTGTTTTGTTTGTGTTTTTACTTTTAAGTTTATATAAGGTCAAACGACTCCGCTCCCACCCGGCAAAAAGAATATGTCGGCGTCACATTGTAAACAACACGTGTATCAGGCCACGCGGTAGCGCGCTACGTCATTCGAGGCGGAGCTAAGTGAACGCTACGTCGGTGTCGTAGCATGCTACGTTGTTCTCCCACCTCCTCGCTGCGGGGCGGAGTTAATGCACGCTACGTCGTAGCGCGCTACGCCGTTACCCCACCTCCAAAACTAGCGTATAAAAGGGGCCGCACAGCGGCGAATGGACATTCTGACTTCAGGCGTGGCCCGGTGCACAGGTTGTATTACTCTTAATTATTGTTACTCTGCTTCTCTGTATATTGTTGCTCTTTTGTCTGAAATAAGGTGTTACTGTATTATTGGGTGTCATTGCTATTGTGTGAAAGTATAATATCAAGTAATTTGTTAGACTCAGTGTATCTGTTTGAAAAGAGTAACCATGGAGTTTCTTGCCGGTTCTTCTCCATGGAAACTACCACGCCGAACCGTGCAATGTGAAATAAAATAGTGTATCGCATCCAGTGTGTTTTCATAGCACGAAACCCGTCTACAGCCCACATAAGATCGAGCCTAGCGAAATAAATCCTGAACAAACTCCGACAAATACATATAATCCAAATATTTATTTATTATTATGGCACTTCAACGACTTACTAAAACATACATAAATATAAATCACAAACAATTTTAGGTATAGTGAATTCGTCACTTATAGAAGTGCACAGCACTCGCAAAATAATAAAGGACAAGTAAGATTATTTAATACATATTATAATCTAATACAATAGAAAGATACTTAAAAATATAAAAATGGGCTGTTGTATAACATTAAGCCGGTGGTATGGGCTATAAGTATTGCTCTTTAGATATAGTTTACATTGGCAACATAAATTAGCAGACAGCTCGCTGTCAGCGGACTTACCGCCGTCAATGCCAATGTAAAGTATATCTAAGGAGAAATACATAAAGCCCATATTTGAATTATATTATTTTTGCCGGGAGGGAGCGGAGTCGTGACTCGCGTAGCTGAGCTAAGACCTGTACACTTCATAGGGTATATGCATGACTTTTTTATATCACTCTAAACAAAGCGTGTTTACATCAAAAATAGCAAATTTAAATTATTTTTTTAATATCTATAAAAAATACTAAGTTATAAGCATTTGAAACTGCTGATTAGACAGAGAGATCCGATATAGCGAATGACGTCATTCACTGCATCGACGTACAAAATCCATACTAAATTCCGTTTATCTAGAAAGAGATAGAAACAAAAGTATCTAGAAAGAGATAGAAACAAAAGTTTAAATGGTTATAATTTTTGGCTGATTTATGTCTTGTTTTCGCTTTTTGTCATTTTGTTTAAAGTACTTTACTGTAGAAAAAAGAAAATGTATGCATATTATTGTACAGTTCGAGTCCCAATACATGCTTTTTTTTTCTTGATACTTACAATTAAGCAGGTTCTCGTCCATGAGCACAGCGAGCGGCGTGGTGTCCGGCGTCAGGCGATGGCGCGAGGACCCCTTGAGGTCGAACCTCTTGGCGCGGGAGGAGCACGAGTACCACACGTTCTCCATCACCAGCACACCGTTACCGGCGCCGCCTACGCTGTACACGCCCAAGATACGCGCTGGACAATATATGGGACATGTAAATAGATGTTTTTTTTTTTTTAATGAAGTACTGCCTCGATGGTCCAAAAAATCTGACAACCAGTCTCACCAAGGGGTATTGTATCACCCGGTACTAACTGGGTTGTTGAGGTCAAATTGGCAGTCGCTCCATGTAAAATACTGGTATTCAGCTGCAGCCGGTTAGACTGGAAGCCGACCCCAACATAGTTGGGAAAAGGCTAGGCAGATGATGATGCCTCAATGGTCTTGAAGTCGCTAGTGCGACTGCTGCGTATGAGGTTCTGGGTTTGATTCTCGGGTTGGAAAAAAGTGTTATTGTTTTTCCTTCAGGAATTTCTCAGTAGCAGCCATGGAGTCTGGATTTATGTCCATTTGAGAGCAACAGGTTCGCTCCATTTTTCATGGGACTTAATAAAAAACATAACTGGCACACCCCAACATAGGAATTTTAAAGTAATACAGTACGATAGGGACTTAACGACAGTTGTGTCGATTCTGTTGTGCACAAACTAAACTTAATTTAGGCTATTGCTATCTTTTTCTCTCTAATGAAACGAGAAAGAGACGGACGTAATTTAGAGCTGTCAAATTTAGTTGGAACTAATATTCGCATACAAATGAAGGGTGCACGTAAAAACATGTCGATTAAAACACAGTGAAGCTCAAGGCATAAACTAGTTTGACATCTCAACTTAGTTTATAGCTATAGCCGCCCTTTTCTCGCACTGCCTTTTAGTAACAGATAGCAATAGCCTAAATTAAGTTTTGTTGGTGCACAACAGAATCGTCACCAGTATCAAAAAATTGTAAATCTATTTAGTCTGTCAGAGTATTGGAAAATAATTGACACGTATTTTTTGTTTTTTTTACATCAATGAATATTGACAAAGATAAAACGCATCAAAATTCGTGACGTCACAACGCACTAAAAATTATAGCTCGGCGTGACGTATTGAGAATTTTAAAAGCGTCGCATATTCGTCAATTTTCGTTTACGTAACAAAAGAAAAAATATGTGTCAAACATTTTTTTATTATCTAACTGACGGACTAATTAGATTTTTTCACTGTTTAAGACTTTCACGGTTTTTCACTACACTCAAAGTACTTACGGGATAATATCCGTGGTTTTCTTTATTAATGAGCTCCCGATATTTCGACGCTGTTGCAAGCATCATGATCGCGGGAATACTCACTATTCCCGCGATCATGATGCTTGCAACAGCGTCGAAATATCGGGACCACCACGGATATTATCTAAGTATTTTGAGTGTGGATTTTTTCAGTCAACAAGCCTATTTAGTACATCAGTACTTAATACGTGGTAACCGTTTATGCGTCGAGTATAGGACTTACCCAACAAACTGGGTAGTTTGTTCTGTTTGCAGTTCGTGACGTATCCAAAGTAGTGCGGTGCGAAGTCCAGGAACTGTTGCCACTCGGGCTTCGTCATCTCTTTCAACACGTATCTATCATCTGGTTACAAATTGTTCATTTTAATATCTAGTCGAGGGAATAAGCTCTCGTATCAAGGGTTATTTTTTACCCGACTAACGGCGAAGTCAAAAGGATTATGATTTTATATGTATGCATGTATGTTCCTCCGTAGCTCATAAACTATTAATCCAATGTTGATGAATAAGGTGATCGATTCGTTATTATGGCCCGGTTAACATATAGGCTACAATTTAACCGACTTCAACAATAGGAGGGGTCGATTTTGCCTTGTTAACCCTGAATTTTATTAGAGCGTGATTTTTCAGTAGCCGGGTTTTTTTTGGTTGCTGTTTATTTTTATTAAAATTATTGTTTTAATCACGCAATAAATTTGAAACTTTTAACAGTGCACTGGAATTCACTCTATCGGAATTTCTAAAGCTCAGCTTAATACTGAGGGTTATAAATCGGGTCGTTACCTGTGGTCCCGGTGGGTCGACCCATTACCGGGTCCATGGGTAATTTTAATTACCCGTGGTTTCATGGCATTAGGGATTGTTTCCTGGACTTCTGAATATATCGATAGAAAATACAAATCCATAATAACAGCATATTATCATATTCATATCCCACCGGAACCACGGGTAACGAGTGATTGCATAATTTGACTACGGGTTTATTGGTTTTTTATTTTTATTTATCTACCAACTACCAGGAGGCCAGAATCATAAAGAAGTATTTTCTACATTGCATACTGCATGATAGTCGAAATGTACATAGATTGATTATGAGATTCCTATTAAAAATGTAAATACCTCCTTTATGGTTCTGGCCTCCTGGTAGTTGGTAGATAAATAAAAAATAAAATCCAATAACCCGTAGTCCCGGTGGGATATGAATATGATATGCTGTTAATATGGATTTGTATTTTCTATCGATATATTCAGAAGTCCAGGAAACAATCCCTAATGCCATGGAACCTCGGGTAATTAAAATTACCCATGGACCCGGTAATGGGTCAACCCACCGGGACTACGGGTAACGACTTTAAAAAATCCAGTGTGTGATTAAAAATCTTCATAAAAAGTCGTTTGTGAAGTTTCGCCAATGACTCAAAAAGTATTTTTGTCTGTTTGTGGACCGTGTTTTGACGCTATAGGTTTCATATTTAATACATAGTTTTGCCCTTGACTGTATATTATGTAAATACAATAGGAAACAAATCAACTTATGCTGTCACTTACGGGATATCTACCGTAATTATTGATTATTTTGAGGTTCCGACCGCGCTTTAAACCGTTTTAGAGCAGTGTTTGAAATAATGAATATACGGTCGAACAAGCTATTTGGTTTACAGTTTAACCCACAAATTACATTGTAAAATGTAAACCAAATAGCTTGTTTTTGTTGGAAATAACTGAATTACAACAATGATGTTGGCAATTCGGTATGTGCCTAATACACATCATGGAGTTCGTATTATGTCCCAGTAGTAGAGTAGTAGTTAGTCCCTGGTAGTATAGAATAAGTTTTCTAGACAGATGTCACTGTTACAAAGTTGTCTTTTACTTCTGATTGTTTGCCTGTGCCGATACACAATATATTTTGTAGTATAATCTGGTATTTTATTGAGTAGTTCACGGAATAACCAACAGTTTTCACACAAGATGACAATAGGAGATGTTTAGAAGCTTGTTCTACGGTACCTTTAGTCTTGTTCTACGGTACCTTTAGTCTTGTTCTACGGTACCTTTAGTCTTGTTCTACGGTACTTTTAGTCTTGTTCTAAGGTACTTTTAGTCTTGTTCTACGGTACCTTTAGTCTTGCAGAAGGTAGAGCCGGACTTCCCGCCGCGCGCCGCCCAGGGCACACAGTGCGCTAGAGAGCGGATGAAGCCCTCCTCTATCTCGCACAGCCCTGCTGGAACAAACACCTTGTATGTAGTGTATATAGGCCAACGACTAAACGCCCAGAAAACTGAATGTTTTTGCAATCGTACTAGGTTTTTATATTAAGGTGCATATATGCCTCAAATGGCTTAGCATGATCCTCCGTTACGCCTAAAATACTGCAGCATTAATTTTGAAATAAATATATGGTAAAGTTGAGGATTAATGCTAGGTACTATATGTGACGAAAACACGATTACATAAACTTTTCTCGATAGAAAAAAAATCCAAAGTTACCTCCAAATCGTACAATAAACCGCTGGTATTCAAAAAGTATTTCAAATTAGATCATGAAACTTTGCATACTAAGTGAAGTAACTATAGAGCAGGTCTTGTTTAATTTTTTTAGTCCAATAAATAGATTTTTTGTAAATCGCAAAAAACCACTCATTTCGCACTATTCGGCCGCAGTGACTGACGTAACAACCGCTTTGTAGTGCAAGCTGATTAGAAGTTTATTCTAACAGTATTTCAAACAAACCACAAATAGAGTTGCTAATTTTAGGGTTAGAAGGGCCATAACAACGTTTTATAAAGGAATGATTGGAGGCCGAATGATGAAGAAGTGATGGTTACGGGATCCCGTTAATTATTTTTTGTCCGGCTTTGTGTCTTTGACGCAAAGTACACGGAACCGATAAACATGGCGTTACACGTTGTTACTTACAAGGTGTAAACGTACAGATTTTGATTGAATTCTGTACATCAAACTAAGTAGGTAACTCTACGTTTAAAACAATATTGCTGAAAACGAGTTTTTGGGGTGAAAAATTATGGTTTAGGGTAGTATTCTCTCAAAACATTTTACTGATGCATTGGATAGTACAGGGGCCTTGGAGGTATTTACTATTAACTTGTATTTTATATAAAACTTGTAAAGTTGGGACTTTGACCTCCAATATCTCCGTAACTAGAAGATGGCGCACTTTTAGTCTGTGAAAATAGAACCTAAGTAATTATATGCAGTGACGCATACGACGCGCAAAAAGTCCGACGGCCAAAAATTCCGTGTCATTCTGGCAGATCACGCCACGCCGCGCCGCGCAAAAAGTGCGCGAAAAAATAGAACGTTTGGTCCAAAGCGTGCTGACGCAGACGGCGCACACTATTTTGTGCGCCACCGACTCGATCGCACAAAAAGTGTCGTCTGCGCAGGCCCTAAGGATCACTTTCCAGCAGTAAAGCGGTGCGGTGTCGTACCGTCAGTCCGGTCCCTGTCGTCGTCGCAGGCGCAGCAGGCGCGCGCGCTGAGCGGCGACAGCAGCAGGTGGCGCAGGCGCTGGAACTGCGACGCGTAGTACACGCGGCACACCAGCCCGTCCTGGACAGGGTAAAATAATCATCATCATCTGCCTAGCCTTTTCCCAACTATGTTGGAGTCGGCTTCCAGTCTACCCGGATGCAGCTGATATCAGTGTTTCACATGGAGTGACTGCCTATCTGAACTCCACAACCCAGTTTGTACTGGGTAATACGATACCTGTAACGACTGTCAAAGATCTACAAATGCCAGCCGGGACCAACGGCTTAACGTGCTTTCCTTGGCACGGAGAAACTAGATATGTAAGGATGGTCACCCATCCACAGACCAACCTAGGCAAGCACGGCTTAACAGGGTAAAAAGCGTTGTTCGTGGTGACATCCTAAGTAATACAAAAAGTTTTACTTCTGCCAAACTATAAAGCACCACATGACACCGCAGCATGACATGCAATACCTCTCGCTGTCATGTCATCGATGGCTAACGTCGTAATTGGCCGTAATGGCTGAAATTCAGTCTATTAAACTACTATTATTATTACCTTTATTCATTTCTATACTGTGATTTACATTTTTAAATATATCTATTAAAAATAATATTTAAAGAAAACATTAAAAAATATACAAAATAGTATATAAAACCACTATTACTAATAACCAATAATAAATGTATAATAATAATATGACTGTATTAGTTTATTATTTTTGTTAAATGTAATATTGTGTATTTTATCTATGGGCCTTAGTTGCCTGATAATAAAATGATTGATTTCCTCTTAGACAAAATACCAACTGTAAACAGAAAATTAAGTTTTTGAAATATAATTTTCCCCACGTGTGATAGGAGCGTACCTTGAGCAGAACTTCCACGTGATCATTGGATTTAGCCAGCTTAGACTTGTCTCCATCCAGCTTATCCTTCCCTGTTGAGTTTGTGTTCTCATTTTCTTCTTGCTCTGATTGGGTGCTAGATAAATAATAATATAATCATTTTAATAAACAATATCCAAAATGATACGATAATATGCAATATACAAGGTGTAAACGGACTATGAACGAAGCGGTCAACCAATTTTATTTTTCTTTCTGTACGTCAAACTATGTCGACGCAATAGTAGATTTTACAACAAGTGCACAAAACGAACCATTTTTATCCGAGATTTAGCAGCCCTCGCCTTCGGCTCGGGCTGCTAAAAGAGGGTTTTGTGGACGAGTTATAAACTCTGCTTTTCACTTCGATTGCGAGGAAATAAAACAGTAGAAAAGTAATTGAAGAAATTAATAAACACGCAAAAACAAGAGCTGTTTCCCGCCGCTTTCTTTTTTTTGAAATCTTACGACATTGATATTAGACTTGGGCTGCAGACCTGTACAGCCTACTATTAAATATATCTTTTATAATAATTTTCTTATAGTTATTTATGCAACTGTTGTATAATGACTTAATGAGGGGTATTAAAACACGAATGTGGGTTATCACACGAGGCGAAGCCGAGTGTGATAATAGTATCACATGAGTGTTTTAATACCTAATTATGTACAGTTGCATACAAGACTTTATCTACATCCATGATATGAATCCTCCATAAAAAAGTTTCTGAAACCATAGGGTGCTGTAGTGTTGTAAGAAATCTATGTAAATTCATGGACAGTTTAATTGCTGAGTATTATTACAAACAAACCTTGTATAGGTAATAATAAAATTATTTACATTTTGATTGTACAATTATAAAAAATCACAAAGCTTGTATCACTTATTTTTGTAAACAACAAAGTACATAATGCAATACTAATATCGAACAAAAATGGCGGGATACGACGTGAATTCGAATTAACCTATAAGTTTTTTTTTTAATTACGGCGCACTAAGGGGTATTTGAGGCAAAAAACCGGTCATAAGTGGTTTTTCTAAAATTAACTAAATGATACAAACAATGCGTGTTTCATGAAGTACAATAACCGGTTTATTAAAGGGCTGCCCCCAAACACACTCTACCTGCGCGGTCTGGCCGCACTGTCAGTCAGAACCCAGTCATTTTGCATTACGGTTGTCTTTGTTCTCGGCGTTCGATTATTTTAAATATTTCTCGTGATAACTTGGCTTCGTGGGGTGAATAACGTCAAAATACCATGTACTTTGTAATAAAATATATTACAATTCATTTCTCCTCAAGTTTTACTATATAAAGTTAATTTGCAAATTCCCTTTTTAAAAACATTTTTTTAAATAAAATTTTATAACATAGTGTTTTTGTTTATGTTATGTCGCCCTACATTTTAGACATAGTAATAAAGTTTGATCCTTTGCCTTGCAGAAACTGAAAAAAAATCGTCCCCCAACATACCCTAAATATTTTTTTTAATTTTTAAGTTAGTAGGTATAGGTTTTCGAAAAATTTTTTTTTGTTTGTTTATTTTGTAGGTACCTACTTCGGAAAATTGATTCAATTGACTTCATTTCCAGCAGAAGACAGGATTTTTTTGTCTTGTTCATTGAGGCATTTTAAGACGAGTTTTAATCAGAAATGGACAGCAGCTCGTTACACTTTTTTGTTTTTTCTATTTTTTTTTAAATGTATTTTTTTACTAATAAATCCATTTTTTTTAATCAAATGTTTTTTTTATTATACACTGACATGATATAGGCCCTTATATAGTTTTGACCGGTTTTTTGCCTCAAATACCCCTCTGTGCGGCGGTGTGGTAGTGAATCGCACGTGCTAGACAATGTTCTTTTTTTAAAACGAGTTGCATAATGAAATTGCATGTGTGTGCGCGTGCGGCGGTAGGTGACGGACGCGAGCGTGGCGGCGATGACGGAGCCCAGCTAGTAATACATACACACCTGTGGCGCATGTGTGTGCGCGTGCGGCGGTAGGTGACGGACGCGAGCGTGGCGGTGATGACGGAGCCCAGCTAGTAATACATACACACCTGTGGCGCATGTGTGTGCGCGTGCGGCGGTAGGTGACGGACGCGAGCGTGGCGGTGATGACGGAGCCCAGCTAGTAATACATACACACCTGTGGCGCATGTGTGTGCGCGTGCGGCGGTAGGTGACGGACGCGAGCGTGGCGGCGATGACGGAGCCCAGCTAGTAATACATACACACCTGTGGCGCATGTGTGTGCGCGTGCGGCGGTAGGTGACGGACGCGAGCGTGGCGGTGATGACGGAGCCCAGCTAGTAATACATACACACCTGTGGCGCATGTGTGTGCGCGTGCGGCGGTAGGTGACGGACGCGAGCGTGGCGGCGATGACGGAGCCCAGCTAGTAATACATACACACCTGTGGCGCATGTGTGTGCGCGTGCGGCGGTAGGTGACGGACGCGAGCGTGGCGGCGATGACGGAGCCCAGCTAGTAATACATACACACCTGTGGCGCATGTGTGTGCGCGTGCGGCGGTAGGTGACGGACGCGAGCGTGGCGGCGATGACGGAGCCCAGCTAGTAATACATACACACCTGTGGCGCATGTGTGTGCGCGTGCGGCGGTAGGTGACGGACGCGAGCGTGGCGGCGATGACGGAGCCCAGCTAGTAATACATACACACCTGTGGCGCATGTGTGTGCGCGTGCGGCGGTAGGTGACGGACGCGAGCGTGGCGGCGATGACGGAGCCCAGCTAGTAATACATACACACCTGTGGCGCATGTGTGTGCGCGTGCGGCGGTAGGTGACGGACGCGAGCGTGGCGGCGATGACGGAGCCCAGCTAGTAATACATACACACCTGTGGCGCATGTGTGTGCGCGTGCGGCGGTAGGTGACGGACGCGAGCGTGGCGGCGATGACAGAACCGAGCTCTCCCGCCAGCACCACCACCGGCACCACGCCGCCCATCAGGATGATGCCGCTCTGCAAACGGACCCAATATTACATCAAAATCTTCATATCCGGTATTTTTTTTTTCGGATGGGAAATCGTCAATCAATCCCGCTCTGGGCGGAGCGGAAGGGAGTGTCAGACTTTTACTGACTAAAACCCTTCCTACCCTGTTCCTTCATTGCCCTTTGTGTTCCGGGGCCACGGTATCTCTTTCGAACAGTCCCGCAACCCCGGCAGGCAACGGACCTTGCGGACCCCTTGTGCCATATTACTTGGACACAACTTTCAATATGACACAAAGAAGCCGCTGTTGCCCTTGGATCGAATAAGAGCAAATTTCGCAAATGAAACTGAACGCAGTCAGCATATCTAAACCACGTTCAAGAGCTGTGAGTGTCACTGTTGGGAATCGCACCCAGCAGACACGCAGACGGCACTCGCAGGCAACGTGACCGACCTGCGCAGCGAGCGAGCGGAGGTGTGACGCGGGGACCCTGCCCGGCCGGCGGCACTCGCTTCCTCGGAGTCCACCGCCACGGACGATACTCTCCACAAGATAATTAAGTTATATGTTTTGTCCGGGCAGTTATAATTGTAAATTTAATCGGCAATATACCAAGCCTTTTATTCAATCCACAAGTATTTTATTTACCCCAACGAGCAAGTCGAATATTGGTCCTTCGAACCGGATCGAACGTTAGGTAAACTTATTGGCCCTTGGGTGACAGAAGCCTAGCCAAAGCCATTGTAAATAAGTGTGTCCGATGTTGTCGATACAAAGCGGAATCAGTGCAACCCATTGACAATTACCAACAACTCGAACTGAGTTAGAGTACCCTTTCTTACATTGCAGTGTTGATTACGCAGGGCCAGTGATGATAGCGTAAAGGAAAGGCAAAGGTTGCAGATTTATTAAATCGTTTTTGGCAATCTTCATCTGTAATTCGACAAAGGCCTGTCACATCGAGCTCGTTACGGCACTATCTAGTGAAGCTTATCTAGCAGCTCTTAATCGTTTTGTGTCACGTTGGGGGAAACCGCAAAGTATTACGTCCGATAACGGCACCAACTTTGTCGGCACTTAAAATGAGCTCTCAAAGTTTCTTGCACAATCAGACCTTGAAGGTGTCTCAAGAAGGTATAGAATTTAAATGCGTACCTGCATATAGTCCCCACTTCAACGGCTTAGCCGAGGCAGCTGAGCATTCCACTCGTCTCACTTACGAGGAAATGGCTACGTGTCTCACACAAATAGAAGCTGTTCTAAACTCCCGTCCTTAACTCCTCTTTCCTCAGAACCCCATGACTTTTCCGCTCTGACACCTTCTGACTTCCTAATTGGACGGCCACTTAATGCTATACCTCATCCACAGGTCTCTGATCGCAATATTAATCGCCTGGAGCGCTTCGAGAGAATAGAGCACATCAAACATCACTTCTGGCAGCACTTTTCCTTTGAATACGTTGCTCTACTGCAGCAGGTGAAGTGGCGCTCTTCGAAGACAGAACTGGAGTTAGGCTCTCTTGTCCTCATAAAGGATAAAGGATCTACTCTAGAATCCCTTGCTACGCTCGGGATTCTACTCTAGAATCCTTCGCTGCTTTCAGGATCCAACTTAGTCCCTCGAATTAAATTCTTTTTTTTTTTTCACTTGTTGTAATACCATCTTGGATTCATGCTAGCCTAGTACTTTTTGTGACCCATAAATTGGTTGTTTTTCACTAGATAGACCGATTCTTAAAATACATACCACCTTGAGCTCATGCCAGCCTGGCACTTTTTGGGGTACTTGTTGTGGTTTGAATTTCTTTTATTTTATAGCGATTGATGGAGGGCTAATTTCGTTTATTTTTTATTTTATTTTTTTCTGTTTAATTTTTATTAGTGTAAGTACTGATAATTTCACTTTTATTTTTAATTTTTTGTGTATTGTCCTGTGCGGGCTAATAAATGCTTTTTCTTTCTTTCGTTTAATCATTTTGTATTTCAATGGGTCCCGCCTGCTTCTAAAGGCGCTTGTTTTTTGGTTTTCAGTCGGGTTTTTTAGTTTTGATAATTACTTCTTTTTTTTTGTACTAGCATATCAAATCGGCTACAGGTCAAAAGTAATATTACCTGATTGGCTGGCTGGTTGTTCGACAGCAGCTGAGATAATATCTGACGAACTGTCTTCTTGTCACCTTTCTCTTCGTCCTCTTCTGTGCCTAGCAAATTGAACGAAGGTTAATTAATAAATTAGATATAAACAGGACTTAAGCTGTGGGCCAAAATAGCAGGAAACTGGTGCCCTGACATAGTGAGGCGGGGTCGCGGCAGGTCACGAAGGAGATGGCGGGACGAACTAGACAGGTTCCGTCAGAACGAAGGTTTTGAGTAGACTATAAGATCACTGATCAATATCGCTTTGTTTCTAACAATCGTTTCGCCATTTTCATGACAGGGACAGAATAATAATGTAGACGTGAGTTGTGGATTAGTTACAGTTTGCAAACAATCTGCATTTTTTTATGCAAAAACCTCCTCTATAGATGTATACTGTACTTACATAACAATAATTAAAATTGTATGTGAAGTTAGAAGTAATCATGACGAGGTATAAAGGTACCTGCTAAAAATATATGTGATTTTATATACGAAGTAAATTATTGTGTACCTGTATGTTCCTTCTCCGAATCCTTGTTATTCTCTGAGGTGAACACGTATGTTGTACCTAAAACGTAAACTAAAGTTTATGTTCAGGCCGGTCTGATTCGACATAGGCGGCATAATCCACCTATAATGTTCCCACTGCTGGGACACAGGCCTCCTTTCTTTGAGAGGGAATGGGCTATAATCCACCAAGCGGGCCCAGTGCGGGTTGGCAGATGTCACATGTCATCGAGATTTTTGAAGTGAAGTCTTCTTTAGGCGCGTTGAGCACTTTTTGAGTGAACTAAAATCACGGAACTCGCGTGACCGGCACGTACGCTTTTCGTAGCCGATCCGCTACTGACGATCTGCTACGACTGCCCCGCATTCTTGTTAGGGTTCCGTACCCAAAGGGTAAAAACGGAACCCTATTACTAAGACTTCGCTGTCTGTCCGTCTGTCAGTCACCAAGCTGTATCTCATGAACCGTGACAGCTAGACAGTTGAAATTTTCACAGATGATGTATTTCTGTTGCCGCTATAACAACAAATACTAAAAATAGAATAAAATTAATATTTAAGGGGGGCTCCCATGTCCCCACGTGTGTGCGGATGCGGGGCGAGTCGGTGGTGGACATTTCGTTCGCTAGCCCCGCTCTGTCGCCGCGTGTCGTTGACTGGCGTGTCATGGAGGGGGTGGAGACCTATTCCGACCACCGGTACATCCGGTTCGACGTCTCCACCCAGAACTCAAGCGCGCCGGTCCAACAGGCCCCGAGTGGTCCGCGCTGGGCGCTGAAGCAGCTGGACCGGGAGCTCCTCCTGGAAGCCTCGATCGTGCAGGCCTGGGTGACATCACCGGACAGGCCTGCCGACGTTAACAATGAGGCAGGGTGGTTCCAGGAGGCCATGTCTGACATCTGTGACGTGGCAATGCCCCGTGTTCGGCCAAGAAGCGCCCGGCGTCAGGTGTACTGGTGGTCGCGTGAGCTGACATCTCTGCGCAAGGCGTGCGTGGCTGCACGACACCTGTACGCCAGGCATCGCAGGCTCCGCATCCGCCCACCGGGTGCGGCAGCCATTGAGGCGGAGCTCTATGAGGGGTACAGAGCGGCGAAGACCGCCCTCCGCGAAGCGGTCCTGCGGGCCAGGGATCAGGCCCGCGAGGAGTTGCTGGGGACTCTCGACAGAGATCCGTGGGGGCGCCCTTACAAGTTGGTGCGGGACAAACTCCGCCCCTGGGCGCCCCCACTGACGCAGAGTCTCCGGCCTGAGCTCGTGGAGGACGTGGTGAGCGCTCTGTTCCCTTCGCGAGGGGAACACCCACCCCCGCCTATGGCTCCGCCGCCTGCGGTGCTGGAAGCGGATCATCAGGACGACGACGACGACACTCCGGAGGTGACTGGGGTAGACCTGAGAGTGGCGGTACGCAGGCTCAGTGCCAAAAATACCGCCCCGGGACCCGACGGCTTGCCTGGCAAAGCCTGGGTCCTGGCCTTGGAGGCTCTCGGGCCCCGACTGGAGGGGCTCCTAAGCGCATGCCTGGAGAGAGGCCAGTTCCCGCTTCGTTGGAAGACGGGGAAGCTGGTCCTCATCCGGAAGCCGGGGCGCCCTGCGGACTCTCCGTCCGCATACCGTGGCGTGTGGCCCGTGGTGCTGCTCGACGAGGTGGGCAAGCTCTTTGAAAGAGTCATTGCAAACCGCCTCGCCGAGCACCTTGCGGGGACTGGGCCGGACCTTGCGGAACACCAGTATGGTTTCCGCAAGGGGCGCTCTACGGTGGATGCCATCATGCGCGTGAGAGCCCTCACGACGGGGGATGCGGTGTCTAGGGGGGGGGTTGTCTTGGCGGTGTCTCTCGACATCGCCAACGCCTTCAACTCCATGCCCTGGAGCTGCATTAGGGTGGCACTCCGGTATCACCGGGTGCCGACCTACCTCCGTCGAGTGGTCGGGGACTATCTGACGGACAGAGCCGTCATCTACCCCGGTCGCAGCGGAGAATGGAACCGGCGAGAGATGTCGTGCGGTGTTCCGCAGGGATCGGTCCTAGGGCCGTCCTTGTGGAACATCGGTTACGACTGGGTGCTGCGCGCCGACCTCCCTAGTGGTGTCAGCGTAGTTTGCTACGCTGACGACACGCTGGTGCTGGCCCAGGGGAGGTCGCACGAGTCGGCGGCCGAAGTGATGACACGCGGGGTTGCGACAGTCGTTGAGAGGATCCGGCAACTGGGTCTCGAGGTGGCACTGCACAAGTCCGAGGCCATGTGCTTTCATGGGCCTCGGAATGCGCCACCTCCGGGATCCTTACTCACGGTAGGAGGGGTATCCATCGGTGTCGAGCCGACTTTGAAGTACCTAGGACTCGTCCTCGACAGCCGGTGGAACTTCGTGGAGCACTTCCGACGTTTGGCCCCCAAACTGGAACGGACTGGGGCTGCCTTCAGGCGGCTCCTGCCCAACCTGGGGGGGCCGAACGCCTCCTGCCGGAGGCTCTACGCGGAAGTCGTGCGGTCCATGGCCCTTTACGGGGCCCCGGTGTGGGCGCGTTCTTTGAGGCGGCGTGCCGCCCACTACCTGAACGCGCCCCAAAAGGTAGTAGCCGTAAGGCTGGCCCGGGGCTACCGCACGATTGCCCGCGAGGCGGCGAGCCTCCTTGCCGGATTGCCGCCATGGGATCTGGAGGAGATAGTCCTCGCGCGCCTGCATGAATGGCGCGCGGAGGCGCTACGCCGGGGGGAAACTCCGCTGCAGCGACAAATTGTCGCTCAGCGGACAGACTTCCGGCGGGATCTCATGGCGACATGGAGAGAGCGACTGTCGCAACCCCGTGCAGGGCACGCCACAATAGTGGCGATAAGTCCCCTCTTTGAGGAGTGGCTTGAGAGACGCCACGGCGTCCTCACCTTCCGCCTGACGCAGGTCCTCACCGGACACGGAGTGTTCGGGAGGTTCCTGCACCGAATCGGGCGGGAGGAAACGCCCGGGTGCTTCCATTATGAGGATCGACCGGAGGACACGGTGGAACACACGGTGGAGGTGTGCCCCGCGCGGGCGGAGCACCGCCGTGTCCTCGAAGCGGCGATCGGCGGCGGCGACCTCTCGCGTCCGGCCCTGGTGCAAGCCATGGTCCGGAGCGAGACGGAATGGGACGCCGTCACCTCCTTCTGCGAAGCAGTAATGCTAGAGAAGGAGGTGGCGGAACGTGAGAGGGAGAGAACCTCTCAACGTCCCGGCCGCCGCGGGAGACGCCCCAGGCGTCGGGGGCCACCACCACGTAGCCCCCGGCCACCGTAGGCGCGGGCCTGTGGACGGTGAGCTATGGGCTAGCTCGCCGTCCGTCCGTCTCATGACATGACGACAGGCCGTGTCGACGGCGCGTTCGTGTTCCACGCGCGCCTCAAAGAGAGTCAGCAAAAAGGAAGGGGTCCGTAAGGACCGATGCCTGCCGGGGTCGCGGGACTATTCGAAAGAGATACCGTGGCCCCGGAACACAAAGGGCGATGAAGGAACATGGATGGGTTTTAGTCAGTAAAAGTCTGACACTCCCTCCTGCTCCGCCCAGAGCGGGAGGGGTTATTTGATGATTTCCCATCAGAAAAAAAAAAAAAAAAGGGGGGGCTCCCATACAACAAACGTGATTTTTTTGCCGTTTTGTCTAATGTATAGATAATGGTACGGAACCCTTCGTGCGCGAGTCCGACTCGCACTTGGCCGGTTTTTTAAGTAGGTCTGAAGTTGCCTGAAGAGCGAGTTGAAAGTAATACTTTTCAGCCCTAGGGAGAATCGTTTTCAAATGACAGCTGTCAAATTACAAAAAAAATAGTTCATTTTTCTATTGAACCATGTTCCAACTTTTTAAACAGCCACGATGTAAAATTTAAATAACATAAAGTTAAGTATTAATTAAAGCATATATATTTTTAAATAACTTTACTATAGTTAAGTTTCATGTTTTAATTTTACTTTCCTTGTATTCGTAATGAAAAGCACAGTGTTTACCTCGGGTTAAAGACTTATTTAGTCCCTCGAACAATTAGCGCCCTCGCTGCGCTCGGGCACCAAACCCCGTCTCGGGACTAAATAAGTTACTTTCACCCCTAGGGTAACAATGTATGTACTATTTGGTTCTAGTTCAAGTCGGTTTCCTCACGATGTTATCCTTCACCGTTTTGAGAGCAGTGGTGATGAAATAAACTAACGACTTACAGCTCGTAAGTCGGGGCCAAATTGAATGTATTTTGCTTAAGCCAAAATTCATGAAAAAACTAAAAGTCCGTAGTAATTAAAAACATACCCGAGTTTTCTTTACTGCCATCATCGCCAGAAGAATCATCCAAATCTGATTTCTCTTCAACTGTAAGAATAAATAGAAATAATACAATTTATAAGTATTGTCTGTGGTTTAACGCGGTAAAAAAATATCCGAGAAAGAAAAAAGTACAAAAAGTATAAGTAATATACTTTTTGTACTTTTTTATGAAAAGCTCTTTTGGTTAAAACCAATAGAGCATATCATGACGTACCTGCATTATCAGGCTGTGACTTGGTCTTTGCGGGCGGACTGGACCACTTGTCCTGTGCGTCGCGCAGCATCTTTTCTCCCGAGATGATGCGATCAGATACGCTCCACAAACTACGCACCACGGCTGCAACAAACATCATCTTATAGTATCCGAAACTAAATATAGAACATCGAATTTTAATAAACGTTAGGATTTGTAGTGTCATGTGTTTGTTTCTCTTTTAGTAAAGGGTTTTTTTTTTATACAGGGTGGAATTTTGTAATGCCACCTGGAGGGAAAGTACTCTTAATACCGGAGATAGCAAATTTTACTCAAAGGAAACATTCCTTCATTTTTAAAAAGAAATTAATCTGCATTCAAAGATTTTGAAAATTCGCGTGCCACACTCGGGAATCGAACCGTCTAAATTCCAAAAAAATAACACCCTGTACTTTTATGGCACCAATCGATAGGGTAAATCATAAGGATCAAATCCCTCTAACAAATACGATAAATTAAATGAAAGGGAAACTATGAAATCTTAACTTATAAATTCAATGGGATAAAATAAAGCACTTTTAGTCAAAGGTCCATCCAATTACGAACATAGTAAACAATTATCTTTTGACGACATTTATTAATTAAAATGACGAAGAACTATTTACATAGGAATATTGCAATTTGCACAAACAAACACATGCAAATTGCAATCTTCTTCTGCAATCTTATTCTCTTCAATTGTAAATGTCCATCATTTTATTAAAGTGCTTTATCGTACCTATTGAATTTATCCCATTGACTTTATAACTTAAGATTTCATGGTTTTCCTTTCATTTAATTTATCATGTTTGTTAGAGGGATTTGATCCTTATGATTGACCCTATCGATTGGTGCCATAAAAAGTACAGGGTGTTATTTTTTTAGAATTTAGACGGTTCGATTCCCGAGTGTGGCACGCGAATTTTCAAAATCTTTGAATGCAGATTAATTTCTTTTTAAAAATGAAGGAATGTTTCCTTTGAGTAAAATTTGCTATCTCCGGTATTAAGAGTACTTTCCCTCCAGGTGGCATTACAAAATTCCACCCTGTATATTAGCGTCGTTTACAGTCATGAGCAAAGCATTAATATGTAAACACTTATCAAAATTATAAATCGATTTTCTCGAGGAGCAACGGTTGCAACTTATTAAATAAGACTGCTAAACAGTTCAAATATGTTCGAAAAAACTATGTTCGTAACAACGTAAGTATATACTTTCATATTCATTTTTTTTTTAATTACAAGTAGACACTTCAATTTTATTTTTGTATAGACAAGCAGTGCGCCCAAAATGGCGCCCTTCCATTCAACATTCAGAGATGAGTAAAGGAAACGAATTTTCAAAAATCCTTCTTCAGTTACATAAGGAACTCTTATGCGAAATCTCATGCTTCTTGACTACAAAAGGAACTCCGATCTCTATTCAAGAAACAATAAGGTGTATATTCCCTCACCGGCCGTAGTGTTGTTCTCGTGCAGACTAGCCGATGTGAGCGCGAGGTGTATCTGCTCCATGTGTTGTTTGAACGCCGCGTAGTCCTTCTCAGCGTCGCCGTCCGAAAGCCCGCTGAATATCTCGTGACCTGATAAATGTATTACATGTCATTTATTTACTTTTTTATGTTAGGTATATTAATTTAATGTAGTTATACAGAAAAAGTTTAATTTAAAAAAGTTCTAAGTTAAAGTAAAAGTTCTAGCCGGTCTTATAGATCGGGCGGGGGTGTACTATGCCATATCGAATGCCAAATAATCAAATATCAATTGATCGACAGCTATAAATCGAACGTCTAAATACTCGAACGTTCATAATATCGAATCCATACTAATATTATAAATGCGAAAGTAAGTTTGTTTGTTTGTTTGTTACCTCTTCACGCCTAAGCCACTGAACCGATCATCCTGAAATTTTGCATATATATTTTCCGGTGTACTGTAACGGACATAGGGTACCTTTCATTCCGAAAAAAGGTACTGTTCCCGAGGAAAATAGCAATAACGTGCTTTTGGTAATAGGTGGCGCCACGTGTCTTACGAATCATCGAAGCTTTAGTGTTGTGATATGAGTTATTTTTTTAAATTGAAGTACCTTTTGTACCCCATTTTGTGAGTCCAGACTTAGATAGTCGATAGACCCGTTTTTTATCCTGTTAACTATAATCCATCCATACTATACTATATAATATTATAAATGCGAAAGTAAGTTTGTATGTTTGTTTGTTACCTCTTCACGCCTAACCCACTGAACCGATCATCCTGAAATTTTGCATATACATTTTCCGGTGTACTGTAACGGACATAGGGTACCTTTCATCCCGAAAAAAGGTACTGTTCCCGAAGAAAACAGCAATAACGTGCTTTTGAAAATAGGTGGCGCCACGTGTCTTACGAATCATCGAAGCTTTAGTGGTGTGATATGAGTTATTTTTAAAAAATTAAAGTACCTTTTGTACCCCATTTCGTGAGTCCAGACTTAGAGAGTAGATAGACCCGTTTTTTATCTTGTTAACTATAATCCATCCATACTATACTATATAATATTATAAATGCGAAAGTAAGTTTGTATGTTTGTTTGTTACCTCTTCACGCCTAACCCACTGAACCGATCATCCTGAAATTTTGCATATACATTTTCCGGTGTACTGTAACGGACATTACCTTTCATCCCGAAAAAGGTACTGTTCCCGAGGAAAACAGCAATAACGTGCTTTTGGAAATAGGTGGCGCCACGTGTCTTACGAATCATCGAAGCTTTAGTGGTGTGATATGAGTTATTTTTTTTAAATTGAAGTACCTTTTGTACCCCATTTCGTGAGTCCAGACTTAGAGAGTAGATAGACCCGTTTTTTATCCTGTTAACTATAATTATTATTATAGATGCGAAAGTAATTTGCTTTGCTTGATACAGGCCCTAAACCGCTAAACCGATCATCACGACATTTTGCATAATAATATACGTTGTAAGTGATACAGAAAAAAAAAACGTTTCATCCAGGAAAAAACTACTGTGCCCGAGGGATAAAATAATTCAGACTCCCTTTACAATTTATAATACTGGACATATTGTGAAGTCGAGTGTCAATATGGCGTTTTAGTAGTATAATTATTAGTAGCATAATTTCAACAGTTTCACAATTAGCTTAATAGATGGTGTTGTACTGATGACGCCGTTTTCTAAATCGCGGTGTTAAGATTTTCTGAGGAAGAATGACCTTCTAAGATATTTTGTTGGAAGTCGTCGTTAGTTTTGGTGTTAAAATTGTGGTCAGTTTAGTAGTCGTAGAATTGTTGTTCCTGTTTCTTAAAATATTATTCGCTAGGCTAGGATTGATTGTCTAAATCTGGACTCGATCTTTAATGTTTATTTACATACAATTTTTTTATTTACATACAGTAAATAAAAAAAAATGTCTTTTTTAATTCCCTTTTATTCTTTTTCGGTTAGATTAATATTTAATTAGTTTAACAGTTTTTATTAGGTTAGGTTCCTTTGTGTTTTTATAAGGTTTCTTTGTATTTTTTTTAATATTAAAATGACTCGCAAACGTAGTTCCAACCTAAGTAGGAACTCATCGCGAGCCCAAGCAGCGAAAATTGCTCGATCCCAAGAATCCTCCGTTCATGCTTCTCTGAGAGCGTCTGAGATGCCCATGCAAACGCAATTGTGTTTGGAGGAACAAGCCGAAAGTCAGAGAGCTCTAAGAGTAACTGAGACGCCTGTTCAAACACAGTTCCGTCTCAGAGAACAAGCCCAGCGGCAAGCAGTCATTAGAGCGACAGAAAATCCAGCACAGTCGCAGGCGAGAAGGACCGCTCTTGCAGAAATGCAAACCAAACGCCGACGCATTGTTATGCATCATAGTTGGTCCGTATTAATTAATTCTGGATTTGAATACGATCCTTTAATAGATTACAAAAATCATAGTTTAGTTGTTGTTGGTTTGATGAAGAAAAAATGCCAGTTTTGTGATGCTTTAAAATGGAAAGACGAGACTGCGGGGATGTGTTGTTCCAATGGCAAAGTTTCCCTACCTTTAACTTGGTGAACCAGATGAACCTCTGAAAACTCTATACTCATACAATGCTGATGAATCACGTCGCTTTTTAAATTTAATCAGAAAGTACAACTCATGCTTTCAAATGACATCTTTTGGAGTAGATCGAGAAGTAAGAATGCCCGGGTTTTCGCCAACTTTTATCGTACAAGATCAGATATATCATCGGATTGGTTCACTTTTTCCAACAGAGAACGAACAGCATAAATTTTTGCAAGTTTACTTTATGGGTGATGAAGAAAATGAAGTAAACCGTCGCTGCCAATACATTCAAGTACTTAACAGAGATACGGTATTAAAAATTCAAAGAATGTTACATAACCAAAATATATTGATAGATACCTTTAAAACCGCAATAGAAAACTGGCCTTAAGAAAATTATAAGGTCGTTATCCATGCTGATCGAACTCCGCGTGGCGAACATGGGCGTTTTAATGCACCGACAATTAATGAAGTTGCTGTCGTAGTGAGTGGCGACCAGTTCTCTTCACGAGACATAGTGTTACGAACACATGATAATACATTGACACGCGTAGCTGATACTCATAAGTTCTACGATGCTTTGCAGTACCCATTAATTTTTAGCAAGGGACAGTCGGGATACTATTTTGATATACCACTCATTAATCCCACTACAAAACAGCCAGTTCCCAATAAGAAAGTTTCCTGTATGGATTTTTACGCCTACCACATGATGAACCGAGAAAATGATTTTAACCTTCTTCTACGGTCAAGGCAGCTGTTCCACCAATTTTTTGTAGATATGTACGTCAAAGTTGCGAGCGAACGTCTTCGTTACATTTCTTTAAACCAGAAAAAACTACGAGCTGAAAATTATATTCATCTGCAAGATGCGACTAGCACAGATAGTAATATAAACCCCAACGATTTAGGCCGAATTGTTATCCTTCCCTCTACTTTTATTAACAGCCCCCGCTATCTGCATGAATATACACAAGACGCTTTCGCCTATGTAGGTACGCAGTTACGGCAGGCCAGACCTATTCGTGACTTTCACCTGCAATCCCTCATAGAAGGAAATAACAGAAGAGCTTATGCCTGGGCAAAGAACTACTGACCGACATGACTTAGTTGCCCGCGTGTTTCGTTTAAAGGTCCAAAAACTAATGAATGTTATTTCAAAGGGAAAAGTGTTTGGAAACGTCCAGTGCCACATGAATTCCATTGAATGGCAAAAACGAGGCCTTTCACATGTGCACATTCTTATTTGGTTAAAGAAAAACTGCGTCCCAACATTATAAGCGCCGAGATTCCGGATCCAGAATAAGATAGGGATTTGCACGAAACCATAACCAGAAACATGGTTCATGGCCCCTGTGGAGCACGTAATCCAGCATCGCCTTGCATGAAAAGTGTGAATTTGTAAATATATTAATAAAGGGAGTGATCAGGCGATTTTCAATCTACGTGATGATGGTGTAGTGCAGTAACTTAATGAAGTACAAACCTATCAGGCAGGACGATATGTCAGTAGTGATGAGATGAGGCAGCGTGGCGACTTCTTAGTTTACCCTTACACGAAAGACATCCGACTGTTACTCACCTTGCCGTACATTTAGAAAATGGACAGCGTGTTTTCTTTAATGAACGTAATTTCCAGGAAAGGATTTCATCACCGCCTAAAACCACATTAACCACCTTTTTCGAGCTTTGTCAGACAGATCCTTTCGCAAAAACATTATTGTATTCTGAAGTCCCCCGTTACTATACATGGAACACATCAAGAAGGGAGTGGAAACGCCGCGTTCAAGGTATGCCTGTTGAAGATAGGCCTAGGGTAAAATCATCGGACGCTCTTGGTCGTGTATATACCGTCCATGTTACTAACTTTGAATGCTTTTGTCTGCGCATGTTATTGCATCATGTTCGAGGTCCAACTACCTTTACGGAGCTTAAAATTGTTAACGGTCAGGAGTATATAACTTACAGAGAAGCATGTGAAGCTCTACGTCTCTTAGAGAACGATAATCACTGGAACGAAACTATGGAGGAAGCCGAGCAGTACCGATCACCAGACAAAATCAGGGAACTTTACGCAACCCTCATATCGTCTTGCGGCCTTTCCGATCCGCAAACACTATGGGATAAGTACAAAGAGTACATGGCCGAAGACATATTGCGGCGATTGCAGCAAGTACATGCAGATATATGTCTTTTAATGATCACATATACAACGAAGCGCTGACAAAGATTGAAAACAAAGTTATGACAATGACGGGGAAGAAGTTGCGTGATTTTGGCATGGTTGGCCCTCGACGATCAAGTGAAAGTGACTTAAACGATGAAATTGCTCGAGAACTAAACTACGACTTCACAGCGGCAGCGTAGCAACAGCAAGTGACCGTATTAGTTCCTCGGTTGCTTCCAGAACAAAGTCACGTCTTTCAACAGGTGTTACTTCAAGTTGAGTCTGGGAATGGTGCACTCTTTTTTCTCGACGCCCCTCGAGTAACCGGAAAAACGATTTTGTTAAACTTATTATTGGCGATCATATGAAAAGACGAGAAAATTGCTGTTGCCGTGGCTTACTCCGGTATAGCCGCTACACTACTGAACGGCGGTCGCACTGCACATTCCGTCCTAAAACTGCCAAAAAATCTTGCACAGGAAGAGTCACCAATCTGCAATTTCAGCAAAAATAGCTCTCGAGATATGATGCTACGACAGTGTAAACTTTTAGTCTGGGACGAAATTACGATGTCCCACAAAAAAGCTATAGAGGCGTTAAACCGAACTCTGCAGGACGTAGTTTTACTGGTGACTTCCGACAAACTCTACCGGTGATCCAGAGAGGCTCATACCTGCAGATGAAATCAAAGCCTGTCTCAAGTCATCAAGCCTCAAGGTCAAAAGTAAAAAAAACAGCTTATCAACGAATATGTGAGTGCACCTTTATAATGACGCAGATTCGGGACATTATGCTGAGACACTGTCAAAAATTGGCGATGGACGTTTGGACACGGATGCTGAAGGTTGTATTTTACTGACGGGAGAATTCTGTAATTTGGTTGAAAACAGTGTGGAACTCATCGCTAAAGTTTACCCAGACTTACAAGTAAATTTAAATTGTGATCAGTGGCTATGTGCGAGAGCAATCCTTGCACCTAAAAATGATACTATAAACCAGATAAATATTGACATTTTGAATAAGGTGCAGGGAGATATAAAGGAGTATTTGTTAATAGATACCATCATGGACCTAGAACAGAGCACTTCATTTCCCGCTGAATTTTTAAATTCTCTAGAGCTGTCAGGTGTACCCTCGCACAAACTTCAATTAAAATTAGGTGTGCCCGTCATGCTTATGCGCAATTTAGATGCACCCCGATTATGTAATGGAACGAGGCTTCGAATTACACAATTAGGAAGGGGAAAGGTTATTATACCTCGAATCCCAATAATCCCCACTGACCTACCATTTCAATTTTAAAGACTCCAGTTTCCAATAAAACTAAGTTTTGCTATTACAATAAATAAAGCGCAAGGGCAAACATTGCAGGTAGCAGGGGTGCATTTGGAAAAGCCATGCTTTTCCCATGGTCAGCAGGCTATATGTAGCATGTTCGCGTGTCTCCAATCCCCAGAATTTATACATATTAGCACCAAATAGAAAGACATACAACATTGTGTATAGGAGCGTCCTAGAATAATGTTCCATTCTGAGCCCATGATTGCAACGGCCAAACAACAAGCAGAGTACAACCCGAATTGATTGTCAAATTCTAAATTAACGCGAGCGAAGCCGCGGGCGAAAGCTAGTGGTTAATAAATCGAACATTTAATATATCGTCACGCAATACATTGAGTGTTCAAAATATCGAATTTATGTTGATCGAGCGACCAACGCATCGCATTCGATATGGCATATTACACCCATCGGGCGGAGGGGGTTGAATTGGGCGTATAAAGGCAGTGTCGCGGTCAGAATCAGGAGCGTGGTTGCAAGCGCTTCCTTCACCTCACCTAGGCATTTTACGACCGAATTTTGAAATTTGAATTTTGATGGCGAATCTTTGCGGGTGGCGGTGGCTCTCCGCCTGGGCTGCGATGTCTGTGAACCACATATATGCATCTGTGGGTCCAGAGTGGAGGCCAATGGCCACCACGCGGTAAGTTGCTGTCGTTGCTCAGGGAGGTTTCCGCGGCACCATGCTCTCAACGACATTGCCCGGAGAGCGCTGGGTGGCGCCAATATCCCTTGTGTCCTGGAACCGCCGGGTCTCTGTCTTTGGATGGCAAAAGACCGGATGGCCTGACTTAAGTACCCTGGCAAAAGGGTAAGTGCCTACTTTGGAACGCAACGTGTATTAGCACGTTTGCCGCCAGTCATCTCCCTCGCACTGTCGGGTCACCCGGTGCCGCGGCTGTATCAGCCGCTCTCAAAAAGCGGGCCAAATATACAACCTGCTGAAGTATTATGTTGTCCCACTGGCTGTGGAAACCACTGGTTGCTGGGGGTCCAACGCTATCAAATTTGTGGCCGAGATCGGCCGGCGACTTAGAGATAGGGGCGGTGACCCACGTTCTGGTTCTTTCCTGGTGCAGAGGCTAGCCCTGGCAATTCAACGCGGAGACGCTGCAAGTGTCGTGGGCTCCTTTGCGCCGGGAACGTCTAGGGACTGTGGATTTCTAATGACTTAAGATTTTTTGTAAACCGGTTTAAATTATTCGACATATATGTATTATTATTATTATTTTTAATAATTACGTAATAGGACAATTAAATTAAACTAACTTAAACTATAAACTTAAAAAATAGCTTCAAAAAACTCCTCCTCAACACTGTCAACTGGTAATGTCCCCAAGAGACTGGCGGCGTTGCCACGCTCTATGGCAACGCTAAGCCTTTGGCCAAGGTAAAAGCCAGCCGTCGTCGTCGTGTCGTCGGTCACGAGAAGTGTTTTGAAATTTCCTTGAAAAGGCTGTGAGCACTCGGTCCTCACGGTCCTAGAGTTTCAACCCCAAACGGCTCGTAAAATATAGTCTATACTAATATTATAAAGAGGAAAGATTTGATATTTTGTTTGTGTGTTTGTAACGATTTAACTCAAAAACTACTCGACCGATTTTAAAATTCTTTATTCTTTCACCAATGGATAGGTACATTATTAGCGAGTAACATAGGCTACATTTTATCTCCATACTCCTACGGCAACGGGAACTACGCGGGTGAAACCGCGTGACGTCCGCTAGTTACCAATGAGGTTACTTAGCTTTAACCTTTTTTTTTTGTATCGGAAATCATTAAATGATCCACATTAGAAGATTGGAAAGATTACTTGCTACGATTTGGAGAAGCAAGCCTGCATTTGAGGACTGCAGTAGCACAATTAACAATGCATTTAAATAACAACTTTGCGCCATGGAATCAAATTATACAAGCTCGTATGTCAAGTCGACTCATCGCCCTAAACAAATGCCCAGGTGTGAGACTTTTTGGCATTGGCGAATACCTACGCAGGATCCTATCCAAATGCATGATTTTAGTCACCGGGTCTGAGGTCACCGAAGCTTGTGCTCACTCGCAACTCTGCAGTGGACTAAGCAGTGGTATTGAAGGTGCTATACACGCAATGAACGATCTTTTCCAAAAAGAATGCCAATCAAGCTCTAACTGGGGAATGCTACTCGTCGATGCAAATAACGCCTTTAATTCTCTGAACAGACAGCTCTCTGGCAAGCAAGAATATATTGGCCACATTGCGCTCGTTTCTTATACAACACATACAATGTTATGGATATGGAATGATATTTGATATGAAATTATATAGAAAAGAAGGACACGTGCTCAGCTCACACGCTCTGGGCGGAGCGGGAGGGAGTAATCAGTCTATAAGGTTACCACTGCTGGGAAACAGCCCTGGCCCATAATTCACCACGCGAGCCCATTGTGGATTGGTGGATGTCTAATGCTTTCAAATGGTTTCGATGTCTCGGAAAGCACGTTAAGCCGTTGGTCTCAGCCTCTCAGCTATCACTTGTAGATCTCCGACTGTCGTTACAGGATTTCAAAAAATCTGATAGCAAGTTTTACCAAGTATTACTATGGAATTTGAATTTTGTCTTGTATGACTTTAGGTTAATATTCCCAAATTGATATTTTAACTGAGATTCTGAATCCAAATAATCTGATAGCTAGTTTTACCAAGTATTACTATGGAATTTGAATTTTGTCTTGTATGACTTTAGGTTAATATTCCCAAATTGATATTTTAACTGAGATTCTGAATCCAAATAATCTGATAGCAAGTTTTACCAAGTATTACTATGAAATTTGAATTTTGTCTTGTATGACTTTAGGTTAATATTCCCAAATTGATATTTTAACTGAGATTCTGAATCCAAATAATCTGATAGCAAGTTTTACCAAGTATTACTATGGAATTTGAATTTTGTCTTGTATGACTTTAGGTTAATATTCCCAAATTGATATTTTAACTGAGATTCTGAATCCAAATATCTATGGCTTAGTTAAGAGAGGAAACGTATCTAGTGTACCTTTTTGTACCAGTTCGTTGAGCTGTGAGATGAGGGTGTCCCGCATCTGCTTGGTGTCGTACTTTATGGATATCATGTCGGGAGGCAGCTGGATCTCGTACGGCGTTATCTTGCTGTACCTGTGGGATTCATGTCTCTTATTTGTGTGTTGTTATTTGCTATAGTTTCACCTGTGACTAATTTTTGGATGGAAATCGAGGCGTCATTATGTAAAGTGTTTCATTTAAACAATAATATTTTTGGAATTTACTATAAGAATCGTTTCATATATACGTATACAATGATTGGTAATGGGGTGCATTCCATGAAATGGGTGATAGTAGACCTAATTTGCAACAATTTTGACCTCTATAAGTTGGAGTCCAAACTAGGTTGTTTTTGAGATATCAAGTTTTTTGAAAATTTTCCACCGCTCCACCATAAACTGCTGATTATGAGAAATCTACATCGTTCAGGATTTTAAACTGATACTTCTCTGATAGCTCATGAACGAATGAATCCTTCGAACGTGCGGGTACGTGCGCACGTAGCGACGTGCTTAGTGCGTGCGACACGTATGCGTCATGTCACAGTTACCTGAAGCAGGCGGTGGTGAGGTGGTGCACGAAGGCGTGCGCGTGCGCGTGCAGCGCGTGCGGGCACGTGCGCACGTAGCGACGTGCTGAGTGCGTGCGACACGTGTGCGTCATGTCACAGTTACCTGAAGTAGGCGGTGGTGAGGTGGTGCACGAAGGCGTGCGCGTGCGCGTGCAGCGCGTGCGGGCACGTGCGCACGTAGCGACGTGCTGAGTGCGTGCGACACGTGTGCGTCATGTCACAGTTACCTGAAGCAGGCGGTGGTGAGGTGGTGCACGAAGGCGTGCGCGTGCGCGTGCAGCGCGTGCGGGCACGTGCGCACGTAGCGACGTGCTGAGTGCGTGCGACACGTGTGCGTCATGTCACAGTTACCTGAAGTAGGCGGTGGTGAGGTGGTGCACGAAGGCGTGCGCGTGCGCGTGCAGCGCGTGCGGGCACGTGCGCACGTAGCGACGTGCTGAGTGCGTGCGACACGTGTGCGTCATGTCACAGTTACCTGAAGTAGGCGGTGGTGAGGTGGTGCACGAAGGCGTGCGCGTGCGCGTGCAGCGCGTGCGGGCACGTGCGCACGTAGCGACGTGCTGAGTGCGTGCGACACGTGTGCGTCATGTCACAGTTACCTGAAGCAGGCGGTGGTGAGGTGGTGCACGAAGGCGTGCGCGTGCGCGTGCAGCGCGTGCGGGCACGTGCACACGTAGCGACGTGCTGAGTGCGTGCGACACGTGTGCGTCATGTCACAGTTACCTGAAGCAGGCGGTGGTGAGGTGGTGCACGAAGGCGTGCGCGTGCGCGTGCAGCGCGTGCGGGCACGTGCGCACGTAGCGACGTGCTGAGTGCGTGCGACACGTGTGCGTCATGTCACAGTTACCTGAAGCAGGCGGTGGTGAGGTGGTGCACGAAGGCGTGCGCGTGCGCGTGCAGCGCGTGCGGGCACGTGCGCACGTAGCGACGTGCTGAGTGCGTGCGACACGTGTGCGTCATGTCACAGTTACCTGAAGCAGGCGGTGGTGAGGTGGTGCACGAAGGCGTGCGCGTGCGCGTGCAGCGCGTGCGGGCACGTGCGCACGTAGCGACGTGCTGAGTGCGTGCGACACGTGTGCGTCATGTCACAGTTACCTGAAGCAGGCGGTGGTGAGGTGGTGCACGAAGGCGTGCGCGTGCGCGTGCAGCGCGTGCGGGCACGTGCGCACGTAGCGCGGCGCGGCGGCCCGCGCACGCACGTACGTGCCCAGCGACATGCTGAGCGCCGCACGCGACACGCGCCGCGCCGCGCCGCTCGCGCCGCACGACTCGCAGCGCGACCAGAACATCACCTGCACGTGGGAGATGAACTTGTAGAGACACCTATGACGTAACACACGGACTATAATTCTACATCTCGCAAGTTATCCGCGAGATTATCATTTAATACAACCACCCAACAACAACCGTCAGACATAACATAGTTAGGCAAAGTTGAATAGAATCACAGCAGCTAATCAAATCACTAGACAGTCTTCTGTCTATACATTAGCTTCCTGGGACGAGTAATCTTTCGAAAACCGGTTGCTTACCTGTTTGCTCTGTTCCTCCTTGACTTTGTCGACGTTGCTGTGTCCGATGGTGTTGCACGTGATGGTGATACACACGTCTCCGTGCACGAACCTGATTGTGAACAAATACAGGATGTAAGGGATATCGACGCTGAAAATGTTACCATGAATAAGGTAGATGACAAAAAAAACTAATTAGTCCGTCAGATAGATTTCCAAAAAATATTGGACATATATTTTTTTCTTTTTTCACGTAAACAAAAAATGAAGACGATACAGTGCGTTGAAAACTCATGTGACGTCACATTTGAGTACATTTATTACTCAAACGTGACGTCTCAAGCCCCCACTATGATCTTTGACACGTTTTATCTTCGTCAATTTTTTTATTAATTTGAAAAACAAAAAACCGGCCAAGTGCGAGTCGGACTCGCGCACGAAGGGTTCCGTACCATTATTTAAAAACATTAGACAAAACTGCAAAAAAATCACGTTTGTTGTATGGGAGCCCCCCTTAAATATTGATTTAATTCTGTTTTTAGTATTTGTTGTTATAGCGGCAACAGAAATACATTATCTGTGAAAATTTCAACTGTCTAGCTGTCACGGTTCATGAGATACAGCCTGGTGACAGACAGACGGACAGACGGACAGACAGACGGACAGACAGCGAAGTCTTAGTAATAGGGTTCCGTTTTTACCCTTTGGGTACGGAACCCTAAAAACACGTATCCAAAATTTTTCGATAATCTAACTGACGGACTAAACAGAATCATTTTTTTTTTAAGTCAGTCATCATCCCTATTCAGAACTTGATTTAAGACACCCCGACGTGGAAATTTACAATTGGTTTAAAAAAAACAGCTGCTTCACACATTTTGACCCTATAAGTCATAAAACAAGTTCTGATTTTACTTCAATGATGAAAAATGTCTTCAGATGTTTCATTGTAACAGTTTGCGCGTCCGGGTTCGATGTATATTTACCTTACTTGCATATTGCATGCATTATATTTAAGCAGTTTAACATCTTGGTCGATAGATGGCGTTGTTCATTTTATTCTATTTTCTGAATCGCGGTGATAAGATTTTCCGACCCCCCGCACGTGTCAGTTGCCTCAAGTTTAGTTTTTTAACCGACGAAACAACAGGAGGAAGTTCACAATTCGACGCGTTTTTTTTTTGTTTGTCCACGAAAGAGAGAGGTCCGATATACACTAATTTAGGAGCGGAGTATCAATGATAAATGTTGCAAAAACAGGGAAAATTATTTCTTTTGAGAGCTTCCGGGTTACGGGTTAATGTTACGCAACAATCATGTTTGAGGGAATATTGTTTCTCTTAAAAAGTTAAAAAAAAATCCGCGATAGCATAATGTCTATCTTTTAAGGTTCACATTCTCTCTAACCCTCTCTCTCTCTCATGTGACGCAGACGAAGTTGCGCGGGTCAGCTAGTATTTGTTGAGATTAATTAAAAACGGCGAAAGTAGATTTTGAACAATGTAGTTTTATTCAAGAGATTCCACAGCACAGAGTGCGTCAAATCGACATTATATACTAGTGAGGTACTACTATATTAGTGTTGTCACTACACGTCTTGATAATCGGTAAAGCAAAATTTATTATTACAACAGTATTAACTAAGAAGCTAAAGAGATAAATTAAAGTTATAGTAAATTAATTAAGTAAAAGACAACTGCATTAGCGCACCGGTCCATGTTCCGCCTATTATGGTCAACGGAGTGGCTCTGAAGGTGGTGGCTAGCTTCAGGTACTTGGGACACATTGTCACTGAAGACTTGACAGATGACGCCGATTTGGAAAGGGAACGAAGGGCATTGGCGGTGCGAGGAAATATGCTTGCTCGTAGATTTGCGCGTAGAAGTGAAAATCATTCTATTTAAGGCATACTGCCAATCCTTCTACTCGAGCAGCCTATGGGTGAGTCATACCCGGCGGGCCGCCAATGTCATTAGAGTACAGTACAACAACATATTCAGGATGCTGTTACGGCTGCCTCGTTACTGCAGTGCATCTGCAATGTTTGCGGAGGCGCGCACAGACGGTTTTCATGCGATTATCCGCAAGAAAGTCGCGTCTATTTTTAAGCGCGTGAGAAACAGCAGTAACAGTATCTTGAAGATGATTGCTTCGCGTGCTGATTGCCCAATCCAACAGAGATGGATGAACATCATGTTGGGACGTTAGATGTCGTCAAACTAGCGCAGGAGTTTGTTGGTGTCTGGCGGTGGCCTTACATAAATGAAGGTGACGGTCTGGCTCGCCGATTGATTGGTTGATTTTTATTTGTATTATTTTATTATGAAATTTTGTTAAGGGGCCGGGGAGCATGAATTTGTCCATACAAACGTAATACCAAAATCATTTTCAGTATGAGCATATTTCCACCTTAATATGCTGTTATTCGGAACAAGATGGTAATTACCTAGGTTTCTATACTTTTTTTTTTTTCAAAATACTTACCAAAAGCGAAATGCAAACATATTGAATATCTCACATTTTTACAGTTTAAATACGATGTTTTCATCTCATCTGTTCTAAATTAAAAACGGTAGTATTTGTAATATTGTTAAAATCGAAACATGTCTTATATTGTTAAGTTAAATAATATAAAAAAATTAATGGAAAAGCATTGAGTTTTCATACATCATTTTTGGTATTACGGCACACATTCAAATTAATCACAAATGTTCATCGGAAGTCGTGCTATCGCATCAAGCATTGAGCTGGGGCGGGGCGCAGGGCGCGGGACAGAACATTTGGATGTGTTGACTGTGTTGAGTATAGTGACAAATGTAAATGTGTGCGTGCGCACCTCGCCACCCGGCCGGGCCGGGCAATTCGTTCGGAATCGTTCGTCAGTGTTAGACGATTACTTGATTGCATTGTGCGTGCGTATTGGTGCGTATTTGTTTGCCAATTGTATCGTAATATTTCTGACACTTCTTGACCTATGCTACGGATTTGGATTTAGATTTGCCTTGTGATTTGGAATCGAGTAACCTACCTACCTACTTTATTACGACTTTTGTTTTGTTTACGGACTTCGATATTTGCTTACGATTTGGTTAAATTTAGGTTACAAAACAATTACCTACATAAACATAATTATATAAAGGTTAGCAACATGCGGGTCTAAAATGGCCGCTTTAGCAGAATCCACGCAGAATCTTAGTATAAATCACGTTAAAACAATTAAATTCTTAAAATGGACTTTATGATTATAGACATAAAGTCCATTTTAAGAATTTAATTGTTTTAAATTTTTAACGTGATTCATATTACGATTCTGATAAAGTGGCCATTTTAGACCCCATGGACTCCAAACGTTGGGATGTATCTCACAATAAGTATCTACCTACCTTTTTGTTTTCATCATTTTTTTAAACTCAGACCAAGAAAATGCCTGCCTACCTACACATATTTTTTCTCGTTCATAATCGAAATTACATTACACTGGGTTAGTACATACTGAATTAGATGTGTTTAGGATTCAAATGTCCGACTAATAGGTTTCATTCATAATCAATCATAACATAAGGGTACCTACCTACCGACTAAATAAATATTATGTTTTATTTTACAAGCTTTGATATAGTTTCACGTGTCCCGATGTTTGTCTGTAATCTGTAAGTAATCAAATCTTGCAAGTAAAATTTGATCCACTTCCCGATTACTGATTGAGCTGAAATTTTGCACGCATTATGTAGGTATATCGCGTGACAACTGGTGGCCATAAGAATTCTGTAATGTAACGACGTAACCGCATCGAGTTTGAACTTGTTTGATTCGTCGTGACGAGTACTTTGTCTTTAGGTTATATCCAGGGTCTGATGATGGAGCTAGAAGGTGTCCATGGGAACTCCGTTATAAAACGACATAACCCCATCGAGTTTGGGCTCGTATGATTTGTCTTGACGAGTACTTTGGTGCTAGGTGGTATCCAGAGTCTGATAATGGAGCTGGAAGGTGGCCATTGGAAGTCCGTAAGAAAACGAAATAATCCCGTCGAGTTTGGGTTCGTTTGATTGATCTTAAAGAGTAAATTGGTCCTAAATGGTAATCAGGGTTTGATGATGAAGCTGAAAGGGGGGCCAAAGGATCTCCGTAATAAAACGACGCAACCGCTTCGAGTTTGGGCTCGTTTGATTCGTCTTGATGAGTACCTACTACCTGTCTACTGCCTGCCTACTGCCTGCCCACTGCCTGCCTACTGCCTGCCTACTGCCTGCCTACTGCCTGCCTACTGCCTGCCTACTGCCTGCCTACTGCCTACCTACTGCCTACTGCCTACTACCTGCCTACTACCTGCTTGTTACCTGCCTACTACCTGCCTACTGCCTGCCTACTGCCTGCCTACTGCCTGCCTACTGCCTACCCACTGCCTGCCCACTGCCTGCCTACTGCCTACCTACTGCCTGCCTACTACCTGCCTACTACCTGCTTGTTACCTGCTTGTTACCTACCTACTGCCTACCTACTGCCTACCTACTACCTACCTTCTACCTACCTCCTACTAGCTACCTACTTTTAGGTTCTAGGATACTTATTTCCTCACGATGTTTTCCTTTTCCGTTTTGAGAGCAGAGTTGATGAATAATAATTACACAAAGTAATGCGCCTGCCTGGGTTCGAACCTACGACTTAGGCGCGGGCAGTATTATAAGTACTAAGTCTATGGGCGCGGGACAAATACAACACACGGTATATCGTCACATCCTCGTCAGCGCAATGATATACCGTGTAGCCTAAATTGCACTTTATTTCCATGCATTTTGTATGATATTTGAATGGAATAGGAAGTCGCCCGCGCCATGTCCGCGCCCGACGCCTCTTGTATTTGTCCCGCGCCTTACTGTTCGTAAGTCGGGGCCGCCACCACTGAGCCACCAGTACGTACTTTTATTTCAGATTTTCAGGCGAACCGTATACTTATTCCTTACCTACATTAGTGGTATAGAAAGAGTAGTAACCCAGATTTTTTTTCAACAAAGCCTAGATTTTGAGTTAATCTAACATTTGAGATAAAAACATTGTAGACAGATTTCCTAAAAACGCATTACTATTCTGCACATATACTAACGATTGCACAAAGTAACTAACAAAAATAAAGCAAATAATGAACATGATAACTACCTAAAAGGTAAACACCAAACACGATTAACACACGCATAGGTAAACACTATTCACACACGCTTACGCGCGGCTACGCAACGGGCCGGGGAGTGTGAAACAGAGACAACAATATTTCAACGTGTTTTTGCCTTCGCTTCGAATTGCAGTTGCGAGCGGACGGCGCCGCACTCTTAATTCGTTGTATATAATGTATGAATTGGATAATTTAGTGATAATATTTTAATTTACTTTTAAGTTTGTGATTTGTTTTCATTGAATTGTAATTGTATTGTGTTTTATATTTAATTAATTATGTAACTTTTTATATTTTTTATATGGATGATTATAATCTGAAATAAACGTTTAATAATAAATAAATTAGCAATTTAGTTTAAATCTGTTTTTGGAAAACAAACTTTATTTTTAAACCAACACACAAAGTCCAAAGTTAGCTTTGTAATAATAGGTAGGTACTAGTTATTTTAAAATAACCTTACAATAAACATCGTTGGGCATTACACACCGCCTTTTAGTGCCACACTAAGCAACGAGGCTTGTGTCGTGGACACCAGATAGTTGATATACTACATAGATACTTTTTTTTTGTATATGCATACTTATTATAAATAATAAGTATTCGACCAATATCTTAGTTAGTTAGTTAGTAAGTAAGTACATACCTTCGCACATGCTGGTTCATGGGCACGTTACAGTTCGGCGACGTGCACTTGTAGTCCCCGTTGAAGCAATACTTGTCAAGGAATGCGCCTAGAGATATGTCGTGGCGACCATACATTTCCATGGTCACTATCCTGAATAGCAAAGGGAAAAAGTTTTTTTTTAGATCTACTTTTATTCTTTCTACTATTATAGAGCTGCTGCGGGTGAGTTTGTTTGGTTGAACGCGCTAATCTCGAGAAGTGCTGGTTCGAATATAAACATTCTTTAAGTGTTGGATAGCCAATTTATCGAGGAAGGCTTTAGGCTATATAAAATAAAGCTACGACCAAAAGGAGCGGAGCAGGAATGAAAAATAATGCAAAAACTGGGAAAAGAGTATAATAATAATTTCAAGCGGACAAAGATAAGCTAGTTCTAAATAAAAAAGCAGCTGTAACATGTATTTCGTCAGTCCATGTGTACACAAAGTTTGTACCTACAGGGTGTAAAAGACCTCATCTCGAAGCCAAGCATTCTGTACATCAAACTAAGTAACTTTAAACAAAAATTATTGTTGGGCTTTTTTTTTTGGGGTGAAAAATCATGTTTTGTGGTAGAACTCAATGTAACGCACTCAAAACATTGTGCTGATGGATGGATTGAATAGTACGGGATCGTGGAGGTGTTTAAAGTAAAAATCTTACATTAACAACTTGTATTAAAAAAAAAAACCTTCCAATAAGTTGGAACTTTGACCCCCAATATCTCCGTAACTAGAAGGTTCCCAGGAATGGTGTAGAACAAAACAAATGATCGCAATGACGAGGAGAACAAGTGCCTTTCAGCTTCGTTAAGAGGTGTTTTACACCCTTTATAGTTGATTTAGTTTGACATTTTTGGTTCTATTGTAAAAGTTTTTGGAAATGATGATTTCTAAATCTCTTAGTCAGGGACTTTATAGGCTGATTATGCTTACCAAGGGTTGACACAGAAGTCAGGCACATTAGCAGACTTGTTACTAAAGCTGTACAGCAATAGACTGAGCTGCTGATGGTTCTCCGGCGCGAGAGGGTCGAGCGGTTCGTTGTCGTTCGGCTTCTCGTTCGGGTCTAGTTCGGGTTCCTTCGGCTTCTTCATCACGGATGGCTTGTACATCGGACATTGAGCTGATAGGCACGTTTTGTATCGAGACTTGTTACTAAACTTTTTGTCAATTAGATGCTTTTGCCGAAAATAAAGTAAACTAAGAGAAATTTGTGTTTTGCTGATTTTCAAATTCAGATAAAAAAACAGATCACACAGCATCGTTATCTTTCTATACATGATAAAACAAAAAATAATGTGCATATGTTTTTTTTGGGTCAATGGCCTCGAGATAGTCCCTTTAAGAATAAGTTAAGAGAATCTTGTTTTTGTTGTGTTTTATATCGATATAAAACACAACAAAAACAAGCGGTATCGGTCTGTCGAGTTTCACTAGGTAATTTAATTTGCCCTGCAAAGTAAACAAAAAAAATCACCAAGGCTCTTTACCTCGACAAAATAAGCCATAACAGTACGCAATAACTCACGTTTATGTTTATCGTTAACGAGCCGGCAGCCGGTAGCCCTGTAATGCGCGAGCGCCGCCTTCACAGCCGGGTCGTCAGCCGGCGCTGATATAGCCATCGTGGCGAATGGGTGGAGATCCTACAAGAGACAAGTTTTACATAAACGATGCATGAACATTTTCCGTTTTATCAATTTTATTGTATTTAATTTGAAAAACTCATTAAATCTCAAATATATTCATAGAGAATATGGGGGTGTGTGGGGGCACGGGGGGCGGGACCAGCAGGGGCGCGGGGAGCTGTGTGCGGTACCTTGAGCTCTTGCTGCGTGTGAGCGGCGCGCGTGGAGTGTCGGGGGGCGCGGGGGGTGTGCAGGGGGCGGGGCCAACAGGGGCGCGGGGAACTGTGTGCGGTACCTTGAGCTCTTGCTGCGTGTGAGCGGCGCGCGTGGAGTGTCGAGGGGCGCGGGGGGTGTGCGGGGGGCGGGGCCAACAGGGGCGCGGGGAACTGTGTGCGGTACCTTGAGCTCTTGCTGCGTGTGAGCGGCGCGCGTGGAGTGTCGGGGGGCGCGGGGGGTGTGCAGGGGGCGGGGCCAACAGGGGCGCGGGGAACTGTGTGCGGTACCTTGAGCTCTTGCTGCGTGTGAGCGGCGCGCGTGGAGTGTCGAGGGGCGCGGGGGGTGTGCGGGGGGCGGGGCCAACAGGGGCGCGGGGAACTGTGTGCGGTACCTTGAGCTCTTGCTGCGTGTGAGCGGCGCGCGTGGAGTGTCGGGGGGCGCGGGGGGTGTGCAGGGGGCGGGGCCAACAGGGGCGCGGGGAACTGTGTGCGGTACCTTGAGCTCTTGCTGCGTGTGAGCGGCGCGCGTGGAGTGTCGAGGGGCGCGGGGGGTGTGCGGGGGGCGGGGCCAACAGGGGCGCGGGGAACTGTGTGCGGTACCTTGAGCTCTTGCTGCGTGTGAGCGGCGCGCGTGGAGTGTCGGGGGGCGCGGGGGGTGTGCAGGGGGCGGGGCCAACAGGGGCGCGGGGAACTGTGTGCGGTACCTTGAGCTCTTGCTGCGTGTGAGCGGCGCGCGTGGAGTGTCGAGGGGCGCGGGGGGTGTGCGGGGGGCGGGGCCAACAGGGGCGCGGGGAACTGTGTGCGGTACCTTGAGCTCTTGCTGCGTGTGAGCGGCGCGCGTGGAGTGTCGGGGGGCGCGGGGGGTGTGCGGGGGGCGGGGCCAACAGGGGCGCGGGGAACTGTGTGCGGTACCTTGAGCTCTTGCTGCGTGTGAGCGGCGCGCGTGGAGTGTCGGGGGGCGCGGGGGGTGTGCGGGGGCGCGGGGGGCGGGGCCAACAGGGGCGCGGGGAACTGTGTGCGGTACCTTGAGCTCTTGCTGCGTGTGAGCGGCGCGCGTGGAGTGTCGGGGGGCGCGGGGCGTGTGCGGGGGCGCGGGGGGCGGGGCCAACAGGGGCGCGGGGAGCTGTGTGCGGTACCTTGAGCTCTTGCTGCGTGTGAGCGGCGCGCGTGGAGTGTCGGGGGGCGCGGGGAGTGTGCGGGGGCGCGGGGGGCGGGGCCAACAGGGGCGCGGGGAACTGTGTGCGGTACCTTGAGCTCTTGCTGCGTGTGAGCGGCGCGCGTGGAGTGTCGGGGGGCGCGGGGGGTGTGCGGGGGGCGGGGCCAACAGGGGCGCGGGGAACTGTGTGCGGTACCTTGAGCTCTTGCTGCGTGTGAGCGGCGCGCGTGGAGTGTCGGGGGGCGCGGGGGGTGTGCGGGGGGCGGGGCCAACAGGGGCGCGGGGAGCTGTGTGCGGTACCTTGAGCTCTTGCTGCGTGTGAGCGGCGCGCGTGGAGTGTCGGGGGGCGCGGGGGGTGTGCGGGGGGCGGGGCCAGCAGGGGCGCGGGGAGCTGTGTGCGGTACCTTGAGCTCTTGCTGCGTGTGAGCGGCGCGCGTGGAGTGTCGGGGGGCGCGGGGCGTGTGCGGGGGCGCGGGGGGCGGGGCCAACAGGGGCGCGGGGAACTGTCCGCGCAGCGCACAGCGCCGCCCCGCCTCAGTCTCCAGGTAGGGCGCCGGGATGATCATGTTAGGCGACATGGATAGCACCACGTCGTCTGTCGACCATCTAGGAAAGAAAGTAGTAGTATTTATTGCATAATCAGCCTCTAATGTTCCCACTGCTGGGACACAGCCCACTCTTTCTCATACAGAAGAGGCACACTGGAAGCTCGCTGTATTGAGAATCCATAGCTATCGTTTAAGGTTGCACAAGTCAGTCATTCTTCCATACAAACGTAGTCTGGTGATTACTCGTTTGTTTGACGGTGTAGGTTCAAAATTAAAAATTGTATCAACTGGTATTTTCATTATCTAGCCCTGTATGGAAGCAGAATTGGAAAAAAAATATTGGTTTGGAAGTTATGACCGTCGAATCTTTCATATTTCAACACTAATTTTAACTCATCTTTGGGCGTAAATAAATGACCTAAGTAGTATGAAAATGGAAAAACTAAAACCATACAAGAATAGATAATTTATTCAAAAGTTAAAATATTTTTATTTTGAACAGATACATCCAATAGATTTTTCATGATACCCGTACTCCCAAAGGTCTGCATAAAGAATTTCGCGCGCCCGTTTTCGTTGTAAATCATATTGCATTTCGCTACAAGTTGCCACCCCTGTCAGTGGGGAAGAGGGGAAGCACGCGGCGCGTGAGTGTGCGCAGTGTCTGTGGGTGCACACATGCTCACTTGGTTAGCTGCCGCCCGGCACGTCATGCTGTCGTATTACGAGTATACTATTTTATAACATTGAACTCTGGCTTGAAACAACCAGTTGAACCATGGGTAAATTTACTTCTCCGTAGTACAACCAGTTGGACATCGCAGTTGTACCACGGGCCGGGAGTGGAATTTTGGATACCGATATTTCTTTATTGATAGTTTGTGTTTATTATTTTGAATTTGTTTCAAATTTTACTGACCCTGGCATTGGACTTTGGATTCCGATTTGATAGTGATTTACGGGTGGCGTTTGAATTCGATTTTATTTATTATGAATGTTAGCAGATTTCTCCCCCATTTGTGGACCAATTCTCAAAATTATTTTTTTATTTATTTTTTGTCCCATTTAAATTTGGCCAAGATCTGATGCTGATCTTCGGAGATATACAATAGAACTCTTAAAAAAATAGACGGAAATCTGTAGTCATTGTCGCTTGGATTTTTATTGTTTATGACGTAACATCACGCCTGTATGCTTTGAGGGAGTACGCAGATTTGTACAATACCCCCAGATTTCGAAAGTTAGGTACCTACCTATGTTTGCGGATGGATGGACAGAGATTTTGTTGGCATGTCAGATGTATTGTGAGAGCAATTTATGAATGTGTGAACCTTTACTTTGTTATTTTGTATATTTTAATGTTATCTCTTACTCTTTTAGTTCTAGTTTTAGTTACAGTAATTGGTTTAAATACAACCGTTGTAAGTAGATAAATAAATGTTATGTTTCATTTATAGTGGATAAGCCTGTTACCATAACATGTATTGTTAATAATGTAGGTATAATAAATATTTATGGCGACTTGTTTGGGAACGACTACCACCATCAGCCTTTTCCCAACTATGTTGGGGTCGGCTTCCAGTTTTACCGTATGCAGCTGAATACCAGTATACATGGAGTATCTGCCTATCTGACCACCACAACCCAGTTAGTAACGTGTAATACGATACCCCTTGGTAAGACTGGCAGTCAGACTTTTAGGGCCTCTGACTACCTAACGACTGTCAAAGATCTACAAATGACAGCCCGACCAACGGCATAACGTGCTTTCCGAGGCACGGAGGAAACTCGGTATGTAATGGGTGGTCACCCATCCGCAGACCAACCTAGGCAAGCACGGCTTAACCTAACGATCGACCTGAGCGGCTGTTATTATTTAGCCACGAGCTCCGCTTGTTTGGGAACGACTAAAAATGGAAAAATAAATACCTAAGTAAAAATATTTTTTGCAAAAAATAAAACAGACTTAAAAAAAAACACAAACATAAAAAACACTTTGATTGATTTGGTGTTTTTGTCACCGGCTTCTGAAGCAAAAGTTATTTTTCACCTTTTTGTGTTTTTCTTTTTTTTAATTCTGTGATAATTTCTAAACTATTCAATCAAATGTTAAGCTGTAAAAGACAATTTTAATCTAAATTCAATTGTCAAGATAATGGACATACTTATTTGGATAAGGATTAATACTGCAAATAAGGTAGGTAGGTACCTACGTTGTCCTCGAAGCGGCGATCGGCGGCGGCGACCTCTCGCGTCCGGCCCTGGTGCAAGCCATGGTCCGGAGCGAGACGGAATGGGACGCCGTCACCTCCTTCTGCGAAGCAGTAATGCTAGAGAAGGAGGTGGCGGAACGTGAGAGGGAGAGAACCTCTCAACGTCCCGGCCGCCGTGGGCGCGGGCCTGTGGACGGTGGGCTATGGGCTAGCCCGCCGTCCGTCCGTCTCATGACGACAGGCCGTGTCGACGGCGCGTTCGTGTTCCACGCGCGCCTCAAAGAGAGTCAGCAAAAGGGAAGGGGTCCGTAAGGACCGATGCCTGCCGGGGTTGCGGGACTGTTCGAAAGAGATACCGTGGCCCCGGAACACAAAGGGCGATGAAGGAACATGGATGGGTTTTAGTCAGTAAAAGTCTGACACTCCCTCCTGCTCCGCCCAGAGCGGGAGGAGTTATTTGATGATTTCCCATCCAAAAAAAAAAAAAAGGTAGGTACCTACGTCATATTTTTAAATAAAATTTCAAAGATAAAAATGGTTACTTAGGTACCTACTTTACTCTTTGTCTGGATAGAAGGTCAACCTATTCATACACGAAATATTTTCAGAGAATCATCCAACAGCTATAACGAAGCCATAGCAACGAAATATTTTTTTTACTGAGTAGGTAGGTAAGTACCTATATTTAAAAAATCTCTACTTGACCCACACAATAAATAGGTACTGGCTCCATATTTTAACAACATCCATTACGCTAGTTTACTACAATACTACGTAAGCGGCACAATGCCTATTGTTGATAAATGTATAATAAGACAATATTACAGACCGCTATTGTTAATAAATAAACAGCCAATAAACAATTTACAAAATAACATAATTTTTTATTTGATGAATCAATTTACAAAATAACATAATTTTTTATTTGATGAATCAACAACAAGATTCACAGTCACATCAAAGTCACGCTGTCGAAAAAGCAATTATTCTGACTCTGGCTGTACTAATCAGGAATCGCCTGTGGTTTAATTATAGGTAACTAGCTAGGCTAAGTAAATACCTAGGTATTTAACATAAGTAGTAACATAGTTGCACAACCTATAAAAACAAGTATAGAAATAAAGTCATATCAATGAAATTATTTTTTAAACTAAATAACAATATCTACCTACATTACTACCTACCTACATTTTCGCAAGCGAACTCATTGCCACGTCTCGCAAAGTCGCGGGTCTACCTATTAGGAATATTATAGGATGTATGTAGGAGCTTGTCCTTTCATAATAACAACTAAATTGGGTGCATGATAATTACGTTTCACTGAGTGATTGTCCTATGTTGTAAATTCCAACACCTATTAGTTTGAGTTTACGTTGTCCTTCAAACATAAATCGCATATACGCCAGCACGTGCCAACGATGATACTACACAATTGCACCCGCGCCGCGCGCCGCCGCTACAATGTCGTCCCGTCTTCAATGAAATTGCGCATGTATGCGTCACTCAGCGTTAGGAGTGTGTATGTGTACGCGCAGTAGCTTCCTTCTGCTCTTTACAGCGTCTATCCCTTTCGCTCGTGATGTCGGATGAAATAGCATGCATTTTAACCCCAGTGGACCAGATTAGTAGTCGTAGATTTACGAACACAGAAACCATGTTGTTGGGTCACTAGCTGAGGATTGATGTGTGATGTAAGTAGAGGACATAGCAAGGATTCGAAAATCTTGGCGAAAACTGAGACTAGTGAAATGGGGCGGTAGTTCTGCACGTCACCAGTATCTCCTTTTTTGTAAATCGGTACAACATTTGCTATTTTCCATTCCGTAGGAAATTGTGATGTCGCGATCGAATAATTATATATTTGTCGGGGTTTGTCAGGAATTTATTTCGCTAAGTTCGAGCTTATGTGGGCAGAACACGGGTTTCGTGCTATGAAAACACATTGGATGCGAAACACTATTTTATTTCGCATTGCTCGGTTCGGGTAGGTTGTTTCCATGGAGAAGAACCGGCAAGAAACTCCATGGTTACTCTTTTCAAAAAGATACACTGAGTCTAACAAATAAACTTGACATTACACTTTCACACATTAACACTAGGCACAATGAATCGTGTACAGTTTCAAGACGTCTTCACTCCGCTGCGGTCAGACCCAGACTGTCTGCCTCGCCGCGAGGTGTCAACATCAGGACTCTGTAAAAGCCGCCATGGTGGGGAGTAGCTCGCGTGATGTCACCACTGGCGCGCTTTCGATTCATTCACCCGTCCGTACTCATGACCGGATCCGACACGGCCATCCTGCTTGCACACGTCCTCGTGTGATGTTTACTCTGCAAGCAAAAAGTCCACGACAGAAATTTGTTCCACTCGGTCACTCCTGACCAAACTCATAACATCACATCTGTAATCCCCAAAGGGTTTAACAGAGGTGTACTTAATAGTACACTTACAGTTCGCTAGTTATCTCCAAGTCCCATGTAATAGGGGCGAGCCTATTGACATCAACCGGCGCAAATCCAGACACCGTGGCCGTTACTGAGAAATTTCGGATGGAAAAACTCAATAACACTTTGCCCGACCTGGGAATCGAACCCAGGACCTCGTGCTCAGCAGTCACGCTTGCCATCACTATACCAACGAGGCAGTTGATTAAATCAAACACAGTTAATTTGGAATAATCGAAAATGGGTCAACCCTTGGGCCATGTAACAGTCGTTCGAATCAACTTTTAGAACTCTACAGCATTAAAAACTACCAAGCTTACAGAAACCCTCGAGTAAAACCTCTAACGCTACGGCTCTCCAGCCGACCAGCAATCGCATTGCTTTCACATCCATTAAATGGATCTGCCATGTGCATCACCCAGTGACTACACAAATTAAATAAAACATAAAAAATACGTTAAATAATATGAACGCGCCGTCACGGCCGTCCTGCATTATCACGCGTCCTCGTGTGTGTGAGTCTCATCTGTAAACCAAAGACATAGCGCCTTATAGTATACTCCGTTCGGTCTCCCTGACTCATCAAATGACTCTTAAAAGACACACATAACATAGGGTCCTACACACATAATATATCACATACGTCAGTCAATGCCACACAGGCTATTTGCTGCCACACAGGCTAGTCGTTGCCACACAGGCTAGTCATTGCCACACAGGCTAGTCATTGCCACACAGGCTCGTCATTGCCACACAGGCTCGTCATTGCCACACAGGCTCGTCATTGCCACACAGGCTCGTCATTGCCACACAGGCTCGTCATTGCCACACAGGCTCGTCATTGCCACACAGGCTCGTCATTGCCACACAGGCTCGTCATTGCCACACAGGCTAGTCTTTGTCACATAGATCAAAGAGTACAATTGAACGGAAATGTAGTTACTTACCATGGCCGTCATCGGCACTATCTGTAAAGAGCAAAATTACGGTAAGTAGTACACTCAAGCTCGGCCATTCTGGCCCTATTCTTTCTTTAATCAACATCACCCAAAATGGTTGTCATTCAGACATATCTAATTATCTCATAGAGGGATAGTAATATCAATGGGTTAACACAAACATTTTGTCACACATACGGTTCGTCACACAGACTGATTGTCACACAGACAAACTGATTGTCACAAAGACTGATTGTCACACAGACTGATTGTCACACAGACTGATTGTCACACAGACTGATTGTCACACAGACTGATTGTCACACAGACTGATTGTCACACAGACTGATTGTCACACAGACTGATTGTCACACAGACAATTTGTCACATGATAGGTTAACACTGCTATATCTACTTACTTTTGCCGTCATCGGCACTTCCAGGTACTTCCAAATTAGCATTCAATTCCAACGGAACATAGCAATCTGGCATAGCACGTACACGGTCGTGAGCATAATCACACTGGCAATTACAATTTAATAATTGCAAAGTGTATCTGATGTCAGAATAATAAACTCGTCGGAAAATTAGACTTTACACGTCACTCTACATGTCACTCTACATGTCACTCTACATGTCACTCTACATGTCACTCTACATGTCACTCTACATGTCACTCTACATGTCACTCTACATGTCACTCTACATGTCACTCTACATATCACTCTACATGTCACTCTACATGTCACTCTACATGTCACTCTACATGTCACTACGCGTCACTACGCGTCACTACGCGTCACTACGCGTCACTACGCGTCACTACGCGTCACTACGCGTCACTACGCGTCACTACGCGTCACTACGCGTGTCTCTACGCGTGTCTCGGCGCGTGTCTCTGCGCGTGTCTCTACGCGTGTTTCTGCGCGTGTCTCTGCGCGTGTCTCTACACTCAATTGCCAGTCCATCGGCAAGTCACAACGTAAAATGTGAACCCATCGTCAGAAGCTAACCATCTCAGCCGCGTAAGTGCTACTCCTCGCAAAGAGTATACTGCACAGAAAAAGCAGTCAACGTGCACCTCTTACATGCTCCGGCGCTTCTGATGCGGCCACAACAATACCCAGTCCATCGGGTATGCTTTCAGTCCATCCAAAGCATTGTAGTTGTAAACAGTGGATCCATTAAAATCAAAACAATTAAAATCATCATAGTTAGTTTAGTTTAGAAAATGAGATTATAAGAAAACTCTTACTATGCTGGGTACTCAAAATGTTAAGTGGACTACTTGATATTTAACTAGTCTCGTCAGCGTTATCATTTTCGTCATGGCTAGTCTCGTCATTGTCACCTACGAGCGTGTCAACGTCAGTTATTTTTCGCAGTCTGTCATAATTGGAACTTTCAACTATATTGCGCGATGCCTGCTCTCTCATTGCAGAAGGTCCGATCAACATTGGAAAAAGTCCGATCAACATTGGAAAAGGTCCGATCAAAAAGTTACAACACAGGAATTCTCAAAAACAATTTCTCAAAAGCAAACTCAACTCATAAAACTGTCATAAGCGCTCTGTGCACCAACACAGACAGAAATCGTACCAACGGTTTCCTACAGACCCATCGCCACATGTTACTCATGAGGTGCGGTCCACCTGACCCATCGCCACATGTCACTCATGTGGTGCGGTCTAAACTTTCGAGTACGAGTGTACAAGCCTTTCTTAATCAGATTTGGTCTCACTACCACTGTCATCAACTATGACATCTAATTCTCGAGGAACTTTGTGATCGGGGATCTTTCTAACACAGGCTAAAATCTTCGAATTACCATTTACCGAACCTTTAACTACACCAGTTATAGCAACGACAGGATAAATATGCTCACTCTTAGATAGATTAAACAGAATTGGCACTCTGCTCCAGAGTCATAACAAAATGAAAACGACTCACCAAAGTACTTTCATGTTCCGGCTCGATGATGCAAAGGTCGACTCACTTCTCGACCAGTACAGCAGCACTGGACCAGCGCTGGCCTGCTGCGCAGCGACTGGCGATGTGGCCCGGCGTGCCACACTTGAAGCACATCAGTGAGCTGCTGCTGGCCTACGGTCGCCGCCCAACGCCTGTAGCAGTCGGCACAGGCAACGGCTTCTTGACGGCGGTCGTCTTCGTCCGAAAATCCGCTTGTTTGTCCTTGTTTGCCGCATGCGCGACACTTGATTGGTAGTTACGATGAAAATTTCTAACGTATCTTGTAACCGGCGTCAGTGCGCATATTTTTCTTTTGTTTGTTACTACTCACGTAAATGACGTACAACGTACACGAATTTGGCACTGAACAATTCTTTACACTGGTTTCACGACATACCACAACACTATCTTGCTATTCACTGGTTAGGTTTTAAGAATTTGTAAACGATACAAAGTCTAAACGATACAAAGTCTTTGTTTTGCGTTTCAAAAAGTAACCGTCACTGATTGTCATTGTTTTTCACATGGTAAATATCACTTGTTTACAGTCTGTTTTATTTCGGCGCTGTTGCAAGCACCATGATTACGGATAAACTAAAATTATTGCGGGTGGGTGTTTATTAGCACACTAATCGGTCTACCTTCTTTCTTGTCTGTTTTTCTCACGAACTTTTTCGGCACTTTCCGGTTTTTACACAGTTGACACTGATTGTTATTAACACTGTCCCCGCGACATGATTTCATTAGCACGATTTTATCCCAATTCTGATGTCGGGGTTTGTCAGGAATTTATTTCGCTAAGTTCGAGCTTATGTGGGCAGAACACGGGTTTCGTGCTATGAAAACACATTGGATGCGAAACACTATTTTATTTCGCATTGCTCGGTTCGGGTAGGTTGTTTCCATGGAGAAGAACCGGCAAGAAACTCCATGGTTACTCTTTTCAAAAAGATACACTGAGTCTAACAAATAAACTTGACATTACACTTTCACACATTAACACTAGGCACAATGAATCGTGTACAGTTTCAAGACGTCTTCACTCCGCTGCGGACAGACCCAGACTGTCTGCCTCGCCGCGAGGTGTCAACATCAGGACTCTGTAAAAGCCGCCATGGTGGGGAGTAGCTCGCGTGATGTCACCACTGGCGCGCTTTCGATTCATTCACCCGTCCGTACTCATGACCGGATCCGACATATTAATTTAAGTGGTAAGGCCAGGCTAGAAGCACACTTCTTTATAAATACTGGTGGCAAACCGTCTGGCCCTGCCCCTTTGCAGATGTTAATTTTTTTTAGTGCTTTAAGGACATCACGTTCCGTAAATACTACTTTGCCTAATTGATTCTGATGATACTTGGGACCTACAGCAACTACCGCCGGTGAACCAGTGGAATGAGTGAAGTTAGTGGAAAAATGCTTAGCAAAGAGGTTGCAAACTTCGTCTCCAGTGGATGCTGTTTTATTACCCAGACACATCTCCGAGGGGATGTCGTTAGACTTAGCTTTTTTCGTTTTGACGAACGACCAAAAGAGTTTTGGGTTGTTGATTCATCAAATAAAAAATTATGTTATTTTGTAAATTGTTTATTGGCTGTTTATTTATTTACAATAGCGGTCTGTAAAGCGGTGTGTGTGTCTTATTATACATTTATCAACAATAGGCATTGTGCCGCTGACGTAGTATTGTAGTAAACTAGCGTAATGGATGTTGTTAAAATATGGAGCCAGTACCTATTTATTGTGTGGGTCAAGTAGAGATTTTTTAAATATAGGTACCTACCTACTCAGTAAAAAAATATTTCGTTGCTATGGCTTCGTTATAGCTGTTGGATGATTCTCTGAAAATATTTCGTGTATGAATAGGTTGACCTTCTATCCAGACAAAGAGTAAAGTAGGTACCTAAGTAACCATTTTTATCTTGGAAATTTTATTTAAAAATATGACGTAGGTACCTACCTTATTTTTTTTTTCGGATGGGAAATCATCAAATAACTCCTCCCGCTCTGGGCGGAGCAGGAGGGAGTGTCAGACTTTTACTGACTAAAACCCATCCATGTTCCTTCATCGCCCTTTGTGTTCCGGGGCCACGGTATCTCTTTCGAACAGTCCCGCAACCCCGGCAGGCATCAGTCCTTACGGACCCCTTCCCTTTTGCTGACTCTCTTTGAGGCGCGCGTGGAACACGAACGCGCCGTCGACACGGCCTGTCGTCATGAGACGGACGGACGGCGGGCTAGCCCATAGCCCACCGTCCACAGGCCCGCGCCCACGGCGGCCGGGACGTTGAGAGGTTCTCTCCCTCTCACGTTCCGCCACCTCCTTCTCTAGCATTACTGCTTCGCAGAAGGAGGTGACGGCGTCCCGTTCCGTCTCGCTCCGGACCATGGCTTGCACCAGGGCCGGACGCGAGAGGTCGCCGCCGCCGATCGCCGCTTCGAGGACAACGTAGGTACCTATCTTATTTGCAGTATTAATCCTTATCCAAATAAGAATGTCCATTATCTTGACAATTGAATTTAGATTAAAATTGTCTTTTACAGCTTAACATTTAATTGAATAGTTTAGAAATTATCACAGAATTAAAAAAAAGAAAAACACAAAAAGGTGAAAAATAACTTTTGCTTCAGAAGCCGGTGACAAAAACACCAAATCAATCAAAGTGTTTTTTATGTTTGTGTTTTTTTTTAAGTCTGTTTTATTTTTTGCAAAAAATATTTTTACTTAGGTATTTATTTTTCCATTTTTAGTCGTTCCCAAACAAGCGGAGCTCGTGGCTAAATAATAACAGCCGCTCAGGTCGATCGTTAGGTTAAGCCGTGCTTGCTAGGTTGGTCTGCGGATGGGTGACCACCCATTACATACCGAGTTTCCTCCGTGCCTCGGAAAGCACGTTATGCCGTTGTTCGGGCTGTCATTTGTAGATCTTTGACAGTCGTTAGGTAGTCAGAGGCCCTAAAAGTCTGACTGCCAGTCTTACCAAGGGGTATCGTATTACACGTTACTAACTGGGTTGTGGTGGTCAGATAGGCAAATACTCCATGTATACTGGTATTCAGCTGCATCCGGTAAAACTGGAAGCCGACCCCAACATAGTTGGGAAAAGGCTGATGGTGGTAGTCGTTCCCAAACAAGTCGCCATAAATATTTATTATACCTACATTATTAACAATACATGTTATGGTAACAGGCTTATCCACTATAAATGAAACATAACATTTATTTATCTACTTACAACGGTTGTATTTAAACCAATTACTGTAACTAAAACTAGAACTAAAAGAGTAAGAGATAACATTAAAATATACAAAATAACAAAGTAAAGGTTCACACATTCATAAATTGCTCTCACAATACATCTGACATGCCAATAAAATCTCTGTCCATCCATCCGCAAACATAGGTAGGTACCTAACTTTCGAAATCTGGGGGTATTGTACAAATCTGCGTACTCCCTCAAAGCATACAGGCGTGATATTACGTCATAAACAATAAAAATCCAACCGACAATGACTACAGATTTCCGTCTATTTTTTTAAGAGTTCTATTGTATATCTCCGAAGATCAGCATCAGATCTTGGCCAAATTTAAATGGGACAAAAAAGAAATAAAAAAATAATTTTGAGAATCGGTCCACAAATGGGGGAGAAATCTGCTAACATTCATAATAAATAAAATCGAATTCAAACGCCACCCGTAAATCACTATCAAATCGGAATCCAAAGTCCAATGCCAGGGTCAGTAAAATTTTAAACAAATTCAAAATAATAAACACAAACTATCAATAAAGAAATATCGGTATCCAAAATTCAAGCCAGAGTTCAATGTTATAAAATAGTATACTCGTAATACGACAGCATGACGTGCCGGGCGGCAGCTAACCAAGTGAGCATGTGTGCACCCACAGACACTGCGCACACTCACGCGCTGCGTGCTTCCCCTCTTCCCCACTGACAGGGGTGGCAACTTGTAGCGAAATGCAATATGATTTACAACGAAAACGGGCGCGCGAAATTCTTTATGCAGACCTTTGGGAGTACGGGTATCATGAAAAATCTATTGGATGTATCTGTTCAAAATAAAAATATTTTAACTTTTGAATAAATTATCTATTCTTGTATGGTTTTAGTTTTTCCATTTTCATACTACTTAGGTCATTTATTTACGCCCAAAGATGAGTTAAAATTAGTGTTGAAATATGAAAGATTCGACGGTCATAACTTCCAAACCAATTTTTTTTTTCCAATTCTGCTTCCATACAGGGCTAGATAATGAAAATACCAGTTGATACAATTTGAATTTTGAACCTACACCGTCAAACAAACGAGTAATCACCAGACTACGTTTGTATGGAAGAATGACTGACTTGTGCAACCTTAAGGATTTTTTTTTCTCATACATATAACTTGTTTGTATTGATACCAGTTATTAGTTATTGATTAATACAGCTATTATGCGTGGCCGCTATTTTGACACACAAAAATGTTCCAAAACCTTTTAAAACCAACTTACCGATCGGTATGCGGATCTGCTTTCAGCTTAGCTTCCTCCTTCGGTAAGAAAACATCGTCGTCGACAGACAACGTAGCGCGCAAGGGATCACTGAAGTCCCTGATGGGAACTCCACAACTAAGCGTTTTATCACTATCTGCCTTACGGAGAAACTGCTTTGAACTCTGTAAAGGATCCTCTTCAAGCGACTTCTTATGATTAAATTCATTGTTCTTTTCATCATTTGCATTTTTGGAAGTAGCGTTTTTATCTTCACTTTTCGCAGTGTCTCTATTACTTGAATTCGTAAATATATTATCAGATCTAGAAGATTCGTTGCTGTCCGTTTCGTTACTCTTCCTCGATTCCTCGTTCACGGAATCTTTACGAATAGGAACTTCTTTTTCACTTTCATTAATTTGAGTATCATTGTTCGTAATATCATTTTTGACAGTTTCATCTTTTATTGTGTCGGTTTCATTGAGATCGTCGTCAAATGTCATTCCTGGTTCTGGTAGGATCGCTTCGATGTCTCCTAGGAATGCTTTTTCTAGCTTCCAGTTGTAACAAGCTAACAGCATGAATTTGACAACTTTCTTCACTTTGATTAGTTCCTGTAAAGATGCCCCACGTAGCAATATGCAGCAGGCTAGGTTTGGTTCCGCACATCCTTCGAGTACCATTAGTGTTTTGCTGGAATCTGTGGAAGGGAACGTTTTTGTCACCGTTGACATTTCACTTGAATTATATATGGTAGTCCGATGAAAAGGTGAAAGCTGTTCTTTGGTTAGTCTGCCACATTATCTGTCGACGTATCATGTCGTCTCAAAGTACAGTAACTTTAAATTCTGTCACAAAAAGAGTTTGAAAGTCATTTATTAAACTTAGGCTGAGAATCAGCACTTTTTGAACGTCAAAGATTGCATTTATGTCAGCTTTCCAAAATGCTCCCCATTTACGAACTTTGTCAATCTACAGAGCGGAGTCTGGTGTAGTCCTTCTTCACAGGAAATGATCAAACCGTGCACCTACATTTTGTGTATAAAGAGTACTCACAATTCTTGACGTAGAAGTTAGCGCAGGTCCCGAGGCGCGGCATGCCGACGCGCGCGTCGATGGAGGCTAGCGCGTCGGCCCGGGTGGCGCGGGCAGCGCGCGCTAGCGCTGGGCGCCGCACGTGCGCCGCCAGCGCCACGCCGGCGCGGCGCAGCGCGTCCTGCACGCCGCGCGCCGCCGCGCCGCGCACCAGCACCACGCGCGGCCGCAGCGCCGCTATGCGCGCCGCGCACCGCACCAGGTACTCGCGCTCCTAGTTATGTTATCGTCGATGGTAAAACCAGAACGTACATTTAAAAAATAAATGTTCCTGATAAATTACATAGTTGCCTATAGTTGGTGACAGTTAAGATGAGTGCAGTCATTGACCCACCTACATTTATTATTCTCATAAGGCGCTGTTAACACCAAAATCGCGCACACTGTCTATTTGTATGGGAGAAAACGAGACGTCACTATTACGAGGGACTAAATTGGATCCCGAGAGCAGCGAAGGATTCTAGAGTAGAATCCTGAGCGGAACGAGGGAAAGAACCGAAATGATTTCTTTTTTCACAAGTTGTGAAGGTACTCTACTTTTTACTGCGAGAAAATAAATAGAAGTATAGTATTTATATTTTTAATGATAACAGCCCATCGGGTCGATCTCCACGGTTAAGCCACGCTTACCAAGGTCGGAGCGAAAGAGTCTATCAGACTCGTACTGACTAAAACCATACCGGTGCAAGTGTGCAAGGGATACACTTACATCGCGAGGCAGCGGGATCTAATGCGACTTTCGCTGGACTTTCCGGACTAATCCCGAGAGAGAACCCGCTTGATCCTAAGCAAGCGCGGCTTAACCTAAAGATCGACTCGAGTCCTTGTTATTATTATACAACCGACAATTAAAACAAATATAAAATATCAAAGCCCTAAAAATAAATTTGCTCAACTGACCTGCATCAACACTGGTTCCAGCGAAGTAAGTTTGCCCTCAACTCGCTGATACGCGATAGAACAGTCTAGAAGTAATATCGTAGGGTTCGATATCTGCTGCGGCATGCCTCTGTATAAAAACAAAAATACGGGGTCAAACTAAATAGCTAGCGAAACTACAACCTTGATAAAACGAAACACAAAATGATTTGATGATTTTTTATTGAAAGGAACAGCTAGTAAATCAGTTACATTATACCTTAGAACTTACAACTAGTTTACATCGATATCCCTAATATAGCCAGTTCATGCAACATGGAGATAAATACAGTTGACTGAATTCCCTTGTATTTTTGAGTGCAAACTTCTTTAGGCACGTTGAGTAATTTTTGGGTGAAGGAAATGATTGACCGATCGTCACCTCTACTCACATCACGCTTCGTAGCACTCGTAGCTGATCCGCTACGGCGTAGCACCACATAGACGTGCGCGGGTCAAAACCGTAGCAGTGCTAAGACTGGGGCGGGGCCTGTGTACTTTTGTTTTCACTTGTATCGGCAGTCCCCAAAGACTGCCCCGACTTTTTTTTTGCGCAATTACATCAATACCCATATATTGATGTAATTGCGCAAAAAAAAAGTCTTTGTCTCCAGGTGGTGTAGATTGATGGCAATCTGAATAAACAACAATCTCACCTGTGAGCTACGTTCTTTGTGAGCACGACGCCCTGCACGACGCAGCTGTCTCTCATAGTACCGCCGGGCACCTTCTTCACTTGCACGTAGTTCCGCACGTCTATGTCATTGCTGTTCACGTCTGTACACCAATAACATCACTATTAGTATTTATACTCAGTGGGTAAAGCACGTGTAGTCAGGCGGAGGGCGTGTCGCACTCGCGCTACACACTGTCGCGTGCATCAGTAGACACAGGCAGGTGATAGTATACGTACCTAGCACGACGGTATCGGCGGCGTGCACACACAGTGGATACAGTACGTGTAGCCAGGCGGAGGGCGTGTCGCACTCGCGCTACACACTGTCGCGTGCATCAGTAGACACAGGCAGGTGATAGTATACGTACCTAGCACGATGGTATCGGCGGCGTGCACACACAGTGGATACAGTACGTGTAGCCAGGCGGAGGGCGTGTCGCACTCGCGCTACACACTGTCGCGTGCATCAGTAGACACAGGCAGGTGATAGTATACGTACCTAGCACGATGGTATCGGCGGCGTGCACACACAGTGGATACAGTACGTGTAGCCAGGCGGAGGGCGTGTCGCACTCGCGCTACACACTGTCGCGTGCATCAGTAGACACAGGCAGGTGATAGTATACGTACCTAGCACGATGGTATCGGCGGCGTGCACACACAGTGGATACAGTACGTGTAGCCAGGCGGAGGGCGTGTCGCACTCGCGCTACACACTGTCGCGTGCATCAGTAGACACAGGCAGGTGATAGTATACGTACCTAGCACGATGGTATCGGCGGCGTGCACGCACAGTGGATACAGTACGTGTAGCCAGGCGGAGGGCGTGTCGCACTCGCGCTACACACTGTCGCGTGCATCAGTAGACACAGGCAGGTGATAGTATACGTACCTAGCACGATGGTATCGGCGGCGTGCACACACAGTGGATACAGTACGTGTAGCCAGGCGGAGGGCGTGTGGCACTCGCGCTACACTCTGTCGCGTGCATCAGTAGGCACAGGCAGGTGATAGTATACGTACCTAGCACGATGGTATCGGCGGCGTGCACACACAGTGGATACAGTACGTGTAGCCAGGCGGAGGGCGTGTGGCACTCGCGCTACACTCTGTCGCGTGCATCAGTAGGCACAGGCAGGTGATAGTATACGTACCTAGCACGATGGTATCGGCGGCGTGCACACACAGTGGATACAGTACGTGTAGCCAGGCGGAGGGCGTGTGGCACTCGCGCTACACTCTGTCGCGTGCATCAGTAGGCACAGGCAGGTGATAGTATACGTACCTAGCACGATGGTATCGGCGGCGTGCACACACAGTGGATACAGTACGTGTAGCCAGGCGGAGGGCGTGTGGCACTCGCGCTACACTCTGTCGCGTGCATCAGTAGGCACAGGCAGGTGATAGTATACGTACCTAGCACGATGGTATCGGCGGCGTGCACACACAGTGGATACAGTACGTGTAGCCAGGCGGAGGGCGTGTGGCACTCGCGCTACACTCTGTCGCGTGCATCAGTAGGCACAGGCAGGTGATAGTATACGTACCTAGCACGATGGTATCGGCGGCGTGCACACACAGTGGATACAGTACGTGTAGCCAGGCGGAGGGCGTGTGGCACTCGCGCTACACTCTGTCGCGTGCATCAGTAGGCACAGGCAGGTGATAGTATACGTACCTAGCACGATGGTATCGGCGGCGTGCACACACAGTGGATACAGTACGTGTAGCCAGGCGGAGGGCGTGTGGCACTCGCGCTACACTCTGTCGCGTGCATCAGTAGGCACAGGCAGGTGATAGTATACGTACCTAGCACGATGGTATCGGCGGCGTGCACACACAGTGGATACAGTACGTGTAGCCAGGCGGAGGGCGTGTGGCACTCGCGCTACACTCTGTCGCGTGCATCAGTAGGCACAGGCAGGTGATAGTATACGTACCTAGCACGATGGTATCGGCGGCGTGCACACACAGTGGATACAGTACGTGTAGCCAGGCGGAGGGCGTGTGGCACTCGCGCTACACTCTGTCGCGTGCATCAGTAGGCACAGGCAGGTGATAGTATACGTACCTAGCACGATGGTATCGGCGGCGTGCACACACAGTGGATACAGTACGTGTAGCCAGGCGGAGGGCGTGTGGCACTCGCGCTACACTCTGTCGCGTGCATCAGTAGGCACAGGCAGGTGATAGTATACGTACCTAGCACGATGGTATCGGCGGCGTGCACACACAGTGGATACAGTACGTGTAGCCAGGCGGAGGGCGTGTGGCACTCGCGCTACACTCTGTCGCGTGCATCAGTAGGCACAGGCAGGTGATAGTATACGTACCTAGCACGATGGTATCGGCGGCGTGCACACACAGTGGATACAGTACGTGTAGCCAGGCGGAGGGCGTGTGGCACTCGCGCTACACTCTGTCGCGTGCATCAGTAGGCACAGGCAGGTGATAGTATACGTACCTAGCACGATGGTATCGGCGGCGTGCACACACAGTGGATACAGTACGTGTAGCCAGGCGGCCGGAAGGGCGTGTCGCGCGAGACACTGGCGCATCAGTAGACGCAGGTGATCTTCGCCTGACACGACGATCGCCTTGCATATGTTGCGTGCTTCTGTCGATGCTGGGTAAACCATGTTTTTTTTTCAACAAAATAAACAGAAATTGGCATAGCTCTAAAATTATGAAAACTTACGAATCTTCATCATCTTCCATTTACTCCTTTCCCTTTCATATCATTCCTCACCCTTCCCTTTTCTTTGGCCTTGCTCTGCTTCTCCATCCATCAACATTCATGTCCATTATGAAGTTGATTAAAAGTTAAATAAATATTCACCTTCATTTTGTTCTATGACAGGCGCCTCTTCTTCACTTGATGAAGATTTCTTCTCTGAAACAATAAATTCACAAATTTACTTTCGAACTTCATTTAGCTCTTATTCGACATGCGTTAAGGTATATAATCGCATGAATACCTGCTTTAGATGTTCTGATCAGTCTTGCGGAGTTCTCTCCAAGGTTGAGATCGAGGCAGTAAGATGAGACGCTCTCGACTAATCTCGTTGATTCCTCTGCTGTGGACGAATGTGAATTTTCACGATAGTTTACTTGACCATTGCTTTCTGAAAAATATCTTCATTTTAACGCTATTTACTTAATAAATGAAAGCTCGTTGTGTGCACTTTTTGTATGATTTTTTTTAAAGCTTTTATTCATCTTGCAATCTTTGTTAGTTTGTTGAAGTCAAAACTTGCAAGCTGAATTAGAACAACTTTCTCTCATTGTACGTAGTTGACATTTTATATGTTGGTTCAGTTTCGATGACAATGCAATTTTAAGATAAGCACGATCTGATTTTACACCCAGGATTGGCTCCAGATGAGAGAAATCCTCAACAGTCAACAGCGTTTTTTTAAAGATTTTTTATAAATAATTTTGTTTATAATAGTCAGATAGCTTATCTTAAATCAGAACAATGTATTCGAGCTAAGCAGAACGGTTTTTCTCGAACTATATAATTCATCTAAAGTATTTTGAACAACTCGCCAAAAAATATTGTATTTGCCAAAGAATATTGTATTTGCCAAAAAATATTGTATTTGCCAAAGAATATTGTATTTGCCAAAAAATATTGTATTTGCCAAAAAATATTGTATTTGCCAAAAAAATATTGTATTTTTTTATTATGCTAATGTTTCCTAAGAAAGTTTCCCGGTGTCTCTTATGGATGCGGTTTTCCAAATATTGTACATTTAAACAAAGTTCCTCCTCATCGCATCTGGCTGTTTGAGTGATTAATAAGGAAGGTTTAGGTGTTTAATTCATTAAAATTTCTAGTGTAAATTGGCTGAAACATGATGATAATAGACATGATGACAACTTTTGAAAAACTGTCCCATAATGTTCGGAAACGTAAATTATTTAAAATCAATTTCATATTTTGGCCACAGTTAAGGTTTAATAGTTAAAAAAGAACATTTTGGTTTTTCGATTTAAAATTCCCACCGAAACGCTCGCCAGTGTCATGGCGTCGCTGGTGACGTCACACCTGACTAGTGCAAAACGTCAACACAACAAAGCTAGAGGTTTCGTACGTCAATACATTTAAATAATTTGCGGATTGCGATTATTAAAATGAATTCGAAAAAGTACAGGTGTTGTGCGGTCCCGCAGTGCGGGAACACATCAATACAAACCCCAAATAAGTTATTTATGTCCGTAGTCCCAACTCTGGAAAGTTTGGATTTAATCCAATAACACTCGATAGATGCACAGGAATTTACAGGATGGCTCTTCGTTTCTGCGATGCATCAACATCAAAAAAGCTATGGCATGTTTACAGTCTCCTAGTGAAGCTACACAATCATGACATTCGACTGAATTTACTGTCTCTTGCTGTTCATCTATTAATAAAGTTACTGCATATAACTTAGCATGTACTTTATGTTCTGGGCAGATTTTTCTTACCACTGTGCACAGATTTTCTTCGCGTTTAAGTTGTACCTACGTAGCTTACAGTGTCATCGCCAGGTGCCCTGGAAGACCATAAATAAACAAAGAAACGAAACAAATAAACATACGGTTCAATTTAAAAACAATACTACAAAAGTGCATTTCAAAGACATACTTTTAACCTTTGCTTTTAACATACTACTAAACCTATTTGGTTTGTTATAATACTCAAAATATTGTGATTTTAAAATGATTACATAGATTACATTTATAAAATGTGTTGTAGTATTAATAAAGGTACTTGTACAATGATATTCTAATAAACAGATAGGTATGTTATAGGTACACCTACAAAACCACACACGCGAACACTTTTTATTCAGTCTACATTTCAAATGATACAAAAGGGATAGCTCGATAAAACCAATAAGAAAATTGAGACAGATAGTGTTGGTCTATGTCTGTAGTGCACGCGTCCTTGTCGTACTCACGACAAAAATGCGTTTCCCATCTCTGTCTTTTTTATCCTCCATTATCAGAATATTAGGAAAATAAATGAAAAAGAAAAATATTAATAAATCAAAGTATATTGCGTAGTTACATGTGGTATGAGATCCCTTGTCACTTTGGTATCATGATTGGTACACTTTCCGAACACGCACGATGGCATTTTTACAATTTTTATCTAAATTCGTAGCAGCGTATCGCTCGTCGCCATGCGTGTTGCAGACTAAAGGCAAAATGGGTCACTTGGCCGTTTTCGATGCAAAAAAAAACTCCCAACATCATCACATCGTAATTAGTCAATTTAGCACCGTTTGCCTTACTATAATAACCTTGTTCCATGATCCGTGTATCATAAGATAAATCACAAAACCACAGAAATTCGACCATTTGTTTACCTAAATTTCCCGCATGTTGTCAAAAGTGACGTCATGCGCTGTGATTGGTGTTCAACTTAATATGGCGAACATAGGAATTTTGTAGATTTTGATTATCGTATAATTTATCAATCCCGCTATTAATAATAAAAATAATGCGTGTTTCGTATTCCACACTTCAAGTGTTATTAAATAAATACAATATTTTAGTAATTTTCAACTACTGTCATCATGCCTATTGTTGAAGATGTCGGAAAAAATCATGCCAACTGGGAACTTAACTCTGCGAAACCGGGGTGGGTGTATCTACTTACGTGATTCATCCTCATCGGTAGCCCGCGGCGGCAGCACGATGGGCTTGTACAGGGCGTAGTCGGCGAACTGAGGCAGTTCCGTCATACAGTCCATATAGCCGGTGCTTAAGAGGTTCTGGCATACCATCGTTGCTTGCGCTCTGGAAAAGGAAACCCAGCTTATTCTAAGAGCGAAATTCACCAATAAAATTGAACGCGATCATTGCAACTAAACTGTGTTCAAGAGTTGTCAGAGTCAAAATTCCATAGCTATGTGACACTGATTTCTTGAACGCACTTTATCAAACTTTCATTGGTGTAAACGACCTGAATCACTGTTGTGAATTTCACTCATGGCTATTTCCATGATTGAAATTCACTTATAAAGGTTTTGTTATGTCTACCAACAGTAACGGAAACTGAAAGTCACTTAGAACAATGGAAAACGAACTTTCAGATTCAATCCCAAACAATTAGGTGAATTTTTCCTTATAATTTTGTGACACACCAAGTTTCGTTGCTACTTCTTATATTTTTTTATATTCCTTAAAAAAACAATATAAAAAAAACCGGCCAAGAGCGTTTCGGGCCACGCTCAGTGTAGGGTTCCGTAGTTTTCCGTTCGTCACAATAAGTGTTCCCACTTATGAGTTTAAAGGTGGGTATCCATTATGTAAAAATGCTTGCATATACGAATATACTACAAACTTAGTCAAGAAATTATTTTGTACAACTTTTTGTCTTTTTTGTACAAAAACTGTTGTTTCCATCAAGTTCAAAATTATTTTCCTAGAAAGTCCTTATAAAGTTCTACTTTTCAGATTTTTTTCATATTTTCTAAACTTATGGTTTAAAAGTTAGAAGGGCCCGGGGACACATTGTTTTTTACTTTTGGAGCGATTATTTCCTAAATTATTGACATTATCAAAAAATGATTTTAGGAAACCCCTATTCATTTTTAAATAGGTACCTTTCCAACAATATACCACACGTTAGGATTGAAATTAAAAAAAAAAACACTTCCCACTTTACATATAGGGGGGCTACCCTAATAAAACATTTTTTTCAAATTTTTATTTTACCACTTTGTCGGCGTGATTGATATACATATTGGTACCAAATTTCAGTTTTCTAGTGCTAACGGTCACAGAGATTAAGCGAGGACGGACGGACAGACATGGCGAAACTATAAGGGTTCCTAGTTGACTACGGAACCCTAAAAACATTAACAAATATAAAAAATAGTAGCCGACTGGTATCGGGAACAGGGTCCAAGCTACCGGCGGTCAGGGCTCCAGAGAGAGGAACCTCCTAACAATACGAGCTGTGTCCAGGAGTACCGCTTTCTGAATCAAGCCCTTGATCCAGCTGCCTAACGAGAGCCTCCTCAGGTATTGATCGATGCCCTTGGCAATTAAGCCCTGGGCTGATACGACTATCGGCACAATGATCGCTGAGTCCACATCCCAAATGTCGAATACCTCGCGAGCCAAGTCAAGATACTAGGTTTGCTTATCTTTCTCGGCTTTCACGAGGTTCTCATCAAGTATTTTTAGTATATTTCTTATTATTATTTTTTGAATGTGCTTTTGCTTCTCAGCTTACTGGTACTTCCAACTACATTTACGGGCCGCAAACTAAATGCAGCGTGTGGTGTGTTATGTTGAGGGTGTGTTGTGATGACTGTGATGAGGACCTATTTCGTTTTCTTCTATTTCCTTGAACTTTCTGATGATTGGCATGTATTTAAAATTGCTGCTTTTTGTATGGTAATTTAGAGCGTTTTATTATTTTTATTATTTACATTATTATTTTTATGTTTGTAAAGCGTATTCACCTCGTCTTATTGTTGGTGTTATCCATGACCCATTGATGAATGTCACAACCACGCCAAACGCCATTGTAACGGACAAGACGATACCTGAAAATAATAATAAATTATACAAGGTTAAATATTGACTAACAACACTCTGTAGATTTGATGGGTAACATTATCTAATAAAAAATACTTATTGGATAAACTATTAAAATTATTAGGATCAACAACCGCAGACAGTAGAATTACTTGGAAGTATATAGTTGCTGCGTGTAACCTGTGTTGCTGCGTGTTACTTGTGTTACTGCCTGTTACCTGTGTTGCTGCGTGTTACTTATGTTGCTGCGTGTTACCTGTGTTGCTGCATGTTACCTGTGTTGCTGCGTGTTACCTGTGTTGTTGCGTGTTACCTGTGTTGCTGCGTGTTACCAGTGTTGCTTCGTGCTACCTGTGTTGCGTGTTACTTATGTTGCTGCGCGTTACCTGTGTTGCTGCATGTTACCTGTGTTGCTGCGTGTTACCTGTGTTGTTGCGTGTTACCTATGTTGCTGCATGTTACCTGTGTTGCTGCGCGTTACCTGTGTTGTTGCGTTTTACCTGTGTTGCTGCATGTTACCTGTGTTGCTGCGTGTTACCTGTGTTGCTGCATGTTATCTGTGTTGCTGCGTGTTACTTGTGTTGCTACGTGTTTCATGTATTACTGCGTGTTACCTGTGTTGCTGCGTGGGCAGCGTGAAGGACAGCTGTCGGAACACGTCGTGCAGCGCCTCCTTTTGCGAGGTGCGCGTTTCACAACGCTCTTCCTGTTCGCGCGCGAACATGAAGTTATCGCGTAACTTGCTAGCTTGAGAGGACTTGTTCTCAGGGAACTTCACCTGGTAAAACAGGAGTACTTTTTTATTATTTGTCACCTTACTTGGTTAAATTCGGGGGATAATCATAGAAATATAAAAAACAGGGGAAAATTGTTGCTTTGAAAGTAAGTCGTGTTTGCTGATGGAATTTCCCATGGGGTACACAGTTTATAGAGGCCATAAAAGGTTGTAGGGTAATACAAACCTGTAAATTTTCCTGTAAGGTTCTCAGATCTGGCGGAATCTCGCCCGTCATATCATTCTCTTTGAGATAACTCAGTACTACATTGCAACAATAATTGCATACACGTAGTCCGCCGGCGCAACCGAATATGTGTCCTGAAGCATGGAAATATAATTTTATTTTTATTTGCGAGTAATTTACTATACCTAAGAGTCTTAGGTCTTAAGCTAAGACCTAGGACATTATGATAAGCTTCACAATGAACAATGAATAAATGTGCTCACTTACTGCCCCACACTTTATAATATGAATGTTACAATGATACGAAAAGAAGAAGTAGCATAATTTATTATATGTATTTACCTGGGACTCGTTGGCTGCAGCATCTGGAACAGAATATCTGCCCACACACACGGCAGTGGTGTCTCCTTCTCAGCGTACTGAACCGCGTCGCACATTCATAGCACTCACGAGATATATCATCAGGCATCCAGTAGCGGGCCAGTTCAGTATCAGCGTACTTTGTACCACCCTGAAAATAAATCTATTATTTACATAAATACTATTGTATTACTAACACATTTTTTTAAGGACTACATAAATCACTGTGCATAAAAGAAAGACCAATAATTTGGTCCATAACTAAAATATGAAAACGCTACATTAAGTATACAAAGTTCAGATATTTAAACAGTTAACTTATTCAAGGTCAATTTTCTAAATGCATCATGGATAAGATAGGTAGTCAAATATCAAACATTAAGCATACTTAGCTACTGTAGATTCCTAATCAGTGTTTTTTAATAAAATTTTGCTTTGTATTTTTATTCCGAATTCAAAACAAATCAATAAAATTACACATTAAAGCCTGAATTACTAGGCTAAATAATAGTTATGTTCTACTTACGCCAGATCCCATGGCAATGAGACTGCTTATTCTTCTAAGGACGTTGGGCAAACTTCGTCCCTCTAATTCAACAGCATAGGACCCAGTCTCCGGCTTCCCATCATCACAATCTTGCTTCTCAACGTCAGCGAGAGGGGCGTCTTTGCCGTCGCTCATCGCTCTATTTTGCAAACTATCTGCGCTCTCACTTGGCGAAAACATTGGAAATTTCCATAATTTATTAAAGAACGTTGAGACACCGCTCTGAGCGGACTCTGGTTCGTAACGAGGGAATTCTGTAATTTGAGATGTATCATATTTATCCATAATCAGGAGACTGTTGTTGAATATTTAGTGATAAACATTTAAATTAATTAAATGTTTTTTTTTTTTTTTTTTTTCCTTTTATGGCAATTTGCCGAAGACTACGGCAATTTCTGCCAGTGTCGCGTAGTGGCTATACATGGGTATTATAATTAATTAATTAATATTTACAGAGAGAATATGAACTTAAACTTTTTGTGGCAATCCTTTTAGCCCTGAAACAAACATAAAACATAGGAGTTAGTAATAGTTAGTAGCTTAAAATATATATAGTCGTATCTATACACTATATTTAATAACTTTTAGATGTCTGAATATTATAGTTTAATATTGTTATTGGAAATAAATTTAATAAAAGCACGTATAATTTGGGGATTAGGGAAAAATGAGAGGAGGTGACGGACATTAATGGGTTTTTGGATGTTCAATTTTGTAATAACTTTATCAAAAGAGGAAACATTATTCAAAGGGCAATTTAAAAATATATGATCTAACGTACCATCATCTAGACCACACTCACACAAAGAACTGTCGCGGACCCTAATTTTATGGAGAAAAACTGGGGTACAGCAGTGACCAATACGGATTCTGCATATAACGGATGTGACGGTTTTGGATGTTTCTTTGTATTTATAAAACCAAGGCTTGGGGGAAATGGCTGGTTGAATAGATGCAAACAAGCTAGCTTTTGACTTGGAGGATTGAGACCAGTGGTCTTGCCATGATTTAAAAAGATCTACTTTGGCCTTGTGAATCAAGTCATAGACCTGAACAGCATAATGTTTTTTATCTGCCAAATTGCTGCTGACCGCATTCTTAGCTGCAATATCTACCAGCTCATTGCCCCTAATATTCATATGACTAGGAATCCATACCAATATTATCTCAATGTTTTTTTTAAAACAAGAATGTAGGACAGTTTTGATTTCAACTATAATTGGGCTGCGTAGGTTATCTTTAAATGAATTTTTAACTATTGCCTCCAGAGCACTCCTAGAATCAGAAAAGATGACCGCTTTTGAAATACCTGAATGAGAGGAAATAAATAAACACGCCTCCAAAATTCCAATGCACTCCCCGGTAAAAACCGAAGACTCGGGAGGGCACTGGAACTGAAGGAATATCTGGGAGTTGGAATTATATACAGCAATGCCTGTTTTACCGTCGGGGGTCAATTTAGAAGCGTCCGTATAAAATTTGTAGTGATCAGGCCAGTTGTTATTAACAGTCGAAAGAAAATGGTCATTAGCATTGGTGGTATCCTTATTTATTCCAATGTATGTGATCTTTGGAACAAAATTTAGAATTTCATATGGACATGTGTAGAGTGGGAATTTATTACACTGGGGAATGGGACAATTATCTTCCATATTCCGGATATTCCTAAATGAATTAAGGATCAAAGGGGGGTCTTTATGTTTCCAATAATCGCTTTGTCTACATAGATTATCTAGTGTGGAAAGCTTAGAAAGAACTATGTGATCACTAAGAAGATATGCCTTGTACAAATATTTATCGGCTAGGTATTGTCTACGGAGAAGAAGGGGAGGGTCGCCACTCTCAACTTGCAGTGCGTTGGTAGGAGTTGATCTCATACACCCTAGTACAATGCGGAGGGATTTCGACTGAATGGTTTCCAGCTTGGCCAATGCAACCTTACCACAGGGTTCCAGGAGGAAAGCCCCATAGTCAAGTAAACTTCTTATCGTAGCATTGTATATGAGTTTGAGAGTAAAGGGATGAGCACCCCACCAAACACCCGCTAGAGCACGTAGCATATTAAGGTTCTTCTCACATTTATTGATTATATAATTGAGATGAAAGACACCAGATAATTTACAGTCCAAAATTACCCCAAGGAATTTCACATTATCCTCGACATTGATCAGGGATCCTTCAATTTCAAGGTGGACACTTGGCGTTAAACGTTTACGTGAGAAAACTACAACGGAGCTTTTAGGAGCTGACAAGGTAAGTCCATGAGAGATTAACCACTGGTTTAGGGAGTTCAGGGATATTTGCATGGATTCCGTAGCAATTTCCACAGACGAGGTAGGAATATATAAGCATAGGTCATCTGCGTATTGTAAAATCTGGCAGTCGTTATTAAGGGACTTGTGAAGATCAGAGGTGTAAATACTGTATAAAAGAGGACTTAGTACTGAACCCTGGGGTAACCCACGCCAAACAGTTCTGGGGTCATATGATTCACCTGGAATATGGAGTTTAATGCTGCGTCCAGCAAGCAAGTTACAGATACAGTTGAGTATCTTTACCGGAATACTCAGCTGGCGTAATTTACTTCTGAGTACGGAAAGAAGGACACTGTCGTACGCTGCTGAAATGTCAAGAAAGACCGCTAGAACTGAATCACTTTTGCTGAAGGCAATCCGGACATCGGTCATAAATATACCAATGCTATCCGTTGTGCTAGCACCCTTTCGGAAACCAAATTGAGTTTTTGCTAGAAGGCCTCGGCTTTCAACAAACCACTCCAACCTGTTTTTTAGAAGGTGTTCCAGGATTTTACCTATAACAGGAGATAGAGCAATGGGTCGAAAGTTTTCAGGGCAATCAGGAGTTTTCCCTGGTTTTAGGATGGGAATTATTAGTTGCGTTTTCCAGGCGTCAGGGATATGGGAGAGAATAAAACATGCGTTGATTATAGTTAAAAGGTATTGGCGACTGCGGGACCCCAATTTTTTAAAAAACGAATATGGATGGCCATCTATGCCTGGGGCGGAATCGTGAACGTGTTTGAGGACTGCATCCAGTTCGCTTAGCGAGAAGGGAGAATCTAAGGGGTCATTGGAAATTTCGCCCCCCCCAGAAGGAGAGGGGCATTCTCCCAAAAAGGGAGCGGAAGGGGGAGCAAGTTTCATCAGGAAAGGTTCTGCAATGTCGCCAGGCATAGATGAGGAGTTTCGGACGGAGCAGCCACGTTTAAAACGTTTGAAATTTTGCCAAACAAGAGAGGAAGGGGTTGAAGGGGAAAGTGAAGTGCAGAATTTCTTCCATCCTTCATATTTTTTTTTTTTTAATAGACGCCTGGATCTCGCACCAATCCGGTTGTACTCAATCAGGTTTTCAGCAGTCATATTTTCAGCATAATTAAGTTCGGCTTCATTTCTGGATTTAACCATGCTGGTACATTCCCGATCCCACCAGGGAGGGGATGATATTTTTCCGGAGGCTGAATTTTTAAGCGGTATGCTGTCGTCTGCGGCAGAAGAAATTGCACCGGAAAATTTGAATATACAGTCCTCTAAGTTGGCTGGGGAAACCTGAGGCAAAGTGGAAATTATATCCTCAAGAGTTTGAGTGTATAATTCCCAATCCGCGCCAGTAAGCCTATATTTTAAAAGAGGAGGGTTGTCCCTATGAGGTAAGGACCTATTGACCAGAGTAGTGCATATTGGGTAGTGGTCACTACCATACGTGAGGTTAAGTCGCTTCCACTCCAACTGGGCGGACAAACTAGCTGAACACAGGGTAAGGTCTACACAGCTTCTACTCTGGCCAGGTCTAGGCAGGCGAGTGACGGAACCATCGTTGACAACACATAAACCCAAGTCTTCCAACAGATCAACCAACTCAAAACCAGGGGGATCAGAATGGTCAGAGCCCCACAGGGAATGATGACAATTAAAATCTCCCAAAATTATAACAGGATTCAGTGAGGAACATATGTTATGAATGTATTGAAAGCAGGAGGGATTGGGGGAGGGAATATAGACAGATATAAAATTAATGCCAAGGATATTAACACCTACAGCATTAATCTCATCTCCGTGGGGAGGAAGGGATAGAGGGGAGGAAGGAAGAAGATTGGTCACCAGCATAGCAGCCCCGCCATAACCGTCAGAGCGGTCATCCCGGAGAGTGCTATAGCCAGGGAAATTAAATTGGAGTCGTGGAGTTAACCACGATTCTGAGATTGCAAAAATTGCAGGTTTATACAAATTAATAAGGTGGCAGATTTCATGTTTTTTGGGTAGTGCACTTCTGGTGTTCCACTGCATGAGATGGAATGTTACGGTTTTTAATTTTATTGACTATGTTGTCGGCTACGTGGTCTGGTAATGAGTAATTTGAAAGTAAGGTGGAAAGCAGAGTAATAATAGTGTTGATAGTCTCTTCATTCTCATTATGAGTCGGAGGGTGGACCATCAGAGCACAACCATTAGGAGAGGGGGGGAAAGAATAACTGTTAATAATATCCTGATGGGCCCTACGGTCATAACCAGGATGGGGGGGTGTGTGGGGCTTTGGACGGGTAATCACAAATTTTTTGCTGGAGGAAGAAGTAGGGGGTTGGGAATGGGAGGTATAATTAGGAATTGGGAGACGGGGGGGACGGGGATCATGGTTAAGAGTCTGGTGGATAGTCAGTGCAGGAGGGGCTGATGCCGTAATGTCTGCAAAAGATCGGTAGGAGGGGGCGTGACGTTTGGCTGCTTCAGAATAAGATACATTATCCTTAGCCATGGTGGACTTGATGTTCCGCTGACGCAGGTATTCTGGGCATTGACGACTGTTCGCAGAGTGGGCACCCGTACAATAAAAGCACTTAGGCTCTTCAATGGAACACCCGTCCCCAAAGTGGTCACCACCACAGCGGTAACACCGTGGCTTTGACCGGCATTGAGTCCTGGTGTGTCCGAATTTGCAGCATCCGAAACACTGGACAGTGGGAAAATTATAAATCTCCACTGGAAGGGAATTAAAACAGCAAAAAACTCGATCCGGGAGGCTCTGACCATCAAATGTGATTACTACGCTCGATGTGGCAATCCATTCCGTTTTCCCATCATTGTTAACTCTGCGGTTCAATCTCCTCACTTTCAACACCTTGCCAAGTGGGGACTTCAGGGCATCCAAGACTTCAATGTCAGTCCAATCAGTAGGGACGCCCCTCACAACACCCATCCTGGTGATGTTGAATGTGGGTATTGTTAAAGTGAAGCCTTTTTGTTTTATTGACTCATTGTCGATAAATGCATTGGCATCTTCCGGGCCCTTGAACTCTACTGATACCCTGTTTCTTCCTATTCTCTTTATACCCCCATCTACAATATTCACAACATTCAGTTTCTGTAATAATTGACCGAATTTTATGGGGTGGAGGGTAGTGCCAGAGGCTGGATCGGATTCGAAAAGAGATGCGTAGACTAAAAATGGATGTCTATCTAAATGTGAGTACTTGGTGCGTGAGATCAATGACGGAGCCGTGACCCGGTCGCGTTTAGTCGCTGAAGCATTTTCGTCCGTGACATTCGTAGAGTCACTGTGGAGATGATTTTCAATGCGTTTCCTTTTTTGAGAAGCTACTTCAACTTCCATTGTCTCAAATTGAGACAGTGGAGCCGTCAGAACAGGCGCATGTGAAAACAAATCTTGGGATTGTAGCTGAGCGGGGTGGGGGGGGTCCGGCGGGCGGCCAGGAGACCGCTCGTCATCCGCCATTGTCAGTCAGCATAGGGCAGAAGAATATTAAATAGAATAAAAACTTACCAAATGTAAGATCACGTACACAAACAAAAACAAACACAGGACGAGCACAAACACGTAAAATACACCCAAAAACCACCAAAAAAAGCAGAGAAAGAGCCAAAAATCAGTGAGAGCACCAAAACAACATGTACTCGCCACAAACGCCTTTTGACCTGATCTTCAATTAAATGTTTAATGCTTTGTAATTTGTATGTGTCAACAATAGTAGCTGACAGCTGACAGACACTGTGACATAGCGATGCGCGATGGCGAGAGGTTTTATTCGATTGTTTCGATTGTTCGAACATCTCGATGGTTCTCGATTGTTTCGACTTGGGCTCGAGTCCGACTCGGTCTGTTATTGCGACTGGCGCATCGCGCGTTCATTCGAGAGTTGTTCCTCGATGGTTTAGAGTTTCGCGAGTTCTTGACTTGCGTTGTTATGCGAATTCAAACTGCCTAATTCTTTCAACAAGAGCAATTTAAAATAATCAAAACCTCTAAAATAGAAGTAGTTAAACTTTACGTACGAATACTTAAATAGCTCGAGTCTAGCACACTCTCGCCTTACATGCACTTCGGCTCGATGCATTCAATCGACTGACCCTGGTGATCGATCGAGACTCGTTAGAGTGACTGATTCGAAAACTAGCAGTCGATTGCGTTGACTCGAAACAATCGAAAAACATCTCGATTGTTTTGAAAAACGGCGAGTCGATGGTCGACTCGATGGTTTACTTTAGCGACTCCGATTCTTTCGATTGTTAAAACATCTCGGAATCGCCCATCGCTACTGTGACACAACAAGAATGACATTGACATGGGCTTCAAATTCAGCTCGTTTAGTCAGCTGAAGATAGAGGTGGGATTACAACCCAATTATTCCTTCATCCAACCCAACAGTTGTCGAGGTGAAAGCGCCAGGATAGCCAGCGAAATTCCTTTTTTTTTACGTTTTTTGCAATTTGTAGGTCAGTGTCTGGCTGTATTTTGAACAAATGAATGACTGGCTATTTCATGAAAAAGTCATTCAACGGGATTACACTTGAAATTATTAATCCAATGATTTTAATGATGGTATCTCTATTAAAATAAAGATAATCTATACTTAATATTATAAAGAGGTAACATTAGTTTGTAATTTTGTATTATGGGGTAGTCTCCGGAAGTAATAAACCGATTTCAATTCTTTCACTTCATCAAGTGACTCGAAAGTGTGTCAGTGGTTTCCGTCGCGGTTTTTGTCACTATCACAACACGAGTTGACATTGATGGACTTACCCTTCTGCTACTTGCATACATTCCTTGCCCACTCAACTCTAGATCTTATTCTTCTATGTGGGGCATACATAGTATTTTTTTGTACATATATAGGAAACGTGAACAACGACGGTGCTGCCAACTGGCGTCGCCAATCCGAATCTTGTGCTCTATTAATGCTTGACTTGACATTGACTTTTATAACAAGTAAACAGAATTAATTATAGAGTCTCAGTCAACTAGTGTCTGGTTTTCAGCAGTACCATGACACTCATGACTGAAACGAATAATTTGAACTAGAAGCAGAATAATTGTGCAAGGCACATAACACCAAGCCAGCAAAGAGATCACTAACACCAATAACCTATTCAATGAGGTGATTGATGGTGTATCCGGACTGGAGTGCGAGCAGCCCACAATTTGAACCCCACCCAAAGTAATATCATAGTGTATTCTGATGGACTAGGAACCGGTTTTGGATCATCAACCGTTCTAAACATAGTGTTGGTAGTACGTAATAATTAGTAGTAGTATGTAGTATAATTCAAAAAAATAAAGTTAGTACAGCATTATTATTTGTCTTTTTTTCAACATGTTTCACAAAACAAATATACAACATGTAGAAAAGTGAAGTTAGAGTAAGGCCCAGCACACACCGCTGGAGGCGCGGCTTAACTACCTTGACATACGGTAAATATATAAGATATAGGCGCACACGGTGCTCAGAGCGCCCTCAAGCTACTACAAGAAAATGCGCGTGACTGCTCCAGTCGCCGCCGTGCTGCTCTGCGCTCCGCCGCCACACCACGAGAGCGAGTTGTCCGTACAAAATATCGAACAGCACTATTAATGGGCGCGCTCGGAGTAGCTGCGCGCCGCTCCGCTCATGGGTTCTCAGCGCCGCTCGGGTCCCGCTGATCCGCCAGTGCGTTTTAAGGAAATCCAGCGGTGTGTGCTGGGCCTAAAAGTATTACGAGCTATTAGTAAAACTATCTATCTATAGTTAATTAATTAAGCCTTTTCATTTATAACTGTACAAGGATCTTTTGGCGCGTGGCTGAAATCAGAACTAACGATATCATTCCGATTAGTTTAAAAACTAATATTAAAAATAAATATTTTAGAACATCACAAGCTATTTATACAATAAAACAACAAAAGACAATGTTTGCACAGAAATTGGCATCGGTGTTTATCACAAAACCTTATAAAACACTACCTATGAGTAACGTCTATCACGATAGGAACTTCACACTCAGTTGTCATCAATTTGATGTCCATTATGCTTACGTAATCGCAATATTAAAAGTATCGATACGAAAGCATCTGTCAAAATGAGTTACGGTGACTAACAGCCACGATGTTCACCAATGACGTCATATTTGATCGCAATTGGTTATACATAATACGAAACTAACCTTTTGACAGTTAATTGATATACACTGAGCCCAGTTACTATCAATTCGAGCTGTCAACAAAGATACATAATAGCCCTGCCGCAGGGCTATTATGTATCAACCATTTAAACTTCACCATAGACGTGTTCTACTAGACCGCAATAAAGTTCACACCGAATATCCCTCAACAGTTAATCAAAGACTCCACATGTACTCAGAATATAAACATGGTTATACCCACAATAATGTTTTTAGTTGGCTGCACTCCTTTGGTTTTTTATGTTTTGTATCTAAATGCTACGGACTGCATTTTATTGATTGCTTCATCAAATGATTGTGAACTAATTGATTTATTAGAGCCTGGAGATACTGTTCTCGCTGATAAAGGATTCCCTTCCATTATAACAGGTGTTGAAAATAAGAAAGCTATCTTAGATAGGCCAGCCACCATGTCTTCATACACCACAATTTTCATCAGAAAGTAAACGAACGATATAAAATTCATATTATTAAACATTTATATTACGCTGACGATCGTTATTGATAGACCGGAACTCATATTTTATACCTTTTAGCATATTCAAAAATAATATAATTGAAGAGACAATTTTGTTTTAAGTAAATTGAATGCACGATGAGAAGTGATAAGTTTCCTTTTCTGTCCGCATAGTGTCTCTTTTGTCGATTAGTGCTGCCACCTATAGTTCCTGCACGTTGTGGCCCTGTGATGACCCTCTAATTAATGCAAAAAAGGCTAATGCCATACTATTTTTTGACGGTTACCTCAAATTGACAAAGCAATGACACATTGACACCAATGACACCACTGACGAATGACACCGACAATTGTATTTGACTTTGACAATTGAATGAAATTGTCTGATTGATTGTCAATTTCCTTTCTTGCTGGCTGCGAGGTATCGCAAGTCAACAGTGAAAATCAGTTTTTCTTTCATTATTTGAATAAACATTTATTAAAACAATGGGAGAAGTGTCGCTGGAAACTGCGGCTTACGCTAAAATCATCTTACACGCTGCTAAATACCCGCACTGTGCTGTAAATGGTGTTCTTTTAGCGGATGCCACAAAAATCCGAGATGGAGCTAAGAATCAGGATTTGGATATCGTGGACACAATTCCGCTGTTCCACCACAGCCATTACTTGTCTCCAATGGCAGAGATAGCTCTTACACAGGTAATTATACCAAGCAAACTATTTAGTTTAAACACACATTCTATCTATCTATCTATCATGGGGTTTTGGTTTCCGCACTTAGTCCTTAAAGTGGACCATTGTGCGTGAGCCGTGGTGGCCGTTTACTCCAACCAGCCCACCTCCCTCCAGAAGCAGATCAAACTTCCCGGTCTTCTCAGGGCGTCCGCAAGGGATCTTGGTGTACCCAAGGTCTCCTCGCGAATCTTGGTAACGCCAGTGCACTCAAGGAGCACATGGGCCACCGTTTCCTCCGCCTCCATGCACGCTCTGCATAGAGGACTGTCAGTGATTCCTAGGGTGTGGAAGTGTTTATTTAGTGAACAGTGTCCAGTGATGGTCCCCGCCACCAGTCGTAGGCTATCTCTGTCCAGGCGCAGAAGGCGCCTGGTCAGCTTTGTGTCAAGGGATGGCATGGCTTCCTTGGATTGCCTACACCCTGGTGCCGAGGTCCACCATTTCTCCGCTTGTATTCGAGTGTGTTCCCTTAACCAGCTTCTTAGTTGCTTGAAGGGAATAGGCACAATGGGCTCGGGTCCGCAGGGTTTTGTGCTGGATCCTCTTCTGGCAAGCTCATCAGCCGCATCGTTCCCAAGTGATCCACTGTGACCTTTGATCCATTGTAGTGTTACCGTGTTATGGTTTAGTACCGTGATTCGTTCTAGGGCATTGTGGCATTCTAGTATCAGTCTCGACGTTATCTGAGTACTCTTTAAGGATTGAAGGACTGAGGCACTGTCGGATATTATTCGAATATTGGTATCCGTAACCTCCCTGGCCTCTATAGCGTGTGCCGCTTGGATGATACCCACACACTCTGCCTGGTAAACAGAGTTGAGTATTCCAAGGGGTTTGGCTATTTTAATGTTTAGGTCGTCGGAGAACACCCCGAGACCTGTCCCGTCGTCGGTTTTTGATCCATCAGTGTAGATTCTTAGCTCGTTCGTACCTGAGTAGTCATACAACTCCGCTGTGAGCTCTATGTTGTAGTGTTTTTGGAAGCAGTGGGTCTTCAGGATTCTGTCGCTGGGTGATGCCATCATGGGCTGTTGTTTGATAGCATCTGCTCTGATGCGTGTGTGTTTGATTCTGGAATCGTTACTTAGGGTGCCATATACAATAAACACACATTTGTGATAGGTTAGTTTATGATTTTGTATGACAAATTTATTGATGTTTGGACTGTTTGGTACAGTGATTATGGTTCGGTGTTCTACCACATTGCTTATTGTATCATTATTACCTAAAAACAAGTATTACATATTTATATGTCAGTGACTCAGTGCTTGCTTGTAAGAATTTGTAAACTTTGGGTTGAAAAATTATTCTAAAAATGTTCTAAAAATGATGTAATTAGACTTTAAACAAATGTATGCTTTCCTGTGTCTGAAGTCATTCCATCACCCCTTCGATGACACTGCTGAAATAAAGCTTCTCTTGTACTTACATTATATCATTGTTTCCAAAGATCGAGACTGTGGCTCAGACAGACAACCGTGTGATAGCTGGTTACTATGCAGCCTGTGAGAACTTCAAAGACAACACCGTTGAGAAGTGCCCTGGCCAGAAGATTGCAGAAAAAATTGTAGAGCACTTCCCTTCTGCTGTTTTTGTTGTGGTAAGAACTATTTCAAAAGTCACATATAAATACAGGGGGTCTAAAATGGCCGCTTTATCAGAATCATAATATGAGTCACGTTAAAAAAATTTAATTCTCCATTCAGTCCATTTTAAGAATTCTAAATTTTTAACTTTATTCATATTACGACTCTGATAGAGCGGCCATTTTAGGCCCGCTAATCTGTTATAAAAATTCATCAAGGTTTGTCAAAATACTAATCTCTGCAAAACTGGATTGACACTTCTCTTTTAATTATTGACAATCTAGATGTGGATTGCAAGGGCTGATTTGACCAGTGAAGATGCGTTTTGTATTTGCATTCCGTCTCACTAAAAACACACCAATAAAATTTTAAAGTGTAAAATAAGTATTGTATTAGAAAGTTATACAAGTGTACCACAATGTTTATATGGGCCAATACAAGGCATTTTTAAAGAACAAAAACAGTTTTGAATTTCTGGCATATTCCCTAGTCTTAGGATTGTGCTGACATTTGAACACTTCTACCCTTTTCTCCTCAGGTGGATAATAAGCGGATGATGCAGCACCTGGACACACCTGCTATCAAGTTACACAAGCACTCCGATGGAAAGTGGAAGCCCAAAGATGCTAACAAAGTGATGTTCCGTAAGTATTTTTTCATAAATGTTTTACATGTTTGATTTGGATGAATTAGATTCAAAGAGACAGGAAAAAAAATACAGTGGAGGAAAACATTGTGAGGAAACCAGCATATCAACAACAACAAGAACAGCCCATAACGTCCACTGCTGGACATAAGCCTCTCCCATGATGGGAGGAATTTGCCGTAATCTCCACACTTGGCAGGCGGATTGGAGGTCGCAGTGATGAAAGACTACCAGCATATCATTGAACTAAAAATCCACAAGACATCTCTAGATAAGTGTGTTGCTGTCTCTCTAACATAGAGGAGGCCTCCTGTGTCTCTGCAGTGGATGACATAGACCGTAGTATTATGATATATTTTCCACAGATCTTATTAATTGCATACTTATAATTTCCATTTTCTATCATCTTTTACAGAAACTCCATATGTCTTAGAGACCGTATCGCACTTGCTGCAACGAGGCGTCCAAAAAGATCTTGTAGACTTCGACAACTACTTAGATGATCTGTCACAAGACTGGACCAACCTTGGCATAGAGAAACTGATTGCAAGCATCAATGCTTCAAACACAATTGATTGTAAGGAGGATGAGAAACTATTCCGATAATGTTGAGGGGATATTTAGGAAGTATAACATACAATGTAAGCTATACTTAACAGCATTCAACCAAAAGTGGTAAGCGTACAATCTAGAATACAGACTGACCAAGAATCCGCTACGGGCCGTCACGGCACGCTGTCTGCAGTCTTACCACGCGGTGGAGGTCTTAGTTCGATAGTGTATGTGATGGTTTAGTTTACAGTGTGGTGTTAGAGTAATTTATTATACATATTATGTTATTTGATTATACGAATTTTATGTTTAACATGTGTTATGGATTGTTATAGGATGCATTTACATTTTGTAGTCAGGCATTTAATGACCCAATTTTTGACACTATTCTTTCAAAATCAGTGTTCAAAATTTCGATATTGCCTGAAAACTATTTTTGGTTTCCCATCGTTTTTCCCCTCGAAAACACATTGATAAGTTTCATCAGCATAATTTATTTCAAGGTACTGTTATTCAATTTACCTATGCAGGTGTTATGGTGGGAAACACAGTCAACATTTTTGAAAATTATAATAAAGCTCTGGCCAAACTGAGGCGAAAACGGAAAAGATGGTAGGTGAAATTGTGGCTTGGCGTGAAAAACGACTGCTCGCACCAGTTTGAACACCTTCTTACAGTACAGTTAGTTGACCCAATCGGCGAGAGTCTCGCATCCCACAGAGGGTTCGCTTCAGTGTGGCTGGAGCTATGCAGGGAAAGCAAACAGATTTATAATAATCATTTTGTACAAATGTGTTTGAAACCTTGATATTATAGGTGTAGATACTGTTGTGCACAAACTAAACTTAATTTACGCTATTGCTATCTTTTTCTCTATTAAAACGAGATAGAGACGGACGTAATTTAGAGCTGTCAAATTTAATTAGAATAATAATATAATACCAATGAAGGGTGCACGTAAAAACATGTCGACTAAAAACAGGGTGAAGCGAAGCGCATAAACTAGTTTGACATCTTAGTTCATAGCTATACCCGTCCTTTTCTCGCACTGCCTTTTAGTAAAAGATAGCAATAGCCTAAATTAAGTTTAGTTTGTGCACAACCAGAATCGACACCATTGTCAGTTATTTATATTCATTCCTTAGTCTAAGTGATTTTTAATTATGCTGACTTTATCATTCGACTTACCCGCGTCCTAACCAAAGTGGTTCGCGAGCGAATATGGGAGAGTCGCGATAATTTTTTTCGGCGAACCAAAACGCGTGGTCGCGTCTTCTAGTTTCGTTTTGGATAAGGCACGGCCGTACTGTATTATTATTGCAAGCACGCATTTTGTGTTCTACTCTTTTTTGTCTGTATTATGTATGTACAAACTGCGTGTGATAAAGTAATTTTATGTTATTACAGAAGATTGTGTAAGAAATATTTATTGCAATAAAATATCAACCATTATGACCAGTTCGTATTTATTTATTTTTGAAGACCATTGAAGTATTCTTCGATCAGTTTCTTGCATTTACTCATGCCGCTTAAATCGCCAGCTTTGCCTTGAAATTTTCCGTTTTTGAACGCACCTTTGCCGTTTAGCAGTTCTGTTATTCTGTAAAAGTACAAGGTGCTTATAATAAATTATTATACTAAATGCATTAAAAATTTACATACACAAATGCGGACTTCAAGTCTTAGACATCCTCTGCCAGTCAACCAAAGGTGAGGTGTTCATATGTTTTTTTGCATTTAGGAAGAAGAAAAAGAAGAGAAAAGTTTTTGAGGTTCTAAAGTAATGGCAGATTCACAGAAAAGTAGAGTTTAAAACGAATATGAAGCTTATTCTTATGCGGATAATGTTTAAATTCTTATAAGCTAATGTGAAAAAGCGATTCATACGAATACCCATCATGAAAGTTATTCAGATGAAAGTAATCACTTGAAGTAGGGTCCACCCTTTATAGCAGAACTTTTTATGTCATAATATTACTTTGCATAACAGCGGATAGCATAATCTTCATTTCGCAGAAAATCGTTTGGCAGACACTCATTTATCATACATTCAAAACTCATAATTTTGTAAGGCAGAATCATCTTTAGGCATAAATTTCATATGCATAAGAATTAAAAGTAGAACCATCTTAGCGCAGAAAGTTCACAGCCAGAATCATCTTTTGGCATACATTTTATATCGATAGTCACTAAAAGCAGAACTATCATATCTCAGAAAGTTTACAGTTAGAATCATCTTTTAGCATACATTTCTTATGCACAACAATGGAAAGACTCATCTATCACATCCACATCACAGAAAAATGAATTTTCTGTGATGTGGATGTGATAGATGAGTCTCTAAAACAGTTGATTGTGAACATGTGGTTTTTATTTTCCTGTAAGCACTAGGCAAACATGCAAACAAGCATACATCTTGCATGCAGCAAGCATGCAGTATGCAAACAAGCATGCAGTATGCAAACAAGCATGCAGTATGCAAACAAGCATGCAATATGCAAACATGCACACCAGCATACACCATTCATGCAGCAAGCATGTAGCAGGCAAGCAAGCATGCAGCATGCAAGCAAGCATGCAACATGCAGCAGGCATGGTTTCTGTCACGGCTCCGGCGCTGCGGGGCTCCGGCGGTGCCACGCGAGCTTATCGTCGCAGATGTGTTTAACGCTCACCACCGCAGCTTCGGCTTGCTGGCCGGCTTCGCCGGCCAGCCTCAGCAGCGGAGGCGAGTGTTACAACAACCTGCTCCTCAATTCGCGGGCCGCCTCGCCCCTCCGCGCCTACGCGATTTTAAATTACACTCTAGGGGTAGGGCAGACAAGACTACGTAAAGTCGGTTTTGGAGCGATTCGTTTCTGTCACTAACTTTTGTAGCCCATCATATTAGGTACTTTTTAAGACAATATTTAAATGTTCGGTTAAAAATGCTATTTTATAGAAATGGCAATAATGCCAAATACAATTATTCCAAATAAAATTCTGCCATCTTCGTAATATGCCAAGTGAAATTGTGCGAAATTTGAACATTGCTAAAGGTAATTATGCCAAATAAAATTCTGCCATCTTAAAAGTATGCCATTGTAAATTCGGAAATACAAACATTCGGCCAAACAATAACTATATGAAATATTTTTTATGCCTTAAAAATATTCGTTTAAAGAAGATTATGCCAAGTGTGTTATGCCAAATAAATTTCGGAGTATCAAGATTCTGCCAGATAGAAGGAACCCCTTGAAGTAGGTAGAGTTTTTAGTGTATTCTGTGAATCTCGCCCTTAGCTAAAAGATTGCAAGGACTTTTTATCCTTAAAACTCCATGCGGGGATACGTTGTTTTACGTCATATTGGTGTCGATTCTGTTGTGCATAAACTAAACTTAATTAAGGCTATTGCTATCTTTTACTAAAAGGCAGTGCGAAAAAAGGACGGCTATAGCTATGAACTAAGTTAGAGATGTCAAACTAGTTTATGCCTTGCGCTTCACCGTGTTTTTAGTCGACATGTTTTTACGTGCACCCTTCATTTATATAGAAATATTAGTTCCAACTAAATTTGACAGGTCTAAATGACGTCCGTCTCTTTCTCGTATTATGTATTAGAGAGAAAAAGATAGCAATAGCCTAAATTAAGCTTAGTTTGTGCACAACAGAATCGACACCATTATCTTTCTGCCCTTATTCCATGGTACTTAGGTCAAAAAAGGTACTTACTGAGTGCCCAAAGCATTACAGTGCTCTTCAGGGCCCTGTATAAAAATCTGTCCCTCTTTAGGTTTATCCGGTTCTTCGGAAACCAAGAACACGAACAAGCCTTCTCCCTCCAAGCCTTTGAGGACTGCCCGGTTAAATTCAGGAGTAGCCTCCTTCTTAGACATGATCACGTATTTAGGCTTCGGATTAGCACTCTTTATTTTATCCACCTCATACTGAGCTAGCTCCTGGAGAACATTTTGAAGGTTCTTGTTCGTGATTTTCAAGTTCTTTTGCAGTTTTTGTATTAGTTCTTCGTGTTTCGATGGTTCGTTTCTGTAATGGATTTTTTTCATTAAGGTTATGGAGGGCTTAAATCTAAATTTCATTAACAAGAACATTATTTATTTGGCTTCAGGGCTAGATGTCGTCGGTATACTAAAATGTATTTGTTGCCCGCGATATTCGTCCGCGTAAAATTATTATAAAAATATTACATCGGTACCTACATCCCAAATAAAAACAGATTTTGTTAACAATTTCATGGGTTTTACTGTGCACGGTACCATCTGGTATTTTGAAATTACAAACGACACGTAGTTTTTATTTGCTTAGGTAGATTTTTTTTGTAGGCTAATGGCTATTGCCACGTTCTATTTTATAAGGATGTGACGTAGGTGTACTTTCGGGAACTACCTACATTTAAGATATTGACGATGAACTGAACCATTTGAAGATCGCTGAGGGCAAAAAGTAGGTGTAAAAGGTATCTTACTTGAGTAGCGCAGTCAGCGCCCTCTCCCTGTCAGTCATAAGTTGGAAGGTTTTAGTGACTCTGTTGCCGACCAGAAACTTGAGAATACTTTTTCCTTTCTTGCCAGGCTCTATTCCTGTCAGCTTTATTATTTGCAGTTGACTGAAACATGAAACAAAAACAAAGCATAAACCTTCATCTGTTAGCGAAGTAGACATAATAGTTAATTAAACAATGGCGTCAGACCAATTCGGTCGGGCTACACAGACGAAGGGATAACTGGAAGTCATGGGGAGAGGTCTTTGCCCAGCAGTGGGATTACGCAGGCTAACAGTTTCAGACTGAAACATGGAAATATATGTATTTTTCTAAAGTAGACATTAAAGTTATATCCAAATCTTTTTAATTTATAGATTAGATATTATTCCCTTTTCAAGTAGATATTACGACTAATACCGAGGCAGTGCAAATTGAATCTAAGCTACCCTTCCCTTTAAAATATAAGATCGGGGTAAATGAAACGCTCTATACCATGCCATCCACTTCGTGTGGCTGACTCTGGCAGAGCCACCATCAGGGATTTTAATTTTGATAACACAAAAATGTTGTCGCTAATTAGTCGAAATTAGTCGCCAAATATCAGATTTGGTCGGTCACTGGTTCAAAAGATATAAGGGCTTATTGGTGGCCCTGCTGGAGAGAGCCTACCCCAGCAGAGCCACATTAATAACTCAAAAACTAGGGCACCTAGCGAAGATCTGTTTTCTCCCATATTTACTCGCTAATTAGTCGAAAAAGAAAAAGATATAAGGGTATATCTTTTGAACCAGTGACCGACCAAATCTGATATTTGGCGACTAATTAGCGACTAAATTTTTGTGTTATCAAAATTAAAATCCCTGATGGTGGCTCTGCCAGAGTCAGCCACACATCCACTTCGTCAATAAAAAAAAAAAAAAAAAAAAATTCTTTATTTCACCAAAGCCATCATACAACATCAACAAGGACCAAAAACTAAGAGCATATAAGGCTTATAACTAGGACACAATAATTTTAATTCCCTGACTCCTAAACTAGGTGTATGTACCTGTGTCTTAGGAGTCAGTGATTCTCCATAAATAACAAGACAAAGCCATGGTATACTAAATAAATAAATCAGGACTTTAAAACAATAAGCAATTGGTGTAAAAGAAAACAGGATAATTTTAAACTAATTTTAAACTATGCAGATAAAAACACAAAAAGGAAAACGTATAAGTGAGCGGTGAGGAGAATAAATGTGGGGTCCGAGTGTGTATGTGTGTGTGTGTAGTGAGAAGTGTAGGATGTGTGTGAATGCGTATGTGGTGTGATGTGTGTAGTGAGAAAGAATGAGGCGTGTAACCATCCGTTCCTCAGTACACATCCGTTTTGGTTGGATTGGGTTGGTGGATGTATAGTACCTTATTATTGTAAATTACCCAGCAGAAGATCCTCAGTGTCATCATAATTTAATGTTTGGAGATGATCTTTAAGTAAATTTTTGCATTTATATTTAGGGCATGAATAAATTTTAAACTTTTTATTTAGGAGGTTGTACATATTAATGCTATTAACGTAGAATTGGCGTTTGGCAAAGGCAGTTCTATGGCGTTCGTGGGGAAAAACGTTATGCTTAAGCCTGCCAGTCGGTTCCTTTGGAGGGCGGGCAGAGTGTTTGCGTAGGGTCGAAAGGAGCACATAAAGTTGCCTGACGGTGAGTACCTTACAGTCGGAATAGAGCTGCACAGTGGGATACCTATGTGGAAGAGAGAGCATTACCTTAAGGACAGCTCTCTGGGCTCTCTCAAGGCGGATAAATACATTTTTGGTGGCACCACCCCAGACAGGCAAGCAGTACGTCAGAACAGACCGGCATAGAGCAAAATATACTAATTTTAGGGTTTCAAGATCAGCAGAGTTTCGCAACTTCTTGAAAACATATATAAGCTTACGTATGCGGGACGTGACTTTGGCGATATGGGGGTGCCAGTTGAGATGCTGGTCGATGAGAACTCCTAGATACCTTACACAAGACGATTTGGCAAGGAAGAGGCAGCTACACTGTGTTAAGAAACCACAGGCATGCGCTTGTATGGTAAAGGAGTTTGAGGGACACATATTCGACCGAATGGAGAATGGAACATATACCGATTTATCAACATTTAAGGTGAGCAAGTTGTCGGCCAAACATTTCATTACGGCAGACAGCGCAGCCTCGGCGTTTTGGTATGTCTGTGGCCAGTCATCACCATCTACAACAAGGGCAGTATCATCCGCGTACGTGAATATCTTGCAATTTTCGAGAGGCAGTTTACAGAGTTCATTAATATAAATGAGAAAGAGAGTAGGCCCCAGGATGCTGCCTTGCGGAACGCCGTATGTGATTGAAAGCTCATCACTTTCGTGTGGTCCAATTTTCACTATTTGGGTGCGATCTTGGAGATAATCTGCGAAGATTTTCAAAGGGTGTCCACGTATACCGATGCTTTCCATTTTATTCAATAAGGCTTGGGCAGAAACGGTGTCAAATGCCTTTGACAGATCAAGGAAGATTCCCAGGCACTTGCGTTTTCTATCAAGCGTTCTAGCCACGTGACTAGACAAATCCATTACTGCGTCTTCGGTGCTAACTCCATTTCTAAAACCATATTGGTTATTCGCTAAGATGTTGTTTGCGTTGAGAAAACTGGTCAGGTTCTTATTCAGTATTCGTTCTAGGATCTTTGACATCGCTGTTAGAATCGAGATTGGACGGTAGTTATTGACGTCATCTCTGCGCCCAGATTTGTGAATGGGGTGAACTACTGCTTTTTTAAACGCCGTAGGAAAGACACCCGCCACTATAGACAAATTACAGATATGTGTAATAACCGGGACCAATACGCATCTCGAGGCCTTTATTATTTTAGACGGTATACAGTCTAAACCAGTTGCACAATCAGATCTAAGACCCAAAATAATGGAGTTAACATCGTCTTCGGTTACCTCGAAGAGGGCCATTGAGCTACACGAATTTGAATTTGACACAGAATTGAAAACTATTGAGGGTGATTTAAATTTCGACGCCAAGTTACTGCCTACATTAGCAAAAAAGTTGTTGACATGATTAAGCGAGGATTTAGGATTATCAAATAAATGTAACAGTTCAAAAGAGGGAGATGATTGAGTTTGAAGATCTGAGACTTTTTTAATGACATTCCAAGTAGCTTTAACATTATTTTTTGCATTACGAAGCTGTTCTTTTTCATACGAGCGTTTTAGTTTTCTCAGCAGAGAATTACAGAAATTGCGATAGCGAGTGTAGGTGATTTTTAATATTTGATTATCGTCCGACTTCTTTAGTTTAACATTCATGCGGTCACGGTGCCGTATACAACGGAGTAGGCCCGGCGTAATCCAGGGTTTTAGATTACGTTCTCTTCTTGGAATAGTTTGTTCCCTGGTGTGCTTTAGGACAATAGAGGAGAGATTACCTATTAACGCCTCTGCAGCATCATTAGGATCTGAGATTGACAGCATTGGAGACCAATCATGTGCTTTGACACTTTCTATAGCGGCTTCATAGTTTATTTTTGATCTAGTGCGGGTCACATCTGAGTTAGCACTCCTGGTTTGTAGAAACAATAGCAGCGGTTCGTGATCTGTTATGGAAGATTCAATAACGAAACTCGTAGCGGATTTATTTGTTTTAAGTAAAATGTGGTCCAAACAATTTGTGAGCCGTGTCGGAAACTGGTGAGCTGGGAGAAGTCCGTTAGAGGCAGCACAGGTTAAATACTCATCTGAGTGACTGTTAATGTTGTCAGGCTTAATATCAATATTGATATCACCGATCAGGACCACGGAAGGAGTTGTTAATTTGAGTACGTTATCGAGACTGTCAATAAAATTGTTAATGTTTTTAAAAGAAGGAGGGCGATAAATAGCAACTATTGTAACATCCTCTATGCGACAAATAAGACAGTTCGCATCAACAAAATGTGGTTCTTTAACGTCAGCATTAAGGGAAGATTTAACGTAGATAGCACACCCGTCATTTTGGTTGTATGTGTTTTTAGTGTAGTATGACGTAAAGCCATCCAAGATCGGCAAGTGTGAAAGTTTGCTTAACCAACACTCGGAGAGAACGAGCACGTCGGTCTCGAAACCCAATAATCGCATAAGCACCGAAACTTCATCGAAATTTTTACAAATGCTTCGTATGTTAAGATGTAATACTTTTAAACCTTTTGTCGGGTCTTTCATAAACTGCGCGCAATTCTCAGGTTGACACTTGAACGATTTAGAAATATGAAGCGCGTCAATTTCATCATTAATTATATCTAGATTAGCCATTTGTTATTAGGTAATGCCAGAAAGTTGAACGAAGAAGGCGGCAAAAAGATGGAGATTGTTGTAAATGTAAGTAAAAATAAATAAATATATATATTACTTTTAACCTCCTTTTTACTTCGCCGTAGTCGGGTAAAAATGTTAGTATTACATGCTGTGTAGCAGACTTATGGACAAAGATGTTTACGAATAATAATGTTTGAACTACTCCTGGAACTACTGATAGTTTATGGCAGGTAGTCATTTGACAGATACGTATTGTATTAGCGTGTATGGTGATGGGATAAAATATTTTGTATTTTAGTATGTAGACTTTTGTATATATAGTTTGTGTGCGTTTTTTTGATGTGTGTAAGGTGTGTAAGATAAATGTTGGTAAGAGTGTATTGTTTGATGTACGAGTAAAAATTAATTTTAAAACACTAATAAAAAATAAACAAGGAATTAATACAAAAAAAAATATATAAAAAATAGGAACTTTCCGTGATGGTCAGATGATGTGATTTGGGCTGTCCGGGTTAGTGAGGCATTTTTCAGAGCTTACAAGAATCTGCTTGTCTCACTCTATCTTGCGCAGGAATATATTGCCGTTGGAGATCCAGCAGAACTTATAGTTGTTTTTGTTGGCAAACTCCCTGGCTTGGTAGAAAAGCTTTTTGGTGTGTGCTGGTAGGTGTTCAGAGATGTACACGGGATGACGATCTCCAGGCAAGCCCATGACTGCAGTATTTAATCTATCGTCTTTTCCTTTTCCTTTGTTGTACGCACGCACAGCCGACAGGACGGCCTGCTTAGTTTGCACACTCGAGAATTCCGCTATTACTGGACGCGGCGAGGTAGACGTGGTAGATTTTCCTGGAAGACGATAAATATCGCGCAGCTCTGATTCTACAATGCGTACACCAATAGCTGTGCCTACTCCACACACCGTTTTTAATAAACTGGTACTTGACTCGGAACTCACTTGCGGGATGTTACGTAATTCTATGGCCGACGATCTCGTTTTATGTTGAAGATCTACTATTTTCCGTTCGAGGGACTCAATGTAGGATTGCTGCTCGCGTCGCTCCTTCCTCAATATATCTACTTCCATCTTTAAATCTTCGAACTGTTTATTAAAAAATTCAATAGACTGAACAATACCAGCGTTTGACTTACATATTTCAGAATTGGATGCCTGTATCTTAGCGTTTTGAATTTTTATGTCTTTTATATTCGTAGAGAGCTCAGCCATTAAGGTTTTTTGGTCCGCCAGTAGTTCCGCAATCCTTTCATCCTGCTCGGTCTTCCATTTTGCAAGAATATCTTGTAGTTCCTGTGGTTCTAAGAAGTTCATCTCTGCCGAATCGCCTTGTGGCGAGGTATTATTACGCTGACGTTTCCTACTGGTGTTTACGTAGTCGCACGACGCCGCCGTTACAGCCGTGGTGATATCCGGCTCTGAGCGTGTTTGGGTCTGGCCTATGCTACCAATCGGTGTTCTAGGGGTTTTTGGTGGGGTACGTTGCATCCCTGCCATGGTTAACAACCAAAATTATTAATAGGTTGAAGGCAAATGTAAGTAATAATACACAGGCAAACCGGTCTTACGCAACACCGATAATAACAAGCAGCAGCGTCAGAGCGTAGCAGATACAGTTCACGTTGTCGATTCGTAGCAATCGTAGCCCATGCGCGCGACGTAGCAGCGCGCGCGGTGGTATCGTAGCAGCGGTGACTCACACTCGTAGCTCGTAGCGCACCGTTGTTTTGACTATCGTCCCAACTGTCTCAATGGCGCGATGAGTAAGCGGTCCGGTCACTAATCACTTGGGTGATGGTTCGAGTCCGACGAATCACGGTCACTTTTTCAAATTCACTTTGAAGCGTCAACAACACTATTATTTATGTCTCACTCTAGGACCACCCAGTGGGAGGGGCCCTCAGGTAAAACCACGCTAAGTGTGACAAGAAAACGAATTTAGCAGCAATTAACCAATCACAGACTATGATGCACGAGCAAACGACACACGTCCTTTCTGTTCAATGTCTAGCGGAGGAATGAAATGGGAGACACACTGTGGAACTAATGGCGCTAGCATAGCTGGTTCCCAACATCGTCATTGGTTGAAAATGTCATTTTATATTTCAAAATAGCTTAACCTCATTGGTCAAAATTGAGACCAGCTATGGTGGCGCCATCCTAGATTATCTTTGCCTGTCTCCCCCTTGCCAACGCCGTGCTGCAGGTAGTAAAGGGAGGATGGGACCTGGGAGCACTGGGCTCTCAAGTTTGGTCCACAATATGCATTTCTGTTATATTCCTGCTAGATAACCACATCTGTAAAGTTTCGCTAACTAACTGGAAACGACCCTGACAATCTGACTTTCTGCAATAGATTTTCAACTTTATCGCTAAAGCATTAGGTTCTAGATTGATTGGGAAAATTTTACAGTTTCCCGTAGTTTGATGTGCTGGCGATTGTACAGTCATAATCATCATCATCATCAGCCTATTAAATTAATATTCTTCTATTCTATTAAATGAACATTAAATGTTCCCACTACTGGGACATGGCCTCCTCTCTATGAGAGGGTATGGGCCCAGTGGATTGGTAGATGTCACATGTCTTCGAATTTTTGGTTCTAGGACATACCGGTTTCCTCACGATGTTTTCCTTCACCGTTTTGAGAGCAGTGGTGATGAAATAAATTACACATAAAGTAATGCGCCTGCCTGAACCTACGACTTACTGTTCGTAAGTCGGGGCCGCCACCACTGGGCCACCGCTGCCACAGAATAGATAAGTACAGAAGTTGCACTCCTTTGATCTTGAAGAAAGCCGACATTATAAATACCTAAACTGGGCCCGCTCGATCTAAATTGTGCCTTGACGCTACGCGTTAGCGTATTTTATTCGGCGTCTGACTGCTTAATGGTCAGCCGGCAGGGTTGCCTCAAGTACTCAAAATAAAATACCACCAACATTTTTGTATTACTAAATAAATGTTAATTAAAACTTTTATAATAACAATTATTTTACTCTATTATAATGTCTCATAATATCTTGCCTTCTCTAAAATCACGATTACTTATTAAATTTAATAGCAGCATAAATGCGAAATCTAACAAATAGGTAATTTTAAGGCCCTTCTAACCCTAAAATTAGCAACTCAATTTGTGGTGGTTCAAACTTCGTTTGAAATACTGTTAGAATAAAGTTATAATCAGTTTGCACTACAAAGCGGTTGTTACGTCAGTCACTGCGGCCGAATAGTGCGAAATGAGTCAAAAAATCTATTGATTGTTTTAAAAAAATAAAACACATAAGTAAGACCTGCTTTAGTTTGTTCAGTTAGTATGCATGTTTCATGATCTATTTTAAAGTACTTTTTGAATACCCGCGGGTTATTGTTCGATTTGGAGGTAACTTTGGTTTTTTTTTCTATCGAGTAAAGTTTATGGAATCGTGTTTTCGTCACACATAGAAGCACACATACTTAGCATTAATCCTCAACTTTACCATATATATTTATTTCAAAATTAATGCTGCAGTATTTTAGGCGTAACGGAGGATCGTGCTAAGCCATTTGAGGGATATTAGCCCTTAAGAGGAAAGTATAGCGGCTGCCGTTTCAAAAAATAGGTATTTAGAAAAACTCATGCTGTCGCTCGCGTGTTGAAACCCCGCGCGGCGCGCGCACACTCATGCGTCAACCCCACGCACACATTGATAAACTTTGCCAGTGTCCACAAGCGACTTCGCAGCGCGGGCGACGACAGATTGTTTTCGTTGCGTTTCGATGTGGTTTGTTTGTTGTGATTGTGAATTGCGGAGGTACCCGATTTAAAACTTTGAACATTATACACATTGAATTGACAAATCCAACTAGGTTAGTATGTAAAATACTAACCTAGTGACTAAATAGATTTTTGATAAATTAGCTCATTGCTGATGATCTTAGTAATTCTTATGCTAACTCCTTTTTTACATAACGAATACAAAGATGATAAATTTTAATTTGACTTACTGATTACGTTTGATGTCCAGATTTCGAAGTTACTATTACCTATGTAAAATTTAGTAAGTAGGTACTTACCTAAGTATTATTATTATACGGATTTGTGGTTTCATTAGCCTAAATAGGGAAGGTAATGTAGGTAGATGCAGGCTCAGATTAAAGAAATAGGCAGATGGAACGCTCAGAACACGCGAGTGGTTCCACCAAAACAAATACAAAATCAAAAGCAAATACAAACTCGCGACAGTACCAAGCTACGCATCGTCTCGCTCACACGTCACTAGTGATTTGTCATTTTAGGTCAAAACATGCCGTCTTGTGTGTTTAAACACTGCAAAAGTTGTTCACAAAAACTAAGAAAACAAGATGGAATATCTTTCTACAGGTAACTCTTGTTATTTTTATTGTTTTGGTATTTATTTTCCATCAAATATTTTCGGCTCACTTGAAACACAAAACCTCAACAGTAAGTCGTCTGTGTTGCTAGTTTATGACGGGAAAATTACCCTGAATTAGGGGAAAAAAAATAATCGATATTTTTTATGCACAATACACATTGTGCATAAAAAATATCGATTAATTTATACATACGTAATTGCGTATAAGGAAATATTGTATCTAAAGGGTGCATTTAATTTCATGACGAATATTTTAACCTCCGGCATTACTAACGATACTAATTGTACTACGCAACTCAAAAACATTATTAAATTATTAATGCATATTAGTATGCAGTATTTAAAACCTCACAACAGCTGACTTACACATACTACATCACAGTAACAGTCCACTAACACTGCGATCCAAATTATCACTACGAGTGGCGCGAGCGCCGATCACGTCACGGGACAAATCGATGAAATGCGTCAATACACCTGCGCAGTCGTGATGACACGAGGTCACTAGTTAGTTCCGTCCGGGTCGTAAAGACTTCGGGTCTCGGCAGGGCACCCCCGCGCGCGGGGCTGTATTCGTATTTTTGCGTGAGAAAGAGGGACGGAGAGCATGCCTTTAAACTATTTGGTACTTGTAAGGATATGCCGCGCTCGCGCCGCTGGATTATTTTATTATTTGATGTAGCTACGTTTACTTTTCGTTCCACGCGCGGTGTACTGCGCTTTAAAATTTTAATATTTCAAGACTTATTGGGGTATGAAGTATTTTATTATTACTTTTAGTGTTTAATTGCAACAATTAGCCTTTGCCATGTGACATGCTACATTTTAAAGGTTAGGTTAAAAGTTTAGGTAAATTCATTTGCTTAAATAGTTTATTAAACAAATTACCAAAAAGCGTTATTAAGTGTTATCTTGTCTGATATAAATTAATTAAATAGTAAGTAATTACGCATACTTATTTAACTTTTATTCCCTTATTATTATTCTGTTCAAATACTACGCGCTTTTGCTATATGGGTATAACCGTAAAGTAAAATCACGTTTCCAATTTAAAAAATTAGTAGTACAATAATTGGTGCAGAACAAAGGCTGTTAAGGTTTAATGTGTGTAAAATAATTATTATTGTAATAAATATGTTGATTGTTATAACAAATTGTTTATCTTTTTTAATTAAAATACATTTGCATAAATAGTTTATTGAACAAAAAACTACCAAAAAGCGATATAAAGTGTTATGTTGTCTGATATAAATTAATTAAATAGTTAATAATTACGCATATTTAATTTTTATGCTCTTATTATTGTTCTGTTCAAATACTACACGCTTTTGCTATCTGGGTATAACCATAAAGCAAAATCGCGTTTCCAATTTAAAAAAATAGTAGTACAATATTTGGGAACAATTTAACTGAACAAAAATATGGGAGTATTTCTCAATATCTGGCAACCGTAAACGCACACAGACGCGCGTGTCCCTACACGGCGCCTCTTGTCTGCCGCGCACACATAAATAAAAACCGGAGCCACCTTGTTTGTCGCGCATGTTCTATCTGCCTATTTCTTTAATCTGAGGATGCAGGTGTAAAATTATTTTCTAACTATTGCAGGTATGTAATGTACCATGGAGGAAAATAAAGAATATGACTATAGAAAGGGAAATAAAAAACGAATACCTACATTTATGTACTTACCCGTCGTAAGAAATGTCACTTCAAGAAAAAGAGAAATATTTGGTACTTATGTATTTTTTATACTCCTTCATAAGTACCTCTCGCTGGTTAATCTAACTTATACTTAGAAGGTCATTTTAAATTAGACCTAAATATTTTAGGTAGTGATTTTACCCATGAAACTGAATAGCTTTTATTATGGGACCAACTTAGTACGACGAAAAAAAAAAAGCTGTTTCATACAAAAGTGCAATACCTACTCAGTCAAAATGTACGAAACAGCAAATTTTTTTTCGTCGTACAAAATTGGTTCCATAATAAAAGTTATTCGGTTTCATGGGTAGAATCACCCCCTAAAGTATTTGGGTCTAATTTAAAATGAACCTACGTTTTTCAAAGAAACTATGAAATTAAATTTTGACTACTTTTTAGTTATTTTCTCTATACAGGGAGGGTGTATCAGAAATGGACTATCAATCCGAAACTGAACAACTTTCTGCAAAAAAAAAAATCGATAAGTATTCGAGAAAAAATGTTTCGACTGCATATAAAATTTAGGCGTGAATTTCAAATTTTGTATGAAGTCTAAAATTCTTTTTTTCGAATTTTAATTTATTTTTCTGCTGATTGTTATTATGAGTAGTTTTTGTTTAAAAGGCACTTTTGTTAGAAAACTAATTTAGCGGTTACATCGTGGTTTAATTACTTTTCACATTTTTCATTTACTTATAATGTGTCTAGCGATGATGACGATAAAAGTTAGATATAATTATGTTTATCAGAATGTATATTTCAAAATTAGACACCTGTCAACTTTGTCTACTGTGACCATGTTCATTGTAAAACCTTGGAAACTTCGGAATAAAAATCTAAAAACGTAAAAAGTAATTTAAACCACGATTTAATTGTTAAAAATTAATTTTATTCAATAAATAAAAATTGATTTCTCCAGTAGATCTTTTCGGGTGAAAGCCCCATTTCTGTCACATACAACCTGTATAATAGTTTCGAAAAGATGCAAGTTTTTTTTGTACTTTAAGCGTTAATAAAAAATAATATTTAATTTTTCTAAATGAATAAATAAGTATTTCTAAAGAAATTTCTCTTCTAAACGAAATAATTGTACTTTATTTTTTCTACTCCTAACATTTTGAAGAACAAACTGGTAACGCAGGATATCGATGCTTAGCTCATCTCTACTATCGACTTTTCGGTTAGCACCTCTATAATACGTGATACATTACCTCACCTCCCCGACCCCCGATCGTGCGATAGAGAGCGTTGCAGCTCGCGACTAACTGTAAGTATTTTTTATATGAAATTTGTCTCTCGGGAGAAAACGTTTTTCACATACTAAATCACGACCAATCTCTTAGATTCTGATGTCAATCGTTTCAGCATATTATATTCTAGGTTTCTAGTGTTTGCTTTTTTTCTTAAACTTCTTTGTTTTTAAAATACAAAGGTTTTACTTCAATGAAGATTTTGTCATAAAAATAGTAACTCTTAGGTGCCTGTAACTTTCAAACTATTATAAATTTTGAAAAAAAGAAAACCTATAAACCTAGTTTTTTACTGTGTCAGAAGCATTCTAAAAAATAATTGAGATAGGATAACATTTAGGGGTAGGAAAACGTTTTCTCTTTTTGTATGGACGAGCGCTCGGTAGACGATAGTCTTAAAATAAACTCTGATGGGAAGCATGGACATGGAGCAGTGAAATTTATATAAAAAAGACAATTTTTTTTCGACATTTATTAACAGCAACAGTTAAACGGCTTGTCATTTTCACTAGTAATGATTAATGATCAATAAATCAGTCAGTTAACAAACACGAAATACGAGTAGGTAGGTACGCGACGCAAGGTCAAAAGAGCGCGAAAAATTAACGCGGCATACGTACGCAGTAACGCACAGCTGGAGCGCGACGGCCCTAGAAAGCTTGCATATTCAATATGCGCGAAGCGGTAGGTAATTATCTCATGCCTACACACGGAGTGCAATAGCTCTGCCGCTGCCGAGTGTACAGCAAAAGAGTAAAAGTGAGTTATTACCTCAGATTGGTGACGTGGGTACCGCAACACATGTTTTCGTCAATAGTCCCGATAGATATAATCCTGATCGTATCCATGCAGTCTTTAGGCAGCCCTCTTGTGTGTGCCTGAGAAACAAAAATTGTAGAATAAATAACATCTCGGTTGTCTGATTCATCGCCATTTTTCTCTTTAATTTTGATCTAGAGCTACCTATTGTAATTGTTTATGGTAACTAACACGATACCCCCAGGTAAGTCTGGTTTGGAAAATGTAAGCACCACACAACGTGCGAAAATAGGTGCAGGTACACCTGTGGGTACGTCTGTCTTTGGCGCACACAGGTGGTTTAAGGTTTCCGGTGGCATTTGTTCAATCGGCATAATGGCGATCTTAAACATACATAGGCTGCCAGCTGCGTGTGAAGTGTGGTGTTTGTACGTGTTCGCTCGATGGACATGTTGATCTTAAATAAGATATGTGTATGCTAATACCAGCAACCAAACATCAGCCTTATTGTAACAATACTATAGATCACAGTGATGCAAAATCAGAGGATAGTTATTAAGTGCGAGAATACTGATAAAAAAAGACTACTGCACCTCATCCAAGTCAGAATCGTTAATTTTACAAAACTTCACGTTGACGGGCACCGCTTCTTGGATCAGTTGATTGCATCTGTTCTCCGCGTCAGCTATTACGTCACTGCTCACTTTGACCGTGTCCAATTCTACGTAGCTCTCATCAGAGCCTAGCCACCAGCTCGTTGTGGGCAGATTGTGCTCTTTCTCTAATATTGCAGACAGTAAATGCTGGCCTGAAAACGTGTTTAAACAAAATTATGTACTATCGGGGTCTTTTCCGCCTGACCATTTTAATTTTTTTTGCGGAGGCGATGAGCCACACCCCCTTAAAGTTTGGGCCTATTAGGAAAGCGTCAACTTTGGCGCGCAAAATAACAATAACTCTCGTTTGGCGTGTGTCGTCAATACGCTCGGCCGATTCGGTATCTTTTCATTCATTTTTTCTACACAAAGTCAATGGGGCCGGGCTAGAGAGCGTTTTTATGTTGCGAGTGCAAGCAAAAATGAACTTAGTGGTGGTCAGGCGGGAGTGTCCTCGATAGTACATAGCATACTGGGAGACAAAATAACGTTTTGCGTCAAAATCAATAAGTTATGATGTTTTAGAGGGAGGGCAACTATACAGTACTTTTTCAAGTTATTATGTCTTGTGACTGGGACTGTACCTTTGTTTTTTTGACATTCAAAAGTGCCGTAAAATGGTCTAATGGGCCACCCCATTAGACCATTACGGCACTTTTGAATGTCAAGGCTAGTCTAAGGCAAAGTAAATCTCAGATGGCGCCACCATAGTTGGTCTCAATCTGACCAATGAGGTTAAGCTATTTTGATATATAGAATTAGAATTTATTTATTTGTAAGAATGTAGTTTTACTTATATAGTTATGTAGGAATGGAACGCGACGCAAGCATGAGATGTGTGAAAGAGACATAAGTGTAAGAGTGAGGGAGACAGGTGATGTATGCTAGAGATGATGTGAATGTTGAGGAAGGAAAGGGAACACAAGAGAAAGGGGAGAACGACGCGAAGGTGTGACGAAAGACGTACGGTGTCCAAAATTATAAAAGTTGTATCTAAAATAAAAGTATATTAAACGATTACGCATTTATTTTGGCTCAAGAACCTGATCCCACAAATTTTGGGGGCTCGTCCGGGATCAGGCCATTAAAAAAGGCGTAATACGACAAAGTACCTAGGTACCGGCGCGGCGAACACGTGCTCGGCTAAGAAGAAAACGGCCGAAGCAAGAAAAGACGATGGCTACAGCAGACGACAAACAAACAGCAATGGGCTTCGGGCTCGCAGACGGAATAACCGGCATAGGGAAGTTCAGCGGCGATGACAAGACTTATTCGTCGAGCAAATGGGCGCAAGATATCGACGACAACGCCGAAATTTTCCAATGGACGGCTCAGCAGACTTTAATTATAGCACGTAGAACGCTTACAGGAACGGCGGCGTTATGGCTAAGGTCAGAGAAAACTTTCAAGACTTACGACGATTTAAAAGCTGCCGTCATCAAAGAATTCCCAGATTCTGTCAACGTAAAAGAAATGCACGAGTTGATGTCTAGCAGGAAAAAGCAGAAAAATGAAAATTATTTCCAGTACATGTTGACAATGAAGGAATTAGCACGGCGGGCGAAGTTTCCAGACTACATTGCAATACAATATATTGTGGACGGCATCGAAGATTATGAATCAAATAAGGTAATTTTGTACGGCGTGACGACGTTCTCGGTGCTGAAAGAAAAGTTAGCTTTATACGAGAAAATGAAAGCCAAAGCCGGGGAGCGTCTAAATAAAAGTGAGCGACCTAAAAATCAAGCAGTGTCATCATCAGCGACGGGCAGCCAAAGGCGTTGTTATAACTGTGGAAGCGTCGGGCATGAAGCAAGTGCATGTCAAAATGGTGTAAAATGTTTCAAGTGCAATAAGAAGGGCCATATTTCCACGCAATGTAAGGAGAAGGCAGAACAGTCATCAAACTCAAAGCAACATGGCGGCGGTGAAGCGAAAACTCACGAGCAAAAACGAACGTTGTGTGTGACAGACTTCACTTCAAACGTTGGTGAGGTTGGCCAACAGGACAGCGATGACAGCAGCGGCAAGATGGCGGAATATACACCTAACATTTGCACGAACTTCGTTAACAATAATGGAACTCAGATTGAGATGAAAACAAATGCGAAAGTGCAACTTGAAAATGCCTGCAAGATAGTAATTGTGAATAAGTGTGAAGTGAACGCGTTGATTGACTCTGGCAGCGAAGTAAATCTTATGTCGAGTGAACTTTATGTGCGTATAGGTGCCCCGAAGGCTGAGAAAACGGTCACAACGTTTGCAGGACTAGGGTGCAGCAAAGTGACTGCAACAGTAAAGTTTACGATTGATGTAAAGATAGATGGACACGATTATAGTGTTAAGTTTTATGTTGTACCTAGGGATGCTATCCCTTGTAGAATAATATTGGGTCAAGATTTTCTTAAAGATGTGTTTACTGTGTTGTCAAAGGGGTCAATAGTTATAACCCCAAGTGCTGAAAACTGGCTCAGTAAATTAAGTTGTTTAGTGTGTCATGATAATTCTTATGTTTTAGGTGAGATTCAAAATGAAGAGGTAAGGCGCCAAGTTATAAGTTGTGTGAATAGTTATAATCCTGTACAAACCAAGGATGCTCCTGTTGAGCTACGCATAGTGCTTAAAGATGACATACCAGTGGCCCAGCGTCCAAGGAGAATATCGTTGGCTGAACAGGTGACGGTAGAAAAGCAGATATCAGAGTGGCTCAGAGAGGGGATAATCAGAGTAAGTTTTTCAGAATATTCCTGCCCTTTGGTGCTAATTAAGAAAAAGGATGGCAGTACGAGAGTGTGTGTAGACTACCGATCCATTAATAGAAAGATAGTCAAAGACGAATTCCCACTTCCCATCATTGAGGACCTGATAGATAGACTTAAAGGAGCTCGAGTATTTAGTGTGCTGGATTTAAAGAACGGATTTTTCCATTTAAAAGTGAGTGAGGATAGTATAAAATATACTGCTTTCGTCACTCATCATGGGCAGTACGAGTTCTTAAGAGCTCCATTCGGGTTGTCAGTGTGCCCGAAATATTTTATGCGTTTCATAACTACAGTGTTTCAGGAGCTGATTGCGAAAGGCATATTGGTGATTTTTATTGATGATTTGCTAATCCCCGCCTGCGATGAATTCCAGGCTTTGGAGCGTCTTAAGGAGGTGTTAGCAGTCGCATCACAATATGGACTGCAAGTGAACTGGAAAAAAGCACAACTGTTATCCCAACGTGTAGAGTATCTTGGACATATCATTAAAGATGGTCAAGTTCAACCTTCTAAGGAGAAAACTGAAGCCGTAGCCAGGTACCCAGAACCAAAAACTTTAAAACAACTCCATAGTTTCATAGGACTAACCTCCTATTTTAGGAAGTATATTAAGGACTTTGCTCTCATAGCAAAACCCTTAACGGATTTGTTGAAGAAAGATGTAAATTTTGTCTTCGATGACAAACAAAGAAGTTCATTCAATATGTTGAAGGATGCATTGGTGAGTAGCCCAGTGTTAAGGATTTATGATCCTCAGTTGCCAACAGAGCTACATACTGATGCCTCTTCAATAGCATACAGCGCTATACTACTCCAAAGAGATTGCACAGGTGGGTTGCATCCAGTATATTACTTCAGTCGCAAGACTAATGACACAGAGAAAAAATACAGCAGTTACGAGTTAGAAGCATTAGCTGTTATCGAAGGGATAAAGAAATTCAGGCATTACCTATATGGTAAACATTTCAAGATTGTCACCGACTGTCAAGCTTTTCAGAAAACCTTAAACAAAAAGGACCTAACCACTAGAGTAGCACGGTGGGTATTACTACTAGAAGAGTATGACTATATGATTGAGCACAGACCAGGTAATAAAATGCAACATGTAGATGCCCTGAGCAGAAACCCATTTGTTGCTGTCGTCGAGTTAAGTCTTCATGACCAGGTCAAGCGAGCACAGATATTGGATGAAGGTATCAAAGCAATTATTGAAGTTTTAAAATTACAATCATATGAAGATTACATATACAGTGATGGTTTACTATATAAAGGACCGGATAAAAGGTTGGTGATTCCTAAAAGTCTAGAAGTTGAAATGTTTAGGAGGATTCATGAAAAGGGTCATTTTGGAAAGAAGAAAATGATGGAAATATTAGAGAAAGACTATTATATCAAGAATTTGCAGAAAAAAATAGAAGAATTTATGTTAACATGCATACCATGTTTACTGGCAACTAAGAAGGAAGGTAAACAGGAAGGTTTCCTCAATTGTATAGATAAGGAGAGCATTCCTCTGCACACAATTCATTGTGATCATATAGGACCACTTTCGGAAACAAGAAAGCTGTACAATCATATTTTAACCTTGGTTGATGCCTTCACAAAGTTTGTGTGGTTGTTTCCAGTAAAAGGAACCACCAGTAAAGAGACAATTGACAGAATTATGATACATCAACAGACATTCGGTAACCCTGTACGTTTGATTTCAGATAGAGGAACTGCATTTACAAGCAATGATTTTAAGGAGTACTGTCAAAGTGAAAACATTCAACATATTACCATCACAACAGGTGTTCCAAGAGGGAATGGACAGGTGGAGAGGATACACCGAACAATAAAAGCAGTGTTAACGAAACTTTGTATTGCAGATCCCTCACAGTGGTATAAGCATGTCAGCAGTGTACAGCGTTCTCTGAATAGTACCTACCAACGAAGCATTGCAACTACTCCATTTCAGTTACTGATGGGCACCAAGATGAAAACCAAGGAAGATATTGAAATATATAACTTGATCCAGCAGGAAAACCAAGTAAATTTCTTACAGAATAGAGAAGAACTTAGAATGAAGGCAAAAGAACAAATTCTTCGAGTTCAGGATGAAAATCGAAAGACTTACAACCACAGACGAAAGGAATCCCGTAAATATAATGTTGGGGATATAGTTGCCATAAAGCGTACACAGTTTGGTACAGGCCTAAAGTTAAAGCCGCAGTATCTAGGCCCATACAAAGTAACCCAGGTAAAGAGGAACGATCGTTATGATGTAGAGAAAGTCAATTCTATGTCGGAAGGTTCACGATTGACGTGTGCTTCTGCAGACATCATGAAGCCATGGCCTGGAAATTATGGTAATTGATTAGAAGATAATTATGTAGTTTATTTACTTTGTTGTATTGAGCGTCAGTAAGCACTTTAGGTTCCTCCAGATAAACTTTACAGGAAGTCTTGACCTAATGTTATTGTTGTATCTAGTGTTATTTTGTTTTCAAGTTAGGTAAGATGTACACACCTAAGTTTCTGAGAAATTCTTATTTATTATTTTTATGATGCTAATTGCTAATGTTATTGTTGTATCTAGTGTTATTTTGTTTTCAAGTTAGGTAAGATGTACACACCTAAGTTTCTGAGAAATTCTTATTTATTATTTTTATGATGCTAATTGCTAATGTTATTGTTGTATCTAGTGTTATTTTGTTTTCAAGTTAGGTAAGATGTACCTACACACCTAAGTTTCTGAGAAGTTCTTATTTATTATTTTTATGATGCTAATTGCTAATGTTATTGTTGTATCTAGTGTTATTTTGTTTTCAATTTAGGTAAGATGTACACACCTAAGTTTCTGAGAAGTTCTTATTTAGTATTTTTATGATGCTAAGTTTACGCCATTGTGTCAGGATGTTTATTTGTTTATGAGTTAGTCACTAATTTAGGTAGAGTGTAAGATTGTTATTCTGAGAAGTTAGTTTTCCATAATAAGTTGATGTTAAGTAGTTTCTTTGATCTGTTTAATTTAAGAGATATTGCTGTAGTCCATGTATCAGTTTAGTTTTATTAATTTCCACTGTGTTGGGAGATCAGACTGGGACAGTCTGATGTCAGAATGGCCGAGCTGTAGGAATGGAACGCGACGCAAGCATGAGATGTGTGAAAGAGACATAAGTGTAAGAGTGAGGGAGACAGGTGATGTATGCTAGAGATGATGTGAATGTTGAGGAAGGAAAGGGAACACAAGAGAAAGGGGAGAACGACGCGAAGGTGTGACGAAAGACGTACGGTGTCCAAAATTATAAAAGTTGTATCTAAAATAAAAGTATATTAAACGATTACGCATTTATTTTGGCTCAAGAACCTGATCCCACAGTTATATATATATAGTTTTGTCCGGGGTCACCAACTGGCTAGTTTTATGGAGAAGGAGGGCCTCTATATGATGAACTCCTTCTTCAGAAAGCGTGAGCACAGGAAGTGGACCTGGCAGAGCCCCGATGGTGCAACTAGAAATGAGATCGACTTCATCATGTCAACCAAGAAGCAAATGTTCAATGATGTCTCTGTGATCAATTCGGTGAAAACCGGGAGCGATCACCGCATGGTAAGAGGCACATTGAACATCAATATCAAGCTTGAAAGGTATCGACTGATGAAGTCTACGCTCCGTCCAGCACAGATCCAAATCCAAAACCCCGAGAGCTTTCAGCTTGAACTCCAGAACCGTTTCGAGTGCCTAGGAAGCTCAGTGGACGAATACAACGATGGGTTCGTGGAAACTGTCCATACGACCGGGTCTAAGTTCTTCAAGGCGCGTCGTACAGATCAAAATAAGAGGCTCTCCGATCACACTCTCAAGCTCATGAAGGAGCGGCGTGAGATGATCCTGCAGTCTTCAGACGAGGCGTGTAAATACCGGCAGCTCAATAGACGGATCTCTAAATCCTTGAAGAGCGACCTCCGCCGCTTTAATACCGAGCGTATTAAAGACGCGATTGAGCGGAATAAAGGCTCCAAGGTATTTGCAAGGGATCTGGCTATTGGGCAGAGCCAGCTCACGAAACTGAAGACCGACGATGGTAGGATCTTATCCGCCAAACCGGAGCTTCTGAGGGAGATCGAGAGCTTCTATGGACAGTTGTACACGTCAACCAGTAAACCCGTCGTAGATCTAGCCAACGACCCAAGAGCTAGACTGACCCGACACTATACCGAAGACATCCCGGACGTCAGCCTGTACGAGATTAGGATGGCTCTGAAGCAGCTCAAAAACAACAAGGCACCGGGTGATGACGGAATTACGGCCGAACTCCTGAAGGCGGGTGGAAAACCGGTACTTAAGGCCCTTCAGAAGCTGTTTAATTCCGTCATACTTGAGGGGAAAACGCCACAGGCATGGTGCAGGGGTGTGGTGGTGCTCTTCTTCAAAAAGGGTGACAATGCCCGGCTGAAGAATTATAGGCCCATCTCACTTCTAAGCCATGTCTACAAGTTGTTTTCTAGAGTCATCACGAATCGTCTCGCGCGCAGGTTTGACGATTTCCAGCCACTCGAACAAGCCGGTTTCCGAAAAGGCTTTAGCACCGTGGACCACATACATACGCTGCGGCAAGTTATACAGAAGACCGAAGAGTATAACCTGCCTCTCTGTTTAGCGTTTGTGGACTACGAGAAAGCTTTCGATTCGATCGAGACCTGGGCTGTACTGCAGTCTCTCCAACGGTGCCAAATCGATTATCGGTACATCGAGGTGTTGAAGTGTTTGTACAAAAACGCCACCATGTCAGTCCGACTTCAGGACCAAGCCTCGAAACCTATCCTCCTGCAGCGAGGTGTGAGACAGGGAGACGTCATATCTCCGAAACTGTTCACCGCTGCACTGGAGGATGTCTTCAAGGTTCTGGACTGGAGAGGGCTAGGCATCAACGTCAATGGCGAGTACATCACTCACCTTCGGTTTGCCGATGATATAGTGGTAATGGCTGAGACCATGGAGGACCTCAGTACAATGCTCGATGACCTCAGTAGAGCTTCCGGAAGAGTGGGTCTAAAAATGAACATGGACAAGACTAAGGTCATGTTGAATGCCCATGTCACACCCACTCCTATCAAGATCGGAGACTCTACTCTCGAAGTTGTAGACGATTATGTGTACCTGGGACAAACGGTCCAGTTAGGTAGGTCTAACTTCGAGAAAGAGGTCAATCGTCGAATCCGACTCGGTTGGGCAGCGTTCGGGAAATTGCGCGGTATCTTCTCGTCCAACCTACCGCAGTGTCTCAAGACGAAAGTCTATGACCAGTGTGTGTTGCCAGTGATTACATACGGGACCGAAACGTGGTCGCTCACAATGGGCCTCATCAGAAAGCTTAAAGTCACCCAAAGGGCAATGGAGAGGGCTATGCTCGGAGTTTCCTTGCGCGATCGAATCAGAAATGAAGACATCCGCAAGAGAACAAAGGTTACCGACGTAGCCCGAAGAATTGCCAAACTTAAGTGGCAGTGGGCAGGGCACATTGCTCGCAGAACGGATGGCCGATGGGGCCGAAAAGTTCTGGAGTGGCGACCCCGAACCGGAAGACGTTGCGTTGGAAGGCCTCCCACTAGGTGGACCGATGACCTGGTGAAGGTTGCAGGAATCCGCTGGATGCGAGTCGCACGGGACCGGTCAATGTGGCGACACTTGGGGGAGGCCTATGTCCAGCAGTGGACGTCTTTCGGCTGAAATGATGATGATGATGATGAATGATATAGTTTTGTATATAAAATGACGTTACCACATTTTCAACCAATAACGATGTTTGGGTACCAACTATGCTATCGCCATTAGTTCCACATTTCCTCGCCATTGAAATAAATGCTTTGGAGTTTGAGTTGAGTTTTGAAATTGGTGTAAACGTACCCGTCACGAATATTCTGTACATCACGATAACGTTTTCAGACCCGGTCATCGAACCAGACCTCGTCAGCAGTCAGAAGTTTTATTATTTTTAATTAATACTACTACTTATACCTATGTAGGTACAAGTTGTAGGAGCAATAAAAAACCGGCCAAGTGCGAGTCGGACTCGCACACGAAGGGTTCCGTACCATTGACTATATTTAGTATTTGTTGTTATAGCGGCAACAGAAATACATCATCTGTGAAAATTTCAACTGTCTAGCTGCCACGGTTCATGAGATACAGCCTGGTGACGGACAGACGGACAGACAGCGAAGTCTTAGTAATAGGGTTCCGTTAAAAATGAACAAGACTATAATATTATTTTGCTAACTACGTTATACGTAGGTACCTACTTATTACAATGTACGGACTTACGGAGGGTGCCTATTGTCAATATTTGTTGCGTTTATTTGCCATAGATAGTAGTGTCGCTTTATTATTTAATAAGGCGTTAACGTGAATAGTATTTTTCAGGAATGTGTTATTTTGTGCATTTAATAGGTATAGTGCTAGAATTATTTGAAAACATGGCTTATGATTAGAGTACAGCGAAGGAAACAAATATTTTTATTAGAAAGTAGCATTACACTGCGGTTCTACTGAAGCGGAGCGGAGCGCGATTCACCACTCACATGGCAGGAGTGGAGAAAAGCCTAAATTAGGTTTAGTTTGTGCACAACAGAATCGAACCAATAAAATCTTTAATCAATGGTGTCAATTCTGTTGTGCACAAACTAAACTTAATTTAGTCTATTGCTATCTTTTTCTCTTTAGTAAAACGAGAAAGAGACGGACGTAATTTAGAGCTGTCAAATTTAGTTGGAACTAATATTTCCATACAAATGAAGGGTGCACGTAAAACATGTCGACTAAAAACACGGTGAAGCGCAAGGCATAAACTAGTTTGACATCTCTAACTTAGTTCATAGCTGTAGCCGTCCGTTTTTCACACTGCCTTTTAGTAAAAGATAGCAATAGCCTAAATTAAGCTTAGTTTGTGCACAACAGAATCTACACCAATATCTCACTAAATAGTAAGTTACCCGAGTGCTGCTGCATATGATCAAATCGTCTCTCCCAGTCTATCTCCTGTTCCACAGTGGTCCCGACAGGAATGGGCTCTTTAGTAAAATGCAGTGCCTCGTCACCTTTGCGAACTACTTGCACTACTTCTGTACTGTTCAACCGGCCAACGTCATGGGGCTAAGGAAATGAATATAGTCAGTCTCATTCACTTAAAATTTAATTAAATTAGACCATTTTTAATTTAAAAAAAGAAATTGGTGTTATTTTTTTATTTTTTTTGCTTTTACAGCCCAACACATTTTGACAAGTCTGACAAAGTTGCTCAAACATTGCACTTTGAATTTATGTATAAATATTCAACATGGGCAACAAAAGTTTTATCAGACCAAATATTTGTTTTAAGTACTACATTGCCAGTGGCAATTATACCAAACTTGTCGCCAAATTTTAGGCAGACTCAATTTAAATGTCATTGACACAGTTTTTTTTTTTTTTTAAATAGGTGCACCAACAGTACATACATAAGACATTATTGATAAAAGTACACTTGCTATGGTTCTAATGTACGTACCAATTATAGGTGTACACAACATTTTTAGTATATTAAAGCTACTTTGCTAAAAAGAGATCAGATAACAGACTTATACAATAACAGACTTATCATAATAATGTGGAATAGACAAAATAACATAATAAAATATCAATATAAACACTAAACAAAGGAGAAGAAATGGCAATTTGTCAGTTAAAATATCTATAGGTGCTCAAAAATTTCTACAAATGTTGTTTGTAACTTACTTGACCACCTCCCGCAGGAAACAGGATTGTATCTTCCAAAGTGACTTGGTATCCTTCAAATGGCAAAGTTTTCCCATACTCAACCACTGGCTCAGTTGTTGGTTCACATTTTATAACTATTGATGAGTACTGAAAAAAATTGAAGTGTAAACTAATCGACCATATATAAGATTTTGAAACTGACATAGTCAGTGTCAAATAGGATATTTACCGTGTTTACTGTTTGTTTTGTGTTCCCAATATTTCGGCGCTGTTGCAAGCACCATAATCACGGATAAACTGATCCGTGATCATGGTGTATAATCTATTATATTCAAATCTATTTCCAATTTATTTTAACAAAAATCTTAAAACTTTATAACTTTGCAAATTCAGTTGATTTTAGAAAGATATTGTAAAACTCTTAGCCTCTGTCTAACCTGATGGTAAGGGAATATAATATGTAGTCAGCCATTAGGAACGCTTGAATTTTAAGGATCACATATATCTCATGCAAGCTTATCACCAGTTTGCATAATGATAAACATATTAAGGAAGTTACCAAAAGTTAGCAAACCATATGGTCTGTCTGACATTAATAGTTTGGTAAACTGATATACCTGTTTTAAGAAGCTATCCTCCTGGCACTTAAACACCATTGTTACTCCTTGCTTTACACTATAATGATGAAATGTTTGGTAATTCGGTAATTAGTACGCCTCTCTATAGGTTAAGTATATTTTAATTAGAAGCCGAAATGTATTTATATAAGACGTATAGATTTACTTAGAAATATAACTATTGGTGTATGCCACTTTTTACTATTTTTAGCTAGTATTCAAATAAAAAATAAAGCCGATAATTTTAACAAGAGCCTGGCGCGGGCCAGCCACTGACGTATAAATCCTATGGACTTGGCATACCTACAAGAAAAACGTGGACATACCTACATTAGAGAGGGAAAATAAAATGGCGGCTAATAGGGTAGCCCATATCGATATTTCTCTACAATCGATGTTAGATAAAAGATTGTGAGAATGTTTTCACGTTGTCACGGGTCCAATATCAACGGATAAGTATTTTTAATACACTTTTCTTAACAAAATAACTATGTAAGCAAATCTTAAAAGTTATTTTTGACCCACTTCTCGGTTTTTGATTAAGCTAACATTTTGCATGTTTAGTTTGGATGATATTGCTGCCGACTCTCTGGTTCAGTAACTAATCTAAAATTAGAGAATCGCCATTTTTTACTAAAAGGGCAGTGTATGTGTTTATGCCTTGAGCTTCATCGTGTTTTTAGTCGACATCGACAATATTAGTTCAATTAAATGTGACAGCTCTAATTTACGTCCGTCTCTTTCCCGTTTTATTAGAGAGAAAAAGATAGCAATAGCCAAACAGCGGGAAAATAAAATGGCGACCCGGCCGCAAATAGGTATTTCAATGATGCTAGGAACGAAGGTTTGCTATTACAGTAACTGTCAAAAACACTGTTAGCCTTTATCACTTAGGCAAAATTCTAAAAGTTAAAAAGAGATAACAGTAGTTTTATGATTTCGGTGTCGATATGCCTCATATTTGTATAACTGTATTTTCTATAGTCAAACATTTCAAGTCCATATGATTTATACGTCAGTGGGGCCAGCTGACTTGAGTGACAAAATGACAGCCAGCCAAGTGAAGTGACAGCTGACACCTTTCAAACAGTTTTGAAATTGGAATCGGGCGTTCGTTCAGAAACTTAGTGGCTTGGAATACCAGTACAAACTGCTTAGTATTATTCATAGATTATACACTATATAATACAAGGTATTATTTCAGATTACTCTAATATGTACTAATAGTATAAATAAGATCCCTTTAAGAACGACCTTCACCGAGCTGGTTATTGGATGAAAAGTGTTTTAATTCAAATTAAATATGTCAATAAATATATTGCAAACGGGTTGTTTAAAAAATTTCAGTCCAGAATATATTTTTTTTTTTTTTTCATCATTTCACTGGTTTGGCTAATAGACGAATTCCATACCAATCGAAAGTATGAAACCATGAAACCTGTAAAATATGCAAACGTTAGGTTAATTAACCTAACATTTGCACATTCTGGCTGCTTATCTTTTGCATATTCTATAGCTTAGAATATGCAAACGTTAGGTAACGTTTTTTATATTTTTTTGGGTTCATACTTTCAATTGGTATGGAATTTGTCTATTAAGCAAACCAGAGAAAAGTTAAAAAATATATTTAAAAAATAAATTGATAATTAATCATATTCTGGACTGAAATTTTTTAGACAACCCATTTGCAATATATTTTTTGACATATTTAATTTGAAATAAAACACTTTTCATCCAATAACCAGCTCGGTGAAGGTCGTTCTTCAAGGGATCTTAGACTATAACGGTTGCCAGCGGATCAGCTTGGTTGGAGGTTGGAAAATGACCTAATTTGGATAAAGCATCACACCGAAACGTAGTAGGTGCAAAATGACTGGCCATGGTCTACCGTCTACTCGTGTGCCTTTCATCCAAATTCATTCACAGATGGTGTTATTACCAATGATATATAAACTAGTTATTACACCATCTGTGAATTTGGATGACTACTGGACTATGGAAGAAAATAAGTTAAGGCTGATGCTCCAGGGTAGCCCGCGAAATTCAAATTTTCTTACGTTTTTTGCAATTTGCAGGCCAGTGCTAGGTTGTATGTTGATTTATATATTATTCGCGGCTGTAAGACGTATGTAGTTATAGAATTATAATCATCAAAATTATCAATACAACCCTCCAAGTTCATAAAGGTGTAGGAAACAAAAAAAAGCAGAAAAAGTCATTTCTACACCTTTAAGAACGTGGAGCATTCACCTTAAAGTGGAGCAGGTACAGGATACATTTTTCAAGTGGGCGCGGATGGCCAAATCCGAACTATGAGAATAGGTACCGAAAAATGCTAAAACGAGTCTCGGGCCCGATTTTGATGAAAACTAACTCCATTGTTGGATCTAAGTAAAACTATCTAAGTATATGAGTGTCATACCTACTTCCCAGAATTCGATCCTACATAGTTTTCATCAAAATCGGGCCCAAAACTCTTTTTCGCTATTTCTCGTAGGTAGTTTCGGTTACGGGCCATGTGTGTGTAAATTATAAAAGTAAAAGGTTGATATAAGTTTAATTATCGTTGATAATTTATTCAAGGTTCTAAAGTTAGCTATATCTACGTGATTGCAATGTCTGTTAAAATATTTACTAATTAGACTTGCTGCGCCCTAACAGGGCCACATGCTCATTTGTTATAAGTACGATAGAACAGGCATCTTCTGAGCACGCTCGTTTCATGATAGACCTCATCCATCGCTTTCTATCAAGAGTGATCGAGGTCAAAAGCAGGCCCATTTTGTATACCGGTTGACTTTTTTATCACTTTCCAAAAAAAATTGGTTTAATAGGTGAACGGAGTAGAAGCTTATGGCATACCTAGTTTTTTCTTTTTTCCATAGCTTAGAAATAAATTGATCTATCATCAAAAAACGCTAAAAATTTCAAGTCAACTTTTCTTAGTAGAACAAAGAAAGATTCATTTTGAAAAAAAAAATCTAATTTCAAATCATACGCAATACGCGTATGATTTGAATTTCTAATTTTTTTGTATTTGTTTTCGCTAAAAAAAAAATAAAAAAAAACTAAGTATGACATTTGCTTCTACTCCGTTCACCTATTATACCCATTTTTTTGGAAAGTGATAAAAAAAAGTCACCTGTATAAAAAAGAAAGAGGGTAGCTTGTAAGCTGATCGTGCAATAAATAAATAAATGTAGCTAATGTAACAGTACAAAACATTAACATTATTAGTACTTTTATAATTGTGTAATGTACACGGTCCTGCATGTAACCCATGTAGGTACGATATCACAAATAAACGATTTGATTTGATTTGCCCTACATAATATGTATCAATTTATTTTCTTTCTGACCTCCTCGCAAGTGATATTGACGGACAACTATGTCGATTCTGTTGTGCACAAACTAAACTTAATTTAGGCGATTGCTATCTTTTTCTCTCTAATAAAACGAGAAAGAGACGGACGTAATTTAGAGCTGTCACAGAATCGACACCACTGACAGACCTGTCTGTACAAGAAAAATAATAATGTTGAAACTACAAAAATAAAACCGCCTTTCATAAATAAATACATTTATTTTTTATTGTTTGTATAATTCTTGATTGCCTGATCTATAACAGATACAGCGAAGTCAACGTCCTCTTTATTGATGCACATCGGTGGTTTTATCCGCATTACCTGTGAAAGTGTAAAAATATAAAATACGTCGTATAACGATGTATTCTTGCCAAGTTGCCAATTATTTATGCATAGACGCCTCCAGACTTAATTTGATTTAAATAAAAGGGTAATATTTGGTTTTTATTCAACAGGTGCGAATCAATTTTGGACCGACTACGGGCACCGGTCAGGTCACTGCAAAATTCGTAACTTTGGACTCGTGGTGACCAGCTGCTGACTTTGTAGGTCCAATCTTTGTAGGTACCTACAATCAGTCAACAACATTAGTACAGTGTTGCAAAAAAAAATAAGTTCCGCAGCTGCATCTGCGGATGTCAAAAAATCTACATCTTAAGCGTTAAAAGAACTATGCAGGACTTTAGTTAACGAAGCGATTGCCATAACTTACATTGTTCCATCTTCCCCCGCGTCCTATAAGTACTCCCATGTCCTTCATGTCTTCATGAATGCCGTTCACGTCAGCTACGTCCAAGGGCTCCTTGGTTCCTGGTACAACGTACTCAAAGCCTAGCATCAGGCCCTTCCCGCGAACGTCACCGATCACTGGGTGTATCTTTTGTAACTGCATCAGTTGTTCGATGAAGTACTTGCCGATTTCTTTGCAATTCTTTTGTAATTCTTCCTCCTCTATCACCTAAAATTGCGGTAGAAACGTAAGATTAACCAATTAAGGTGGTCCCTTATCGGGAGCATTCGCCTGTCATGAAACAGTTCAGATTGGAGCATTAGGTTCTTATGTGATCAAAGAGAACCGAGAATTACAGTGCGCAACCTGTAACGATACCTACAATTTGTAACATGCTCTTGTTTCTGTTTAAATTTAATCTTGGATTACCTACATTAAGGCTGATTAACATTGATCCAGTAGCTGGATCCAGCTTCACTGGATTCCAGCGCTGGATCGGTACTGGGTTTTACAAGCGAATATGCTTCAGACCAGTGAGTGAATATTTCCTAATGTGTGCCTGGTTGATGTCTTCTATCTCTCTGACTCCGCTTAGCCCTTCAGGGACATACAGGCCTGATATTATGTATTGTGTAGCTTGTTCTTATGATATTGATAAGTACCTCTAAAAAAACTTACGTCCAAAACAGCTTTACCCACAGCTCCAGCCATAGGATTGCCGCCAAAAGTGTTGAAATACGTCGATCCGGTGTGCGCAGCGGCTATCTCCTTTGTGGTGACAACAGCAGCCATTGGAAACCCATTGCCTATGCCTTTTGCCATTGTCACAATGTCGGGGACCACCTCGTGGTTTTCGAAACCCCAGAAAGCGTCTCCTGTACGTCCAAAACCGGTTTGAACCTGAAAACGACAAAACATTATTTATATTGTTCTACTGTTGGGGCTTAGGCTCCCCTTTCTATAACAGAGAGTGAGCCATTGGTGCCGATTCCCTTGTTCACAAACTAAACCAAATTTAAGTTCAGTGCATCTTTTTCTTTCTATTTCATTAAGAAAAGGACAGAAGATAAATTTTAGTTATGTTCTGTCAAATTAATCAGCGCCATACAAGTTTTAGACGCGATTAAAAAGTTGACTACTAAAATTACATCAAATTACGTCAGGTGCTGACTAATTTGACAGGATTAAACTAATATTTATCTTCTGTCCTTTTCATAATTAAATAGAAAGAAAAAGATGCATTCAACTTAAATTTAGTTTAGTTTGTGAACAAGGGAATCGGCACCATTGTCCACCCAGTACGTGTTGTTCAATGTCACATGATTTTTACTTTCGGGCTCCATGCTCCCTCACTTGTTTTTTTCGCATGAGTAGGCACATGTGGAACTTTCATTTCTTTTCTCTGCAGTTAAAGGTGAAGTTCGTGGCCAAAAGAAAAATAAGCTTTAACTTACTTCATCAGCCACGTATAACCCGCCATATTTCTTGACGAGTTGGTGGGCTTTCTTCAGGTATCCTTTGGGGAACTGTACGGTGCCGTTGACTCCTTGTATCGACTCCGCGAACAGAGCTGCCAAACGTCCCTTGGGTATCGAGTTTTCTAGAAGCTGTCAAATAAAATGGGAAACCTTTAGAATGTGTAGGTTCCAAAATGGCGACCGATCGACGCCAGTCGATATTGACTATACCTAAAATAATTAAATTCATTCATGTTTCAATATTGGGGATGGGTCAGGCAGGGAAACAAAATCGTCAAAACAGCATATTATTTTGCCAGGTCGTGCCAAGACTGCGGCCTCACCGAAAAAAGGTTACCGGCTTTCCGCATACCATGATTTTGCATGGAAGTCACCAATAGGAGTACTACCTGTTCTCGATTGAAAGTGTCAGATGATCTATAAGATGACTGCCCTCTTTCTAAAGTTACCTCGTTAAGTTGGTGAACATATTTGTCTGAAGAAACGCAGTCGCCGGGACAGGCACATGCTCCGGGCGCTTGAGACAGCGAGTCTCGACACCCACCAAAAATGCCGCGGTAAGGGTCCGGTAACATGGTCTGAAAACAAAGATAAAAGAATATTGAGCCATTTCTTATAAGCTCAAGACCATCACCAGACCAATCATCAAAATCATCAATAAAACCCTCCAAGTTCATAAAGGTGCAAGAATGATTTTGACCTTGGAAAAGTAATTTTTCTACCTTTATGAACTTTGAGGGTTGTATTGATGATTTTGATGAATATAATTCTGTAACTACATACGTCTTACAGTCGCAAACAAAATTTTAATCAACATACAACTTAGCACTGGCCTGCAAATTGCAAAAAACGTAAGAAAATTTGAATTTCGCGGGCTACCCTTGAGCATCCACCTTAAGTTTGGAAATTCTTCGGGCTACGTCGGTAACCTTGGTTCTCTTGCAGATGTCTTGGATTTGTGCTCGGTTGATGGCAAAACGCTCGCACACACTCACTTATTGTGCCTAAGTACACTTTCGGGGAGCTTAGACGTAATGACATATATTTCATACTTACGTGATAAAATCCAGGAGGCACAGGTACTTTCATTCTGTAAGATTGGGTGGCGGTAAGTCCCATCACGGCGGAGGAGTAGCCATGGTAGCTGCTCTGAAGGGACACCACGTCCAGGTTGCCGGTGTAGGCCTTCGCCAGCAGGGTAGCGAGGTCATTCGCTTCGGTGCCACTGTTCACGAGATAGACCACCTGGAATGTTTCATGGTAATGGTATTGAAGGTGGAAGGTGCTGTCGAAACCAAGGCCAAGATCATTAAACGATACTTAGCACGTTCTACTAAGTTCAGGGCGGGTAATCTCCACAGAGATAACGACAAAATCGTTAACTTTCGATCGCTAATTAATTACTAAGATGCGATTCTCGCAAGCATCGTTATTGAAATCAAATTTTTTCGTGAGTTATTTTATAGACCTGTAGGTAGACCTGAAATTACATCAACGAACATCACGTTACAATTTTTTTATAAAAATGTTATCTAGCTCTCCTTCTAACCAAGGTTGCGGTACATACGTATAACAGGTAAACTGTCATTAGGAAGGCAGTAGTACGCTACAGGCAACAGGCCGAGTGTCAAATACCACTAATAGGTCGTTACATACTGTAAATACTCGGAATAAGATGAAATAATATTTAAAACAACGTTTGTTTTTTTTCACCCAGAGTCCGTCGAGAGCGGGGTCGTACGATATGTCAAAAAATAGTAAAAAATAAGGACAAAAATCATACCAGAGGATATCCTATTAATCTACATAATTGTAAAGTACCGTACCTACCCTCTTTCGTGGAAATGTACGTTCCTTACATACGTCAAGGTAAATATATATATAAGCAGACCCTTCACGAAGCCGGCGACTACAGGAGCTAATTAGCAACTCTATTTGTGGTGGTTCAAACTTCGTTTGAAATACTGTTAGAATAAAGTTCTAATCAGCTTGTAAAAAGTGGTTGTTACGTCAGTCACTGCGGGCCGAACAGTGCGAAATGAGTGGTTGTTTGCGATTTACAAAAAATCTATTGATTGGACTAAAAAAATAAAACAATCATGCTAATATGTTGCTTGTAGAATTATTTGCCAAAAAATTAGAATGATCGCATGCACCTATTTTAGTATGGTTTTTACTCGTTATAAGAATTTTTTAAACTTAGGTTCGTGTTTTTTTTTAATCGAGTAAAATTAGTTGTATTATGTTTTCAAAACACTATCATACTAGCCTGAAGAATATCATATATTATTCTGGTTTTGTTTATTGCATTGAATCATTATGCTTTTGTGCATTATAAAACTCATGTTTAGCTCATGTACTTTCTAAATCTACCCAAAAAATACTGATTGGAAACGCCTTTTTTTTTGAGGTGTAAAATAACGTTTTGAGGTAGAAATGTAGAATTGGACCAACGTAAGGCACTCAAAGCATTGTGTCGGTGGCATTAAATACAGTTCATTACAGGGTCATGGGGTATTTAGAGCAAAGCCAAAACTTTAAAAAAGCAAGTACCTATAGAAAAAAAACTTATGAAAATGTTGGAAGTTTGACTAACGATATCCACAACAACAAAAAAAACTGGCCAAGTGCGAGTCGGACTCGCACACGAAGGGTTCCGTACCATTGACTATAATTATTTAGTATTTGTTGTTATAGCGGTAACAGAAATACATCATCTGTGAAAATTTCAACTGTCTAGCTGTCACGGTTCATGAGATACAGCCTGGTGACAGACAGACGGACAGACAGCGAAGTCTTAGTAATAGGCTTCCGTTTTTACCCTTTGGGTACGGAACCCTAAAAACCATCGCAATGACAGAGACAACAAGTGCCTTTCGGCTTCTTTAGGAGTCTTTTTACAACTAAATAAATAAATTAAAGTAGGTACTATAGAAATGATTAATACGTATTAAGGCTGATGCTCCACGGTAGCCCGCGAATTTCAAATTTTCTTACGTTTTTAGGGTTCCGTAGTCAACTAGGAACCCTTATAGTTTCGCCATGTCTGTCCGTCCGTCCTCGCTTAATCTCTGTGACCGTTAGCACTAGAAAGCTGAAATTTGGTGCCAATATGTATATCAATCACGCCGACAAAGTGGTAAAATAAAAATTGGAAAAAAATGTTTTATTAGGGTAGCCCCCCTATATGTAAAGTGGGAAGTGTTTTTTTTTTTAATTTCAACCCTAACGTGTGATATATTGTTGGAAAGGTATTTAAAAATGAATAGGGGTTTCCTAAAATCATTTTTTGATAATGTCAATAATTTCGGAAATAATCGCTCCAAAAGTAAAAAACAATGTGTCCCCCCCCTCTAACTTTTGAACCATAAGTTTAGAAAATATGAAAAAAATCTGAAAAGTAGAACTTTATAAGGACTTTCTAGGAAAATCATTTTGAACTTGATGGAAACAACAGTTTTTGTACAAAAAAGACAAAAAGTTGTACAAAATAATTTCTGGACTAAGTTTGTAGTATATTCGTATATGCAAGCATTTTTACATAATGGATATACCCACCTTTAAACTCATAAGTGGGAAAACTTATTGTGCCGGACGGGAAACTACGGAACCCTACACTGAGCGTGGCCCGACACGCTCTTGGCCGGTTTTTATTTTGCAATTTGCATGCCAGTGCGAGGTTGTATGTTGATTAAAATATTGTTCGCGACTGTAAGAGTAGTTACAGAATTATAATCATCAAACCATCAATACAACCCTCCAAGTTCAGAAAGGTCGAGGAAAGACTTTTCAAAGTCTTTCCTTGACCTTTATGAACTTGCAGGGTTGTAAAAAAACGTAAGGAAATTTGAATTTCGCGGGCTACCCTGGAGCATCCACCTTAAATAACTACCTAGGTATAGTAAATAGATAAAGGGTGTAAAACACGCACTTGCTCTCCACATCATTGCGATCATTTTTTTGTTCTACACCATACCTGGGAACATTCTAGTTACGGAAATATGGGGGTCAAAGTTGCAACTTTTGGACAAGTTTTTTTTAAAATACAAGTTTTTAATATAAGATTTTTATTTCAAACGCCTCCACGCGCGGCCCCCGTTCTATTCAATCCATCCACCAGCACAATGTTTTGAGTGCGTTACATTGAGTTCTACCACAAATCATGATTGTTCACCTCAAAAAAAAAAGTCGTTTCCCAGCAATAATTTTTGCGTAGAGTTATTTAGTTTGATGTACAGAATGCTTGGTTGACGGCTTCGTGATGAGGTCTTTTACACCCTGTATATCTGTAATCTTGATAACTACTTATATTTACACAAAATAACAATGTTTGAACCAATTCTTATCTTTTTCACATGATCCGGTTTTTACTACGTAAGTAATATACTTAGTAGTGTCAATATTATTATAATACTATTATTGCTATCGCGAATTGTGACCTTGCTGTGGCCTACGTGGCGTTTGTTGCAGGATAAACATTCGGCGAGATAAATAGACAGTTAGATAATTATTATACGCTAATTACTGTCCCACTACGTTTTTCCTACTCCTCCGCTATACTTTTCTGATTAATTCCGTTGCGGGATCCAAGAAAGTTAAATTCATTTTCTGGGACTTCGTCGAGCTTCATTGTCTCGGCGCTTTTCTGGTGGTCGCCACTGTTGATTCTGGCTTGTTTGGGGATAGCGTGGCGAGTTGTTCCACTAGGTATAGAGCAAAGATTTCTTCTCGTACAGAGAAGGCATGAACATCGATACACCACTGACCACGCATGCTCAAGGTGGATTGGCGATACATCCAGTCCAATGTCCTCTATGTTTTATATAAAAATGATAATTACATTAGATACCGAACAGGTAACAATTTTCCTGAACAGACGTTTAGGGAAGAAAAATAACCGGCCAAGTGCGAGTCGGACCCGTGCATGGAGTGTCCCGTATTTTTTTATGTATTTTTATAATTTTTTGTTATAGCGGCAACAGAAATAGGTACATTCATCTGTGAAAATTTCAACTGTCTAGCTATCACGGTTCATGAGATACAGTCTGGTGACAGACAGACGGATAGACGGACAGTGGAGTCTTAGTAATAGGGTCCCGGTTTTAGCTTGATGTGCTTATGTGCCATCATCATCACCATCATCTGCCTAGCCTTTTCCCAACATGTTGGGGTCGGCTTCCAGTCTAACCGGATGCAGCTGAATACCAGTATTTTACATGGAGCGACTGCCTATCTGACCTCCACAACCCAGTTAGTTCCGGGTAATACGATACCCCTTGGTAAGACAGGTTGTCAGACTTTTTGGGCCTCTGACCACCTAACGACTCTCAAATATCTACAAATGACAGCCGGGACCAACGGCTTAACGAGCTTTCCGAGGCACGGAGGAAACTCGGTATATAATGGGTGGTCACCCATCCACAGACCAACCTAGGCAAGCACGGCTTAACCTAACGACCGACCCGAGCAGCTGTTATTATTTAGCCACGAGCTTCTAATAAGATGCTATACGTGCCATAGCCTGTTTATACCATGTTTAAAGGTCTAGTAAAACCGTTAAGCACAGGTTCTAGAACACATGAGTCTCTCATGGGCTGTCCCAAATAGTCTTACGGCCATTTCAATAACTTACTAGCCGGTTTCGGTAGGTTGCTATCTCTGTCTGTTTGACATTTTGCTTACTGGATGGTTAGAAACAGAATGTCATAGAAAATCTTTCTTTGATTTCCCTTTTTCCTATGAATCAAGTGACAGTTAAGTGGATATTCTTTGTTAAATTTTAGAAAACGGCCGTTAGTCAGTCACGTAATTAAGTTATATAAAAACGGCCGTTAGTCAGTCACGTAAGTTAGTTGTAGAAAACGGCTGTTAGTCAGCCACGTAAGTTATATAAAAACCGGCCAAGTGCGAGTCGGACTCGCACACGAAGGGTTCCGTACCATTGACTATATTTAGTATTTGTTGTTATAGCGGTAACAGAAATACATCATCTGTGAAAATTTCAACTGTATAGCTGTCACGGTTCATGAGATACAGCCTGGTGACAGACAGACGGACAGACAGACGGACAGACAGCGATGTCTTAGTAATAGGGTTCCGTTTTTACCCTTTAGGTACGGAACCCTAAAAACGGCTGTTAGTCAGTCACGCAAGTATTACGTTATATAAAAACGGCCGTTAGTTAGTCACGTAAGTAAGTTATAGAAAACGGCCGAAGTCAGTCCTTACCTGCCGGTTTGACTGTATCTTAACTTAAGCTGCCTATTAGGTACCTTGAGATCTCCAGGAAACTTGGATACCAACTGCTCCACATACTCGTAAATCTTCGGGTGCCGATAAATATTCGTGCAATGCCATAGAGTGTTTATTTGATCTTGTAAGGCGCCAACCACCTTGCTGAAAATAAAATCAAGTATATTCTAAAGAAATGATATTTTAGTTTTAATTTCACGATAAAATGGGGATTAATTTTGGTGACCTTTTACTCATTTTGGCAATCAAGAGTGATTTTTTTGCCGTTACATTTTGCTAAATCTGGTGGTTCGTTAATTGTATGTCGAAATTTTATTTAAATATTTTTATACTACCAGTGGAAATTAAGATCCTTGGGGGAGGCATATGTCCAGTTAAGTAGTACTCTTTTGGTTGAAACGATGATGACGACAACCCTACATTTTTTTTGGAACTTTATGAAATTTTCTAGTGACTTAGTTGACATAATTATATGATTTATTGGCATTGACTTGAGAAGTAGATTTATTGGTGATCTTTTTAAATTAGTTTGCTTAAATACTTATTGACAAACCTTTTATATTAGGTACATACAAAATCATTTATTTGGTACTAGACTATATCTTCATGATTTTAGGTGATTTATTGTGGTATTGATTTTATATTGTTTGGTGACTACATTTTGGTGACAAATCTACTATTTTGCGGACAAACCCTATTACCCTATTATATAGGGAACGCAAAACTAATTAAATTGGCGATAGCTTAAATGATACCCATTTAAGTATATCACAAATTCTTAAAATAAGTAAAAATTATGCAAGAAACGAGTACCTATTTTTAAACTGACTTAAAGAAGAGGCCATCAATTCGTCTGATTTTTTTGTACCTAATGTTCAACGTATTCGCCAATTGTAAACCGATAATATCTTATAGATTTTTTGGAAGAGTATTGATCGATCATGGCTAAGGTATTGGACAGTATGCTTGACTCTTGTTTGAAAAATATTTTAAATCTTCATGAAGCACAGTTTGGTTTCCAGCCTGGACTATCAACTGAAACTGCTATCTTGAGTCTCAAGCATACTGTTCAATATTATACCGATCGTAAGACGTGTACGCCTGTTTCCTTGACCTCTCGAAGGCCTTCGATCTCGTCTCCTATGATGTGCTTTGGGACAAGTTGAGGAACAGGGGTACGCCTGCTGAAATACTGAAAATCTTCCAGTTTTGGTATGCCAATCAAAAGAATCAGGTTAAGTGGTCTAACACTCTCTCTCCAGCATACGGATTGGAATGCGGTGTGAGACAAGGGGGTTTGACATCCCCTAGGCTCTTCAATCTGTATGTTGATGGCCTCATCACCGAGCTCAGCAGCATGAATGTTGGATGTCGAATAAATGGAGTGAGCTTCAATAACATCAGCTACGCAGACATGCGTGCTGCGGGGCCCGACTGCTGGGGCAATCAGGGAATTGCTCAAAGTTTGTGAGACTTATGCTGCCTCACATGGACTTATTTATAATGTCACCAAGAGTGAATATATGATATTTAAGGCCACTGGTAGATGTCCAGACTCTGTACCAGGGATTCTAAAGCTGAATGGACTCCATTTAAACAGAGTCTCCAATTTCAAGTACCTTGGACATTTTATCACCGACGACCTTAAGGATGATAAAGATATTGAGAGGGAGCGTAGGGCATTGGCGGTCAGAGGTAACATGCTGGCCCGTAGATTTGCTCGGTGCTCTGACCTAGTAAAAATACTCTTTTTAAGGCCTACTGTCAGAGTTTTTACACGAGCAATCTATGGGTCAACTACACCAAGAGATCGCTGGATGTCCTGCACGTTCAATATAATAATGCATTCTTGGATGTTGTTGCGACTGCCTCGTTTCTGTAGCGCTTCAGAAATGTTTCCTGAGACCCACACAGATGGCTTTTATGCCATAATGCGCAAAAAAACAGCTTCGCTGCTGTGCAGAGTGCGGAGTAGTCGCAACTATATCCTGAGAGCTGTGGCGGAGAGCTATACTTCAAATATCAGGCATTTTGTGCGGAGGTTGATTAGGTAGGACTTCCTGCCTGGTCGTTCTTTGTTTTAATAATATTATTTTTATATCAATGTTACTAACACTAGAATATAAGCTGTGTGTACACACACAAAAAAACATGGATCTTTGTTGTCTGAATTAAATGAATTTTATTTATTTATTGATCCTGAGGCCAGCAAATACCAAATTTAAACGGGGCCGCGCCGGAGATAGCCAATTACACAATCCCACAACATTATAACATCACGCCTGTATGCTCTTAAGGGATAAGCAGATGTGTACAGTGTACCCACATTCAGTTGTTTTAGTTCCATTTTATTGGGGACTAGCTGACCCGCGCAACTTCGTCTGCGTCACATGAGAGAGAGAGGGTTAGAGAGAGTGGAGTCAACCTTGAAAGATAGACATAATGCTATCGCGTTTTTTTTTAGAACGCTTTAAAACGAACAATGCCCTAATACATGATTGTTGCGCAACTTTAACCGTTTATGCAGCGCCCGCAAAGGAAGCTCTCGAAAGAAATAAATTTTCCTTGTTTTTGCAACATTTATCATTGATGCTCCGCTCCTTTTAATTATAGCGTGATGTTAGATAACCTATAGCCATCCTCGATAACTATTCAACACTAAAAGTTTTCCTGTAATTAGCGCGTTCAACCAACCAAAATCTCTTTAGCTTTATAATATTAGTAGATATATACCTACGTAGATCCAAGTGGGTAACAATTTAATTTCTTCGATATATTTGCATTAATCGCTAAAATAATCTACTTATGTTTTTCCAAAAAAGGGCTTACCTCGACAGCCTTTTTTTTTCGGATGGGAAATCATCAAATGACTCCTCCCGCTCTGGGCGGACCAGGAGGCAGTGTCATACTTTTACTGACTAAACCCATCCATGTTCCTTCATCGCCCTTTGTGTTCCGGGGCCACGGTATCTCTTTAGAACAGTCCCGCAACCCCGGCAGGCATCGGCCCTTGCGGACCCCTTCCTATTGCTGACTCTCTTTGAGGCGCGCGTCGAACACGAACGTGCCGTCGACATGGCCTGTCGTCATAAGACAGACGGACGGCGAGCTAGCCCATAGCCCACCGTCCACAGGCCCGCGCGTACGGTGGCCGGGGGCCACGTGGTGGCGTCTCCCGCGGCGGCCAGGACGTTTAGAGGTTCTCTCTCTCTCACGTTCCGCCACCTCCTTCATCCTTAGACACTCGATGACAGTCATACTCCAGCTAGGTCGAAAGTTCTCATCAAAGGTGCAAGAAATTAGCCCAAACACGATTTTTCAATTATAAATGGGACCAACTTTGAGATGTACCTACGCTTTTTACAAACAAAAGGACCATGTACGGACTTCTCTGTAAAAGTTATCCGTGGTCATATATAAAAAAAATACGCGTCGAATTGAGAACTGCCTTCTTTTTGTTTCGTCGGTTAAAAAACCAATCTTGAGGCAACTTACACGTTTGCGGCGGCGACCTCTCGCGTCCGGCCCTGGTGCAAGCCATAGTCCGGAGCGAGACGGAATGGGACGCCGTCACCTCCTTCTGCGAAGCAGTAATGCTAGAGAAGGAGGTGGCGGAACGTGAGAGAGAGAGAACCTCTCAACGTCCCGGCCGCCGCGGCAGACGCCCCGGGCTTCCGGGGCAACCACGTGGCCCCTGGCCACCGTAGGCGCGGGCCTGTGGACGGTGGGCTATGGGCTAGCTCGCCGTCCGTCCGTCTCATGACGACAGGCCGTGTCGACGGCGCGTTCGTGTTCCACGCGCGTCTAAAAGAGAGTCAGCAAAAAGGAAGGGCCGATCCGCAAGGACCGATGTCTGCCGGCGTTGCGGGACTGTTCGAAAGAGATACCGTGGCCCCGGAACAAAAGGGCGATGAAGGAACATGGCTGGGTTTTAGTCAGTAAAAGTCTGACACTCCCTCCTGCTCCGCCCAGAGCAGGAGGAGTCATTTGATGATTTCTCATCCGAAAAAAAAAAACAAAAAATAGGCAACAGACACGGGCGAGGGTCATTCAATTCAGAAAATGGAGTGAAATAAACAACGCCGTCTATCGACCAAAATGTTACACTGCTAAAGTATATTACCTATGCTATAATTTTTTTTTAAAGCTGGTCAGTCGATTTAAAAGTTATGACTGGTGAGCACATTTTTAGTCATTGGTATCATTTTAGTTCAACAGATGTCGCTGCATGTATGTATCTTACATTTGATGATTAGTTCTTCTTGAAAACTTTAAGTTCATATATCTTTTGATAGAATTAACCGATTTCAATGAAACAAACACTAAATCATACCCCAAGTTACACACAATTTTTATGTATAAACATTGTCAGCATTGAATTCGTAGATTTTACGTGATGTGCGCACAAACAAACAGACAAACAGACAAAAATTTCAAAAATGATGGAAATGGGTTCTGTTACTTATCTTTTCACACGCTGGCTATTTTATGTTTCAATTTCTTCAATGTACAAAAATGACTTTTCTACAGATTTATTATATGTATAGATATAGATAAACCTATTACCATGACATGTTAACGGATGTAAAATTAAAAAATACAACTAAAAATGGAAACAAATGCAAAAAAGTAGTCTTGGTCTTTTTTTTTACTTTCCTCTTTTTTATTTTTTAGGGGTTTTTGATTAATAAATTTAACTTCCGCCGACTTCGGACCCTAAAATAATTTTCCACAATCAAAGTGATTCAAACAGACGAAAGTCATTGAAGTCCAAAGCTTTATCAATTTTAGCGTTCGTTCTAGGCCTAAAGGTGGCACAGCTAATAAAATTCAGGGTCAGACCTACTGGTTTGGTCCTTGCCCTAGCCCGCCAATTTACCGGAAATCGTCGACTTAAGGCTGATGCTCCAGGGTAGCCCGCGAAATTCAAATTTTCTTACGTTTTTGGCAAATTGCAGGCCAGTGCTAGGTTGTATGTTGATTAAAATATTGGACGCGATTGTAAGACGTATGTAGTTACAGAATTATAATCATCAAAACCATCAATACAACCCTCCAAGTTCATAAAGGTCGAGAAACGATTTTTTCAAGGTCAAAGTCATTGCTAGACCTTTATGAACTTGGAGGGTTGTATTGATGGTTTTGATTATTATAATTCTGTAACTACATACTTCTTACAATCGCGTCCAATATTTTAATCAACATACAACCTAGCACTGGCTTGCAATTTGCCAAAAACGTAAGAAAATTTGAATTTCGCGGGCTGGTCGAAGCATTCACCTTAAGTAGCTGTCCTTAAAGTACCATCAACTTTTACGCCCATTAAAAGTGAATGGCGATGGCGCCACAAAGTTCGATTATTGTACATGTGAATTAGTGACGATGCGACAAAATATTTAAATAATTTTAAATTCATTCCTTCCATTCACCTCAAATGAATGACAGTCAAAAGTTATTTTAATTTTAGATTAACTAGCATTAATGTGAAGAGTTTACGTAATGTTTATTTAAATCAACTGTGGAATAAAGACATACACTGTACCTATAAAATAAACAATATGAGTTCTTTGTTTGAGTAGCTACCTACTTATAGCCAGACGCTTTGTTCGAGTTTAAGATTAACCACCCATTAGAACAACCTTGTTAAGAAAACAGCGACATTAGTTCCGATTAAGACCACACGCCAAAAGATCCACGTACAACTATACTTACGGGTGACAATGTCCAACAGAGACGGTGACAATGCCTCCGAAGAGGTCCAGGTAGCGGTTTCCTTCGTGGTCGTAAAGCCATTGCATGCGGCCTTGATGCAGCAGCAGTGGTTTCTTGTAAATGTTGAAAACCGCGGGAGGTAAGTGCTGACTCTTTACTTGTTCCGTCTTGTGGTACGATGGACCCTGAAACAAGAGCAATAAATAATGGTACAGCTGCTGCAGCACTCAAACGTAATATTTATAGTTACTGCTAGAATAAAGCTGTTTTAGAGGAAGGCCAAATGTTCTGCAAAATAACTGTGTGGGGTGTACCTACTTTTTTTTTTTTTTTTTTTTTTCGGATGGGAAATCATCAAATAACTCTCTCTGCTCTGGGCGGAGCAGGAGGGAGTGTCAGACTTTTACTGACTAAAACCCATCCATGTTCCTTCATCGCCCTTTGTGTTCCGGGGCCACGGTATCTCTTTCGAACAGTCCCGCAACCCCGGCAGGCATCGGTCCTTACGGACCCCTCCCTTTTTGCTGACTCTCTTTGAGGCGCGCGTGGAACACGAACGCGCCGTCGACACGGCCTGTCGTCATGAGACGGACGGACGGCGAGCTAGCCCATAGCCCACCGTCCACAGGCCCGCGCCTACGGTGGCCGGGAGCCACGTGGTGGTGGCCCCCGACTTCCGGGGCGTCTCCCGCGGCGCGGCGCGGGTGTACCTACCTTAGCTATCGATAGCTCTTGAAAAATTATATCGAGTTTCCAAACTTTTTTTATTCCAATGTATGGTTGATGAGATATTCGCATAAAAAGCCAGTTAAATGGGGTAGATGACCCAAACAATTGAGATACTTTTTAAGAGCTGTCAAAACGCAGTTCTCTCCATAGACTTAGTAAATAGTATATACTAAGTCAATGGTTCTCTCATAGATTTTGTATGGCAATAATAACTGTGACGTCACTTTATTCAACTCAATGACTCAACTATTTATTGATTTCAAAGCAACTAAAACCGGCCAAGTGCGAGTCGGACTCGCGCACGAAGGGTTCCGTACCATTATCTATACATTAGACAAAACGGCAAAAAAATCACGTTTGTTGTATGGGAGCCCCCCTCAAATATTAATTTTGTTCTGTTTTTAGTATTTGTTGTTATAGCGGCAACAGAAATACATCATCTGTGAAAATTTCAACTGTCTAGCTGTCACGGTTCATGAGATACAGCCTGGTGACAGACAGACGGACAGACAAACGGACAGACAACGAAGTCTTAGTAATAGGGTTCCGTTTTTACCCTTTGGGTACGGAACCCTAAAAAATCGAAATTGGCAATTAATTGAAAATAAATCGGGTTTTCAGGCCCAAAATAAAGTGTTTTTAGGGTTCCGTACCCAAAGGGTAAAAACGGAACCCTATTACTAAGACTTCGCTGTCTGTCCGTCTGTCCGTCTGTCCGTCGGTCCGTCTGTCCGTCTGTCCGTCTGTCCGTCTGTCTGTCACCAGGCTGTATCTCATGAACCGTGACAGCTAGACAGTTGAAATTTTCACAGATGATGTATTTCTGTTGCCGCTATAACAACAAATACTAAAAACATAATAAAATTAATATTTAAGGGGGGCTCCCATACAACAAACGTGATTTTTTTATAATAATTGGTACGGAACCCTTCGTGCGCGAGTCCGACTCGCACTTGGCCGGTTTTTTAGAGATTAGTGTCTTGGAATTATTGTTTTATGGTGTCATCTGCCCTATTGTGACCCTCGAATTTTTAAAGTAAGACTGGGAAAATTCTGAAAAAATTGGGGTTTGTAGATCGTAAATTCTTTCAACGGAATAAAATAAATAAATAAAATAAATAAATATTGCTGGACATTACACACAGCGCCATCTAGTGCCACACTAAGCAACGAGGCTTGTGTCGTGGACACCAGATAGTTGATATACTAAAATTTATATTTATATTTTTTTATTTTTTTTCATTTATATTTTGGAAATTGGTTGAAAAAGCCATCCAAAAGGAGGAGATTATCAATTCGTCTGAATTTTTTTTTGAGATATGGCACTCGTTCCGTCGTTCGTGAAACTACAGCATTAACTTTGTTGTTCATTAACATAAATAAATAATATGAAAAACATGTTTTTGTTGACTTATGAATGAGCGTTAAAAATATTGTTATTAAATTGTTTAATGCTACGGAATACTTTGTATGCGAGCCTGACTCGCTCATGGCCCTACTGACGGTCGATCATTTTTCATCCTTATGTCCTGTCTGTGAGAGACAGCATAAGGCAAATAACCCTTCGATCATTACTGGCTAAGCATTGAAGCTGTCCTGGGACTAAATCATTTTATAATCAACCGATAACTTTCCCAGTGCTGGGACGGAGACTCCACTCCGAGACAGAGAGGGCCACCCATCTATCACGCGGGCACAGTGTTGGCTGGAGATTCAAAAGATTACTTTAAAAAAAAAGAAACTCACAGTATATTGCTTCGGCGTAAAATCACATTTTGGAATAGCTGGCGCCGCAACTGTTGCAGTTACATAGCGCCTAATTACCGAATTGCAGCTAAGTTTTACAACTGAAATCAGAACATTTAACACAAAACACAGATTTTATCATGATAGTGCGTCGTTAGATAAATTATTTTAATTCCATTTGAGTATTATTGTACCTTTATCGGCCATAGTATGAGCTGTACGACGGCTTAAGTGTTACTGATTTCGTTGTGTTGGCCGCTGCCCCCTGGTGAATAAATCTGCACCAACAATTAAAGTAAAGCGCAGTTCATATAGAGAACAATTCGGAGAACATATTTTATTCTTCTTAGTATGTATGTAAAAATTACATGTCACTTTGTTCGTACACGCTAATCTCCGAAACCACCCAAGAGATTTTGGTTCCCGCTTTTAAGATAGTTTTAGAGCCTCCTACAATCTTTTAAATCATCTTAGTTATTTTACAAAATCATAAGAAAGTTTTACTAAAATAATGTTTTTGGATATTTTCAATTGTATGTTTTTATTACTTTTTATTTGTAAATTTGTTCAACAAAGAGAACTTAATTTTAATGTTTGGATGGTCATTGGTCATTGAAAATGAACACTGTGGGTTTATGTAATAGTAAAACATTTTTTTTTTCAGGAAGAAAACGGGAAGGAATCCCTTTCAAGTATGGACGAAGCACCACCTTCCTTCTTATTTTTTAAAGTTTTGTGTACCTAACTAACTTTAATTTCCAATTAATTTTAATTTCCATTTTAAAAAACCGGCCAAGAGCGTGTCGGGCCACGCTCAGTGAAGGGTTCCGTAGTTTCCCGTCCGTCACAATAAGTGTTCCCACTTATGAGTTTAAAGGTGGGTATCCAAAAAACATGTTGTATAAAAACTGTTGTCTCCATCAAGTTCAAAATGATTTTCCTAGAAAGTCCTTATAAACTTCTACTTTTCAGATTTTTTTCATATTTTCTAAACTTATGGTTCAAAAGTTAGAGGGGGGGGGGGGGGGACACATTGTTTTTTACTTTTGGAGCGATTATTTCCGAAATTATTGACATTATCAAAAAATGATTTTAGGAAACCCCTATTCATTTTTAAATACCTTTCCAACAATATATCACACGTTAGGGTTGAAATTAACAAAAAAAATCACTTCCCACTTTACATATAGGGGGGCTACCCTAATAAAACATTTTTTTCCAATTTTTATTTTACTACTTTGTCGGCGTGATTGATATACATATTGGTACCAAATTTCAGCTTTCTAGTGCTAACGGTCACAGAGATTAAGCGAGGACGGACGGACAGACATGGCGAAACTATAAGGGTTCCTAGTTGACTACGGAACCCAAAAAAGGGAAAGTAAAGTAACATGACTAAATAAGTTTACGTTAGTAAAATAAAGTAGTGACTCCCCATGTGGACACAGCCATCGGCCAATCACACTTGCATTTTATTGCCCTTGACACTTCATTTAAACAGCACTTGAGGACTAGGAAGATAATACAAGAGAAAAGATGAAAAAAATCGATATTCCTGCATAATGTGTACCTATGGTGTGATAGTAAATTAGTAAAATAGTTCTCCTGAACATCTTCTAGCGGTCAAGGTTACTGTCATATAGCAACACGAACTGCGCTACAAACACTCACAACACACTCTAATAATTGACTTTGCTCAAAAAGGGGCTAAAGATGGCCACATTTAAAATGTGCCTTGTCAAAGTCAGAAGGCATCGTGGCAAACCGCATGGATGATGGCGCGATGACCGGGGCAAATGCAACGACCAGTGGTCCACAGAAAAACCCAATATAATGCTTTACCTGGAACTCAAGCCCAAGAATATGCTCAGAGGTCACGGTTCTGACCACGTTCCAATGGTAGGTCAATGACCAAAGGAACTGTCAAAATTTTAGCAGATTACCGCTTATGTCACTCATTCATTTGTCATTGTGTACGAGATTACCATTCCGCTTATGTCAGTCATTCATTTGTCATTGTGTACGAGATTACCATTCTTAGATGCCATTTCTTTCAATGGAGTGTCAGTGGTTGATCATTGGAAAGTCATAATGACGCCATTATATTAGTAGATTACCAAACTTGTCAAAATCAACAATGTTGAAATCAATGATAGACCATTCTGACTCTATTGTAATAGCAGACTTGAGGCCGAGGACCAACCAACGAAGCAGTAATAAGTAGTAGGTAATTCAGTGTGAACACACTACCTTGTAAGCGATATCAGAACAATAATATGTTTTATCTAAATTATAACTCCACCAAGGTCGACGTTGAGTGTAACTAATTTAAGTTTCATGTGATAAATGACAATTAGCTCTAATTACTTATGTCGTGTGCGAATTACCGACATTATAATCATATGTTTTCGCTTTACTAAAAATCCTACAGGATGGTAAGAACCATTTAGTGCCAATAGACTACACTGTCTGTTCTTTCACCTGTCTCGCATAGACTTGTACTCATTTATTAAACCGTAAAATAATTACAAGGCACTTGAGTGTATAACTGTGTGCCGCCATTACAGCAAATAAATGTGTCGATACATATCAAACGTGCCTAAGTCCACTATAGTAACGAATGAATGTTTTTGATTGGCCGGATTCTTTGTACAAAAAATTAAATATTATTTTGGATTAAACCAGCATAAGTCCTCTGTAACTGGTATAAATAAGGCTCAAAATATTCGTTTTGTTTTCATACAAACCTAAGTCACAACGTCATTTTAAATCAAACTCGCCTAAGTCCGATTCGACCAATGACAGACAGCCCTGCATAGTGTCATGGCCACAGTTGTTGGCTTTGTGTCGTGGTGTTTGTTTCGTGCGCTTGCGTTTTTATCGAATTATGGAAGAAGAAATAAATGTTGTGAGGCCTGAATTAGCTAAAAAGAAGTTAAAACTCCAGACAAATGAAAAACAAAAGAAGAAACAACGAGATTTGTAAGTAATACGTTGTAATTTCACTTTGTTTTCGGTAGGGCGATGTGATATGCGTGTTTCTTTTATTCCTAAGATTCAAAACCAATACGTCCCTTTACTACTCAATTACATCAAACCAAAAGTATAAGTATAAGTCACGTTGTATTTTTTTAAATTCGCTTAAGTCCAATAACAGTTGCTTTCAAACAAGCTTAAATCCACATCGTTTCCATCAAAAGTGCTTAAGTCCAAAATAAAAACCGGTTTAATTTAAAATCTGACGGTTGTTTCACCCGTTTTTTTGACAATGTTGCCAGTAGACATTATTATGAGAGTGTTGGTAGTATTGCTCTTTATTCAAGTGTCATGGATAAAGCAAACAGAAACAAACGCGTTTTCCCAGAAGTTGTTTATGCGTGACTTAGGTGCGTTTGATATGTATCGACACAAATAATGTTACAATAAACCATGTATTTTTTCGGCTACTTTTAATACAGGTTACGGTAGTACGGAACCCATTGTGTGCAACTCCGAGTACTCCGACACACACTTGGCCGATTTTTTTTTACAAAGACCACCTCGAATCTACAATCGTAGATGCGCCCTTTGCCGGGCTGTTTACAGATTAAAATCACAACATTTCTTTCTTGTTTACGAATCTCTGCTATTATTAAGGCGATGCGAAGCTTATGATCAGGTGTCAAACCTATTTATGGCCGTTTTCAGGTTTTTAATGCGACGCCTAAATCAGGAGCATTGATATCCCTGCCAGTGATATCAGCCCCAATTTATGAGGACAGGGAGACGTTACTATTCGTGATCTATTTTTTCACCGCTGCTCTCAAAACTAAAGGCGACTCTTGAGGAAACCAGCATGTCCTAGAAACAAAAAAACCGGCCAAGAGCGTGTCAGGCCACGCTCAGTGTAGGGTTCCGTAGATACGTTCAGGATAATAAAATATGTAAACGAAGTTAAAAAAAATGCTTGCATATACGAATATACTACAAACTTAGTCCAGAAATTATTTTGTACAACTTTTTGTCTTTTTTGTACAAAAACTGTTGTTTCCATCAAGTTCAAAATGATTTTCCTAGAAAGTCCTTATAAAGTTCTACTTTTCAGATTTTTTTCATATTTTCTAAACTTATGGTTCAAAAGTTAGAGGGGGACACATTGTTTTTTACTTTTGGAGCGATTATTTCCGAAATTATTGACATTATCAAAAAATGATTTTAGGAAACCCCTATTCATTTTTAAATACCTTTCCAACAATATATCACACGTTAGGGTAGAAATTAAAAAAAAAACACCCACTCCCACTTTACGTATAGGGGGGCTACCCTAATAAAACATTTTTTTCAAATTTTTATTTTACCACTTTGTCGGCGTGATTGATATACATACTGGTACCAAATTTCAGCTTTCTAGTGCTAACGGTCACAGAGATTAAGCGAGGACGGACGGACGGACAGACATGGCGAAACTATAAGGGTTCTTAGTTGACTACGGAACCCTAAAAATCGAAGATGCTTGTGGCTTCCACTAAGACGTACTGAGCACGCGGATCCACCAGGATTATAGCCCAGTGCCTCTCCCAAAGAGGAGGCCTGTCTACCAGCAAAGAGAACATTAGGTATACTAGGCTGCTGATTAGGTTCAACGCCTAAATGAACCATTTACACAACTATAACAATTGTCATACCTACATAAGGTTGCAAAAAATAGAGCAAAGGTACAGTGGACATTTTGAGCTGAAATCACATATCTGAATTAATTTCAGGCATTATGTAAAAATTTTCGTGCTCTCTTCGCTAGGTTTTGCAGCTTAGGTACTTTCTCTTGAATCCAAAAACTGACTAACCATCGGCTATTATCTCGCTCAAGAAACGTACAATAGATTAAATTCCGTGCCAGCAAAAGAGATGCTTGTTTTAATAGTTGATCCCTGATTGTTTACACTGCCCGGCGAGGACTCGCTCCAGTAGTTTGTCGCTGAGCGAAAAATTAAAGCTATTAAAGATAATACTCGCTCTGCTCGCTCAGCGATACAAAGCTTCAGCGGTCAGAACTCACGCCGAGAGACCAACCAGCGGTCACTCACTAGCCGGAACTAGGTACACACTCGCTGCTCGCCAACTTGATTCTAGTTTCTAGCTCTAGCTACTCTACTCGCTTTTAGCCAGTGACGGATTAGCCCTTAATCAAATTAAGCAATTGCCTAGGGCATCACGTCTTGGATGGGGAGAAGCACAAAAAAATCCGTCCTTAGGGCATCACGTCTCCACTCTCAAATCTCACCTCACGTCACCAAAACCACACCAAAAAAAGTTTCTTTGACTAATTTGAAAATTGTCGCGTCTTAAGTTTACACGAGTCCAACCTAGAGTCATAACCCCGCTCCCGCTTGCCCACTCGGTGCCCGCTAGTGCAATCGGCAATTCGAATGCACCGGAATTACGATCAGCCAATCACAAACCACCCCTTTTCTCGCGCTTTTTCCACAGCTTTCCCTAATGTGGAAACAACTCTGCGTATATTTTTATCGCATAAGATTACAAATTGCTCAGCGGAACGTTCTTTTTCAAAATTAAAAATATAAAAAAAATAAAAAAGGACAAAGATGATACAAGAAGGCTTGATAGTTATGTTAAAAACGTTAGACGTTATAAACTATCTTGCGTGAATTCAATGCCCGAAAAAGCCGCAAGGCGCATTTCAATAAATAAATAAATTATGCTATGGTTTTTATTGTTGTCGCCTACTCCACTTCGAAGGTACGTCACATCTCATCATCTTATTTTACAAAAAACTAATGGTTTAGGCGGCAAAGGTTTAAGTAAAGAACGATTCTAGTTCACATACGGATAGAGGGGCCCACAGGCGTGGATTGCTTAGGACATCAAGTAGTCTCCGTTACTGCTTTTAGCTCATCGTTGGCGGTGGGACAACTGCCTCAAAGTCAACCAAGTAACTCCTTAAGAAGGGTCAAAACTATTCTAATCTGTCCAAGGTAGGGTGTTAACATTTTCGAGCTCGCTTCGCTCGCTCTTGCAGCCTTGGGTCTTTGTTTTTTGTCTCCCTAAGTCAATAAAGTAACATCTATTTCTGAATAGAAGGAATAAAGAAAAGTAAAATTTGTAACTTCTACTTCTGTTATGGACAAGTAGGTAGGTATACATGTAAGACCTAACTAATCCGAGGTGCTAACATTTTTGAGGTGGCTATTCCATTTTAGATTCTTGAAATAACTTCAGCTGCACGGAATTTAACCTTTAAAAATCCATGCAAACTCAACAAACAAACTCTTCAGCTTTATAATATTATTAGTATCTAAGATAAATAAATAAATAAAATAGGTACTAGTATTCAGCTGCATCCGGTTAGACTGGAAGCCGACCCCAACATAGTTGGGAAAAGGCTAAGCAGATGACGATGATCTCAATAATAATAATAATTTATTTATCAAAAACATTGTAGTACATGTCACAATTTACAGAATCGCTTATAAATAATAGTGTACAAAGACTACACTAAACTAGGTGGGTGAGGTGCCTCAGGTGCCTGTGTTAAGGAGTACAGTGCCGTACATTATGCATTATAGTTAGGGTTGCCATACGTCCCGTATATACGGGACTGTCACCGTATTTGATCATCCCGTCCCGTATTACTGCTTGTCCCGTATTTGTCCCGTATTTCGACGAAATACGAAACAGGTTGTCGGTAGAGACCTGTGGTAGAGACCATTGAATCCATATTGATTTGTCATTACAATTTTAAAATGACATGCGCCCAGTTCTATGATTATATAAAAAAAGAAAAAGAATTTATTGCAAAAGTAAAATCAACTTCAAAATATGACTGGGCAAAAAAATAAATACCTGAGTAATTTTATGTTAATTAAAAAAATTGTTTATTTAAGACTGAATAAAAAGTATGATTCAATAATTTTTGTTTTATTTATTTTACAGTTTTGATAAGTTTGAGATCAGAGGAAAACTGTTAGAAAATACATTAGTTTGTTTCTTCTCGCTATGTAGGAAGGTACACATGCGTGCTATGATAAGTAGGTAGGTAGGACACCGACACGGGGTTTTTCAACTACACCATTGTAGTTGAAAAACCCCGTGTCGGTGTTGAATGTGTTATGTACGATTACTTATGAGTTTTGGGTATCGGAAGAAAAAACGTCCCGTATTGGTTCCCAGAAGTTATGGCAACGCTAATTATAGTACATTATTTATTTATTTATTGGTTTACCAACAATTGTTTACACTAGATAAGGGCAAAAAAACAAGCAAAAACATATTAACAATAGTGTACAATCACTTATAGGTAAACTCAACATGCTTTTTTAGTTTTAAGCCATATTAGATCTTATCTTATCTTATCTTCTGTAACAAGTACAGAAAATAGAATGATAGGGTAAGTATCTATATAAACTAAAAGTAAATCATGTAACAAGTGGGGAGGTGAATATTTTTTGTGACCAAATGTGTATGCTGTACGAATATGATGTATTTCCGCTACAGGTTACGAGTCATAAACTGTAGCGGGTTAAATTGTATGACCGAAACGTATGTTAGTGAGATGTCGTTATATGCATCTTTATAGTAATCTTTATTTATTTATCTACACCCATGCTATAAATCCTCTATAAAGGTATCTGAAACAGTTAGCTTATGGCCAACATTAAAACAGCCAGTGTCATAATAACCATTATAACACCCAAACGGGTGTTATAATGTTGTACTGAATTTCATTATGCAACTCGTTTTAAAAAAAAGAACATCGAATGTGGTAGTGAATCGAATGTCTAGCACGCGCGATTCACTACCAGAGCGCCGTAATAAAAAAAAAACTTATAGGTTAATTCGAATTCACGTCGTATCCCGCCATTTTTGTTCGACATTTGGATATTAGTATTGCATTATGTACTTTGTTGTTTACAAAAATGAGCGATACAAGCTTTGTGAATTTTGATAATTGAACAATCCTAAATGTAAATAATTATATTACTTCTTATACACGGTTTGTTTGTATTAAATACAAGCAATTAAACTTTCCATGAATTTACATAGACTTCTTAGAACACTGCAACACCTTATGGTTTCAGAACCTTTTATGGAGGATTCATATCATGGATGTAGATAAAGTCTTGTATGCAACTGTACATAATTAGGTATTAAAACACTCATGTAATACTATTATCACACTCGGCTTTGCCTCGTGTGATAAACCCACATTCGTGTTTTAATACCCCTCATTATACAACAGTTGCATAAATAACTATTATTTCACTTGAGTAAATGACATGATGGTAGTATATTATCTAAGTTAAATCTACAAGAATGATTGATATTGTTTAATGTGTAACAATATTATCAATCATTCATGTAGTGTAGTGATAGATGATTGTGACTAGGACTGTAGCTTAGCTTTTTTTTTGTTTTGTTGACATTAAAAGTGCTGTACCTAATCTAATTGAAATAAATTTCAGTTAAACATAGGTGCACACTGCACAGATCGGGCTGTTTCAGTGTTTCATAAAGAAAAACTGGCATGAAACTTCATGACTTACCTACTCTTTTACACATATTTGGCATGTTTCTCCACCAACCATAATTGTCATATCTTCAGTATTTATTCGATTGGGCCTTATTTAGCCCCGGATCTTGAATTTTTTCGAGGCGGGGCAAAAACTGAAAAATGCCGCCCCCGCCCGTCTATATTTTTATTTTTATCATCATCAATATTTCAGTCATCAGACGCCTAATGATGGCCATAGGCCCAGGGGTGGACCGTGAGTTTGTTGGGCCCTGGGCTGATACTACTTGGGGGCCTGGCCAAGGGCGTCGCCAGCTTTTGGGCCAGGAGGCCTATCAGAAGGGTGCGATTTTTAAGTTTACTATTTACGGATGCAGCTGAAGTGTTCGGATTGGTTAGTTTAAGTTTTGAAGAGTTATTTGAAAAGGTTAGGAACTATATGATTCTTAAATAGATGCTACTAAATCAATTTATGGAGACAATTGAATGAGAAAGAGAAACTAAGGTTCTAAAAGCGAGCGAAGCGAGCTCGAAAATTTTAACACCTTTGGACAGATTAGAATTATTTTGTCACTTCATACAGGAGTTACTTGGTTGGCTTTCAAAGTTAAGAGTTAAGAGGAACTTGACTGCATGAGCGAGCGAAGCGAGCTCGACAATTTTTTGACACCTTGCTTTGGACAGGTTTGAATTGTTTCGATCTTTCATACAGGAATTACTTGGTCGACTTTTAGACAAAGTCTAAAGAAAGTAGTCTAAAAAGCAAGCAAAGCCAGTTCGAAAACTTAACAGTTTACCTACCTTGGACAGGTTAGAATTGTTTCGAACTACCGGAGTTATTTAGGTGACTTATGGACAAAGTTAAAATTCAAGAGAAACAAGGCTGTAAGAGCGAGCGAAGCGAGCTCGAAAATTTTACGTCTTTCCTCAGAAGAGAGAGATCTTGAGATCAAACCACATGCATAATGTTCACTGGGTTTCGAACCTGGGTCGGCGAACTTTTCATTCCACCACTAGGACCTGATGGAGCACAGGCCTCTACACCTCGATATCATGGCGTTGGCGGCGCATCAGGTACTTGCTCTGTGTAAGGACTATAACCTCAAGATCTCATGAGACCGTTTGATTTATTCTCATCACCCTGACGGCCATCGCTCTCTGGGTTCATCGCTAAATTACGGTAAGTATTTAGGTCGTCAAGTTGTCCGCCCATACTGGCACTCCATAGGGCTCTACGGACCGTACGAGCCCCATATAGAATCTTCTGCAGGAATTGGATCCCCTCAAATTGGGCAGTAGCCACGAGATTAAGTTCGCGGTGCCCATCAACCGGGGTGTCAACTACTGAAAATGCGGCTATTAGGGACGAGTCCCTGGTACTTCATCGTCGACTCGGATCCCATCTACGACCCCAGAGCTGTCGCCAAGATACAAGAGACGACCTGCCGAAACGTTTGCCTTCACCAGCGTGTCATCAGCATAACAGATGACACAAACACCATAAAGAAACTAACCGCGAAGCGCCCAGTCGTACATAGATGATATCTCTATCCCTCAGATAGGCCTTGATTACGCGCCAGAAGTTGGTACGGCATAGGTTTGGCATGGTATAGGAGTGCCTCTAATCTTTTTTTTTTTCTCGAGGTGGAAATCCTGAGCCCTGGGGAGAGTCGAGGAGTCTGACAATTTCGCTGTTACTCTGCGAGGCAGCGGCATCTAAGCGGGTCCGCCAGATCCTCAGTAGCCATGGTGCTGAAATAGGCGGTCTATAGTTTAGCTCTCAAAGAGTTTGTCTTCCTCATCTAAATCGATGGGCTAGTATGCACATGGGGTGTCTGCAGGGCGCTCCTTCTTCTTCAACAGGAACAGTTTTCCAGTCTTCAACAGAAATCAATAAGTTGAATCGTTACAACTCATCATTATCGCAACTTTGACCGTAAGTCTGCCAAGCTTGAATTTGCCGCCCGGGGCATGGGCCCCGGCTTGTCCCCCCCCCTAGATCCAGGCAGTTATTTCTACCTTTATTACTAAAATTATAATTAAGTAGCTACCTATTTATAATTATACCTAGCTGTACCTCCTGTTATAATGCCTTTGTTCAAAGGTCTTAGTTAAGACTTAAAGGGTAGTCAACCGCTTTTAGATAGCAATACTCATCGAATCAATCGATAAAGGTGACTCATTAGGATAAGATTATTGCACAATGCCTAATCATAATTATTCATCGTTTTGCAGTACGCCACTCAAAGCCGACGGTGAAAGTGTTATATCGCCTTCTAAGATAACATATTACACGAATTTGATTGATTCAATAAACATTTCAGTGATCAAAGTGTAACACAACTGTTTTGGCATATGGTAGAGGATTAACGGTGAGTCTCACAATAACTGAATACTTTTTCATAATTTAAGTGGATGTTTTGAAAGTTTAAAATAAAAAGCAATATTATAAATTTTGAAAAAACCTTAAAAATTGTATCCTTTTTCAGTTAATTATTTAATTAATTAATCTAACTCTCGTTTTTAATTTTGCTTTTTTTAGATGTACCTATTTGTAGTTTGTAAGGAGTACTTACATACGCCGCCAGGACATCAAGCTAATAAGTACAATCTGTCAAATTTCTTAAATCGATTTTCAATTCTATCGTTAAAGCATTAGGTCCTCCAAGGTTGATTAATTTAGATTTCTTGAAAAAAAAAAATCACTAGGTCACTCAAGATTATCAATAACGTTTGGTATTATTTCAGCGTCCAAACGCTTTCCTGTCTATTACTTGAAGTAGCTGAGTGAAGCCATGTCTTCTCAAGAGGCAAGCACATCAAGTTCAGTCAATGGAGCTGCTGCGGTGAGTCATCCACCATCTTCGTCTGCGATGGAAAACCACTCGAATCATGTAAATGTAAGTCTTACATTGTTCTAGTTAGTTTAGTGCATCATGACTCATGAGCCACAGGTGCTTCAGGCCAGCGCATGCTAATGATGTCAGCGGTCCATTGAATACCGTGGCATCCTGGCAGCTACCAAGACATCCCGCGGCAAGCGTAAGGAGGGTAGAGCATTTAGCCATGCCATCTACCGAGATTCACCCCGCGATTGTAGGTTAGCGAACTCCAGCGCATATCTTCGCATGCCTTGGCGTTTGGCGTCCCTCAGCTTGTCATTGCATCGTGCTGTTACCTCCCGTCGCGTCCCGTCGCATACCAACGCATCCCGCCGCGGCATGCCGTAAAGGAATGTTTTATTTGATGCCTTGGGGTCAATCTCGAAACATTACGTCTGGACCCTTTCCCCCTCCATAAACAAGACAAAGCTAAATTATTGTATATAAGGTGTATCTATTCATACACGAGGTCATTGTACTCATCATTATGAACAACTTTTACTAATTGTACTCATCATTATGAACAACTTTTACTATGGGACCAAACCCTGAATCGCGAAAAATAATCAGCTGTTCCATACATTTTGACGAGTTATGCGAACATATTGTAGGGAAAAGCTGTTTTTTTCGCTATTCAGTGTTTGGTCCCATAGTAAAAGTTGTTTATAATGATGAATACAATGACCCCTTTAGAGATTTCTAGATACACCTTATATAAGAATTTTAGGATTATATCCTGATGATAGGTAGTACCTATCTTTCTCCCTCCTCTATCTAGGGCCATAGACAGGGTCATAAGTCCCGTCGAATGCCTACCTAGGATGAAATATAAAAGTTTGTTTAGGACCTAGGTATCGTTGCTGCAAATGGTTGTTATAGATACCAACCCCCTGTGGGTTCTAGCATACATCGCTGACAACGCATCGCTACTTACCAGACCGTGCACTTCCTAGAGCTTAAACGATACTAGCTAAACCCAAGCACACACAACAGGCACTTGGGTATAAACCCAAGTTACCTAGTAGGTGAAAATAACAACATTATAATGTAAGCCTAATATTTCCGTTACCATCCTACCTTCTACCTGATTATAAAACTCAAGATAAAAAATGGAGTTTTCATTTTATTTGCAGAAACCACTTGAACAGAAGTTTGATGAGATAAGAGATGCCATGGAAGAAGGAGACAACGAGAAAATCAAGAATATAATTCATTCGTTTGACCCACCACAAGCAAGCATTTCATATATTGCAAGCTATGACGACATAAAGAACATGCAGAGAACGGAAGTGCTCAAATACGCGCTGTGGTTGAACGCTTATCCTATAGTCGAAATGTTATATGACTACTGGAGCGGCGACTTACACTGGATTGGACATGACAAGAGTAAACTAGAAACTCTTGGACAGTTGCTTGAAGACGCTCGTGTTGTATGTGAAGTCAAAAATGAAAAGTTGCTCATAGATATCCATTCTCTCATCAAGTTCAACGCTTTTCAACAAACACTATATTCCAAAATTTCCAAACTACCTTATACCACACCAACCACACCGAAAGAAACGGCCTCCATGCTAGTTGAAGTGTTGCGTCTTTATGATTCATATTCAGATATGGAAAAGGTAGCCGAATTTGCAGACCAAAGTAGCGAGTACATGAAAGGGCTAGCATACATAAAGTACGAAGTTTATTTTCGTAAGTTAGACTTTAATGTTGCTTTGCTAATATTGGAGAATTTGTTTGTTATTAGAGAAACATTAAAAAATAAGTTTAACAAACCACAAGAGTCAAACCAGGGAGAAGAAAGCTTTAAAGATGAAGCAGATAAGTACAAAGAAATTGAATGTGCACTTTATCATTTCATATATCGCACTGTCGAAGATTGGAGGTTATACTTACCTCCAGATAGACAGTTAACGACAGAAACGCACGTAGATCTAATAGTAACATATGACGAGTATAAGTTGTTTTATGCAACAGTACTATTCTTAGAGAGAAAGAATTTCAGTAAAAGATTGAAAGAATTAAAAATAATATTAGAAAAACATATTATTAACTGTGCGGATTCAAACAATACGGGTCAATATACCAAAAATTTAAATGCCACCTACCTAACACCAACCTACATGAGTGATTATTATTCACTTAGTAAAATTGTCTTTTACATAGGGGCCATCGAAGATGCAGAAGACGTTAATGTTTTAGTTATTGAAAGAGTCCTACAAGTTACCGGAGAAATGATAAAAAGTTCGAAAGTAACTAATCATTTATTGGAATCTACAAAATCATTGCTGATAAGAATACCGGTGAACATAATAAGATATCTTCAATACATTAGGGATTATTTGTCACACGTATACAGAGGGCAGCTAAGCAGAAGAATTGATATCGCAAACGAACAGGTCCAAATATATTTTGATATCAAGAAAGACTTGAAAGATATAAAGAAGATTATTAATTCGATTCGTGATATTTATAAGCCCATTCTAGATAAATCGTTGCTTGAAAAGGGTATAAGTTTATTAGATGAACAAATTGGTAATTTGCCTGATAAAGCTTTACGACATCTTGATTTAATTCGTCGAAATTACAAAAATCGAAATTATGCGAATGAAACCGATTTCTTTTCTGAAATAAGAGCTTTTACTCAACTTATTAAAGAAATGATTTGTTTACTCGCGATTAAAGATGATATATTATCAAAAATAAATAAATTAGAAACAACTATTAGTAAAAAGGTTGTTAGTATATTACCCACATATATTCAACATATAAGACAAACACAAAAACTTATGAACGAGAATCAAAAAAATGTTAAGTCACAGTTACGTCAATATAACATCACACTGTCTGGTAATCCAACTATGGAAGAGATAAATAACAAAAAACAGGCACTTATCGTAATTAAGAACCGCAATAAAGATTTCAATGAAGATTTAATAAAATCTCTAAGTGAGATAAAAGATTATTCAAGGAATAATCAAGCAATGTTGTCATGCCTTAAATATGTCTATGAACTCTTGGGACGCGAATTACCAGAAGACAGTATAGTTGATAATATGTTAACAGAGTTGGAAGACAAATGTAAACTTTCTTCTTCGTGTAATAACTTACCAACAAATTATTCATTTCATGGTATTAAAAAACTACATGACATCTTTAAAGCAAAAAATTCTGGGTCTACTCAGAACAATAATTCGCACCAGATTTCACCACAGGAGAAATTAATATCATGTCTAAGTAGTAGAATGAATTTGTTAAAAAATAATTTGCAAGATACGCTGAAAATACCTCTGGATGATATCGCACCTTCACCTTCGGATCAGCTCCTTCAAAGCTACAAGGACAATCTAATGTTTCGTTTTGAGTTAGAAATGATACTGTACGATATAGCCAATATTTTGGTCCAGTGTAAAATATACAATTTAATGAACAAGTCTTCAAAGTTACTAAGGGAGATTAACTTAAGGAACGTGCTAGGTCACGGCAATACGTTCCTAGATGTAATCGGTGATATCTTCAATTCTTACGACCTCTCAAATGAATTGTTGTCAAAAGCGATAATGTTTGCCAAAGACGGAGAATCAATTGAGGCCCTTTTTAAATTAATCAAAGCCGACGTAGATTATGACACTATAAAAAATGGAAAGCTTGAGAAAATGACAAACGAACAGAAGGAATTCTACAATCAATTCCAAAGGTCGGATCGCTGGGAAAACTATGTGGAACTTGTTCCAAAACCAACCGATCACCAACAACCAAACAATAACGCCTGCGATGAAGAGTAATAATAATGCATCCCCGTTCAAAAAACCTGAAATCGCGAAAAAAAATCAACTGTTCAGCACATTTTGACCAAAATGCGACAAAATGTACTTATGTACTGAAAAGCAGATTTTTTTAACGATTTCATTTTGGTCCCATATTAAAAGTTGTTTGGTATCATGAGTACAATCCCGTGTTTAAGTATCGGTCACTAATTACCAGTCATCCTACATAAAATAAAATATAATTTTCGCAAACAATTTAAAACATCCTGTTGATTCATGGAGGACAAAATTGGTACTAATTATAATAACAAAATAAGAATAAGAATAAGAATAAATTTATTAAATCATTGTTACAATCATTTTCTTAAACTAACTTAGCACTTTGACAAAATCGTAACGAGTAAAATTTTAACATTAATATTTAGAAAACAGAGGTCCCCAAACTAGGCTGCGCCTGTATCTTGGGGGCCGGAGTTGCGTTTACTTAAAATTAAAACACAATTATATAATTTGTTGATGTGATACATGTGAGGTAAGCAGGTAAATGAGAAACACCTTTTTACAAAAATAAAATGATATTACATTAATAAAAAATAATAAAAATAATTGTGTGTGTATGTGTGAATGCGTGTGTGTGTGAGTGTACATGCGTGTATCTGTGAGTGTATGTGCGTGTGTGTTTGCAGATGTGTGGATTATTTTATTGTTTATAGTTTATTTAGCTTAAAATCTCTTCTGTCTCTTCATATGTCAGTTGGGCACACCATTTAGTAATCGTTTTTTTGCAAGAAAATTTGCTCATGTCTTTAATGTCGCAGCAGCTTTTGCTGATTCTATTATAAATATGTATATGCGAGTAAAACGGGCATCGTCTGGCTAAGAGGCTATTTGCTTCGGGAAGGGGAATGTTTAGGACACGTTTAGAGATAAGTTTTTCAAAATCGGATCTATTTTTCAGTGTTTTGTGAACAAGTAATGTTGCCTTTAGGATAAATAATTGCCGCACTCTTAAGACAGCCAACTCCTTATAAATTAGGTCTGTTGGGTAGCGGAAAGGTTTTTTTAGAGCTACTTTTATAACAGCTCTTTGAGCTCTTTCTACTTCTATAATAGTGCTTTTCCCGGCTGCTCCCCAAACAGAAATCCCGTATTGAATTACTGACTGACACAGAGCAAGGTAAATTGTGCGTAGAATTTTAATAGGTGTACAGTCACGTAATTTTTTCATAACGTATATCAGTTTCCTGACGCGACCAGATAGCAGGTGTATATGTGATTTGAATGATAGGTTTTCGTCTAATGTGATGCCAAGGTATTTGATTGAGGCAGTGTGATCTATAACTAAGCAGGTACAAGGTGTAAGCGGTGATGTCTGATAACTGCAGCAAGTATGGTATTTAAGTATAAGATGACGTGGAGGTCGAGAAGCTATTGTTTTGAAGAATGTAATGAACTTAGTTTTTTTTATATTCAGAGTCAGGAGATTTGCGTCAAGGGCCTCAGAAACAGTTAAAAGTCCGATTTCTGCAAGGCGGTATACTTGTTCCCAGGATTTAGCGTGGAAAATTATGACAGTGTCGTCAGCATATGATATTATTTCGGCGTCGTTGAGTTGCAAGTCTAAAATATCATTCATATAGAAGGTGAAGAGAGTTGGGCCGAGTGTGCTGCCCTGTGGAATTCCAAAGGCGATGGGAAGCATGTCACTCGCGTGTTCATCTACTTTGACTAGCTGTTTCCGGTTAGATAGGTAACTCGTGAACCAATCAAGTGCCGCCCCTCGTATACCTGCACATTCTAGTTTTCTTAGAAGAAGTTCAATTGATATTGTGTCGAAGGCCTTAGCCAGATCTAAAAAAACTCCTATGGACTGTTCTCCTTTTTGGGTGTAAGTAGCAACTAAGTTACTCAGTAACGTAGCCGCGTCTTCAGTTGACCTTCCTCGCCGAAATCCGAACTGTTTGTCTGATATCAACTTGTGTTTTTCAATAAATACTACCACCTACAGACTATAGATAGCCCATTAGGTACCAACCTGAACCTACCATACCATAACACCACGCCTGGGCCCCAAGTCTGCTATTTTTATAAAATTCGTCATTCCAACACGACGCCATTGTCATCCCCTATGGCTAAACAGAGGCGTACGTATCTACGTATTAAGGATTCTTACATTTTCTCAGTCCCATGTAATAGGGTATATGCATGATTTTTTTTATCACTCTAAACAAAGCGTATTATCATCAGAAATAGCAAAGTGAAATTATTTTTTTTAATATCAGTAAAAAATACTAAGTTATAAGCATTTGAAACTGCTGATTAGACAGAGAGATCCGATACAGCGAATAACGTCATTCGCTGCATCGACGTACAAAATCCATACTAAATTCCGTTTATCTAGAAAGAGATAGAAACGAAAGTTTAAATGGTTATAACTTTTGTGTTGTTTGGCCGATTTATGTCTTGTTTTCGCTTTTTGTCATTATTTTTGTAGTACTATTCCGTATCGAAATAAAAAAAAAGAAAATGTATGCATATTCCCTATTGGGGGCGAGTTTTTGCCAACATCATCTTTCTGCCCTAACCCCATATTACTTGGGATCGACACAACACGAAAAACTTGAATTACGCAGGCTGGTTGGAGCATTCACCTTAAGAAGAATGCTCCGAAATTCAAATTTTCTTACGTCTGCAATTTGCAGGCCGTTGCTAGGTTGTATGTTGATTTAAATATGATTCGCGGCTGTAAGACGCATGTAGTTAAAGACTTTTAATCATTAAAATCATGAATCATTCATATTCAGTTCATGTAACTGTCAAGAATGACTTTTTCATGAAATAATAATTCTTGACAGTTACACGAATTTATCAATTCTATCAGGTTACATGAACTTAGAGGCCTACGCAATGATATTCTAATAAACAGATATGTTATACACCTACAAAACCACCGAAAAAAGCGTTCCGCGGGGGAGAGCCAGCTCACTTACACGCAGTGACACCAATGACGTATTATATATAGACACGTCATGAACCAACATCGCGGCGCTTAAAAACGGCGAAAATACTAGAACTAATTATAAGCGTGAAGAAAGAGAAAGAAAATATGACACCGAACGGCGGGATGCCTGTTGCGAGAGGAAGATAAATATACATCTTCAGTCACGTCACAGGATTTATTAAATTATAAACAAACGTAGCGTCGCGCGACAGGTTGGTGCGTAACTAAGCGCAATGTGGCCAATTGGCTTCATTTCATGTTGTTATTTTAGAGTGCGGACAACGTATCTATAGTTTATATATCATTGAGTGACACTGACACAGAATAAAGGAAAAATAGGTCAATTGGCTCTTTTTCGAGTCTTCACGATTGCGCGCTCATAACAAATATCATTGGGCATATGGTTGTATTGATGATTTTAATGATTATAATTCTGTAACTGCATGACTCTGACCTGCAATTTGCAAAAATCGTAAGAAAATTTGAATTTCGCGGGCTACCGTGGAACTTTCACCTTAAAAAATAAATTTTACTAATTGTATGTGGTATAATCAAGCAAAAATTGCAATAAAAATACCTATTATAATAAAATATTATTGAAACTTTAGGTACTTTTCAATCAAGTACAGTAAAACGGGGCTGTTTGGGTTTTAGGGGGCTATTTGGTCCCAAACCAAAATGTTATTCGGTATTTCCATCATGGTTTTTTCAGTATTAGCCAATCAAAGTGTTTCTAGACATTGTAAAATAACTTCTACCATACACCAACCTACAGATATCGATATTTTTGTTCGAAATTCTAGGTCATCCCAAATAGCCCCCAAAACCCAAATAGCCCCGTTTTACAGTGTTTTTTTTACGCAGACTTTGATGTCAATACCACGGATACGAGGTGATACCACGGATACCGAGGTCGATGCGTTTTGAGAGTGGGTTCTTTTTCACCAAAAATATGCCACATAAAACAATCAAGTGATGTTTTAGAAACTTAGACAAGTTTATTGTACTATGTTTTTATTCGCCAACACAAGGCGTTTAAAAAAATAAAAGTGTTTTGTATTTCTTGCATATTCCCTGGGCTATGTAGGTTACCAAGTAATAAATATAATTAATCGTTTATTTATAAAAAGGGGCACATTTACAATAAAATATCCTAACATAAAACATGCTTATTCGCCTGAACAAGGTTCAACCTGTGTTTCAGACTACAAGGTGTTTAGAAACACACTAAAATAATTTAACATTACTTACATGAAAAGTAAAGAACATTATTTATGCATGTCGTCAGCTGATATTTTTGTTAAATATAAACCAGAAACAGGGTAGGCCCCAAAATACTCCCCTGGGGAACACCAAATCCTGTATTTTTCTGCTCATCGCTCGTAAAGTTGACAATTCTAACACATTGGTATCGGTCGTCAAAGTAGTTAGCCAGTAATGTCAGCTGCGCGGCGGCGTTCCCCTCATGCCTATGGCCTCTAATTTTCTTAGAAGCACAGAAACAGACAATGTCAAAGGGTAGCGCTTAATCAATTAACACCCCCAGGACCTGGTTCCCTTTGCTCTTCTGACACATAGTCGGTCAGGCTATGCACCGTATCAGCTATGGATAGTGGCTCTGAAGCCAACTTGCGTAGGTGACAAGAAGTTGTTTTTTTCTAGGTATATAACTGTGTTGTTTATAATTTTCTCAAGTATTTTAAGATTGAGGGGAGTAAAGATATTGGCCTATAGTTATTGACCAAGTCGCTGTGTGGAGTGTTATCCTGAACTTCGAGTTGTGATGTGTCCAGATTTATAGATAGGGAAAACAACTGCCTTTTGACTGACAATTAGGGAAAATTCCTTTGGAAAGACTAGATTCGATTCGAAATAAATATGCGCCAAGGGAGGTGCCAATACATGCCTAGAGTTTAGGGATCTTGTTGCTTATATTATCCCATCCAACTGCACAGTCATCTTTAAGGGCAGAAATCATTTGGGATATTTAAAGTTGTAATAAACAAAAACCAAGCAAATACAAATTTAACATTTTTATTAAATAATATTCTCACATTAATAATAATCGCTCACGTTGTTAAAAAGCTTCCACACTGTTTGTTCCATAAGTTACTCTCACAACACACTGAACTTAGTATCTACAAACCACACAGTCTGTATATAAAAATCGACTAAAATAATAATAGGCCTGGCTTACTAAATTGTCTATGGAAAAGGAGAGGTGTTTTTTTATGAAGCAGTGTATGAAATTTTAATGCCTTGTATATAGTTTTCAGGCCTATTGTTAGTTTAGCCTCCGCGGTCATTCTTCAGCACTCCGCGAGTTCTTGATGTAGGTACTCGGTGTACTCTAAGAACTACTACTGAACACTGAAATTAATCGTCTCCAGCTGATCTCTTTGCCTTCCTCAGGCGAGGAGACTGTTTGGGCGTCTTTGGAGATTTTTCTGTGAAAAGGATACATTTTTAAAATACCTTATTGATTAGTAAAAAACCTAGTTAATTCAGTATGTTAACTGTCCCTATGTCGATAATGCTCAAAAATATTAGGGTAAATGGAGAGTCATTTGAATGTCTGAAGAGCGCATTATTGCTAACCATTATGTGAGAAAATGGTCAAACGCGAGACCCTTACACTGTAAGCAAAATGAGAACTATAGATGGCGCCATCAGCACAATCAGTAAAAAGCAGGATTGAGAATACAAACTCAATGTCATACTGGTTTAAATTCAAACTCCATTACAAGACTTTTTAGTACCTTTTAATTAGTAAAGGACACCCAAGAAATAACTTTCACTACATAACGCTAAAGTAGTGATTGGTTATTCAAGTTAAGTTGAAAGGCTATGAGAAAACCAAGTTTGTTTACTGTTCGTGCTGCCAACGCCACTAGTGGGAGAACTTAGATGTTTTATCTACTACAGTCGAAGACTACAGCCTAAGCCGCTGGGTTTAGAAGCATGAAACTTTGCATAAGTGTTTCTTATACATAATATAATGAGGATAAGCACTAAGGAAGTATTTTTAAAATTTCATCGGCTGATGGTGAGTCGGGAGCGTTCAAGTATTACGTCGGGGGGCGGGGGGGGGGTCTTGTAAAACGATATGAATTATGATGCGTTACAGGGGCGGGAGAGGGGGAGGGGGTTTGAACTACGCGCTACGTAACACTGTTTTTTTAATCCTTCAGAATAACAAACGTATTTTAGCGACTTCCCGGTACTTTACGCCAGATAATTGTGACTTTGAGGTAAAAATGATCACATGGTGGTTACGTAACGTTTTACTAGGGGGGACGACGACGACGACGACAAAAAAACGTTACGGCGCGTTACATGGGGGGAGCGGGGGGTCAAAAATCTCCAAAAATTGTGTTACAAAGTACTTTAATGTTCTCTCGTCTGAACTCATTTTGCATTTTGGACATATTATGACATAATTCATATGACACAAGCCAGACTTTGTATGTATGACTTTTGTGTACAAAACTAAATTAAAACAAAAAAAACCGCATTAAGCTCGTTTGGCTTCACCCTAAAGCGGAATTAATAATGAATGAATCTATTATGGAGATCATATCGATACTCCATCATAGACTATGTTGTAATGAATGGAATGAATTTTTTTTCTAAAGTTTTTGTCTAAAACGACTGAACCTACCTTGACAGTTAAAAAGTGAAATAAAGTGAATAAATATATTAAAAAAATGTCACCTGAACCAAAGGTGTGTGCAAAATTTCAGCTCAATCGGTTGGGGGGACTGGTTTCAAATTCAGCTAACAAGGCAAGTTGAATAAAAGCTTATAAAAAGTACATACTGAGTTGATTGACGACTTCCTTGGGCAGCCAGTCGTAGTCCACGTCGTTAGCGGTGCCGGTCTCCAGGGGGCGCGGCGCGGCGCGCGGCGAGCGGCGCCGGGCCAGCTGGGACAGCGCCTGCTGGCCCAGCACCAGCGCCAGCACCACGCCCGCGCCCAGGAACACGTACAGGAAGAACGTCTCGCCGTCCAGGCCTTCAGACACCTCCACGATGTTCAGCGTTTGGTTGTATACGGCCTCCTGTTATCATTCAATTTATTATTAGTTTCAACATTTCAATAGAGGCAAGTCTTGAAATACAAGTCAATAAAACTAAATAAAATAAATACTCCTAAAAAAATAAAAATAAATATTTATTTCGACATCAGTACATTTTTAAATAGAAAAAGGACTCTGAGGAAGGAGGGCCGTGAATTAGTCAGGTGAGCAATACTGTTTAACAAAAAGTTGAGTCAAGTGTAAAAATATATCGACAATGACCGCATATCGACGATGTTTTTTAAAAACCAAATAATCATGCAGTGCCTCCATGGTTCTTATAAAGCAAGGTTACAGCATTGGTAGACACGGGTCTATCTCATAACCATAAATAACTGTAGCTGTATTTTATCTGCAATTCGGTTTGGAGATCTGAAATAGTATGGTTAGAAGTTCCAACCATTTGACTGAAGCTCAATGACACTTCACTGACCTGGTATGAGTTTCCACTGGCATCCCTGTAGTTAAGCTGGATGTTCAAGCCGAATGGTCTGCCAGCGAAGGCCTCGTTGGGAATGAAGGAGTACGCAAAAGTGGCTTCTTGCTTGGGCTTCACCTCTCTGTTGTAAGGCAGAGCCGTGAAGTTCTGGATGTAATAAGTGTAGTCCATAGGGTATCTGAAGGAGGCTTCCATGGAATCCACCACGTAGTCCTCGGCACCCTTGTTGGTGAATCCAACTAGGAACTCGACTGGGTAGCCCGCTTGAATGTCTGGTGGGAGAATAAATTACTATTATTTTTTAAACTTTTTGATGTACCTTTGGATCCTCGGGTCCAAGGAAGGCGCAATTCAATGCAAATTAATGGATTCTTTTTTATCCCTGTATACTATTCATTTATTTAATGCACAATGTACTATCGAGGACACTCCCGCCTGACCACCACTAAGCTTATTTTTGCTTGCACTCGCAACATAGAAACGCTCTCTAGCCCCGTCCAGTTGACTTTGTATAGAAATTATGAATGAAAAGATACCGAACCGGCCGAGCGCACTGACGACGCACGCCAATCGTGAGTTATTGTTATTTTGCGCGCCAAAGTTGAGGCTTTCCTAATAGGCCCAAACTTTAAGGAGGCGTGGCCCAGCGCCTCCGCATGTTTTAAGCGAAAAAAAATTAAAATGGTCAGGCGGAAAAGACCCCGACTGTACACAACTAATTTTACATGCTAAGCTTAAAAACTAGTAAGTACATGACCCTGTAAGGGCGCAGCAAGATATCTTAAAACTAATATTGCAGAGTATCTATTATTATTTATCTAATATCAGTTACTTATATCATTAGGAACTTTCACATAACTTGATTAATAATACATAAAAAATTATACCCTATGCAAGTGCTGCTAATATACACTATGCAAGTGCACCTGAGGACAACCCGAGGTTAGTGTATGACTATTGCAAGCAATGAGAACAAAAATATTGGACTATTGCCAAGGTCAGATCTCATAATAGAAGCCATGTAATTGAGTTTAAGTTTTCATTTACACTAGCTAGATTTCTTTAATTATGTTGAACTTAAAATAATTGATATCTCTGTGATTCAGAGGATGTCATAAAGAGATAAATTAAATTATGTGCCAAATTATTGGTAAGTAAAAGTGACAATACAAAACCAATACATTTGACTTTTTAATGATATGCATTAGTTCCAATTAACCAAAGTAACTAGTAATAAGCAACCATAACTTAATGATAACTGGCAATTACAAGATTTTTTAATAGTAACATTGATAAATTATGATGGAATTACATTTTAACAAAAGATATTATTCCTTGAAAATTTAAAGCAAACTATTTCTCTAGGATTTTGATCTCAACTGACAACACATATGCTTCAACATAGCAAAGAGATTTTAATGTAGGTACAATAAATAAAATATAAAAACATTTACAAAAAAAATCCTTACCAAACACAGCATCTCCTAAGCTAGTAATAGGTTTTGTGAACAGGATAGTGGTATCAACGTCTTGTGAGGACTTAACAATGGAGTCGTCATCTTCTCCCAGCGCGTCATCTCCGACGACCTGGTTATCTTCACCCTCAATGTCCACTACATCATCAAGCTCATCTTCCTCAGCTCTCGCAAGGATTGTGTTGCCTGTAACATGATGATTTGAAAAAGAATTAATCTGGTAATGACTACAGAATTTCTTTTTTCGTGATCACGATTTTGGTTCTATGGAAAAAATTCTCAGTTCGATCTTTAGTAAGAACGAACACACCTATGTTTTTTTTACTTCAATTTAGAAACTATTTTAACTTTGCCACTGAAATGGTGAATAAAACTGTAAAACATAATATTTTTATAATATTACATGTCTAAAGCATCGTTTTGTAGTATATATTATACAATACTGGAAAGGATTTGGGTTTAGTATCGACCCTTACACAGATTTCTTAAAGTTCAAAATCCAATAAAAGCAATTCAGGGTCCGTGTTTGCAAGTTACTACTTTTTGCATAGCAAGTGAACTTATTATATAAAGTAACAAGTTATTTATGTACCTAGTAACACATGGATTATATGATACATACAAACATATGGTACTTCTTCTCAGTAAATGGCCTCAAACTTGTCTTTAGAATATAAGATCAAGGGTTTCATTTCCCATTAATGGATTCACTTCATAAACATAGAGATTTCAAGGAAGATAGGAATATTACATGACCACTTTCTAAATCTTCAAGTCTTATTAACACATAGAAATAGTGGCTTTACCCCATTAATTAGGGTTGATTCTTTATCTTTACAATGAGGATCTGCTGTAAGATGGCTTATCTGTTGAAACAGAGGTTTCAAAGTTACACTTCCAATAATTTAAAAGTAAGTTTTTGTTATAGTTTTAAACCAACTAATTATTGTTTGTAAAGTTATAAAAAAGTTTTGTATGAAGACTTTCTCTCAAAAAAGCGTTACATAGGCGATGCCACGTACATATATCTACTTAGAACATAGATTTCAACATTTTTCAGCTAACTTACCGCTTTGGAAACACAGGAGAGCCGCAGGGAGAACCAGGAGCGTCAAATATATTAACTTCATTGTGATTGAGTATGTAATTGATTACTTAAATGTGCTATAAACTGTGGCGACTACCAAACTAGATTGTAGGCCATTCACTTTTGTAACAAACAGTCCAACGGAGCAAGAAACTTGGGGCGAAATGCCAATTTTCTCTCCAACTCGATTGACGTGGAATCTTATGTCACTAGTGATGTACCCTTCCGAAAAAGAAGAAACCGAAATGTTTTTTTTATTATCTGTATCTAAATTACTTAAAATTAAATATTATTTTACGAATAATACAATAATTTATTAATTTCAAAAAATCAATGTAAATTTAGAATAATTTAACTAATTACTGTGATAAGTGAAAACGCAACCAAATGTTGCATCAATGATCACAAGCATTTGCTTGCGATCCCTGTGATGAGTCGTAATTAGTATACGATCATTTCAAATAATATTAGCATCAATTATTACAACACCATTCAGCATCTTCAATAAATCAATTTTGAAAACCGTAAATGTTTCGAGCAACGAGAATGCTAACCGGCTAGCACCCATAATCGACTAACTAAACTGAATTCCCTTAGGACTAACTACTCTAGTAACATCACTCAAGCTGTCAAATTCTTTTTCACACACGCCATTCTAGGTGCACGTGTATTATTCACGAATCGCTCGATATCTAAGCTAAAATGGATAAGCCCAACGTTCTCGCTCGCGTCGTCAAGGTCTTGGGCCGTACCGGCTCCCAGGGACAATGTACCCAGGTCAAAGTAGAGTTCATTGGAGAGACTAGCCGTCAGATCATCAGGAACGTGAAGGGACCCGTGCGTGATGGTGACATCCTGACCCTCCTCGAGTCTGAGCGTGAAGCCAGAAGACTGCGATAAGCGGTAAATATAATATTTATATCAAATACATGTGGCGGGAAATAAATTGTTCTTGTACCCGGAACTTCAGTTTTGAAGGTTATGTTGCTAAATAACGGGTGTAACGGGGTTCCAAAATCTTTGCCATATAACCTGAAACGAGCCAAGTATGGAAACAACTGATAATCTGAGGGTCATCTTAGTTATTCCGTATTTTTCTACCATGTTTGTTTTTTTTATACATAAATAGAAAATGAAACTTGCTTCTCTTTGATAGAATATCTATAAAGCGTATGTACTTTCACGTTTATTTTACAACCATGTCACAAGAATAAAATATATCCCTGTGATTTTGATGTTGTCAAAATCATGACAGTAAACACACAGCAACCCAGTGCAACTGCAAACAGGATTAAAGATTTTTGAGATGCAAAAGATATCAGAGATAGGATAGCTGAAATCGGGTACCATTGCCAGTGTATTCCCGTTGACTCCACAGCCCTTGGCCCCACTGGTGGGGTCAGAGGGAATGGATTTAAATAATTAAAAATTGTTCCCGTTGACCCCACTTTATTTTTGAGCAATATTTTATAAATCAGAAACATTGCATGGGATCGAGTAATACAGTTGTGCCAGTTATAGGCAGTAACCTTACAAACAGTACTAGACGGGCATGAATCCAAGAAGGTATTTATTACTGGAAGACCTATACCCAGAATTCCTATAATGCATACCACCTTGAACTCGTGGCTCGTGCCATGCCAGCCTGGTACTTTTTGTAAAAAAAGTTTCATACTGTATGCCTCACTCGCAACAAACGGGAAAGTTGTTGTAACATCTATAGCATATACAAGAATAAGTATTTAGTTTGTTGAACTTGCTTCTAAACTAAGGTGTGGCCTGTATTTTGGGATACCAGGGCCAAATTAAGATACTTTATACTGTTCGATTTACACTTGCAATATCCATAAATAAATTTCTTTTTGTTCCAGGTCATTAAAGCAGTTCATTAGGTTAAGGCTCGCTATGTACCATCTATCCAATTTATTATGTTAACTTTAAGAAACCGTCAAAGATGACTATCTCATTGTACTCGCACATAATAAACAACTTACTGGTGTAAACTGTGTTATTTTCTTTTTCACCTTTGTACTATCGAGGACACTCCCGCCTGACCACCACTAAGCTCATTTTTGCTTGCACTCGCAACATAGAAACGCTCTCTAGCCCCGCCCCGTTGACTTTGTATAGAAATAATGAATGAAAAGATACCGAATCGGCCGAGCGCACTGACGACGCACGCCCAACGAGAGATATTGTTTTTTTGCGCGCCAAAGTTGACGCTTTCCAAATAGGCCCAAACTTTAAGAGGGCGTGGCTCGGCGCCTCCGCATGATTTAAGCGAAAAAAAATTAAACTGGTCAGGCGGAAAAGACCCCGATAGTACATTCCATGATCACTCAAGAGCTCGTGGCTAAATAATAACAGCCACTCGGGTTGATCTTTAGGTTAAGTCTGGCTTGCCTAGGTTAGTCTGTGGATGGGTGACCACCCAATACATACGGAGTTTCCTCCGTGCCCCGGGAAGCACGTTAAGCAGTTGGTCCCGGCTGTCATTTGTAGATCTTTGACCATCTTTACAGGTAGTCAGTGGCCCAAAATGTCTGACAACCAGTCTTACCAAGGGGTATAGTATTACCCAGTAGTAACTGGGTTGTGGAGGTCAAAAAGGCAGTCGCTCCATATCAAATACTGGTATTCAGCTGCATCTGGTTAGACTGGAAGCCGAACCCAACTTAGTAGGGAAAAGGCTAGGCAGATGATGACATTCCATGACCACTTATCTTTTAGTGATTCTTTATTCTTCTTTATTTACAAACAACTACTAAAAAATGCAGGGGATCCTGCATTTTTTAGTAGTTGTTTGTAAATTGCAGGTTGATATTTATCATCCAAACACAAAAAGGACTAAGTTGAAGTTAAAGAAGTTTGGCTTTAGTTCATTTTATTACATTGTTTCTAATAAATGCATTCGTTTGGCGCTGTTGATAGGGCACGCCCCTGGTTTTTCGTTGGTTCTTCTCCATGGAAACGATCAACCCGAACCGTGTACCTTTTTCGACGTTTAAAACAGGTTTTTTGCTCCATTATATTTGAACTAGCTGATGCCCGCGGCTTCGCCCGCGTAGATGTCGGTTATCGTGACCAAAAGTACATAATCATGAAATTTTGATCCCGTTCCCGCTACCTACCCCTCCAACAAATATTATTATACCTACATTTAGGCAATGTATATACAAAAACTTGACAAATTATATAGGTACCTACTAAAACCTTCCTCGAGAACCACTAACCATTGTTGAAAACAGCATGAAAATCGGTGCAGTAGTTATTGAGTTTATCGCGAACAGAGAGATAGACGCGGCGGAGGACTTTGTTTTTAAGTTCTGGCATATTATTTTTTTGGGTGAATAAATCAGATTAGTAGTAGTAGGCAATTAATTGACGCCAGTCGACGGAAATTATCGCGCGATTTCTTATTTACACGACATTAGCAGCCTCGCACACCTCGGTAATAATAGTTTATGAGAGGGTAGACATCAATCTTATGATTTGTTGATAATGCTAAGTACATAATTATGTTAGCTCGCACACTCAAACTTGAATTATGTCAGTGGCGAAGGGTCCATACAACTCGATTCCTACCGGATTCCCTTTTAAAATGGCACACTCAGTATTCTATAGACAAATAAAATAATCTCGCTAAAGATGTGTACTCCGGCTTACCTTTTACAAAAATTGACCCTTCGCTACTGTTATGTTGATAGGTAGCTAAGTAACTAAAGTACAGTCGTGGACCGTGGTCTTTTCCGGTTGATCAGTTAAATTTCTTTCGCGAGGCGCCGAGCCACGCGCCCCCTTAAAGTTTAAGCCCATTAAGAAATCGACAATTTGGCGCGCAAAATAACAATAAGTCTCGTTCGGCATTATTCTGTGGTTTGGCGTGCGTCGTCAGTGCGCTCGCCCGATCGGTACTGTCTTTCATTAATTATTTATATACAAAGTCAACGGGGCGGGGCTAGAGAGCGTTTCTAGGTTGCAAGTGCAAGCAAAAATTAGCTTATTGGTGATCAGGCGGGAGTGTCCACGATAGTACCTACAATCTAGCTGCTACAGCGGTAGGTCGATATAGGTACGTAGGCTTCAGGTTTTCAAAGAAACAGTACAGGACAGACAACTAACTGGATAGCGTCCTGGCGAGACGTGGTTGTACTATGACGACCCGAATGGCGCAGCGGCAGTGAGGCTGCCTTACGTTCTTAGGGTCCCGGGTTCGAATACCGGTAGGAGCAAATGTTTGTGTGATGAACATGGACATTTGATTCCGAGTCATGGATGTTTAAATGTAAAATAAGTATGTATTTACAAACAAAAAGTATATACCTAAGTAGTATATGAACTATCTGGTGTCCACGACACAAGCCTCGTTGCTTGTTGTTCACTTGATGGCGCTGTGTGTAATATCCAGCGATATTTATTTATTACTATTAGTTACCCTACCTACACTGCTGCCCAACTCTTCAAAATCAAAATATTTTATTTCACCTATAGGCCTAGATGGGCCCTTAAGTCAATCCCATCCAGGTAATAGGTACGTACTATAAATAATTACAACAATAACAGCCCATAACGTCCACTGCTGGACATAAGCCTCTCCCAGGATGGGAGGAAATTGCCGTAATCTCCACGCTTGGCAGACGGATTGGAGATCGCAGTGATGAAAGACTAACAGAAAACGCTGCTGCCCATTCTCTAGTCTACGGAGGCGCAAGGTGTTTTGCCTTAGACATTAGTCGCCTTATACGACACCCGTGAGTGTAATGGGTTGGTTCTATTCTATTCTGCCGAATACCACATGGCTATAAATAATTAGGTTTTGTACAATTACTTCATAATATAGGTATTATGATGTCTTAATCAAATCAACGTTGCATGTAAGATTGAAAGCCTTACAATCGTACCACTATAACAATAATAATTCTTTCAGACATGTGAGATGAGGCTTCCTTTTTTAAAGTATAAAATTTTGAGCCTTCTGCTGACATTTTAGCTAATGCGGAACACTTGTGATCTGCAAACCATAGGTTGGGGACCAATTGTTTAGTCATAAGGGAGTTAGCTGAAAATGGAGTGCACTGAACTCACATTCAAAAAACTTTTGACCTAAATAGAATCATTAAATGACTCCTCTTGCTCTGGGCGGAGCGGGAGTGTCAGACTTTTACTGACTAGAACCCATCCATGTTCCTTCTTAGCCCTTTGTGTTCCGGGGCCACGGTATCTTTTTCAAACAGTCCCGCAGCCCAGGCTGGCATCGGCCCTTGCAGACACCGTCATTCTTAAAAAAAAAAAATACTGTTCCATACATCTTGACTGCATAGGTAGGTATTGTAGATTGGAAACACTGGCATATTAAAAATAACTGACTTAAAACTTTGTTGCTAGGGGGTCTAGATTCATGTGCTGAATACATGGTGAGCATTTGTATGTCAATGGTCTGTCTACCCTGTATATTCAGATGAGACCAGTTTAGGTCCAATAAAACAATGAGTTATCCTTAAATTGTTATTACATTATCATATTGTTATAACAACTGTATGTACATTGTCAATTTTTATTTTATCAACATAACAATTCAGATACATACTAAGTACAGATCGGCACATTACTTCCATAATATTGGAATTATTCATACATTAAAACAGTACATAATTATCATAGAAGATGTAAATAAATAAAAAAAAAACATTATATTTACAAAAATATACAAAGAAAAATAATTTTCAATGCACAAGGGAACGGTGTTGGTATTCAGCCTCACAATGTCACGATTTTCCTGGCCCTCCTTGGAACAGGGCAGTGGACTGCATTTTGAGCACTTAGGAAGGTAACTCTGGAAGAATTGCTGGCGCAGCTAGGTGTCGTACTTGTCAGCCTCACACTGACTGGCCCAGAACAAACAGTTGCCAATACCGCTATAGCATATCAATATCACTGCTGCGAGGAAGACTACACTGCACACGGTACACGGCTTCCTTTCGAGGAAGAATCCTATTAAATATAACACCATGAACATAACATGTGTGTTGACTAAAGCCGGGTTCACGGGCTTCGGTATCAGGAGCACGGGGATTAGCCATTGCAAACAATACATGTCGCCGAGTACGCGTGCAGATCTGGATCACAATCGTGTAGCACTAGCGTGAATTAACATTTGTATCGCAATCGACATGATTCGATAGATAACTTCATTATTTTTTCCAGGGTAGAAACAAAATGCTGCAATTCTGATTTGCGTTTAATTTTTGACAGCAGGCAGGCTGGAGGTGGAGACAGACAGAACTTTTGTCAATATCGATGTTGCCATAGACGTGACGAAACACAAATAAATATATTTTTTTTTCTTTAACTAATAAAAAAAAAACAAGAAGTAGGTAAGCTGAATAATCTGGGCCTCTTGGTTGCAACTGAACAACCATATAATGTCTGCTGATGGAAATATTACCATTCTGCCTCTTCTTCTTCTTTTCTTGTAGAAACTTATTAATTTATAAAATTTCCGAGAAATAGCTAATTTTGGGGGGGAGGGGGGGGTCATGAACTCCGTTCACGGATTTGTGAGGACTTCTTATTCATATCGCTGGTTAATAAAAATATGAAACTACCTGTGTGTACCCTCTCCGCAGCTATCTGTCACACATTGTATATCGCTGTCCTACAATTGATAGCTATCTGTCACACTTGTACTACGCGCACCCGCCTCCCAAAAAACTGCATTAAAAACCGTCTAAAACTGTCTCCTCTAGAGCTTATACCTCTGTGTTCAATTCGTTACTAAATTCCTCAATAATAAAATCGAACATTGCAACACTATTCCACTGACAACTTGCCGAAAAAAAAAAGAAACTTCCATTTGACATTAGACGACTGGCGGTGAACACTAAAATTTACCTGCGCAGCAAATGTCGTGATAACTCTGGTATTTTTAATGGTAGCTGATACTATTATATATCAAAATTATCCTTGAGAACCGTGCTTCATTATTTTGTCAACGTAAATTCGTTTTGGAATCTCGAAGTTGCAATATTTCGCCCGTGAAAAAGTAGTTATTATATGTACCTATAGTGATTGTGTTGTGTGAAGAAATACGTGATTTAGTGACTAAAACGTGTGTGAAATGGGAAAAACAGTGCTTAATTAGTGAGGTGATTAGATTGTTCAACTATCTACACCAAAAAACATGTGGGTTTGTGTGTTTTTTCATCCAACACCGGCTGCCAAAAATTAGTTCCCAGATGTAAACAAACAGTGAGTATCTAGTTTCATAAGTATATTTAGATATGATGCTATTGAGCTTTAAATGAGATTGTGGTCTTGTTGGAAAGGAAATATAGTCTAGTTTATTTCTTTAATGTTAAAATGGATAAAAAACTAAGAGAAAACTGATATTTCTAGCGAAATATCAGTTTTTGTAACTATTTTTTGCTATACATTATGACTTGGAGTATATAATTAAAGTATTTCATTTTGATTTCTAGATAAGTAGATTCCTTATCTAATCAGCTTGACAACAGTATTTTTGAAATTGCTCTAGGACTTGTAGTTTTTGAGCTACAGGTGTTTTTATCGGATCGGGCAGAAAATGTTTTGAAAACTTGCAAAAATTTTTGCATGTTAGCGGTAATGGGTATTTGCAATCCGCGCGCTCTAGCTGCGAAGTGGGTACACATTAAACATCATGGCATTAAATAGATACCTATAATACCTAAACCATAGATAACCTAAACTGACTCAAAGTCAGGGTTCATCTATAAATGATTTTTTAGCACTGGCACTATGAAACTTTATGAAACGTAGCTGTGATATTTTGGCGCTTGAATGACATTGACAGACGTCGACATAGTTCCGATTTTGGCCGCGTGCTAAAAGATTCACTTAGAAATCCCATATTTAGAACAAGACATATGTATGCAGCTGAACCTCTGAAAAAGTATGGCGCAACTTTAGTTCCCATGAAGATGGGGCGGTAGGGAGCGACTCATTAATTTCGTGAATCAGGCATTTGTTTCCCTCACGGTATTAGGAGGGAGACGCATTTTAGGGTTGGGGGCAAGTTAATTAATCTGTCATAGGTATTTACTGAGTGTGTTAGCATTTGATATCACAATCATCATCATTTTATCACAATCATCATCATTTTATCACAATCATCAACATTTTGATCACAATATTAATCTAACCTAACCTAACACAGTCACCATCGTCGTTATTCACAATCACTAACACAATCACCATCGTCGCTATCACAATCACTAACACAATCACCATCGTCGTTATCACAATCACCACCATCGTTGTCACAATCACTATCATCGTTATCACAATAATCACAATAAATCAACAATATAATCAGAATAGTATTATCAACCATAATCAAAATAATATCATACCTAGATGTTAACGCCGTAAAAGTCGTAGAGCAACTGAGCCCGCTCCATTTTTTTTTTGCGGATTGGCATCTCGCAGTTCAACCTAGAGAGGTTGTCGTCTGCTTAACCGGACAATCCTGTGGGTACCTTACGTGTAAGGCCTCCAGCCAGGGCATAAAACTTACAAACTAAACGACTACACGCTAAGGGCACCCCCTGCGGGGTACGGGCCTCGGCTTAGGGCGTCGCTGGGAGAGGATAGCAAGGGGACAGGCTGGATCTGAGTGGTGTCATTATTTAGGGACTGATTTTGAACTACAGGCGCAGCAACGCGGGCTGGCACAAGGAAGGGACGGGGAGGGTTCGTATCGGGGCGTCGCGACGGGCCTCGACGGCGAGGACGGAATGACGGCTGTTTGCGTCTGTGCTTTCTAAGCGTGCTAGTTTCCTTCCTGCTCTCCTGGAGGAGGGTAATAGCGTCATCGGGATCGACTAAAGTATGCCTTTGGCGGCGGATCTGACTAATTCGCGAGGGTTCGTAACGGGCGGCCGCTGCGATCAGGGGGTTACGGTGTTTAATAGCAGAATCGAAGAAGCGCTTGGATAGGCGCTTCATGAACTGAGCTAACGTGGGGATTTTAAAATCTAAATGTAAACGGTCATTACGGACGTAATAGGGGGCTCCCGTGACTTTACGTAAGAATCGGTTCTGAAGGACCTGCATCCTATGGAGATATCTAGGCTTGGCGTGGGCGTACACGACGCAAGCGTAGGTCATGATGGGACGGATCACGGCGGTATAGAGACGCAATTTGCACCTGAGAGACAATTTGCTCTTTTCCGTAAGTAAGTAATGGAGTCTACCCATCGCGAAAGCAGCTCGGTCGCGAGCTGCTTTGATATGTGAGCCCGCTCCAATGAGGCTCCGCTCTTCTAGACCCGTTAACAAATAAGTATGATTCACAAGTGACCGTTGAGTCAAATCAGTGTTTGACTTACACAAATAAGTTTGTTATTTAATTAATTCATTTTAACAATTGATTATACAATATAAAACAGATAATATTTGCATTTATAGGTATTTCAAGTATTTATGTGTTTAATACTAGACACATAATAATTTAATTTATCTAACAAGTGCTTTAATTTATAGGTTTGCGAGTCTCTTGAGTTACCTTTGCGGTGGTCATTGACGACCCGAATGGCACGGCGGTAGTGAGGCTGCCTTACGTTCAGGCGCGGATACAGGGGGGGGGGGGCAATGGGTGCAATTGCCCCCCTCTGAACCGGATCAAATACGTCTTTAGCCAAGCTTGAACTAGTTTTACGGAAATGAAACTAAATATTCTAGTTGTATAATCTTGTCATGGGCGTCGCCAGGAGGAGGCAGCTGACCCTAGAGGCTCAGGATTTTTAAAAGTTATAGCTTTCCTGCCTGATGCCATAGAATGGTATTATAGCATAATTATCTGAGGCAACATGGTAAAAAATTTCGAGCTCGCTACGCTCGCTCTTGAAGCCTAGTATTTCATGAGTCTTAATTTTGTGTACAAGAGGCCCAGGTAACTCCAGTAGGTCGGTAGGAAAAGTGTTAAAATTTTCGAACTCGCTTCGCTCGCTCTACAAACTACTTTCTCTTCAATTTATCTAAAATTCGACCAAGTAACTCCTATATGAACATTCGAAACCATTCTGACCTATCCAAGGCAAGGTGTCGTAATTTCTTGCTACTCTGCCCCCTCCTGGCCCAAAATCTGGCGGCCCCCTTACATCATGGATTTCTGTAAAGTAACTCCCATTCAAAAGTATATAATTTTTTTTTTTAATTTTCCAAAAATTGCCCCCCCTTAAAGGAAATCCTGTATCCGCGCCTGCTTACGTGCTTAGGGTCCCGGGTTCGAATCCCGGTCAGAGCAAATGTTCGTGTGATGAACAATGGACATTTGTTTCCGAGTCATGGATGTTTATATGTATAATAAGTGTTTCATCCACCAAGTTCTGAACGCACCTTTTGACGTTTGACAGATTACGTTTCGTTGTCTGTGCGAATCTGTGCGATGACGTTTGCTTGTCAGTGCAATTTTGGTTGAAAGATGGTCGCTCCGTGCTTGTAATTTTGGTACACGCTGTTTCGTGTAATTATTGGTTGAAAACTTTGAGTTATTGTTAATCCGATACCATCTTGATCGGTGTTTGATATTTTGTTGATAATTGAGTGAAAATTGAGAAATCTCGCCATTTGGGGTCATGACCGCGAGTGATTTGTTGGTTATGTAACCGGCCTTTGTGTGTTATTTGAACGCCGGTAATTTCCTAAATTCAGTGCTGGACTATTACATCCCCGATTGGGTTAGCAAACCGGGATAAAATTCAGTTGGACATTGGTGAAAGGTGCCACGTGTGTGATAGGAAGGTTTGTCCAGAAAGACGTCGGTACGCGCTGTGGGGCGCCCTTTGGTTACCGTCGTAATCTCACATAACTACACATACACCACACAAACCACAGTTATACTTACACCCCACCCAGATAAGACGGAACCAGGGAATACGCCACATCTCCGGTTCCAACGTGATGGGTAAGTTATATGAAAAATGAAAAATGAAAAAAATGAAAAATGGTTTATTGTTTCAACAGGTAAATCTTAAAAACTAGTGATTGGAGCCTCCTTTTAAGCATATAAGCCTGTGTTAGGAGACTCCGCTCTTCCATAACATAATAATTGTCATATAAGTACTTATTTTATACAAAAACTAATAAAAAAAAAAAAAAAAAAAATAGCTAGGGTACAATAATCCAAAAAATTAAAAGAATTAAAACTAAAAATTCAACACGCACGCAGGCATGCGAGTGTGTGAGTGTGAGTGTGTATGCGAATGTAAGGGTGTGTGATAGCATTTGCAAATGTAAGGGTGAGTGAATGTGTGTGTAAATGTGTACATGAATAAATGAGAGTGATTGCATTTTGTTATCAATAGTGAAGTCATTAAGCAGGTTTAGGGTTATATTTTTATCCTAGCAACGCCTCCGTGTCATCATAGGTCAGGGGTTTTATCCAGTTAGTAACAATTTTCTTTAATTCCTGTTTTTTCTTATTATATACGTAAAGCTCTTTGTTAAGTCTATTGTATAACTGAGCTGAGCGTTTTTTGTATTGTATACAAGCAAACTTGGTTTTGGTTCGAGGAACTTCTGCTACTAAATCTTTTCTTCTTTTCAGAGTTAAGCTGGGGTCAAAAGGAAGAGTTTTGTGTTTCTTTAAAATAGTATTAATTACGTATAACTTCCGCACCGAGAGTAAATCGCTTATTTGGTAAAGACTTTGTGTAGGATATCTAAGGTTTTTAAAGTAGATTAGCTTTATTAAAGCCCGTTGTCCCCGCTCAAGGTCTATGAATTTAGTCTTAGCTGCACCCCCCCAAACGGGGATGCAGTATACTAGGACCGACTGTACTAAGGCTACGTATATTTCGTTTAGCAGGTTTCTAGGGGTATTTGTGCTGGTGGGTACCTTTTTTGGTACGATATACCTCAGCGTTCTGAATATCCAACTTAGTTTTCTGATCCTGTTAGTGACCTGTTCAAGATGGGGGTACCACGATAATCTCTGATCAACAATAACACCAAGATATTTAGTTTGTGACACTTTGACTAGGATTGGACATTGACAGTTAATTGCATTGCCGCACGTGTGTACTCTTAAGTTAAAATCTGTATTTGGTTGTGTTCTGTGTGATATACTGAAACATATGTAATTCGTTTTATCTGTGTTAAGAGTGAGCAGGTTATTTTTGAGCCATTCAGCTATTTGGGTTATTCCGGTTTCAGCACTTTTGGCAACTTCGTGCCAGGAATTCCCGGAAAAGACTAGAGCAGTATCGTCTGCATACGAGAATACTCTAGCGTTATTAATGTTAAGGTTGCAGAGGTCGTTGATGTAAAGCAAGAACAACGTAGGGCCCAGCACACTACCCTGAGGGACTCCGAATGTGACATTTGCATCATAACTAACGTGTTCTCCCACTTTAACCCTTTGCTTTCTGTTTGTGAGGTAGTCCTTAAACATTTTGAGCGGAATTCCTCTCACACCTGACGATTCCAGTTTGTTTATGAGAATGGGAACAGAGACGGTGTCAAACGCCTTTTTGAGGTCCAGAAAGACGGTCAAACACTTGCTACCATTATCCAGATTATCAGCCACTAGCGAACTGAGGGCAGTAACTGCATCCTCGGTTGATATTCCTTGCCTGAATCCAAATTGTGAACTACTTAAGGTATTAAATTTGTTTAAGAATTTGAAGAGCCTATAATTTATTAGTTTTTCGATAATTTTTGATATGGCTGGTAAAATGGAAATGGGTCTGTAATTGTTCACATCGTCTCTGTCCCCGCCCTTGTGAACAGGAATGATGATAGCTTGCTTAAGTGGCGCAGGGAAGATACCCTTTGTAAAGCAAAGATTAGCTAGGTGGGTTATGATTGGAACAATTTCCTGGCTTATGTGTTATATCTAATAGTTGAATAGTTGTCACTTGTCGATTAGACAAATATTATTTTGATTGGGGCTCCGCGTAATCGCGGACATCGTGAGTCTGCTGGTGCAGTCTCACTCAATAAGTATGTATTGACAAACGAAAAAACAGTATCTATGTAGTATATCAACTATCTGGTGTCCACGACACAAGTCTCGTTGTTTAGTGTGGCACTAGATGGCACTGTGTGTAAGGTCCAGCAATATTTATTTATTATTTATATTTATTTATTTATTGGATTTTTTATTTGTTTAGCCTATGGCCCTTCTAACCCTAAAATTAACAACTCTATTTGTGGTGGTTCAAACTTCGTTTGAAACACTGTTAGAATAATGTTCTAATCAGCTTGCACTACAAAGCGGTTGTTGTGGTCAGTCACTGCGGCCGCATAGTGAGAAATGAGTGGTTTATTGCGATTTACAAAAAATCTATTGATTGGACTAAAAAAATAAAGCACATAAAGTTAGTTCAGGTAGTATGTAAAGTTTCATGATCTAATTTGAAGGTCTTTTTGAATACCAGCGGTTTATTGTTCGATTTGGAGGTAACTTTGTTTTCTATCGAGAAAAGTTTATGGAATCGTGTTTTCGTTACACATAGTACTTAGCATTAATCCTCAACTTTACTATATATTTATTTCAAAATTAATGCTGCATTATTTTAGGCGTAACGGAGGATCATGCTAAGCCATTTGAGGGATAGATGTAATCTTGTTGTAAAATCTTTGCTATAAACTAGACGAGAAATGTCGCGAGGAAAGTTTTGAGTATGAATGTGGATGGTTATAGACCATGCAAAGATTCGATGGATGGACTGTATGAAGGATGATATGGGTAGAAAGAAGGTGACTGGTGAGATGAAGAGCAATAGAGAAGTAGGTACCTACCTCCCCCCCCCTCCCTACCCCCTCCCTACCCCCTCCCTCCCCCCTCCCTCCCCTCCCTCCTCCTCTACCTCCTCTTTTCTTTTTTTACTTTTTTATTTTTTTGTTGTGTGCATTTACGGCATGTGCCGAATAAACATGTTTTCTTTCTTTTCTTTCTTTACCTATGGAAGTAGGAGATCTATATGTTGCGCGGACAAATAGGTACATTGAGATTAGAGCGGGCAATGATGATGCTTCGAAATAGACCTCCTCTCTTTTTAACCAACTTCTAAAAAAAGAGGAGATTATGTTTTCCACCAGGGTCTTTTTTTTTTTTCATGTTCACCGTTTTCTCCGTGATTACTGGACTGCGCTGGATTTAAGTGATCAACCTAATTTAGTACGGTCTAATAGCAATCGTTTAGAATTAAAATTATTTTATTTGTTTATATATGCTCTTACCTCTATCGAACTTGTTCATTTGTTTAGTACACTCAATTTACCCGCGAGAAACAAACGGCTCGGCGCACGGCGCGCACTCCGACGCGCGCTCGCTCTAGCGACAGCTGACTGCGGCGTGCGTGGTCGATGACCCCGAGTGCCCGCCCGTTCGGCGGTCAGCTGTTTCAGAGCGCACTAAGGTGAAATGATCTTGAAGAAAATAGTGGATTTTCTTCAAAAAAAGAATAAAAACCGGCCAAGGGTGTGTCAGGCCACGCTCAGTGTAGGGTTCCGTAGTTTCCCGTCCGTCACAATAAGTGTTCCCACTTATGAGTTTAAAGGTGGGTATCTATTATGTAAAAATGCTTGCATATACGAATATACTACAAACTTAGTCCAGAAATTATTTTGTACAACTTTTTGTCTTTTTTGTACAAAAACTGTTGTTTCCATCAAGTTCAAAATGATTTTTCTAGAAAGTCCTTATAAAGTTCTACTTTTCAGTTTTTTTTCATATTTCTAAACTTATGGTTCAAAAGTTAGAGGGGGGGGGACACACTGTTTTTTACTTTTGGAGCGATTATTTCCGAAATTATTGACATTATCAAAAAATGATTTTAGGAAACCCCTATTCATTTTTAAATACCTTTCCAACAATATATCACACGTTAGGGTTGAAAAAAAAAAACATTTCCCACTTTACATATAGGGGAGCTACCCTAATAAAACATTTTTTTCCAATTTTTATTTTACCACTTTGTCGGTGTGATTGATATACATATTGGTACCAAATTTCAGATTTCTAGTGCTAACGGTCACAGAGATTAAGCGAGGACGGACAGACGCCCGCGAGGCGGCGAGCCTCCTTGCCGGATTGCCGCCATGGGATCTGGAGGCGATAGTCCTCGCGCGCCTGCATGAATGGCGCGCGGAGGCGCTACGCCGGGGGGAAACTCCGCTGCAGCGACAAATTGTCGCTCAGCGGACAGACTTCCGGCGGGATCTCATGGCGACATGGAGAGAGCGACTGTCGCAACCCCGTGCAGGGCACGCCACAATAGTGGCGATAAGTCCCCTCTTTGAGGAGTGGCTTGAGAGACGCCACGGCGTCCTCACCTTCCGCCTGACGCAGGTCCTCACCGGACACGGAGTGTTCGGGAGGTTCCTGCACCGAATCGGGCGGGAGGAAACGCCCGGGTGCTTCCATTGTGAGGATCGACCGGAGGACACGGTGGAACACACGGTGGAGGTGTGCCCCGCGTGGGCGGAGCACCGCCGTGTCCTCGAAGCGGCGATCGGCGGCGGCGACCTCTCGCGTCCGGCCCTGGTGCAAGCCATGGTCCGGAGCGAGACGGAATGGGACGCCGTCACCTCCTTCTGCGAAGCAGTAATGCTAGAGAAGGAGGTGGCGGAACGTGAGAGGGAGAGAACCTCTCAACGTCCCGGCCGCCGCGGGAGACGCCCCGGGCGTCGGGGGCCACCACCACGTAGCCCCCGGCCACCGTAGGCGCGGGCCTGTGGACGGTGAGCTATGGGCTAGCTCGCCGTCCGTCCGTCTCATGACATGACGACAGGCCGTGTCGACGGCGCGTTAGTGTTCCACGCGCGCCTCAAAGAGAGTCAGCAAAAAGGAAGGGGTCCGTAAGGACCGATGCCTGCCGGGGTTGCGGGACTATTCGAAAGAGATACCGTGGCCCCGGAACACAAAGGGCGATGAAGGAACATGGATGGGTTTTAGTCAGTAAAAGTCTGACACTCCCTCCTGCTCCGCCCAGAGCGGGAGGGGTTATTTGATGATTTCCCATCCGAAAAAAAAAAAAAAAAAAAAAAAAAAAGGACGGACAGACGGACGGACAGACATGGCGAAACTATAAGGGTTCCTAGTTGACTACGGAACCCTAAAAAAGATTGCTTTTAGTTGCAGTTGGTTTTAGGTTCTACTAATGAAATCAAACCACTTGTTTCAAGGATAACGGTGTTCACACTAACACCCTAATATTAGGTTTAAAAAAAATAAAGGTATTGTATTTTAATTTTTTACGGGTTCCTTTATCGGTACTGAACTCGCCCCTAAGCTATGGCACGCGACTACTTTGTTGGTTATTCCGTGGACTACTTTTTCTTTAACAGTGACATCTGTCTAGAATCTGTACTACCAGGGTTTATATTGGGGCATAATACGAACTCCATGATGTGTATTAGGCACATACCAAATTGCCAACATCATTGTTGTAATTATTTCCAACACTGGCCCTTGAACCAATATAAACTCATTTATATCACATTACACACATTGAACACAATAAATAAGTTAAGCATAGACACATCCGCTGTCTAAAAATAATAAAACATTACAACAGCAAAATCATAGCAAAAGTATAAATTTATCAAAGTATCCGTCACATAGAAACAATAAATATTCAAAAACTATGTGATACGGATCTAAAAAAAAATTATACTTCTGCAAGTATACCTTACCTACTGCTTAGAACCATTATGTCATTTATTTAAAGATAAAAATAAACGACATACAAAATTATCGTGTTTTTCTTTTGCCAACGGTTTCGTTAAAACGTCGGCCACCATTTCATCAGTAGATAGGTATTTTATAACGACTGTACCTTCCTCAACGATTTCCCTGATGAAATGATGTCTTACGTCAATGTGTTTCGTTCTGGCATGGTACATAGAATTAGTGCACAACTTCAGTGCAGACTGATTATCATTATACAACGTAATCCTATACTGTACCCCATAAATTTCGAACAGAAACTTGCGTAGAAAAAGAGCCTCTTTACAAGCATCTGACAAACACATATATTCGGCCTCGGTGCTTGAAAGAGCCACTGTTCTTTGTTTTCTACTCTCCCAAGAGATGGTAGAATTTCCAATTTTGAACACATAACCGGTATAAGATCGGCGATCGACCTCATTTGACGCAAAATCAGCGTCAGCATATGCGACGATATCCAACCCTGACTTCTGAAAAGTTAAATAATGATCAGGCGTACCTTTCAGATAGCGAAGAACGCGTTTTGCCGCCTTCCAGTGAGTCTCGTCGTACGCGTCGTTGAACTGGCTGAGCAAGCTGACAGCGTGCGCAATATCCGGCCGCGTACATACCGCTATGTACATCAGACATCCTATCAGGCCTCTGTAGTCGTGCGTACAATCCTTTTTTGTAGATTTCACGAGCTTCAGACCGGTCTCCATAGGTGTTCGCGTAGGTTTGCAATCTGACATGTGAAATCGTTCTAGCACCTTCTTAATATAGCTTGACTGGTCCAGAGTTATTTCATTGTTCTGTCTGCAAATCCTCATTCCAAGAATGTGATGTGCTGGCCCTAAATCTTTGATTTCGAAGGACTTCTTTAATTCTTCTTTGATTCCTGCCGTATCTCGGCAACCAGCTGAAGAAAATAGCATTATGTCATCAACATAGAGCGCAATTATAATCATAGATTTCCCGCTCGACTTGACATAAACACAAGGTTCGGAAGATAAACGTTTGAACTTCATTTTGGTCGTCAAAACGCCATTTATTTTCTCATACCAAGACTTCGAAGCTTGCTTCAGTCCGTATATAGCTTTATTCAACTTGTAAACTTTATCTTCTTGGCCTTTAATCTTGTAGCCCTCTGGCTGCTCCATAAAAACGGTTTCCTTTAAATCTCCATTCAAAAACGCCGTTTTTACATCCAGATGCTCGATATTCATGTTATGTTCCGTTGCTAAAGCTAGTAACGTACGTATAGTAGAATACCGTACTACAAGAGAGAACGTTTCTTCGTAATCAATACCGTATTTCTGGGTATAACCTTTTGCAACTAGGCGCGCTTTGTACCTCAATATTTCCCCGTCGAGGCCAAGCTTTCTTTTAAAGATCCACTTGCATTTGACAGGCCGTTGCTTCGTATCGCGGTCAGTCAGAGTCCAACACTTATTATCCATGAAGGATTTATACTCTTCCGCCATCGCGGCTTTCCACTTACTTGCTTCTGGGCCATTCAGTGCCTCGCGTACTGTCTGAGGGTCCCCCGTGTCACTGTGTACAGTGCGTGCTACACTAGCTGACTCAAACTCACTAGATTCGTCCATAGAGTTCTCGTAGTCTTCCAGTGTGGAATCTCCTGGGACATACGTCTCATCCGCAGGGTCATCTGGGGTCTCACTACTGCTCTCAGAATCATCTATCGTAATGGCGCTGTTATCTTGACAGTTTTCGTTAGATATTTCTGCGGGCTCTTGGGGTAAATCGGGTAAGGCGGGTTGCACTGGAACATTATCGGTGACAGTTACATTGTTCGGAAACAAACCAATCTGAGTGTTACGTGAACTGTCATCCTCAACCGATGAAGTGTCATTCCAAAAAACATGTTCTAGAAAAGTGACATTTCTTGCTTTTATGACATTTTTCGGGCTCGCCGGATCTATCAATCTGTAACCCTTTGACTCGTCACAGTATCCGACAAAAATAAATTTCTTACTTTTGGGATCCAATTTGTCCCGTTTGTGCTGTAGGGCATAAGCTTGACAACCAAAAATGCGTAGGTAACTTAGATTCTCCTTTTTACCTGTCCATTTTTCTTCCGGTGTACTGCCCATCACAGCCTTAGTTGGAGAGCGATTCTTCAGGTAGACAGCGGTGTTAACTGCTTCTGCCCAGAATTCCTTTTTCAAGCCTGCTTCCTGGAGCATGCACCTGGCTTTCTCCGTAACGCTTCTGATCGCGCGTTCTGCGACTCCGTTCTGAGCTGATGACCTTGGAACCGTGGTCTGATGTCGAATCCCATGCTTCTTCAGGAACTTCTGAAAATTAGAATTGACATATTCACCACCATTGTCACTACGAAGAACTTTTATTTTCTTATTGGTTTGGTTTTCTACGAGAGCTTTAAATTCTTTAAACATCTCAAAAACCTCATCCTTTCTCCTAAGAAAATAAACGAATGTTTTTCGCGACAGGTCGTCAATGAACAACAAAAAATATCTTTTCCCACCTAGGGACGGGCACGGTAGTGGTCCCATGACGTCACTGTGAACTATTCCAAGGATTTCCTTGGCCCTAGTCTCAGATTTCTTTGGAAATGGCAACTTAGTCTGTTTACCTAAGATGCAGGAAACACACGACTGAAAATCATTGTTGTCATAAGAAATACCTTTGACCATACCTTTTCGCAGTAACTCCATGCTTCGGGTGTTCAGATGCGCTAGACGATGGTGCCAAATTTGTTGCGTTGACTGGCTTCCAGTAGCAGGGGACTGCGGCGCTTGCTTCACGATCACGGCAACAGGACGACTCTCCACCTTCAGTTGACGTGCCGGCACCGCTTTGCTGTTACCTGTACCTACAGACAAAGACGAACACATGGCCTGCGAGGATGGCTCGCTACACGAAACAGAAACAGTTTCAATGGCATCAAGTTCATAAATACCATCTCTCAGGGTAAATTGTTGTAATTATTTCCAACACTGGCCCTTGAACCAATATAAACTCATTTATATCACATTACACACATTAAACACAATTTCATAACCTTTCCTATCCATCGCACTAACGGATAACAAATTAGCAGACAATTCAGGGACTAAGTACACATTACTTATCGATCTCACACTATTGTCCTTTAACACAGCTTGCGCAGTTCCTTTTCCAGCTGTCGGCAATGATTCACCATTGGCAATTAAGACCTTCTTTGACTTTTCAGTTGTAAAATCAGATAAAACACTGCGATCATTGCAAAAATGCTGCGCCGCACCGCTGTCGACGTACCAAACGTCTCGCTTGACTCCTGCGGCCAACGCTGTGAGATGCGCCTGGCTTTTCCGGCCACTCTTCTTGCCGTCAGAGTTGTCAGGACAATCCTTCTTGATATGCCCACTCTTTTTGCATCTGAAGCACTTGTTAGATTTCGGTGCTTTCCGAGCTGCTAAAGCCGTAGCATCTTCGCTTTTCTCATTGCGTCTTGCATTTTCTAGAAGTAATTTCGCTTTGACATTTTCGCTTGACAGTGACGTGTTCGAATTTTCTAGAGCCATAATCAACGGGTCGTAATCGCTTGTCAAACCGCTGAGTAAAATCACGGCCACGAAGTCATCTTCCAAAGCCGCTCCGATGTCGCTCAGTTGTTGCGATGTATCCATGACCTTATTTACATATGCCTCCATACTCGCACATTCGCTTAATTTGGTGGCGAACAATGTGCGAAGCAATCCGAGCCGTCGTGACAGGCCTCGGTCCTCGTATGCCTTCTGCAGGTTGTTCCACGCTTCGCGAGCCGTCTTTGCATTTCTAATTTGTGGAAATACACAAGACTTCACGTTCAAGGCGATTTTCGCGAGCGCCTTTTCCTGTTTCTTCGTGTCTTCGTTTTTATTTTCTGTTGTCCCCACACAATCCCAAAGATCGTCGTGGATGAGCACCATCCGCATCATAAATTTCCAGGATGGATAATCTTGGATCCCGGATAATTTTTCAATACAAACATTTTGAGTGGCAGTTGCCATCTTTTGTTTTTATGCGAATAAATTTTGAAATAAATTTCACGAAATCACACGCGCACACTTGGAAAATAGTAATTTAGAGTAGCGAATTTCAAACGCTCGAATTTAATAATTTAATGTAATTATTTTTTCAACGCTCTGCTACCATGTTGGTTATTCCGTGGACTACTTTTTCTTTAACAGTGACATCTGTCTAGAATCTGTACTACCAGGGTTTATATTGGGGCATAATACGAACTCCATGATGTGTATTAGGCACATACCAAATTGCCAACATCATTGTTGTAATTATTTCCAACATACTTTACACCTGTATAAATGCAGTAATATTTTCTTTTTCGTCTATGTGAATTATGAATGATGTTGGTTAGTTATTGTTATAACTTCTAGTTACAATGTAAAATTGATACCTACTCGACAAGGATTTGTGTGAGATACCTCAACTAAAAAAATAATAATTAAAAAAATTAAAAAACCCGACTGCGTAAAAAATAACTAATAATTTAAAATAAAAACTGAAAGGAATAAACAAATTCAGGAAACAGGACATATTATTGACTGCAACAGTCGGGACCCATATTGGATGTAATGATTTTAGTCTAGATTATTTAATGGGTCCCGACTGTTGCAGTCCTTTATCAAGCTGCAGAGCGTGCCAAACATTTAAATTTGGCGCCAGAAATCCGCCACTTTGTTTTGTTTTATCATTTTGATATACCCAGTGTCACTCTCACAGTAAATACAAATCTAACGACACCTCTCAAGCTAAAATCCATCGAGCCGTTCAGGCAGCAGAGCGTGCCAAACATTTGAAATAGGCGCCAAAAATCCGCCATTTTGTTTATTTTTTTATTTTGATATACCCAGTGTCACTCTCACAGTAAATACGAATCCAACGACACCTCTCAAGCTAAAATCCATCGAGCCGTTCAGGCCACAGAGCGTGCTAAACAATTATACATACGTATACTTACATACATACTCTCGAAAAACATAACCCTCCTTCTGGCACAGTCGGGTAAAAAAGGTAAAATAAAAAGTTTTTTGTTTGAAAATAACCGACTTCCAAAAAAAAATACTAATAAAAAGTGAAAAATACTTCCGGAAGTCGGTGACTTTTGTTTGTTTCATTAACTTTTTTGTCACCGACTTCCGAAAAAGCTTTTATCCAGTGCTTATTGTAGGAAGCAATCGCGTATTTAGCACGATGGTCGATTTCTATATTGGAGGCGCCTTAGGCCCAGCGCACACCGCTGGAGGCGCAGCGCAGCGTATTTGAAGACAACAATTTAATATAAACCTTAACTACCTTGATATTAATATTAACACCATTAATGTTTACACCACTTTGGTCCCATTTCAGTGTTTTCATCACGTCTTCCAGGGCAGCAGTGAAAAGTTTAGGCGAAATGGTATCTCCCTGACGCACTCCCCTTTTGATCGAAATCGGTGTTGTGAGATCATGCAATCTGACCTGCATTGTTGCCGCATCGTACAATTCCCTGAGTACATCTACATACCGACTGTGGATCTGGCAGCGACGGAGAGAGTTAAACACGGCCCAATGCTCGACACTGTCGAATGCCTTCTCGTAATCGACAAAAGCTAAACACAGTGGCCAATTATATTCTGCACTCTTCTCCATCATCTGCTACACGGTATGAATGTGGTCAATCGTCGAAAACCCACTTCGGAAACCAGCTTGTTCAACAGGCTGGCAGTCGTCTAGTTGGCGGGTGAGACGATTACATATAGTTTTGGCAAACAGTTTATAAATTTGAGAAAGGAGAGATATAGGACGGTAGTTGCTAAGGTTTGAATGTTCTCCTTTCTTATGGAGTATAGCGACTGTCGCCTTCTTCCAGGCATCTGGTGACGTGGCACTGAAGAGCACACTTGTAGTACGGGTTGACCACCAGCACGCAATAATTCAACCGTAATACCGTCCTCACAGGTGTTTTGTCACTCTGCATTTGTGACAGTGCCTTTTCTACCTCGCAAGCCATGATATTAGGCAATTAGGCAGACTTTCAGAGCCTCGGTGGTCTTTGGGCGGAGCTCTAGGGTCGTTACCTGGTGAAGACGGTTCTGCAGATTTTGAAGCATAAAGTTCTTCGTAGAATCTCTCCACAATGTTTAATAATTGATTACGATCTGTAACTATTTGACCATCTTCAGCTCTTAGTTTGAGAATTCGTTGTGTATCTGAATTAATTTTCTTCCTAAAGACTTTTGGCCCTCTATGTTGTTCTATTGTATTTTTAATTATGTTTGTGTTGTGTTTGCGAGTGTCCCTTTTAATTGATTTGCTTATTTGCCGATTAATTTTTTCTAATGCTGCTGGGCCTTATGAGATGTTAAATTGACACTCAAGAGTAGGTAGCACTTCTATAAGTAAATGTTTTTTTCTAAAATTATGAGGCTGTAAAACCCGTGTGTGAGATTGTTTTTTTTTTTAAATGTCTATCATGTTCGTATTTTAGAATATTTCTTTTTCTACCATACTGACACTGCTGCTCCTTTTAGCTCAGCTCAGATTCTTTCGTAGGTTGCTACACACAAAAGGTATTGTTGCACGAATTTAATATTCGGCTAAACTAGGCCATCGTTCGACCAAGAGCTAGTATCTATACCTATAGACATAGCTACGGTGATGGACAATGGCTGGAGGCCATGATTGATTACGAATATCACAACCCGGTCGCCTTAAAGAGGGGTTGAAAAGAATATGAGGTATTTGTTATTGCAGAGGTTATTGACCCTTTTGTATCAAAATTTTTGCTTGGTGTAGAATAATAATTACTCATCATAAAATGCTCAGTTTTTTATCAACTTTGTTGGAGTCGGCTTTCAGTCTAATGGGATGTAGCTGAATACATTGGGCGACTGCCTATCTGACCTCCACAGCCCATTTAGTTCTGGGTAATTCAAAACCCTTTGGTAAGACTGTTTGTCAGGTTTTCGGGCCACTGACTAATACCTGTAACCGGTAACGACTTCCAAAGATCTACAAATGACAGCCGTGACCACCGGCTTTTACGGCTTAACGTTCTTTCCGAAGCACGCCGCCCGCGGAGAAAACTCGGTGTGTAAGGGTGATCTGCATAGGTAATGGTGTCGATTCTGTTGTGCACAAACTAAACTTAATTTAAGCTATTTCTATCTTTTACTAAAAGGCAGTGCGAGATAAGGACGGGTATAGCTATGAACTAAGCTAAAGATGTCAAACTAGTTTATGCCTTGCGTTTCACCGTGTTTTTAGTCGACATGTTTTTACGTGCACCCTTCATTTGTATAGAAAATTAGTTGCAACTAAATTTGACAGCTCTAAATTACGTCCGTCTCTTTCTCGTTTTATTAGAGAGAAAAAGATAGCAATAGCCTAAATTAAGTTTAGTTTGTGCACAACAGAATTGACACCATTCACAACGTTTCTATTTGATTTCGATTCGGAAGGTCGTATGTCTATCTCGCTCGCATTCGTAATGCCAAAAAAAGACAGACATAGGTACGACTTGTCGAATCGAAAAAGGAATCGAAGCGTTGTGAATAGCTACGAGTATGCTGATCACTCATACACGGAATAAGCTACGCAAGCGCGGCTTAACCAAGTATAGAAAGATCGACCTTAGCGGCTTTGATTATTTTGCCACGAGTTCCTCCAAATAATATAATAATACTAGGTACAGAATGAATTACGGCTAATGTGCTATATGGTTTGAAACTTTGGAGGTTCGGAAACGTCGGAGCTCGTTATGGAGTTCAAAATGATGTTCGATGATAATGAACACGTCTGTTTTTAGTATTTGTTGTTATAGCGGCAACTGAAATACATCATCTATGAAAAATTCAACTGTCTAGCTGTCACGGTTCACGACATACAGCCTGGTGACAGACAAGACGGACAGTGGAGTCTTAGTAATAGGGTCCCGTTTATACCCTTTGGGTACGGAACCCTAAAAAAGTTGTATAGCGTAGGTGTGTGCGCAAACCTTCGACGCTATGACTTATTTATTTATTAAATGAAAGATTACAAAAGTCGTAAATTTATGGCAATGCCCCACAAAACCGTTTTCACGGTTTGTCTGTGGGAACGGAACACGATAACGGGACGGAATAACTACAACAACAACCAACAAAGAAGATGACTTACAGACTGTTGAAAAAGAACTGCTTAAGTAATATGGCTGATTTTCCTTTTATTTTTTGAGTTCTTACGTCAGCACTCAGCAGGCAACTGGTTGAGAACTTAAGGTACTGTTTTATCAAGTTCGGTCGTTCTTATTCTAGGTACGTCAAATTTACCTGCTGATACTGTCCTAGTTGCTAACTGGTGCACTCCTTCTTCCCGCAGTCTCACATAATGAGGCAATGGCAAAGTAATCCGATGCTATTGGGGAGGGATCTGGCGTAGGTCCAACGGCTTTCCGTAATTTCTCAGGAAAGAAAGCATCATTATAAGTACCAACTTTCAGAAAAAAGCACGTGTAAAATGAAAATTCAAGATGGCGCCGACGAAAATTTTCGGTTTTTTCGTCATGGGTGTCATTTTTGTGGTTTCCGGGGGTCGCTGATCACGAAAATAAAAATAGAATGTAGCGAAAAAAAAATTACAATACTTACTCTTGTTTTTATTCGGCTTCCCCCTTACACAAATTTGACCATTCGCCACAGCCACCTGCTAAACTCTGGGCTGCAACTGAGAAATTCGGGATAAGCCTAATCATTTAGGTACTCTTACTATAATTATGCAATTTATGTAGGTACACTTGCGGCTTAAGCCAAATAAATATGTTTTCTTTCTTTCTTTACATACTTACATCAATGCGGCAATAGCCCACTGTTCTGGTAGACCACTTTCAAACTTTTCTGGTTTCGGGGGATCCCCCTGCTGCATTTTTTTTCAAACCCGTGGACCAAAACAGACAAGCAAGAAATTTGCAATATTATTGTTTCGCTCTTTAGGTTAGGATTGCATGAGGACCGTAGCTTCATTAAACTTTATTAGCTAACATTAGAATCTTATAGCTTCGAAATGATTTTTTTTAAGTATCAAAATACGACCATTTTTTTACCGAAAAACAACCTGTCATCACCGGAACAATTGTTTTTTTTTTCGGTTCGAGAAGCTTACTACCTGCCTACATTGATAATTTGATACTTAGATAAAGTCAAGCCAACATTTTTGTTCTTTGGTATCGAAACCAGATAAATTTTCGTGAACCCACCCATTACAAGTTGTGAACCATTTTTTTTCACGCCAACGTAGAACCCCGACGGGTCTCCCGTGGACCCCTGGGGGTCACCTGGACCACTTTGGGCATCACTGGTTTAGGGCAAGTACTGACGAGGGAGAATAGGTCGTGAGTTTGACCCCCACTTGTTGCACTATCACGGATAGAGGGTTCCATCATCTTAGATCTATCATTAAATTAATGCCCTGTACTATCAACAGATCCAAGTCACGAAGTGTGACTGTAACCCTAACCGCTTCAAGATCGAAGGAAGCAAATAATTTCAAATGTGTATCTTGTTATACAGTCCACTACACGTTTTATTTTGCTCCACCACGACCTATCGTCGCGATCAGTGATCGTTTCACGTACAGACAACAGCACACCAATCTACTACAATCTGTCAAATTTCTTCAATAGATTTTCAACTTTATCGCTTAAGCATTAGGTTCAAGGTTGACCTTGTTTAATTGATTTAGTGTTTTTGTCACCGACTTCTGAAACTTGACCTTTGATTGATTTGGTGTTTTTCTCACCGGCTTCTGAAGCTAAAGTTATTTTTCACTTTTTTGTGGTTTTGTTTTAGTGTTTTTTTTTTTGTTTTTCTTTTAGTGTATTTTTTTGTCTTTTTCTTTTTGTGTTTTTTTTTGTTTGTTGTTTTTTTTGAAGTCGGTTTTATTTTTGGCAAAAAAGTTTTATTTTATTTTTCCATTTTTAGTTGTAATATCCTATACTTACAAATATTTGCTATGCATTCATTGTACATGGTTAACAATACATGTCATGGTAATAGGCTTATCCCCAATAAATGGAACATAACATGCCATAACTGTCGAAATCTGGGTGTATTGTACACATCTGCGTACCCCCTCAGAGCATACAGGCGTGATGTTACGTCATGATATTGTATAAACAATGAACATCCAACCGATTGGAGCTATCACAACAGATTTGCGTCCCTTTTTGAAGAGTTCTATTGTATATCTCCGAAGATCAGCATCAGATCTTCACCAAATTAAAATGGGACCACCTCAGGAGTATACTTTTTCAAATAAAAAAAGAATTTTGAGAATCGGTCCACAAATGGGAGAGAAATCAGGTAAATTGTACACTTCTGCGTACCCCCTCAGAGCATACAGGCGTGATGTTCCGTCATGATATTGTATAAACAATGAACATCCAACCGATTGGAGCTATCACAACAGATTTGCCGTCTCTTTTTGAAGAGTTCCATTGTATATCTCCGAAGGTCAGCACCAGATCTTCACCAAATTAAAATGGGACCACCTCAGGAGTGTACTCTATCAAAAGAAAAAAGAATTTTGAAAATCGGTCCACAAATGGGAGAGAAATCAGGTAACATATAATCAGGTAACGTATTTTTTACATAAAAAATAAAAAAAATACATACACACGAACATATAACCTCCGCCTTTTTTGAAGTCGGTTAAAAACTGTCACCTCCTACGCACGAGCCGAGCGAGCGAAGCGAGCGGTGCCGCGGCAGCGGCCGGCGATTGCCAGAAACGACTTGCATTAATAGAAAAAAGAGATCGTTTTTAGTTGGTTACCCGGAACTTTGTTTAGAGTGAAAAAAAAAATCATGCATATACCCTATTGCAGTGAGTGCGAGTAGCGTGTCGAGAGACCATAGCCGACTTTACAGGTGAAGTCTATGGTCGGGGAAGCTCGACATTGTTCATTTCCTCTCCAATCCCAGTAAGGGTGCGGGAAACATGTGGGTAGGATTTTCTTTTATTTATCAAACGTTGTTGGATCATAAATCAATGTCACCGCCGCCCACTACGCCACCCCTTCCATTAACAATATAAACATCTCGCAACATGTTTCATACTCTGAGGAGAGTTTGTGTTTTTTTTTTTTTTTTTTTTATTTAGTTTATCGAATCGTTTTAAGCATGGTACCTACTTACCTACAATTCAAGTTGAGGAGTTCTTTTTAAAGTAGGTAGGCGACTCTAATAATACGTTCTGGGCAAACAATGTCATTAAACACTGCTAATTAGCTACTTAGCTCATTATAAAAGCCATTATTTTCTCTTTTCTTTTTATAAATTGATATCTACAGATAATTGTTTCTATCTATAGGTATACATTACTGGTAAGTCATCCTTAGAATCAACCCTTTGTCTTTACAGATGAGTGCCAACAAAGTCATAACACACTATTCTTTCTCCAAACTAACGTAGGTACCGATACAAATTTTTCACAATTGATAAGACTTGCTAAAAGCAAACAGGAATAGACGAAAATGTTTATTTTACCAACAGAACAACGATTGTTTGTATCAAAGTCTTAAGAACGCTACATTCATCTCTTGTCAAACGGCTAAATCAATGTAGTCTACATACAATGGGCTCAATTTGTAGGTAGGCGTTCAGATTCCAAGCCGTTCATTGAAAAATCTCCATTTGGGTGTAAGAAGCATGAAGGGGGCATTGTCCGTGCGCATGCGTGTGGATGACGATAGACGATTCCCACACCCCGCATTTCAGGCGAGTTTCCCGCCAGCGCCGCGCGACCCCGCGCCTGCATCACAAAGAAATAATAAAACCAAAAATGTTAATCATACACCCTTGTGTAACAATCTGAAGTTCAGTGCCGTGTTTATTAATAAATAAGTTTGTGTTTTTCATTTAAAAAATGCTCACTCATAAATCAATAGCCATGCCATTCAATGTACACATTAAAGCGCTCATAACTATCACGTGTAATTTATTGTTCCTCATTATGTGCCACGACAAGGAATCCGAATCGTTTTAAAAGTAAAATAATAATGACAATAAAACCGACAATAATAAATTAAATATTTAATTAGAAAAGTTATAGAAAAAATACAAAAGAAATGGCGAACACAGCACATTTGATGAGGCGACAGAGCTCGCGGGATCTGTACGCACAGCGTTCAATAGATCGGATGGAGATGAAGGAGCTTCGAGGTCGGCTGGTGACGATGGAGAACGGGCACCCGTCGAGTCGCTCACACGTCATGTATGGTGCCACTAATGAGGCCTTCGAAGACACCAGCCCGAACAGGCGCTCCTCAGAGACACCCACCAGCAAAGCCAGCTCTGTAGAACCTGGCGTAGTAAAACCCGAGGGCGGCGGAGTTGAACGAGAATCTTGGGACAGCAAGCTAACCTTCCTCCTAGCCACAGTAGGTTATGCCGTCGGCTTAGGAAACGTTTGGAGATTCCCATACCTAGCTCAAAAAAACGGCGGAGGAGCATTCTTGATTCCGTATTTCGTGATGTTAGCTATCGAGGGGATCCCCATATTTTACTTGGAGCTGGCTATTGGGCAGCGTCTGCGGAAGGGCGCCATAGGGGTCTGGCACCAGGTGTCTCCTTACTTAGGGGGGATCGGGATTAGTTCAGCGGTGGTGTCGTTTAATGTGGCTCTGTACTACAACTCCATCATCGCGTGGTGCCTGTTCTACTTCGCGCAGAGTTTCCAGGCGGAGCTACCCTGGGCGGAATGCCCGAAGAAGTACTTCCCCAATGGATCGTATACCACTGAACCGGAGTGTGCAGTAAGTGATCATTTTGTTTTGTTCTCTATTGTCTCGATTTTGTTGTTTTGTTGATCATGGATTAAGGGGTAAGGTTACAATAATTCGCATAGAGCTAAAAATTGGTACGAATGTAATTTTATTTTTAGCTCTATACTAGGTAATTATTGTAACCTTGCATGTCTAATTTGACTGGGCTATATTATATAATGGTTAATGTTATAAACCAACATTTTATGAAATGCATCGAATCACCTGTTTTTTTTTTTTGTAAAACATTTAAAAAATACTAACAATCTTCATTGTGTAGCTACATCAGACCTAAATAAGTCCAGTAATTACATTAAGTGCTTGCTTGCCCAATGATTGAATGTTGGAGGTTTAACAGCTCTTAAAAATATAACGAAAATGGGAAAATTTTACCACAAGCTTAAAAAGCTCAAAACTGAAATCTCATATCGTATCGTAATACATTATGGTAACAACACAAGCCAATTTGCAGTAACCTCTTTTTTCTGCACGGGTGCTGCGTGTCGAATCGATATCAGGCGGTCCGTATTGAAGGCATAATAGTTACTGCAAAAATGAACCGTTGTTGTCTGTTATATTATAGTCAAGGAGTTAATAGAGGAAGAATGGATGTAGGTAAACCCATTTCGAAAGTAGAACGAGAGAGAGCACTATTTGGCGAAAGGTCATTTATTTAAGGGGTATATTCTAATTCGTTTTGAGATGATTCGAAATAATTTTTACTCAAATTCAAAGCATTTATTGAAATTAGTCCATTACAGGCACTTTTACTTTTTTACTTTCCTCCTTTTGATTTTGACATTTCACTAAATGGCATAATATTTAACTTGGAAACAACTGTAGTTTCCCATTCCAAAGCGTAGATCTCTTTGGAGAAGAATGGGCAAGAAACACCCTCTTTTATATCAAAACATTTTTACAAGGTTATTTTTCTTGGTTACATCGTGTTTATGTTGAGATTATACACACACACACACACACAATTTATTTTTTTATGTGTATTGTCCTGTGCGGGCTAATAAATGCTTTTTCTTTCTTTCTTTCTTTATACATCTCAAATCTCAATTCGTTAATCGGTTATTGATATAGGTATCCATAATGTACACTTACAGGTGGTAAATAAAAAAATAATAGAAACAATTAAACCCTGTCGGGCACAACAATTTCTTTTACAGCATTTCGTTTTTTTTTTTTAATATCTTACGAGAAATTTCTATGTCCCCGGGTGTAGAATAATGTAACTGTTTTTGGTGTGGGATTCCGCCCTGTATAGTACATTTTGCCGACTGCCGGTCAGAACATGTGTGAAGAAACGAGATATAAGACATGTTAAAAACTGCTCGCGTTAAAGTTTCACTGCTGACTCTAAAAATAATAAATGGAAAAAAAAACCAGACAAGTGGGAGTCGGACTCGCACATAAAGAGTTCCGTCCCATCGTAGTGGGGCAAAAAAAAACTTTAATTATAAGGGCCTGCCCTTTTTTAGGGTTCCGTACCCAAAGGGTAAAAACCGGCCAAGAGCGTGTCGGGCCACGCTCAGTGTAGGCAGGGTTCCGTAGTTTCCCGTCCGTCACAATAAGTGTTCCCACTTATGAGTTTAAAGGTGGGTATCCATTATGTAAAAATGCTTGCATATACGAATATACTACAAACTTAGTCCAGAAATTATTTTGTACACCGTTTTGTCTTTTTTGTACAAAAACTGTTGTTTCCATCAAGTTCAAAATGATTTTCCTAGAAAGTCCTTTTATAGTTCTACTTTTCAGATTTTTTTCATATTTTCTAAACTTATGGTTCAAAAGTTAGAGGGGGGGGACACATTGTTTTTTACTTTTGGAGCGATTATTTCCGAAATTATTGACATTATCAAAAAATGATTTTAGAAAACCCCTATTCATTTTTAAATACCTTTACCTTACACTTCCCACTTTACATATTTTTTTCCAATTTTTATTTTACCACTTTGTCGGCGTGATTGATATACATATTGGTACCAAATTTCAGCTTTCTAGTGACTCGCACTTGGCCGGTTTTTTTGTTACAGCGGCAACAGAAATACACATTTTGTGAAAATTTCAACTGTCTACCTATGATCATGAGATACAGCCCGTTGACAGACAGACGGACGGACGGACAGCGGACGCTTAGTAAAGGGTTCCGTTGGTTACCCTCCGGGTATGGAATCCTAAAAAGCAAAAAAACTGCCCGAGCTAGGCATCGAACCTAGGAGACTCGGCAATCTCATTTACTAACACTAGAATAACACTTAATCCGTAAACCACCATTAAGGCCCTTCTAACCCTAAAATTAGCAACTCTATTTGTGGTGGTTCAAACTTCGTTTGAAATACTGTTAGAATAAAGTTCTAATCAGCTTGCACTACAAAGCGGTTGTTACGTGAGTCACTGCGGCCGAATAGTGCGAAATGAGTGGTTTTTTTGCGATTTACAAAAAATCGATTGATTGGACTAAAAAAATATAACACTTATGACCTGCTTTATAGTTAGTTCAGTTAGTATGCAAAGTTTCATTATCTAATTTGAAGTACTTTTTGAAACCAGAGGTTTATTGTTCGATTTGGAGGTAACTTTGGATTTTTTTTCTATCGAGAAAATTTTATGGAATCGTGTTTTAGCCAAACATAGGACCTAACATTAATCCTCAACTTTACCATATATTTATTTCAAAATTAATGCTGCAGTATTTAAGGCGTAACGGAGGATCATGCTAAGCCATTTGAGGGATATATAGCCCTTAAGTTAAATCAGTCATGCGTTCAAAATTAATCTTCTCGGGTTCCTTTGAAAGCTCGATCAATAACCAAAAAAGTAATTTACATAAACTCACAATGAAAGTAAGGAGCGAAACGAAATGGAAGCATGATATTGAGAATTTATTTATCTGTGAAAGAAGATAACTTCAATATAGATATCTAATTCTAAAGCTTAGTAATCATAAAAAAATCTCATCAAATTATATTACCTACCTACCTAATAAAATTCTGTGAGGTAATTTCATAATTTGAAAAAAAAAAATGTTTTTAGCATGTAGGTAGGTACGACTGCCTCGTTCTTCTGGTGGTGGCATGACAACGAGCACGACGAGACGAGCAAGAGGTTCTGGGTTCGATTCCCGGGTTGAGCAAAGGGATATTGGGATTTTCCCATCAAGAATTTCTCAGAAGCAACCACGGAGTCTGGAATTGCGTCCGGTTGACGCCTATATTTCAGTTACATCATTTACAGGCACTTTTGAATTGTAAAAATAAATGATACCTTAGAAACCAAGCATTTAGTAGGTACTAGCTGACCCGCGCAACTTCGTCTGCGTCACATAATATGTCATTTTGTGCATACAATTACGAACAAAAACAGTGGCGTAGCGTGCCTTGGCGGGGCCCCGTATAAAAATTTGTTTAGGGGCCCCTAGGGAAATAATGAGAGGTTTTCTTTTTGAGGTATTAAAAAAAAACTTAGTCTCCAAGAACTCTATAGTTGGCGTTGAACTTACCTACTATGATAGTTGGTGCCAAAGCCAAAACGCTTGGAAAAAAAAACAGTGTGTCACGTCACATACTCTCGTTGACTGACACTTTCATTTGCTTAACCTTCCGAATATAACATAGTTTTCTCGCGCTTTGTTAAAATCAGTTTTTTTAGGTTCCGTTCCTTGCATTATCGTACTAACTCCTAGCGCCATCTATCCAGCGACGAGGGAAGAGCTAAAAAGAAAATCCCTCATTGTGATTTCTCACAAAAAAAAACTGTTTGCATAAAATGGGGAAGGCTGGTCAAGGCTGATTGTAGATGGCGTGTCCATAGCTTAGTCCCAATCTGTCAAATGATAACAAACAAGCTATTTTGAAATATAAAATGACATTGACAGATTTTTAACCAATCACGACAGTTGGTACAAGCTATGCTAGCGCCATTAGTTCCATAGTTGCCATCCCCATTGAAAGAAATATTTATTAATCATAATTATCTATGTCACTTTTTCCAAATTTTTTACAAACAATTAAAATTAAATATACACTCTCCTTGCCTTTTTCGGCAAACAGATTTATTTCTGAAAAAAAAAAAGAAATTGGGTAGTTTTTAACTTTTGCTTACTCGCGTTGGGGGCCTCCGTGGCCCGGGGCCCCGTATAATTGATACGGCATATACGGCGGTAGCTACGCCCCTGAACAAAAACCTTTTAAAATCAATATCGCTTACCTCCCATAACATACGGCGTGATAATATGTAGCCTAAAGCCTTCCTTGGTTTACAATGATCATTTTTGCTGAATTTCAATTCAATCCATCCAGTAGTTTTGGCGTGAAGCCGTACCTTACACACAGACAAACAGACAAAAATTCTACAAAGTCACTTTTTGTCGTCAGTTACGTTTTTCTAACAAAAGCCACTTATTTTTTCTCGAAAATTCTCAATGTACAGTTTTTCTTTCGTTACTGTTTTATTATATGTATCTTAGATAAAGTTTATTGTGATTAAGCCATGCCCTATTAACTTGATGCTTGAAGATAAGGTACTTAGTATCTCTTGTGACTCCTCTCCTGGTCTTTTGAAAGACTTAAAACGTTCACAAGTAAATGTAGGTAAAGATGTCCACCTAAAAACATGACACCGTTAACGAAATCCACTTATTTCATTTTACATCACTTCTTAAAACGTCAAGTGCGCCATATTTCACTTTTTTACGACAAAACCATTGTGAAAGATCTCAGAATGCTTTCCACTTTCCATAGAAATCCGAGAAGTACTTTATTACTTGAATTAAATAAAAGAAAACACTTTTTACCGCGTTTTTATGGACTTTTCGCTGTCCGTAGCGTTTTAGTGAACTGGGTGGAAAATTTCTTTTAAGAGAGAAGTAAGTACCTTTAGGTACTTACTTCTCTCTTAAAAGAAAAACTTTAGGCAAGTACCTTTAGGTACATTTTCCTTGAGATGGTTAAGAGAAATTGTTGGCATTGAAATAAACGAAAACTCTCTGACGTAAACAAGTATTATTTCGCTTAAAACGATTTCTCATTGCTTAATGGATTGTGGTCAGTTCTACTACGAAATGTCCATTTGATTGTCTAATTCAGAAATTATATCCGAGTATCATTTCACCAATATTTACCATTTTCTAAAAGCTCACCGATCAACAGGCGTGGATTCAATCAATATTTAATTTTGAATTTGACTATAAAGCCATGGAATTATTAGGTCAAACATCGAATGTTCGATTAGACTACTCTATATCATAAATTAAACTTCCATAATTATTAAACCATGACGTTCGATTTAGATTTTAAATTAAGAACAGACGAATGAACTTGTTTTGTTTTTCTTTTATAGTAGCGTTGACTGCGTTCTGATCATGGGGTGGCATCTAAGTTATACAGGGGGATCTTGTAACCGCCTGACCTAAGTCATTTTATAAATGCTAAAACTTATAATATAAGGGCTCCGTTTTTTCCTTTTGAGGTACGGAACCCTAAAAACAAGAGAAGTTCAATCAAATTAATTTTATAATGTCAGTATAATATCGATAAGACCCCGAGGGTCTAATATTCAGTATTCAGAAGTATGTTAATGTTACCTTTAGTAAGTCACAAAAGGTTTCGAGGGTCGCTCACCAGGTAAAACCCATTCGGGTGATTGTCAGGGGATAAATTTATTAAAAACTCTTTTATTTTAAAAGGGTTTGTAGTGAATTTCAGCAATATGTACATAAAGAGAAACGGCGTTTATCTATACAAATAAATAAAATTGAAGTGTCTGTTATATCAAAATAACAACTTTTTATTAAATGCATATAAACAGAAATACGGCACTTATAACAAAAACTTTTTAATTTTGTCTGTCAGTTTGTTTGGGCTAATCTCCGAAACGACTGGTCCGATTTTGACGGGAGTTTTACTGGCGAATAGCTGATCTTATAAGGTCTAGCTTAAGCTCTGCATCACGTGTCATAACACGATAACCGAATACCACACATGGGTCTTAGTCCACTGTATTTTAATAAAACACGTCTGAAACACAACATTGCACAGCTTTCAGTTTAGTTTGTATATGTATAGTATATAACTATATTAGTTATTCTCAGGCAACTAGTGCAAATAAATAACGCTTTTGTCCGACGTTCAGTTCGCTCACAAGTATAAAATCAATAACCCGCACATACTGGTGGCGCACATAGGAAACCGATGCTCCCTCGCATATAATAAGGATACTTTCTCCTTTTCCACCCACAATTAACCTTTTCCTAGGAAATGATTACAATAGGCTAGTTTCTACCATCAATAAATTGCAAATCTATTTAGTCCGTCAGTTAGAGTATTGGAAAATAATGGACAAGTATCTTTTGTTTTTGTAAATCAATGAATATTGACAAAACGCATCAAAACTCGAGAGTGGGGGCTCGTGACGTCACAACGCACTAAAATTATAGCACGGCGTGACGTATTGAGCATTATAAAAGCGTCTCATCTTCGTCAATTTTGGTTTACGTAGGTAACAAAAAAAAATAATTGTCATATATTTTTTGATAATTAATCTACCCGACGACGGACTAATTCGATTTTTTCAAGACATAAGCATAGCTATTCATTTCCAAAAAAAGGGTGAAATGCTCGTGGTTAAATAATAACAGCCGTTCAGGTCGATCGTCAGGTTAAGCCGCGCTTGCCTAGGTTGGGCGGTGAATGGGCTGCCATTGTTGCCAACCAATACATAAGTACCGAGTTTCCTCGATAAGCACGTTAAGCCTTTGATCCCGGCTGTTAATTGAAGATCTTTGATAGTCGTTACAGGTACACAGTGGCCCATAAGTCTGACAACCAGTCTTACGAAAGGGTATCGTATTACCCAGTGCTAACTGACTTGTGGAGGTCAGGTACGCAGGCGCTCCATGTAAAATACTGGTATATAGTTGCATCCAGTTAGACTGGAAGCCGACCCCAAAATAGTTGGGAAAAGGCTAAACAGATGATGATGACTTATTTACTATAGATAAAAACGTAATGTACTTGTAAGGGCTAAATGAGTGGTCGGGTACCAGTGTAACGTGTCAAACATAGCAATTATTTCAAATAGCTTCAAAAGGTCACCATGACAAAAAAATCTACGACATTTCTCATTTCTCTTTTCTCAAATAACAAAATAACCCATTTATCAAACAAAACAGGGCACGTTTCGAAATGTTGTAACTTAAAACTTGTAAAGTCTAACAAGTTGGGTCATTAAGCTTAAACTTGTTAACGATCATTCTATGCTAATAATTCTCAGTTTGTAATAATTTACAAAATATCCACCGAAATGTTTGGACAACTTTATTTGTCTTGATGTTTGTAAATAAGAATCAGGATAAAGCTTAAAAAGTGGACCTATGAGTGTTTACGCAGCGCACGCCACGGAAGCTCTCAAAAAGGAATATTTTTCCCTGTTTTTGCTCCTTTTGGTTGTAGCATGATGCTTATAGCGTTCCTCGATAAATGGGCTATACAACAATAAAATATTTTTTTCAATTCGAACCAGTAGTTCCTGAGATTAGCGCGTCCAACCAAACAAACAAACTCTTCAGCTATTTGTGTAGCGGTTCATAGAAGTCATCCTCCTCTCCATTTTCAACTGTGTGGTTCCAACAGTCTCGGAGGCAAATGGCTGCAATACGCACAGATAGGGCGAATCTATATTTATCCGTTTTATGCCATTTGAGTAAAATTAATAAAACAAAACTCGGGTTCTACTACGGCGTAGGCGTCTACGCAGTCTATACTACGACGTAGCCACAGTCGCCTACGCCGTAGCCTCAGTCTCGCCTACGCCGTAGCATCAACTGAATTTGAGGGCGCAGTGCGTAGGCGTTACGTAGGCGAACTTAAAGTGGTTAAGTTCAAACACATTTCACTGGAAATATTTACTGGAGGTATTTAGAGTGAACTCGTGGACTAGATATTTTTTGTTTATGCAGCTATTTTTCAATGAACAGAGATTTTATTTAATAGTTGAGTTATTTCTGGTTAAAATGTTATGTTGTTAACTTTAAATTAACATTTTAGGCTGTTTCGAGTTTCTTCTATAGACGTTCATTTGAAAACCGACCAAGTGCGAGGCGAACTCGCTCATTAAGGGTTCCGTACCATCGTAGTAGGGTAGGGTATTATTATCCTTTAATTTTTAATTTATTATTTGTTGTCATAGCGGCAACAGATATACACATTCTATGAAAATTTCAACTGTCTACTTATTACGGATCATGAGATACAGCCCGCTGACAGACAGATGGACGGATGGACGAACAGCGGAGGCTTAGTAATAGGGTTCCGTTGTTTTTTCGAAAAAACTGATATGAAGTCTTCTTGCGTTCTGAATCGTAATCCTTACTACTACTACTACAACAGCGCATAACGTCCACTGCTGGACATCGTAATCCTTATTCCCAATGAAATACGATACGATGTTTAATGATTGTATTCGAGGGAAAAGATTTGGGGGAAATGACAATGATCGCTATTATCATTATTAAATGCAACATCTATTGAAGTTCCTCAATCGAGGTGACCAACCATGCAACACGTAGGGATACAACAGGAACCTAAGATGTGAAGACGGTCAATTTAAGTCACCAGGGTCATTTTATATAAATGAATGAATGCCTCTTTATTCAAGAATCCATGTCTCAAAAGCTGTTAGTAAAACTTACGACTATGTTAGTAAGCACTGACAAAACAAACAACACAACAAATAAATGGTGGATCACTGCTGCGACAAACCATGAGTAATTGCATAGCAGTGACCCACATAAACACAGTCCAGGCGACTGGCAATCATGTTTAAGATACTGTTGGTGCTGCCCCACACCCTGCGCACCAGGGAGGCGCACATTTTTGCGTAAAAATAATCCACATGCGCATCTACGAACATCCCCGACGCACTACAGAAGCGGGGCAGCCACACCAGCATCAGCATCCTAAACGCGTTATTAAATTGAACGCGGAGAGCACTGTACGATCTTTGCGTACACCTAGCCCACAGGCTGCACGTGTAAAAAGAAGTACAGTACGCTCGAAAGAGCCTAGCCTTTAAATGACGAAGTTGGAACAAGAGTGATCTAAGTGACATTTTTTACCAATACTCAGTTTATTATACAATGGCATAGAAAAATCATAATTCTTTCATGCCACACTGATCTAAGGGCTCTTCAGCGCTTTCTTCCTTGAGGATCACAAATCGCTATAGAATATGCTTGTCAACTGAAAAAATCTCATTAGTCCGCCAGTTAGATAATCAAAAAATATTTGGCTCGTATTTTTTCTTTTGTTACATAAACCAAAATTGACGAAGATACGACGCTTTTAAAATTCTCAATACGTCACGCCGTGGTATAAATTTTAGTGCGTTCTGATGTCACGAGCCCCCACTCCTGAGTTTTGATGCGTTTTATCTTTGTCAATATTCATTGATTTACAAATACAAAAAATACGTGTCCATTATTTTCCAATACTCTAACTGACGGACTAAATAGATTTGCAATTTATTGATGGTGGAAACTAGCCACACTGTTGTGCCTTAGATCACTCTAGTTCCACCGTCGTCAAATGTTCTTACAAGAAAATTTTATGTTATCGTGTGAGGAATCTTAAGAAAAACGTAAATAGAACAACAATAGCTTGTTACACGGATGTCTGTTACAAAACGGTTGTAAATTGACACAGTTCACGCTTGTTTACTACTGTGAGAGCAGAAAGCTGGTCTAAAAATAGGGAAACATTGTAGATTTACACGCGAATATCAACCTTAGTGGCATGACAACAAAAGTTGATTTCAGAATGCTATGAAAGGGTCGGGGGGCTTTCGGGACCAGGACCACGGCCCCGGCCCCTAACTGGTGAAAATGCCAGTAAAGAAATTTTTACTAAGTTGGCTATTTTTAGAGCAATTTTTAAAAGGTAGGGTAAGAGTAGGTAACACAATGTTGATTGTTTCTAATTTAAACAGAAACAATTTATGGTTCTTTTGTGACGGTGTTGTCGAAGTAAAAGCTTTTATATTATACAAACTTTACCAACTGAAGCCTTGGCACAAGCGAGCGGTGTAAACGTTACGTAAACGCGTCAAATTTTTTTTCTTTCTTTTTTCAATGAGGGATTTTCTTTTTAGCTCTTCCCTAGTCGCTGGATAGATGGCGCTGCACTTAGTACGTTTATGCAAGGAACGGAACCTAAAAAAAACTGATTTTAACAAAGCGCGAGAAAACTAGGTTATATTCGGAAGTTTAAGCAAACCAAAGTGTCAGTCAACGAGCGTATGTGACGCGACGCAAAGTTTTTTTTTTCCCAAGCGTTTTGGCTTTGGCACCAAGTAACGTAGTCAGTTCAATGCCATCTATAAAGTTCTTGGAAACTAAGTTTTTTTTAATACCTCAAATCAATATCATCCATAGTTTTTAACTTTTAAAATTATTATGACACAAGGATTCAAAAACAATAATTTGTGGTCTTCTTGGCACTTTTCTGGGTTACAGTGTGTTGGGGAATACTTTGACGGCTAAACATCCTATTGTTTACACTTATATCTAGTTTATTTTATGTAAGAGATCATGGCTAAATAATAATAGTCTGTGGATGGGTGACCGCTTATTTCTACGCCAAGTTTCCTCCGTGGGTCGGAATCCACGCTAAGACCATAGGTTCGGTTATCATTTGAAGATCTTTGACAGACGTTACAGGTAGTCAGTGTGTTGGCTAGAAAGTCTGACAACTAGTCTTACCAAGGGGTTTTTTTTGGAATAATCCCGCCACACTTTTCCCAAACCACTGTAACTCCTGAAAGCCAGAATTAACAGTGGCGACCACCAGAAAAGTGCTGAGACAATGAAGCTCGACGAAGTTCCAGAGAAACAATTTAACTGTCTTGGATCCTGAAAATATCAGCAGGAGACAGAACGAAACAAGACCAATAGGCACAAAGGGACGTTTACAACTGGGATAGGCCCAACAGGTATTGCATTACGCAGTACTAACTGGGTTGTGGTCAGTCGGCAGTCGCTCTATGTAAAAGACTCCGGTTGGACTGGAAGCCGACCCCATACGACCGACATAGTTAGGAAAAGGCTAGGCAGATGATGAGTTTTTTTAATGTAAGTTAGTCTTTTTTTGTTGTAAGCATTTAGCTTCAAGTATTTCATATACTGTAAATTAATATTTTCATAAAATAATTTGCCGATCTTTGCCATCATTTGGTCAAATTAAACTCATTTGTCTTTGGTCTCAGCTCCCTCCCTACTTACAATCAGCAACGCTCATTCCTTTAATAAGACCCAACGGAGATGAAAGGGATCGCGTTACGCCATACGCCTCAAAGATGACCCACATTGGTCCCTCTTTCGCTTTGCCAAAGACAAGCCGTGATTTTAGGGCTGTCGTAATGTTTTTATGGCTGCCAAAAGTCTTGTTTCGAGAAAAAAGTTTTTAATGGCAGTTTCAATTTTTTTAAGGTTTATTATTATTCTCCTGTTAACTTATTTTGGGTAAGTGCAGCTTGTCTTCCTCCATGTCTGTACTGATTGTCATCTTAATGTCAACCTCTGTCTGTACTCTCATAATTGATAAACGAAAATAGTGACGTTAATCAAATATTTATCTTGCTTTTTGCTTTAAAATAATGTGTTTTAAGGTAACTAACAGTATGATAACTGTTATATCCGGCTCGAAGGACCAATGTGTAGCTTTGTAGTTAGATGGTAATGGTAGGTAGCTGATGCGGTGCTGGTACGTTGGTGCCGAGGAAGATTAAATAATAAGTAATAAGTTTTAAGGTAACTAAGAGTATGATAACCGTTATATCCGGCTCGAAGGACCAATGTGTAGCTTTGTAGTACCATCTAGGTAGGTAGCTGATGAGGTGCTGGTACAATGGTGCCGAGGAAGATTAAATAAAACGGCAGTCAAGTAAAATGCACGTCTGTATTGAACCAGTGTCGCAGATGGAAGGGAATAGTGTTGCCACTAAATATAAACATCAGGATGACCAAAAACTCAAAATAAATGTTGATATAAAATAGGGTCTCCCCCTCCTGCTGGATCAAAAAAAGATGTATTTAAATTTCGATCTGTTAAAAGTATTGTAATAGCTACATAAGGATTTACCTTTTAATGTTGGTGTTGCAAAATACTGAATTAAAATCTCCAACAGTTAACCATCTATTTTATCGTAAGTTAAAAAAAAATAAGCAGCATAAAGTTCACGAAGAGAAAGTAGAAAGTGTTATTACATAACATCATGGCTGTAATTCCTAAAAGGTAAGGCTGAGGTGTACTATCGAGGACACTCCCGCCTGACCACCACTAAGCTCATTTTTGCTTGCACTCGCGACATAAAAACGCTCTCTAGCCCCGCCCCGTTGACTTTGTGTAGAAAAAATGAATGAAAAGATACCGAATCGGCCGAACGCATTGACGACGCACGCCAAACGAGAGTTATTGTTACTTTGCGCGCCAAAGTTGACGCTTTCCTAATAGTATAAGATCCCTTTAAGAACGACCTTCACCGAGCTGGTTATTGGATGAAAAGTGTTTTATTTCAAATTAAATATGTCAAAAAATATATTGCAAACGGGTTGTCTAAAAAATTTCAGTCCAGAATATTTTTTTATTTTTATTTTTTTTTCAACATTTCACTGGTTTGGCTAATAGACGAATTCCATACCAATCGAAAGTATGAAACCTGTAAAATATGCAAACGTTACCTAACATTTGCACATTCTATAGGCTGCATAACTTTTGCATATTCTATAGCCTATAGAATATGCAAACGTTAGGTTAACCGGTCAACCTAACGTTTGTATATATTCTATAGGCTTCATACTTTCAATTGGTATGGAATTTGTCTATTAAGCAAACCAGAGAAAAGTTAAAAAATATATTTAAAAAATAAATTGATAATTAATCATATTCTGGACTGAAATTTTTTAGACAACCCATTTTCAATATATTTTTTGACATATTTAATTTGAAATAAAACACTTTTCATCCAATAACCAACTCGGTGAAGGTCGTTCTTCAAGGGATCTTAGACTATAATAGGCCCAAACTTTAAGGGGGTGTGGCTCGGCGCCTCCGCATGATTTAAGCGAAAAAAAACCCCGATAGTACCTACACAGTACAACCACGTTTCGCTGCTGTCTCATACAATTGAAGGACCCCATGCTTAGCAGTCGAGCTATAGCAACCAAATAAATGTGTTTAGTTTATAACGAAGAACAAGAATATAATTTAAAAAAAAAGACAGGAACACAACAAAAAATCTAATTATACCGTCAGATAGATTTCCAAAAAATATTGGACACATTTTTTTTATTTTTTCACGTAAACAAAACATGAAGATGATACTTCGATAACTCGTGTGACGTCACATTTGAGTCCCTTTCTCTATCTTTGACACGTTTTATCTTCGTCAATTTGTATTAATTTGGTAAAACAAAAAACACGTACTTATCCAATATTCTTCGATAATCTAACTGACGCACGGACTAAACAGAATCATGTTTTTTTTAGTCAGTCATCATCCCTATTATGAGTAGAGACACAATGCCCATAAATATGGCTCCTAAGCTACTCAATAATGGTGCAACAGATTACAATGTAAGTTGCGGAGTATTTGCGAAACTACTATACTCATTCACAACATGCTCACAACTGTCACCACCCAAATATTATTAGTTTTGGCAACTAGCAATATTTGCTTATTTACATACGAACGAACGTCCCTTCGACTATGTAAATAAGCTTTTAAGGTTTCGTACCCCGAGGGCGAGGGTAACCAACAGGACCCTATTACTAAGCCGCTGTCCGTCTGTCCGTCCGTCTGTCTGTTAGCGGGCTGTATCTCATGATCCGTAATAGGTAGACAGTTGAAATTTTCACAGAATGTGTGTTTCTGTTGCCGCTATTACGACAAGTAATACAACAATATATATGTTACGGCTAATACCCGAAGTGCAGCTACACCTAGTTTTAGCCGGCTAAAACTAGGTGCAGCCGGCCACATGCGGTTACACCTAGATGTATCCTCTTATATTCGGTTATAACTAGGTTTAGCCTTCATCATAGCGGCTAGAACTAGGTGCAGGTAACTAGGTACACCGGTGGTTAAACTTAGGTGTATCCTATTTATCATCGCCTGGAACTAGGTTTTCAGTTCAGTAATGAGGTGTTGATGACAAACTAGTTTTGCCTAGGCCGACTTGGGGCACCCCCGACACAGATAGATTAGGTCTTCGTGGTTATTTTTTTATAAACCATTCAGAAGTAAGAGCCCCGATCGCGGGGTCCATTCGACCGGTTTTCCCTCGACTCGGATGCGTCTGCGGGGGTAAAACGAAATAGAATTAATCGGGAAACGCAAGATAAAAATCTCAAAACAAAACCAATAATTATGCTTAACTGAACTAAAAACCTGCCTGCACCTAGTTCTAGCCGGCTAAAACTAGGTGTAGCCGCACTTCGGCTATTAGCCGTAACATATATAACAAACAAATACTTTTGCATAAAAATGTTGACTTTAGAAATGAATGCTAGACGGATAACATTTTATTCTTTGTCAAAAGAGACGGGTGACATCCCTGCGCGAGACAGAGGTCGAAAACATGTGGCTTTGTTTCTAATTGGTGTAGTATATGCTTTCTGTGGCGCTGCAATATGTTTTAACCACAGACGCAAAAGGGCCGCTGTAAAATGTCGTAGTTGATACTCACCCACAAGTAGGACATTTTTGGGTCGTAGACTTCATATTATATGTAGCCCAGCGATGGCTGCCTCGACTTACGAACAGTAAAGGCGCAAGTTGGCAGCGAGCGACACGAAACCGCCCCGCCGCAGACGACGTGTCGTCGCTTCATGTCGCCGCGACTACTGGTTTCTATGTATATCTATGAAATTCCCGCCGAAGCAAGCGACATGAAGCTAGCGACGTGTCGCGTCGTCGAGCGGCAGACACAAGTGTCGCCCGACCGCAGATCAGTAGTGTCGCTGATGGCACCGAAATGCCGGGTTCGAAATCATGACTGCAGCGACATGAGGCGGCGACGTGTCGCGGCGACATGAAGCGACGACACGTCGTCTGCGGCGGTTTCGTGTCGCCCGCTGCCAACTTGCACCTTAAGTCGTGGGTTCGAACTCAGGCAGGCGCATTACTTTGTGTAATTTATTTTATCACCACTGCTCTCAGTTTTGAAAAGAAAAACGTCGTGAGGAAACCGGCATGTCCCAGAACCTAAAAAATCGAGGACATGTGACATCTACCAACCCGCACTGGACCCGCGTGGTGGGATTATAGCCTATTCCCTCTCATAGAGAGGAGGCCGTTTGTCCCACTAGTGGGAACATTATAGGCTGATGTCCCATGTCATGTAACAAGCGCTCTTTTGACATAAACTGAGCACAATCCTCTAAAAGATGGAAAGACTTGATAATTGACGAATTTGATTTAAATTGGATTTTTCATTCTCGCTACTAGATTTTATCGATGAGAAAAAGACCAGAATCATTTATTTAGAAATATGTTTAAAACTTCAAAGTTTATTATTTTGGGCAAAAAGGTTATCTATTACTAAAAGGTCCAAAGCAGGAAATACTTTATTTGTTCTATAACTTAAGTAGTACATTTACGCTACTTTAAACGAAAGTTCGAAAAGGGTCTGCCCTTAATCCGTCCGTTTATTCACTCTAAATTGTTTTCTGTCACCTAAAGGATGCCTAAAAGGTGTAATAGGCATTCTATTTGAAATACTTAGTAGTCTGTAGGATTTATACTTTGCACGCGTGGTGGTCGGCAATAGGCTAGTTTCCACCGTCAATAAATAGCAAATGTATTTAGTCCGTCAGTTAGAGCAATGGAAAATAATAGACACGTATTTTTTGTTTTTGTAAATCAATGAATATTGACAATGATAAAACGCATCAAAACTCGGGAGTGGGGCTCGTGACGTCAGACTCAGAACGCACTAAAAATAACCACGGCGTGACTTATTGAGAATTTTAAAGGCATCGTATTTTCGTCAATTTTTGTTTACGTAACAAAAGAAAAATTACGTGTCAAATATTTTTTGATAATCTATCTGACGGACTAATTCGATTTTTTAATTGACAAGTATATTGTCCCAAGGGATCGCACTATCGGGACAAGTATCCTAGGTGTTAATCCAGGTTATAATCTATCTGTGTGCCAAATTTTATCCGAATCCAGTCACCAGTTCTTGTGAGAGAGTAACAAATATCTATCCATCCATACATCCTCCCAAATGTAGGATAATAGAAGGCTCAATCGTTCTACTGATAATTAATTTGGAATAGTACTCGATTATTACAAACACTGCAGTTTTTTAAGCTTTTATCTACACCCATGCTATAAATCCTCTATAAAGGTATCTGAAACAGTTAGCTTATGGCCAACATTAAAACAGCCAGTGTCAATGATATTATAAAGAAGATACGCCATGTTCATACTGAATGGCGTTCAGATATCGTTGCGAGTAATTTAAAACTACGACAGTGATAGATAATACGGAACGTATAAGATAGAAAGAGATAGCTAGCTATCAAAGTGCAACAATTGTATCACTTTGTCCTCAACAATTTGTGCGTGCTAGTGCGATATCTACCTCTTTTTACTATATAATATCATTGGCCAGTGTCATAATAACCATTATAACACCCAAACGGGTGTTATAATGTTGTACTGAATTTCATTATGCAACTCGTTTCAATACCCGCAATTACAGACACAATTAAAATAACAATGCACCGTGCCTCTGGAGGCACGGCCGGGAGCATACGGGTTAAAAAAAGAACATTGTCTAGCACGTGCGATTCACTACCACAGCGCCGTAATAAAAAAAAAACTTATAGGTTAATTCGAATTCACGTCGTATCCCGCCATTTTTGTTCGACATTTGGATATTAGTATTGCATTATGTAGGTACTTTGTTGTTTACAAAAATGAGTGATACAAGCTTTGTGAATTTTGATAATTGAACAAACCAAAATGTAAATAGTTAAATTACTACCTATACACGGTTTGTTTGTATTAAATACAAGCAATTAAACTTTCCATTAATTTACATAGACTTCTTAGAACACTGCAACACCCTATGGTTTCAGAACCTTTTATGGAGGATTCATATCATGGATGTAGATAAAGTCTTGTATGCAACTGTACATAATTCGGTATTAAAACACTCATGTGATACTATTATCACACTCGGCTTCGCCTCGTGTGATAAACCCACGTTCGTGTTTTAATACCCCTCATTATACAACAGTTGCATAAATAACTATTACAGTTTTCAACTAAACAAATATATATCGGGAGCCCAAAATCAATAAATAATCACGGAAGAAATCCCGTAACTGACATTTTAAGTTCGAATATAACAGTTGTCAAGAATCAAAAGAAGAAAACAAAAATAATATTTTCAATACACTTACTCGAAAACTGGTCCGTCCATGACGCACTACGATTAGGTACAACATGCAATGTATTTCACAACCATGCGTTTTTTTCCATTTTCCTAATGTCTAAATGAATGTTATACCTATACTTGTGAAATTGCCACAGATAACTATACCTACACTTAATCCAAATTGGTTCAATGCCTATAGTCTGAGGTGAATGTTTTTTTTTTATTTCGGCAAAGCACTACGCGTCTTTACGGCATAAATATTTTTTGAATATTCAAATTGTGTTTATAAATAGAATACCATAGATAAACATGATTATTAAAAACTAATAATTACTTTTATACACAAATTAACATTTATTTGTGTGAAATCATTTTTAGGGTTCCGTACCTAAACGTAAAAAAAAAAACGGAACCCTATTACTAAGACTTCGCTGTCTGTCCGTCTGTCCGTCTGTCTGTCACCAGGCTGTATCTCATGAACCGTGACAGCTAGACAGTTGAAATTTTCACGGATGATGTATTTCTGTTGCCGCTATAACAACAAATACTAAAAACAGAATAAAATTAATATTTAAGGGGGGCTCCCATACAACAAACGTGATTTTTTTGCCCTTTTTTGATAATAATGGTACGGAACCCTTCGTGCGCGAGTCCGACTTGCACTTGGCCGGTTTTTTTATATTAGGCTGTTTGAAGGCTCCATACCTTTGCCTCTCCTTCAACCTGGCGAAAGTAAAGCGCGCAAAAAAAAGAAAATTGAAATCATAGTTCCTTAGTTCGTGACAAAAATATTTTTCGTTATTTTATTTTATTTCTTCAAAAGTGTTTGGAAAAACGTCGTTTGATACACGTGGACATTTGTTATTGCAGTTCTCGGATCAAAAACACTCTCGCCTACGGCTCGGTGTTATAATTCCGCCTCGAATGCAATAACAAACTTTCGCCACTTGTATCAAAATGTACTATTTTTAAACTAGTTATAATATTTCTCATGTAAGTGAAATTTCTTATGGGAAATAAAGACATCTCAAACCCGAAGAATAAAAATTATATTATCTCGTCAAAATTAACAAAAAAACATTATTCTTTTATGTTACATATTTTTTCACTTTGCATGCACGTTGCATGTTTCGAGCATTTATGTTGCGTATTTCGACGATTTGAAGTACCTATATAATCTGGTCTTTATTTATAAAGCATAGAAATAAAGAGGGTCAACGAAATTTAACACCGAAATCAACCACAAAACTCACTCACTCAACTTTTCTATTTGTACAAGCCGTATGCCAACAGGAGTTTCCATCAGCAACTTCTAAGGCCCCTTAGGGAATGAGTTTCCCAAAATTGATGATAGAACTGACTTTTAGGGGCCGCCTCCACGAGCGAGAGAATCGCGGCGATTCAACGTATTTCTATACGAAAATATCGCCGCGATTCTCTCGCTCGTGCAGGCGGCGCGCCTAACTTATCAATTTACTTTTATTTAAACTTAACACTTAGCCGTGTGGTATCCGGCAGAGTAGAATAGAACCAACCCATTACACTCACGGGTGTCGTATAAGGCGACTAATGACGTCTGAGGCAGAACACCTTGCGCCTCCGTAGACCAGAGAATGCTTGCACTGACTGGACAGGTCCACTCAAAACTGTATGGTTCTTTCTTCAAAAGACCATATCAGACACTAATCTGCATAGTCCTTATGTGAATTGAGCAAGATTGTCTGGACTTTAAAAGAGAGAGCCTCTGAGTTTGTTTCGGCTGTTTCTTCTCAGAGTAGTCAGGTACGAAACACCGGCCCCATCTAGTTTTAAAAAATGACGTGTAAAAGTGTTTGTAAAAACCTACTTGCAAAATAAACATCATTTATCATTTATCAATGGGCAGCTGCGTTTTCTGTTAGTCTTTCATCACTGCGATCTCCAATCCGCCAGCCAAGCGTGAAGATTACGGCAAACTCCTCCCATCATGGGAGAGGCTTATGTCCAACAATGGACGTTATGGGCTGTTGTTGTTGTATACTTAACAGAAGTAGGTATAAGTACAGACGCCAGCCACTTCAAGCTACTACAATCTGTCAAATTTCTTTAATAGATTTTCAACTTTATCGCTAAAGAATTAGTGTTCAAGGTTGTTTGGGAAAATTTTACAGTTTCGGGTAGTTTGATGTGCCGTCTGTACCATCATTTACATTTGCAACTTCAGAAGTGATAGGCTTTCATACAAACTTTATTTATTTAATTTTACTTATTTATGGACACACAAAACAACAACAAAACAACTCAACAACAAACAAACTCAACAAACTTTCAACTCTTTAGAGAATTAAAATTTGCAGAAAACTTGCTTATGTGCTCACTTTCGGTGTATAAAAAACTCTTGTGAACCATTTCAAGATTCAGACCCAGCGGTTCAATAAATGAATGAATTGAAGATTTACTCGAACAACTTTAGGTTTTCAATTTGTCTTTCAGAGCGAAGAGCAAAAATGTTGAGTCAGTTAAATAAAATCCGATTTATATCGAAGTGCTGGCAAGTCTAATAAATCTTATATCGACAGATTCTAATCTATGGCGGTGACGTCTCGGCGACACAAAAGTTTTCTATACCTATTCAAAAGATCTTTAAATATCACGTCGAAAATATCTCTGACTGAAATTTATATCGAAAACTCAATTCGATATCCATGCTTCGCTGGTTCAGAATTATATAAATATATTATGCCTAATAACGAGGAGCTCGTGGCTAAATAATAACAGCCGCTCGGGTCGATCTTTAGGTTAAGCCGTGCTTGCCTAGGTTGATCTGTGGATGTGTGACCACTCATTACATACCGAGTATCCTCCGTGCCTCGGAAAGCACGTTAAGCCGTTGGTCCTGGCTGTCATGTGTGCATCTGGATTGAGGGCCCATTTTTTAAATCTTTGAGAAACGAAATAAGACTTATAGGGAATTTACTTAAAAATAGTAAAAACTTTAAGCAATAGGCCATGAATTTCTTAAACGTGAATTAAAATAGTTATGATTAAATAACTAGGGCCCTCAATCCAGACGCTTGCGTAAAGTAGCATAGTCTAAACCTCAAAAAGTACTATATCTGGGTTAATCATTTTTATTTAAGAATTTAGTTAAGAATTTCCAAATTCCCAAATCTGTAAAATATCGCGTTAAAAAATTATGGCGGTTTATCTAGGGCCCTCAATTCATACATGTCTGGATTGAGGAATCTGCAAAAAATGAATTTAACTGAAGAAATACATTAATATGACTTTCATAAATGTTAGTTAGAAACCTCTGTGAATTAGTTAAAAAGAAATAATGATACAAAAGTAAATTGTTAAAAAGTATATGAGAGTTGAATTTTACTAAAACGTCTGAACTGAGAGCCCAATATTTTCAGCTTTATTGACCAGGCTCAACCTCATAGATTAACGCAAATTAGAACAAGTTTTTTTTTACTATTTTTTAACTAAAATGCAACATATCGTTCGTTCCTCAAAATGCTACTTCAAGATAAAATTGATTTTTATGTTTTTCGTTGGAGAAAATTTTGTAGGGTGGATATGATTTTGTTATTTTTTTGGACTGATCAGTTTGTTTATTTGTTGCTTGAACTGTCGGAAACGATTATTGTGTTTTGTGTGATGCAATCAATCATTTAATATGATTAGGTTCAACATGCAATGAATTTCACACGCGTGCATTTTTAGGGTTCCGCACCTCAAAAGGTAAAAAAAGGAACCCGATCACTCTATTGTCCGTCTGTCACCACGGATTTTGTCAGAAACGGGTGGACCTAGCATGTTGAAATTTATACGAGATACTCAGATCTATAGTCCGGAGTGAACATGATAAAAATATATGGGCAAATTTATATTTTCGCGAAAACTTAAGTACCAAAATTTACCTTTAATTTTCAACTTTTTTTTTAAGTTTCGCAATTTTTCCGCTTTTTTGCTGTAAGACCTTGCTTTTAACCAAAATTAACAATTCTAGGTCAACCGCAAGTACCCTATCAGTGGCGGATTTACACATTTGCCGCCAGTAGGCTTTTCAAATTTTGCCGCCCCTACTGACCTCTACACAATGTGTTAGAGTTCCTTTAGGATTGTTTTTACAACCCAAAAATTTTGTTATGATTACCCAAGAAATAGTTTTTGGTTAAATTCCTGAGCTAAGCGAAAATTTTAACACTACCTTGAACAGGCTAGAATTGTTTCAATCCTGATACTTATGAGTTACTTGTTCGACTCACATATAAAGGCAAGAGTAAGTGGGCTACAAGAGCGAGCGAAGCGAGCTCGAAAATTTGTACACTTTACCTACCTTGGACAGGTTAGAATTGTTTCGACCTACCAGAGTTACCTGGGCGACTTATAGACAAAGATAAGATTCAAGAGAAGCTAGACTGCAAGAGCGAGCAAAGCGAGCTCGAACATTTTTACACGCTTTATATTAGCTTCACTTGTATGTTTGTAACCGACTTCTTAGGGCGCGATTTTGACCCACTTTAAACGGCCAGATTTCATTCAAATTTTGCACACCCGTCAAAGACCGATGACAATTCAGGTTTTTTCAGAATTCAACCCCTTAAGGGGGGAAATGGGGTGACAAAGTCTGAAAATCAACATGGTTATTGTTTGTATGATGTATCGGGTCGAGCGGGTGTATTACAAAAACAACGCGATTTTAAGATTTAATTTGTAACTGAAAAACCATCATCCCCTGTTGGGGTGCGATGGGGTTGAAAATTTGAAATGTTTAAAAATCAATATGGGTGTCAATTCCGAGATTATCAGGGGTGCTGATTACGAATATGGCATTTATTTTGAGATCCAGAAGATTTAGATGATTTAGATAAGATGGCGGATTCGACTTCTATACAGGGTTATTGTGGATTTATTGTGACGATTGTGATAACGATGATGATGATTGTGATTACGATGATGGTGATTGTGATAGTGATGATGATTGTGATTGCGATTGGGATAGTGATTGTGATAGTAATTGTGATGGTGATAGTGATAGTGATTGTGATAGTAATTGCGATTGTGATAGTGATAATGATGGTGATTGTGATAACGATGATGATGATTATGATAATGATGATTGTGATGATGATAATCGTGATTACGATGATGGTGATTGTGATGGTGATCGTGATTGTTATGGTGATAGTGATTGTTATAGTGATGGTGATAGTGATAATAATTGTGGTAGTGATGGTGATTGTGATTGTGATTGTGATAGTGACAGTGATAATGATGGTGATTGTGATAGTGGTGGTGATTGTGATAACGATGATGATGATTGTGATAATGATGATGATGTCTGTGATGATGATGATGAAGATTGTGATAGTGATGGTGATAGTGATTGTGACAATGATTGTGATTATGATAGTAATGATGATTGTGATAAAGATGGTGATTGTGATGATTATGAAATTTGGCTCATAGATCGTTTTTTACCTGAATTAACAATGTAGGATACTACTTATGTCTCTAATATGAATAAATATGATCCCGTGGGACAGTTTCCAAACTTCACGCGGGCAAAGCCGCGGGCAACAGCTAGTATTCTTGATATAACGGTAACCGTTATTTACAAAAGAGCTTCTTATATACATCAAAACAAAATTTCAGGACAGAAATCTCAATTTTTAATTTGGCGGAATAACATTTAGTAATTAGCGTAGCCTAGGATCTACAGTCGATAAAGTCATCAACTTTAAATAAGATAAACGCTTCGGAGAGGGAAGCTGAGAAACAGGTACCTCATCTAAAGAAGGCAGTAGGCGCCCGATTTACCCACTTCCCAGATAAGTTACTGACTTAATAAATTATAGTTTAAATAACAGTTTAAAAAAATAAAAAAACATGCTTTTATAAATAAACCAAACTAAAAAGTAGAAAATAGATAATAGTTTAAAAAAAAACTAAAAAACACGCTTTGTATAGAAAACCAAACTAAAACATAGAAAATAAATTTTAATAAATTTGAATTAAGATTAGTGTAAAAAATTCTAACAAATTTATATGAATAATAGTGTTAATAAGAAAGAAATGTTTTATTTAAAAAAAAGCGTGGGGTGCATGCAAGCATGCAAGATATGAGAAGAAGGATTATCATTTCGATAATATCTTAAAAAGCACCCCACGCTTTTATTTAAATAAAACATTTCTTTCTTATTAACACTATTGTTCATATAAATTTGTTAGAATTTCTTACACTAATCTTAATTCAAATTTATTAAAATTTATTTTCTATTTTTTAGTTTGGTTTTCTATACAAAGCGTGTTTTTTAGTTTTTTTTTAACTATTTTACTTCTTGCCTCGAGTAAATTCAGATAGTTATGAGTTTGAGATCAAAATATCCACATGCTATGCAACCTTGCGTATGTATGCTATAAAAGCCTATTAGGGCCTCGGAGCAAGGGGCTCCTAATTTATTTCAGCCTCTGTCTATACCGATCGATCGAGAAGTTTTTCGCAGGGTACGAACCGCGCGCGTTTGTTTAAAGAAAATGTGTAATTTTGTAGCGATAGTAAAAGTACTCAGAGGCTCATTTATAACCTTAAAACACTCGCTACAATTTGTTACGTCTAATACCAATTCTGTGGCATCAGGCAGGAAAAAGCTGCCCCTGGCGACGCCCATGTTACCTATAACTTCGACACACTTGTCTTGATTCCATGGCGAAATACAATAATAATTTTAAAGAAATTCTTAAACATGGGGCATCTGGACTCTCTCTCTTTTAGCCTGAATTTGAACCTTCACTTAGTTTATCGTTTCAAAAAAACCTTCCACACTAACAATTTACTGCCGTTTCCAGTTTTTGTAAATGTAAAATTATTCCCGTCGCTTGTTTTCAATAAACGCGATTCAATAAGTTGTAGAAAAATCATCAAACTGGTGAAACATTTAGTACATATTGATTGCTTGTGTGAATGTGTTGAATGTATTAATTTCTGTAACACTTAAAAAGAAAACTGGCTCATATTTGCCGCCCCTAAAATCTGCCGCCCTAGGCTCCAGCCTACTTAGCCTACTGGTAAATCCGCCACTGTACCCTATAGGTTTTGGGTCGAAAACCTATATGGTAGTTCCCGTTGACCTAGAATCAATAATAAAATCATTACTAACGTCTAAGATACAGGCTTGGCCTAGTTTAGACGTTAGGGTTCATTTTGATCTGTTTACTTACATGTACTTGTGACAAAATTGTGATACCTATGTGTAAAATGTACTTCCTCTTTTTTCAATACTTAAAGATATTTTTTTTATAATCACCAAATTTTGGCGAGAAGCAATGTAAAGCTGGAAAAAATCTGAAAACCGTAAATATGTAGTTTAATAATAAAAAACCGGCCAAGAGCGTGTCGGGCCACGCTCAGTGTAGGGTTCCGTAGTTTCCCGTCCGTCACAATAAGTGTTCCCACTTATGAGTGTAAAGGTGGGTATCCATTATGTAAAAATGCTTGCATATACGAATATACTACAAACTTAGTCCAGAAATTATTTTGTACAACTTTTTGTCTTTTTTGTACAAAAACTGTTGTTTCCATTAAGTTCAAAATGATTTTCCTAGAAAGTCCTTATAAAGTTCAACCTTTCAGATTTTTTTCATATTTTCTAAACTTATGGTTCAAAAGTTAGAGGGGGGGGGGACACATTGTTTTTTACTTTTGGAGCGATTATTTCCGCAATTACGACATTATTATTGACATTATCAAAAATGATTTTAGGAAACCTCTATTCATTTTTAAATACCTTTCCAACAATAAATCACACGTTAGGGTTGAAATTAAAAAAAAATCACTTCCCACTTTACATATAGGGTAATAATGTTTTATACCCTAATAAAACATTTCTTTTCCAATTTTTATTTTTCTACTTTGTCGGCGTGATTGATATACAATATATTGGTAAAAAAATTCAGCTTTCTAGTGCTAACGGTCACATAGATTAAGCGAGGACGGACGGACGGACAGACATGGCGAAACTATAAGGGTTCCTAGTTGACTACGGAACCCTAAAAAAGCTATTTTACTATTACAAACTTATTACTTGCTGCTGGTGCAATAGCCGTTTCATGGGATCGAACAGCAAAGTTAAGTTTGTTCTTTAAAAAGTTTGTACGGAACCCTCGGTACGCGAGTCGGACTCGCTCTTGGCCGGTTTTTTTTTTCATTTACCAACTCGTGTGCGGGAATAAAAATTTCCACAGATAAAATGCCTATAGTAGGAAGTGAATGTTTTTTTTTTTAATTTTGGCAAAGCACTATGCATCTTTATGGCGTAAATATTTTTTGAACATTCAAATTGTGTTTTTAGAATATCATAGATAAACATGATAATGTAGAACTAATATTTACTTTATTATTTAATTATAGCATTAATAACTAACTCGTTTACTCGCTTCTTTGGACTTGAATATTCCTGATTTAATCCGTTTATTTGAATAAATAGTTGTTACAAAAAGATTTCAGACTATTGTTTTAGGTTACATTCAATGATATTCTAGTAAACAGATATGTTGTGATTGCGCAATCGTGAAGACTCGAAAACGGCCCAATTGGGTCGTATTGCCTTTAGTCTGCAACATGCATGGCAACGAGCGATACGCTGCTACGAATTTAGATAAAAATTGTAAAAACTACACGTGCGTGTTCAAAAAGTGTACCAATTATTAATATTTTTCATTTATTTCCCTAATATTCTGATAATTGGAGGATAAAAAAAAGAACGAGATGGGAAATACATTTTTGTCGTGGGTACGACAAGGACGCGTGCACTCCACACATAGAACAACACTATCCGTCTCTTTTTAGGGTTCTGTAGCCAAATGGAAAAAAACGGAACCCTTATGGATTCGTCATGTCTGTCTGTCTGTCCGTATGTCACCGCCACTTTTTTCCGAAACTATAAGAACTATGCTGTTGAAACTTGGTAAGTAGATGTATTCTATGAACCGCATTAAGATTTTCACACAAAAATAGAAAAAAAAAACTGGGTTTCCCCATACTTAGAAGAACTGAAACTCAACAATTTTTTTTTCATCAAACCCATACGTGTGGGTTATCTATGGATAGGTCTTCAAAAATGATATTGAGGTTTCTTTCTTAACTGAATAGTTTGCGCGAGAGACACTTACAAAGTGGTAAAATGTGCGCCCCCCCCCCCTGTAACTTCTAAAATAAGAGAATGATAAAACTAAAAAAAATATATGATGTACATTACCATGTAACACTTCCACCGAAAATTGGTTTTAACGAGATCTAGTAAGTAGTTTTTTTTTTAATACGTCATAAATCGTAAACCGCAATTATTATTAAAACATCGATCAAAGTTACAACGAACTACAAGAACTTTTATACATATTATGTTACTTGTTGCTACGGAACCCTTCATGGGCGAGTCCGACTCGCGCTTGGCCGCTTTTTTTTTCGTATTGGTTATAACGAGCTATCCCTTTTGTATCATTTTAACTAGTAGTAAAATATAGAATGAATGAAAAGTGTGTAAGTGTGTGTGCTGCCGCTGCTGCGCAGAACACTTTTTTCGGTGGTTTTGTAGGTGAATAACATCTGTTTATTAGAATATCATTGGTTACATTTTAAAGTGATGTAAATAGTTTTAGTTAGTTTACCAATCGTGTTTTATTTGTAGACATGAATTAGATTGATTTGCAGATTGCGATGTCTCTCGCAAAATATGACTTACCGTCCAAAAAGTAACAAAATCATATCCACCCTACAAAATTTTCTCCTACGAAAAACATAAAATCAATTTTCTCTAAAAGTATGGCATTTTGAGGAACGAACGATATGTTGCCATTTAGTTAAAAAATAGTAAAAAAAACTTGTTATAATTTGCGTTAATCTATGAGGTTAAGCCTAGTCAATAAAGCCGAAAATATTGGGCTCTCAGTTCAGACGTTTTAGTAAAATTCAACTCTCATATACTTTTAACAATTAACTTTTATATCATTATTTCTTTTTAACTAATTCACAGAGGTATCAAACTAACATTTATTATAGTCATATTTATGTTTTTCTTCAAATAAATTCATGTTTTGCAGATTCCTCAATCCAGACATGTATGAATTGAGGGCCCTCGATAAACCGCCATAAATGTGTAATGTGATATTCTACAGATTTGGGAATTTCTTAAAATATTTAAGAAATTCTTAACAATACGAGAAATTGATTTTCCAATGGAAATGAGTCGTTGTTGTGATGGAGTATGCTCCAACGCGGAACATAAGTTATTGTTAAAAAATATGTATTTAAGACTGGTCACTATATTGTCTGATGCAGCTACAGCGTCATGCAAAAGGGTAAAGCCACGAAGGAGGGGTGGTTATGTCGCGGGGTGGAACAAATACGTTGCAAGCTACCATAGGGAGGCCAGGTTGAGGTTTTTGGCCTGGGTTGAAGATGGCAAGCCTAACAATGGTCAAACATATGTTGACATGAAAGAAAGTAGGAAATTGTTTAAGCAAAAGTTAAAAGGGTGCCAGGATAGGCAGGAACAAATAAAAATGGATGCACTTGCTTCCCATCATTTTGCCAACAATTTCCCTCTGTTTTGGAAAGAGACGGGAAATATGAGCCAAAAACCTGGCCTTCCTGTGAGTATAAATGGTATTAGTGATCATCGCATGATTGCTAATATGTTTAGTCAGCAATTCAAGGTGATACCGCGGCATAGCACTGGCATGTTTCGGTCGCCTGTTGCTGGGACCAGCAGCCAGAATAGAGATGTCAGATTTACAGCGAAAGATGTTAGAAAAGTTATTAACACTATGCACAGAGGCAAATCTCCTGGTTATGATGGTCTCAGCATTGAGCATCTGAAGCATGCTGGAGTCCACCTGCCGCGCGTCCTATCCTTGTTTTATAATCTCTGCCTTTGTCACGGTTACTTACCAGAGGAACTTACTAAAACCATAGTAGTTCCAATTATTAAGGATAGAACTGGGGACATTTCGGATAAGAGTAACTATCGTCCCATCTCGCTTGCGACCATTATTGCCAAAGTGTTGGACAGCCTACTTAATAACATTCTTATCAAACACATAGAACTGCACGTTGCCCAGTTCGGTTTCAGAAGGGGGCTTTCCACTGAAAATGCCATATTATGTCTTAAGCAGGCTGTCCAGTACTACACGGACAGGAAAACGCCAGTATACACGTGTTTCTTGGACCTGTCAAAAGCATTTGACACAGTTCTTTATGTACCGGTAGAAGTCATATCACTGTTGCAAGACTGGTATCATCGCCAGCGGAACCAGGTGAGATGGGCAGGAGCCTTGTCCGAACCATATGGCATGGAGTGCGGCGTTAGGCAGGGTGGATTGACCTCTCCTTTGTTATTTAACCTGTTCATAAATGACCTTATCGGTGAGCTCAGCAGCACTCATACCGGTTGTCATATTGATAGTGTATGCGTCAATAATATTAGCTACGCGGACGATATGGTGCTGCTGGGACCATCGGTGGGTGCTATTCGTAAGTTGTTAGCAATATGTGAGACATATGCGGTGGAACATGGACTGACGTATAACATAGCAAAAAGCAAAGTTTTGCTTTTCAAGGGTAAATCTTGTGTTTCCGTGCCAGTTTGTGTTCCACCGATAAAATTGTATGGTGAGGAACTGCAGAGAGTGACTAGTTTTAGGTATTTGGGGCACATTGTGACGGAGGATTTGTCCGATGACGCGGATCTGGAGAGGGAGCGCAGGGCATTGGCGGTCCGAGGGAACATGATTGCCCGTAGATTCACTCGCTGCTCCATTCCAGTTAAAATTACTTTGTTTAAGGCATATTGTCAATCGTTTTACGCGAGCAGTCTATGGGTAAATCATACCCGTCGGGCTGCCAGTGTCTTGCGCGTTCAATATAACAACATCTTTAGGATGCTGATGCGGCTACCTCCCTATTGCAGTGCGTCGCTAATGTTTGCTGAAGCTCGAACGGATGGCTATCCAGCCATAATTCGAAAAAAGGTTGCTTCTCTATTAAGACGAGTGAGACAGTAGCAATAGCATCCTCAAGATGATTGCTTCCCGCACAGACTGTCCGATCCAACATAAGTGGATGTGTATATTTAGTGGACAATGTTGATCTATTATATTATTATTTAATTTAATTGTATTGTATTATGTTTGATTGTATAATTTCCAATTTTAATTGATTGATTGACGTACTATTATTGACATTGATTATTGAATATTTTTAATTGATATGTATTCATCATTTCCAGTGTATGTATATGCCATTAATTGATTGATTTTATTATTTTTACTTTGTCTATTTTGATTATTTGTGCGATGACTATTTTATTATTACTATTATGCTTTATGGATTGTATATCTGAAATAAACGTATTATTATATTATATTATATTATTAACTAAATTCTTAAATAAACATGAATAACTCGGAGATAGTACTTTTTGAGATTTAGACTATGCCACTTTACGCAAGCGTCTGGATTGAGGGCCCTAGTTATTTGATCATAACTATTTTAATTCACGTTTAGGAAATTCATGGCCTATTGCTTAAAGTTTTTACTATTTTTAAGTAAATTCCCTATAAGTCTTATTTCGTTTCTCAAAGATTTAAAAAATGGGCCCTCAATCCAGATGCACACGGCTGTCATTTGTAGATCTTTGACAGTTGTTAGGTAGTCAGTGGCCCAAAAATGCCTGACAATCAGTCTTACCAAGGGGTATCGTATTACCCGGTACTAACTGGGTTGTGGAGGTCAGATAGGCAGTCGCTCCATGTAATATACTGGTATTCAGCTGCATCCGGTAAAACTGGAAGCCGACCTCAACATAGTTGGGAAAAGGCTATGTAGGCAGATGATTATGCATAATCACAGCAAATTCCACCATCTCCTTTCTTTCATCGGGAATCAAGACGTAGGTACTGCAGGTTTATCACCCATACCTTGTCGATGTTCCACAAATTCGCACGAAGCGGTTTCTTACAACTTTTATTATGCACACAGCCAAGGAATTCCCTGCCTGTGTTCCCGAGAGGAAACTCGGTATATAATGGATACCATCAATTACATACCGAGCTTTTCTTCCACCCATCTACGGACCGACCTGAGCAAGCGCGGCTTCACCTGAAGATCGACCCGTGTGCGGCTGTTATTGTTTAGCCACAAAATATGTAAAATGCAGACGGTGGACCGAAAAAAAAATCAAAGATTCTTTAAAACTAATTTTAATTTAAAAGAAATTATTACAATAAATTTAGTGAAACCTATTCGATGCTAGAATAATTATGGAAAGACCGAAAAAATACTTAAAACTAGTTAATTGCTTTGATGAATTTTGCTGCGTCGGCGGCTCGTGGCTGGACGGATGTAGACGTTGCAGTTTTCTTGCGGTTGGCGTAAACAGGTCGGAATGTGCGAGGTCGGCAATATCCATTAGGGATCCGTATTTAACACACACTTAAGTTACATACTTAAAAAAAAAAAAAAAACAATAATAAAAACCTAAATCTAAACAAGTAAGATTATATTTTGTGTATCAAAGCTGTACCAAAGTTCAGTTCAGCAAAATGCCAGATAACTGGTGCCCGACATGGTTTTCACTTGGCCCTATATATACCTACTAAAATATCTATGGCCCACCTTTGTGCAGCTTTAGTGTGCATAAAATATTTAGGAATGAATAAAAAAAACTGGCAATCTATCAAAATCTTAATTAAAGTGCTCGGTAAATAACAGACTTTTTCATCCAGATTCGCATCTGGCTGGCATTAATCAGAAAAACTTGTTCCATTCGCAATCCCTTTTATTTTAAAATTCGAATGCTTTTCTGTTATTCTTTACTTCGAATGTACCACTTACTTCGTTGTTTTTTTGTTTTCGAATTTATTTTTTTGCTACGTCATTCATCGTGTTGAGAAACAAAGGCGCCCTTTTTGCAACATGTTTATGAACTTTGTTTTGAAACTGAAACGTGTTCAATAATGTTCTTTGTTAATCTATACTATATAATTATTATAAAGAGGTAACATTTGTTTGTAAGTTTGTAAGTTTGTATGTTTGTAAGTTTGTATGTAGGGGGTAATCTCCGGAAGTAATGAACCAATTTTAAAAATTGTTTCACTGGTAGAAAGCTACATTATTCGTGAGTGCTATAGGCTATATTTTATTCCCGTACTCCCACGGGAACGGGAACTACGCGGGTGAAACCGCGGGACGTCAGCTAGTGGTAAATAAATGTGGCTCGATTGTTGTTCAACCTTGTTTTCAATTAATACCTAGGCTTAACATGGGTGAAGATTTAAACTGATTTCAATATTAAAAATCCTTTCTACAAAGTAAATAAAGAAATATGTTAGAACTAACAAGGCAATATCCTTAATCCCCAACTCATTACGATCTAATAGTCATCGCTGAACAAACGACACCAATCTTTCAGACAATTACTTGGGTCAACAGATTTTACTTGAAGAGCCAGATTTTCTTTGTCATTTTATCTTATTACTATAATTATGACGAATGAATTCGTCTCAATGTCTACAAAGAGGAATGTATTGGATAAGAGACTTTATTTAATAAGTGTCCTGTTCTATTTGAGATGATTTTGTTGGAGTTGTTGTACTAGATTGTTGTACTAGTATATAATATATAATATAGGTAGGGTTGCCTACTGGGAGAGCAATGATAGGCGCAAGAGTCTATTGCCAACTGAATAAATTTCTGACTAACTTACGTTTATACATTCTGGGGGTCAAAAATGGCCGCTTTAGCAGAATCGTATTAAGAATCACGTTAAAAATTTAAAATTCATAAAATGGACTTTATAATTACGTGCTTATAGTCCATTTTAAGAATTACATTTTTTTAACGTGATTCATACTAAGATTCTGCTAAAGCGGCCATTTTAGAACCGCTGTGTGGTGTGTGCGTATGCATGTGCATGTGTGTGTGTATGTGTGTATGTGTGTCCCTACAGAGTAACGTCACGCCTGCTGTCCTAGTAGGTGTAGGCAGACAGGTTCCATGTATTGCCGTTGCCATCAACCGGGCACATTTATTTCAGAAAGGAATTAGGGTTCCGTGTAATAAACTTAAAAACCTTGAAATTTTTATCAAAATCCGATTCAAACAGCTAATCTCAGAAACGGCTGGACCGATTTTGACGGGACTTTTACTGGCAGATAGATCTGCTAGTGAAAGTCCTAAACCTAATTCATTTTCGAAAATAAAAATATCTTAAGTTACAACTTAAGATATTTAATTGATTGATAATAAGTTGTGACGTAAGATATTTTTATTTTAGAAAATGAATTAGGTTTTTGTGCAAAAAAATTAAAACCCTTGAAATTGTTAAATAGGAAAGTATTGTTTCAATATTTAATAAAATATTGAAAAAATACTTTCCTATTTGAATGTTTTAAATCGGCCCAGCCGTTTCGAAGATTAGCCGGAATAAACAGACAGATGAAAATTTATAAGTACCATTTATAAATTTATATGCATTCAGTAAAAAGCTTTTTTTTTTAAATACTAACTTGACTCTCTAATTTATGTATTTGTAAAGGTTTAATATAAGCATTAGAAGTTTAATTAAACTTAGAATATTATTACTAATGAGATATTTGTATTGTTTCAGGTGAGCAGTCCGACCCAATACTTCTGGTACCGCACTACCCTCCAAATATCCGAAGACATAAACTATCCCGAGACCTTCAACTACAAGATAGCTTTAGCCTTAGTTATCGCCTGGATTCTAGTCTACCTGTGCATGATCAAAGGCATTGCCTCTTCAGGGAAAGTTGTCTACGTAACAGCCACATTCCCTTACATTGTCCTCGTCATTTTCTTCTTTAGAGGTATCACACTTAAAGGCATGGGTGACGGCCTGATTCATTTATTTTCGCCGAAGTGGCACAGGATTCTAGACCCTGTCGTATGGTTGGAAGCAGGCACACAAATCTTCTTTTCCCTTGGCCTAGCTTTCGGCGGCTTGATAGCATTCTCATCGTACAACCCGGTGGACAATAACTGTTACAGAGATGCGATAATGGTCTCTATGACGAACTGTTTAACGTCGATGTTTGCTGGCATCGTAGTGTTTTCTATAATTGGGTTCAAAGCTACCATGGTGTATGAGAAGTGTTTGGACGTGAGGAACGAGACTTTACTGGAGTTGTTCGGACCTGCGTTCAGGTCTATGGTGCTGCCTGAAGCAGGACAGACGGTGATGGTGGACCTTAACGGGAATCTGACGTCTTTGGTGATGCCTCAGCTTCCTGAGTGTGATCTGCAGAAGGAGCTGGACAATGTAAGTGGTGATAACATGGTCAGGTCAAGTGTTCTACCATAGCGGAGAGGTTAGGCTAGTTTCCACCATCAATACATTTCAAATCTATTTAGTCCGTCAGTTAGAGGATTGGAAAATAATGGACACGTATTTTTTGTTTCTGTAAATTGTAAAAGATAAAACGCATCAAAACTCGAGAGTGGGGGCTCGTGAAGTCACAACACACTAAAAATTATAGCACGGTGTGACGTATTGAGAATTTTAAAAGCGTCTTATCTTCGTCAATTTTGGTTTACGTAACAAAAGAAAAAATACGTGTCTAATATTTTTTTATAATCTAACCGACGGACTAATTAGATTTTTTCAGGACACAAGTCTATTGGTTGAATTCCATATCGCTCTCTCCAGAATCTCTCCTGTGAGTGGTGGAATTTGCACGTGTTCACACTGCCTCGCTCGTGTCCGCTTTGGTGGAAACTGGACCTCACTGCTTTTTTCTTTCATATGTGCTGTGCAAAAATGAGTATTCTATCTATCCATCTACTTATACTATCTACATCTATGAGGCTTAAGTGTTGCCATACAACGTGGCAACGCCGCCCGTCTCTTGGGCACATTACCAGCTGACAGCGTTGAGGAGGAGTTTTTCGATGCCCTTTTATAGTTTGTTGTTAGTTTATTTATTTTAGTTTATTTAATACTTAGTTTTTAATTAATTAAGTAAATATTTACCTAGTATTAAACTTTATCCATCTACTTTACCACTCAATCACAGAAAGACTTCCTAAAACCTCACCTCTTTAATTTCTCCTTCCACAGACAGCCTCCGGCACGGGCCTAGCCTTCATAATCTTCACGGAAGCCATCAACCAGTTCCCTGGGGCCCAGTTCTGGTCCGTCCTTTTCTTCCTGATGCTGTTCACACTAGGCATAGACTCCCAATTCGGAACTCTAGAAGGAGTCGTAACCTCCATCGTGGATATGAAATTGTTCCCTAACTTGAGAAAGGAGTATTTAACCGGAGGATTGTGCTTTCTTTGCTGTCTCTTGTCTATGGGTTTTGCTCATGGTTCAGGCAGTTATATCTTCTTGCTGTTTGATATGTACAGTGGGAACTTTCCGTTGCTGATTATTGCATTCTTTGAGTGCATTGGGATTGCCTACGTGTATGGGGTTAAAAGGTGAGTGAATATTTGAATATTACTTGACTATCTCGTTATGGCAAAAGCGACTACAGAGCATGAAGTCCTGGGTTCGATTCCCAGGTCGGGTAACCACCGCCGATCACAGAAAGAAAGAAAAAAAAGAAAGAAAAGTACTTATTAAACTCACACAGGATAAACAGAAACAAAAAGATACAATAGAAATGACAAAATTATATAAAAAAGTAAACAAGAGAAAAAAAAACAATGAAAATGGTCCTGTGCAAGGCCAAAAGGCTCCTATCTCAGCAAGGTGCTGTGAAGCAGCCTTCTGCGAAGCAGTAATGCTAGAGAAGGAGGTGGCGGAACGTGAGAGGGAGAGAACCTCTCAACGTCCCGGCCGCCGCGGGAGACGCCCCGGGCGTCGGGGGCCACCACCACGTGGCCCCCGGCCACCGTAGGCGCGTGCCTGTGGACGGTGAGCTATGGGCTAGCTCGCCGTCCGTCCGTCTCATGACGACAGGCCGTGTCGACGGCGCGTTCGTGTTCCACGCGCGCCTCAAAGAGAGTCAGCAAAAAGGAAGGGGTCCGTAAGGACCGATGCCTGCCGGGGTTGCGGGACTATTCGAAAGAGATACCGTGGCCCCGGAACACAAAGGGCGATGAAGGAACATGGATGGGTTTTAGTCAGTAAAAGTCTGACACTCCCTCCTGCTCCGCCCAGAGCGGGAGGGGTTATTTGATGATTTCCCATCAAAAAAAAAAAATGACATTTAAAAAAAAAGTCACAGCGCTGGTATTCTGATAGACACATAGACATGACAGGTACAGCAAGTTACCACGTTTTTTATGCACTCTGATGAAGAAACAGTGAAGCAGACAGTCCTGATAAGGACGCACGTTTTGACGGTCCTGTCTTCAATAGCTCTGACAAGAGCTGTTGCTCGTACGTTTGACGATTTGTGAAAAAAGAAATAAGAGTGTCGGGAGCTGATGAGGCCACTCTTCAAGTCTTCGCTTCGTGTGACTTCAATCTTCTCTTCGCGTGTCTTCATTCTTCGTTTCACGTGTCTTCGGTCTTCTGACACTCTTATTTCTTTTTTGATTTCTATTGGATTTTTCCATCAGGAATTTCTCAGTAGCAGTCACGGAGTCTGGAATTGCGCCCGGTTGCATGGGACTAATACATAAGTGGCGAAATGTGGGTGTATTGTTAGATACACCTCTGCCTAACCGTTCCAGAATTACAGGCGTGATGTTATATTATGTTATCTGGCTTTAATATGACGCATCAAGTTTAAAAAGAGCGTCGATTTCAATTATTTTTTACAGTGGTTTTAACTCTGACTTAGCATCACGGTAATCTTGATTCTTCTTTGCAGAAGGTTGCTTGCAAGACTGGTCACTCACGATCATCCCTGAGTGATCCCTGAGTTTTTCATAAAAAACTTGATGTGTCATTCAATTCAATTTATTCAATTCAATTCAATTTATTCAGGAACAATTCACATTGTGTTTGAAATCATTAATCTATACAAAAAAATAATAATAATAAATTCACGTGCATTAAAATTATAAAACTAACACATTCAGCAATAAATTATAGAAAATAAACAACAATAAAAATAAAATAATATTCAATTACATTACAAATTATGAAAACGATACAATTAAAAATTTAATAACATTAGATTACAACCAAAAATTTAAACCATTTAAAAACGACCAAATACTTTTTGCCATTGCCTAACCCTGTTTAATGTTTAATTCCACACAATTATATTGTATAATTTTTACAAATTACTTAGATATTTTTCACAAGCACTAAAAACCAAGCAATGCTCCTTCATTACACGTTCACATCTGAGAATGAAATAAAACTTTTACTGCTAATACTAAGTAAACGAAGAAATTAAATACAAACATTGACCAATAAACGGCAAGCTTAACTTGACTCCTAACTTAACGACATTGAAGTTATGGGGGGCTCGGGCTTGCTTAGCTAAGGCTAACTTGAGAGAGATCGTGGTCGAACTTTGTTGGTTTAGGTGAGCCAGGTACTCAGGTACTGATTCGATGCTGCAGAGCAAATATACTGGCGGAGATTTCAGTAGATTTGCTCTTTAATTGCTAAAGGTAATACCAGACACAGAAATACAAGGTCAAAGACTTTTGTATGAAACGTGTCCTGCCTATCTTTATAGCTGATTATGATGATTCGATATGATTTTCAAAATAGCGGTCTAAAAATAGCGGTAATAGCTGTTAATAGCTGGTATCGATTCAATTACGCTACGTAAAGTGGGACGCCCTGCTGCGGGACTGTTCGAAAGAGATACCGTGGCCCCGGAACACAAAGAACGATGAAGGAACATGGATGGGGTTTTAGTCAGTAAAAGTCTGACACTCCCTCCTGCTCCACCCAGAGCGGAAGGAGTCATGTGATGATTTCCTATCCGGAAAAAAAAAACAAATGATGGTACGCCCTGAGGCTCAGTGAAGTGACGATCTTTGCAGGGTGGCGTAGCAACTGGATGAGAGTGGCTGAGAATCGGGTTGAGTGGCGTGCGATTATAGAGGTCATGTCCAGCAGTGGACTGCTGTAGGCTGATGATGATCAACACAAATGAGCTTTGAATGAAACAAAATCTTAAAAAATACATGATTAAAAATTACCACTATTTCCCTAAAATCTAACAAACTTTTAAAACGTGACAAGACAACATCATCTTCGGTATTTGTATGTTCGATCGTCAATTGTTTGTTTATGACGTCACTACTCAGAAGCGACCGGAGTGTCGCCGTCCGTACTCCTGTGTTGCCATGTAAGTTTCCTCATTTTAGTACATTAACATATTGTATAAAGTGAAGGATTCAGTAGGTATGTATCATTAGGAAAGAAGCCCTCAAACTGTTACAGGAATTACTGATACTGTTAGCGTGCGTCATCCCACTGCTGGGCAAACGGGCTGTGGTTACAAGAATTAAATTTTTCTAAGTTCTCGCGTCGTAGCGCTCCTAAGGCTACACTCACCTAATTAGTTGACCAACATAGACATTAACTCATCAAGCAATCATTTTAAGTTGACATCTTGACACTTGACCACAGGGGGTCTAAAATGGCCGCTTCAGCAGAATCATTTTGTGAATCACGTTAAAAATTTAAAATTGTTAAAATGGACTTTATTGTTATTGACATAAAGTCCATTTTAAGAATTTAAATGTTTTAACGTGATTCATGCTAAGATTCTGCGTAGGATCTGTTAAAGCGGCCATTTTAGACCCGCAGAGCTTAACTTTGGGTAAGTAAGGGTGAGACTGTGTTGCATAGATAATGAGCCCAGCAAACTGTATAGACTTTATGATTGAGCTACGTTAACTTGAGATGTAAATTTAACTTCGAATCATGAATTTTTGATTATTGAAATAGATAGAACGGTTTTTTATGGTATGGGCTAGGCACGTGATGAAAGCCTACACCTTTAAGTGCTACATTTACACAGAACGAAGATCCATGTAAAAGTAAATGAAAATGTATTGTTAATTTGTGAATAGTTGATGTACTATTATATAAATAAAAACTGCTCTTTGCTTCAACCTACTTAAGGCCCTTCTAACCCTAAAACTAGCAACTCTATTTGTGGTGGTTCAAACTTCGTTTGAAATACTGTTAGAATAAAGTTCTAATCAGCTTGCACTACAAAGCGGTTGTTACGTCAGTCACTGCTGCCGAATAGTGCCAAATGAGTGGTGTTTTGTGATTTACAAAAAATCTATTGATTGGACCTAAAAAATAAAACACAGAACAAGACCTGCTTTATAGTTATATAGTTCAGTTAGCAGGCAAAGTTTCATGATCTAATTTTAAGGACTTTTTGGATACCAGCGGTTTATTGTTCGATTTGGAGGTAACTTTGGATTTTTTTCTATCGAGAAAAGTTTATGGAATCGTGTTTTCGTCACACCTAAGACTTAGCAATCCTTAACTTTACTATATATTTATTTCAAATTTAATGCTGCAGTATTTTAGGTGTAACGGAGGATCATGCTAAGTCATTTAACGGATATATAGCCCTTAAATGGCCAAAGCAATAAGGTTTCGTAGAATTACGGCACAAGTGCACAAGATGGAATCTTTGCCCGATGGGGTCAGCCGGTCGGGTGAAGGGTCTCCAATCAGTTAAACGTACCGTGAAGACAGACGGCGGAGTTAGGACGCCATTTTGTGAATAAGTACATTCGTTGTTTGGGTTATTGTAGGTATACCAATACAGCAATATTTTTGTGAGTAAGTAATACAGTAGAATAGTTAGACATCATGATGACTTGGTTTTTATAACACATTTGCTCGTAAAGGGTTGAGCCTCTGCTTTATTATAGCCCTCGCCTACGGCTCGGGCTAGCAATATCGCCTCGGCTGTAATTTTCAACTTACCGCACTTATATCATAATGTAGGTAGGTACTATTACGGGTTCGGGACCCTATTATTACTAAGCGTCCGCTGTCCGTCCGTCCGTCTGTCTGTCAGTCGGCTGTATCTCATGATCCGTAATAGGTAGGTATACAGTAGAAATTTTCACAGAATGAGTATTTCTGTTGCCGCTATAAGGGTGACAAAAGGCAAACCGTCACTGAACTCGGTAGCAAACTCAAACTCAAAGCATTTATTTCAATTAGACCATTACGGCACTTTTGAATGTCAAAAATACAAAAAAAAACAAAGCCACAGTCCCAGTCACAAAGCATACTAACTTGAGAAAGTACTGTAGTTGCCCATTCCCTAGCGTAGATCTCTATGGAGAAGAATGGGCAAGAAACTCTATGGACACTCTTTTAAATCAAAATATGGTTACAAAATCTTGGTTACATCATTAATTTCGAGACTAAAGATATATATATATATATGTGAGAACGATGTAGAAAGGTGTTCACATTAAGAGCGTCCAGAGTATAAGATTAGATCAGCAATTTTAAAAAAAGTAATTAAAATTAACCGTGGCAGCTAAGAGGTGACCAGTCCCAATCCCAACTGACAGCGCCCTAGCACTTACTATAAAACTAAACTTGCGTAACCAAAAAGGCCCAACCAAAGGGTTTTATAGCTGGGTACTTAAAACCCGCTGCCATTGCTAGAAATAGAAAGTGCCTACTTAGAGGTAAAATTAATTAAAAATTAGTGGTCACAGAGCCGTCTCTAGCCCATGTAGCGCCCGTGTGCAAACATTACCCTAGAGCGCCCCCTAGTAAGCGAGCGGTCAAAATGAAATGGGTACAAAGTACAAGTAACAGCACATCAAGTTACCACAAACTGACAATTTTCCCAATCGATAATTTATACTCGTATTGTTTGGAGATTCAATTTGAAGAAGAAATTTGTCGGTTTTGGATACCATGATGTGCTGTTGTCTGTGTTTAGAATTATACAGCGTGTTCTGGTGGTTACCTGTTAATGTTAACATGAGTACGTTTTAGAATTATAGCAAAGTAATTCTACAAACATAAGAGCTCCAGATGCTTTAGAAAATGTATGCAAAGCGGAGCTCTTTTTACGTTGTTCATTGAAAGTGCCGCGGCCGGCCAACGCGCGCGCCGAGTGAGGCTCCGTCCGTAGCTATCGCCGTCGGCGCCCCCTAGGACCGCTGCGCCCGTGTGCAACGCACACCCTGCACACTCGGTAAAGACGGCCCTAAGTGGTCACTGAAAATCGAGTGACTGCTTACACTTTCGTAAAACGTAGGCAAAGTACTACCGTTAAAACTGAAATACTAAAACATATTATTTATTTTATTAAAAATTACGTAAATAATACTAACAGCTATAGCGCCAATGCGATGTTACTACCACCAAGATACAGATACCTCTATTAACTTACATTGACAAACAAATACAATTAAAAACACAATTAAAATAGGTACATTAAAAATACCTCCAATTAAAATTACATCTAAACATTTTCAAGCACTCCAGTGCTACTCCTGTGAACTTGAGCAGCAGTGAAATATATCAATTCATTTGTTTTTTTTTTATGGTGACGAGTCGCGTTCTAGTATGGAACAAGTTTTTGGTGTCCAATCGGAACAGTGACGAGTCGGGCAGAACTCATCTGAAATCTGAAATAATATTAAAAATAAACATGTAGGTACTTATACGTAATTATGTAGGTTTAGCAAAGATAATGTTCAATCTTTCACAAAGTCCACTACAACCATATTTCCAGAGAGAAAGAGCAAATAATCCTAAAATGTAACATTTTCTGAATGACCCAGATATAACGCTCCACCCTTCTAATTCGTGTGCTGCATGTAGGTACTATAATATCTACTTCCATGCATACATGCTTGTGGCTTGTTTTCATATGCCTTACGTAACATTTTCCTTTGAGGCCAGACCGGCTCTTACGTCACTGCTTTCCAACAATTCTGTTTCACGTTAAATAAACGTACCTAATACAAACACTTATGTCTTTTCTACCTACGCTTTTCTCGTTTTATTTAATAATAATAGGTTATTTTTAGAACATACCTTTTTCTCCCAGCTAAGTAGGGTAAATACGCTAAACGTCGGCCCCCCTTACAGATTTTCTAATTGCTTTGCTCTGGCTCCATCAGTTTGCAACAAAAGGATAGCTTGTGATGCGGTTTTAGACAGGTTGATAATTCAATTTTATGTTTATAGGCAAAAGGTTGACTTTTCTACTAAAAGAAAAAAGTATGAAGGTTTAAATGCGTCGAGATCGAAAAAACCCTAAAGTCGGTCGTTCACGGCCCATGGTCGGTCGCATTTTTCCCAAATGTCGGCCAGGTGCCTAGAGGATATATGGTGTTTTAAATTAAGACATTTAAAAATATTATTAATATGATTTATTTTAGCAGCAGTATAATATCACACTTAGTTTAAATTTGTATTTGTTTAATTGTAATTTAAATTTTTAATTTCAATGTTAATATAATTATAACAAAGTTAAACATCACAATAAAATAAAATTAAAATTGGAATTTTAAACAGAATAGAATTTTGAATAAGTTAGAGGACTAAAATAATACAAGATGGCAAAAGTAATTGTTTGCTAAACTTTTAACGTCTTCGTAACAAAAAAAAGGGTTAAAGAAAATAAGTTTAATAAATAAAAAAATAGTAGGTACCCAACTACCCACATAAGCCAATGAAAAAATACAAAAGTCATCAGCCTGTATAGTGATGCTCGAATTCGAGACTGGCCGACATTACGATCTTTAATATTTCTAAAGTCGGCCCCTGTTTCGTATACCTTATTTCTCAAGATTCAACTAATATCACCCCGGCCGGTATTTGGCGATTAAAAGTAAAATATATTTATTTACCTATATGCTTTGCAAATTCTCCTATTAAGCCAATGGCATGGGTAGAATTGGAATTTATAAAACAGACTGCATTTACTTTAAAGTCGGCCCCGGCCGAGAATCCGGTTATAGTCGAAACTGGTATCCTAATGGCGGCCCCCTATTTTTCCCATAAAGCAATACGCAAAACACTGAAAAAACTATCTCAAAATATAGTAAAAATAACTTTTTATTGTTATCAAAGCTTAAAATAAAAAAAATAAACGTCTTATCGTAGTCATATCAATCCCCGGAGCATGGGTATGCGCAGCAAGTAAGCTACTTTAGCCACGAACTTGACTCTTCAACGGCGCCATCGCTGCTGATGCTCAGTGTGCGAAGAGCGAGTGACCAATCGGATAGTAACGGTTTGTACGTATAGATTATGAACCAAAGTTGCAATTGGAGTGGCAAAATTTTCAAATAATCACCTTTTGAACGAACGCAAGCTGAAAATGTGCAGACGGCCGAAGATTGGGGGGAGGCCGATGTATGGCGTATTTACCCTAACTAAACGCCATGTTTTCTGCTTCGGATTTTTTAGAGTTTTAATTTCGAATATATCATTTCCTTTGAATTGTCAAAGCGTCTCGGACCAATCGGATAAATGATGTTTATTCTGTAAATTGGTTTTCACAAACACACCTCTAGGCGTAAATTTTTGTGTAATTTTAGGTTAGGTTGGCCAGTGTCGGTAAGAATATTGGTGTTCAACTGCATACACTGGAAGATCTCTCCAACATAGTTGGGTATAGGTAGGTTAGGCTAGGCAGATCGTCATCTGCCTAGCCTTTTCCCAACTATGTTGGGGTCGGCTTCCAGTCTAACTGGATGCAGCTGAATACCAGTATTTTATATGGAGCGACTGCCTATCTGACTTCCACAACCCAGTTAGTACTGAGTAATACGATACCCCTTGGTAAGACTGGTTGACAGACTTTTAGGGTCACTGCAAATGACAACCGGGACCAACTGCTTAACGTGCTTTCCGATGCACGGAGGAAACCCGGTATGTAATGGGTGGTCACCCATCCACAGACCAACCTAGGAAAGCACGGCTTAACCTAAAGATCGACCCGAGCGGCTGTTATTATTTAGCCACGGGCGGGTAGGGCTAGGCAGATGATGATGGTTTAATTAGCCATTGCATAACGTGCTCGGATTAACATGCAGAGCTGTGTTAATTATTTGTTCCAAATAAGTAATTATAATCGCTCTAGAATGCATATATATTGTTAAATGTCCCAATTTGTCGCACTGTAGCTCGATCGATGCTTACGATGCTCAACGCGTTCGTGGAGACCAACCCTGGAATGGACTTGTTTGCTGATCAATGGAACACGATAATGTTAGAATGTTTGTGGTTCTGTGAGAAGAACGAGTAAAAAAGGATCTACTTAATATGGTATTAATGGCTTATGCTGAACTAAGTGTATTAAATAAACAAATCATGTGCCCTGCAACCTTTTAATTAGAACGTGACCAAAAAACCAGAACCCTGTATATAGGATGTTAAACACCTCTTAACGAAGCCGAAAGGCACTTGTTCTCCTTGTCATAGCGATATTTTTTTTGTTCTACACCGTACCTTTCCCAGGTATTCCTATTTCCTTCTAGTTACGGAGATAATATTGGGGGTCAAAGTTCCAACTTTTTGAAAAGGTTTTTTTTTTTAATACAAGTTTATAATGTAAGATTTTTACTTTAATCACCTCCACGACCCCCTTACTATTCATTCCATCCACCAGGGCCCCAAGTCTGCTATTTTTATAAAATTCGTCATTCCTACACGACGCCATTGTCATTTTGGTAAAAGTTCATAGTCTGCTAAGTTCATAATGATAGATCACTGCTCGGTCAATGGTCTCGTAATAGAATTGTGTTGGAATGATATTGTTGTATTGCCATTTTTAAAACCCGGTGGTAGAAATAATTTTCGAAAAACTACTATTAAAATTGAACATTTATTCATGCCAGATTTCATTTTATGTATTTTTACATATTATTTATTAGTGTTTTAAGCCATCTGAATTACTACGAAGTTCGTAAATAGGAAAAAACATTAAAATGTTCAACGCGGATTAATGTAAAACTTAATATTTTATCTGTATAAATGTCAAAGTCAAATGTGACATTATAGTTTACTCTCGTGTATCTGTTTTTGTTTCTAGCGGCCGGTGTTTTGTTATTGTATTTATTTTCATTTGAGTGTTCTAGTTAGATTTTAGTTTGTATATTTTAACCCCTAAGTGGAGGAGCTCGTGGCTAAGTAATAACAGCCGCTTGGGTCAATCTTTAGGTTAAGCCGTGCTTGCCTAAGTTGGTCTGTGGATAGGTGACCACCCTTACACACCGAGTTTCCTCCGTGCCTCGGAAAGCACGTTAAGCTGTTGGTCCCAGCTGTCATTTGTAGATCTTTGACAGTCGTTACAGGTAGGTAGTCAGTGGCCCATATAGTCTGACAACCAGTCTTACCAAGGGGTATCGTATTTCCTAGTACTAACTGGGTTGTGGAGGTCAGTTAAGCAGTCGCTCCTTGTAAAATACTGGTATTCAGCTGAATCCGGTTAGACTGAAAGCCGACCCCAACATAGTTGGGAAAAGGCTAGGCAGGCAGATGATGATTTTAACCCATAGGTAACATGCATTTACAATCTTGCCTGCAGTTGTTGAACTCTAAAGGCTGCTTTACGCCGGGGCAACGCTGTGCGATATTGCAGCATGCCACATGGCCGCATGCTACAATATTTTAAAATGTTGCACGTTGTGGCAAGAATCGTGTGGCTTGGCAACACCTTGCGTCATGCTGCTAAAGTTGCTTCATCAGCCATAATCTACGGTGTCTTGTCCCCTCAATCAATCAAGTTGGTAGACCAAAACACTCCAATAAAATATACAGCATGATACTTTGAAAAAGGCACGATGTTGCCTCGGCGTAAAATACGCTGCCGCATACCGCAATTGCTGCATTGTATCGTTATTTGTAGCACACCATAATACGACGCACGCCACAACATGTAGCATGCTGCAATGCCGCACAGTGTTGCCCCCAATGATATTCTAAAGGTAGCTTTACGCCGGGGGCATCACTGTGCGGCATTGCAGCGAGCTACATATTGTGGCGTGCGTCATCTTTTGGTATGATGCAATTAACCACGGTGAGCGGCAATTGCGGTATGCGGCAGACTATATTACACCGAGGCAACATCGTGCCTAGATAATTTTCAAAGCATCCCAAACATAACCTATAAACTGTATGACGCACCAAGATTGTGGCATGGAATCCATAGTGTTTGGATAGAAGCTGTGACAGTCTGATACATGACGCAAGTTGTTGCAATGCCGCACAATGTGCAACATTTTAAATTAAAGAAGCATGCGCCTTTGTGGCATGCTGCAAAGCCGCACAGTGTTGCCCCGGTGTAAAGTATAAACTAGCCATTATACAGATATGTTATTACACCTACAAAACCACGGAAAAAAGTGTGCCGCGGGGCAGAGCCAGCTCACATACACGCAGTAACGCAGAATAAAGGCAAAACAGGCCAATTGGCACGTTTTTGACTCTTCACGATTGCGCGCTCACAACATATCTGTTTAATAGAATATCGTTGGTTGCCCCGGTGTAAAGCAGCCCTATGTAAAGCATGTGTGCTGCAAACACCTGCAAAAAATCAATTTACTTTTTTACCCAGCTGCATTTGGCATTTGGCTGCATTGGGACGACCCGATTGGCGCAGTGGTAGTCAGGCTGCCTTACGTTCTTAGGGTTCCGGGTTCGAATCCCGGTCGGAGCAAATGTTTGTGTGATGAGCATGGACATTTGTTTCCGAGTCATGGATGTTTATATGTATATTAAGTATGTATTTACAAACAAAAAGTATCTATGTAGTACATATATTAACTATCTGGTGTCCACGATACAAGCCTCGTTGCTTAGTGTGGCACTAGATGGTGCTGTGTGTAATGTCGAGCAATATTTAATATTTATTTATTTAGGTAAACGTAGATTAACTTATATTTAATTAATGTTCTTGACATAAACAAGAAATAGAGCATCTAAATTTATAAAGTAAGACATTAATTCTATTTTCTATTTTTTATTCTAATAATCACTCATCATGAGTATTTAGAACAATTGCTTAGAATAATGCTCTTTATATAACGCTCTTCGTCAGTCCAACACGATCCTATTGTCATTTTGGTAAAAGTTCGTAGTCTGCTAAATTCATAGTGATCGATCATTGTCCGGACAATGGTCTCGTGTTGTAATGACTTTGTTGTATTGCCATTAATATAAGACCCGTTAGTAGAAATGATTTTCGAAAAACTACTATTACATTTGAACATTTATTCATGCCAGATTTCATTTATTTATTTATTTACATATTATTTAATAGTGTTTTAAGCCATCAAGTTCGTAAATAGGAAAAAACATTAAAATTTTCAACGCGGATTAATGTAAATTTAATATTTTATCTGTTTATATGTCAAAGTCAAATGTGGCATTACTGTTTACTGACGTTTATTTGTTTTTGTATCTAGCGGCCGGTGTTTTGTTATTGTATTTATTTTCATTTGATTGTCTAGTTAGATTTTTGTTTGTATATTTTTACCCCTAAGACGACCCACTGACCGAGAAGCCTATATTTATTGATTTTATACAAAATGGTGATAATTGAGCAAATTTCGGCTCCACTTGAATAATTGGAAAACCACCAATGAAGGGCGAAGTTTATCGAAGGTAAAGATCTTGCAATTATTTGTTTTGACCATTAACGCCCCACTTTATGGGCAAAGTATGTCGCCCGATGTTACAAAATATATATTTTTTTATAGAAACAGACCATGTACCCTCTCGATGTTGCTCAATCAAGGCTGGATGCTATTGAAGCCAGGAACGAGGCGACTTTAAAACATGCTCGGGCAGGCCATCAACAACTCAGCTGCTGCATTGATGGACAGCTCCACCACAGAAAAAATGGTGAACCATAGAGGCCACTGTGTGCCAAAAAAGGTAATTACTAATTACTGTTGATTTATAGGTAAGTCATTCACCTTTAGGTAATGGTTTCACCCAAAATCGGAACTTCTACTCATTGTGTGTGCTACCAACATACCCACAATAAGTATTATGGAGCATTGAAAACAAAACAATAAAAATTATAATAATTAATATGACCCCTCCATCTAAGCTTATAAGCTTGTGTTAGGTTTAGGCTCAATCAGTAGTAGTACATTGGCCAGAATCTGACATCTTGATTGTAACTCTGATACTAAGCGCTAGGTTACACAACATGCTATAAAAGAAGTTGCAACTTTTGTATTAAACTTAATTTTGTTTTCACACAAACTCTGCAGAATTATAATGTCATGACAAAATGATTAAATGAAACAGTGTTTATAAAAAGAGTATTAATTTATTTTAACCTATAAGTATACCCGTAATTACAGGAATAACAATGTTCTGTTCCCGGGCTTGAAACGTTAAATCATATTTTGTCAATACTGTGGTCACTGTGGATCTGTAACAAAGAGTTAAATCATTTTATTAATACTTAGAGCATTTTTGTACTTCATTAGAACATTAAGGTAGGTTTACAGTACATACCTGCTAATTTAATTTATGCATTTCTCCACAGTCTGTCAAGAAGAGCCTGCTGCAGTGCCCGACCTTCAAGAAGATCCCGATTCACCCTTTGATGGTTTTGATAATTAGGTGCTGCATTATTATTTTCCTCCTAAATTAAAAGACAGATTAGTGATTAATGACATGAATGACTGTTATTATTTTTATTAAAAGGTAATATTTGTGATTTGTTATTCAAATGATGATTAAAATTAAAATATTGAAGATCTTTTTGATTTGTATGAAGACTGATTTTGATTTGTTATTATTATTACATTAGATATTGTAACTTGTCTTTTGTTTTATGTAGTACTTATATTTACATTTCAGGTTTTTCAATTGACTTGAAATTCAAGTTTAAAATGTTAAATAAATATTTAGTAGAGAAATAAAGATTATTTTAAATGTTGATTTTTAACATAGCAGTATTATTTTAAATTCCATCTTCATTCTAAGTGAAATGTGGAATGTAAATCACCTATTGCAAGCCAAGTACTTCTAGATAAACTTCATCAGGTGGCAACGGTGCTCTTGCCATGTATGGAATGTTGTGCAATATGTAACATGCATTCACAATCTTGCCTGCAGTTGTTCGACTATAATGTAAAGCATGAACTGCGACCTGAAAAAAACAATTTACTTTTATAAGTACAACCGCAGGTAACTTAACTTTTATTTACTGTTCTTGACATAAACTATTGCATCTAATCATTGTTATTGAGTATCTAAAACAATAAATTGCTTATAATAATGGGTCTTTACCTGAAACATGCTTCTAATACGCTGCAATGGGGAATGAGTTCTTCAATTTATTAACCTCCATATGAGTTCTTTCCAAGGCGAAACGACTTTACAAATTCCGCCTCGGGAATATCTTAAAAGGGTTCAAATAATCCCTTTAGGCTCAAAACGTCCATCATTCGCGTCAAGCGAAGGGCACGACGACGTCTTCTGCATTCCGCCCATCTTCTTTCTCTAGCATCCACTGCGTTGGCTAGCTCGAGAACATTTTGTTCGTAGTGAATTCATTGTCTCCATTCAATATTCCACAAACACGATTGAAATAAAAGCAATGATTGCACAATGACGTTCCACTGATAGGTTAGTGATCAAAAGAACTGTCAAAACTTTAGCAGATTACCGCTCTATGTTAGTCATTGTGTACGAGATTACCATTCTAAAACAGTGGTTGTTCATTGGAAAGCCATAATGACGCCATTATATTAGTAGATTACCAAACTTGTCAAAATCAACAAATAGAAGATCAACGATAGATCATTCTGACACTATTGTAATAGCAGACTTGATTTGCGTTGGCTGGCTCGAGAATATTTTGTTCGTAGTGAATTCATTGTCTCCATTCAATAATCCACAACCACGATCGAATTAAAAACCATGACCGCACAATGACGTTTCAATGATAAGTCAATGATCCAAAGGAACTGTCAAAATTTTAGCAGATTACCGCTTATGTCAGTCATTCATTTGTCATTGTGTACGAGATTACCATTCTATGCCATTTCTTTCAATGGAGTGTCAGTGGTTGTTCATTGGAAAGCCATAATGACGCCACTAAATTAGTAGATTACCAAACTTGTCAAAATCGACAATTATGAGATCAATGAACGACTATTCTGACACTATTGTAATAGCAGACTTGAGGCCCAGCACAATGTTTTGAATGCGTTACATTGAGTTCTACCACAAAACACGATTATTCACCCCTAAAATAAAAGTCGTTTCCCAGCAATAATGTTTGCGTAAAGTTACTTAGTTTGATGTACAGAATGCTTGGTACGGCTACGTGATGAGGTCTTTTACACCCTGTATATTACCTAAGCACATAATAATACTACATAAGTAATAATTTTGAGACTCTACTCTTGAGTCTTGACTAATTAAAAATGGCGCTGGTCGATTAATCTGCGTGGCTGAGTTACGGTTAATCCGGGGATCAGTCAATGGGCGGCCATTGTTTACACAATGGGACCACTTTGTGTCTTTGAGGTTTGAGGGCACGTGTATCTTAGCGGGAATTATTTAGGACTTTAGGAGTAATGTAATGAGAGGCATGTCGCGATAGTTTTGAGTATGAATGTGAATCAGAGTAAGGGGTAGAGGAAAACCAAAAAAACAGCCAATTGCGAGCCGGACTTGCGCATGAAAGGTTCCATACCATCGCAGTAGGGGAGCCCCGATTAATAGGGTAGATGACACTATAAAACAATAATTCCAAGACACCAATCTCAAAAAAAAACTTTGGGCCCGAAAACCCAATTTATTTTCAATTCATTGGCAAATTTGATTTTTAGTTGCTTTGTAATCAATAAATAGTAGAGTCATTGAGTTGAAAAAACAGTGACGTCACAGTTTGCTATTGCCATACAAAATCTATGAGAGAACCGCGTTTTGACAGCTCGTAGAAAGTATCTCAATTGATTGGTGTGTCATCTACCCCGTTTTATTTTTATTACTTGTTTTTAAAGCGGCAACAAAAATACACCTGTGAAAATTACAACTGTCTACCTATTACGGATCATGAGATACAGCACGTTGACAGACAAACGGACGGACGGCGGCGGACACTTTGTAATATCCATATTTGTTAACCTTCGGGAACGGAACTCTAGAAAACGATTAATGTGTGATTGGGCTAGTTTTTTTGGACATAAAATAGAGAAAAATGTATCTACGTAGACACGCTACATTTCATCTACATTATATTCTGATACCGAAATGTGTCGGCAAAATCATTAAAGTAATATTAGAAACCCGAAATTAATTCTGTGACATAGGCTACGTTTTCATCCCACTAAAACAGGGTTTTTCAACCTGTGGGTCCCGACCACCTGGGGGTTCGCTTAGCCTCTGTAGGGGGATCGCAAGAGGTCGCGAAAACTACTTCAATAAATAAAACAATAAAGCCTAGAAAGATAGATCCCCGATAGATAGATAGGGTCCCGGGTTCGAATCCCGGTCGGAGCAAATGTTTGTGTGATGAGCATGGACATTTGTTTCCGAGTCATGGATGTTTATATGTATAATAAGTATGTATTTACAAACAAAAAGTATCTATGTAGTATATCAACTATCTGGTGTCCACGACACAAGCCTCGTTGCTTAGTGTGGCATTAGATGGCGCTGTGTGTAATGTCCAGCAATATTTATTTATTTATAGATCTAATAAGAAAATGTTAACTAAAGGATATAAACATTTGTATGTTCATACAAATTAACAAAAAAAAAACCTATTAGTACTCATCCATCTTATTGAGGTTCCGCTTGTGTCATTAGCTAATTTCTCCCATCGTGGATCCGTTTTTGCTACATTGAGAACTACATAGAATAAAAAAAAAATGTGTTAATTACGTACATTATATTATATTTATCCGAATCATAACAAGGCAAATGCATAAACATTTTGTATGGATTTAAGAGTCCTATTACATTTTTTACGCAAATTCATGATTTTTGACGCAGTAATTTTCAGCATCAGTTAGATAATTTAATTATTTGCTTATGAATAACAATAGTGCCATTCTCTTTCTTGTAAGTTGGAGTAACACATTTTCATTTTTCTTTTCGTGTAATTTACTATAAATATTTTACGAACTCAGTTTGCAAGAAAAACCGTCGGCGATGGAACTTTGACGCTCAAATTCACATTTTACATGCAATTCTTATTTTTTTTTTTTGGTCTCTCATTACACTGCGATCTGTCGCCACAGGGACATTTATCAGTGGGTTGGATGGGTTTGTTATTGGCATGCTCGGTATGCGACCTGTGTCGCATCCTACTTTACTTCAGTGTTGCGATTTAAGTGTGTCTTGGGGCATCTTCCGTTTCAGTCTGCGGATTGTAGTGTTGTCTGCCATCAAGACGTTGGCCAGGCTGTTCGGGTGGTCCTTAATTCTTTCCTTGTACTTTTTGGTATAGAAGAGTATTTCCTGTTTGACTGTGGGCATGTGCAGGTCGTGATGAAGTTGTTCATTTTTTTTTTTTTTTTTTTTTTTTTTTCCATCTGGTTAAAAAAAAAAAAAAAAAAAATGGAGAATCAAGGCTAACGAAACGAAATTCTTATAAAAGCTAAAAATTACTGAAAAATAAGCTGAATGTTTTACTTGTTTATTGGAGTTTTAGAATTTCTTTACTTCCTTGAATTTTCACGGAAAAAATCGTAAAGAAAGCGTAATTTAAGCCATAAATGTCTTGATTCAGCGTCCATTATATTCCAAATAAACTAAATTTTATCAAATAAATTAATATGATATAAAACTTCAATCTACAATGAATCAGTTTCATTAGTTTTCGTTTGTCAATATAATAAGACAAAATTACAATAAATAAAATTAAAGTATTATAATTCTGCGTCAATTCAGGTCGCTCCTCAGTCTCATGTCAGTCTCGTTTCTAATTATCGTCAGTATCAATCGACAATCATCCGGAGATCGCTATTATTATCGACTCGTGTACGCCGACCGAAATAATTTGATCCAGGAAGTAAAAATCAAAAATTTGCGTAAAAAATGTAATAGGACTCTTAATGTTTGTAAATATAATGAAATAAATGAAAAAAAAAACCGAAGGTTCGCCAAATATTTTTTCATACTATGGGGGTCGTGTCATGAAAAAGGTTGAAAAACACAGCAGTAAAATGTTCTGCGGGGATCGTTTCCAAGATCAACTTTGGTGATAGCTAGCTATACTTATCTATCTACGAGACTCCGGGGCTGCTACTGAGAAATTCCTGATGGACAAAACCCAATATTACTTTGCCTGACCTAGGAATCGAACCCAGCACCTCATGCTCAGCAGTCGGGCTTGCGACCACTGGGCCAACGAAGAATAAGTGGATAGGTAATGGTGTCGATTCTGTTGTGCACCAACTATACTTAATTTAGGCTATTGCTATCTTTTACTAAAAGGCAGTGCGAGAAAAGGGCGGCTATAGCTATGAACTAAGTTAGAGATGTCAAACAAGTTTATGCCTTGCGTTTCACTGTGTTTTAGTCGACATGGTTTTACATGCACCCTTCATTTGTATAGAAATATGAGTTCCAACTAAATTTGACAGCTCTAAATTACGTCCGTCTCTTTCTCGTTTTATTAGAGAGAAGAAGATAGCAATAGCCTTAATTAAGTTTAGTTTGTGCACAACAGAATCGACACCAATATCCAAGAAAAAGGTGTAACATGATTTTACCCGACTTCCAGTCATCATCATCTGCCTAGCCAACCCAACTATGTTGGGGTCGGCTTCCAGTCTAACCGGATGCAGCTGAATACCAGTATTTTACATGGAGCGCTGCCTATCAGATCTCCACAACCCAGTTAGTACTGGGTAATACGATACCCCTTGGTAAGACTGGTTGTCAGACTTTTTGGGCCACTGATTACCTGTAACAACTGTCAAAGATCTACAAATGACAGCCGGGACCAACAGCATAACGTGCTTTCCGAGGCTCGGAAGAAACTCGGTATGTAAGGGTGGTCACCCATCGAAAGATCGACCCAAGCGGCTGTTATTATTTAGCCACGAGCATCCTACTTTCAGTCGATAGATTGAAACTTAGCACGATTGCAATTGCAATGATAATGAGTTTCTATAGTTTACTTACCTACTAGAATCTTGTTGTTGCGATAGCTTAGTCGTTCACATTACATAAATATTTTTTCAATACACTTCCTTAAAAACTAGTCCTTAACGCACTACGATTAGGTACAACATGCAATGTATTTCACACGTGTGCGATTTTTTCCACTTTCCCGCACGTGTGCGGGAATGAAAATTGCCACAGATAACTATACCTATACTTAGTCCAAATTGGTTCATAGTCTGAGGTGAATGTTTTTTTTTAATCTTTGCAAAGCACTACGCGTCTTTACGGCATAAATATTTTTTGAATATTCAAATTGTGTTTATAAATAGAATATCATAGATAAACATGATTATTCTCCTCGCCTACGGCTCGGGTGTTATAATTCCGCCTCGAATGCAATAACAAACTTTCTTCACTTGTATCAAAATGTACTATTATGGAGAGTAGGTAGTACTCTGTATATTCACCTTATGTAGGGGTATTTTGATATAGTGTTTAGGCTAGTTTCCACCATCAATACATTGCAAATCTATTTAGTCCGTCAGTTAGAGTATTGGAAAATAATGGACACGTATTTTTTGTTTTTGTAAATCAATGAATATTGACAAAGATAAAACGTATCAAAACTCGAAAGTGGGGGCTCGTGACGTCATAACGCACTAAAAATTATAGCATGGCGTGACGTATTGAAAAATTTAAAAGCGTCGTATCTTCGTCATCTTTGGTTTACGTAACAAAAGCAAAAGTATTTATTTTTATTTTATTTATTAAAACTTTATGCACATAACGTACAAAGGCGGACTTAATGCCTTGGGCATTTTCTACCAGTCTACCTTAGGGTGATGCAGAGACAAAACAGTAGGTGCAAGTACAGAACATTTCAAGAAAGAAAAAAAAAAAATAATAATAAATACATATATACATACATACAAACAAAATATACAAAGTCAAGAGAGATTAAAATACAACGATGATGAAAAACAACTAATTAGTTATTGGACAAGTCTGCCAACTTCTTATGTAGGTATTCACGAGCTTTAACTTTAAATATGAGCCGACTGGTTGCCATCCTGATATTCAGAGGGAGCGCATTCCAAAGGAAAACCGCCTGGACAGGAAAAGAAGATTTAAGAAAACCAGAGCGGTGAGTAGGACATCGTAGAAGACGATTATTGGATGAACGAAGATTCTTGCTGTGCGCAGAGCATAAATATTGAAAGTGAGAAGTCAAGTAAGAAGGAGAAGTGGGTTTATCTAGAAGGGTAAACAAAGTTGTCAACGCCCTTAACGCTCTGCGCTCTCTGATGGGTAACCATTTTAAGCGCGACCGATGTGCGGACACATGGTCATACTTACGGAGATTAAAAACGAATCGAATGCAGTTATTTAGAAGTCGGTCAAGTTTATTGAGGAGATCTGCATTCAGGTCATAGTAACACATATCACCATAGTCAAGTATGGGGAAAATAAGAGACTGAACCAGCATTACCTTTATGTGGGACGGGAGAATATTTTTCAACCGATAGAGCGACCGCAACGTACCGGTGACTTTCTTGCTCACAATCGCGACCTGCTTACGCCAGTCAAGGCAGGTGTCAACATGCAAACCAAGATCCTTGACGTCAGAGCTAAACGGAATCACTGTGCCGTCAAAGGTAACCGGTGGCACCGTTAAACCATTCAGCCTTCTCAAGCTATGGGGGCTCCCTACAATGATAGCCTGGCACTTGGTTGGGTTAACGGCTACACCGAAACGATCAGACCAGTTTTTTACCACTGCTAGATCCCGGTTCAGCCCCTCAATCGCATCAGATAAGTTGTCGACACCTGCCTGACTGTAGAGCTGCAAGTCATCAGCGTAAAGATGATACGCACACTGAAGCTCGGTAGTTATAAGATCTATAAAAATAGAGAACAGAAGTGGAGATAAGATACCGCCTTGTGGGACGCCAGCATCAAGATTACACCAGTTGGAAGAAGAGTCTCCCGCAAGAACCGACTGCTGACGCCCCCGAAGATAGGAAGAAAACCAATGCAAAACCTCGGGAGAGACCATTCGATAGGAGAGGATAGATAAAAGGACTTCGTGACTGACGGTATTGAAAGCATTAGAAAAATCTATCAACACTAAAGCGGAAACTTTAGTGTCTTCCATTCCCCGCCTTATATCATCAGTCACTTTAAGGAGAGCTGAAACGGTACTGTGGCCAGGCCTGAAACCGGATTGGAGAGGACTAATGAGGGAATTATGGTGAATAAAGTGAGAGAATTGTTTATGGACACAGGCCTCCAGTACTTTAGATAAAAAGGGAAGGATGGAAATCGGACGAAAGTGACTGGGAAGAGTGGGATTAGGAATTTTAGGCAGTGGTCGCACATAAGCTTTCCGCCAGAGGGAAGGGAACTCACCGGAGTAAAGGGAGAAGTTAACGACATGGGAGATTGCAGGAAGGAGCTGGTCAAGAGCCGTCACGATCATGTGGCGACTGATGCCATCACAGCCCACGGCTTTGGATTTAATGGAGAGGATAATCTTCTTGATCTCTCCCGGATCGACTGGGGTGAAGGCAAAGGGTGTAAGATTGGGACGCGTAAATGTTGTGTCAAATACTTTTTGATAATCTAACTGACGCACTAATTAGATTTTTTCAGGACGCAAGTCTTACCGTCACGTAATGTATAAACACAACAATTTTATCAAACCAGAAAGCCTTAAAAATTTCAAAATAAAAATATCCATTTTAAGCAAAAATACTGGTGAAATTTCCATTTCACCAGTATGTTTGATTCATAAAATGCTTAAATATAACTTCGAGGAGTGAATCTTTCTTAGGGGATAAAAATCTCATTCAATAATTTCTTCAAAGTTTTTTGCCACGTCATGCGTGCGACAGAACTGTGAAGTTTTGGGTGCGAGATAACTTAGAGATTTATATCACCGTAACGATCGCTAAAGTTTTTTGTGTCCCATTATTAGGGTTCCGTAGCCAAATGGCAAAAAAACGGAACCCTTACAAAGTCGTCCGTCTGTCTTCCCGCCCGTTTGTTATAGCCATTTTTCTCCGAGACAGACTTTCGTAATTTTGCCCTCACAAAAGAGAAGTGATTTTTTTTAAAAGAGGATCTCCGTACCCATAGTCATGTAAAACAGAATCACGAAAAAAAATCACTTTGTAACAGATCACAAATTACGACTGTATTACCTGTAGGGTTTATACTGTGGTTATACCAAAGATATTCTAATAAACATATATGATAAACACCTACAAAACCACCGAAAAAGTGTTCCGCAGGGCAGCGCCAGCCCACATACACGCAGTGTCGGAGAATAAAGGCAAAACGGCCCAATTGGCCCGTTTTCGAGTCTTCACGATTGCGGGCTCACAACATATCTGTTTGGTGAATGCTCCAGGGTAGCCCGCGAAATTCAAATTTTCTTACGTTTTTTGCAATTTACAGGCCAGTGCTAGGTTGTACTATTTATGGTACAACCCTCCAAATTCATAAAGGTGTAAAAACCGGCCAAGTGCGAGTCGGACTCGCATACGAAGGGTTCCGTACCATTGACTATATTTAGTATTTGTTGTTATAGCGGCAACAGAAATACATCATCTGTGAAAATTTCAACTGTCTAGCTGTCACGGTTCATGAGATACAGCCTGGTGACAGACAGACGGACAGACAGACGGACAGACAGCGAAGTCTTAGTAATAGGGTTCCGTTTTTACCCTTTGGGTACGGAACCCTAAAAATGACTTTATCAAGGTCAAAATCATTCCTACACCTTTATGAACTTGGAGGGTTGTACTGATGATTTTGATCATTATAATTCTGTAACTACATACGTCTTACAGTCGCGAACAATATTTTAATTAACATACAACCTAGCACTGGCCTGCAAATTGCAAAAAACGTGAGAAAATTTGAATTTCGCGGACTACACTTGAGCATCAGCCATAATAGAATATCATTGGGTTATACCCACATTTCGTACAGTTATGTGTATCGGACCGCTCTGGTAATACGAATACGGCCTGATGTACCGTATTTACTTAAGCTTCTTTGTGTGAGATTCCCTTTCAAGTTCGCATTTCTAAACCAAAACTGCCATCCTTTTCAGATTCGCAGACGACATCCAACTGATGACTGGGCAGCGTCCGGGAATATATTGGCTGATCTGCTGGAAGTACCTGTCTCCCCTAGCCATGCTGGCGATTCTAGTGTCCTCCTTTTGGGAGCTGGCTACCGAGGGGTCGGCGTATGATGCTTGGATCAAGTCCATTGGGGACACGGAGAAGAAACCCTGGCCTGTGTGGGCCGTGCTGTTGGTCCTTGTTCTGATTCTGGCTTCTGTACTGTGGATACCTTTACTGGCTATTTGCAGGTTAGTCGTTTTATAAATCGGTACCTAATATGTGGTGGTGAAGTGATGGTTTATAGTAGAGATGCAACGGATAGTTGTTTGGCCGGATACCGAATAACGGATATTCGGCGAACTGTGAGGCCGAATGGCCGGATATCCGGCCGCCGGAGCTCCGGCGGAGAGTAAGTAGTTCTCTGAGGCAAGTAGTTACATGTTCAGCGTCGTACAGCTGCGGGCAACGCGATTAGATCATTTCGGGCGGTTTCGGATCTCATCGGGAGTGACCGTGCCACTTGTTGATTAAAGATATAAATTTTTAACTTGTTTAAATAATCTTGTTTTAGTGCAGTGCGATGAGTTAGAGACGTTAGAGTACATACATATAGCTTTTAATAGAACTTATTATCTTTGACAGTTTTCTTCCCCATTGGGGAAGAAAACTGTCAAATAGTTCCACGTAGATGGCGCTGACTGTTTGTTACAAACAAACTGTCAAACTCCATAGAAATTGAACAATATCTTATTATTTTGTGACTTTTTTCAATATTATGGGTCGTTGTGTAGCCTTTGGATGCAAAGAAATAGGCGTTGTCACATTTCCAAGAAATTTGCGCATGAAGAGAAAGTGGGAAAAGGCACTAAAACTAAAAAAAAAAACAAATCAAGTTATTTTTCAAGGTTACGTGGGAAACATTTCAACGAAACAGACTACGAGACCACTTCAGGACTGTTACACACACTGTCGAAGTTGAAATTTCTGTCGTATGCTGAAGAAAAAATGGGTTCTTTTCAAATAACCTTACATTTTGTAACATGTAACCAACGATACTGACGACGACCGACGACCTTAGTTTGTTTATCATTAGATCATTAAAAAGCAAAAAGTTAGTTAGTAAAGTTTTTTTTACAACTTATAGAACCATAATATTGCCCAGAAAACAGCTCTAAGTCGATAAAATGTCAAATATAATGTACTTTTCGACAAGCTCCGCTTTCTTTCCTTGTTACGTTGCTCCTCGTTTTTTCAATTTCTCCTTCAACTGGATGATAAGCCAGGTATCATACATTGTACAGCAACACAAAGTGAGTAAAAAAAACACGCAAATACTTAAAAAATCGTCCACGCAATGCACACGTTTATATCAAAAACTTTTGACTGGTAACAAACTATCAGCGCCATCTTGCGGCGAAATTTCCGGGAAACAACCCCATTGCTAGCTGTGTTCTTATTTCATGTCCGTTTTAAAGGATTTTTTAGCAAATTTATGAATATCCGGTATCCGCCGGATAATGAGTTACTATCCGGTATCCGGCCGGATAGTAAAATTTATTTAAAATGATAGGCCGGATACCGAATAGTTACCGGATATCCGTTGCATCTCTAGTTTTTAATGGAAATTGTGCTGTGTTTTGCATCTTCATAACATCAAGCCTCTAATCCTCGAGCGTTTAGGCAGAGGGGTACCTAAGAAGAGTACACCAAAATTTCGCCAGTTTTAACTCCCTTGTAATAGGGGGCGAGCTGTGTTTTACACACAAAAAAAAAACTTGTGAAAAGTTACCCCCAATATCTTCGTAACTAGAAGGTTCCCAGGTATGGTCCGGAACAAAAAAAATCGGGACAGTCTTTGGGGACTGCCGATAGAAGTGAAAACAAAAAGTACACAGGCCCCTCCCCAGTGGTAGCACTGGTTATGCCCCGCGCATGCCTATATGGTGCTACGCCGTAGCGGATCGCCTACGAGTGCTACGAAGCGTAACCGCACGTTACGTCAAGTGGCGATGAGTTCAATGTTTCTCCTTCACCCAGAAAGTGCTCAACGCGCCTAAAGAAGTTTTCACTTCAAAAATAGGTATCGCAATGATGGGGAGAAAGAATGCTCTTCAGCAACATTATGAGTATTTTTTCCACCCATTAGATTTGTCCCTCCCTGGCTCTTGAAAAACAGGCCCTTAACATTTAGTTCATCGTCGGAGCTCATCCTCCTTTCAAAGCTAATTGGATCATGCGTCACTTACAAAACACTTCCGAAACTTCCAGATACTTCAACATCCCGATCATAGAAGACGAGGAACGCGCCTGGTTTCCCGCCGAGGAGTTGCGAGACTTCCACGGAATAGAGCCGAGACCTGTCTCCAAGTTGGAAACCCTGCTGTTCTGCACCAGGCCTGATGGAACTGAAAGCTGCTGCTGGCCGGGATGCTGCGAAACCGACGATGAGGAGTAGTCTCGAGGATGGTTGAGGGTTCGAAGGTTGGAGTTATAGTCAGGGGTTACTGCAGCGTGGGTATTGAAGGACTGTAAAGGTAGGCGTATATTACAGCTGTATCGGGCGGCAGCGCACTGCATTGAAATAAAAAATAAAAAAAACTGGCCAGGTGCGAGTTGGACTGGCGCATATACCTACCTATAGGTTTCCGTACCATCGTAGTAAGGGAGCCCCCTTTAATTTTATTTTTATTAAATAAATCCTAAGCCGGATACTCAAAAGAATAACCTGTAGGTATACCTACAGAGTAAGGCCGCGTTCCCACTATGTCGTGACGATTAATTTATCGTCAATTTTTAGTTGGTAAAAGTCGTGGACGACAGTAATCGCGTCGTCCTTTAAGTGAACACCTCCATTTAAATACACAAGCCACGACACTTAAAACACACGATTATCTGTCGTCACGACATAGTCGAAACGCGGCCTTAGTTTGTGCCCAGCTGTGAGTACATTGCAAAAAATCAAAAAAAAAAATTAAATTGACTCGGAAGACGTGCTGCAGTAATACCCTCTAATGAAAGCTCTCGAAATAATTATAATATAAATTAATGAACTTGAAAAATAGGAATACATTTTAAATCCCCGTCAGTAGGATGAATCAGTTTTGAAAACCCCTTGAATAATTATTTATTGTAAATGTAAGGGTTTTCTTACAAGTTTCGTCATATTTGTCTATGAATAAACTTCATGTGGCATACATAACAGGCGAGACGACAAAAAAAAATTAATTATTCCGTTAGATAGATTTCCAAAAAGTACTGGACACATATTATTTCTTTTGTTACGTAAACCAAAATTGACGAAGATATGACGCTTTTAAAATTCTCAATACGTCACGCCTAGGTATAATTTTTGGCTAGTTCTGACGTCACTAGCCCCCACTCCCGAGTTTTGATGCGTTTTATCTTTGTCAATATTCATTGATTTACAAAAACGAAAAATATGTGTCCATTATTTTCCAGTAATCTAACTGACGGACTAAATAGATTTGCAATTTTTTGATACTGTCGTCACGCCTATTCCTCTTACACTGATGTCGGTCGTGTACGTCGGTCGCGCGTACAAGTATGAATTGTGTTCTATATAGCACCATACTGCGACGCTGACTTCAGCGGTGCGTACGTTCTCGTTGCTACGCGCAGCCGTATTTTGTTATATTTCTCGCTGACGTACGCGACCGACATCAGCGTAGAAGGAATTCAGGCCAAAGGATTTCATCTGTACAGTCAACAACAAAAGTAGATTTTATCACTTCTGTTGTTTATTCATGCAGGCATTCAGAGATTTTTATTAAAAAAAAACAGAGTAGGTTGATTTTAATATAGTTTTTTAAAAACTCTTACAAAATATATTTGGAATGCTGAAACGCAGTTTCATACTTTTTTGTATCCATTTACAAAAATTTTGTGTGGAGAAAATAATTTTCGACTTTTGTTGTTGACCACACAGATCGTATTTAAATAAGAAGCAGGAAAAAATAATGATTTAGAATTCACCATATCTGAAACTTATGGAATTGGAAACATATCCAAATCGTATAATTAGGTCATATCTAGATAATCATATCCTGCCGTTTGTATCTATCTACTGTTGAATTTTATATTACGTATTGTAGAATTTTAGTCATAGAAAATTAAAAATATACTCGTCTTCGAAAACAGCCTGTATGTAAAGGCCAAGTAAGTTCTAGAAATTAATTGACAATAATAAAAAAATAATTCTTGACAATAAAACCTTGTAATGTTCTTATTGTAATAAAAAAACTGTTGCTATTGCTATTATATTTTATTGTTGAAGACTGTATTTTTTATAACTTTTTTTTATTTAAAAAATGAAAATAATATTAAAAGAAAAACGACAATAACAATAAAAATATGACAACTGTGTCTATGTTGTAGTTTTTATTGATTTTACATTCGTTATGCTTCAAGCTAAATCTTGTTAAAGATCAGAAACATTAGGTGTTTATTAAAAATATATTTATATAAAATAAAGTGTACCTAGTGATGATTTAATGACAATAATAAAAAATCCGACACTATTAGGTATATTGTTTTAGCTGCTTTCAAATGTAAATAGTGTATTTACGCTGTCTAAAAAACTTTATTGTTGTTGTTAGTGTTTAAAAAAAAGTATACATGTGGGAAACCTATTAAAATAACAGACTGTATATTGTGCATGTCAGCACACTATATACTAAACAAATACATTAGTATGATATTCTTAATTACTTAGTAAATATTTAATTAAATGTTAAGGTCATTTGGTTTAGTTTAATCCTGTAATTTAAAGAAAAATAAAGTTTTTTGGTCTCACATATTTGACATAAGGTAAGTAGAAGTTCTTACCTAATATATATAACTATAATATATATATGACTGGTTCAATTACGTGATAATTAAAAAAAAAGAAAAGTTTTTTTTTTTATCAAATAGCTACAACATTTACTAGTTGCCCAAAAAACAAAATGTTTTTACAAAATCTTGGTTACATCATCCATGTTAAAGTTATACATTGTCTTATATGTGAGAACGATCCTGCAGCTAGGTGCCTAAGGCTTTCATGACAATGATCGTTGGTGTCTATGTCACAGACATTTTAGGCAGCAGTTGGCCTCGTCTGAACGTGGCTTGTGGGCCTACGCTTATATATTCGATGTGATATGGAATATAATGTTGTTCGTTATCTTATTAAATTAAAATATTAATAGTTTCTAATATTCACCCCTATTACACACACAGAATTATTATGCACAGAATGCACAGAATGCGCTATGATGGAACTAAATTAATACTGTAGTATTAATTTAGTTCCATCATAGCGCATTCTGTTCACTTAGTCTAGGCTAAAAAGTAGGTATGTAATATCAGTTATCACATCGTGCAATGTACACTGTACATATCTAGAAGTTAGCTATAAGTTAATAATAAATTATAAAACACCTTAGGATTTTCTTAACACTATGCACAAATAAATAACGCCAATTGATGTTGTTATGCCATTAAAAAATAACTAAGGTTAACTATATAAAACTATACTTAGTCAAGTATATATTAATCTGTATAATCATAATAATATGAAAATATAATTGATTGAATGTTCATTATCTTGAAATTGAATGCAGTTTTAAGAATTGTGTATGCCACCTATACTTTATTCATGGAATACAATTATAATATGGAAGGGACACCGAAGCTAAATGGTTAACACGTATAATTCAGTACACTAACATTCTGAATCCCACATAAAAAAACTATCATCAGGTTTTTTTTAATCTGCTTTTCCATTTCTATCCTGTATACAGCGCGTGTGTATGTCACTGTAAAGTTGTAAATACCGTTAGATTATAATCTCTCTCGCGAGATTGTAAACTCTCGAAAGATTGTGAACACCGAACGCACCTCGGACGCTGATTGGTTGAAGGTCATGTGCCCCCACGCCGCCATATTTGTTTGTTAACTCGTTTATTGTCGAATGTAAACGACTACTGTTTTGGTGATTGTAAATTATTTCGTGTTGAAAATAACTAACAAGTTTAGAATTAGATAGTTATATGAAATTGTGGTGGAAGTAAAATGAATCTGTGATTAACCAAAGAAACAAACAGAACGGCCTACTGTAAGACCGACCAATCAGGGACAGGTTTACAATCGAGTTTATAATCTCGCGAGGTAGATTATAATCTACCGGTATTTATAATTTTACGGTGACATAAAACATGTCCTTTCACACTTTTACAAAGAAGAAATAATAATAACACACCTTTCAGTTATATTCCCTCAGATTTAGCGCCATTGTAAAAATCGGAGTAAGCTTAGGTAACTCTCGTTACAGTAAAGTTGCTATCCTGAATAAAGTATTCAAAATAATAAATATCTACAGAATATACACAGAAAAATGCATGGGTAGGATGTGTGAAATTTAAACGAATTCTAAAAATAGGTATGTTAACTGTGAGAAGAACTGAAAATCTGATAAAAATACTTAAAACAAACCACATATGCAGGGACATCGAGTCTTACTGGTAGCGTTTTTAACGCAATTAATGCAGTATTCTTGTTTGACTCGTGTTGAAAAGTCACAAAAGCGGCAAAAGTCGAATTATAGGTATTCCAAGATTTTTTTTCCTTTTTTTCTTATTGAGTTTTTGTTCTTATTTTGATTTTTTAAATTATATTTTATTAAAATCGGAACAAAGGTAAAAAACAAATAACTGTAACACTTGTTGTTACATGAAATGCCGAAATACAATTTAGATGAGTAGACGATAGGAAAAGTAATCGACTTTTGTGGCTGACCATACCTATATGTGAAAAACTCAATAAGCACCATCTAGCGATCACTATAAGGATTAAAATTTACTACTATAATAGTTGCCTGATGGCTGTTTGAATGCACTGTGTGAAATTGATTAAAAAGAAGGCAGCTATTTAATTGGAGTCAATTAATCAATGTAAACTTTCTCTTGACATTAAAATGATCCATTTTGCACAAAAAAGCTTTTAGGAATTGTATTAAAGTTTTATTTTTTTTCAGATTGTACACATTTTGCATTTTTTTTTAATCTTTACATAGTATAAAACAAATTTGCTCCTGCTGTTTGTACGCTTAGATCTTTTAAACTACGCAATGGATTTTAATGCAGTTTGATTCAAGAGGAAGGTTTATAAATGTAGGTATATGTTTAAGTACACACATTAGTTAGTATCTACCATTGTATCAACATTGCACACGTGCGAAGCCGGGACGACGAATAAACGACTGTTTACTACCGTATACATACATATAATGGATAGACATGAACATGATATTGATATCGATCGAAGTGTTATTTGCTCGGAACGCACAACGAAATTATTAACGTCAATAAGTTTAGATACTTTTATTTTTTTTGGAATGAAAAAAAAGGTAAAAAAAAATCGGGATAAATTACATAATAAGGCAGGAATTTAATTTCCTTTTTCACATACAAAGCGACATCTAAATTAATGCCTAAATACATACAAGCGCCCAGTCAGATTTCAAACATTACGTGTTGCTTAGCGTTTGTAAAAACAGGCATATTATCTCATTCATGTTTTTTAGGCCTCATGTGATATAATATAATCCTATCAGTATTTTAGTTTAGTGAAAAAAAAAATAACTTATCTAAACAATATAGCATATCTTATGAATGACGTATCACTTGTAACTAGCCGTTTAGCTTGACAATAACTTTTTTTGTATCTACCTAAATTAATAATATTTTGTGACTTGTGAGAAATGAGAAAAGAAAAATGTTATGAAAAAGTAGAAGTGAATCGCACTCACCTCTTATGTAGATGCATTCCAGGGTGATTTTTTCAAGTGGGCGTGGTTGGCCAAATCCAAAACTATGAAGAATACCAATAAATACTCAAAGGAGACTCAGGCCCGATTTTAACGAAAACTAAAACTGCATCAATGGATTTTAAAAAAATCAATATTCCTAGCCCAGAATAGAAAAATTCACCTTGTAAAATCATAAACATTTAATATTCATTGTAAGTACAATCAGCACCGAAAGGTTTCTATGGCCATTAATTTTGGACTGGTAAGACGATAAGTAAAATGTACGAAAGGGGAGGCCTATACCCAGCAGTGGGTGATTCCGGGCTGATATGATGATGATGATGAAAATGTACGATCGGTGCGAATTTTGTTAGAAAATCGGATAGGTCGGTTAGTCATAGATTTGCGATGAGAATATAAATTCCTATAGCAAATATTGTTGTTTCTGTGTAAGTAAAAATATGCCTAATAAATAACGTGTTGATGGTAAATAAACGTTCTAAAAAATAAATCTTGTTTTATTTCAACTTTAATGAATTGATTGGTTATACTTAGAAACCGTAGAATATCTCTTTTTTGTGTTCTAGTCCAATAAAAAAAAGTCAAATGGATTTTTAAACTCAATGGTTAGGGGCAGTCCTTTCATTGTCATTTTATCTCTCATAGCGGAAACCTGTTCGATACGAGAATAAAGAACACTGTCATACTGGCAGACTTGCTGGAACCTTATCTATCAGCACGAAATAGCATTTTTCCATGCTCCTATCCTGAACAGAGCTGAATTGCTATCGTACGTGGCACCATCGACGGTGCGTTGGGCAGCACGCTGTTTCTCACTCTAACAAATTCCGTGCTGATAGATGATAACCGTAAAGTTCACTGTAATTTTGACAGAGATACAAAGTCTAAGGTAAAATAACAGTGGAAAGGACTGTTAGGATCACTTTACAGCAGTTCATTTTAAAAGTGCCCCAATTGGAAGGTACTCACGATTTCCCCTTCTATTCATCTTGGCTCCTCTCGTACATCCTGCTGCTGGCTCAGTGGGGTCTGCTGCTGTTTCAGGCTGCTAATTCAGTTACTAAGTCAGTAAAACAGTATTAGCTAAGTCAGTAAACCAGTTCCACAGTAAAATGAGAGCGTTGGGGGTTGCCGGCAAGGCACCTGAAATTACTAGAAAAATATTCTCGCTATCCGGCTCGAAGGACCATGGAGGACCTTAGCATAATCAGCTTATAATATATAAATAAAAAGCAAATATGCACTGAATACATTTTATTTCAACTTCAAAAGATACAATTTAAATATTATTCAGTTACATTATCAACTATTTATTGCTATCTAATCGAAATCAACCCAGTCTTTTGTTTCTTACTGTGGGTAAAAAAATATTTTTTCCTTGAATCTAATTTGGATACTTAAGGTACATTATAGATGAGGTAATATATTTGGATAATTTTTTAACTATACATATATGACAATAATTTCGATGAGAAGATATGGCCAGTATTGGCTTTTACTCTAAGTAGCGGAAGAAGTATACATTGAGTAAAGTATTATTTCGTTCCAAGGTAGTTATGCTACTTAAATGTAAAATCAACAACTACCCTCCTATCTAAGTGAGTAACCAAACTTATCGACGCGGAATGGGTATGAACTTATGAAGTGAACCGGTCAGAAAGACTTCGTGTGTCGGCGTGGTCACTCTACTAAAGGTAACACGGAAGTAATTTTTTTCTGTTTATGAGGAACGAAACACCACAGATACGCTTTCTTATACAGAATGACTTTTCTATCACTTTCCAAAAAAAAAAAATGGGTATAATAGGTGAAAGGAGTAGAAGCAAATGGCGTACTTAGTTTTTTTTTGTTTGCAAAAACAAAAAAAAAATGAAAAAAATCGAAATTCAAATCATACGCGTATTGCGGATGATTTGAAATTCGATATTTTAATATTTCTTTTGAAAATTTCTCTTTGTTCTAATATGAAAAGTTTACTTGAAATTTGTAGCGTTTTTTGATGATGGATCATTTTTTTTTTTAAAAAAAAGCTAGGTATGCCATAAGCTTTTACTCTGTTCACCTAATATGTATATCGATTTTTTTTGGAAAGTGATAAAAAAAGTCATCCGGTATAAGGTGTTTAGAAAAAGTTGTTAGAATGCTCAACTTCCTCCTTTTTTGGGAGTCGGTTACAATAATAAGGTATTGACAAATTAGAATCACATTCTTGAAAATCAATTAATGTTATAAACGCCTGTGTGATTTTGTTTTTCCAGGGGATAATCCATAATTTACAAACATGTGAGTTTTTTTTTTTAATTTGTTTGGCGATTTGAAAGGACGTCAGATATCTTCTCAGCGCCAATCATGATTTTATCATTCCGACCGGAACATCAATCAATCAACCGCGAAAGAAAATGCTCTTGTCGTAAAATTCATAAAGACAAGGCCAAATTAATATACGGCAAGTGTGGCCGAAATTTTGTAGGAATAAAGCTAAGACAAAATAACGTTATCAATCTCGCCTTGATATCGTTTGAGTAGTCTCTAAAACATTTATATCTGTCACCGTAAAATTGTAAATACCGATAAATTGTAATCTATCTCGCGAGATCGTAAACTCTCGAAATATTGTGAGCACGGAACGCACCTCGCGCGCTGATTGGTTGAACGTCATGTGCCCCGCGCCCCCATATTTGTTTGTTAATTATGTAGTTTGTTGTCGAATACTTACATTTAAGGTGAATGCTCCAGGGTAGCCCGTGAAATTCAATTTCTATTACGTTTTTTTGCAATTTGCAGGCCAGTGCTAGGTTGTATGTTGATTAGAATATTATTCGTGGCTGTAAGACGTACATAGTTACAGAACTATATTCATCAAAATCATCAATACAACCCTCCAAGTTCATAAAGGTGGAAAAATGACTTTACAGGGTCAAACTTATTCCTGCACCTTTATGAGCTTCGAGGGTTGTATTGATTATTTTGATGATTATAATTCTGTAACTACATACGTCTTACAGTCGCGAACAATATTTTAATCAACATACAACCTAGCACTGGCCTGCAAATTGCAAAAAACGTAAGAAAATTTGAATTTCGCGGGCTACCCTGGAGCATCCACCTTAAACAAACAGTTTTTTGGTAATAGTAAATTGATTTCGTGTTGAAAATAACTCACGGCTTTACAACATTAGTTATACGAAATTGTAGTGGAAGTAAAATTAATCTGTGATTAACCAAAGAAACAAACAGAACGGCCTACTGTAAGACCGACCAATCAGGGACAGGTTCACAATCTATCGAGAGTTTCCAATCTCGTGAGATAGATTATAATCTAACCGTATTTGAAGTTTTACGGTGACATATCTAAACAATGGCAGTTTCATATACTACAAATCTTTCGATATTTGTACTGTCAGTAAGTCTACCTCAATTACATCAAATATACTCCATTTACTTTTCTAGCCAATATTGCTCTCATAATATTTTTCAACAACCTTCACTTTTAGCAGCTGACAAACCAACTCGCTGTTACAAGCCTACAACCCAGTATCTTTAAGAAATTTCCTATAATTTAAGGTGGGATAGATTTTTCTTCTTGCACTTAAAACCGTTATTTCAGTTTTTGTCTGATGAATCGACAAAGAGTATTCACTCTGATGCCAACATAATGACGTGTTCCATTAGTATTTACCAAAATATTGAGTAAATAGTATAGGAAAGGGAAGCATCCATTAACTTAAGGTGGATGCTCAAGGGTAGCCCGCGAAATTCAAATTTTCTTACGTTTTTTGCAATTTGCAGGCCAGTGCTAGGTTGTATGTTGATTAAAATATTGTTTGCGACTGTAAGACGTATGTAGTAACACAATTATAATCATCAAAATCATCAATACAACCCTCCAAGTTCATAATGGTGCAAGAATGATTTTGACCTTGGAAAAGTAATTTTGACACCAATATGAACTTTGAGGGTTGTATTGATGAGTTTGATGAATATAATTCTGTAACTACATACGTCTTACAGTCGCAAACAAAATTTTAATCAACATACAACCTAGCACTGGCCTGCAAATTGCAAAAAACGTAAGAAAATTTGAATTTCGCGGGCTACGCTTGAGCATCCACCTTAAATGGTATTGCAAAGTTACATTATTCTGTTAACCATTGGGCAGTTATTTCGATCGCTACATAATAAAATGAAAGAATATGCAATCGCTTAGATTTTCACAACCTGACAGGAAGGCTTACCGCAACATACCTATAACCAAGCAGGCAAAGAATTTTGTGGGGAGACCCTTATAGTACTATTTGCGAATCATTCTGTTAAAGTACGAAATTACTGTGGCAATGCTGACAGATTCTTCAGTACCTTATCTGTCAGTCTGGTGTCCATAGTTATATCTGCATTTGCCCGTACATTTGAACGAACGGTAAACAATACTTTACACACTCAGAATGATTATTTGCACTATAATGTGAACAGTCATATTATAATCATAGGTGGTCACAGTTAACAAATATTAAGAATCAGACTAAAACTGACTAACTACGTATTTAAATTTAAACAAATACTAAATTTGCTCACTACTATCTGCTTCCCGTTTCTCAGTCTCTGCTTTCTTCATCTTCTTTGCTTTTATGTCAGCCATAGTCTGTTCAATGGACCGCTGATCCTTTTTATTCTCACTAGGAACCTCTCCGTAACTCTTGTTGACGTTTGTCTTATGAGCTGCATCAATAGCAGCCTCCTGCCCAATCAGATGGGCATACTTCTGCTTATAGAAAGTGCCACTTAATTCCTCTTTACCACGCTTACGTTTTCTATTCTTTTCTTCTTCTATATCTATAGCTGCTTGTTTCCGTTTTTCAAAGTGTGCTAGGGCCATCTCAGCGGCTTTGTCTTCATTCCAGACTCCTCCCGCTCTACGTACTGTCAGTTCATCTTCTGAAGGACCGTTGTCTTTGTGGTACACAACTGAGTATCTATCTACACCCTCTTGTCCAAATGAAAATACTTGTAAACCAGCAATTTCAGATACGTCCCTGATAATCGATCTGTACATTTGTTCCATAGGTTCAAAAATAATGTGTGGTTTTTTACCGTCTTTTATAAAGTCACTTATTTTCTCTTCAACTCGTTTTCTGAATCTGTTAATCATGTTTCGTTCCTCCTTCTGTCTGTTCTCGATGGCCTCCTTCTGTTTCCGCATGGCATTTTTCTGTGCCTCACTAGCTGTTGGTGGCTTTTGCATAGAATTAAGGATAGAGTCTAGTAGGTCCATGTTTAAATTTGGTTTTCTGACAAGAATGAAGTGTAAGAAAGTATTTCAGGGATGCGGCGCTTCCACTCTTTGGGGAATCGAAAATTGTCTCCTATGGACTCTGTATTTAATTCTTTGAAAGATAATACCTCTAATGATGTATCTATCTGGGCACAGACTTGGCTGCCGAATGTTATTGTATCATCTGCAAACTCCAACAGCTGGTTGAGTGATGGCTGAAGTGGAGTGCCTTTCACAAGTACAGAGTTCTCTTGAAAGTTAATTTCTCTACAGCTATCTCTAAGGGTTTTGTTCTTGTTGCACAGCTTCTCAAATGACTCTTCTAAAGTGCACCTGAAATAGACCAATTTATCATTGTTAGTCCAAATTTTGTGTTGTTTTAGATTCTATTATGTATTTAATAGAGAAGATTGGAAAGTGTTGGAGGAAAAACAAACTTATATATATAAAAACAATTGTTTAAAATATATGTATTATTTTGTCAGAAAAAGGATATAAATAAAATGTAATAATAACTGTTAGCTAATTAGCTGCTGCCAATAGGGAATATGCTAGAATTCAAAACATTTTTATTCCTTAAAAATGCCTTGTATTGGCCCATATAAACACCGTGGTACACTTGTATAATTTTCTAATTTCTTGTTTATTGTTGATTCCTTTCTTTTATATACCCTGACACTGACATTGAATGATTTGACATTTTATTATGTATTTTATTATTTTTTACTTTATTATTTTATGTGACATTTACTGATTTGACATGAATACTTATTTTATTAAGTATTTTACTTTTTATTATCATTGTGACATTTCATGATTTTTGTGATTTTTATTTACATTCATTTTGAAAAGAACTTTTTATTAATTTTATTTGAATATTGTGAATGTGGGTTACATTTTTTTTTTTTTGTTTGATTTTTTCCCACAACTGTCTGGCAGTTTGAGTACTTTTGGCGACCTACCCAAATGTCCTTTCTTTGGTATTGTTTTGTCGTTTCGTTGAGCACCTTGAGTTATAAGTCGAGCTACACAATAACTGACAAATGCTTGCACTGACTGGACAGGTCCACTCAAATCTGTGTGGTTCTTTCTTCAAAAGACCATCTCAGACAATAATCTGCATAGTCCTCATGTGAATTGAGCAAGATTATGTCTGGACTTCAAAAGAGACTATGACCCCTCTGAGTTTGTTTCGGCTGTTTCTTCTCAGAGCAGTCAGGTACGAAACACCGGCCCCATCTAGTTTTAAAAAAATGACGTGTAAAAGTGTTTGTAAAAACCTACTTGCAAAATAAACATCATTTATAATTAATACAACACATTTTACAATTTCAAATTTTATTTAATAAAATTGTCGCCAGTATTGACGTCAAACGCTATGTGTCAAAGCAAACACTTTTATTTGAAAACTACTTAAAGTTTCACAAAGATGTTTATTTAATATTGTTATTGTAATGTTTGCTTGAAAAAATCACATACGTTTAGTAAAATTATTATTTTTAGGGTAAAAAATTTGACTTATACAAGGCAGATAGAGGGAAATGACGTCAAACACTATGACAGGAATGGCCGCGACAGTCACGGACGTTTGAACTGTCATAGAATATTGTAGAAGTTTAATATTTTTTTCGAGATACAAGTAGTCGTTGAACTTAACTTTTAATTATTTTTATTGGGTTGATAGTACTGTAATACATGCATATTGCCACTGATTCTAAATTAATTTTAAAAGTCTATGCATTTTGGCATATCTGAAAAAGTCTCACACTAAAAAACTAATTAAAATGTTTGAAATAAACAAGAAGTAGGTACCATTGGCCAATGTCATTGTTTGATCAATACTACTGCTCACAACATGTCTACTTAAATCCTTCAAATTGAATATAGAAAGCTTATCTAATAAATATGACGCACATATATGACAAGTACATAGCACTTACAGTTTACTCCGTATTTCTAGTGCGTCCTCCGAAATTAGGTTATGTATGGAAGCGCACAACTTGTTTTGCAAGCCTTCAAATTGCTCCAACGGCGTCCCCGTCACGTTAGCCCTACAACGACCAAAACCATTACACACAGTCGTAAAATACAAACAATAAACATTTCTATAATTTCACTCACTCCTTTATGCTCTTACAACGCTTTATCTGCGTATTTATAGATGCTGCGCACTTTTGGCAATCATTCAAAGTTGTTTTGACTATGATGTGAAATTCGTCAAAATAAGAAAAGTAGTCAATTACTTGTTTTTGAACCTTCGCTTCCATTATTTGAGAGAAAACCCATATCAATATTTTATTTTCCACAATAATCACAAACAAGCTGCCGATAAGCCGAGAGCTAAGAAATTGATGAGACGGGATGGGAATGACAATTTGCAAACAAATGCGTTTATGCGGTAAGCTGACAATAGTTTGTAAAGTGAAACATCTGAACCTGAAATAAGAGATTTCAATATAAGAATAATATTTGAAGTAGATTTGTGCATAGAGTACTTACATGTAAAATCTTTTTTATTTTTAGTTGTAGTTTCTTCCTGAATATTGTTCAATTAGTTTGATAAAACTTAAAAAGAAAACACTGTAGCTATCTTTACAAAGGTCTACCACTAGATGACAATTATGACGAACCGTAAATATAAGAAAACCGATAATGTATCGAAACTTTACCTCACTTGATGGTTAATTATTCATTTTTTTTATTCAATTAACACATAAAGATTGTTTGTTTCTCTAAAAAATGTTGTTTTAATTTAGTCACGTTCGGTTTCATTCGACGGCTGGTCGATTGCACCTGTCAAAACTTAGCACCAATAGCAGGCCTTTGTGTATGACCTCGAAAAACAGCAGTCTGTATTTTGATGTGAGGAGAAACGCGTGTCTAAATTCGTCGCGTTTTAATAAATGAAAACACGTCGGAGATCTTTATAATATTAAGTGCTTCCTTATTTTTCACGAATGAAGTGTGCCGTAAAATGAGTGTAAAAGGTGTGATCTAATTTGAGCTCAGCTTAAGAATATTGTGTTTTTGCTTTCGTGAAAATGAATGGCAAACTGCATAGTGAAACCGGCGCTTTCTCATCTGACGACATGCGTGCCGAAATATTGAACCCTTTCGTTCACAAATTGGAGCTAGATAACACATATGACAAAATAAAGGTACGGAGACGATGCAAGGTTTTAAATTGCGTAACGCGCTAAAGTGAAAGTATTATTTGATTAAGTTGTAATGTATAGAGATTCCAGCAAATGTAACATTCTGCGCATGACCAAACTCAATAATGACATAGGTTAAAGGTGTTTTGCTGCAAAAATATATTAGCAAAAAAACAATGCGTACCTAATTGCTGCAAAAAATAATGATTGTCATAATACATATCTATCATTCATAACATATCAGAGACATCCACGCAATGCATTTGATTGTGTGTGACTATATTATTTTTAATTTATTCAAAAACATTCAGACATTGAATGAGGAACAATTAAATTAGATGCGATTGTCAAATAAGTACTGAAAACGTTTGTCAACAAGGCCTTGTGCCGTGTTTTAGTGACACTGAATTGAATACCTACTTACTACAAATCGAGACCTTCGTCCGATGTGGTTTTTATTTTATATCTAATACAATTCGTTTAGCGTTAGCGTTAGCGTGTTACTTATGTCTACTTTATAGAAATATTGAGATTGGGTTAGATTGTTGTTATTAAAATCCAGTATAACTAACGTACCAATACCAACACACAATAAGCAGTAAAACGTTGAGAAAAGCTTTTTGTACCGCCTATATTTAAACGGGCCCCACTTTGGATCATAATATTGCAAAGGTTTCTTCTATGAACTTGTATCGATAATAGTCGAAATTGAAAAAAAAAAAATCGTAACGTTATTTCAATACCATGAACCAAAAACTGAAAGTAGGAAGAACTTTTGAAATTTTTGAATTATAGTAAAATTTCAGTGCAGTGTTTGGGTTATTATTTTGACCGATGATATAACTATCTCATCATAATGATAATGGGAAACATTCATCACAACAAAGTAGTTCTCTAAATTAGTGTTAATGAATTTTAATTTTTACCAAAAATAATTCTTCATCTTACTTAGCTCGCCACCATGCATTGACAGTAACTCCTTAATTAATTAGTTTGCAAAATCAATGAAGTACTAGGTACTTCTAATCTCCATCAATGCGTAATTAAGATTGATATTAGAGGCAGGTGAATGAATGAAATACTAATAAGGGACTCGAACCCTCGTAAAATTTAATAATAATTATTCAACTTGAAATTAATCTACATCTACAATCAAAAGAACAACAGCAAGAAGTTTTGCGATTGTAAAATTTTGTAACTGGGACGCGAAGAACAAGAGATTTTAAACATGGGCTCTGTTGCAGAAAGCCGTTACTCATAAATAGGTACTTGTATGTGAGGGAAAGTCACAATTTTACTACACCGCACTGTACCTAGTACCGTTTTGCGCAGATAGACCGATAGGCATCATATAACTGGTCACGCAATAGGCCGACGAATGTGACACAATTTTCTTCCGATTTCCGTCGCTCATTGAACTTTCTTACGTAATACACATAAACAAATGGTTATGAGAACGAAAGAGTGCCAGCAATGAGTTGTAATAGTAAAGAGGCAACGTTTAGAGAAAGTAGTTTGATGATATAATTATTGTTGTTGTATAACTTTAGCTTGATAAGCATCTACCTGCTTCATTATTTTCATATTCATGTCCAGTGGCAAGAAACGTTTAGTATCGATAACCGCAGGCAGGCATGCATGATATACCTAGGTACTTAATTTTGCGTCTACTAATAGAAGATCACGATTTTTAAAGTCTGGATGAGGAACTGAAATAACTATAGTTGGTGCCAGTTAAGATGAGAATAGCGGTCATTGGCCCACCTACATTTATTAAACTTCTTAACTTTGAAAACCAAAAATAAGCCTGATCTATCGTTATCTTCAATATGTTTTGTAATGAAAAACGATACATGGTTTATTTGTTAGGGTTCGTAGCTACGAAGAGATATTAGGGAAAGGGCAATGACCGCTATTCTCCTCTTAACTGGCACCAACTATAGGTAGATGCCCCGTTTGTTGTAAATGACCGACAAGCCTATAATCCAGCACTTGTGTGCCAGCAGAGCAAAACAAAACTTCTCAACTGCTGAGTCATTTGAGTGAGAGTAAATTATTTATCAAATCCGTACAAGACTGACTTGGCATTGGCATCAACAGGCGACGAAAATCAAACACGTGTGCTTCAAATACGCATTGCATACAAATATATTCATAGCACAAAGGGTTTATGGCCTGTAAACATAATCTATAAACAACTCTATCGTACTTTATCGTTAAATATCTCAAATCTGAATAATTAATTGTTGTAATTTATGAAGCAGTACGGGCAGGTTAACTTTTGCACTCTATTTTTGAGTAATCGCTAACTAGGTATAGATTTTGAAAAAAAATCGCAATCATTTGGAAAGACTTTAGCCTCAATAGCCGCAAAGTTAATATTTCATTATTCAAAAATTAAAATAATTATAAAGTTACATTCCCTATTTCTGTGTTAGATTATCTGACCCTTTTTTCTGTAACTATAGCTTTAAGATATTCAGCCACACACTCCTCAATTTTATTGTCTTTTGTTGCAGACGGCGATATTCACTGTGATATTACTGCCTTTCCGCGTCATTGTCATCTGTTACCTAATAGTGACCGCTTGGTTCCTCGCATGTATTGGCCTCTATGGCCTCAGTGAAGAAGATCTCAGGCGAGCGCCTATGACAGGATGGAGAAGGTAAATTATTTTCTCTTCTTCTGACCAAAATAAGTCAATTACCAAGTCTTGAAATGCCAATTATTCTAGAAGCTTTTACCTAATCAAAAACCAAAATATTCAGTCAGTTTTGGGGTTGTAAGAAGTATGTATTTTAGGTTTGAAAGTCTGCTTGCTTTTTACCTGACCACAAAGCCAAAAACTATTTTTTCCTCGAGAGTATTTTATTATTTTACCTTAATTGGTCTAAGGTTAGTGCCCGATATCTACTTCCTCTCTAATAATGTAGAAAATTATGCCCACAGTCCACTGATGCGGAAAACATAATCCAATTTGTAATTTTAATATGATTTGCATTTTTTGCACTGCTATAATGTTTAATTTACAAGTTTTTATTCCACCGTTAACTACTTGTCTGGTGCTCAACGGAGCGTGCCTTATGTAGGTCAGCTAAGTGTTTGGGAATGTTAGAACACTTCAGTCTCACAGAATCGCGTTAACTATGCAGATGCAAAATGGTACAAGGTGAATTGTTAACAATAGTTGGCGACCCAATAGAGGTTTTGTATTTTTGCTCGTTTTGTTTTTCACGGTTTCCTTTATTTGACAATCGTCAATGTCAATCCGTTAAACATAAACTTTATTATCAAAACGACATTAACATAATGTTAAAAGAGTGATTAATAAACGCTGGACATGTAGGTACTTATCTGTGAAAACTTTCTTTGGTAGGTATGTATGCCAGATACAGTGCGCAGCCTCAATGTGATATGATAACTTTGAATGTTTTTGCTAGTCGTTCCTGACCTTGATTACGTTGATCTTCTCAATGCTTCCACAGTCTTTAAAGATTGTGAAGCTGAAACAGATTATAAAATTATTCTAAATTAATAACAACATTGACACTACAAAAGCGAAACCTTTATCAAAAATATGTGAAAGACATAATTATATAGCATCGCGTACGTTGCGGATGCATTTTTACCTCGGCGTTATGAGCAAACGCTAAACCGGTAATTTCGTTAAAACCGGTTTTTGATGTTCACGCAGTCAAACATCTCTCACTTCTTTTATTTTTGTTTATTTTCGCTAAGTAGGTCAAAGTTGTCAAAATAAAATTGTTTTTTCCTAAAAGTAAAATTCAGCCTAGATTACATACCTACCTAGGTACCTATTTATTTTACACTTAGATTCTATAATTTATTGTCATTAATTACATGAATCATTGCCTATTTAGATGGCTACTGCCCGCAAAACCTCGATGTTTTGAGTTCCAGTTCAAGGTTAGAGCAGATAATATAAGGTAGGTGCCTATGCCTACATACCTAGGTAGGCACCTAGATTGTTTTCCATTTCTTGAATTTCAAGAACTCGAAGAAGTTTTAAACCGTACTACCTAGGATTTTTACATCGGCAACTAGGATACTTGTTATCATTAAAATTAGATAATACTTATTTAAGTAGGTATCTACTTTACTGTACAAGGATATTTTGGCGCGTGGCCAAAATCGGAACTAAGGCGCCATCTTACTTTTTAGGGTTCCGTAGTCAACTAGGAACCCTTATAGTTTCGCCATGTCTGTCCGTCCGTCCGTCTGTCCGTCCTCGCTTAATCTCTGTGACCGTTAGCACTAGAAAGCTGAAATTTGGTACCAATATGTATATCAATCACGCCGACAAAGTGGTAAAATAAAAATTGGAAAAAAATGTTTTGTTAGGGTAGCCCCCCTATATGTTAAGTGGGAAGTGATTTTTTTTTTTAATTTCAACCCTAACGTGTGATATATTATTGGAAAGGTATTTAAAAATGAATAGGGGTTTCCTAAAATCATTTTTTGATAATGTCAATCATTTCGGAAATAATCGCTCCAAAAGTAAAAAACTATGTGTCCGCCCCCCTCTAACTTTTGAACCATAAGTATAGAAAATATGAAAAAAATCTGAATAGTAGAACTTTATAAGGACTTTCTAGGAAAATCATTTTGAACTTGATGGAAACAACAGTTTTTGTACAAAAAAGACAAAAAGTTGTACAAAATAATTTTCCAGAAATTATTTTGTACAACTTTTTGTCTGATTTCTGTTTCTTTTTGTCCGATTCTTTTAACTCATAAGTGGGAACACTTATTGTGACGGACGGGAAACTACGGAACCCTACACTGAGCGTGGCCCGACATGCTCTTGGCCGGTTTTTAAAAACCTGTCAACGTCATCCGAACGCCAAAAGATCCTTGTAGCACTACTAGTTTTTGAAGAACCAATGAAGTGACAAAGTATCGTTAGATCATGGCCGCTCACTAGAAAGCGCGGGAAAGTAGATAAAGTGGTTATGGGTTATTCTTGAGGCAGAATCATCTTGAATAGTGACCTCCTTTGTAGGCAGTTTGGGTTTGATTTTATATTCGATTCTATTGGACAGTAATTAACGCAAATTGGCTGTGATAATTTACTGGTTTTACATTAAAATATGCTAGGTACCTCCAGTCGAACGCAAATCGCAATCACCTTTATGTTGTTGCAGTAAGGGCGATTTACGTAGGTAAGTATTGCATTTGCAAAGTGTTAAATGGTGGTGGGTGGTTGACCGTACCTACGATAGATTACTATCTATTAGTGTCTGGGTGGATTTATTCAACAAAAATTTCTCCGAACAAAAAATTCAAAAATGTTAAAACACATTGGAATGCTAGTAAAACCAGATAAAATCTTTGTAGGATAACTATATGTTCCTACATTGTATTTAGACCAACATTTAAAGTATAGATCAGAAGACATCAGCATTCCAATTTATACAGAGGTGAGATGGTGATGACGACGGTGGTATGGCACTGATTTATCTATGGATAGTGATGATTTCGTGTGTATGGTGATGACGCTTTATAGGTACACGAGTGTCAGACCTGCCTGGAGTATGACTGTCATCGAAGGTCTGACGATGGAGACGGAAGGCAGTTGCGAGAGGTCCGTAACAGTTTACAGCAGCTCTATCGTTTTTCCGCTCATTTCATGCACCTTAATGAGAACTTTTAACCAAACTAAAGTATGACTTTCATCGAAGGTCTGACGATGGAGACGGAAGGCAGTTGCAACAGGTCCTCAAGAGTTTATAGCATCTATATCGCGTTTGGGCTCATTTCATGCACCTTGATGAGAACTAGCTGGATTATGACTGTCATCGAGTGTCTAAGGATGATGACGTATTGAATCCATATTAATAACGCTGAAGAGTTTGTTTGTTTGTTTGGTTGGTTGAACGCGCTAATTTCAGGAACTTCTGGATCGAGTTAAGAACATCTATTAGTGTAGGATAGCCCATTTATCGAGGAAGGCTACGTTCTTGTATAACATCACGCTGCAACCAATAGGAGTGGAGCATCAATGAAAAGATGTTGCAAAAACCGAAAAAAAATATTACTTTTGAGAGCTTCCGTTGTGTGCGCTGCTTAAATGATTAAAGTTACGCAACAATCATGTATGACGGAATTGTTTCTCTTAAAAAGTTATAAAAAAAAGTCCGGGATAGCATATGTCTCTCTTTTAAGGTTGTCTCACAATCTCTCTAACCCCCTCTCTCTCTTATGTGACGCAGACGAAGTTGCGCGGGTCAGCTAGTATTATGATAACATGGAACTGATCTGATGATGGAGCTGGAAGGTAGCCATAGGAACTCTGTTACTGAAACGACGCAACCCCATTGAATTTGGACTCGGTTGATTTGTCTTGATAAGTACCTACTTTGTCTCTAGATGGTATCCAGGGTCTGATGATGGAGCTAGAAGGTGGTTATAGGAACTCCGTTATAAAACAACATAACCCCATTGAATTTGGACTCGTTTGAGTCGTCTTGATGAGTACTTTGTCTTTAGATGGTATCTAGACTGATGACAGAGCTGGAAGGTGGCTATAGGAACTCCGATAAAAAACGACATAACCGCACCGAGTTTGGGCTCGCATGATTCGTCTTGACGAGTACTTTGTCTCTAGATAGTATCCAGGGTTTGATGATGGAGCTGGCAGTTGGCTATAGGATGTTCTCCGTAATATAACGACATAATCCCATCTAGTTTGGGCTTGTTTGATTCGTCATGAAAAGTACTTCGGTCCTAAATGGTAACCAGAGTTTGATGATGAAGCTGGAAGGTGGACATAGGATCTCCGTAATAAAACGACTTTACCACATTGAGTTTGGGCTCATTTATACTATAGTGATAGGTACTCGTTAATGATTATTTTGATTTATAGTTGGTTAAAAACGGCTTTTTTTCGTCAAAATCGTCATCACCATACACATGAGGTCATCACCGTTCATTATTTGTAAACGGTGATGATGCGTATGGTCATGACGATTGGGACGCTACGTCGATTTTTCTAGAAAACTAATAACAATAGTAAGATGCCCCTATTTTCTTTAGCATCTTCACTTATAACTAAGTTCTTTTTTAAATTAATCTTGATGTTATTTTATGTACTTACCGTGAACCACAACATGATGGGAATGACGACAACTTTGTTTAAACAACTTTTTTGGTCAGTTCACAACAATTTTTGCTCTCGGAGTGCGTGTTAGGCTGGCTTGCAGCTCGCTTCACGGATGAACAGAGGAAGCTGGGCTGGCTATTTCGGGCCGCGTAAATGCTACGCATACAGAACTACCTTCACTTTGTTATTGCCGTGACGGTGTTGACGAATTTCGATGCTAAAATTTTATTTATTAATTGAATATTTATTTTACGAAGAAATTATTATTTACTTTCTATAAAGTTTTATACAATATGTATAAACATAACTCATAAATTACAATCTACTTCATACGTCGGGTATTCGACTTATTTGCCGGCAAAAGTAAAGAGTAGCATTTTTTTCACAGACGGTGATGATTTTGATAGCAGTATTAATTTTATTATTAATAATCTATTGGGTTTGAGTATATTTGGGTTAAAGCACATTATAAAACAAGGCTATATACACCCTGTAAATGTAAAAAAGTTACGATACTCGAGCAATATTTATGTTTTTACGCCCTCAACGTGATTTTTCGACAGTTTTGTAAATCCACCCGTACATTTTTCAAAAATATAAATGTACACACATGTAGCATTTACTTACATTTATAAAAATATACATTTATATTGTAAATGCTTAATACCGTCAACGTTCTCGATTTATTGTCTCAGAACAATACTTATTCAAAACTTAACCTTATGTTAATGAAAACAATAGCTAAAGAATGTTAATTATTTGTCAAGGCTTTCTAAGTGTTGTATACTTACCTAATAATAAATTGTCAATAAGATCAATAGAGTGACGTCACAGGCTTTACGTTCAGTCAACATTAAAAAATTGTTTATTAATTTCAAAAGGGACTTCCAAGGTAGGTATTGTAAAGTCTTTTTATAACACATTTGCTCGTAAAGGGTCTCTTATCTCACCCATTTCAATATCGTAATGTATCTCATTACGTACTTGTGCAGTAATGTAATGTACAACGCACGGTTTATCAAGATGCTCCGTCAAAAAGGAACGGTACTTTTTTAAATCTTAGCAAAGAGTTTATATGTCAGAAAAGTGGTCAACATTTTATGAATAAAATTAACTTTCGGAGATGAAATATAATAAATAAACATTTAATTCTTTAATTTAATTAATTTTGACAATTAATTACAACCATTTATCTGTAACAAAAACACAAAAATATTAATTTACTTTATTAGTAATAAGTACTGGCTGTTTTTTGTGTCTTGCCTTAAAAAAAAGTGCTGATGCGCGCGCATCGCTAATTTGTGAACAAGTAAAAGATTTATTCGTATAAGAAAGTCCGAGTTTTATTTATTTCCTCGCAAATATGTTATAAAACGTCGTATGACATACGTGCGCTTTGATAATTACAGCCTCTGCTTTCTTGAAGCCCTCGCCTACGGGTTCCTTCTATCTGGCAGAATCTTCTTTAAACGAATATTTTTAAGGCATAAAAAATATTTAACATAGTTATTGTTTGGCCGAATGTTTGTATGTCCGAATTTACAATGGCATACTTATAAGATGGCAGAATATTATTTGGCATAATTACCTTTGGCAATGTTCAAATTCCGCATAATTTCGTTTAGAATAATGATTATTTAGATCGACTATTATTTGGTACAATTTCACTTGGCATACTATGAAGATGGCAGAATTCCATTTGGAATTATTGCCATTTCTATAAAATAGCAATTTTAACCTTAAATTAGAATTAAAATATTGTCCTACAAAGACAATATGTTACGCTAAAAAAGCTAGTGACAGAAACGAATCGGTCCAAAACCGACTCCACGTAGTCTTGTCTGCCCTACCCCTAGAGTGTAATTTAAATCCGCGAAGGCGCGGAAGGGTGAGGCGGCCCGTGAGCTGAGGAGGGTGGTTTTAACGCTTGCCGCCGTAGCTGAGGCTGGCCGGCTTCGCCGGCCAGCAAGCCGAAGCTGCAGCACGATTTTCTGCGAAATGAAGTTTATGCCATCTACTGTTATGCAAAGTAATATTATGACATAAAAAGTTCTGCTATAAAGGGTAGACCCCTCGCCTACGGCTCGGGCTAGCAATATCGCCTCGGCTGTAATGTTCAACTTACCGCACTTATATCATAATGTACTATTACAGTTATATTACAGCTGCAACCCTGCATGCAGTAGCAACCTAAAAACAATCTTATTTTAATACTGTTAAAGAATACTGTGATTTGACAATGGTTTCGATTCTGTTGTGCACAAATTAAACTTAATTTAGGCTATTGCTATCTTTATCTCTCTAATAAAACGAGAATGAGACGGACGTATTTTAGAGCTATCAAATTTAGTTGGAACTAATATTTCTATACAAATGAAGGGTGCACGTAAAACATGTCGACTAAAAACACGGTGAAGCGCAAGACATAAACTAGTTTGACATCTCTAACTTAGTTCATAGCTATAGCCGTCCTTTTCTCGCACTGCCTTTTAGTAAAAGATAGCAATAGCCTAAATTAAATTTAGTTTGTGCACAACAGAATCCACCAGTGATGCCTTATGCCAGCGGTAAAATAATTGTAAAACGTCTGTACGAACTTATAAAACTAAGTAGGTACCGAGGCAGACGTCTTTCATCATCTTTCACCTTGATACTGGCGGCCAATTATTTGAGGTGAACGTCAAAAAATTCATTGTTAAGAATTTAGCAATAGTTAATAAGACGAAATTGTATTTACAAGTCAAATTGCTTCGCAATCATTAGTTGTGTTTCGCTACAGAGTACTTACGTGGTTTTGTAGAAGTACAATATTACGTACTAACTAAAGAGTTTGTAGTGGTTGGTATGAACCACAGATAACATAATACTTCGTAGTATGTATTAAAGTAAAACGCAGTGGAAATTTGGTTTTGTAAAATATATTGAGTGCTAACAAAGATACGTTGAGTTAACAACAGTTACCTAGCAACCACCAACCTAGATCACTTAAAATTAGAAGGGAAACACTTCATAAAATGACGCTGGAAGTGCTTTCCTAACATTCCCTCTTCTTTTTCAAACCGAAGTCTTCGCAAAGTTTCACCAGTCTTGGTTTGAATAATGGCTTAGTAAAGATATCAGCCAATTGATCTTGCGTAGGCACTTGCTCAATTTGGATATCTCCTTCAGACACACATTGCCTTACATAGAAATGTCTAAGATTTATGTGCTTTGTCTTCCGATGATATTCATAAGGCGGATTATGAGCTAGTTTTATTGCAGACTCATTATCAATGCGCAGTACTGGTGTTTCTAATTTATCACTTAAATTTTCAAACAACCTCTTTAGCCAAATCATTTCACGGCACGCCTCACTTGCAGCTACTATTTCTGCTTCTGTGGACGATAGCGCAACTGAGGTTTGCTTTACACTTCTCCAGGAGATTGCTGATCCAGCGAACATGCATATCAACCCGCTAGTAGAACAACCACTCAAGTTGTCGCCTCCGTGATCCGCATCACTGTAACACATGAGTCGTTTCTTTGTGAACTCAAGACCAGTCTCGATTGTTCCTTTGAGGTAACGAAAGATTCTTTTCACTTGTAACACATTCGTATTAGTAGGGTTATCTAAGGTTCTGGATACGACTCCGACTGCATAGGCAATATCAGGCCTTGTACCCACCATGAGATAAGCCAACGCTCCCACAGCTTGTCTATAGGGAAATTTAGTGTCACAGATCTCTTCCGCCAACCTTTTTACTGGAATATCTTTAACTATTGGTGTTCCAACGGCTTTACAGTCACTCATTCCATACTTCTCCAAAACCTTTTTAGTATAGGCGGCTTGATGAACTCTTATAGTTCCATCGTTATGTCGCTCCAACTCTAGTCCAAGAAAGTACGATGGCGGCTTGACCGTTATCTTGAAACGTACTTTGAGTTCATTTTCAATGAAATTGTCAGCTTCTATGTCATCAGACGAAGCCAATAATCCATCATCAACATACAAAGCTAGCAAAATCTTTGTTTTTCCACGTTGTCTGACGTATAAACATGGATCTGCTTCGCTCTGCGTAAATCCAGATTCAATAAAGAAATCATGAATACACTCGTTCCAACATTTAGGCGCTTGTTTAAGTCCATAAAGACTTCTTATCAGCTTGCATACCTTGCCAGATCCATCATTGTATCCCTCAGGTTGTCGCATGTATATTTCTTCTTTCACTTTGCCATATAGGAAAGCGGTTGAGACATCAAATTGTTTTAGCGATAAACCTTCATTTGCGGCTATACTTAATAATACTCGGATCGTGCTTAGTTTTGCAACAGGGCTAAATGTCTTGTGGTAGTCTATTCCCTTTTTCTGAGAATAGCCAACTGCAACTAGTCTCGCTTTGTACTTGTCAATTGAGCCATCAGGGTTTCTCTTGACCTTGAATACCCATTTGCAGTTAAGCGCTTTTCTGTTATTTGGTAACTGTGTCAGTTTCCATGTCTCATTCTCTTTCAGAGAATTTATCTCATTGTTCATAGCCTCAACCCACTTGTCTTTTTCAGTACTTTGTATTGCTTCTCGATATGAAGATGGTTCTGGAACAGCAATGACTTGATTGATGAATTCTTCAAAATTAAATCTTTTTGGAGGTTTAATTTGACTCCGATCACGAAGTACACGACTGTTGCCTTGAACAGTTTGAGTGTCTTCTTCTTGGCGTTCTTCTTCATAACTATCACCTGTTTCATTATCCAAATTCACTGAATGCAAGTGATCATCACTTTGATCAAGTACTTCTAAGTTTGGTTGATCATCTATGGAAGAAGTGGGTAGTTCATAGGTATTCTTTTTGATTTCAGGTTCCTCACTAACAGGTATGTCTCGGTCTAACAGAGGTACTTCTTCAAAAGTTACATCTCTGGAACGCAACAATTTAAAGTTCCTTGTGTCATAAACTCGATACCCATCGTCACCGTCATATCCTATAAGAATTCCTTTCTGTGCTTTCTTATCTAGCTTAGATCTTTTTTGTTTTGGGACATGCACGTAGCATACGCAACCAATGATTTTGAGATGATTTATTTTGGGTTTCTTATTGCACCATAACTCATACGGTGACTTCTCATTATTTGAAGTGGGTCCCGTACGGTTTAATATGTACACTGAAGCTTGCACTACTTCAGCCCATAAACCTTTAGGTATCTCATCATGTGCGTGCATAAGTGCTCTTGCCATTTCAACAATTGTGCGATTATCTCTTTCGGCACAACCGTTTTGTTCTGGAGTATAGGGCATTGTTAACCTCTGTTTAATCCCGTATCGTCTCAGCGTACTTCGTACTTGTTCATTGTCGAATTCGCCTCCATTGTCGCTTAGCAACTCTTGAATGACATGACCTGATGTCTTAGCTTCTGCTAAAAAATCCTTCAAGCGTGCTTGAACTTCAGACTTTTTCCGTAAGAAGTAAACGTAACGAAAACGACTGAAATCATCCTTGAATAAAACAAAGTATCTATACTTTGAGATCGAATACACAAAAGGTCCACACACATCAGTGTGTATTAGCTCTCCAACTCGTGTAGTTCTTTCTCTGATCCCAAACGTCCTTCTGTGGGCTTTTCCATAAACGCAACCTTGGCAAACTTCTTTGTTATTATCAGATTTGAATTGCATTCCAAATTCTCTTTCCATAACTTGTTTGACATGTCTTTTGTTTTGGTGTCCCAAACGTTCATGGTATAATTGAAGTTGGTTAGAAGCTGTTAGTTGGTTAATCTCAACTTTGGGTGTAACTACTTGTATTTTAAGTTTGTACAAACCTCCATACTTGTCCCGACTTCCGACTAACTTTGTCTTACCGTCAACCTTAAATAAACATGACCGAGTATTTGATTCAAAGGAGCTATTCTCACAATGATCTTGTGCGGCTAGCACTGAGAACAAATTTCTTTGTATGCAGGGAACATACCAAACATTTGTGAGCGTAATTGTTTCGTTTTTGCCACTAATGTCAGCTTTCATTTGTATTGAGCCCTTTCCGATAGCTTCAATATTTTTACCATCTGCTGTCATTACTCTGTGAGATTCACTAAAGTACTCGAAAAATTCAAACTGATCTCCTCTATTGGCTACGTGACTTGTTGCTCCATTATCTACGTACCATGAATTTCTATCAGTACTCTCACCTAGAGATAAAGCTAAACTTTGCAATGTTGTAGCATTTGATGTGGATTCCTTTGGAGGTTTTGGGGGTCTACCATCCGTTATCCATTTCTTACATTGCTTTACTCGATGTCCGCTTGCTCCGCAATAGTTGCACTTGAACTTCTTTTTATAAACTTGCTTCCTGTTACTTACTATCAGTACCTCCGTGCTGGATTCACCTTCAGCTTCAGATTTATTTTTATCTTTCAAAGCTCTCTCGTGATCACACAACTGGGTGGTCAGGTTCTCGATTGTACGATCTTTCAATGTAATCAGTAGCCAACTTGATTTAAAACTGAAATACTCTTCTGGCAGGGAATCCAACATCTTGCATATCAAAAGAATTTCTGGTAGTTGATTGCAAACTGTTGACAAAGCTTGATTCAGATCATGCCAAATATTCTTTATCGCAGACATAGCGTTTTACTTTAATAGTATGAACATTATCTTTCCTTACGAAAATACATTTTCACAGTGGTACAGTCTCGAGCACCAATACGTATACACTTTCCTAAATTTAAAAGCAATTTCCGCGAGAAATAACGATTGTAACTTGGAAATAGGATCTTTTTCATAAAAATTAAGAGTTCCAGAATACTATGTTCGTAACAACATGAAATTTTAATCAGAACAGTAGGAGAAAAACACTTAGAAGTTGTTATGTGTTTACTGACTAGGATATTGGTGTTTCGTGACTGTATTATAGTCTTGGAATGAACATGATCAACAAAAGACTCTTGCAAATTTAAGTTACTATGATGAAGCTGCTGATATAAACCGAGATTAGCCCCCGTATTCCTAACCTACGAATCGATTCGACTGCGACTCGGAAAATCGTGAAATTCCAAATTTTCTTACGTTTTTTGCAATGAGGGATTTTCTTTTTAGCTCTTCCCTAGTCGCTGGATAGATGGCGCTAGAAGTAAGTATGATAATGCAAGGAACGGAACCTAAAAAAACTGATTTTAACAAAGCGCGAGAAATGTAGGTTATATTCGGAAGGTTAAGCAAATGAAAGTGTCAGTCAACGAGAGTATGTGACGTGACACAATGTTTTTTTTTCAAGCGTTTTGGCTTTGGCACCAACTATCATAGTAAGTTCAACGCCATCTATAGAGTTCTTGGAAACTAAGTTTTTTTTAAAACCTCAAAAGGAAAACCTCTCATTTGCAGGCCAGTGCTAGGTTATAAATATGTTGATGAAAATATGTTTCGCGTCTGTAACACGTATGTAGTTACAGAATTATAATCATTAAAATCATCAATTCAACCTAAGTTCATGTAACCTGATTGAATGACTTTTTCATGAAATAGTAATTCAATCAGGTCTGTCATTTCAATCATTCAACCGTCAGGTTGACATGCAAATTGCAAAAAACGTAAGTGAATTTGAATTTCGTGGACTACCGTGGAACTTCCACCTTAAGCCAAGCATTTGTGACTACAGGGACAGGTTGATCGAAGGAGACAGTGTGTAGTGGTTGTATAGCACCAGAAAATGTAGGTACAGACACAAGCACATCAAGCTACCCAAAACTATTAAATTTTCCCATTCAACCTTGAACATAATGCTTTAGAGATAAAGTTGAAAATCTATTAAAGAAGGGTTCCTTCTATCTGGCAGAATCTTGATGCTCCGAAATTTATTTGGCATAACACACTTGGCATAATCTTCTTTATACGAATATTTCTAAGGCATAAAAAATATTTAATATAGTTATTGTTTGGCCGAATGTTTGTATTTCCGAATTTACAATGGCATACTTTTAAGATGGCAGAATTTTATTTGGCATAATTACCTTTGGCAATGTTCAAATTTCGCACAATTTCACTTGGCATATTACGAAGATGGCAGAATTTCATTTGGAATAATTTTATTTGGCATTATTGCCATTTCTATAAAATAGCATTTTTAACCAAACATTTAAATATTGTCTCAAAAAGTCAATATGATGGGCTACAAAAGTTAGTGACAGAAACGAATCGCCCCAAAACCGACTTTACGTAGTCTTGTCTGCCCTACCCCTAGAGTGTAATTTAAAATTGCGCAGGCGCGGAGGGGCGAGGCGGCCCGCGAGTTGAGGAGCAGGTTGTTGTAACACTCGCCGCCGCTGCTGAGGCTGGCCGGCTTCGCCGGCCAGCAAGCCGAAGCTGCGGTGGTGAGCGTTAAACACATCTGCGACGATAAGCTCGCGTGGGACCGCAGGAGCCCCGCAGCGCCGGAGCCGTGACATAAACCATGCCTGCTACATGTTGCATGCTTGCTTGCATGCTGCATGCTTGCTTGCATGAATGGTGTATGCTTGCTGCATGAATGGTGTATGCTGGTTTGCATGTTTGCATATTGTATGCTGGTTTGCATACTGCATGCTTGTTTGCATACTGCATGCTTGTTTGCACACTGCATGCTTGCTGCATGCAAGATGTATGCTTGTTTGCATGTTTGCCTCCTGCTTACAGGAAAATAAAAACCACATGTTCACAATCAACTGTTTTAATGAATTTTCTGTGATGTGGATGTGATAGATGAGTCTTTCCATTGTTAAGCATAAGAAATGTATGCCAAAAGATGATTCTAACTGTAAACTTTCTGAGATATGATAGTTCTGCTTTTAGTGACTATCGATATAAAATGTATGCCAAAAGATGATTCTGGCTGTGAACTTTCTGCGCTAAGATGGTTCTACTTTTAATTCTTATGCATATGAAATTTATGCCTAAAGATGTTTCCGACTTACAAAATTATGAGTTTTGAATGTATGATAAATGAGTGTCTGCCAAACGATTTTCTGCGAAATGAAGTTTATGCTACCCGCTGTTATGCAAAGTAATATTATGACATAAAAAGTTCTGCTATAAAGGGTGGACCCATTAAAGAAAGCCAGGTTGTAATTAGAGGTTGCAAATATTCGATAATTTTGATTTTCGAATATTCTAATATTTATTGAATGATATTCGAATATTTTCAAAAAATAAAAAGGCGCTTAAAATATCAGCTGTTATTGCTGTCGGATAAGGCTGCTCAACCCCAGGTCCGTGGGCCATAATATGGCCCGCCAACGCATTTGAATTGGCCCGCTAACAGTGGGCAACTGACGACAGTCTTTTGAAAACAGATTTCAACCAGATCGAAAAAAACTATTGTTGCTCCATAAGAACCCACTCAGTAAGCCAACATCTAGCTAGAAATTACAAAAATCACATATTTTTTTTCCTGAAAGTTAATTTAAGCCACAGTCTTTAGAAATTAGTTCAGAAAAGGTTCTAAAAGCAAGTTTTATTAACTAGATGGCCCGCCGGTTGACACGGGAACGAAATGTTGGCCCACCTTCAAAATAAGTTGAGCAGCCTTGCGTTTAGGAACTATATTTTTATGTCAACCTAGCACTAGCTACATATTAATCAAAATTTAAAACAATTATAAAATACTTATACAAATTTAGACGTCCTCTATTAAATAACAAAATACTGATATCTACACTAATATTATAAAGAGGAAAGATTTGTATTTTTGTGTGTGTGTATGTTCTAACTCAAAGACTACTGCACCGATTTCAAAAATTCTTTCACCATTAGAAAGCTACGTTCACCCTGAGTAACATAAGCTATATTTTACTCCCCGTACTCACACGGGAACGGGAACTACGCGGGTAAAACCGCGTGACGTCCGCTAGTTAAAATAATCAAAAAATTGTCAATGAAAACTCAATTTTTTTTATGCATTGCATTGATGCTTTCTTTCATTGCAAATAATGTAACATAACAACACGAATAGAATCATCATTTATCTTAAACAATATAAACTCAGTGTTTACTAAAATAAAATAAAAATATCAAATGCTAAACATAGTAGGAAACTTATGTTTTTATTAATCTCACGATTATACATGACCATGTTAATCAAAACAATAATAAAATTCTCAAACAATTTAAAAAGTCCTATACTCGTTAATAATAAAAACAAAAAGCATCACAAATGTAAAGGTGTCGTAATGACATTGCAGTATCATTTTCACATGCAATATTACACTAGTAAATCAGGTTCATCAATAATATTTCAGAATTAGATCAGATTTACCTATTAATAGGTATCGAAAATCACCACAGCGCATAATAATTACTATTATTTACGTATTCTATGAAAGTGAGACCTGGGGAAACTTAAGGCGTCTAAGGAATCATTCATTTTTGGTAGTATAATGAATATTCGAATACATAATAATTATTTACTATTCGAATATAAATTTGGAATGAATATTCGAATAACGCGAATATTCGATTGCAACCTCTCGTTGTAATAGTTTGATGTGCGCGTCTGTACGTGCTCCCGTAGGGCCCAAGTCTGCTATAAATTCGACATTCCAACACGATCCCATTCTCATCCCATTGTCATTTTGCTAAAAGTTCATTGGTCGGTCAATGGTCTTGTGTTATAATGACATTGTCGTATTGCCATTATTATAAAACCCGCCAGATTTCATTTATATATATTTTTAATAAAGAAAGAAAGAGAAATAAAGAAAGAAAAATGATTTATTAGTGTTACAAGCAATCTGAAGCAGTAAGAAGTTCGTAAATAGCACCAGTCATTCATTTGTCATTATGTACGAGATTTCCATTTTATGCCATTTCTTTCAATGGAGTGTCAGTGGTTGACCACTGGAAAGTTATAATGACGCCATCATATTAGTAGATTACCAAACTTGTCAAAATCTTATTGCCATTTCTTTTTGATGTTGACTGTACACCTAGCTACAAAGGAGTTTTCTTTAAAAAAATGCCTTTTGTATGTATATGAAGGTATACGGTATATAACTTTACAGCAATATATTTAATATAATTTCACTAAACTAGTGATGTCTAGAGTGACCTAATTAAATTATGTTCTTAGGTAAAGGAAGAATCCATACGTGCACAATCATACGTACATATAAGGCCTTAGAGCCTTCGATAAGGTCGCGCGAAATTGTCATTGCCACAATGTTTGGACGGTTGACCTTTAATATGTAACTAACTTATGTAATACATTAGCATTTCCGCATCCGTTACGAATGATTTGATGGTGTTTGGCAATTATTAAGTAGGTTATCAAAACTAGGTAGGTAATGTAGTTATGGGTCTAGGAAAAATATCTTTGGTCATGTAGATTGTAGAGGGATTCTTTTATGTATTAGACAGTTTTTTGCAATTATTCGCATGTCCTCTAAAAACCGCCATAACACCAAAATATTATATTTTTAAATCAACTCAACTCCAATCAACTTCACTCAATTTCAATTACTTATCCTTGCCCTTAATTAAAAGAAAACCCAATATTATTATTATTACTCCAATACTCCGAAGTCTGAACACAAGCGAAAAAATCTTTTTTTAGTTTTACGAAAAGCATCGGTGAAAACTAAAAAAAACAAAACAAAAAACTTTAAAATTGCATAGGTATTTTAGAAAATTTTTCTTAGGACGTTCGATGTATTCGTCACCGTTTACTATTACATTTTTGGCATCGTGAATCATTACAAAAATATCATCTTTAGATAACGAACGCCGATATAGAGATAAACTAATCACAACATGTGTACACAATAGATACATAAGTAATACATAAAATCACAGACCGATTAAATGAAAATCTAAGAATACCGTAAAACAGGGCTATTTGGGTTTTGGGGGCTATTTGGGATGACCTAGAATTTCGAACAAAAATATCTAAACTGTCGGTTGGTGTATGGTAGAAGTTATTTTACAATGTCTAGAAACACTTTGATTGGTTAGTACTGAAAAAATCCTGATAGAAATACTGAATAAGATTTTGGTTTATAGGGGACCAAATAGCCCCCTAAAACCCAAATAGCCCCGTTTTACTGTAATGAAATGTCTAGGCTTTACGTAGGAGCGTTTATGCAGAACGTGACGTGGGCACGTCGCGAATAATATCTGTCAAATATTTCGCTGTTTCAATTAATTTGGCTATATAACTGTATGGATATAAGAAATATGGCTAAATAAAGAACTAAAATATTGATTACGAAATGCAATAATATCGTAACACCGAATAATCAGCTGTTTCAGATGTAAAAAAAGTATTTGGATTTATTTCCAATGTTGTATTGGAAATAAATCCAAATACTTTTTTTAATCAAATTTAGAGTTCACTATAGTTAGCCATATTTCTTACTAGCTGACGTCCCGCGGTTTCACCCGCGTAGTTCCCGTTCCCGTGGGAGTACGGGAATAAAATATAGCCTATGGCACTCACGAATAATGTAGCTTTCTACCAGTGAAACAATTTTTAAAATTGGTTCATTAAGTCCGGAGATTACCCCCTACATACAGACTTACAAACTTACAAACAAATGTTACCTCTTTATAATATTTGTAAAGATATCCATACAGAAATAGCGAAATAGTGCGAAATTAATAAAAACAGGTAAATATTTGACAGACATTTGCAAGGTTGCCAACCTTCCGTATGACACTATCAAGCTATACATTTCCTTTATAGATTGACCTCGTGTGGTAAGGAAAGAGTAATTAATTAGGTTACCGGTAATAAGTGACCGTAATTTTAACACTAGATTGTAAACTCAACGACCAATCAAGTTTTGAATAACCAGTATAAACTAATCTCTCATTATGCTAAACTAAAAGTCTATACAGAGCGAGGTAAAGTTATACTCTGTATAGTCGTTTGATATATTCGATATGTCGCCCTGTGTAACTTCTCATAAGTATAATAAATAGTATGGGGAGATATGGGACGAACTCTGAAACAAAAAACATACCTACCTAGTTTGCCTACTTATATTTATTACCAATTAGGTACTTACATTGAAGTCTGTTGTGTTTTTTTTTTTTTTTTTAGTAGAGTTGCCGTACAAGACTCCGTCGGCTTTTTAATGGAACCAGCCCGCGTAACATGACCACCGTAGAAACGAAAGAGAATCGACAAATCCTTTGTTTATCTGTCATTTTGTCGATTCAATGACAAATAAACAAAAGGTTTGTCGATTCTCTTTCGTTTCTACGGTGGTCATGCTACGCGGGCAGTACTGTCATGGAGGTTAATAATGTCGTCGATTTGTCGTGAGCCAAAACAATTTGTCTCTGTAACAATAATTTCGTTTTTTATTTGGATTCAGTTCACGATACACACGATAGCTAGTGCGTGCGTGAGCGCAGTTGCGCAGTAGTTGCTGCGGTCCAATATAAAGTGAGCGAACAGAAAAAACATGAGCACAGACGCATAAAGAGAAAAAAATGGCAATTACATAAAGCAAAAGTTATGGCTTTACATCATCAACGTTCTGCAAATATTCTAAAAGTGTAAGTGTCAATTTATGCACAGTTACATAAAGGATAATTTTGCATACTTCATTATTTGCATTAGTATAGTTGTATGGGTTTATTTCGCTAGGCTCGAGCTTATGTGGGCAGAAGACGGGTTTCGTGCTATGAAAACACACTGGATGCGATACACTATTTTACTTCGTGGCAATCTTTCAAATAATTATTATAACTTGGTAGTATTTCTTATATCTACGTTACTTCACCGCGGTTTTTAGAGAATTAAAAAATAATATTTTTTAAGAATTGCAACCTTCGTATGCCTCTCAAAGACTACAATATATATATGGAGAATGCCTCTCTCATCTGACACATGACGCGGTACGTCACTTTTTTTATTGGCGCGTTATCGACACCGCAAGAAAAAATCTTTCTCGTCAAATTATTCATTTATAACTAAGTTTACATTACATTTTACCAAAATAACAAAATGTCGAGTGACAGGAAGTGTACTAAGTGCATCTTTAGTGAAATTCGTAAACCCGAAACAGAAATCCAAGCATTTACAAATAACGCTCGCTACCGACCAGGACGTAAATTGGAAGGACATTATTTATCAGAAGACATCAGAGACGAAGCAGGAAAAGTGTATTCCTGACAACAACTTGGATGCCCGACTTTAAATGACCCCCGGATACGCGATATCCACAGTGCTCATTGAAGCACTAAGGGGGTTGTAAGCTCGTTAAAGCTTTTTTCCTCCAGTGGGTACGCGATACCTCAGTGACACTACTACTGGTTACTAGCTGGATGGTGAACTATCAGTGGAGATACGAGATATCCTTTAGCTGAGTCTTTGAACGATGCTAACACTGAAAATCTAATGGCATAGCATTCAACGGCAGGTAAGTGCCATTTTCAAGACCAGTAACACCTCATGTTACTAGCTGCATGGTAAATTATCAGTTTTGACACGCGGTGTCCAGCTAAATTTATCGAACAATGCTAGCAAAGGGCAGGTACTTTCATTACCTTGATCAGGTAATTACAAAATTGTGCTATATATCCATGACCATGCAGGTCGTAAGACGACCCTGCTTAACTTAGCACATCCCGTGTGTGTTATAACCTTGCAAATGCATTATACTCTCGCAGTGAATGTGGAACCATTCCTTGCCTGGATTCCCATCAAGGAGTAAAGTTGCTGGCTGGCTGACATACATTTGTCAGGACCACACATTCTTAAGTACGAGATACTAACAGCATGTTAAGCCCATATAATGTGTTTTTAATAATAATAACTTATTTGTTTCGAGCAACAAGACTCAGCGTTAGTAACAATATACTTAAAAACTATGTTAGTAATACATTTACAAACAAAATAAAACAGAAAACAGATTGTGACATCATTGCTGCAAAGTGACTGGCGCAGATTTAGCTTGAACATCAAGTATAAATTAATGTTACACATACGTTTAACTAATGAAAACACCAGCCCAAAAAGTGTATTTATTCTATTTTGGTGGAAGTTATGTCAGACTATACAGGATATTTATAATATCTACATGCCTAAATACGAGATATTTACAGCATGTTATAATCCACACAATGTGTGTAAGCTTTGACGTCAAGTATGATATTATCAAAGAACCCTGTGGCTATGCCATAAACTTGTCATTTTGATCTTTCAGCGATGAAGTAATATTTACATTTAAACATAACACTTTTCATTCAAATAATAGAACAAGATTCTTTGTTCACTTAATACTATGAGAGAACAGCTGATGGAAAATGTTCCAGACACTTATGACAGACTTCTGTTTCACTACTATACATATGGTGAACCAGTGAACCAAGGTATTGAGATGTTCTAAACCAAATTAGAATGTTACTGTTATCATAAGCAAAGCAACCGATGAATGGCTTGAATGACACTGCATAACACAACCTACCAATGTTCAATGTCAACCTCGAGATTAAATTAATATTATTTATATTTCCTTTAATGAAATGAAACACCAAACCTATAAGGACAATAGTTATATTCTTAGCTTATTATGTATATTTCCAAATAACTAATACATGTAGCCAAAGAGATTTTACCACCAACAACAAGAAGATCAATTAATCTGTTTGTGCCTAGCACAATAAAATTCAACACCCAAAAAAGTATCCCGTTAACAAAAATCTTTCAAGACTGAACACAATAATAGATACTGGAGTGCTAAGTCAGTACCCCCAAAAGAGAACACATCAAGGATGGTACCGGAATGATTTAACCATATTATATACCAGTTATAAAGTAATGATCTGGGTACTTGGTTTAAGTACAATGGTTCAAGAAACCATTTGTTATCAAATCTATACACCATAATGTCATAATACTCAAAACTATTAGTATTGAGAGGGAAAGGGTTATAGACTTACAAAGTTTGGAGGTCATAACAGCCTGTCAATGTACAAATGACATTAACAACTAAACCTGTTTTAGTTTTAACCCGTATGCTCCCGGCCGTGCCTCGTGAGGCACAGTGCATTGTTATTTTAATTGTGTCTGTAATTGCGGGTATTGAAGTGTTAAATCAAATTGCAAAGTGGAACTAAATCCCACCCCAGCTTCGAACAAAGATAATATTCTTATCATCATTATGTATAAGCCCAATCTAAAATAACATCTCCAATAGTAACCTATTGCTTTATCTAGCAATCCATAGATACAATATTAAATTATGGGTATATTAATCATGCAATTTTTTTAAGTACCCCTTAAGTCCAAGAGTATTTTTGGAAGGGTTCTCATGACCAGATAGTTTTTCCTGCATTGCATTGCATTTTAAAATCACTTAAACCTTACCCATAATAATTAAGCACCTTTCTTAATCATATTGTTGCTGACTCATACCTTAAAACTAAAATGAAATATAATTATTACTTTGACTGCCTTATGAAGACAGTAGTAAAACATAACTTCATTGCTCCCTGGTTCCGGGCGTTGACCCATATAATCAGCTGTAGCCTACTAGAAAATGAACCATGCTGAAAACAAATTAATCCCTATCAAATAACAACAGATAATTTGGCATGTCATCTACCTACATTGAATCATAACATAAAATTAAAATCACAATTAAAATACCCGAAAAGATAGATGGGCAGACATTATTGTGAGATTTATACAAACTCATAAAAATAAATTTTAACTAAGAAATCTCATTTATTCTCAGTTTTCATTACCAATTGGAGTATTGGCTTTAATAGCTTCATAGCTTTCTATTGAAAATAACCATAAAGTGAAACAAACGGGGGGGGGGGGGGTGCATGCGAGTGCAGAGATCAATGGGTTGTGACTAGAAGATAAAATGCCATACATTTCGTGTAGAGCTAATAAAATCCAACTAAAATTCATAACAATTGACAGTACATTACGGCAATGTAGCCAATTACCTACACAATGTTGACTGAATATGGTCAACACATATCCACTAATTGCACAACATTTAGTCAATTCTTTAGAACTACTAGATGATTAAACAGGAGTGTTCGAGACCCTTGAAAGACATTGTCATGAAAACACTGCTGATTCTTGTAGAAGTTCCTAATATTTGAAATAGTTTGGGAAATTATACTAATATAGCAAATATTCATCGTGGAGACCAGACCTCTAAGTATTATATTTTTTCTACTATGAAACCGCAAAAACTTATTGCTCCTTTACAAGGTGCCTGGGAAAACATAATAATAACAATGTTTTTATTTATATTGTTTCTATCATTATAGGAATAATAGGTTAAAAAATGAATTATAAACGAAATCATAATGTACAAAATGTACCAGACTAAAAGTATTAAGCAGAAATCAGTTTCTAAGACTTAAATACAAACAGTTTTGAGAAAATAGCTCAACTGTCCTTTTCGAGCCAATTGACTAAATCTCAAATTCTGTTTTACCAGTAAGGAGTGAATCCCTTAACATTCATAATATTTAGTCATAAGACTACCAGACCCTTAGCAAAATTTTGAGCTTTATTTATACTATGTACTACTAGGTACTAATTAATAATAAAAACAGTTTAATCCACACTGTAATAAAGAGGTTTCTCTTTCTTTTCTTATTAATTGTATGTAACTATATTAATTGGTGATGATAGAGTGAATACTTTAATATCCATAATATTTGATCAAGGATCTACCTAGACCCTTAAAAAATGACTGAGCTTTGGTTCTCTATTGTATTACCTAACTTTTTTATCCATAATTTAAAGTGCCATAACTTTTTTTGTCCTAATCATCATTTGTCCGAATGATAACTTACCCGAACTTAATATCACATAATATCACATGCCATAAAATTGAAATCCCTAAATACAATATGCCCTAAACCCGTTTGTCATAAATATTGCAATCAATAATATACAAAAGACTTAAAACCGTTTTCAATAATAGTTATAAATCCTAAATTTAAAAAAAAAAATCATTGTATTGATCTTAATAATATTTTTAAAACAAACCGGTATGTTCCCAGACGTTCCCAAAAGGGAACAGAACATTGTTATTTTAATTGTGTCTGTAATTACGGTAACTACAGGCTAAGTGTTACTTGGCTTTTGCTATAACACCTTTTTAAATAATATTGCTCCTAGGAAATTTGTAAGAATTAAAAAGTAGAACCATCATAATGTTGCAGAAAGTTCACAGTTAGAATCTTCTTTTGGCATACATTTCATATCGGTAGTCACTAAAACACAGAAAATCAATCAATCAAACAAACATACACCAAACAAACATAGGTACATCATGCATTCAGCAAGCATGCAGCAAGCATTCAGCAAGCATGCAGCAAGCATGCAACAAGCTTGCAGCAACCATGCAGCATGCAAGCACACATACAGTATGCAAGCAAGCATGCAGCATGCAAGCAAGCAAGCAACATGCAGCAGGCATGGTTTCTGTCACGGCTCCGGCGCTGCGGGGCTCCGGCGGTCCCACGCGAGCTTATCGTCGCAGATGTGTTTAACGCTCACCACCGCAGCTTCGGCTTGCTGGCCGGCTTCGCCGGCCAGCCTCAGCAGCGGCGGCGAGTGTTACAACCCCCTGCTCCTCAACTCGCGGGCCGCCTCGCCCCTCCGCGCCTACGCGATTTTAAATTACTCTCTCGGGGTAGGGCAGACAAGACTGCGTGGGGTCGGATTTACAGCGATTCGTTTCTGTCACTAAAACCTAATTTTTAGCAAATGTTTTAGGACCAAAAATTTCATTATACTTATAACATTCGGAATAATACACATTATATAATAAAATACTTAGGACATTTGACTTTATGGCATGTAAAATTAGAAGATTCAATTATTATAGTATCCGATATTAGGACAAAACAGTTTTAGAAATAAAGATAATTATGTAAAACAAAATTTCGGGATTTTGAACATTATGGTTACTGAAGTTTATAGCAAACGTTTTATGGATAATGATTTTCGGACAAAAATTTTTAGGAGAATTAAGGGAGTACCCTGAGCTTTATTGATAAGAAGTACTTACTACTAGGTACTGATTAATAAAATCAGTTTAATTCTCACGACAATAAAGTGAAGAGATTTCTGTATTCTGATTAATTGGCTGTAATATTAATTGGAAACAGTTTTTTGAATGGACTTGGGCTCTTCTACTATTGAACAATAGTTAGACATTGTATGTGATCATAAAATCATTACATTAAATTTTTTATAGTTATACAATCACCTTTTGAGACAATATATCTATGGAACTCTATACTTGCCTTGTTTGCACTCTTCTGTTGCAAGTATTGTAACAAAAGGCCCTAAGTGAATAAACATTGCCTTGGTTGCACTATTCTGTTGCAAGTATTTTAACAAAAGGCCCTAAGTGAATAAAAATAATGCCAGTGGCATTCCTTGATAGTACTTCCAGACAATTCAACACTAAATAATGGAGTTGATGAGCCTTTTTTATTTGCAGACACATCTATAAAATACTAACACTACAACTGGATTTCAAATTATAAAATTACTTACTGAGAGATCTGAGGCTATCATTGCCTCAATCATAGAATCTATCAAAAGTATCATTAATTTCGTCATAGTTTGATAATATGAGCAAAATTTAGAAAACAAAGACATTGATTGTTCGCCTAGCTCTAACTTTAACCCATTGGAGCAATAAAACAGTTATTAAAATATATCAAACCCTAATATTCGTAAGTTTGTCAGATTTCAAGTGAAAGGGGCATCTAAACTCCAGAATTAAACTCTCACTATACAACCAAAACAACAGCTCAAATTAGAGCTGGCATCAACGAAGTCAGACATAATGTGGATTACATGGTTATCAAGGTTATTTTACAAAATGTAATATATTTATTGTAAAGTATCCTTGAAGCTTTAATATGGAAGCTTTAATATTCTTACAGAAGAAGGTCCAATGTAATTATCACAGATCAACACTCAGAATTACTTGCATTTTAATCAGTTAATAAATTAATTATTGCAGCCAACTCTGAACATCTACCAAGTTATAATAATTATTTGAAAGATTGCCACGAAGTAAAATTGGGAATCAAACGAGCTTACCTGTTAAGCGAAGTCTTGATTCAAATTTTATGAGTGGCAATCCACCCGCCGCTATAATATAGTTAACACTAACAGCCCCAAAGCTGCAATAATTAGTCTACCTAATTCAATTTTAACCTTTCAGGAAAATATAGTGAATATAGGTATTTGGAACTACTCTGTACATAAAACAGAGATTGTTCCAATGATAAGATCTCTAAAATAAGTGACGTACCGCGTCATGTGTCAGATGAGAGAGGCATACGAAGGTTGCAATTCTTAAAAAATATTATTTTTTAATTCTCTAAAAACCGCGGTGAAGTAACGTAGATATAAGAAATACTACCAAGTTATAATAATTATTTTTCAGATTGCCACTCATAAAATTTGAATCAAGACTTCGCCTAACAGGTAAGCTCGTTTGATTCCCAATTTTATTTCACATTGCACGGTTCGGCATGGTAGTTTCCATGGAGAAGAACCGGCAAGAAACTCCATGGTTACTCTTTTGAAACAGATACACTGAGTGTAACAAATTACTTGACATTACGCTTTGACAAATTAACAATTTTGTTACATTACACACTTGCACAGCAATAACAAATTGGCAACAGACTATCTTAATAATTGTCAATTGTCTTCGACGTTCAGCACCAGAATGCCCTACTTGCCCGCTCGGGATCCTGACTAAGATTCCTGCCGTTGGAGGGAAAATCCAGCGCCCTGATTGGCTCACGACTTTACGCCACGTCAGTCTTGTGATCCAATCAGAGAACCGCTTCATTCTCGCGCCAAACATTTTACAAATCAAATGATAGAAATATTGCCATTCTTACGGAATACATAACCAGTTACCAGTTTACATAATAAAATATAAAGCATTTAATATTTTACATTTTAAACGAAATTCTTTCTGAAAACATAGGAATTGACTAGTAAAATCCGGAAACCTAACATTAGTAAAGCGGCAAGTTTAAGTGGTGCCGATTATGTTGTGCACAAACTAAACTTAATTTAGGCCATTGCTATTTTTTTCTCTCTAATAAAACGAGAAAGAGACGGACGTAATTTAGAGCTGTCAAATTTAGTTGATTGGAACTAATATTTCTATACAAATGAAGGGTACACGTAAAAACATTTGTCGACTAAAAACACGGTGAAACGCAAGGCATAAACGAGTTTGATATCTCTAACTTAGTTCATAGCTATAGCCGTCCATTTCTCGCACTGCCTTTTAGTAAAAGATAAGTAGCAATAGCCTAATTAAGTTTAGTTTGTGCACAACATAATCGACACCAGCGTGTGTGACAAAAGTTCCAAGTTGTCGGTCCAAAAGATTCAGATTGTCGTTGTGAAGAGCCATGTAGAGGACATCAAGTATTCAAGAGGCTTACTACTTATGCGCTATACCTATTTACCTATTGCAAATCTAAATCAGATATTAGAAGAATTCATCACAATTCAGTAGAATAGTCCAGAAGCTTCTTTTAATTACTGGTACCTACTTGATTTGTTTAAATTGTTTAAAAAAATATTAAAATGATATTAAATTTTATTTTAAATGAAAATTGATTTACTTATAATAAAAAAAAATAACAATATAAATCATAGTTAAAAGTGTATCCCGTAAAATAATTATTATCTAGGTTCACGATTAGCGATTACCTACCTACAAAAGATAGACTTCCAAATCTCGTACTTACACTTGCGCGCAAAAAAATCGACCCACTCCGTGCGCTTCCATTTGAAACACGATAATTAAAAAAAATCTGATAATAAAAAATAACTTTTAATACCGTGTGGTAGATGAAAAGGTAAGATATCAATAGATTTATTGGATATTGTAACTTAAAATTGTTTTCTAACTTAACAGGCCTAAAACAAAAAACGGTTTCAAAAGCACAAATAAAGATTTAAAGGATTACATGCAAAAAAAACAATTAGACTTGTTTCAATAGCTCGTATTGCGCCACCTCTTGCCGTAATTGTATCTTCAATACGGTTTTTCATCGTCCTTATCAATTTTACGACGAATTCCTGAGGGATACCGTCTCACTCTTCTTGGATAGCCTCTTTGAGTTCCTGCAGTATGAGTCCTAGCCCTGACCCTTCTTTTAAGCTCATCTCATATTGTGTTTTATGGGATTAAGGTCAGGGCTCCTTGCTGGCCACTCCATAACAGGAATTTAGACGTAGTGTAGATACTGGCAACTTGATGCGGCAACATGAGGTCGGGCATTATCCTGTTCCTGTGTGAATTCTTCGCCTATTAAACCAGCGCATGTCATAACATGTTGTTCCAGCACCCCCTGAATGTAGCAGTCAGTGGGCAGTCAAAGTGCCAAGACGAGGCCCGGTTACGAACTCAAGTTTGGTTTTTCCATCCAAAGAGATACCGCCCCAAACAGTCCATGAACCTCATCAAAATGCTACTCTTTCCTCAATGCAAGCTTGCGCAAATCGTACTCCTTCGCTACGGGACACTTTTTGCACACCTTCACATAGTCATGTGTGACATAGTATAAAATAATTAAATTATTAATTAAAAAAATTCAAACATCGTCTTTCAACAGAAAATGAAGGGGTGGGCCGATTATTTGCACGCAAGTGTATTTAAAAAAACGTAAATAGTAAATTGTTAGTTAAGATTTTGGGTAAAGTTGGATCTCTGATTGTCTCTTTTGTGCTTGTGGAAATCCTCATGACTATCCTCCGCCCAGCCAGGGACACACATGTGTTGAATTAACCTACATACATTCTCTTGTTACATTCCAATTTTATAAATTCGATTATAATTATTAGTTTGATTTAAATATTTTTCACGTCCACGTCCAGACATCTTCTGTTTTCAAATGAAGATAAATGATTAATCAACACTTTCTATTTCACTTGTGCGAGATCGTTACTTTCTCAACAAACTGTTTGTGTTAGCGAGTTATTATCGTGTTTTTTTTGCGATTTTTGATCACAAAACGGATTATATTTTTTTGATTGCTGATTCAAATGTCTGGATGAAGTTACGTGATAATGGAATCAAAGAAAAACTTCTGCATGTGTCAAATTAACCAACCTACATTCTCTTGCTACATTCCAATTTTATGAATTCGATTATAATTAAATTATTAGTTTGATTTAAATATTTTTCACGTCCACGTCCAGACATCTTCTGTTTTCAAATGAAGATAAATGATTAATCAACACTTTCTATTTCAGTTGAGCGAGATTGTTAATTTCTCAACAAACTGATTGTGTTAGCGAGTTATTATCGTGTTTTTTGCGATTTTTGATCACAAAACGGATTATATTTTTTTGATTGCTGATTCAAATGTCTGGAAAAGAAATGAAGTTACCGACATAGCTTGCAGAGAATTTGAAGAGACAGTGGGCCGGCCGGCCATGTCTGTCGAATGACCGATGGTCGATGGAGGAACCGTGTATCGACAAGCGTATCCCGGCAGTCGGATAGAGATAAAGAACAAAATCGCTAACTTTTGATTGCTAATTATTAACAAACTAGCTTCTGCCCGCGACTTCGTACGCGGATCCTGTTGCTTATGCCAGCGACAACGGGGTCGTCAAAATCGAAGATCTGAAACGTCTGATATCAAATTTTAAGAGCCCGGGGACGGGAATACAAAGGGATGCGCGAGACGATTCGAGACGTTCCAGATCTTTCATTTTTGTAAGTCAACAGGAAATGCCCATCAGACTAAACATTTTTATAAGCCAACAGGAAATGCCCATCAGACCAAACAACACTTGCTAAGACGTCATTCCTATGTGTTATGGTGTAGCTGGGCTCTTGGAGTTCCACAACAGGTGTTCAAGACCTTCGAGGTGTTCCAGATCTTCAAATTTATTCTCACAGCAGAAAATGCTCATCACGTAGAACAATTTTTGCTATGGTACCATTTTTCTATCTCTTATAGTTCAGCCGGTCTGTTGCGGTTCTGCATCAGGTGTTTGTTTCCAAGATAAAAGTTAACAGGAAATGCCCATCAGACCAAACAACACTTGCTAAGACGTCATTCCTATGTGTTATGGTGTAGCTGGGCTCTTGGAGTTCCACAACAGGTGTTCCAGATCTTAGATTTTTATAAGTCAACAGAGAGTGCTCATCAGATTGAACAACTTTTGCTAAAACTTCATTCCTATATATATGTTATAGTGTAGCTGGGCTCTTGAAGTTCCACATCAGGTGTTCCAGATCTTCAACAGAAAATGCTCATCACGTGGAACAATTTTTGCTATGGTACCATTTTTGTATCTCTTATAGTTCAGCTGGTCTGTTGCGGTTCTGCATCAGGTGTTTGTTTCCAAGATAAAAGTCAACAGGAAATGCCCATCAGACCAAACAACACTTGCTAAGACGTCATTCCTATGTGTTATGGCTGAGCTGGGCTCTTGGAATTCCACATCAGGTGTTCCAGATCTTCGATTTTTATTAGTCAACACGAAATGCCCATCAGACCGAACAACTTTTGCTAAGACGTCATTCCTATATGTGTTATGGTGTAGCTGGGCTCTCGGAGTTCCACAACAGGTGTTCCAGATCTTCAAATTTATTCTCTCAGCAGAAAATGCCCATCACGTGGAACAATTTTTGCTATGGTACCATTTTTGTATCTCTTATAGTTCAGCTGGTCTGTTGTGGTTCTGCATCAGGTGTTCAAGTTTCCAAGATAAATTATAGCCTATATCTTGCCCAGACTTAATACCTATACAACAACAAAAAAATCATTCAAATCCGTCCAGCAGTTCCGAAGATTAGCGTGTACAAACAAACAGACAAACAGACAGACTTTTTTTTTTGGATTCGTGCTCTATTACTGTTTCTAAACCCCCCTCAATTATTTATTTTTTAATATATTCAATGTACAGACACAGTTTTTCTACTGTTTTATTATATGTATAGATAGATATATTCAATGTACAGACACAGTTTTTCTACTGTTTTATTATATGTATAGATAAATTCGGTTGGAATAATGATGCTTGCGAGAAACGCATCTTGGCAACGCAACTGAATTTATTCGCTAGTAATTAGCAAGCAATCAAAAGTTAGCGAATTTGTCGTTATCACTGCCGGCTGGTGAAATTTTGGAGAGGCCTATGTCCAGCAGTGGACTGATAGGCTGAATTGATAGATTGATCTGTTTGTCTCTGATTCTGCTTTTGATATTGATTAAAATGAGACCTTGTAAGTACTATCCAAAAACAATTACCTACCACCTCGTTGGAATCTCTAAAAATTTAAACAAATAGGAACATGTTAATTTTTTTCTGCTTATTTATTGTCTATATTTTTGTCTATGGTGCACAACATTTTAATAGATAATTCTGTCTGTCTATTCACTTTATATCAATGTAAAATGCATGCTTTACTGGGAATTTGGGTAACTTTTACTTCTCTAATAATAATAATTCCGTATTTCCCTCTTCGTAACAATAAGGTTTATTCCACAGCAAACTTCGCTTCTCAATCTTGTCACTAATGCGGTTGGTGGTGGTCGCTGCTGGGTTCCATCGTGTGAAGGTGCTTGGGCGCCATCATCTGCCATCTAACCCTCGGGACGCGCCAGTGGTGGTAATTGCGCCACATTCGACCTTCTTCGACGCCATTGCGATCGTCTGCCTCGGTGCACCTAGCGTGGTTGCCAAAGCGGACACTGCGAGGTTGCCGTTCATAGGACGTAGGTCTATAGTCGCATGCTGTTTTTTTTAATCGCTGTTTTTCGCTTGCAATGTGTAGCATGCTTGCCGCTAGCTTTTGTTTTTATTTTTCTTCCTTACCCCTTTTTACCTGACTGCAAAAGTGAAGTTGTATTTTTTTCTTCTAGATATTATTTATTTGAGAGATTATTTTAGAAAATTGTTTTTTTTTTTTTTTTCTTTTTTCATTTTCCCTTTTGGGAAGGCAAAGGGATCTAGCCCATGCAGCCTGTTCATAAGTTTTTGTTTTTTTTTTTTAACTTTGACACACTTGCACCATTCCTTCAGCACAAGTGTTACCAGTCGAAAATATTCAGAGCATGAGTTAATATGCAGAATCATAAGATAGCCTTCACAGTGTTATGGAGCAACGGTCATAGTAAATTAGTGTACCTACATTGTTTTTTCCTTACCAAGTATTTAGAGAGCTTGTTTGAATCCTAATGAGAGAAGGGAGCTATATGACTCCTCCCGCTCTGGGCGCAGCGGGTAGGAGTGTCAGAATTTATGCTTGATTGTTACCTATTACTACTATGAGTTGCCTCTTCTATACCGACTTAAACTGAGTAGCGAATCCTGTTTTAAAGTGAATGCTCCAACCAGCCCACGAGATTCAAACTTTCTTACGTTTTTTGCAATTCGCAGGCCAGTGCTAGGTTGTATGTTGATTAGAATATTATTCGCGGCTGTAAGATGTATGTAGTTACAGAATTATAATCCAAGATAACCCTCCAAGTTCATAAAGGTGCAGGAATTACTTTGACCTTGAAAAAGTTAGTTTTTGATGATTTTGATGATTATAATTCTGTAACTACATACGTCTTACAAATCGCGAACAATATTTTAATCAACATACAACCCAGCACTGGCCTGCAAATTGCAAAAAAAGTAAGAAAATTTTAATTTCGCATACTCTGAACAAGGACTTTAGGTTGACTGAAAATTCTATTTCTGCATTTTGAACATGAAACTTCAATTCAGTCACAAAAAGGTACAAACTATAGTTTGTAACTAGCCTTACCTTACACTTGAAAATTTCATTGATTTCGACTGCAGTGTGTCGTGCCTAGCTTCATATTTCTACAGTAAACCTGCTATATAAGGCATTCACGGGTGCTTATATTTTCTTTGGAGTGGGAAAAGCTTCACTCCTTATTCGCATAGGTACCTACTTTGTAACGTTACACATGATTGAAAACATAATTTTCTCTTATGAGAGGTTTTTAATTGAAAGTTACCCCATACTAGGAATTACCCCTGTATCGTGGGTGCAACAAACATCTAAACTTACATAAACAGCCAGACACTAATCCAGGCTATGTGACCTTCTACGACAATTTCTAGAACTGAGATCACTAGAAAAGCGCCGAATGTCCCAGCAGTGGGATGTAGTGGGAACTTTGTTTATCATTGGAAACGTTTATGGTGTATTCTCGACAGGAGCTAAACGCGAGTTTTATAATGAAAAAAAGCATATGATTCACTGCAATAAACAAAACCAGAAAAATATATGATATTCTTCAGGATATGTGCTAGTACCTACGATAGTGTTTTTAAAACATAATAGATACAATAAATTTTATTCGATAGATAAAATCACGAACTTATCTTTAAAAACTTTTTTTTTGGCAAATAATTCTACAAGCATCATAGTGTTTTACTTTTTTTGTCCAATCAATAGATTTTTTGTAAATCGCAAAAAAACACTGTATTCGCACTATTCTATATTTAACAACCATTTCTTAGTGCAAGTCGATTAGAACTTTATTCTAACAGTATTTCAAGCGAAGTTTGAACCACCACAAATAGAGTTGCTAATCTTGCTTGGTGTACCGCCTTAACTGAGGGGCATTCGTGTGTCGCAAGTTGTTGTGTACAAATATCAGCTGAGTTAGCTACCGAAAACCTTGTATTAATCCTGTCGAAGTCGTCCAAACATCGAAACGCTTTAAAAACGAGGGCCTAATTGTGGCTAAAGTGTATGAGTTAACGGATATTGGATTACCGTTTCACCGTGTGAACTCATTACCTGCCTAGCCTTTTCTCAACTATATTGGAGTCGGCTTCTAGTCAAACCGTCGGCTGAATACCAGTATTTTATACGGAGCGACTGCCATTGAGTACCTGTAAGGACTGTCAAAGATCTACATTTGGCAGCCGGGACCAACGGCTTAACTTGTTTTCCAAGGCACGGAGGAAACTTGGTGTTTAATTGGTGGTCACTCATCCACGGACCAACAACGGAACCAACCCAGGGAAGCGTGGCATAACCTGAAGATCAATCCAAGCGGCTATTATTTATTATTTAGCCACAAGTCCCTTCTCGTGGAACCACCTTGTAAACTCAATCACCTTCATTATTTTCCCTGTGACTAAAATAATTTTAGAATGATGGCTGTCATATTCCTGTTAAAAAAAACCGTACCTACCTATTATTATTAAAAATGGTTCGTAAAGCTAAAGGAAAAATAAATAATAACCGTTAGTTTCCTGTATCCACGATATTTTTCCTTTACTTAGTGAGTGGTCTGGAATTTGGAAACTTACGTTTTGGTCTGTCAAAATAAAATTATAAAGATAAGCGTAATCTTGACAAAAGATCGCCGAGCAGCGTAAGCTACCTTATTGTGTACCTTATAGGTACCGTATATACTTTCATAAGCATTCAGTAAAAAGCTGTTATTTTGAAATTACAAACAGACACTTCTATTATATTAATATTTGTGTAGATTAAAATAAAGATCACTATGACATTGTCAGTAATGCAAAGCCAAGGGTAGAGAAACCGTGAAAGGACTGCAAATTACGTAATTGGTCAGGTCTTGATCATATTGAGGGTAAGTTCATCAAGAAGGTGGCCTTAGGCATGAATTCCTGCCACGCGCCGACACGGTCGGTCGCGTACGTCTCGAGAAAAACAGTAGCCAATACGCGCCGCTGACGTCAGTGTCGCAGTATGGTGCTATGTAGAACAAAACGTATACACGTACGCGCGACCAACGCATGCGACCGACGTCAACAACAACAACAACAGCCCATAACGTCCACTGCTGGACATAAGCCTCTCCCATGATGGAAGGAATTTGCCGTAATCTCCACGCTTGGCAGGCGGATTGGAGATCGCAGTGATGAAAGACTAACAGAAAACGCTGCTGCCCATTCTCTGGTCTACGGAGGCGCAAGGTGTTCTGCCTCAGACATTAGTCGCCTTATACGACACCCGTGAGTGTAATGGGTTGGTTCTATTCTACTCTGCCGGATACCACACGGCTATCTACTCTGCCGGATACCACACGGCTACCGACGTCAGCGCAAGAGGAATTCAAGCCTAACTCCCAGTAGTAGGATTATTATTTGGTAACAGGCCGGTGGAGAGATACTTAGTGGTAGGCATTACTAGGCCATAAAAAGATCTTAAATAACATTTAGTTCTCATCATAATCTCCCTGGGCCTTAAATACGTAGGCATTAGATGTACAATCGTCAACAACAGTACCTTTAAATACTTACGTAATTATTGTCGAACAAGCTATTTGGTATACATTTTACAATGTAAAGTTGGTAAAACTGTAAACCAAATAGCTTGTTCGACCGTATGTTCCGAGAGTCAATTTATTGTCACTTTTTATGGTATTGCAAGATCATGATGATATTTCGTGCAAACTTATTTAAAAAAACTTTTTGGTAACTGCGTTTCTTTTTTTTTTCGGATGAGAAATCATCAAATGACTCCTCCCGCTCTGGGCGGAGCAGGTGTCAGACTTTTACTGACTAAAACCCATCCATGTTCCTTCATCGCCCTTTCTGTTCCGGGGCCACGGTATCTCTTTCGAACAGTCCCGCAACCCTGGCAGGTTTGGTAACTGCCTTGAGAATGTATATTAGAATTAGTTATTTTTTCTTTCGACATTTACAGATAACCTAATTATATAAAAATATTTAATTAAATCTGAGGAGTTGATTGCAACACTTCCTCTTCTTAGCTAAAAGACGAGGATGTGGCGAAACGTGTTTTAGATATCAGCTTAATACAATATGAACACAAGTATTATGTTATGTTTTTTTTTATTGACATTGAAGTATGGAAGCAATGAAGTTTATCTCAATTATTGGCATACTTACTAAACCTCTGACAGATACACAGACAAACACATTCATCTGCATTTTAAAAACAGAAAAAAAAGCTTTCATATTAAAAATATGTCAGTTAATCATCATAGTGGCCCAAAAGCCAAGAAACGTAGGCCCAAAAACGCAGCACACCCATAAATAACCGATTAAACTTGTAATTAAATAACGTTACTCTTTTGTTCGCTATTATTCATAGCTGTCGGTACATTAATCTCGCTGTTCGTCCGCTATCTAAACGTACAGTTACGACCACCATTATGTTGTAAACACCTAGCTACTGTTATAAGTAATTTTCTCCTATTGTACTGATTGCAATTACATTCATGTAGTATACGAACATAGCAATTTGGAAATAGATCTTATCTCGAAGTTCTAATTGTTATTCCGCGACAATAAACGATTCTTAATTTAAGTAGCTATGTATTTTACTGTGAAATCCCAAACTAGGGTAAATTCTAAGATTTTGTAGTAAAACCTAAGATTTACCAACTCTTGGTAAAAGTCCCAACTATTCTGTGATCACACATTTTGTCATGTTGACTACCCAGTCCCTGAATTGTTCATTTCGTTTCGTACCATCAAACACTCGACAAATTTTAGGTCACAGTTATAATGTGACTAACCTAACGCATATGGTCGAGGTGTCCTAGCTTAGTTGCTGCGACCATTTCGACTTGCACATGGTTGGGTATGGTTCTAACCTACCTAACCTTGGTCCCTCGGTTTAGTATTACAGTATGTCATCAACAGTTACCAGATATTAAAAAAAGACGTATGCCACATTGGGCACCCGCTTTAATGGCACCTGAGGTATTCCATTTAGGGCACCTATCAATATTTTTCGCAGGTGCCATTAGTGGAATAGTTTATTAATTAAATTTTATTCCACAAACGGCACCTACAAATCAGTAACACTAGTATTGGGACGTTTACTTTTTATAAGACGTCAAAATTAAAAATGCGATTATAATAAGAATAAACTATTCCACTAATGGCACCTGCGAAAAATATTGAAAGGTGCCCTAAATGGAATACCTCAGGTGCCATTGCATCAGGTGCCGTTAAAGCGGGTGCCCAATGCCCAATCTAAAAAAATACCGATTGTATTATTCCCAAACATTTACCAACCGTCATTGGTAAAACCTAGCATGTCCCGATTTCAAATGGAAAAATTGTGTCTTCTTTATAAAATCCCAACTTATATATAAAACCAACCAACAGCTCCTCTAGGTAAATCTTAAGATTTACTATTAAAACCTAAGACAGACCAATATGCGCCTTTTACAGTAACGAATTATACATAGTGGTGCTTGAGACTGTACATTAATGTCGTACGTCTATTCTATACTAACATCTAACACCGTTAGTTCATGTCGATAGAAGCCATAGTAAATCGTTTGACGTAGTACTGGTTTCTCGACTGCGCTGTGCTGAATGTTTTTGTGTTTTTCTTTTGTCTCTGGTGACGCAGATAGGTCAGTTTTTGATGTAACGACTTGCTACGAGTTTTTTTCATTCATAGATTCTTTAGAACAGCGAAGTTTTTGCTATTGCGACCTTGCCAAATTTTAGAATGCAATGCTATTTACTAGAATCTAATACAGGTAGGTATTTAGGTAGTACACGAAAATAACAGTTTACCGTTACAATTTTTTTTTCTGATTAGCTTTCGCTTCAACATAAAGTTTAAAAGCATTTGTAAATATTTTGTATCAAAACTCGGAAACATTGCTGTTGTTTAACGTGTAATTTATTAAGTCATTGACTGTACTTGATAACCTTTTCTGATTAATGCATTTTTAAAAGATTGCTTTTGATTAAGAGCATTTTGTTACGCTAATTGTACAATTTACTTAAAAAGGCAAAAAGTATTTTATTATTATGAAATTAAAGGATATTTGTGATAAGAAAAAAAAATGTTGATTGTCTTTATAGAATATACAAATTTCCGTGAGTTTTTGCCATTTGCCAAACATGCATCGGGAGTATTCGGGAGAATGATTGTTACTAAACAAATAAATAAGGTAACTAATATTGGTTCTATTATTATTGAAGTAGAGAAAACGAACTATTTGTAACAAGCAAAATTTCAAGTAACGAACGGAAAACATATAATTTCAATGAGTAAAACTCGCAATTTCGCGTTTTTGCCAAAGGCCTCACACTCGCTTAAGAGGTAGACAAAATTACGTAAATAAAAGTTAAGTTCTGGTTAATATTGGCCCGAACTACTTATCTGATTATATTGTGTAGGAGGTGGCACTATGGTAAATTAGTAGTAGTAAGGTAATAGTAAAGTTCAATGTCGTTGACACAAAAGGTAATTAATACGACCTCATCAAGTTACATTATATTGCTGACACCGACATATTTAACTTTATTGGGCTTTTGGAATTTTAACTGGATCATAATAAATGACCATCGAGTGGAAGTTATTATTCGAATGAAAGTAGTTTTCTTTATTTTAGATTGATGGCCGACACGGGCATTTTATTAAAGTTAGGTACTCTCGTGTTTGAATAACTTGCATTCAACGAATGCTGAAAAGTAATGATTTCACTTAGCTATAGGCATTTTCAATAACTTACTAACAGGTATCAGTAGGTTGCTATCTCTTTCTGTTTGACATTTAGCTTACGGACGGTTAGAAACAAAACGTCACAGAAAACCTTTTTTTGATTTTTCTTTGAATCAAGTGACAGGTAGGTGACGCGGATAGGATATTTCAAGCTAACTTTGTTTACAGAAATACTGATACCTGCGAGACGAAGGCATTATACGTAAGTTAGTTATAGAAAACGACCTTTAGAAAGAAAGAAAGAAAGAAAAAAAGGTTTATTTGACGTCAGTTAATAAAGCACACACACACAACAACATAAAAAAAAATACGGAGGAATAATAAGGAGGAAAACATAATTTATGTGCTGTGTGCCTCACGACTGCGCTAAAAAAATTAGATTAAATTAGATTTATGCCCGGTTGATTGCAATGGGCAAGCCCCTTATTATGTCGGACTTAAACATAAGTTTTTAATCGTGAAATATGAGTGCATATTACATGTGGTCATGGGGTCTCAACCCGAACAAATTATAATTAGTCTTGACAAAAACCAATAGATGGCAGCATAGGTAACAGTAATGAAATTGACAATCACTAAAATGCGTTAAACGGTAGATTTCGGCCGAAATAAGATTAGCAAAAATCAAATGTTCCCTGTTTAATGCTAATTTATCTATTTACACTCATAAATCACGTTATTTTAACAAAAAAGATAAAGGAGACCTTTTACTTCAATTCGAACCCTTAGATTGGTAAAGTTGTCAAAAGTCGGCCATCTGTAAATCATTCTGTTTAGACCTATTTGCTATAGATGGCGTTTTACTCAATTTACCTCACACGCGGAACGGAACAGGTTTGTTTGTGTTAGTGAGCTATCACTCACACAAATGAAACTGTTATGTCAACTTACGCACAGTAAAAACTCGAGCTTGAGCGAGATATTTTTTGTGGTTTTATGTACCCATTGATAATACGTCTTGTCCTTGAACGCAAGGTGCGATGTCATATTCAATGTGCGATTAAGAGACAAAACTAAACAAATAAATAATATTAAAGTGTGTCTTTTTACTGAATGAATACCTACATTGTTTTTAGTCTTTGTCTGTCTGTCTGTTTGTCTGTCTGTGTTTCGGCGTTTGACGGGGCAACTGGCAGATAGCTGTTCGGAGGCCGCCTTTTAATAGATCAATGAAGACTACTTTTATTTTAGAATAATAATTACTTAAGTCTTCGTGCAAAAAAATTAAAACCTTTGTCATTTTTAACAAAATAGGTTCGATTTAAATAGTTCGCTGTTTAAATAAAGGTAGGGTACTTACTGTTTTTGTAATTATTTCACAAAGGTCGAATCGCGGACCGTTTTTCATTCAACGTTTAACATCACCAAAGCCTAACATTAATTATCAAGGATCGGTTTTTAGCGTCTTCTAAAACTAACCTAAATAAAACAAAAGTTATTTTTCATTCAACGTTTAACATCACCAAACCCCCATAGGTAGGCAAAAAAACAATTCCTAGGCTTGCTTACGCGCTCTACAAACTTGCACCCATTATACCTACCTACCTACTGAATGCAGTTTTATTGTCTGTTTAAGGATTGGCGTTATATTCTGAGGAAACTATCAATAAGCAAATGTTATTTACGTCCCAAAAAAGGTGCATTAGGGTCATAGGGCTGTTTTGTCAAAGGTTATCGATAGCTCAAACAATATTATATTGAGCATAATGTTTTAAGTTGGCCTTCTTTATTTAAATATGAAGTAGGTACTTAGCTAATTTTGTCCAAAGTAATCCTAAATTATAAAAAAAAAATTTAGAAGTTCGATAGTCGTCGTGTTAATAACAAGCTAGAAATAGACCGAGCAGGGCACTGCAAAATGCATAATAGAATAGGTACTATTCTATTTGGCGCCAAAAACAATTATTATAGCAAGTAAACAAAAACAATGTATGTAGCTACCTAGTACCACGGTATTATAATTGAATTCTGCAAGCAGCGGTAGTCCAGTGGTGGCGGCTTCGACTTACTAACAGTAAGTCATGGGTTCGAACCCAGACAGGCGAAATACTTTTTGTAATTTATTTCATCACCACATTAATTTTTTTAACGTGATCCTTATTATTATGAAAAAATTAAATTCTTAAAATGGAATTTATTTTCATAAAGTATATTTTAAGAATTTTAAAATTTTAACGTGTTTCTTAGTACGATTCTGCTAAAGCGGCCATTTTAGACCCTGCCTGTGCTCCCAAAACGGTGAAGGAAAACATCGTGAGGAAACCGGCATGTCCTAGAACCAAAAAATTCGAAGACATTTGACATCTACCAATCCGCACTGGGCCCGCGTGATGGATTATAGCCCATTCCCTCTCATAGAGAGGAGGCTGTGTCCCAGCAGTGGGAACATTAATAGGCTGATGATGATGATGATGATGATAATTCTGTAAATACATACGGTCGCGAATCATACATATTTTGTTCAACAAACAGGCTGACACTGACATGTGCATTGCATTGCAAAATAAAATTTCGCGGGCTACCCTGGCGTTTCTTTGTGTCGGAATTATCGTGGTGTGCGTCTTGCCGTATAGTCGCTGCTTTTGTGTGCGTCCTAGAACATCGTAAACTACGACTGCAGTTTTGATTGTTGAAAAATATGGTAATTGACAGCACCAAATAAAATAATTATTTATTTACGTAGGTACACATAAAAGTTGGACAAAGATATTTGTCTGCCTAGGGAGCAGAAATTTCTGAAGCTTAATTATCCTTTTACCTATTTAAAACCTGATTGCTTGGAAAACACGTTCGTTTTCAACGCGTTCGTTTCTAACCGCGTATTTAAAATGAAGTAATAATTGAAACGTTAAAAATATCGCGGACTTTATTCTCCTTTAAAAAAAATCACGTACCTACTATGTGACAGATGTTGGTTATCAACGCTCGGTTACTGCGTCACAATTAGAATTTTTATGTATCAACACTTTAATAAGTAATGAAAAATATAATAATACGAATTATACTAATATTAAATAACATAAAAATATCACATCAAAAGTTTTTCCGTTCACCGAAAACTTGTATTACAGTGGATCAAGATCGTTTCGTCGCCATATTCGCAATATCTTAGTGCGAGCGAGTGAATAGATATTATGAATGAATGTATCGCTGAGTTGGTCGCCGCCCGCTTGATGCGTAAAATACCTAAATTTGCGTAACGTCGAAATGTAAAAGGGCTCCGTATGCATTGAAATACTCAAAAACACATGAAGATTCATTCGCCGAAACGTGTATATTTCTAGCTCACTCGCACAAATGAAACTGTTTCGCCCACTCAAGACATTTTTAGGGTTCCGTATCCAAAGGGTAAAAACGGGACCCTATTAGGGTCATTTCGCCAGTTCGCGTCCATCACCCTATTCGCGTCCATTTTTCGGAACTCCCTATAAAAATTCTCGAAAATAGGTATATTAACACACTAAATCACCGAAAAGTTGTTACCGCCAATACCTCATCGTATAAGAGGCACACACACATAGACAAAAGTTCTGTGTGCCCAATCAATCATGTGTAGAAAAAATAGTTAGTCTCCGTTCTTCAACAAAGAAGCGCGGACGCGCGGAATCTCGGCAAAAAAATAGTGTGCAGGGGCGCGTTCGACGGTAAGTATTTTATTGTTTTATGCGTATTTTAGAATACACAGCTGTTTCTAGACATAAAGCATGAAAAAAGGAGTAATATTAATTATGTATTTGCTTGTTTTTTTTAAGTTAACAGTTAAAATAAGGTGGACGCGAATTACTACACCGAATTTATAAAAATAGCACTTTGCGACCACAATGGACGCGAACTCGTCTATTTATGATTTAGTTAGTGTTTATTTTTATGTGATTAAATTATGAAAGGGTATTTGTTTTTATTTTTTATTTATGTACTAATATCATGCAATCGTAATGAGCAATTTGCGTCCACATTATTATGATTGTAGAAAGAATATCGTTCATCACAGTCATGTGGACGCAAACTATACCTACAGGGAAATAGTATTGTACCAAATTGCGTCCATTTTTTCATTAAATACAAATAATAGCATAAATATATTTTTTAACTGATTTGTAAAAATAATTTAATGTGTATTATTTTTTTTATTAAAACTAAGAGTTTAACATTCAATTTTTTACAGTAAATAGTTTGTAAAATACTCTCCCTGCATAAGTTGGCTTTGCAGAGATTTCTATCGAAACTGAATCTGAGAGGTCTCATAAGGAACTATCAAAAGAACAAAATAGTACTATTTTAGAATTGGATGCAACTGAAGAAATCACCATCTTTTCATTACACGTAGAAGACGAAAACATAAATGATGAAGCTAACTCCGATTCGACTGTGCAGGTTCAAACAGTAACAGCCGAAATACATTCTGCACCAAAACCATCCACCAATGCCGAGCCTTGCACATCAAAAATCACCAGCAATAGAAATCTAGCTTCTTCTAAAATTGACTATGATGAAATCACACTATATCCGGATAATTCTAAAACTCCTGATACCAAAAAAACAATTCGTTCCCTGATTTGTCTCTTTCGACGTTACACTTTTCTGGCCTTGATGTTGACTCTATCTTGTCCTTAGACGACGTTCTAATTCTACCATTAGAAGATATTATATTATCAACCCCCACTCCCACTACGTCAAGTGTTGAAAAAGAAACTCCTACTAAGGAACAAACGCCAGAACCGCTTCTGACCTCTTTGATTCATACAGTATCAATTGTATCGCCATCCTTCGTTTTACCTACAGAAAACTCTCCTCTAGTACAACCATCTTCGGCAGCTCTTGGCGATTCAAGCCAAAAAAAAACCTGTGATCCATTTAAAAACCACCTGATGCTGCCTGAAATTTCTAAAGAAGCAAGAAAACCTAATAAGCAAAGGACTCCAGCAGCCATATCATCTGCTGCATGGAGAAAGTATTACGAAGATAAAGAGCAGATCAAGAACGAAAAACAGGAAGCAATACGAAAAAGAAAGTTAGAACGAATAGAGAAAAAAGAACAGGAGAGAGCTCGAAAAAAACTGTTCCGAAACGAAAAAAGAAGATAAAAGTCACACAGGAAACGATAGAGTCGATAGATGTGGAATCTGAAAAAGAAAATGTACCAGCCGTGGAGCTAATGAAATGTGCTGAATGTGACGATGTATTAATTTCTGATGTAGAAGATGACGATGAGAAAAACATTGGCTGTGACAAGTAAGTGTATTAGATGGTATCATCTGAAATGCACGCGATTTCTAGGATTAAGTTATTCAGAACTCAAAGATAATTCTTTTGAATGTGACTTGTGTGATTAATTAAAATTCGAAGGCAATAGTAATCATACATTGTCTCATAATCATAATATTATGATTCAACATTTCTTTTAGTAGTAGGATTAGACAAAACTATTGTGTTGTTTTGTTGCTATAATATAGCCAACAACTTATCAATCAAGGCTGATCTTCAGTGATATTGTAATATCGTGATTTTAGAGTAAAATTAACAGAACTGATTGTTGTTGACCTGCAACCTTTAAAAGGTTGAAAATTATTAATTACCTGTTTCAGAATGTTTCGTTTTTCAATGTTGAGAAGAATAAATAGGTATTCTTATTTTCTTTATAGTGATTTATTAATGATTTTAATGTTGATTTTCAAATACCTATATTCTTAAATAAAGAATCTGTTAAAATACAATTTTTCTTTACATTATCTTAAAAATATCACCCCTACATTCCTTTTCTTAGCTGGTGGACGCAAAATGGTCTATGGGTGGACGCAATTTAGATTTTTTGGACGCAAAGTGGGTAAAACGCGTATTTTTCAAGTTTGTCTATTTATAAAAAAAACACAAGTAGTTTCGAACAAAACTGAAAGCGAACCCTATAGTAGACTATATAATGAACACATTATATAACTTTTTCATTGAAACTAGTGCTGGAACATTTTTATCTTCTCCTTCAAACTTGCCAACTGCACTAAATGGACGCGAACTGGCGTAATGACCCTACTAAGACTCCACTGTTCGTCCGTCCGTCTGTTTATCACCAGGCTGAATGTCATGAACCGTGATAGCTAGACAGTTGAAATTTTCACAAGTGATGTACTTCTGTTGACGTTATAACAAAAAAAAAAAAACAGAATAAAATTAATATTTCAGAGGGGCTCACATAGAACGAACGTGTTTTTTTTTTGCCGCGTTTTGCTCATTAGTAATAACGGCAACAGATAGACGCTTCAGATATTCATACAATATTTAATTGTGTATTCAATTTAAAAATAAATAGTCAAATCAAAATAAAATAAATATTTATGGGAGGCTCTCACACAACAAACGTGTTTTACTGCCGTTTTGTCTAATGTTGTACACATAATGGTACGGAACCCTTTGTCCGTGAGTCCGACTCGCACTTGGCCGGTTTTTTGTATTATTATTACCTACTCGTCCTTGAAGGCACGGATCATGATGGTGCGTTGGTGAGAATCTATATAAAAACAGCGCCATCTAGTAAAATCGATGCCACTTTGTATCTATTTATGTCATGTGATGGTAGATGGCGTTGTAAAACTCCAGTTTGTGCCAATTAGTGAGACGCTGGTGCTGCCATCTGTCTAAGCAATAGAAAATAAAAAATAACCAGTTCAATTACCCGACTTAGGGAGGTGTCATTTCTTTGTATGGGATTGGGTATCTGTACGAAGTATTATATTATCTGTGATGTGGTACGCTTCTAGCAAACCCGTGATGGAAAACAGGCGATATTATGATTAAGTCTCGTGTATCGAAATTCTATAAAAATAAACCGAATTAAAAGTCTGTTTAAACCTGATTTTCTTTAAATACATTGGACCGGTCCCCACAAATTGTGCTACATTTGTCAAAAGCTCGTTATATCTTATAACAAGTGAAATTTTGTTCTTTTTTTTGTTAACTCGGAACAAAATTGCGCTTACCGTTATTAATGGAGATTCGGCGTAAAGCCATTAAAGTAGGGAAAGATATGATTTATAGCTTCCTATTTATATTCATTAAAATAAATTATGTTTATTGTTTTATTTTTTTTCTTTAAGAATGCCGAGGATTATAATATTGCAAGTTATCTTGTTCTTTATCGTGTGGTGTCAGAGTTTTTATGAAGCCCGTGGCCCTCTGACTAGGCTTTACATTTGTTTTTCTTAGCCTCTATTGTCCCACTGCTGGGCAAAGCCACTCCACTCTTCTCTCCATGCGGTTTTCTCTGGCCATGGCCAATCTCTCATAAACGCCTCTAGGTCGTCACCCCAACGTTTCTAGGCCTCTCTCGGCGGGCGACGACATGACGACAGGCTTTACATGCCTTCGAAAAATATCTCTCGGGCATGTGTTTTCAAGCAAGTCATGATACTGATTTAAAAAATACCGAACAATTATACTATTATTGCCAAATGGCCATCATCATCATCATTTCAGCCGAAATATGTCTATTGATGGTCATAGGCTTCCTCCAAGTGTCGCCACATTGACCTGTGCGACTCGCATCCAACGGATTCCTGCAACCTTCATCAGGTCATCGGTCCACCTAGTGGGAGGTCTTCCAACGCAACGTATTTCGGTTCTCGTCAAATGGCCATATTTATGATCAACTAGCTTATGGTCGCGGCTTCGCCCGCTTGATGGTCGGTGACTATCCCACAGGATCCTATGTGTTAATCCACGTTATTAACTATCTATGTGCCAAATTTCAAATCCGTTCAGTAGTTTTCGCGGGAAAGAGTAACAAACATCCATGCTTCCATCCATCCATCCATCCGTCCATCCTGACCAACTTTCGCATTTATAATATTAAGGCTGATGCTCCAGGGTAGCCCGCGAAATTCAAATTTTCTTACGTTTTTTGCAATTTGCAGGCCAGTGCTAGGTTGTATGTTGGTTAAAATATTGTTCGCGACTATAAGACGTATGTAGTTACAGAATTATAATTTATAATCATCAAAATCATCAATACAACCCTCCAAGTTCATAAAGGTGCAAGAATGATTTTGACCTTGGAAAAGTAATTTTTTCACCTTTATGAACTTTGAGGGTTGTATTGATGATTTTGATGAATATAATTCTGTAACTACATACGTCTTACAACCGCGAATAATATTTTAATCAACATACAACCTAGCACTGGCCTGCAAATTGCAAAAAACGTAAGAAAATTTGAATTTCGTGGGCTACTAAAATGTTCCGTAGAATGTTCTGAAGCTTAGGCCTGAATTGCTGTTATGCTGATGTTGGTCGCGTACGTCAGCGAGAAATACAGTAGCAACGTACGCGCCGCTGAAGTCAGTGTCGCAGCATGGTACTATATAGTACACGTACGCGTGACCGACGTACGCGACCGACGTCAGCGTAGGAGGAATTCAGGCCTCTTAAATCTAAATTCAAGCTGTCAGAAATCTGAGTCTAAGAGAAAACCTAAAAATACCGCTCGAGTGATGGTCGAGTCTCTTGGTTATTAGGCCATTGGCCGTAATGACTAGGTGCTATTGATTATCTTTCTTTAATTTATAGCCAGTCTGTAAACGTATGTTGAACCTTATTCTGCTTTTAGAGACCGTTAATAATTAATTTAAGAACAATGAACTTTTAAACATGATTACATGACCTCATTAGACAAACATTCCTCGGAATTAACGACAAGACATATTATGTTCAAGTGAGCTATGATAATTATTTAATGGATAAATTCTAAAATGGTTTACACGGTCGTGTTTTTGAACATGAAAAATGTGTCGATAGTCTAAATTGCGCAATTCTGAAGGCATCTTAAAGATATTGGCAAAGTACCAAAGCTTGTCCATCAGCGGTAATCACCACGTCACAAAGATTGTAGTTAACTTAACCGTTTGAACGCCATTGTCGCATATATGGGACAAACAAGCGCTTGCCCTGTACGCCAAACGACACAAATATGTGACAAAAAGGAAGGTGACATTGTGGCTTGCGTGGCGTGAGAGGCACGCGCGCGTGAATATGCTCTGGCGTTCAAAAGTTTAAAGCTTTTAAACTAGCTGATGCTCGCGGCTTCGCCCGCTTGACAAATTATATACTAAAACCTTCCTCTTGAATCACTCTATCTATAAAAAAATCCGCCCCAAAATCCGTTGCGTAGTTCTAAAGATCTAAGCATACTTAGGGACAGACAGACGCGGCGGGGGACTTTGTTTTATAATATGTTAGTGAAAAGTATTGCCACAAGCTTGCACTGTGACATAGCGTTTACGTGAGTTTTGACAGATTATCTAACAAAGTATACTGTTTTTAGAGATTTCTGCATGTTTAACATGTAGGTTATGTGTGAAAAATCTTTGATAGCTCTTCAACGTATACTTTATTAGAGATAGAGTTATAGATTTTCTCCCTATTAGTTTCGAGACCCGAAAACGACTCGTAATTATAATAAATTGGATCTTTACAAAGAAATCATCTGCTGTTGGTTTTGTTGAGCTGTTTGTTGGCTCAGTGGAAAAAGACTAACGTATCTTATGTACGGTCGTGGTTTAGAAGGCGCTTTAATTTGCAATTTATATTACTACTGCTCTTAAAACTGTGAAGGAATATACTCCTTCCACGATATATCGTGTTGAAAAAGGCATGTCCAGAACAAAAACAAACAGAAAAAATTGCAAAGTTTGAATCTGACTCGTACACACTTTGTTTTGTTTTCTTGTGGTCCCAAACACCACTCAAAAATATTTAGGGGGAATCCGGGACCGTGGTCCTGGTCCTGAAAGCCCCCCGACCCTCTGTAGCACCAAACAATATTTTTAACGTTAGATATCAAATCTTATTCTAACCAAAAACATTTTTTTTTGAATTTTCCTCCTCTTACCTACTTTAGAAATTAAAGAGGGACAAATTTTACGGCTTCATAAGCGAATATGTCTTCAACCATAACTGACTTTAGAAAAAAATATTTTATGAACGATGATACTATTTTTCCAGTTATACATTAAACATTTTTTCAATCCTCAGTTACATGTATGGAGAGCCAGCTCCCAACCCCCACTAAACCCAGCATAGAGGTTTATGGTCCACTCCATCCCACTTAAGGTGAATGCTTCAACCAGCCCGCGAAATTCAAATTTTCTTACGTTTTTTTGCAAATTGCAGGCCAGTGCTAGGTTGTATGTTGATTAAAATATTGGACGCGATTGTAAGACGTATGTAGTTACAGAATTATAATCATCAAAACCATCAATACAACCCTCCAAGTTCATAAAGGTCTAGCAATGAATTTGACCTTGAAAAAATCGTTTCTCGACCTTTATGAACTTGGAGGGTTGTATTGATGGTTTTGATGATTATAATTCTGTAAATACATACGTCTTACAATCGCGTCTAATATTTTAATCAACATACAACCTAGCACTGGCCTGCAATTTGCCAAAAACGTAAGAAAATTTGAATTTCGCGGGCTACCCTGGAGCATCAGCCTTAAAACAGGCCTATTTCCCAGCACTGTGGCCCAAATAGAACAGGCCTGTATCCTAGCACTGGGAACGTTGTTTAATTATATTAAGTAGCTAAAAACTGAGAATGAAAAAAGGGTTAAATTTAACATTGACTATTCTCGTTTCTTGTTATTGTAACAAAGTACCTATTTGCGTGCGTATTGGACATTAAATTTGTAAGCTTGAACATGACTGGATCCAATAAAGTGAATAAGTTAGGGCTTAGGGCAGGTCGCGCTGCGGAATACACCCTTTGCATTTGCATACGTCAAATAAACTACCTTCTTATTTATTTTTATAACGGGCAAGAAAATTATTCAACGGTATCTTGCTTTTTGTTTGTTAAAAAAATGTCGTGCTCTGAAAGCTTTAACTTGGCCTTACATATCAAGGTTTTATGATGTCAAGACCTTTGCCTATTTTGGCGAATATTTCAAGAGCAACAACCTCACCTTGTGTAGTATACACCAGTTTATTTAAATAACATAATATTCCCTCGCATTACAATTCGCGTGTTACGTTTAATATGCTGGATATTGTATTGATCCTTCTTAATATTGACGACAAAAATGACATTCCATATAAACCATGGCATAGTAAGGTTTGCTCTGAATATATCCCGCTCTTCCGGTGCTGACTCTTGTCGACCTGGAGCTGTGTGTAGATCGCCTAAGCTACTGTTTCGGTCAATGATCCAATTCTCAGAAATTAGGCCATTTGGGAGCTTCAATGCTTAGTTTATGCAGTGTTCTGTGTTAATTACAAAAGAATACAGTCTGGGTCTTTGTTCCAAAAGTTTCGCCCGTTAGATGATACTTGTATGTATTATTACGTATTTAACATTTCAAGCACAAACTATAATACAGAGGTGGTCTCATGCCATTTGAAAGTTATAAACTCCTGAAAAAGATCGGCCAATTTTCAAAAAAGGTGCAGACATTTTGCTTGTTACTATTTTTTTCAGTTCCTTAAGTTATTTTTCTAATTTAAGCCTAGACAAACAATATTGCCGGCCAAGTAGGGTCGGGGGCCAAAACGTCGATATGTTACAAATTTGGTCCGTCACATTTATGATAAAATTTACATTCATTTGACTCATTTCTTGTATCTAACTAAATATCTATGCCAGGTTATAAATGATTGTGGAAGTCTGTTGTCGGGAATGGCTGTCTTAAATATTCAGGCCGCAACATATGAAGGTTTATTATTTCTCTTATTGCCTGTCCTTTGTCTCTTATTTTATCTTCTGCTATTTTATTAAGTTATAGGATCTTGTTGCGTTAGAGAAAAAGATGGGTAGATAATAGATAAAACAGTCGGTGTTATTGCACTAGTAGCAAAACACATTCGAAAGAATTTACAATTTGTAATAAATACAATAATTAATTTTTCATCCCTTCTATTCGAAAAGTGTCGCTTTGTTCCCCTTTTAGCGGGAGCAAAGTAGCTCTTTTCTCCACTAGACTTTTTAGCGGGCAGTAATGAGATTTGAATTTGGAACATGAATCGTTCATTGAAATCGAACGAAAATTGTATAAATTACTGGCTGTAAGTGTTGGTTGTACGGTGCGGGGGTCAGCACGCGCATTGTTGAAAATATTAAATTAAGAGTTGCAGATAGTTCGCCCATGCCGTTGTCACCACGCCCTTCTTCATCAAAGGAACCTTTTCCTGAGCAACAGCCAGATACTGAGATTACAAACACTCAAAATACTGGATGACTTTTTTATCACTTTCCAAAAAAAATGGGTATATTCGGTGAATGGAGTAGAAGCTTATGGCATACCTAGTTTTGTTTTTCTTTTTTCCACAGTTAAGAAAATAATTGATCCATCATCAAAAAACGCTACAAATTTCAAGTAAACTTTTCGTATTAGAACAAAGAAAGAGATATTAAAAAAAAAAAAACAAAAAATGTAAAATATCGAATTTCAAACCAAAGAATTTTTTTTTTTTCTTTTTTTTCGAATTTGGAAAAAAAAAACTAAGTGTGGCATTTGCTTCTACTCCGTTCACCTAATACCCATTTTATTTTGAAAGTGATAAAAATGTCATCCTGTATAAATCCACAACTACGTCAATCCCAAACAAAACACACACAGTGACAAAAAATTTCAAAATTTCGCCAGTGTATCTAAATATATAAAAGAAAAAACTGACTGACTGACTGACTGACTGATTGACTGACTGACTGACTGACTGACTGACTGACTCATCTATCAACGCACAGCCCAAACCACTGGGTCTACAGATTCCAAATTTAGCAAGTAGGTTCCTTAAGTGGTCTAGGGGTGCACTAAGAAAGGATTTTTCTAAATTCACCCCCTAAGGGGGTTAAACGGGACTCCAAAGTTTGTATGGGGAAACAAGATTAGTTAGACCATTTTATTCGAAACTTCACAGGAGTGCTCCTATTGATAAATGAGTAGAAACGGCTTTCAGGGTTTTTCAGAATTCAACCCCTAAGAGGGGGAAATGGGGTGGCAAAGTATAAAAATCAATGCACAGCCCAAACCGCTGAGTCTAGAGATTCCAAATTTGGCAAGTAGGTTCCTTATGTGGTCTAGGGTTGCACTAAGAAAGGATTTTTCAAAATTCAACCCCTAAAGAGGTTAAACGGGACTCCAAAGTTTGTATGGGTAAAACAAGATTAGTTAGACTATTTTATTCGAAACTTCACAGGAGTGCTCCTATTGATAAATGAGTAGAAACGGGTTTCAGGTTTTTTCAGAATTCAACCCCTAAGAGGGGGAAATGGGGTGGCAAAGTATAAAAGTCAATGCACAGCCCAAACCGCTGAGTCTAGAGATTCCAAATTTGGCATAAAGGTTCTTTATTAGGTTTAGGGGTGCATTAAGAAAGGATTTTTCAAAATTAACCCCCTTAGGGGTTGGGACGGGAGTCCAAAGATTACATGGGGAAATAAGATTAGTTAGACTACTTTATTCGAAACTTAACAGGAGTACTCCAATCAATAAATTTTAATGAGTTAACATTTGTGTTTCAGGTTTTTTACAGAATTCAACCCCTAAAGGGGGAAATGGGGTAACAAAGCCTGAAATTCAACATAGGTATTCTTTTTATGGTAAACTGGGTCGGGTGTATTACAAAAACAACGATTTTAAGATTTAGTGTGGCTGACCTGAAATACAATCATTCCCTGTTGGGGTGCGATGGGGTTGAAATGTCTAAAAATCAATAATAATATGGGTGTCGATACCGAGATTATCAGGGGCGCTGATTACGAAAATGGCATTTATTTTGAGATCCAGAAGATGGCGGATTCTACTTCTGTAAAGGGTTATTGTTGATTTATTGTGATGATTGTGATAACGATGACGATGATTGTGATAATGATGCTGATGATTATGATGATGATGATTGTGATTACGATGAAGATTGTGATAATGATGATTGTGATTAAGATGATAATGATTGTGATTACGATGATAATGATTGTAGTAACGATGATTGTGATTGTGATAGTGATTTTGATGGTGATTGTGATGGTGATAGCGATGGTGATGGTGATTGTGATTATGACAGTGACGGTGATAATGATGAAGATGATTGTGATTACGATGATAATAATTGTGATAACGAGGATAGTGATTGTGAGAGTGATTGTGATGGTGATGGTGATTGTGATTGTGACAGCAACGGTGATAATGATGAAGATGATTGTGATTACGATGATAATGATTGTGATAACGAGGATAGTGATTGCGAGAATGATTGTGATGGTGATTGTGATTGTTTTAACTTGATTTTGTGATAGTGACGGTGATTGTGATCATGATGAATGTGATTGAGATGATAATGATTGTTATTACGATGATAATGATTGTAATTACGACAATAATTATTGTGAAAACGATGATGGTGATTGTGATAGTGATTTTGATGGTGATTGTGATGGTGATAGTGATGGTGATGGTGATTGTGATTGTGACAGAGATGGTGATTGTGATAATGACGAAGATGATTGTGATTACGATGATAATGATTGTGATAGCGAGGATAGCGATTGTGAATGTGATGGTGGGTGTGATTGTGTTAATGATGGTGATTGCGATAGTGATGGTGATTGTGATAATGATTTTGGTTGTGATAGTGATGGCGATTGTAATCATGATGATGGCGATTACGATGATAAAGATTGTGATAACGATGATGGTGATTGTGATAGTGATTGTGATAGCGATAGTGATTGTGATTGTGATAGTGATTGTGATAGTGATTGTGATAGTGATTGTGATAGTGATTGTGATAGTGATTGTGATAATGATTGTGATAGTGATTGTGATAGTGATTGTGATAGTGATTGTGATAGTGATTGTGATGGTGATTGTGATGGTGATAGTGATGGTGATGGTGATTGTGATAGTGATAGTGATAGTGATAGTGATTGTGATTGTGATTGTGATTGTGATAGTGTGTGAAAGTGATTGTGATAGTGATTGTGATTGTGATTGTGATTGTGATAGTGATTGTGATTGTGATAGTGATAGTGATAGTGATTGTGATTGTGATTGTGATTGTGATTGTGATGGTGATTGTGATGGTGATAGTGATGGTGATGGTGATTGTGATTGTGATTGTGATAGTGATAGTGATTGTGATTGTGATTGTGATTGTGATTGTGATTGTGATTGTGATTGTGATTGTGATTGTGATTGTGATAGTGTGTGAAAGTGATTGTGATAGTGATTGTGATAGTGATTGTGATAGTGATTGTGATAGTGATTGTGATAGTGATTGTGATAGTGATTGTGATAGTGATTGTGATAGTGATTGTGATAGTGATTGTGATAGTGATTGTGATAGTGATTGTGATTGTGATAGTGATAGTGATTGTGATTGTGATAGTGATAGTGATAGTGATTGTGATAGTGATTGTGATAGTGATTGTGATAGTGATTGTGATAGTGATTGATATAGTGATTGTGATAGTGATTGTGATAGTTATTGTGATAGTGATTGTGATAGTGATTGTGATTGTGATTGTGATTGTGATTGTGATTGTGATAGTGATTGTGATTGTGATAGTGTGTGAAAGTGGTTGTGATTGTGATTGTGATAGTGATAGTGATAGTGATTGTGATTGTGATAGTGATAGTGATTGTGATTGTGATAGTGATTGTGATTGTGATGGTATTGTGATTGTGATTGTGATTGTGATTGTGATTGTGATTGTGATAGTGATGGTGGTTGTGATAGTGATGGTGATTTTGATGATAATAATAAATTGTGATTATTATGAAATTTGGCACATACATAGTTTATAACATGGATTAACATGTAGGATACTATTTATCCCTTTATTATGATTCAGTGGGACAATTACCGAACTTTACGCGGGCGAAGCCGCGGGCAACAGCTAGTTAGATATAAATATAAATTTGTAATTGGCCTTTTTTACATTCATGCCATTTTTTTAATGAAACTTATTCAATAATTACTTAAAAGTGTCTCTTATTTATTTTCTCATATAACGAGATGAAAAGTAGAGTATATGACTCGAGAGCAAACATATTTTTCCCTCAGGCGATGTACTTTGAATCCCTCGCTACGTTCAGGATTCTATTTTAGAATCCCTCGCTATGCTCGGGATTCTATTCTAGAATCCTTCGCTTCGCTCTGGAATCAAAATAGCGCCCTCGCCGTAAAAATACTATTTTGCTCCCTTGTCATACAATCTACTATTTCATCCCTTCTATTCGAAAAGTGTCGCTTTGTTCCCTTTTTAGCGGGAGCAAAGTAGCTCTTTTCTCCACTAGACTTTTTAGCGGGCAGTAATGAGATTTGAATTTGGAACATGAATCGTTCATTGAAATCGAACGAAAATTGTATAAATTACTGGCTGTAAGTGTTGGTTGTACGGTGCGGGGGTCAGCACGCGCATTGTTGAAAATATTAAATTAAGAGTTGCAGATAGTTCGCCCATAGTGGAGCGCCTGGGGCGTTAAAAATATGAAAACCTAGGATTTCTGTTACAGTGAATGAAATTTTATAATTCAAAGTGGAATGTTTAGCTTATAATATATACAAAAAAGTTTACCTATTAAAAAATTGTGATCTCGATTAGAAAAAAAAATTATGAAATTACTATCATTTTGATAGTTTAAACGATGCAATAACTTATAATATTAGGCTGTAGAACATTTTTCTACACCAAAATTAAATTAATTTATATATTCATATAGAGATATTAATTAGGAAAAAGAAATAAATGAAGGAAAATGAAAGAAAAAAAAAAATTCTATGAAACATCACAGCCAAAGTAACATGCAAAGGTGATAGAAATGATCGTGGTCGTACAGCTGATATTATAGCATGTGCGATAGTTTTACATTTCTTTTCATAACAAGGAATTGCTTCTGTATTCTTTTTTTTATCTTTCAGTATTATTTGTGATAGTAAAAAATTTAAAGATTTTGGAATAGATTCATCAATATCTTCAAGCATTCTGTCACTTGGTGTATACTTTTCATTATCGTAAACTTGAGCTCTTATATCCCTCCTAATAATCTCACTAGCTGCTTCTAATATATGTAACTCCTGTTCTTCTTTACTATTATTTTGTTGATTGTACCAACTTTCTTTTAATACATTATGATTAGTTTTTTTAAAACATATAATAGTATTAGTTCCAAATTTACTTGATAAAACAATATCATCATGATAGCGGTCTATTAGTCGTTTTCTAATAGTTTTTTCATCCGGAGTATACTGTGAGGTGATGGTATCTTTCAACTCTTGCATAGAAAATTGGCAGTCGTCATTCTCTTCTATATATTTGTATATTTGCTCCATTGCTGCATCTATCATCGAAATTCTCGAACCAACTTTCTTCTCAGCAGAGCTCAGATGAATGGAATTCTTAAGAGAATTATAACAATCAGCATGATATTTTGCTTGGACTGTTTGTAAATCTGCTATACCAGCAATTCTTAAATGAATTTCTCGATAAAGTGTACAATGGAGTCGCTTAAAGTTGGAGTATTAATATATGAGATTTGTCTTCGTCGTTTTTTATTTAATTTTGCTTCTTTTTCTTTATTAGCTTCTTGGCCACAGATGAAACAGTTTTTTTCCCACTCAAAGCTCGATAAATCAGTGCTACTTCGGAGTTTCTTTTTCGGAGGCGAAAATGGAGTTTCATTAGACCTCTTCTTATATATTTCAATATATTTTTGGCGACAACCTGTATGAGCGTAAATGAATTCAGTTTCAAGATAAGGTAACAAGCCATCCTTTCGTTCGCTTGAAGCAGCTCGTAACGTTGTCATTCCTTTATTTATTTTTTTAATAACACCTAAATCTGAATTGGTTTCGGAAGATGAACCCAATTTTTCACAGATAAGGCAGCTGTGCTCATTACTTGTACTACTGGTCCTTGATTCATCCATTGTTAGAAAACTGTGATAGAAAACAACTGAATACATGAAATGATTAATTTATTACATTTTTTTTTCTTTTACTTAAATTAATCTTTAATTATCTATGTACCTATTATTTAATTTATTATTTAATAATCATTATGGTCATATTATAACCATCATGGTCATATAATAAACTGCAGATTTTTAATGAGATTACTTACCAAATGAACAAATAAAAAATCTAATAGAAATTCGATAGAAAATAAACGTCTTCAATAAAACTTTTATCAGAAATAAACAACAAAATACACAACTTTTACTCTCAAATATATACAACATGCGCAGAACACGTGTCATTTATAACTAAAAAGTAGCTAGAAAAATGTCGTTTAGTTTTGGAGCAGCTGGTGTTGCCGTTCTCCCCTCTCCACGTTCTACTACCTGTCCAAGGTCGTTATGACCCTTCATACGCTCCAACATTTAAAAAAAATATTCATTTTTGTCTATTTAGGTATTATTCAACGTATAGATACGAAAAAAAAATTACTTCAAATAAAATGACATGCTCAAGTATTAATTTTTTATAGTTTTTGTTTAAATAATAAAAAAATCAAAAGCACAAAAAAATTTTGGGTAAACTTTACACTTCATAGTATAAAAAAGAAAACCCCCCCTCGACCATTTAAATTCATTCACTGTAACAAAAGTCTGAGGTCAAAACCCCCAGACACTCCACTACCATGCCGTTGTCACCACGCCCTTCTTCATCAAAGGAACCTTTTCCTGAGCACCAGCCAGATAGATACTGAGATTACAAACATTCAAAATACTGGATGACTTTTTTATCACTTTCCAAAAAAAATGGGTATATTCGGTGAATGGAGTAGAAGTTTATGGCATACCAAGTTTTGTTTTTCTTTTTTCCACAGTTTAGAAAATAATTGATCCGTCATCAAAAAACGCTACAAATTTCAAGTAAACTTTTCGTATTAGAACAAAGAAAGAGATATTAAAAAAAAACAATAAATTGAAAATATCGAATTTCAAACCAAAGAAATTTTTTTTTTTTTTTTCGAATTTGGAAAAAAAAACTAAGTGTGGCATTTGCTTCTACTCCGTTCACCTAATACCCATTTTATTTTGAAAGTGATAAAAATGTCATCCTGTATAAATAAATCCACAACTATGTCAATCCCAAACAAAACACACACAGTGACAAAAATTTACAAAATTTCGCCAGTGTATTAGATATAAATATAAATTTGTAATTGACCTTTTTTACATTCATGCCATTTTTTTAATGAAACTTATTCAATAATTACTTAAAAGTGTCTCTTATTTATTTTCTCATATAACGAGATGAAAAGTAGAGTATATGACTCGAGAGCAAACATATTTTTCCCTCAGGCGATGTACTTTGAATCCCTCGCTACGCTCAGGATTCTATTTTAGAATCCCTCGCTATGCTCGGGATTCTATTCTAGAATCCTTCGCTTCGCTCTGGAATCAAAATAGCGCCCTCGCCGTAAAAATATTATTTTGCTCCCTTGTCATACAATCTACTATTTCATTACTCATACTCTGAAAGTAGGTCTGAAGTTGCCTGAGGAGCGGGTTGAAAGTAATACTTTTCAGCCCTAGGGAAAATCGTTTTCAACTGACAGCTGTCAAATTATTAAAAAAAAATGGTTCATTTTTCTATTGAACCATGTTCCAACTTTCTATACAGCCACGATGTAAAATTGAAATAATATTATATATTTTAAATATCTTTATTATAATTAAGTTTCAACTATTTCTTTAAAATAACATAGATTTGGGAAAACTATTTACCATTTTTCGATGATGAAAATGAAAAATAGGTATTGGCTGAATAGCTGGCCGGCCACAGAAAAAAAAAAGCAAAATAGGTGGGAAAGCGGCAATAGGGTAGATGACACCATAAAACAATAATTCCAAGACACCTTTCTCTAAAAAAACACTTTATTTTGGGCCTGAAAACCCGATTTATTTTCAATTAATTGCCAAATTCGATTTTTAGTTGCTTTGAAATCAATAAATAGTCGAGTCATTGAACCGCGTTTTGACAGCTCTTAAAAAGTATCTCAATTGATGGTGTGTCATCTACCTACCCCATTCGAATTCCGATCTTCATTCGTTTTTTCGAGTTGGATGTTTTTTTTTTACTTTCCTTGTATTCGTAATGAAAAGCACAGTGTTTACCTCGGGTTAAAGACTTATTTAGTCCCTCGAGCTATTAGCGCCCTCGCTTCGCTCGGGCACCAAACCCCGTCTCGGGACTAAATAAGTTACTTTCACCCCTGGGGTAACAATGTACTATTAATTGTTGTAGCTTTAATTTTCAAATTGACTGTGACTTAGCGTGTAAAGCCAAGTCAGAAAGCCTATGGGCGGTATAAAACTCTGCGGCCACCAAGATAGACATTAATCATAGAAGAAGAATTTTCAAATAATTGTTTTTGAAAGTATAAAATATTTTCAAAAACTACAAAAGAATAAGAATTTTCAAATAATTATTTTTGAAAGTATAAAATATTTTCAAAAACCACAAATTTTGATAATAACGTGGGACGAGTTGCAGAATGAAAATATTATTTATTTTGATTTTCATCAACTCGTCCCAAATGGGCCGTAGGCGTGTGGGACCAGTTGATGAACGACTCAATCAACGAGTACCTTACCCAAGGTTGATCAGACAAAATTAATCTTAAGTTTAGCGATTAAGTTACGCAAAGTTTGTGCAGGGCCTATCGTAAATTCCGGGGGAATATGGCTGTCTCAAGACTTGTAGAACCTTTTTTGACTTGCTCTTTTATTTTTATAGGGCCCTGAAGCCGTTAATATGCTTCATCGGGAAAATGTCGTACTTGGCTGGCGGTATGGCGATCACCATTCGCGGGAGGCAGGCTAGCCGAAAGGAGGCGCCTATTCTAGTGGTCGCCCCCCATTCATCATTTTTAGACAGCTGTATCGTGTATGCTACCAAGATGTCTTCGGTGATCGTCAGGAAGGAAAGCATGGACAATTACGTTGGAAGTAGGTGTCCATTTTGTTCGGTGGTGGGTTGGGTCTGGTGATGGGTCTACAGTGGTGGTTGTTTTAATGTTAGAGTTAGTTTTTTTGGGTTTTAATGTCTTAATAAATAGTTCTTTGGTTTTTGAATAAAGACTAAAGCTGGGTCTATACCATACCGGTAAGGCACTGATCCATTGAGACCTCGTATTCCGAGGGTCTTGGGATTTAATGATTGAGGAAGCAAAGCCTTACTCATGGCATAGCTCTGGCTTCTTTAGTAATGGTCTAACTGTTCCTTTTATTTAAACTTTATGTGCATGTTATCTATAATTGGCGAGGTAGGGCTTGATATCTATGAGATTTGCTCATCTTTTGCTTTTTGATTATACGATACGATTATTTTTATGTTTCTATTTAAGAGTAGTAATTAAATTCGTTGGTGGTTAAACATCGTCTTCTTTTAAAATTTCCAGTTAATTAGGGTCTTTGCATGTTAATTAGGTTTTTATGTTATTTGAATAAATAAGAACAAGCTTCTCATAAATCTTCTTTAGAGTACTATTGCTACTTTTGCTACGAAATATGCATACCTTATGTAGACCATACCACTGACACAAGGATGATACGATAAGATAATTAATTAATTTAGACGGTGCACGTCTTAGTAATAGAGCCCGTATACTACACAAGATCATTGGGTAAAAAAAATAAGCAAAAGGCATGTGCTCATAAAGACATTCTCAACTTATAAACTCATGAATTAAAAACATGAAAATGAATTTACATGGTTTTTTTAAATACATTTCATAAATATTTAAACTTTTACCAACAGTGCCCGTAGTCGACATCATTATCGCCTTAAGATAGTCCGACTTCCAAAAAAACACTAATAAGTGGAAGATAACTTCCGGTAGCAAAAAAAGTCAATGAAACAAGCAAAAGTCACCGACTTCCGAATCACGTAAATCAGACCAGTAATCACAGAGTTATAAGATAAAATAGAAATAAACACGATTTGAGAACCACTTTTTTATAAGTTGGTTAAAAACGCTTGGCTTTAGCATCATATTTTGTCTGAGAACAAAAAAAAAAAATCCGTACCGTATCGTAGTAGGGAAGCCCCATTTAATTTATTATTATTTTTTATAGGGGCAACAGAAATACACGTTCTGTCAAAATGTCAACTGTCTACCTATTACGGATCATGAGTAAGCCAGCCCGCGAGACGGACTGCGGAGGCTTAGGAATTATTAAAAAGATTAATCCTAAAGTTCTAAAAAGATTAATCCTAAAAAGAGCTTCGACTCTACCAAATCCTAATTAGTGTGAAGACAGTATACCAAACCTACCTCCTCTGCAGTGTACCTACCTAACAACAGCACATAACAGTTTTGGCAAAGCCGTTTAATCACCCACAATCCATATCTAAAGTCGAACAAACAGCTTAATATTTCAAGCTATACAATACAACTATGTATATTTTGTCATTGTTGTTTATTTTCACCAAAGCATTGTGTACACGTTCGGACCTACAATGGATGGAATGGATTTTTGTTCTCCAGTCATGTTCACCTTTTGTCCGAACTGACCCCTTTCGATGCGGAATGATGCTGCATGCTTGTGCGTTTACATTCGAAATTGAGATTTAAGAGGCTTTTTCAAAAGAAGAATTGGTCAGTTTTTTTTTTTTAGCAGGAACAATTTAAATGGTGTTTGATTACATTACATACATCATAGTTGATAATATAAATTCTATAGTGTCATGCAGTAATATAAAACATGAAGCAATAATTAAAATAAAACATACAAAATTAAAAAAAATACATGATTACCTACCACAAACAATAGCAATAAATAGCATTTAGAAAATATAGAAAATTGGAATTATAAATTACAGTTTGTTTACTGAGTACAAATTTCTATCCAAAAGAAATGCTTTTAGCTTAGCCTTGAAAGACCTAGTGTAAAACAAGATTTTTAAGTCCGCTGGCAGTCTATTAAATATTTCTTGTTTTCTTCCTTCGTCTATTAAATATTTCTTTTTAGGGTTCCGTACCCAAAGGGTAAAAACGGAACCCTATTACTAAGACTTCGCTGTCTGTCCGTCTGTCTGTCACCAGGCTGTATCTCATGAACCGTGACAGCTAGACAGTTGAAATTTTCACAGATGATGTATTTCTGTTGCCGCTATAACAACAAATACTAAAAACAGAATAAAATTAATATTTAAGGGGGGCGCCCACACAACAAACGTTATTTTTTTACGTTTTGTCTAATTTTGTATAGATAAGGTACGGAACCCTTCGTGCGCGAGTCCAACTCGCACTTGGCCGGTTTTTTTCTCTTCTTTTTTATATAAGTCATAAATTCATGGTCCTATGTTGGAATTTGACTGCCTCGTTGGTTTAGTGGTCGCACGCACGACTGCTGAGCATGAGGTCCTGGGTTCGATTCCCAGGTCGGGCAAACAAAACGCGCGCCTATAGAGATGTCAGCAAAAGGGGTCTGCAAGGGCCGATGCCTGCCGGGGCTGCGGGACTGTTTGAAAGACATACCGCGGCCCTGGAACACAAAGGGCTAAGAAGGAACATGGATGGGTTTTGGCCAGTAAAATTCTGACACTCCCTTCCGCTCCGCCCTGAGCGGGAGGAGTCATTTGATGATTTCCCATCGGAAAAAAAGGCTCTTTCTGATTTATGGAATGTCGCTGGAATCAATAATGACAAACATAATTACTCCACACTGTCTCCCAAGTCACAGGTGAAAACCTAGTTTGGGAGCCAGAGGACCTATCTGTAGGACATAACCTGTATGTTATATCTATAAGATGTCTGTAACAATGTTGTCAATGTATTGAAATAAAGAATTTTATTATTATTATAATCACAATCATGATGAGAGATTCTAGCCTTTGTCTCTGGTTTTGGGAACACATTTGCGATGGCCATCTGGCATTGCAAATGTCAATACACCACCATCAAGTGTGGTCTATTTATTTGTCATCTAGTAACCTTTTGAAAATCGAGGGCCTGGAGAAATATCTAGAGTTTAGGAGAAACCTTGACCTCAAACGATGAGATAAATGTAAAACGGTATCGACGAAGACATTATAAAATAAATTTTATCATCGCCATCTGAATCAATTTGTTCTAAACGATAAGATAATACTGATAATATTGCCTGTCATGGATGGCAATTCGTTATCTTAGAGAATGTCTAAACAAACGGAATTCAATCAAGCATAGCAGAAATGATTCCAGGCGAAATTTCTATTTTTTTTCCATGGAGTTAGATGTGGCTGATACAAATTATCGGTTGCTTATAAAACTGATTCAAATGCTTTTTTCCATTGATGATAAGTCCTCTTGAAGTACCTAATATCAACTTTATGTTTGGTTGGATTAAGTTGATTTCAAAATAACAGTTTTTTTTGTTTTTCAAGGATTTTATTACTTACTATTTTTGTCGATACAATTCTGTTTAAAAATAATATTATTCTGTTTGTTCACAAATCGAGATTTATTTTGTTACCTAGGCTATGTCATTATAGGGTTTGGAAACATTAAAACACGTTTCTATTATTTATTATTTTTACGATATTAACTTATTACTTAATTTAAATCCTACAAATTATTATGATTAAAAAATCATCTACTTATACAAATAAATCAAATTGAAATGCCAAAATATAGTTTGTAATATCAAAATAACAGCTTTTTACTGAATGCGTATGATAAACTATAGGTACAGGTCGCGGCACGTAACTCTAGCGCTGACCGTTATTGCGCAGAAGTAAAAAATAAGAATGTCTTGGGGCGTGCGTTGCGCCGATTAGCTCTCCAGTCGTATAACATGCGCGCAGCTATCCCCTCCACGTTTCGTTCAGCGCTAGAGTTACGTGCCGCGACTTGTACGTCACTTTAAACAAAAAACACATTTTTTTTTAATTTTTTCTGTCTGTTTGTTTCGGCTTATCTCCGAAACGGGTGGAACGATTTTGACGGGACTTTTACTAGCAGATAGCTGATGTAATAAGGCCTAACATATGCTACTTTTATTCTAGAATAAGAATTAGGGTTCCCTGCAAAAAAAACCGTTGAAATTGGTAATGTTGGTTGAAGTTGGTGGGTTTTTTTTAATAATAATTTCATGCGAACGAAAATCGCGGCGCAATAGCTGGTAGAAAATATGGTCTAAATTGTAGTCCAAACTGAACTTTAGTTATAGTATAAAAGTAACTCTTTAAAAAATTATGTCATGGATGCTTTAGGTACGCAATTTCCTTAACAACGATTAACGTCATTAACTAAGGTAAAACTTTCACGATGCTAATTACTGATAGTCATTCACATATTATGTAGGTATACAATAGTAATATAGTGCTAAGAGCTAAAACAACTTGTTCGTATCTTAGATGAAACGGTAGTTGTGAGACAAGCAAATGAAGATAAAACATAATTATTTACCTTTCATTAAACATGCCATGACAACTTTCATTCCATTTAAGATGAACATGAGGGAGACAAAATGACGTTCTATCAGCTTTAAGGATGCTGAAAAAGTAAAAAATGTACTGATATGCGAGATAACGAAATTCTGGTGATGATTCCCGATGCCCCCCAGCTCCTTGCCCCCCACTGGTGGACAGTGGGATGAACTTGGATCTCTCAAATAGCAGCAAAACATAAAATTGGTGGTTACTGGGAATAATATCCAAAAGTTGTCTATCTGTTAGTGGTGGACAGTGAGAATAAAAAAGAAATAATTATATCACTGTCTTCCAGTGGGACACATCGGGAAACATCGTATGCTGGTGTCAATAAAGTTGATATTCGTAGTAGAAATACGAAAACACTTCAGTGTTAAAGATTTGCCCGACACCTGGGGTACGGATGACTCGGGGAACCAAGCTCAGAAGGTGTAGCGGTCGCAATATTCGCAGTAACAGAATAAGAAGGCTCTAGCATAATTCTGCAATAGGCTTGTATCCTAAAAAAATCTAATTAGTCCGTCAGTTAGATTATTAAAAAAATATTTGAACCGTATTTTTTCTTTTGTTACGTAAACCAAATTTGACGAAGATACAATGCTTTTAAAATTCTCAAATAATTTTTAGTGCGTTGTGACGTCACGAGCCCCCACTCCCAAGTTTTGATGCGTTTTATCCTTGTCAATATTCATTGATTTACAAAAACACAAAATACGTGTCCATTATTTTCCAATAATCTAACTGACGGACTAAATAGATTGCATTTTGTTGATGGTGGAAGCTAGCCTATTATGGAGACACAGATCTCCTCTATATAAAACTGAAGAGGTCACATATCTTTGAGTTTGATCGAGGACTTCTATCAAGATCTGTCCTCAGTGATCTTGCATGTCATTGCATCTTACTCACCGTTCATTACACAACCATAAGGGCCATTTTCCAGTCACTGGATTCCCTTCGATTGAGGAGGTATTCCATGAAGCACACCCAAACGAAGCACACCCAGACGAAGCACACCTAAAGTATTCCACTTAGCACACCCGTAGGTGGGCTTCAAATAAAAATTTAAAATAATTAATTTCTTATTCCACGAAGCACACCTACGAATATCACTCGCATAGTGTGGGGACTAAGAAATAAAAATGTCGATAGGAGAAAATATTTATTATTTAAAAGACTAACTTAAATATCTAACATCTTTCAGTTTCATTATAATAATGTGATAAAGTACTTGTAATTTTCATAGTGTTCATAGATAAGACGTATACATGATGCGCGAGAAAATACAAATCCATAATAATAGCATATCATATCCCACCGGGACCACGGGTAACGAGTGATTGCATAATTTGACTAGGCACGGGTTTATTGGTTTTTTATTTTTTATTTATCTACCAACTACCAGGAGGCCAGAACCATAAAGGAGGTATTATATATTTTTAATAGGGATCTCATAATCAATCCATATACATTTCGATTATCATGCAATAGGCAATGTAGAAAATACTTCTTCATGATTCTGGGATCCTGGTAGTTTGTCTTCTTCTTCTTCTTATGGTGTAACTGAATGGGAACAAACGTAAACAAGGATAGTAAAGTCTCACAAACTAGTTAGTCTTTTAAATAATAAATATTTTCTCCTATCGACATTTTTATTTCTTAATCCCCGCACTATGCGAGTGATATTCGTAGGTGTGCTTCGTGGAACAGCAAATTATTTTATTTTTAATTTTTATTTGAAGCCCACCTACGGGTGTGCTAAGTGGAATACTTTAGGTGTGCTTCGTCTGGGTGTGCTTCATGGAATACCTCCGATTGAGGACCGTTCACCTGAAATCACCTTGTCGGGTTTAAAATATCTAGGACAAAATTAAAAATACCTGCAGTCATTCTCGTTTTTTTTTAAAGGAGGTTAATTTAGGAGCGTGTTGGACTGTACAAGGATATTTCGCCACATGGACGAAATTTGAACTAAAGACGTCATCTTGATTTTTAAATGCATTTTATAATGAAACAATTTCAATTGTTTTATCAACGGTGGCTGATAACATTATCCGAGCGTCATGAGATTCTTGGAGATCTGAAATTTGATATTGAAATAAAAACAAAAATATTTTTAATTTTGGTCCCATATTACTCTCTGAGACTATTCTTTCTATCCTTGTTTCTCATCTCCTAATTGTCCCTGCCATTTTCCTTATACGTGAAATCTTCTTCTTTCATGAAAGGCGTATGTATGGCAGTGGGGCCAGCGGGAATAAGAATTGCAGACTTCCCGTTGACCCCTCCAGTGGGATGAACCAGTGGGGTCAGCGGGAACAATATTGCAAACTTCCCGTTGACCCAACCAGTAGGGTAGGCTAGTGGGTTGATGAAACGACAGTTTTGATTTTTCCCGTTGACTACACGATAAATGAACCAGTGGGGTCAGCTGGAATACACCTAAAAACAACAGCTCTTCTGGGCAAAGCCCCCCATATCCTTCCAGGTCAATCCAGGTACTCTTCTCCTGCACCACCTTGAACCAGCTTTCGATATGCGCGTCCAGGTCATCTCACCACCTATTTCTAGGTCGGCCTCGGTGGCGCCGTCCATCCTCAGGCACTAATCGTGTTGAAACCTTTGCCCAGTGGTCAACGATCTATAAATGACAACCGGGATTTTGGCTGACGGCTTCGTGGAGGTTCCGTGAGGGACGTGTTTGATGCTGAGGTCTTATTTCCTCTTACGCTGATGTCGGTCGCGTACGGTCGGTTGGTCGCGTACGTCAGCATTCAGTGCGTAGCAAGTGTAGCAACGTACGCGCCGCTGAAGTCAGCGTCGCAATAAGGTGCTATATAAATTATAGAACACAATGTATACTCGTACGCGCGACCGACGTATGCGACCGACATCAGCGTAAGAGGAATTAAGGCCTCAGCATCAAACTCATCTGGGAAACTTTCATTCATCATATTATTATTAATCGTTTCGTTTAAATGACGCGAAAGTCTAGTGCTCTAGTTTGAAAAAAAAACCTCGGTAATTATATATATATAATAACTGCAGTCGGATGCATTCTATACTGGTTTCTATTTGTATGTTAGAATCAAACATGTCTGGGTCACTTTCATCCATCTTTTTATTTTTAGTAGTCGGTCGCAAGCGCTGAGCATTGAGGTCCAGTTTGAAAGAAAGAAATAAGATGAAATAATATTAATAACATCAGATTGCATGCATTTATAAGTAGATCACTTGTCGGTTGACAGTTATAATAATGTTAGTGTTGGACATGATGTCTGGGTCATTGGAGTATGTATTTTTATTGTTTTTTTTTCGATGTTCGTTCTTGCTCTTAATAATTTGTTTAATGAACCAAAGAAGCAGAGCCGAGCTTTGGCATAGCAAAAATCAAATACAGTTACTAAACTTTTATTCAAGCGCCGCGTTAAAATTATTTACGTTATTTAAACCTTTTGACTTTAATCTGTGCTGCCTACTATTTACAATCACGTACATAAAGAAGGAAAAGGATAGATTTGGATTGTCCGCTAACTAGCCGTCATAGGTAAGTGTATCGGTTTATAAAAGACACGCATAAGGAATTAAATGAGAAGTGACATTATAGAAGGCACTGTTATTAAGGGAGCAGAGCAATGGGTAGTCCGTGAAATTCGAGAATTAAATGATCTTAGAGGGTTGAATTGATGATTTTCATGATTAAAGCTCTGTTACGAGTTTGTTACGATCGTGAATTGATTTTAATCAACATACAACCTGACACTGACCTGCAAATTGAAAAAAAAACCTAAGTAAATTTGAATTTAGAAGGCTGCTATCAATGATATTTAATTAAACAGATATGTTATGAGCGCGCAATCGTGAAGACTCGAAAACGTGTCAATTGGCCTGTTTTTCCTTTATTCTGCGTCACTGCGTGTATGTGAGCTGGCTCTCCCCCGCGGCACACTTTTTTCGGTGGTTTTGTAGGTGTATAACATATCTGTTTGTTAGAATATCAAGCTGGCGCTTCCACCTTGGTGCAAAAATAGACGCCATTTAATGGCGGGAAAGTAACTATTATTTAAAATATAGTACTAAAAAAGTGATTTATATTTTAATGGCGCACTTAAATATTATTCTTATCTTGATGTAAGTGTACTTACATGTTAACACAAGAGCATTACTTATGCATTTTTTATTGTTGTTGTTTCCTTATAATTTTATTGGCAGTACGAAGACGGCGTGGAATTTATACTTTAAATTGTTAATGGCGGGTCCGAGAAATGTAATCAACGTTTCATCGGAAATAATTTCGGTAAATGTCAGCTATTGTATATCGTTACGTGATCTTTGGTAGGTAATTATAAACATGAAAATCATGACATAAAGAGGAGTAGTGTAATTTTTCAATACACTTTCTCGAAAACTGGTCCATAACGCACTACGATTAGGTACAACATGCAATGTATTTCACACGCGTGCGATTTTTTCCACTTTCCTGCACGTGTGCGGGAATGAAAATTGCCACAGATAACTATACCTATACTTAGTCCAAATTGGTTCAATGTCTATAGTCTGACGTGAATGTTTTTTTTTTATTTTGTCAAAGCACTACGCGTCTTTACGGCATAAATATTTTTTGAATTTTCAAATTGTGTTTTTAAATAGAATATCATAGATAAACATGATTATTTAAAACTAATAGTTACTTTTATACACAAATTAACATTTATTTGTGTTCTGAATTCAAAAATAAAAAAAAAAAACTATTTTTTATATTAGGCTGTTTAACGGCTTCATACCATTGCCTCTCTTTCAACCTGGCGAGACCAAAGCGCGAAAAAAAAGAAAATTTAAATCATAGTTTCATAGTTCGTGACAAAAATATTGTTCGTTATTTTATTTTATTTCTTCAAAAGTGTATTGAAAAACGTCGTTTGATACACGTGGACATTTGTTATTGCAATTCTCGGCTCAAAAACACCCTCGCCTACGGCTCGTGTGTTATAATTCCGCCTCGATTGCAATAACAAACTTTCTCCACTTGTATCAAAATGTACTATTGTAATTAAGTGAGTATGTATATAGGTACCACTTGGATATATGACTCTACACTGGCTGCTGGGAATTAACTTTTTTTGGGGTGAAAAATTACGTTTCACGGTAAAACTCAATGTAACGAACACAAAACACTATGCTGATGGATGGATGCATTGAATTGTAAACGGGTCTTGGGGGTATTTAAAGTCTAGTTTAAATACCCCCAAGTTTAACATTAAAAACCGGCCAAGTGCGAGTCGGACTCGCGCACGATGGGTTCCGTACCATTATCTATACATTAGACAAAACGGCAAAAAAATCACGTTTGTTGTATGGGAGCCCCCCTTGAATATTAATTTTATTCTGTTTTTAGTATTTGTTGTTATAGCGGCGACAGAAATACATCATCTGTGAAAATTTCAACTGTCTAGCTGTCACGGTTCATGAGATACAGCCTGGTGACAGACAGACGGACTGACGGACAGACGGACAGACAGACGGACAGACAGCGAAGTCTTAGTAATAGGGTTCCGTTTTTACCCTTTGGGTACGGAACCCTAAAAACGAAAAAAAAACCGTGAAAAAGTTGACCTCCAATATCTCCGTAACTAGAAAGTTCCCAAGTATGGTCCGGAACAAAAAAATAATTGCAATGTTGGGGAGAACAAGTGCCTTTCGACTTCGCTAAAGGTCTTTTTACACCCAGTATGCTGACTTGGCTGTCGCTCGGTTCTTCACAGGTAACCGTTGAAAACCAGCGCTGTGCTGTTGGCCTCCCATAGTACAGCATCTTGCTAAGTGGTATTTTATGTTGTTGTCCAATGGTGAATGCTGCGTATACCTATAATAGGCATGCATACCAGCACTTTTAAGTTATTTTCATTGTTTCACATTAATTCTTGGTATAAGTATTGCTGTTAGCCGTGTGGTATCCGACAGAGTAGAATAGAACCAACCCATTACACTCACGGGTGTCGTATTAGGTGACTAATGTCTGAGGCAGAACACCTTGCGCCTCCGTAGACCAGAGAATGGGCAGCAGCGTTTTCTGTCAGTCTTTCATCACTGCGATCTCCAATCCGCCTGCCAAGCGTGGAGATTACGGCAAATCCTCCCATCATGGGAGGGGCTTATGTCCAGCAGTGGACGTTACGGGCTGTTGTTGTTGTATTACTGTTGGTGTACCAAATAAATACGGTGGTGACCTGCTTGTCGTAGTCATGACGTGCAAGCTGCCGTCTTTTTAGGGTTCCGTACCCAAAGGGTAAAAACGGAACCCTATTACTAAGACTTCGCTGTCTGTCCGTCTGTCTGTCACCAGGCTGTATCTCATGAACCGTGACAGCTAGACAGTTGAAATTTTCACAGATGATGTATTTCTGTCGCCGCTGTAACAACAAATACTAAAAACAGAATAAAATTAATATTTAAGGGGGGCTCTCATACAACAAACGTGATTTTTTTGCCGTTTTTTGATAATAATGGTACGGATCCCTTCGTGCGCGAGTCCGACTCGCACTTGGCCGGTTTTTTTTATGTTCCGTCCTGTTGTATTTATAAATATTTGTTATGTGTTGTTTGTTTATTTTAGATATAAGTATTTTTAACATTTTGTATGCACGTCGCGACAAATAATTTATATTTTTTCTTTTTCTATACTTACCGTTATTTGGCTACAGTTTCAATGGTGTTTGTCCTAATCCTAAACCGAAGAGAGAACATCTAACGGGCGTCTGTACTGTTGTTTATGACAATCAGATAAGTATTGAAGCTACGCATTACATAACATTGCGTGTACTAACGAAGGGAAAAACACCTCTATTCTTAAAAAAGAAAGTAAAAAAAAAATACGTTACGTAACTGACGATACTTTCACATACGACCTCACGTCAAATCAAACTATGTTTTAACGTTATCATATTAGGGTATATTTTTAGAAATTACGTGAGGCATGCACGCCGTGCTAGGGCTTCCTGACGCCTTTTACCTAGGCTTAGGTAGTACCTAAGTCTTGAAACCAAGGTTGGTTTCACACGGCACTGTCTTAACTCTTAATACCTTTTGTTTCCGAAGGTCGTTTAAGTTCCGTTGTCGTTTTTGAGAACAAAACTAGTTTAAAATCAGTTGCCAGACCAGACAGGTTCTTAGTAATGCAGTTGCTATTAAGTTCAAGATCAAAAAACTTCAAAAACATTTAAGTAGGTATACATATTTGGATCTTTGCCAAGGCTGCTCTCATAGAGCCTTATGAAACCGCTAATGTAGAAGGCGCTAAAGGTACCTACATGAAAATCAAATCAACGTAAAAAAGAGTTATACAGTTTTGGTCTATTATTGACAGAACTATTTCGTCTTGATATCAAATTCAAAGCAGGGATTAAATTAGGATTTTTCGTCTTTTTTGTCAACTTTGTGCCATAGTGTAAACCGAGTGCGAGCGCCATCTTCGGTTTTTTAAAGCGATGGTCGCTGTCCTAGCATAATCAGCCTATAATGTTCCCACTGCTGGGACACATGCCTCCTCTCTATGAGAGGGAATGGGCTACAATCCAACACGCGGGCCCAGTGCGGGTTGGTGGATGACACACTTCATCGAATTTTTTCTCACAATGATTTCCTTCACCGTTTTGAGAGTAGCTATCCTAAAGACACTAAGACAGTTTTATCTCAGCAGTATTACTACCCAAGTTATTTAACCAGAGAGCCTAGAGAAAGTGATAGCGATAACAACAACTGCCCAGCCTTTTCCCAACTATGTTGGGGTCGGCTTCCAGTCTAACCGGATTCAGCTGAATACCAGTATTTTACATGGAGCGACTGCCTATCTGACCTCCACAACCCAGTTAGTACTGGGTAATACGTAACACCTTGGTAAGACTGGTTGTCAGACTATCGGGCTACATAAATTAAGCGATAAACGTTTAAAAAATGTATTGTATTCACGTAACGTAGGTACGGTCTGAGTTAAATGTTGTTGTTGACGTAAATGGAGTTGTTGTTGTTGAAAATATGAATTGCTTTAAAAGCGATTTTCAATAGCCTAGGCCCCAGGTTGTTCCTCAATGCGGTAAAGTTTGAACTTTTAAACCGTTTAGGGTTAATAACCCCCAACTAACATCGCGTGTCGGTTGAGAACTTTTTCAGGAAAATAGGAGTTCATTGCCTATGCTAGACTTTCGTGAAAAATACAAATTTAATGTGATGAAGCATAGTTGCGTGTAGTCTAACTAATAATAAAAAATGTATCGGATAGAAAAGTATGCTGGTTGGAAGTTGAAATTGTTTTCAGTTAGCTGATGAGTTCAAAGAGCGGATTCAAACTCGTTCTAGAACTTTAAATTCAAACGGAAAAAAATGTAAGTGAAACTAGGTTCTATTTTTGAATTTAAACTAGTTGCGCTGTAGGTAGTCTGGCTGGTTTGTTTGCGGTAAGAATATTAGCTGCAATTACTGATCGCTCTATCCTGACTCATTTTGAGCAGGTTATTATTACATATTTTATTTCACATAGGCCTAGATGGACACTTATAAAACGTCGAAAAAGGTGCACGGTTCGGGTTCGTCGTTTCCATGTAGAAGAACCGGCAAGAAACTCCATGAAATGAAAAAATGAGAATCGTAATTCATTTGATCGCAACTCTAGAACCCTAAGATCTGCTTCCTGTTTGACCACCTCTAGTCAAACACAATTTTACGAGTTGTGTTCAAAAATAGAACAGTTTTTTTTTTAAACTTATATAGCTTGGCCACGTGAAAGTGTTTTGTGCAACCTAACGCCGTCGTTCCACCTATGAATTAACTTGAACGTAAGTAATAACCAGATATCGTTGATGCTGTAATTAATACACTTATCGTTCAATGTCACAGATCACATGGATGCACGTAGTCACATGGTGCATGAGGCTTGGAATAATCTGAACACAAATTATCCTTCTTAAAAAAATTAAAGGAAATAGGAAACTATACTAGCTTCTGCCAGCTGCTTCGCCCGCGTGAAGCTTGATAATTGTCCCATGGGATCTTACTACTAGGATAAAAAGTATAAACAGGTTATAAACTATCTTTGTGCAAAATTTCATCCAAATCCGTTCAGAAGTTTTTGCGATAAAGAGTAACAAACATCCATACACCCGTACTCGTAAACTTTAGCATTTATATTAGTAAAATATTTTATAACACATTTGCTCGTAAAGGGTCTCTTATTTCACCATTTCATTACGTACTTGTGCAGTAATGTAATGTGCAACGCACGGTTTATCAAGATGCTCTGTCAAAAAGGAACGGTGCTTTTTTAAATCTTAGCAAAGAGTTTTTATGTCAGTAAAGTGGTCAACATGGGTACCATTTAGTTCCCTTCGAAATGGTTGAGCTGAATGGTGCTGATCCATGCGTCATGTTCGTGAACGGGCGCTGTCAGTTGTGACTGGTCATCTCTTAGTTGCCATGGCTTATTTGAATGTTTATTTTTTAATTGTATTTTTTTTTGTTTTTACTATGGACACTTTTAACGTGCACATCTTGCTACATTGTTCTCACATAATATACCATCTTAACATGAATGATGTAACCAAGATTTTGTAACAACATTTTGATTTAAAAGAGTGTCCATGGAGTTTCTTGCCCGTTCTTCTCCATAGAGATCTACGCTAGGGAATGGGCAACTACAGTACTTTCACAGTTTTTATGTCTTGTGACTGGGACTGTAGCTACATTTAATTTTCATCTTTGTTTCGACAATTCAAAAGTGCCTGTAACTGGCCTACTTGAAATAAATGCTTTGATTTTGATTTTGATTTTGAACATTTTATGAATAAAATTAACTGTGGGAGATGAAATATAATAAATAAACATTTAATTCTTTAATTAAATTAATTTTGACAATAAATTACAACATATATATATTTTTGTGTTTTTGTTACAGATTGTAATTTATTACAATCTGTAACAAAAACACAAAAATATTAATTTGCTTTATTAGTAATACTGGCTGTTTTTTGTGTCTTTGCCTTTAAAAAAAGCGCTGATGCGCGCGCATCGCTAATTTGTGAAAAAGTAAAAGATTTATTCGTTTAAGAAAGTCCGAGTTTTATTTATTTCCTCGCGAATATGTTATAAAACGTCGTATGACATACGTGCGCTTTGATAATTACAGCCTCTGCTTTATTGCTAGCCCTCGCCTACGGCTCGGGCTAGCAATATCGCCTCGGCTGTAATTTTCAACTTACCGCACTTATATCATAATGTACTATAATTTACATGCACTGCCTCGTTGGTCGAGTGGTCACAAACGCGAATGCTGAGCATAAGGTCCTGGGTTCGATTCCCAGGTCGGGCAAAGTGTTATTGGGTTTTTCCATCAGGAATTTCACAGTAGCAGCCACGGAGTCTGAATTTGCGCCCGGTTGATGGTAATAGGCACGCCCCCTATTACATAGGACTTAAACATAACTGGCGAAATGTGGGTGTACTATTAGGTACACTTCTGCCTAATCCTTCGGGGATTACAGGTGTGATGTTATGTTATGTATTAACATACACTAAGTTGGTATTTATGAGCTGTGATCATTTGTAAATGCACCTACGATGCTTTGCGTAATTCAAATTATAAAAGATACAGTGGGCTGCATCAATTGGGTGCCCCAGTTTGGGTACCACAGTTTGGGTACACCAGTTTGGGTACCCCAGTTTGGGTACCCCAGTTGGGCACCCCAGTACCCCGGTTTAAAACGTAGGTGCTTTCAAAGCGTAACCGCATCGTGTAGCAGACTGTGCATTAAGGTTTTTCGTCTTTGACTGTTTATAAGCTATTTAACTTGCCATGTTATTAATTAGTTAGTTTGTGTGATCAAATCTTGCAACTGAATTTTAAACCAGTTCCACCCAACCGATTGAGCAGAAATTTTGCACACACATTTGGTTCCGATGACAATAGATTTTCATGACAGACATGACCTGATTCTGCAGCCAGGATCATCTTCTCACGAGAGAACTCCTCAACGGTTAATAGGACGGACACGAAATGTTACTTGATTTTCTTCTTTTAGTGCATTTCAATAAAAACTACTAGTTCTACAACAAGTTGCATTGTTCATAAATTCACACGACGCTTCACTTTTTGCTTAATATTGACAAGTTATAATGGTGCAGTTATACTGTTATGGACAGTAGCGGGACTAGCTTTGGACTACGGACAGATTCAGAAGTTACCACAAACTGTCAAAATTCTCTAAATGATTTCAAACCATAAAATGTTGAAGGTTAAGTTCAAAATCGAATGAGAAAATTTTACGGTTTGTTAGTAACTTATGTGCTGGTGATTGTACATTATCTGTCAAAGTCTGGTGTCGGTAGGTAATCCGGTCAACTATAAGTCCGTATCGGTCTGACTTCAGTGTGCATCGTCTATATAAAGTACTGACACATCAAGCAAGCTACTACAATCTGTCAAATTTCTGTAATCGATTTTCAACATTATTGCTAAAGTATTAGGTTCAAGGTTGGTTGGGAAATGTGGTAGGTAGGGAAATGGGTAGTGAGGCCAGTACGGAGATGGCAGACCCAGTGTTAAAGTAAACCAGCGACAAAATGTTCGTTCAAATGTGAGACTCACTCGTAACGAGGACAAACGGCAGTTTCTCGATAAACCGGAAACGCGTCAAGTCATGGATCATTTGTTGTCACCTTTGAGCAGAGCTGACCTTGATTTGTGTTGTGGGTAAATTGACAAGGTGATGTCTGAAGCCTAAAATCAAGATATTTAGTTAGGCCTGTAGCGGTACTAGAAAAAGCAACACCAACAAAAAAGTACTACAGCGCCATCTATGACACGAACGATGAAGTAAACTGAGAATTCCTACATCGCGCAAGCAGAGTTATCCGCGACTTAAGACTATATGCGAGAACCCGACAACGACTGGCCCACCAGTTCTTTGGGGGATGAAGAGCTTTACACTCTGTTCTTCATACTCCCAAAGGCCTATAAACTGAACGCGATCAGCCAATCAAAACACGTTTAGGAGCTGTCAGTTTAAATATTGCCTATAATTGCAATGAATGCGTCGTTAGTCATGAGGTCCTGGGTTCGATTTCTAGGTCAGGCAAAGTGTTATTGGGTTATTCCATCAGGAATTTCTCAGTAGCAGCCACGGAGGCTGGAATTGTGCCCGGATGATGGCAATAAGCTCGCCCCCTATTAAATGAGACTTGGCCGAATGTGGATGTACTATTTATTAGGTAAACCTTTGCCTAATCCCTCTGGGAGAGTAATTCGCCGAATACCGCCAATGTGGCCCTAGCATTAAGAATACTTTTAGAATATCAAACTTGAGCTTTGTCTGAATATTCGTTGGTAAGTATATTAAATAGAATCTCTATAATTTCGTAGCCGAAACATGGGAGTCTTTGCATCACAAGTAGGTAAAATATACGTATAGGCAAGTCACTTCTAGACAAGCTTGCATTTCCATCGCTTAATAGCTGGTAAGAAATCGGTAATTTTCATCGTTGTTTTTGCCTGTGTATCCAAAAAGGCTCTACCACACAGGAGCGTTATTATCGGTCGATAATACCGGATGCGTTATTGCGATATTGCGTTCCGATTCCTTGCACACAATTTTGTATTCGTGTTTTTGGCAGGTTTTATATCTAATATCGGGCAGATTCGCCACTTTTGTTCGGAATATCACATATATCTATACATATATATATATATCGGACGCAGAAACGCAAGCGTCCTACTTCTATTGCGTCGTTATTATCACAGCAGTGTGTATCTTCGTAGCCGTCCTAATACATAATGTACTAAAAACAGATATCGCAATAACGCATCCGGTATTATCGACCGATAATAACGCGCCTGTGTGGTAGAGCCTTAATTATAAAACTAAAGCCAAAAGTCGTGTATTATTTCTCAACTGCAACAATGTCTAAACATATTATCTTAGCTGTAAACTGAGCTAAGCCTAGACACCGTGTCCACTAATTGATTCTAGTTCCGTAGTTCGTAATGAGCGCAATTTTCCAGAACTTTCTCTTACATTGCTTTTGTTCTTGCTTGCTGCACTGTTGTCAAGTAGCCTAACCGTACTAATAACTAATCTTTGCCTATTTTAAATGCTTCATTGGATAAAGTAAGTACTGAGAAAGCTGAGATTTTCATTGTCTGATTTAGCTTTGTTTTGTATCTTGTAAAACTGTTAGATAAGTATAACTTTGCTATGGTGTTTAGATTTCGATCATGATATGATGTTAATGTCTCCACATGAATGTCTAGTCGCAGTTTCCAATTAAAGTGTCGTACCTAAGAAATTTTATGGGAAATTGAGTGCCCTGTTGGACGTTCGGCTCAGTGCCGAAATTTTATAATGCTACACGTACAGGTCGCGGCACGTAAGTCTAGCGCTGAACGAAACTTGGAGGGCATATCTGCGCATGTTATGCGACTGGAGAGCCAATCGCAACGCACGCCCAAGAAATTCTTATTTTTTACTTCTGCGCAATAACGGTCACCGCTAGACTTTCGTGCCGCGACCTGTACCTACATATTATAATCCGGCACGGTGTAACAATTTAATGTGAATTTACCAAACTCTCGCAATTATTAAAGATAACTGTCGCTACACTCGCTACCCTCGCTAAGGCTGCGTTTCCACCAGAGATGCGCGAGGATGCGTAGCGAGGGATGTGTGTGAAACCAACCAATAATGTCGCTTCTTTTTCACTGCTTGAGGTATTCTAGCTATGTGATTGGTTTGTTCCACACACATCCCTCGCTACGCATCCTCGCTCATATCTGGTGGAAACGCAGCCTAAGTGTCGCTAAATATCATAATTAAATGACGCGTTCACGCGTACCATAATACAGGACCTGTAAATTCACATTCGATTGTTTTGCCTGTCACATGTCGTCTAACCGCCGTTTTCTATAACTGACGTATAACTGTTGGTTAATATGCCTACGTTCGTAGGTATCGGTGTTTCTATAAACAAAGTTAGCTTGAAATATCCTATCCGGGTCACCTACCTGTCACTTGATTCATAGAAAAATCAAAGAAAGCTTTTCTGTGACGCTTTGTTTCTAACCGTCCGTAAGCTAAATGTCAAACAGAGAGAGATAGCGATCTTCCGTTACCTGTTAGTAAGTTATTGAAAATGGCTGTAAACCGAAACGAGGCGATGCTGTCTTTTACTCATTTGGTGATTTCGAATCGATAAGTCTGTTGCTGTTGCGTGCCGATTGCAAAAACAAAGTATTAAATCGATTTCCACAAGCAGGACCCTGTATTCTGAAATATCTATTCCCATTACAATCGGAACATTTGCTTATGACACTAAGCTATCCTTAATATTTTTTCAGAGCTAATAAACTACACGCAACCTGTCTACGTCTGGCGAGATGACCCTAACTCCAGGCAGAATACCATCAAAGAGATCATTGAAAGAGCTACTTCCAAAGAGGACTGGCCCCAGGTTAGTACTGCGGTCGTCCACTGCGATAGTTTAGCATGGTTTTTTGTACTTGGATGACGTTTTCAGGAAATTGTATGGAAGACAAGATGGCCGCCTTGGTTCTGATTAAAGCAGCGCACAAATAGAACCGCTCAGCATTATGAGTAGAATGCACGGAGAGGTTACAGACGTAAGCGATGCAGTTGTTTTAGTCTCGAGTTCTTTTCTCCGGAGGAACGAAGAGACGAATATCCTTTCCGTGTGATCTATCGATACAATGTTACTAATCTAGGTATATTGAGTCGTACGTAGTTACAGGTCGCGGCACGAAAGTCTAGCGGTGACCGTTATTGCGCAGAAGTAAAAAATAAGAATGTCTTGGGGCGTGCGTTGCGCCGATTGGCTCTACAGTCGTATAGCATGCGCAGATATCCCCTCCACGTTTCGTTCAGCGCTAGACTTACGTGCCGCGACCTGTAGACATAGCTCGTAGATCCCTAAATAGACACACTCGGCGCTTGGTTATAATAAGCAAATATTTCTGGAACGGGTTATACAGACTTATAAACTCATTTCGCCTGTATTCCCTGGTGGGTTAGGCAGAGGCCTATCTAATAGTACACCCACAATTTTCCAGTAATGTTGTAAGCCCTGTGAGTAATAGGGGCGAGCTTATTGACATCAACTGGGTACGAATCCAGACTCTGTGGCTGCTACTGAGAAATTGAAGTCAGAACCTGATGCTCAGAAATCGCGCTAAGACATCCACGACATACTTGCTTACCTAAACTTTAAAAACATCTGCAAATATATCAAGAATTTGCGTGGTAGGATATTATTACCACTAAAAAAGGAGGAGAAGGAGCCCGTGGCTAAATAATAACAGCCACTTGGGTCGATCTTTAGGTTAAGCCGTGCTTGCCTAGGTTGGTCTGTGGATGGGTGACTACCGATTACATACCGGGTTTTTTCCGTGCCTCGGAAAGCTCGGTAAGTCGTTGGTCCCGGCTGTTATTACAAGATCTTTGACAGTGACCCAAAAAGTCTGACAACAAGTCTTACCAAGGGGTATCGTATTACCCAGTACTAACTAGGTTGTGGAGGTCAGATTGGCAGTCGCTCCGTGTAAAATATAGGTATTCAGCTGCATCCAATTAGACTTGAAGCCGACACCAACATAGTTGGGAAAAGGCTGGCAGATGATTACCACTAAAAAACCTGACTACTGAAAATCACGCTCTAATTACCCGATAAAGTTAAAGATAAAGATACTTTATTTGTTAAAACGACAAAGCCAAAAGGAAGGGTTATTAAATTCGATTCGGGGTTTACAAGCTAAAATCGTCCAAGTCGGTTAAAATGTAGCCTTTGTTACCCGGGCATAATAACGAATCGATTGACACCTTATTCATCAAAATCGGATATAAACAGTTTTGGCGCTACGAAAGAACATACGTAAATACAAACATAAACATAGACTGCTAAAATCATAACATCTTCTTTTGGCTTCGGCGTAGTCGGTTAAAAGTAACGTAATGAGGGATTTTCTTTTTAGCTCTTCCCTAGTCGCTGGATATATGGCGCTAGGAGTAAGTATGATAATGCAAGGAACGGAACCTAAAAAAACTGATTTTAACAAAGCGCGAGAAATGTAGGTTATATTCGGAATGTTAAGCAAATGAAAGTGTCAGTCAACGAGAGTATTTGACGTGAGTACGTGACACAATGTTTTTTTTTTCAAGCGTTTTGGCTTTGGCACCAACTATCATAGTAAGTTCAACGCCATCTATAGAGTTCTTGGAAACTAAGTTTTTTTTTTAAAACCTCAAAAGGAAAACCTCTCATTACAGCACTGGGTGGGTTACTCGGCGTGCTCAGTAGTGTTGCCAGGTGTCCCGATTTGCGCGGGACGTCCCGATTTTCAGGGGTCTGAGGACACGTCCCGATTTGCCCCTGATCGGGATGCTAAATGTCCCGATAAATCAATAACTTTTAAAAAAACCATAATTATTACCAAAAAATAATATGTAAGTAGGTAGGTACCTAATTATGTATTACATCAGTCGAATTCGAATCACCATGTCGAGAGCTTAATAAAATAACGAGCTTATTAATGAGCTTAATAGTAGTAGAAAAGCTATAAATTAAGACAGTTATTTGAAAAAAAAAAGTATTTTTTTGATTGTCCCGATTTAAAACCCTAAATCCCGATTTATTTTACCATCTGCCCCGATTTTAATCCAATCGGACCTGGCAACTACTACTACTACTAGTGATATAAGCCACGTATGTTCCCAGAAATGCACCGATCTATTCTTATACACGCTCTGGGATCCAATAACATACAAACGGTTTAAATAGTGGTATGTCGATTGCTTGTTTGTTTCATATTTTGTATGGCAAATAAGGACAGTAGATGAGTAGACAAGAGACACTAATAAGGATGATTCCTGACTAAAAAAAATATGATTCTGTGTAGTCCGTCAGATTATCGAAAAATATTGGATCACTTGTTTTTTGTTTGATTAAATTATTAAAAACTAGCTAACGTCCCGCGGTTTCACCCGCGTAGTTCCCGTTCCCGTGGGAGTACGGGAATAAAATATAGCCTATAGCACTCACGAATAATGTAGCTTTCTACCAGTGAAACAATTTTTAAAATTGGTTCATTACTTCCGGAGATTACCCCCTACATACAAACTTACAAACAAATGTTACCTCTTTATAATATTAGTATAGATTGACAAAGTGAAACGCGTCAAAGATCATGAGTGGGGAGGGGCTTGTGACGTCACTTTCCGGTAAAAAATGTACCTAGTCAAATGTTATGTAGTCACACGAGTTTTCGACGCACTGCATCGTCTTCATTTTTTTTACGTTAAAAAAGAAAAATATTGGTCCAATATTTTTTGGAAATCTATCTGACGGACTAATTAGTTTTATTTTGTCATCTACCCTATTGTACTGTAGGTTTCAGAGTTCAGAATTTTAACTTCATTACAAATTTAGAACTATCAAACTCTACTTTAGCAGTATAGATACAGACGCCTCACGCCAGCACATCAAGCTGCTCAGAACTGTAGATATGTTCCAATCAACATTGAACCTAATGCTTAGCGATAAAGATGAAAATCTATTAAGGCGATTACATGTGCAAAATTAGCAACTCTATTTGTGGTTGTTTCAAACGAATGTTAGAATAAAGTTCTAATCAGCTTGCACTACGTTACGTCAGTCACTGCGGCCGAACAGTGTGAAATCAGTGGTTTTTTAGCGATTTACAAAAAATCTATTGATTGGACTAAAAAAGTAAAACACTATGATACTAGTATGTTGCTTGTAGAATTATTTGCCAAAAAATCAGAATGATCGCATGTATTTTAGTATGGTCTTTAAAATAAATTTTTAGAGATTAGTTCGTGATTTTTTTCTGTCGAATAAAGTTTGTTGTATTATGTTTTCAAAACACTATGGAACTAGCATATATCCTGAAAAATGTCATATATTTTTCTGGTTTTGTTTATTGCAGTGAATCATATGCTTTTTTTCATTATAAAAAAAAAATAATTAAAAAACCCGACTGCGTAAAAAAAACTAATAACTTTAATAAAAAAAAAACACTGAAAAGAATAAAACAAGTTCAGGAGACAGGATATATTGACTGCAACAGTCGGGACCGATATTGGATGTAATGATTTTAGTCTAGATTATTTAATGGGTCCCGACTGTTGCAGTCAATATAATATATCCTGTCTCCTAAACTTGTTTTATTCTTTTCAGTTTTTTTTTTATTATTAAAGTTATTAGTTTTTTTTACGCAGTCGGGTTTTTTTTTAATTTTTTTTTTATTTTACACTTTTTAGTTACTTTATATTATAACCTTTTAAAATCCTCATGATGAGCCCTTTATTGGGGTGTGTAATATTATGGTATAATAACAAATATTACATTATCACTTGAAATAACGTTCCTAAGATATAATTTTCATATGCTATAAAAACAAATAACCTAATTTCATGACATCTATTGTTACATTTCATATAAACTTCTTTTGCTCTAATTACATTTAGTATAACATTCATTTCATATAATTTACATTATACTAAATAAAAAATATATTAAATGAAATTAGGTCATGTGATCGTTAGTACTTTTGTAATTATATCAAATGTACGCACTGCCTTTATTGAGCCGTTCAGGCTGCAGAGCGTGCCAAACATTTGAATTTGGCGCTAAAAATCCGCAATTTTATATTTTTTTATTATTTTGCTATACCCAGAGTCACTCTCACAGTAAATACGAATCTAAGGACACCTCTGAAGCTAAAATCCATCTAGCCGTTCAGGCTGCAGAACGAGCCAAAAATTTGAATTTTATTTACTTTTATACTATTTGTCATTTCGAATTACATTCAAACATATAAGTTGCATATATTTTTGTAATCACCTTTAAAACCCCTTTATTTTGATACCCCACTCGATGGTATTAGAAGAAAAAAAAAATTCAGCCTCCACAATTTGGCTCCCCAAATCCACGATTTTTTTTGTTTATTTACTTTAATGTAGCCAGTGACACTCGCGTTATCAAGGCAAATCGAACGACACATAAATTATCCAAATCCCTCCATCCGTTGAGGAGTTACCAGGCAACAAAGAAACGGACATACATACATACAAACATACATACAGGGCAAACACATAACCCTCCTTTTGGGCTTCGCCGCAGTCAGGTAAAAACTCGCGTTTAGCTCCTGTTATGACCTTAAAGAAATTTAACAGATTGTAATAGCTTGATGTGCTAGCATCTGTGCTTTTATAGTATGACCACTTTTTAAGGTGCAGTTCGAGGTGGCTAGGTACATTTATTGGGTGTTTAGTAAACTGGTCCCACACAGGTAGATCCCGCGGGATCAGTCGTCTAGTTCCGTGTTCTACCGCCTGCACAGGTCGGTTGAAGTGTAATTTGATACCTTCAAAATTCATTTTTTTATGCCAAAATGGAGTTTAGAAGGTTATCAAATTCTCAACTTCAAAATTCTTAATTCAGAAACCGCGACTATAATGTTTCGAGTTTGAGCCCTAGTCTACCAGCGCAGGTAAACCTCTCAGGTGGACCGTATCGTGCCATTAGAACAACACACCGGCAGCTGACAGAGATGACACTTAGGCATGAATTCCTGCTACGCTGACGTATGGTCGGTCGCGTACGTCAGCGAGAAAAATAGTAGCAACATACGCGGCGCTGACGTCAGCATCGCTATAGAGATCACAATGTATACTCGTACCCCCGAGCGACGTACGCGACCGACATCAGCGTAGCAGGAATTCAGGCCCTATCAATGCCGAAATTTTACCGTATACCGAGCCATCGCGTCCGGCATGCTTAGCATGATCAGCCTAGAATCTTAGAACTGTCGGAGGGTTCAAGTTAGCCGCTGTAGAACCAATCTGGCTAGATTGATTGACCCATCTCGAACACAATGCTAATGTAGAGCCCTACACAGGGTATGCCACATCTTGTCTCCTGCCCGTTGTTCAATACTAAGTGACACTCCAGCCCGCGTCGAATGACCGCAGTGGAAACGGAGAAACGGGTATGTCGACTAAGAATCGACAAAATGACAGATGAACAAAAGAGATCTCCCATTTAGTGGATTCTTTCTTCGAAGAAACCCGTTTATATGGAGGTCATGCTACGCGGGCAGGAGTTCAATTGAGTGAAGCAATCGGCAGAGCTGTCCACTTACTTGATTTGAGAAGAAGAGGCCTAACGTTCTCACATCTGGAACACACGGCTCCTTTTTGTGAAAGAGAGTGGACCATAATCCACCAATTGAGCCCAATGCCTCCTAAAAATATGTTTGTTTCAACCTTTGATCATGTCTACGTTCCAGGTCCTGATATTTCCGGAAGGAACTTGCACGAACCGTTCGTGCCTGATCACGTTCAAGCCGGGAGGATTTTACCCTGGAGTGCCGGTGCAGCCTGTCACCATCCGGTACCCTAACGCGAGGGATACTGTCACTTGGACCTGGGAAGGACCTGGCGCGTGAGTATAATTGCAGCGATCCATAATTTATCCATAATTTGGATCAATCCCATTAGTTCTAATACACAGTTCTACGGTAGAACTAGTGGGAAATTCTTTTCCACTAGTCCTACGATTTCAGGTGGTACAAAATCGCAGAATTTATGTGAACAAAAAGTCCCATTAGTTCTACTGTTCTATTACACAATTTTACGGTAGAACTAATGGGAATTTTTGTTCCGACTAGTCCTACGAACGATATAACGTGTTACAAAAACGAAGAACTAGTGGGACTATCATTTCCCACTAGTTCTACCGTAGAACTGTGTAGTAGAACTAGTGGGAATGATCCTTTTGCCTGAAACGGTTCCCATTGCCGGGGCAACTACCTCCTTTATTTGAGAGGGACTTTCTACCACTATTATCACTCACGGTATTTAGATGAAAGTCTTTCAATGAAACAGAGAACGCTATGCTGGGAACGCTCGTTCTATCATAGACCTCATCTATCTGATCTATCGCTTTCTATCGGGCGTAATAGTTTAAGAGCAGATCCATTGCTTGTTCTTGCCTTACCTTAGACGAATCCGTCAAGAAGAGGGCCTGATTTTGAACGCAGCCTAAAAAATAATTGCCACGCCACGATAGTGGCGATAAGTCCCCTCTTTGAGGAGTGGCTTGAGAGACGCCACGGCGTCCTCACCTTCCGCCTGACGCAGGTCCTCACCGGACACGGAGTGTTCGGGAGGTTCCTGCACCGAATCGGGCGGGAGGAAACACCCGGGTGCTTCCATTGTGAGGATCGACCGGAGGACACGGTGGAACACACGGTGGAGGTGTGCCCCGCGTGAGCGGAGCACCGCCGTGTCCTCGAAGCGGCGATCGGCGGCGGCGACCTCTCGCGTCCGGCCCTGGTGCAAGCCATGGTCCGGAGCGAGACGGAATGGGACACCGTCACCTCCTTCTGCGAAGCAGTAATGCTAGAGAAGGAGGTGGCGGAACGTGAGAGGGAGAGAACCTCTCAACGTCCCGGCCGCCGCGGGAGACGCCCCGGGCGTCGGGGGCCACCACCACGTGGCCCCCGGCCACCGTAGGCGCGGGCCTGTGGACGGTGGGCTATGGGCTAGCTCGCCGTCCGTCCGTCTCATGACGACAGGCCGTGTCGACGGCGCGTTCGTGTTCCACGCGCGCCTCAAAGAGAGTCAGCAAAAGGGAAGGGGTCCGTAGGGACTGATGCCTGCCGGGGTTGCGGGACTGTTCGAAAGAGATACCGTGGCCCCGGAACACAAAGGGCGATGAAGGAACATGCATGGGTTTTAGTCAGTAAAAGTCTGACACTCCCTCCTGCTCCGCCCAGAGCGGGAGGAGTTATTTGATGATTTCCCATCCGAAAAAAAAAAAACGTAAAAAATAATCGAAAATTCTTCTTCAATCATTGCAGTTTTCTACAGAGAAGAATATTCTCAAGACTAGGTACGTTAGGTACGGTCGAACAATCATTTGGTTTACATTTTACAATGTAATTTGTTGGTTGAACTGTAAACCAAATAACTTGTTCGACCGGTACTCCAAAACGTTGAATGCAAAAAAAAAAACAAAGAACATAAATTGCATTGCATCATTCTACGATAATACATAATATGTAATTCAAATAACCCAGAGACACAATTTTAATTACCTCACGCCTTTTTCTGAGAGGGTAGGTAGAAACTGCAGAACGTAGGTCACGTTGACGACCCTTTTTTTTTCGGATGGGAAATCATCAAATGGCTCCTCCCGCTCAGCGGGTCTAAAATGGCCGCTATAGCAGAATCTACGCAGAATCTTAGCATGAATCACGTTAAAAAACTTAAATTCTTAAAATGGACTTTATGTCAATAACCATAAAGACCATTTTAGGAATTTAAAATTTTTAACGTGATTCACAAAATGATTCTGCAAAAGCGGCCATTTTAGACCCCCTGGGCGGAGCAGGAGTGGGGAGCGTCAGACTTTTAGTGACTAAAACCCATCCATGTTCCTTCATCGCCCTTTGTGTTCCGGGGCCACGGTATCTCTTTCGAACAGTCGTGCAGCCCCGGACTTTGACGACCCTCACATACTCCTTTTGTTTCGGCCACGTTCATATATTTAATGGGCATACAATTAACGAACCACCAGATTTAGCAAAATATAACGGCAAAAAAAATCACTTTTGGTTGCCAAAATTAGTAAATGATCACCAAAATTAATCCCCATTTTATCGTGAAATAAGAACCAAAATTTATTTTTTTAATAAATGACCACCAGAAATTGAACTGCTATGCTCTTGCATCCGAGTCGAGAGAGACCCGGTCGATGGAGCCCCGCAAAAAATAACCACGAAGGGTATGGCGGGGTTTATTCGCGCGCTTCGCTCGCTCATTCGACCACGCCATACCCTTCTAACCTAATTTATTCGTGTCGGGGTGCCCCAAGTCAGCCTAGGCAAAACTAGTTTGTCATCAACCACCTCATTAAAATTTGGTGCTCAATTTACTAAAGGTGTCAATTGATATTTTAGGTGATAGATGTTAGTGGTCACAAAGTTATTTTTGGTGGTCATTATATTTCCCCCATTTAATGTCCTTTTTTCTTTAAACAATTTCAGTCTTAAACTGCTCTGGCTGACGCTGACTCAGGTGCACAGTTCGTGTGAGATTGAGTTCTTACCGGTTTACTACCCTAGCGAGGAGGAGAAGAGGGACCCGAAGCTGTACGCCAGGAACGTTCGCGATGTCATGGCCAAGTAAGTTCTGAATATAGTCATTTACAGCTACACATTCATCGGGACCGGTCAATGTGGCGACACTTGGGGGAGGCCTATGTCCAGCAGTGGACGTCTTTCGGCTGAAATGATGATGATGATGATGACACATTCATCTACGAGGCGTGAACGGAGTCTTCATGAAGTCGTAAACGAAGCATTCTGTACATCAAACAAAGAAACTGCTCGCAAAAATTATTGCTGGGAAACGTTTTTTTTTTGTTAATGGTATGACGCAATATAACGCACTCAAAACATTGTGCTGGATACATTAGATAGAACAGGGAGAATGGAGGTATTTATCATTTCCCTAGCCTTTTCCCAACTATGTTGGGGTCAGCTTCCAGTCTAACTGGATGGAGCTGAATACCAGTATTTTACATGGTACGACTGCCTATCTGAACTCCACAACCCAGTGAGTACTGGGTAATACGATAGCCCTTGGTAAGACTGGTTGTCAGACTTTTTGGAGCACTGTAGCCTGTAACGACTGTCATAGATGTACAAATGATAGCCGGGACCAACCCGAAACCCAAGAATAATTGAATTTCGTGGCTTAACCTCGCGCTTCCCCCTTAATGACCGACACACACACTGCATCGGTTACCAACAGGAGAGATTCAAATCTTCATCTTTCAAGTTGAGCTCCTTGGAGCACCGAAGAAGTTGCTCAGATTTAATTTTCCTTTATAAGACCCTCCACAATTTGGCGAATGTACCGGAGTCGGTTTCGGAGATCAGTCTAAATGTATCCCGCCGTACCTCATACAGATCCAATTTTAAAACAGAAACATTTCAAATGCCTAAAAAAAGAACTAATCTTGGTCGTTCAGCTCCTTTATACCGGTTTTTGTCTAGCTACAATAAGCTGAATACGCGAACTAACAACTTAGACATATTTTCGAACAGTCTGAATGAATTCAGACGATACGTCCTCAGTTCTTGATCGATTTGTTTGTTTATTTCTTTTACAAAATGTTAATTGGTGTATTTGTGTGACTCCATTCAATGTGTTTAATACTGTACAATTTAATTTAATTTAATTTTTGAACTCAAATTGTAATCTATTCTATTCTTTTAATTTTAACTAATGTAATAATTATGTCCTAATTTATTTGTTATTTTTATAGTTTTAATTTATAATTGTTTTCTATTCCGATTTAGTTGATGTTTTTTTTTAATTATACTGTAATTAATGTAACTACTATAAATTGAATGAATTAATTGAATGTATTTAAATTCAATGAAAACTTTGTAAATTTTAATTTTGTTATTATGATATATTTCCATTTCAATTATTATTATTGATTATACAAGTGCTGTGCACACCTATAAGTGACGAATTCACCGCAAAGCCGTTGAAATAGAAACTAATCTATGTAAATGATTTAGTGAATAAGTCGTTGGTGTGTCAATAAATAAATAAATCTTTACGTGTCGATTACACCCTGTTAGACCAGTCTTTAGACACCTAGCTACCCTACACTAACATAGGCTTCCTTTAAATCCTGAAAGATGTAAGAGGATCGGATCATTCCCACTAGTTTTACTACACCTAGGATATCTCATTTGATCTTATCAATATCTATAGCGGCCAACCTGGGCCCGCAGTTGGTTTTAAGAGATGTCTAGATTGGGTCCTCCAACTCAGTGGGCTTCGGACCCATCAGTAAAAATGATAAAAATATGACAGATTTGTGTGTACTTTCAGAGCTCTTGGCGTTCCTGTCCTTGACTATACTTATGACGACTGTCGGTTGATCGCCCGCGCTAAACAGCTGGGCATTCCTTGCGCAGCCTCCACGAGAGAAGTCAGCGAGATCCGAGCACAACTAGGGTAAATTTTATAATAATACAGTGTAGTTTTTATTTTTTTCCGGCTTTAAAACTTTTTTATTTTACGGTTTTTGACTTTTTATACCATTTGTCATTTCGAATTACTTTTCAACATAAAAATATATGTATTCACTAGTTCCATCATGGAACTGTTAATGGTAGGTACTAGTGACAATGAAGGAATTTTTGTTACCTAAAAAAAACCTTTAAAAAATCTGTTTTAAGCTTTCACTGTTTAAAACGAAACTTATAATTGTCACTTACGGGATATCTTGCTTGATTAATATTTGTTTTGAGCTCTCGATATTTCGACACTGTTGCAAGCGCCATGCTCACGGGCATAGAGTATAATAATATAACCTTTGCTCACGGGTTGACTCGAGAAATGAATGACTGGAGAATGCGGGTGGATGAAAAATAAATTGTTTGGAGCAGACAACTTTGTCTTCCTTCTTTCTTTGTCTTTTGCTTCGCGCACTATTGGAACTCGACACTAGTCACGACAAAACACAGAACCCGCCAACGCCCACCCGCCCTTCAGTCAACCCGCGATCATGGCGCTTGCAACAGCGTCGAAATATCGGGAGCTCACAACAAAAAATAATCGAGGAAGATATCCCGTAAGCGACAATATAAGTTCACCTTTAATTTTGTTACTCCACTACTCCACACAAAAAAAAAACAACGTCATTGTTCTTTTTAGGTTGGACGAATAACCTGAATGTCATGTAACATTGCCCCTACAGCCTGGAGCGTTCCCAGCTGGAACTGCACCTAGCAGCTGCGGGCCCGCAGGGGTGCCCGAGCTGGCTGGGCGGCGAGGAGTTCGCGCGGCGCCTGGGCGTGACCCTGGAGCCGCGCACGCAGAGGCTCTTCGATATATTCATGCAGGTTGGTAGCTCTTGTACCTAGCTGTGACGTCACGAGAGGGGGCGGCGAGGAGTTCGCGCGGCGCCTGGGCGTGACCCTGGAGCCGCGCACGCAGAGGCTCTTCGATATATTCATGCAGGTTGGTAGCTCTTGTACCTAGCTGTGACGTCACGAGAGGGGGCGGCGAGGAGTTCGCGCGGCGCCTGGGCGTGACCCTGGAGCCGCGCACGCAGAGGCTCTTCGATATATTCATGCAGGTTGGTAGCTCTTGTACCTAGCTGTGACGTCACGAGAGGGGGCGGCGAGGAGTTCGCGCGGCGCCTGGGCGTGACCCTGGAGCCGCGCACGCAGAGGCTCTTCGATATATTCATGCAGGTTGGTAGCTCTTGTACCTAGCTGTGACGTCACGAGAGGGGGCGGCGAGGAGTTCGCGCGGCGCCTGGGCGTGACCCTGGAGCCGCGCACGCAGAGGCTCTTCGATATATTCATGCAGGTTGGTAGCTCTTGTACCTAGCTGTGACGTCACGAGAGGGGGCGGCGAGGAGTTCGCGCGGCGCCTGGGCGTGACCCTGGAGCCGCGCACGCAGAGGCTCTTCGATATATTCATGCAGGTTGGTAGCTCTTGTACCTAGCTGTGACGTCACGAGAGGGGGCGGCGAGGAGTTCGCGCGGCGCCTGGGCGTGACCCTGGAGCCGCGCACGCAGAGGCTCTTCGATATATTCATGCAGGTTGGTAGCTCTTGTACCTAGCTGTGACGTCACGAGAGGGGGCGGCGAGGAGTTCGCGCGGCGCCTGGGCGTGACCCTGGAGCCGCGCACGCAGAGGCTCTTCGATATATTCATGCAGGTTGGTAGCTCTTGTACCTAGCTGTGACGTCACGAGAGGGGGCGGCGAGGAGTTCGCGCGGCGCCTGGGCGTGACCCTGGAGCCGCGCACGCAGAGGCTCTTCGATATATTCATGCAGGTTGGTAGCTCTTGTACCGAGCTGTGACGTCACGTCAGTTGAACAATCAGATGCGAACAAAGACATTCAAATATTTGGATGCGAATAAAAAGCCATCCAAAATTGGTGCCTTTATATATTTCTACAAGTGTAAAATTTCGTCTTTTATCGCTGAAAAAACACCTCAGCTTGAACCTTTACTTAAACCATCGACACGAAGAAGTCTAGGTACAGAAGATTCTAATAATTTATTTGCTCACAAACAAAACGGTGGGTACCCCGGACCCTCATTGCATTGGATGTATCATTCTCTAACTTCGTTATAAGAGATATCTACAATATCGTTGATGGAAAAGTCCTGGTCCTTGATTGCCTAATGCACCCGAAGATTATGTCAATTCTTATGTCAATTCTGTTGAAAGTCGATGTGGGAACACGAAACGTTTTGAAAACGATGCCCACTTAAGGTGAACGCACACTTAGCAGAGCCGAAGGAAGCGTGAGAACTGAAAGAAACAAATTTAGAATTACCTACTTGTATGAAGTCCCATGTAACTTCGAACACTTATCCGCACCGAATCAGACGAATTGATAACGTTATACGTATGATATAATGATTTGTTCGGCACGGACAAGTGTGCGTTTACCTTTATCGAGGCCCTGTGGTATAAACCGCGAGTCTTTAGAATAAAGATAAACTTTGAACTAGAATGTAAATTGTGTTTTCAGCGGTCGAGTGGCCTAGTGTACTTCCCTGACTACCTGCTGCATGCCGCGTTCCTGTCGCTGCAACACGCGCCCTTAACGCAGCTTCTGTCCGTCGCATTCAAGGTATAATAACTCTCGTTTTATATTTCTTTCAGTCATACTATCTTCTCTAGTGGCCTTGTTGTCACTTAAGTGCGATAAGAGCGAAACTTTGAAAAAAAAAAAAAAAAATGATCATCATCTGCCTAAACTTTTTACAACTATATTGGAGACTTGGAAGTGTCTTAAAGTCTCTCTGTTATAAAAAGTCACTCAGTCCAGACTCCACAGGACTGAAGACTTCTGTCGTGTGCGTGTCCTGTACTGGCAATAACAACTAATACAGGGTTAGTTTTCAATGACCAACCAAAATTTAAAATTAAGATCTAGTTATCAAACCAAAAGTGCATTTGAAATATTATTGTCGAAAAATATAAAATAAAATAATAGCATTCATTTGAAGGTGTCCTAAAAATGTCCTAAATCATAAACCTAGTGGGAATCAATGCACTTGTGTGCGCGCATGCACCGCCAAATTTATGTGCGTGCTAACTGCTACCTATCTAGGTTGTTGAACTGTATTGTGCTGATAAATGAAATAAAAAAAATATATATGAATGAAATTTTATTTAAAAAAATGTTGTTTTTTTTTCATTATATCGAAAATATTATCGATTCTAAACCATCTCTGATCAAATTTGGCCGGTCATTCAAAACTAACCCTGTATAAAGAGCTCGGGTAAGTTGATACAAGTGCCAAAGGATCCTAGCACGTGGCGTCCTGTATTTTCTCCTTACCGCCACGAGGAAGTTGGGTTTACGCAATCTACAGCCTCTTGCGAGTAGACTACGATTTTGTTAGTTTTGTACCGTCTAATAGTTATTATTATTATTATATCTAGTCTGTATAGTCCGTCTGTAGATTCTGTGCTATTTCTTTCCAACTCTCAAGGGAGACATCCAGTTCCTACCGCCATCTCCTTCGTGGTCTGCCGCGACCCCGTGTCACTGTTTTAGGGCACCATTCCTGAGCCTTACGAGCCCACAGTTCGTTCGGCATGCGACAGACATGTCCTGCCCAGTCCCATTTAAGTTGGGCAGCCCTTTGAGCCACGTCAACGATTTGCGTTTTGGAGCGCAGTGTAGTGTTACGAATACGAACTGTTAATTTGACACCTAAAGGCCGCATGCTGCAATAATTTAAAATGTTGCATATTGTGGCAAGAATCGTGCGCCATGGCAACAACTTGCGTCATGTGTCTGTTTATCGCACGCAGCCAGTCGCAGCTTTTATTCAAACACAATGGATTCCATGCCACATTTTTGGTGCGTCATTACAGTTTATAGGTTATGTCTTACTATACTTTGAAAATTAGCTAGGCACGATGTTGCCTCGGCGTAAAATAGGCTGCCGCATACCGCATTTGCCGCATATCGCATATGCCGCATATGTTGGTTATTTGTAGCATACCATAAGATGACGCATGACACCTTATGTAGCTGTAGCATGCTGCAATGCGGCACAGTGTTGCCCCGGTGTAAAGCAGCCTTAAGATGCTGCGCTCCATAACACGTTCGCAAACCGTGTATCGTTCCTGTATAATGTCCTTCGTTTCGTGTATGTAACCAATGTATGTAATGTTTGCAGTTATACGACAGCAGTCGCACTGGGCGGCTGAGCCTGGCCAACTTCGAGGAGCTGGCGACTCGCTGCCTCGGGCTGTGCCAAGAGGATGCACACAACACCTTCCAGCAGGCTGACCTGGATGAGAAGGGATCCTTGACTTACGGTAAGCTAATGTTCTAGAAGTTTCAATATCTGCCTAGCCTTTTCCCATTATATAAAGGAATATATTATATATTAAGGAATATGCACATATTTTTTTTTCTTCATTTAAATCAATAAAATACAGTACTATCAACCCAAGAAAAGTATTAAAAGTTAAGTTCAACTACTGCTTTCGCTCAAAAATAATATTAAACTCCTGCAATTTTCTATGACAGTTCAAACGTCCATGACAGTCGCGGCCATGATGTGACGTCATTTATCTCAATCTGCCTTGTTTTAAATATCTATTTTTTGGCCTTAATAAAGTAATTTTACCAATTGTATGTGCTCTAATCAAGCAAAAATTGCGATAATGATTTTATAATAAAATCATAGTGAAAGTTTACCTACTTTTCAAATGAAAGTGTTTTTTTGACACATAGACTTCGACGTCACTACTGGCGTTATCGTGGACAACGCGTTTTGAGAGTGCGTTCCGTTTTACCAAAAAAAAAATGCTGCTTATAACAATAAATTGTAAAATAAATGAGGTTTTAGAAACGTAAACAAGTGTATCACAATGTTTTTAAGCGCCAATACAAGGCATTTTTAATAAATAAAAAGAGTTTCGTATTTCTTGCATATTCTCTGTTACTACGTTAGAATCGAATAGAATTATTTATTTGTATAAAAACATGGTACAGTCGTGGTCTTTTCCGCCTGATCAGTTAATTTTTTTTCGCTTAAATCATGCGGAGGTGCCGAGCCACGCCTCCTTAAAGTTTAGCCCTAATAAGAAAGCGTCAACTTTGGCGCGCAAAATAACAATAACTCTCGTTGGGCGTGCGTCGTCAGTGCGCTCGGCCGATTCGGTATCTTTTCATTCATTATATCTATACAAAGTCAACGGGGCGGGGCTAGAGAGCGTTTCTATGTTGTAAGTGCCAGCAAAAATTAGCTTAGTGGTGATCACGCGGGAGTGTCCTCGATAGTGCATTAAGGCCTTATAGATAGGGTTATGAACTTACATGTTTCGCCATAGAATGGCATACAAATATCAGAACATCTTAAATGTAAAATTTTAACTCAACATGCATTGGTGTAAATATTGATAATAATGTCTAGACAATAAGAATAACACTTACATTCAGGATTCATATCTATTCGAAATCTTATCAGTAATTTATAGAGTCGTTGGGGTAAGATTAACATCATCATCTGCTTAGCCTTTCCCCAACTATGTTGGGGTCGGCTTCCAGTCTAACCGGATGCAACTGAATACCTGTATTTTACATGGCGCGGTTAGTACTGGGTAATACGATACTCCTTGGTAAGACTGGTTGTCAGACTTTTTGGGCTACTAACTACCTGTAACGACTGTCAAAAATCTACAATTGACAGCCGGGACCAACAGCTTAACGTGCTTTCCGAGCCACGGAGGAAACTCTGTATGCAAGGGTGGTCACCTATCCTCAGACCAACCTAGGCAAGCACGGCTTAACCTAAAGATCGACCCGAGCGGCTGTTATTATTTAGCCACGATTTCGTCGTTGTTGGGGTAAGATTAACAAAATTCTTAATATTTTTCAGATGAATTCATATCATACGCGCAGAAGAAGGCAGAGTTTGCGTTTGTATTCGCGTGCGACGCCACACATCATAAGCCGAAGACTCAGTGAGGGTCACCAGTTCACATCCCAACAGTCTGCAGTCAAGTGCCCTAATGACGACAGAAACCGGCCCTCACCAGGGAGGATGTAGATACATCGAGAAATGTCGCGAATGTGATTTTTCTACAATCGATTTTGTACGCCATTCAAAGCATGTTGAATCGTATTGAGTAGGCAAACACAATACGCAAAACAAAAAATATTTTGGCAACTTTGAAAAACTTAAAATTGTTAATCAAAATACTATAAAAAATCACACAGCTTTATTTTATGACACAATAATAATTAATTGTGAAACGTTGCCAATGTAAAAGCACCGTTATATCGATTTTGTTGAGCGTGATCATAGTCAATAGTCATATGCGGTAATAGACCTGCTCTTATAAGGCGAAAGGAAGATGTAAACAGAAATAGAACCAAAATCACGTACAAATAAGCTCGGACGAACGACTTTTTGCTTGCAGTATTCGGCCGCTATTGAAGCGCTTATTTAAGGTGAATACTCCAGGGTAACCCGCGAAATTCAAATTTTCTTACGTTTTTTGCAATTTGCAGGCCCGTGCTAGGTCGTATGTTGATTAAAATATTATTCGATATATATTGAAACAAAAAAAAGCAGAAAAAGTAATTTCTACACCTTTATGAACGTGGAGGATTGTATTGATGATTTTGATCATTATAGTTCTGTAACTACATACGTCTTACAACCGCGAATAATATTATAATCAACATACAACCTAGCACTGGCCTGCAAATTGCAAAAAAAACGTAAGAAAATTTGAATTTCGCGGGCTACCTTGGAGCATCAGCCTTAGGCTCATCAACCAATAGCATCGCAGCATCTGATCCCTTGTTTTTGTTATTAAAAAAAGGTTCGAAAGAAATAATAATAAAAAAAATAAGACCAATAATAGTTCTACTTCGTGTCGATGATTCGTTAAGGGTGGTAATAAACAGATGTGGAGATCGTGTGCACGGGATTTTGTTTTAAAAATGAGCAGATTTCGTCCGAGCTCATGGTACATATACACAAAACAACTTTGCAAGTGATGACAGCGCACGAGTGTTGCCATAATGAATTAACAGCTCAGGGCTTTTTAGCCTCGCCTAGTGTAGTGATCTGTAGGGCTATTACGTATCTCTGTTCACTGTTGACAGCTCGAAATGATAGTAACTGGGCTCAGTGTCCATCAATTAATTGTCAAAAGGTTAGTTTCGTATTATGTATGACCAGTCGCGATCAAATATGACGTCATTGGTTGTCATCGTGGCCGATAGTCACCGTAACTCGTTTTGACAGACGCTTTCGTATCGATACTTATATTATTTCGATTATGTAAGCATAGTGGACAACAAATTGATGACAACATATAATAGGCCTACTGATTGGCTGAATTAATTTTACCCAATCCAGATCACTTGACTTGTGCTTAAAAATATTGTCGTTCTAGAAACCGTCTGTACCTACCTACGTGTTTTTTTTTAAATCTATTAACATATTTGCTCACAGTGACGACATAAGTGACTCAAGCTCATGTAGAGAAGCCGTCTTATGTAAATTTGCCTTAAAATGTATATAAAAACATCGTTTACAATAAGCATGATCGAGAATATTTATACATCGATAATCAAATAAGTAAGCGACACGTATGAAACGGGTACTTGAAATTGCAGATAACTGGCTTGTGAAATAAAATAAGAAAAACTTGTATGGGCCGAATAACTACTAAGTATAAAATGCTTAAAAAATAAACACTGCATTTTAAATGTATTTAAATAAGTTAGACAGAATTTGAACACTCGCAGTGTTGATGCTTCTAATTCAAAGAGTAGTTATTCATCCTTCACAAAAGTCTAGTGATAAAATAATTAATTTGTGAATAGCTTTAGTATTACGCCTTATTCCATAGTTATGATTATAATGATTAAGTCAATTATTGGCCGAATGTGTTATTTTTAGACAATACTTTTTAGCTTAGCGCGGAATTCTCCAATACTTATATAGTTCAACACAATCAGCAGATCTATAGTGTAGATTTGCATAGGTTTTTCAGCGCTCGGTCATAGTCGTAAGCTGAATGCGCCAGGGTAGCCTGCGAAATTAAAAATTTCTTACGTTTTCTGCAATAAGTTTATAAAGGTGGAAAAATTACTTTTTCAACAAGATCAAAGTTGGCATAACTTTGATCTTGTTGAAAAAGTAATTTTGCACCTTTATGAACTTGGAAGGGTGTATTGATTTTTTTGATGATCATAATTCTGTAACTACGTACGTTTTACAACCGCGAATAATATTCTTATCAACATACAACCTAGCATTGGCATGCAAATTACAAAAAAACGTAAGAAAATTTGATTTCGCGGGTTATCCTGGCGCGTTTCCACCTTAAATAGACGCGTTCAGAAACGTTTACCATCAACGCCCTCATAACAATGTCACTCGAGCGCCAAAACAATGAGGTATTTTCAAGTCCAGCTTCCACCAAGAAAACGATAGATGGCGCTGTGCATGACCAGTGTACAATACTGTGTACCAGTGTACAATAGTGCTGGCCTTTCAAAAGTGTTAATTCCTAGTTTGTGTGCGTTCGTCTTTCTTCCTTCTATTTGCTCTTTTGTTGCATTGCAATTTACTTTTTGGCTATAATTTATATAAAATACGACCTGGCACCGAACATTTGGAGACCGATATCTGCAAAAAACTTGAGTTGGCTATACGACCGGACCCCGAAAACATTTTTTTTACACCAAGTCATGCACAGACAATGACAGTTCGGTTTGAATGTGCTGATCGTGTTCAGTTAAAATTGTCGAAATTCGCCCCTATTTCGTGAAGCCACCGTATAATGTATTGCAGAGAAAACAGATAGCCTAGAGGCAGTTTCTTTGTAGCATCATTTTAGTTCAAAGACGTTTATGAACAAGGGAATAGTTTTTAAAACTTAAGCATTTATGTCACAGTTTAAAAAAAAGTAATGGCTGTCTAGATATGGTAAAATTAAATTAGATTACAAACCTTCACAGACAGTATTTAATGACAACAAAATAAAAAGATTTTCAAAACTTGTAGTAACAAGTGACACTACCAGTGGGTAAGTATCGCTAACTAATTTATCGTGACCTTATGTTAAACCGTGTACAGCCTTGTAGCAATCGCGATCATAATACATTGACACGGTGAACTTATAAAGTTTACCGTGTCAATGTATTATGATCGTGATTAATTGAATATTCAAATTGTGTTTGTAAATAGAATATCATAGATAAACATGATTATTTAAAACTATATATGTATTAGGCTGTTTAGCGGCTTCATACATTTGTTTCTTCTTCAACCTGGCGAAAGAAAAGCGCGAAAAAAAAAAGAAAATTTAAACAGTTTTCTAATGTGTAATTCATGACAAAAATACTTTTCGTTCTAGTAAACTATAAAAGTGTTCTGAAAAACGTCGTTTGATACACGTAGGCATTTGTTATTACAGGTCTCGGCTCCATAACCTCGCCTGTGGCTCGGGTGTGAATTCCGCCTTGAATGCAATAACAAAGTATCGTCACGTATATCAAAATGTACTATTCTTTATCTCTTGTTGTCTCGTTACCACGTTTTATGATCACGCCTGCCTCGACCTTAAGCGTTCTGAGGCCTTGACGGTCGGTCGCGTACGGTCGGTCGTGACGTCAGCGAGAACAAAATAGCTGTCGGTCGCCGCTGACGTCAGCATCGCAGTATGGTGCTATATAAAACACAATGTATACTCGTACGCGACCGACCGTCAGCGCGACAAGAATTCAGGAAAATGGGTATGGGGTATAGACTAATTATGTTTTGAATGAGCATCTGATTATTTTTTCGTGATTACAATGTTGCTCTCATGGAGAAAGTTGTGCAGTTTGGGGGTCTGTTGTACCCTTAAATGTGACCACACCTTTCTGATACACTGCTACACAACTAAAAGAAGATCAAAATTTGTATATAGCGATATTATTATTGCATTTTATTATAAAAATATTGTAAATGTAGGTGGGTACGCTTAAACTTAGGGTAGGTTAAATACGAATAGTGTGCTTATTTTACTCACAAATATTTAGTAAGCCTATCGTTCTCCCGCCTAAGTAACGGGGACGTATGGAAAATGTCGGGGAAAATGAGCCTTATTTGTGCCTTTTTTGTTCAGATAAGCTAATCAATGTTACGATCCAGACTAGAATGGGGTAGCTAAGGCAAAGTAAATCTCAGATGGCGCCACCATAGTTGGTCTCAATCTGACCAATGAGGTTAAGCTATTTTGAAATATAAAATGACATTACCACAATTTCAACCAATGACGATGTTTGTGGTACCAACTATACTAGCGCCATTAGTTCCACAGTTAGCCTTCCCATTCTCCGATTCTGCATGTGTATATTTTTATGGGCGGAATGACAGTGACATCATTAATATTTGTGGAATTAAATAATAATAATGTGGAAATAATGCAAATATTCAAATCTGAAGGAACGGTGAAAAGGAAACCGGCATGTCCTAGAACCGAAAATTCGAAGACATGTGACATTGTATTGTATTGTATAGCGGGCTGGTGTCCGCAACTCCACGTCAAAGCGCGTATTTTGCGTACGGGTGGGAATTTTATTCGATCCACCCTAACTCCCCGAGAAAGGCCAGCAGCGCCTTGGTGTTGCTGACAATCTCGCGGAGAGTACCTGGCTTACCGAAGTACTTTGCCCTGTATGTTGCAACCACTGGGCAGTGCAGAAGCACGTGGGCTGCTGTCTCGTGTGTCTGCTGTCTGTGCTGTCTCGACATGTGACATCTACCACTAGTAGTAATAAACCATTCCCTCTCTTATAGAGGGAATGGTCTATAATCAGGCATGCACCCCAGCAGTGGGAACATTATAGGCTGATTATGCTTATGCTGTATTCAAATTTGGAATACCATTTTATTTTCGTAGATTTCGACATAGTAATGGCTGTTTTCATAACGTATCTTTAGTAAGGCTCATTTTTCTTTACAGTTTTTCCGTAGACGGCCCTTTATCTTACAGCGGCTGAATTGGCCTCTTCAAGAAATAAAAATTAAGGCCATTTGTAATATGTGATAATTTTAAGAGCATAGGTTATATTAGTACAAGCTTAAACGACGCTATTGTTAACGCAATTGAGATTATTTCCCAATATCCTTTGTGCAATTTGTTTTTTTTTTTTTTCCTATCGTTCTTCCTTTAGATTAATTAATTATTCCATAATAATAAGTATTAGTAGTGTATTGCGAATAAAAGGAATTGTTTTTGTTAGCTTCTTATGAAGTCAAGGATTTTTGTCCTAGTTTTTTGTTGTTAATAAAACGAAGTTAGTTTAATATTGAAAAAGTTTTTATTCTGCCATTTCCAATTTCCCTGTGTTGATTAATTCAAGGTTAAATGTTGGTTACAACTTTGACCAACCCTGGATTATGGTCGACTCCCTAACAGACAGACGAGGCCTGCGTCCTAGCGTTTACAGGTCGATTACACTAAATAGACAAATCATTATCTTTTACACACAATTTGTGTTATAGACACTTCGCTTCGCTTCACTTAAGAGCGGCCAACCCGTCATACTTTTCGCGAGAATTTTGACAATAGCTCGTGCGTGATTATGCCGTTGTTAGACATATATCTTTGAAATTTTTGAACTAATAGGTATCTTGTGGACTTTATCTAGGCTTCTATCGAAGCAGAAAATAAAAATTTGTAGAAACAAATTCAGTATAAGCCTCCAAAAATTGCTGTTTTGCACAACTTTTACCTCAACTTTGGCCGTTCATAATGTACTTATAAATTGTAAAAGTATAAAAAGCATCCTGATAGAAGCCTTGCAAATGTAGTGGAAATTCTAAATAACAAATATTTATTTCACATACTTGTAAGACTAACTCAAAAACACGTATTTCCTGGAACAAGTTTTATAAATTTTCGAACAATATTTTTCGTTCAATGTCCTCGCGTTAGGCGGTATGAGGTTCGCGGGAGGCAAGTAGTGCGCGTTCGGGGCTAGGTAAGACAGGGGAGTTAAAAGAATACCACCGCTGTGGCTCTGGATGAAACAACAAGCTTTTGGACCATGCTCGCGTTGACCAAAGGCGGGGCGGGAAGGGCCCTCTTAAAGCAAACTAAACAAAGGCAAAGGAAACTACAAAACTCAAAACTATATATATTAGTAGAAAACTACTTAATAAGGTTCTTTTTAACCGACTTCCAAAAGGTTATCAATTCGTCTTTTTAGGGTTCCGTAGTCAACTAGGAACCCTTATAGTTTCGCCATGTCTGTCCGTCCGCCCTCGCTTAATCTCTGTGACCGTTAGCACTAGAAAGCTGAAATTTGGTACCAATATGTATATCAATCACGCCGACAAAGTGGTAAAATAAAAATTGGAAAAAAATGTTTTATTAGGGTAGCCCCCCTATATGTAAAGTGGGAAGTGATTTTTTTTTTAATTTCAACTCTAACGTGTGATATATTGTTGGAAAGGTATTTAAAAATGAATTTAGGGTTTCCTAAAATAATTTTTGATAATGTTAATAATTTCGGAAATAATCGCTCCAAAAGTAAAAAACAATGTGTCCCCCCCCTCTAACATCATATCACAAAAAATCTGAAAAGTAGAACTTTATAAGGACTTTCTAGGAAAATTATTTTGAACTTGATGGAAACAACAGTTTTTGTACAAAAAAGACAAAAAGTTGTACAAAATAATTTCTGGACTAAGTTTGTAGTATATTCGTATATGCAAGCATTTTTACATACTCATAAGTGGGAACACTTATTGTGACAGACGGGAAACTACGGAACCCTTCACTGAGCGTGGCCCGACACGCTCTTGTTTATATTTATGTTCAGCGATATCTTAGCCAATTGTGAACCGATTTTGATGGTTCTTTTTTTGTTTGAAAGAATATTATTTCGCGGTGGTCCCGTTTAAGTTTGGTGAAGATTTGAAGCTGATTTTTGGAGATATACAAGGGATCGAAAACATGATGATGATGGAAGGAAAACATCGTGAGGAAACCGGCATGTCCTAGAATCAAAAAAAATTCAAAGACATGTGACATCTACCAATCCGCACTGGGCCCGCGTGGTGGATTACAGCCCATTCCCTCTCAGAGAGGAGGCCTGTGTCCCAGCTGTGGGAACATTAATAGGCTGATGATGATGACAAGGGATCTCTTCAATAATAGACGGCAAGTGCAGCAATCACGACAGATTTGCATTGAAGAGTTCCCTAAAAATGTAAACAATAAAAAACTTTTATGCAAAGAATGAAATCGACTTCAAAAACACATAAAACGCGAAAAATAACTTTAGCTTCAGAAAGTCGGTGGCAAAAAAAAACTGAATCTAACAAACAAAAGTCACCGACTGCTGAAGCTAATCAGATTCTTATGTTAGTCTGTAAGGCAGGTATCTATGGGCCAAAGTTGCCTGACAATAAATGAATGTTGTTGTTGTTATAACTCTTCTAGACCGAGTACATAACACCGAAATCCGTCGTCGGATAAGTCTACTTTTTTTTTCAAGTATAGTTGAGTAGTGCATCTGGGTAGACGCGGAGATTGTCGATAGAGCAGTGGCGTAGCGTGGGTTTTCGCTGCTTGGGGCCGACTGGAAATACGCTGCCCCTTGTTTTTTATTGACCCCGAAAACTTGGGGTCTAAACTGGGTGGTTTTTGAGAAATCGAACTATAAAAGTTTTTTTTAATTATCTCACCTCTCCAACATAAAGTGCTGATTATGAGAAATCTACGCCGACGGTCAAAATTGTAGCAAATAAGGTGTTTAATGGTATCACCCATTTGAAAGGCCTGCACCCAATTACCAATCACCCGGTATATCAAAATTTATATCGTTTTCTATGGCAAGAATGGCATGACATTACGCGAGCGATTTCGAAATTATTTTTTACATTTTCCAAATTAATAAATTGGCGCTTCCTGCCGCCCCCCCTTTCGTATGCCGCCTGGGGCCATGGCCCCCACCGCACCCCGTAGCTACGCCACTGCGATAGAGTAAAGTTTTGACTTAATGATGGCCAAGGTTGGGCTAAAGAAACCAAGGCCATCCAATATAGCGCGGGGGGTTGATAATTTGGGCAAAGTCGCAGGAAACAGATGCATGAGGCATGAGGCACGCATATAGAACTGAGAAGTATGGCAGAAGAAAAGATGATCATAATGATGATCAATGATCATTTACACATAATAGCGGGTGCTAACCAAGTTATTGATGGTAAAATTTGGATTGTGTGAAAAAACATCAGTTGAGAACTCGAATCAATTAGTTTCTTCCTTTTCGCCTACTAATACCATATTGTTTCTTTAACGTTTCCAATTTATTATGATCTGCCATTATTTCCTTGAATTCGTCTGGTGATATTTTTATTTTTGAAATATGATCTTTTTTTCCACCCCCTAAAACTTGAAACTCTTCCTGTATTTTGAATAATTTCTCGATGGTGTCGCTAATATCAATATTGACCGCCAATATCTTCTCATAAAGTATAAGAAACCAAATGAAATGTGTGGTATGAGGCAAATGTCTCTGTTGAGCTATGAGACTTTCCATTTTGCCTAACATTGCCGCTGCCGCACCGTACAGTAATGCAATTTTGTAAGCAGGAAGATCTTTATATTTCTTCCTGTACATTCTAGTCAAGTTAACCTTTTCTTGTGTCATGTAAATGGATTGCTTCATTAAGTCGATTGTTTTGTTGCAGATGTATGTTTGCCACGTAGGAATATCCTCTGAGCGTCGAAAGTTCGTTTGTATTCCATTCTCGTGTTTTTCTTTGGCAAAGTTTATAATTTTCCTGACGCTATCTACGTCAAGTATGCTGATGTCTAGGTTGTCTCCTGCAGAGATTGCGTCTTTGTTTTGGTTGGGTTCTCCTAGGATGAAATCGAAGAGGGCGTTATTGCTGTAGCTGTCACCGAGGAACTTGGAGAGCAGATCATCGAGAATCTCGGCGTGTGGGACTGGATGTCCGGGGGTGGCCCTCACACATTGTGATGTTCTTATGTCTGAAATATAATTTAGTTAATAATTTGGCTATCACCAGTATCATAAGGCCTAAAGTCCTGCTAAGCTGATGTCGGTCGCGCCCACGAGTATACCTACATTGTGTACCTATATAGCGCCATATTGCGACGCTGACGCCAGTGGCCCGTATGTTGCTACTGTATTTCTCGCTGACGTACGTGGCCGACCGTATGCGACCGACATCAGCGTAGCAGGAATTCAGGCCTAACAAAACTAGTACAAGTTGGTCTATTACTCTAATGGAACTCGAAATTTACAACTTGGACTTTAAATAAACCTTGATGAACATTTGGTATATAGGTATAGGTATTTATTCGCTGAAGCTCCGTCTACTCATGAGCTTGTGTTAATTTTGCGCCTACTTACTGTTGTACTAGAGCACACTTTTGATGCATAAATAGGGGACCTATCAAGACCTCTAAAGGGCCCTCACCGGGAGTATTCACCTACAATGTTGTAAAACAGTTACGTTCATATTCGAGCATTAGGTACGTTAGTGGTGCCGATTCCCATGTTTACAAACTAAACCAAATTTAAGTTCAGTGCATCTTTTTCTTTCCATTTCATTAAGAAAAGGACAGAAGATAAATTTGTGTTATGTTCTGTCAAATTAATCAGCGCCATACAAGTTTTAGACGCGATTTAAAAGTTGACTACTAAAATTACATCAAATTACGTCAGGTGCTGACTATTTTGACAGGATTAAACTAATATTATTTTATCTTCTGTCCTTTTCATAATGAAATAGAAAGAAAAAGATGCATTCAGCTTAAATTTAGTTTAGTTTGTGAACAAGGGAATCGGCACCAATGAGTGAGGAGATCCGGGCATTACAGTGCCGTGGGTTACAGGCAGTTTATAAACGAAATCAAATCTTGGATTTTGTTACATTACGGACGAATCATCCGGTGAGGGAGCGCTTTTATACTTTAACTTTACCTTCATGAACATATTTTACACAATTGCATGAACTATACAGGGTGTTTGGCTTATGGACCGACACAATTTTTCCAGGGATTTGGGAGGTCCTTAGCTAGGTTCTACCTATACACCCTATGTCCTAAATGTCATGGTTGGTTACATATGTTTTTTCTTTTCAAATGAAAAAAATACCGAAAATGTTTCCTTTAATTCCAAATAACTTTTTCGTTTGTGAGTGTAATGGCACAAAATAAATATTGTTGCATTCTCCAAAGGCATCTAAATCTAAATAAATCTTTGTTTGATAGAACTGGTTTCAAGAAAATTTCTTACGAGCTACCAAAGTTATTTTCTTTTTTTAATGTATGAAATTGTACAACTTCAAAATTTATTATAAAAAAAAACTAAAAGCCATTTTGAACTTAGCTTTATTTTAAAAAGTTCTTTAGTTAATACCCTTTCTAACGGTATGCTACATGTCACAAAGAACAATACATTAAGTAGTCAAAATGTTAGTTAGGAGAGTCAGGATTAAGAAAAGACTCATAAATATTATTATGTTTTTATAAACTAAAGTTACAAATCTTGTTCAATTTTGATTCAAATTAACCCAATATTACCCATACATCCTATGTCCCAAATGTCACGGTTGGTTACATATGTTTTTTTTTATTGAAAAAAATACCCGAAATGTTTCCTTTGATTCGAAATAACTTATTCGTTTGTGAATCAAAAATTGAACAAGATTTATAAATTTAGTTAAAAAAAAAAAAATAACATTTATAAGTCTTTTCTTAATCCTGACTCTCATAACTTACATTTTGACTACTTAATGAATTGTTCTTTGTGACATGTAGCGTAACGTTAGAAAGGGTATTAACTAAAGAACTTTTTAAAATAAAGCTAAGTTCAAAATGGCTTTTAGTTTTTTTTATAATAAATTTTGAAGTTGTACAATTTCATACATTTAAAAAAGAAAATAACTTTGGTAGCTCGTAAGAAATTTTCTTGAAACCAGTTCTATGAAACAAAGATTTATTTAGATTAAGAAGACTTTGGGGAATACAACAAAATTTATTTTGTGCCATTACACTCACAAAAGAAAACGTTATTTTGAATTAAAGGAAACATTTTGGGTATTTTTTTCATTTGAAAAGAAAAAAACATATGTAACCAACCATAACATTTAGGACATAGGACACCCTATGTCCTAAATGTATGGGTAGAACCTAGCTAGTGACCCTCCAAATCCCTGAAAAATTGTGTCGGTCTATAAGCCAAACACCCTGTATATAAAGAGAGAAACCCTTATTATATGAAAAGACTTACGTGTTATTATAATTATAACAAGAAGCAGCATTGTAATCGTCGGAAATCATGGGAAAATAAAATAAAGTGTTTCGAGACTAAGTACTAAGTAGCGGTGCCTAGAGCGGCGGAACTTAAGTGTAGTAGTAGGTACTTTCATAAACGATATTTTTAATAGGCGGTTCCGCGATATTAATGTTTATTCCTTCCTTATTATTATTAACTAGCTGACCCACGCAACTTCGTCTGCGTCACATAAGCTACCTACTACCTACCTACTACCTACCTACTACCTACCTACTACCTACCTACTACCTACCTACTACCTACCTACTACCTACCTACTACCTACCTACTACCTACCTACTACCTACCTACTACCTACCTACTACCTACCTACTACCTACCTACTACCTACCTACTACCTACCTACTACCTACCTACTACCTACCTACTACCTACCTACTACCTACCTACTACCTACCTACTACCTACCTACTACCTACCTACTACCTACCTACTACCTACCTACTACCTACCTACTACCTACCTACTACCTACCTACTACCTACCTACTACCTACCTACTACCTACCTACTACCTACCTACTACCTACCTACTACCTACCTACTACCTACCTACTACCTACCTACTACCTACCTACTACCTACCTACTACCTACCTACTACCTACCTACTACCTACCTACTACCTACCTACTACCTACCTACTACCTACCTTCTACCTACCTACTACCTACCTACTACCTACCTACTACCTACCTACTACCTACCTACTACCTACCTACTACCTACCTACTACCTACCTACTACCTACCTACTACCTACCTACTACCTACCTACTACCTACCTACTACCTACCTACTACCTACCTACTACCTACCTACTACCTACCTACTACCTACCTACTACCTACCTACTACCTACCTACTACCTACCTACTACCTACCTACTACCTACCTACTACCTACCTACTACCTACCTACTACCTACCTACTACCTACCTACTACCTACCTACTACCTACCTACTACCTACCTACTACCTACCTACTACCTACCTACTACCTACCTACTACCTACCTACTACCTACCTACTACCTACCTACTACCTACCTACTACCTACCTACTACCTACCTACTACCTACCTACTACCTACCTACTACCTACCTACTACCTACCTACTACCTACCTACTACCTACCTACCTACCTTTCTTTTTTTTTCTTTTTCTCGCCGTAAAAACCATCCTTGAACTCCAACGAACATTTAAAAAAAAAAATTGGTCACATTGGTCCAGGCGTTGTTGAGTTATGCGCTTACCAACACATTTTGTGATTCATTTTTATATTATAGAAGATTGCAATTAATAATAACCGGTAATAACCAGTACCTAGTAACTGTTCTAATAAAAGAAGCTAAATCTATACTAATATTATTAAGCTGAAGAGTTTGTTTGTTTGTTTGTTTGAACGCGCTAATCTCTGGAACTTCTGGTCCGATTTGAATCATTCTTTCAATGTTGGGTAGTCCATTTATCGAGGAAGGCTATAGGCTATATAACATCACGCTGCGACCAAAAGGAGCGGAGCATAAATGAAAAATATTGCAAAAACGGGGGAAAATGTATTCCTTTTGTGAGCTGTTTCTCTTTTATGTGACGCAGACGAAGTTGCGTGGGTCAGCTAGTAAATAATAATAAATAAATTAATATTGCTGGACATTACACACAGCGCCACCTAGTGCCACACTAAGCAACGAGGCTTGTATCGTGAACACCAGATAGTTGATATACTACATAGATACTTTTTTCTTTGTAAATGTATACTTATTATACATATTATTATAAACATCCATGACTCGTAAACAAATAGCCATGCTCATCACACAAACATTTGCGCTGACCGGGATTCGAACCCGGGACCCTAAGAACGTAAGGCAGCTTCACTACCGTTGCGCCATTCGGGTCGTCGAAGCTAAAGCCATGCATGGTTCCAAAACTCACTTCACAGTTGTCATGGACATCAACGCGAAACTGGGCAAACAAGACGGGGATGAGCTGCAGGTGGAGCAATTTGGAGTTGGACATCGGAATCGCCGGGGTCACCAACTGGCTAGTTTTATGAAGAAGGAGGGCCTCTATATGATGAACTCCTTTAGAAAGCATAAGCACAGGAAGTGGACCTGGCAGAGCCCGGATGGTGCAACTTGCAATGACTTCTTCATGTCAACCAAGAAGCAAATGTTCAATGATGTCTTGGTGATCAATTCGGTGAAAACCGGGAGCGATCACCGCATGGTAAGAGGCACATTGAACATCAATATCAAGCTTGAAAGGTATCGACTGATGAAGTCTACGCTCCGTCCAGCACAGATCCAAATCCAAAACCCCGAGAGATTTCAGTTTGAACTTCAGAACCGTTTCGAGTGCCTAGGAAGCTCAGTAGAATACAACGATGGGTTCGTGGAAGCTGTCCATACGACCGGGTCGAAGTTCTTAAAGGCACGTCTTACAGCCGGGGTTGCGGGACTGTTCGAAAGAGATACCGTGGCCCCGGAACACAAAGGGCGATGAAGGAACATGGATGGGTTTTAGTCAGTAAAAGTCTGACACTCCCTCCTGCTCCGCCCAGAGCGGGAGGGGGTCATTTGATGATTTCCCATCCGAAAAAAAAGGCACGTCTTACAGATCAGAACAAGAGACTCTTCGATCACACTCTCAAGCTCATGAAGGAGCGGCGTGATCCTGCAGTTTTCAGAAAAGGCGTGTAAATACCGGCAGCTCAATAGACGGATCTTTAAATCCTTGAAGAGCGACCTCCGCCGCTTTAATACCAAGCGTATTAAAGACGGGATTGATCGGAATAAAGGCTCCAAAGTATTTGCAAGAGATCTGGCTATTGGGCAGAGCCAGCTCACGAAACTGAAGACCGACGATGGTAGGATCTTATCCGCCAAGCCGGAGCTTCTGAGGGAGATCAAGAGCTTCTATGGACAGTTGTACACGTCAACCAGTAAACCCGTCGTAGATCTAAGAGTTAGACTGACCCGACACTATACCGAAGACATCCCGGACGTCAGCCTGTACGAGATTAAGATGGCTCTGAAGCAGCTCAAAAACAACAAGGCACCAGGTGATGACGTAATTACAGTCGAACTCCTGAAGGCGGGTGGATAACCGGTACTTAAGGCCCTTCAAAAGCTGTTTGATGCCGTCATACTTGAGGGCAAAACGCCACAGGCATGGTGCAGGGGTGTGGTGGTACTCTTGCGAGGGGCGACAATGCCCGGTTGAAGAATTTAGGCCCATCTCACTTCTAAGCCATGTCTACAAGTTAAGGATTAACGAATTAACATCTATACATAGCTAAGAATACAGCGTGTGAGAGTGTGTGTGCCTGAGGAGTTAAAGTGGGTGTGTGAGTATGTTATAACGGTGTGTGTGTGCGTGTGGTGATGTCTGTATACCTTCAACCCTATTTATTTCGTTTAGATGTGTTTGTCAGTTCGTCACATACTGACGTTATTAATTGTTTAGTAAAATAATATACCTTTATTAGTAAGATACGTGGAAGGCACGCCACGTCAGCGTCCCGTCATTGTCTTACATCCCTTCCCTTGCACGTCATGTCTCTGTGATGGGAACACCCAAAATTCCGAAAAACTAAACTCCGAATTTCGATATTCCGATTATCATAAGTCCGAATTTCATAATTCCGAAAAATTGTAATGTCTATTATTTAAAATCCCGTAATTAATCATTCCGAAAGTCATAAATACGAATTGTTTGTTGTCTCATTTTCATATGTCCGAAGAATCAAATGTTTGATGGATCGTTAGTCCGAAAAACTATATTCCGATACTTCAAATAAAATTGTCCTAAAAGTCTTGTTAGCTGGCATGAGGAGCGTAGACCGAAGGCCGGCGGAGTGACGACGACATTTGGGACAGAAAGTGAGTAATGTCAAAGGCGAGCGTAGCGAGCGCGCGTCATGTAGTCCGTAGCAGGTTCTAAATTTGCTTATATCTCGAAAACGGTGCGTCTTATCGCAAAAATAATGAAAAATTAGCCTTTTTTTATAGCCTCGTAATTCTCAACATGTAGGTAAAAAAATATATGGATTCGTATTTTATAATGTTTTGTCTCATCAATAGGGACTATTGAAATTAACGGTATTTTGAGAATAGTAACTTGAACGTTCGTAATATTGAAATTTAGGAATTACGAAAAAAGGAATAATGATATATCGGAGTTGTTATATTCGGAATTTTGAACCTTTCAGATTTATGAAAATCGGTATTTTGAAATTCGGAGTTATGACTTCCGGAATAAAGTTTCCCCCTTTTGTACCCCTCTGTGACATTTATCAATGTTTATTATTTATATCTTTTTAGAGTTCCGTACCCAAAGGGTAAAAACGGGACCCTATTACTAAGACTCCACTGTCCGTCTCTCCGTCTGTCCACCTGTCCATCTGTCCGTCTGTCTGTCACCAGGCTGTATCTCATGAACCGTGATAGCTAGACAGTTGAAATTTTCACAGATGATGTATTTTGGTTGCCGCTATAACAATAAATACTAAAAACAGAATAAATTAAGTATTTAAGGGGGGCTCCCATACAAAAAACGTGATTTTTTTGCCGTTTTGTCTTATGTTGTATAAATAATGGTACGGAATCCTTCGTGCGCGAGTCCGACTCACACTTGGCCGGTTTTTTTTCTTCTGCTTGCCCTGCGCCTAATGGAGCCTAAATATCGAAGCCATCAACAACGGTGTGACAAATCACACCGTTGTTGATGGCTTTGATATAATTACACGATTAATTTGAAGTCGTTCTGGAACCGAAAGCCATAAACTCGATAATCGAACTCGGAACGTATGGGACTGTTGAAAAAAAAATTATAAGTTGAATTTTTCGTGTTTCTTTATTTTATTTTTATTGTTGTTTTGATAATTAATCGTGCTTTCCGAGGCACGGGGGTATCTCACCGCCAACTTCCAAATTCCGGGCTTCTACTGAGAATTTTGTAATGGAAAAACACATTTAACACTTTTTGTCCGCCCCAGGAATCGAACCCAGGATCCCACGCTCAGCAGTCGCGCTTGTGACCACGAGAACAACGGGGCAGTGATTTATATCTATGTTATCGAAACGATTACAAAAAAAAAATGGGTCAAAATCCGAGACAGTGTTTTTTTTTTAAATATGTTATTATTGCTTATTTTATATTCGCTGAGAGACGAGTTTGTGTCTGGCTGGAACCCTTATTGACCACCGCTGGGCCAACCCATCGGTTGGAAGCCGGGCCCCGGCTTCGTTGGCGCCGTCCATTGTCTGCCTGCAGTCCCGGCCATTGTCGGCCGGCGGGCCCCAGCCATTGTTGGCTGGCGGGCCCCGGCCATTGTCGGCCGGCGGGTCCCCCCCTTATCCTTCGGCGTCCGGGTTTGCCGGCACCTTTAGGCCCGTGCGAATAGCCTTGGTTTAGCCTTTCTTTTATTTGTGCCATAGCTCGTATCTCTTCGCTTTTTTGTTGAGCACCTGTTAGCTGTTCGACACGTTTTTTGAACATCTCTTGCTGGGGTTTAGATACCTTTTTGTGTTCACCATCCAATTTTATTAGAACCCACCAAATGTAACAAAAGTCTACGTGAAGTCTTGTAACTTTGCCGTGAATCATTATTAGAACAGTTGGAGTCGCGACTTTGGGTGTATCATGACGTCTAGCGTGAGCATAGTATCGCATCATTCTCCTAAAGATCTGGGTTAATAGTTGAAACGCGTATGCGATACGGAAGCCAGTATCTGTAGGGTTGCAGTATTTACCTTCTTGCAGTTTCCTTATTTTGTGCCTTGTCATATATAGCACCTGAAGCATGAGGTCAAGGCATTTCCGCCTCAGCCTTTGATGGAGTGCTTGCCAGTAACCTTTTTTGCTAGGGTGGGTCTCGTTAAACGAAGCTTGTCTTCTAAACGCGTTTGCATTTGGTTCTTCTTTTGCCATTATGCCTGCGATTGTATCCATTTTTTTTCTAAGCCTGTTTATATTTAGTTTTTCTATGTCAACTAATGATATATTAGTGACTATCGCGCCAGGTATGTTGTCATAATCCATCGATGTTTTTTGAATAAGTGTCGGCAAAACATCACTGAGCTTGGGGAATTCGTCAATAGAAAAATCTATTCCGGCTATCGGTTCATTCAAAAGAGAACTATTATAAGCTCTTATTGATTTGTTTAGGTTTTGAACAAAAGGTAAAGAGACTGAAAAAAAAACGAATATTTGAAGGACAGGATCGAGACCGAGATAGTGAAACTGTTTAATAGGCTAGTTTCCACCATCAATAAATTGCAAATCTATTTAGTCCGTCAGTTAGAGCATTGGAAAATAATGTACACGTAGTGTTTCTTTTTGTGAATCAATGAATATTGACAAAGATAAACGTATCAAAACTCAGGAGTGGGAGCTCGTGACGTCAGAACGCACTAAAAATTATACCACGGCGTGACGTATTGAGAATTTTAAAAGCGTTGTATCTTCGTCAATTTTGGTTTACGTTACAAAAGAAAAAATACGGGTCAAATATTTTTTTTAAATATGACGGATTAATTAGATTTTTTCAGTACACAAGCCTATTGTGGCATATTCACTAAGGCCACACACTAGTTATTTCTGGACTCCCCTAACTGCCGATTATTGAATATCAGCTTATACCCGCGGCTTCGCTCGCGTGGAGATTGATACCGAGATAAAAACATTCGTAGGTGTTATACATATATATATGTAAGTATATATTTAGTGTATCAACTATCTGGTGTCCACGACACAAGCCTCGTTGCTTAGTGTGGCGCTAGATGGCGCTGTGTGTAATGTCCAGCAATATTTATTTATTTTTATTTATTTATATATACATCATACATCCTACCTACTAATCACATATTATAAACAAAGTCGCCGGCCGCGTCAGTCCCTATGTATGCTTAGATCTTTAAAACTACGCAACAGATTTTGATGCGGGTTTTTTTAATACATAGAGTGATTCAAGAGGGCAGGCGAGGCCGCGGGCATCGGCTAGTACTATAACAAATGGGAAAGTTTGTGAGATGGATGGTTTTGTTACTCCTTCACGCAAAAACTACTGAACGGATTTGGATGAAATTTTGCACACAGATAGTGTATAACCTGGATTAACACATAGGTTACTTTTTCTCCCGGTAGTAAGATCCCATGGGACAATTATCAAACTTCATGCGGGCGAAGCCGCTGGCAGAAGCTAGTATACGTTATAAATTACCTGTGTGCCAAATTTCATCGAAATCCGTTAAGAGTCCTTTTACATTTTTTACGCAAATTCATGATTTTTGACGCAGTAATTTTCAGCAGCAGTAAGATATTTATTGATTATATTTATTTAAGATATTATTTGCTTATGGATAACGATAGTGCCATTCTCTTTCTTGTAAGTCGGAGTTACAGATTTTCATTTTTCTTTTCGTGTAATTTACAATAAATATTTTACGAACTCAGTTTGCAAGAAAAACCGTCGGTGATGGAACTTTGTCGCTCAAATTCATATTGCTGCATTCAATTCTTATAAAAGCTAAAATTACTAAAAGATAAGTTGAATGTTTTACTTGTTTATTGGAGTTCTAGAATTTCTTAAAATTCCTTGAGTTTTCTCGGAAAAAATCATAAAGCAAGCGTAATTTAAGCCATAAATGTCTTGATTCAGCGTCCATTATATTCCAAATAAACTCAATTTTATCAAATAAATTAATATGTTATAAAAACTTCGATATACAATCAAAACGTTTCATTCGTTTTCGTTTGTCAATGTAACAAGACAAAATTACAATAAATAAAATTAAAGTACTATAATTCTCCGTCAATTCAGCTCGCTCCTCAGTCTCATGTCAGTCTCGTCTCTAATTTTCGTCAATAACAACCGACAATCGTCCGGAGATCGCTATTATTATCGACTCGTGTACGCCGATCGAAATAATTTGATCCAGGAAGTAAAAAACTAAAATTTGCGAAAAAAATGTAATAGGACTCTTAAGTAGTTTTCGCTTGAAAGAGTAACTAATATCCATCTTTCCAAAGTTTCGCAATAAGATTTAAACTACAAGTACGTAGAAACGGTTGGTGTGACTAAGATACACACTTGAATGTGGCTGACGTGGCTCAACAGTCTTTTACTGACAAATTCCTTTTGCTTTTACTTAATCATTGTCGGACTAGCTTTTTTCCCATTACGTTGGGTCGGCTTCCAGACTAGCCAGATGTTGCTGAATACCAGTATTTTAAATGGAACGACTATTTATCTGAGCTCTACAAGCTAGTTATTGAGTAATACGACACCCCTTGATTATAATAGTTGACACTGGTGTCGATTCTGATGTGTGCAAACTAAACTTAATTTAGTCAAAGTCAAAGTCAAAGTCAAAGATTTATTTGCCGATAAATATGGTTACAAAAGTTCTTACAAAGTATAATAAAGTAGCCATATTCAATCATAAAATAATGACATGCAAATTTTTGTTACAATTAGATTATTTAAATTTAAACTGAAGGAATTCTTTTATATTATAGAAAGGATTCTCAATTAACCATCTGTGTAAAGCCCTTCTAAAGCGGACCATTGGTAGTTTTTTAATTTGGTTAGGAATCTTGTTATATATCTGAATACACATAGGATAGCAACTCCGTCTATATAGTTCAGTTTTCGTTCCAGGAATAATTAATCTATTAGGGTATCTAGTTTTGAACTTACATTTATCTCCCAGTTTTTCAAACATATCCGGGTGAGATTTGGTAAATTAGGTAAATTAGGTTTTTGGTTTTGGTAAATTAGGTTAATTTGGTAAATTAGGCTATTGCTATCTTTTTCTCTCTAATAAAACGAGAAAGAGACGGGCGTAATTTAGAGCTGTCAAATTTAGTTGGAACTAATATTTCCATACAAATGAAGGGTGCACGTAAAAAAATGTCCACTAAAAACTCGGTGAAGCGCAACGCATAAACTAGTTTGAAATCTCTAACTTAGTACATAGCTCTAGCCATCCTTTTCTCGCACTGCCTTTTAGTAAAAGATAGCAATATCCTAAATTAAGTTTAGTTTGTGCACAACAGAATCGACACCACTTTCAGGCATTCTGACTACCACTAAAATTGTATATTATATAATTACTTCAACTTACAAAGCAGCACAATAAGTTTCATATTTATGGTAAACGAATTTTTTTTATTTATTTGTTATTCTTTCATTATTGAAACAAAAAAATACTGTTCTCTAAGTTTATAGAAACTATAAGCAATAATACCTTAAACTGGTAGGTACGATATGAGATGATCAATTATTTTTTTTATTAGATGCGCATCAATGTTTACTGCAAATTAATGCGTTATCGGTGTCGGTGTTGATAATAACCGAATTGTGTTCGTTTCCGGGCGGAGTACACTTAGGTTTTATTGCAAAGAGTAGAAATTATACCAAACGGAAAAGATGGCCGACTCGCACAATGATTTAATTGCTAGTGGTGACTACATTTATTATTGCCGAAAGTAGCGAAATTTAGTCCAATCTTTAAGGGCCAAGTGGGTCTCCCTTGTTTTACCGAAAGGAATTTGACAAATTTTCACTTCCCAAAAAATGTTTCGCATGATTTAATTTGCCAAATAATAATAATAATAATAATAATAATAAATCTTTATTGGAACAAAAACACATTTTACATATTGACTGCGTACGTAAATAGCCACATTAGTTACAAAACTGTGTCGCAGCTATTAACGCCCACCTCCAAGAGGGAGACCACAGCGTTCCAGTACAGACAAAACAAATAAAATAGTAAAATTTATAAGTAATAAACAATTAAAGTAGAATAATAAAAAATTAAATAGGTAAGTGTTTAAGTTGTGCATGCGGGAGTGTTGTATGTGAGTGTAGTGCGTGTCTGTGGGGTGTAAGTGTAGAGTGTGCTTGTGGAACCTCCCCACGAGCACACTCTTCGCTACGTGTATATGGTGTGCATGTCTGAGGAAGAAAGATATTTAGGGTTTAACTAAATTCTCCAACTCTTCGTATGTGAGATTATGAAGCCATTGATCGATTTTCCTTTTGCAATCCCGGAGAGTACATGGATAAATTGTTAGTACTTTATTTATTCTATTATAAAGCACGGGACTGAAGAAAATGAACTGGCGGCGGACAATTTCTAATTTAACGGCTGGTGTCGGGCAAACTCTGTCCGTTCGGCGTTTATGTTTTCTAAACTCTGGGTCAAAAGACAAGTTGGAATGTTTACGCAACATTGTACTTAGCACAAAAGAGTGCCTTACTGTAGGTAGCTTCCATAGCGTGTACAATTCGCAGGTAGGGAAGCGATACGGTTTGAAGGCCATAACCTTAAGAACAGCCCTCTGCGCCCTCTCCAAACGCAGCAGAATACATTTACCAGCACCACCCCAAGCCGAAATACAGTACGTTAAAATGGAATGAGCAAGAGCAAAGTACACAGTTCTCAGGGTAGAGAAAATGGCGGAGGTCCTTAGATTTTTAAAAACAAAAATTAATTTTCTAACCCTAGATACCAGTGATTTGATCTGCTCACTCCACGTCAACGCGCTGTCAACCCAGACTCCAAGATATTTTATTGAGTCCGTGCGCTTAACTTCAGGACAGCCACAGATGTCAGTCCTCGTTGTATGGCACGCATGAGCAGTCAGACGGAAGGGTGGGGCTGGCTGTGACGCTTTCCTTGGACTAAAAGTGATAAATCTGGTTTTATCCAAGTTGAGGGTGAGCAAATTCTGTGTCAACCATCTCATAGTCACTCGCAAGGCTGACTCGGCCTGAAGCCGAGCTTCGTTCCAGTCACTGCCTCGAACCAGGATAACAGTGTCATCAGCGTAAGCAATTACTTTGGAGTTTCTTAGATCAAGTTTACAGAGCTCGTTTATGTAAACCAAGAAAAGGGTAGGTCCTAAGACACTCCCTTGCGGTACTCCATAGGAGAGGAATGCTTCCTTACTGGTGTGGTTGTTTATCCTGACGATTTGCGAGCGACCACTGAGGTAACTCTTAAATAGATTAAGCGGTAGGCCTCGTATACCAATCTTTTCCAGTTTTTTGAGTAGAACAGAGACAGTGTCAAAGGCTTTAGAAAGATCAAGGAAGATAGCGATAGATTTATCCTTGCTGTTAAGGTTTTGGGCTACTGAATCTATTAATTCTAATATGGCATCCTCTGTGTTTTTGCCTGACCTGAATCCATATTGGTTATTTGCTAGTATATTTTGTGAGATAAGGTAATCCAGCAGACGTTTATTAATTACTTTTTCGAGGAGCTTGGATAGAATTGATAATACAGATATGGGTCTGTAGTTATTGACACTGTCTCTGTCTCCACTCTTGTGAATAGGGTGCACAACAGCCTTTTTGAACACCGTTGGGAATATTCCAGATGTAAGGGCAAGGTTGAACACGTGGCAGATAACTGGGACAAGTGTGTTTCTAGCACTATAGATTACAGTTGCGGGGATGCCATCCCAACCCGCAGCACTAGTTAGTCGCAGGCCACGAATAAGATAATCTATCTCTTCGTTGTCAGTGCCAAAAATAGCCATCGAGTTAGGGTGGTCATCAAAACTGCCAGAGTCAGAAGTGTTGCTAGAGGTATAGCTTGAGGAGTTAAAAATTTTAGATGCCAGTTTTGGTCCCACATTTGCGAAGAAGTCGTTGACAGAGTCAAGTGATTTAGTTGGATCTGAAGTAAGCGATAATAACTCACTGGCAGAGGACTCACTTTTTTGAAGGTTGGAGATAGTTTTTATGAGATTCCAGGTAGCTTTCGGGTTCTTGCGATGTTTTTCAAATTCATGTCGTTCATATTCTCGTTTTAATTTCTTTAACAGATTGTTGCAGAAATTTTTATATCGATTGTAGGTTACTTTTAGAGTATTATTTTCAGCATCCCTCCTCATTTTGCGATACATGTTATCCCGGTTTCGAATACACCTAAGAAGCCCAGGTGTGATCCATGGCTTAATAATGCGTTTTCGGTTCGGGACAACAGAATCACGACTATTTTTATCTACAATTGAGGAAACAATTTTGACCATGGTGGATGCAGCAGTTTCAGCATCCTGACAACTCATAACGGGAGTAAAGTCAACATTCTCAAGAGCCACTACGCAAGCATTAATGTCTACACGATGCTGCCGGGGAGGTGATTTAGGGATATCTAATTTCAAATTACAAAAAACTACAACAGGAGCATGATCAGTAATTAGAGAGTCAAGAACTAAGGTAATAGCTGGTTTATTTGATTTTAACATAACGTGGTCAATGCAACTATCGTTGCGTGTCGGGAAAACATGAGCCGGCAACATGGCATGTGACGCAGCAGCATTTAGGTACATGTCTGAGTTCGGATCAACCCAATTTGGTGCTATATTTATGTTGATATCTCCAACCAAAATAACGGTTCTAAAAGTATTTAATGAATTGAGGATAACATCGAGACTGGTAATAAAGTGGTGAATATTCCTATTTGAAGGTGACTTATATACAGCGATAAGCGCCACCTCATTTTTAAATTTGATTATAAGACAATTTGCGTCAGCGAGTATAGGCTTTTCTAAAAGGAACTGTAACTCTACCTTAGTATACACCACAACACCATCATTTTGGTTTGAGTGATCAGAATAATTAGATACAAAACCCGGTATCGAGGGAAGATGAGGGCATTTACGTAACCAGCATTCCGATAAGACCACGACGTCAAATTGTGTCTTTATTCGATGCAGCAATATCAGGAGGTTGTTAAAATTTGCAGTGCTGCCGATGCTTCTGATGTTAACGTGAAAAATTTTTAAGCCGTGATTAACATTATGCAGGTATGAGTCAACTTGTTCCGGGGAACATTGATGTGATGCTGAAGCTGAGAGATGTTCTATATCATCTATTATTTTAACATTATCATTCATAATCGAGGCAAAGAACAAACAGGTGATTTGAGTTATTGAACGTAACATAGCATAATCCGAAATGACTGGAGATTGTACAGGAGAAACCAAGATGAACAGAATAGATCTTCCGTTGTGAGTATAGCGAATGTAAGGAGTTATGTGTGTATATAGTGATGTTACAATGATGATATAATATTGGTGACGTATTAACTAATTTTAGAACATGCATGATAATTACTAATAGGATATTTATATTTTTAAATCTACGAATAAATATTTCTACGTAGTAAGTTACGGTATTAATACAAAAGTTAAGCAAAACGACCTTACTACGACATACTATAATTAATTGATAAATACCTAGTCATTTTTTAAGGTCAGACTCATCCTTGATCATGATATGTTGGGCACCATCCTTCTCTCGGACAAAAATTTTGCCATTCTTAACCCAGCAGTACTGGTACTTATTAGTGCTGGCAAAGTCACGGGCCAGGAAAAACAATCGTTTCATCTTTGGTGACAGATTTTCGGACACAAATATAGGCTTAGCAGGGCCGCTGATGTTTAGGTGCTCGGTAGATAATCTATTATTTTCCTTGTTGTACTTTTTATACATTTGAATAAACTTTTCTTTCCGTAAATTGCTCGTAAAGTCCACGATGACAGTCCTAGTGTCGGAGTTTTTGGATCCTATACGGAAAACATCCTTTATCTCGAGAGGCTGAATGGGGACTTTAAGGGTTGACCCTATTTTAACCACGGTATTTAGTAAGCCTTCTTTGGATTCTGATTTAGTAATAGGTATATTCCTAATTATGATAATAATAATAGCGGTGATCGTCTATTACAGTACGCATTGGAAAACAAACTGACGATAATAAATACAAAATTTAAGAAAAATAAAAAACAACTATGGACTTGGACTAGTCCAGATGGAAAAGTAAAAAACCAAATTGATTATATACTCAGTAATAAGCCAGAAAGTTTTACAAATATAGAAACCGTAAACAACAACCTATTCCCGAGCGACCATAGGCTAATACGAGGTACATTTATCATTAGAAATCAGAAGAAAAGCAGATCAAAATTCGGCAATAAACGAACCATTATAAAAGGCGAAAAAACCATAAATACGTTCTTAAACGCTCTAAAGACAACAGTGAACGCAGAAATTTTTCACGAAACTGACGACGTAGAATCTTATTACAATAAATTAGAATCAGTCATAGTACAAAGTTTAAATAAAATAAGTCCCACAAAAGAAATAAAAGACATAATCTCAGTGGAAACAAAGGAGATGATAAAGAGACGAATCGAATTACAAAGCAAATCAGCAAAAAGTAAAGAAGACAAGCGAGAACTTTCAAGCCTATACAAGAACACAAACAAACTTCCCAAAAAAGACTACGAAAACCATAGGATAAAAATAATAGAATCCAACTTACTGAAATATGGAAGTCAAAAAAGAGCGTACAAGCAACTTAATACTAGCAAAACATGGATACCAACACTAAAAACAACAAGTCCTCAAAAAGGAACGCAAACAAGGGAAGATATTGTCAAAATAGCCTCGGACTTCTACAAAGACCTCTACAGCCACCAAAGCCGGAATGAAAAACTAAAACCACATAAAAATCAAGAAGAAATCACAAAGCCACCAGCAACAGTCAAACCTTTCGACGAACCTGAAATAATAATGCAAATAGACAGACTTAAACAAGAAAAAAGCCCTGGACACGACAATATACCAAACGAAGCTCTCAAGCTCGGGAAGTTTATTCTGGCTAACCCGCTCACGACTCTTTTTAATAAAATCCTTGAAGAACATATAGTGCCCACAAAATGGACTGAGTCCAGAATAGTACTCTTGTACAAGAAAGGAGACCCGTCAGATGTAAGTAATTACCGACCTATCAGCCTTCTGCCGTCTATCTACAAACTATTCGCAGCCTGCCTAAATACGAGAATTGTGCCAGAAATTGAGATACACCAACCAGTAGAACAGGCCGGCTTTCGAAGAGGTTTTTGTACCATCGACCATATTCATACCTTAGAGCAAGTCATCGAAAAATACCAAGAACTCCAACAACCCCTATACTTGGCCTTTATCGACTACGCGAAGGCCTTTGACTCCATATCTCACGAAAGCTTATGGCAAGCGCTAGACAATCAAGGTATACCAAAAATGTATGTAGATATCTTAAACGACATCTATAGCAAAAGCGTAAGCCGCGTAAAGCTAGACCGGCTGGGGCCAAAAATCCGTATATGTAGAGGCGTAAAACAGGGTGATCCGCTATCACCTACAATCTTCATATCTGTTTTACAACACATAATGCGAGACTTAAACTGGGAACAAAAAGGGATTAATATTGACGGAAAATACCTCAGCAACCTCCGATTCGCAGATGACATAGTTCTCTTCTCAAAATCATCTAGCCAATTGGAAGAAATGATAGCAGATTTATGCGAGGCTAGCAACAACATAGGGTTAAAACTTAACACAGCCAAAACAAAACTAATGACTAACGCTGTTCAAAATCCTATACTAATTAATGAAACACATAGACTAGAGTACGTGGAGAACTATATATATTTGGGCAAACGCATTTCTTTCAGCAATTCAAGACACAAAGATGAGATTGATAGGAGAATCAACTTGACATGGAATAAGTTCTGGAGTTTAAAAGAAACACTTAAGTCAAAATTACCCTTAAAATTAAAAAAGAAAGTCATGGACTCTTGTCTGCTACCCTGCCTTTCCTACGGGTCTCAAACCTGGATTTACAACAATTATACACGAGACAAAATACAAAAAACCCAACGCGCGATGGAAAGAAGCATTCTGAATATAAAGTTGAAAGATAAACAAAAATCAAAAATCATACGCAATAGAACTAATTTAATAGATGCTCTTCAACATACGAAACGCCTGAAGTGGAAATGGGCTGGACACGTAGCGAGAATGACTGATGGGAGATGGACACAATTGGTAACAAAATGGCAAGGCCCAAGCGGCAAGAGGGCCAGAGGCCGCCCGAGAGAACGCTGGGCAGATGAAATAAAACAAGTTGCCGGAAAGGACTGGACAAAGCAAGCGAATGAGAGAAACTCGTGGAAAATGTTGGAGGAGGCCTATACCCAAACGGGGCCTTAACTAAAAAAAAAAAAAAATGATTGTAACAATTAAATGTAATTATGTTCGATGCAATGTTAAAATTATATACCTAATTAAATACTAAATGAAATGAAATGTTAAAATATTAAAAATGTTATTTAAATGAAATGTACGAATGTTAAATAATCTTAAAAACTTTATGAGATTAAATGTTGAATGTATAGTGTGTAAAAAGTAATGTTAAAGGTATTGTTAATTTTAAAATGAATTTATTGTATTTTAATGATGTAATAATTGTTAAGGCAAATAAAGGCTATTTATTTATTTATTTATTATATTCCTAATTTCCACGCAGGACGATCTTGCACCGCGTTCCAAGTTCTCCAGTTTATCTTCTAGGGTTTTCAAATACGCTAAGTTATTTTTCCGTTCAGTTTCAAGTCGTGATTCCATTTCTTGTAATTTAATTTTAAGGTCGTCGTAGTTTTGCGACAGAAAGTTAACCGTCGATTGTATACTCGAATTTTGAATTTTAATCTCTTCAACCGACGCACATAATTGTTCAAATTTACTATTCTGTTGTTCCTTGAACTCGAGAAACATGGTTTTCATTTCCGACATAAATGAAGATAGGTCGATATCCTGGCAAATCCCTGACTCAATACATTTACGTTTGCTACTACTACGGTGGGTAACATTAAGGAGTTCACTATCGATGCAGATTAACTGGTCAGTTTTTGTAATATCAGGTTCGGAGGAGCTGTGATGCAACGGAGTCTTTATCGGCGCCAGAAGTGACGACATAGGTGTTGAAGTTTTTGGTGGCGATCTATTTATCGGCATAATTTCTAATTTAAATAGTACCAGGGTGCGAGAGATTTGAGGAGAGGGTACTGCTTTGTAGTATTTCCAACTGTGTAGAACGGAACGTAATATGTACACAGTTATGCCCTTATTCCACAAATATTGTCAGGTGATTTGAAGTCCTAGTAGGTTGATGAACAGATAAACCGTTGTTATCAACAATTTCTCTCCACTCCGCTCTCGACTCTTGATTTGAATGTTTACAATAAAATCTTATTGTAAACATTAATGTGTTCCAAATTCTGAAGTACTAGGCGCGCATAGCAGGCGACGACAGTACGGTAGCGGCGACGTCACCTACAAGGGCGGAGCCAATTACTGTCGGTTAAAGATGGAGGTGTCCGTACCTTTTGTCCTTCGCTGGTGGGCGGAGAGTTGCGTGAGCGAGGCAGCACTATGTCCTGCCCAGAAGGTCGTGCGCAGGAGGTGGAGTTAGCGGGTCTTCAAGATGGCTGATTTAGTGCTCGGAGAGTGGTGTTGCTCCTATGATTTATGCACTCCTATTTTTTCGAACGGATTTTTTGAGTTTAATTTTGATTTATAATAATTAAAATAAAACTGCGTGGATTTATTAGACGTGTGCTCGTCACCGAGGTCCGGGAGGAAGGAAATGAATTACTAAGCAAAAAATCTATTCACAAAAAATTGTAACGCAAACCTAATGTTTGGGAAATGAACGTTTAAACTATAACTTGTTTACCAAATAGTACTTTGACATTTTTTATTTAGTCAAATATTTCAGTTGGAATAACAGTTTTTACGCAAAACCAAATAAGCCAAATAATTAGTATCGTCAGTTTTCAATTCTTCCTTTCCTATTCAGTCTTTAAAGTGGCACCAAATATCTTGAGGTCACCGTTTTAACCTAACTTAACCATTTTTTTTAATAAGTAATTATCCTAATCTAAATAGTTCAGTTCCGGGTAACCTACTGAAAACAATCTCTTTTTTCTATTAATGCAAGTCGTTTCTGGCACTCGCCGGCCGCTGCCGCGGCACCGCTCGCTTCGCTCGCTCGGCTCGTGCGTAGGAGGTCACAGTTTTAACCTAACCTAACCATTTAGTTTAAAGAAGAAATTAACCTAATCTAAATAGTCGAGTTCCGCGTAACCTACTAAAAACAATCTCTTTTTTCTATTAATGCAAGTCGTTTCTGGCACTCGCCGGCCGCTGCCGCGGCACCGCTCGCTTTGCTCGCTCGGCTCGTGCGTAGGAGGTCACAGTTTTAACCTAACCTAACCTACCCATTTTGTTTAAAGAAGAAATTAACCTAATCTAAATAGTCGAGTTCCGGGTAACCTAATATAAACAACATTGTAGCGGGTATGATAAAAACGTAGGCTCAATATAAACAATGAGTTTATTCCACGAACAATGTTGTTTACAAATAATGGCTTAACTAGATACGACGATTATAAAAACTACACGATACGTTCCCAGCCAGTTCGTGACGCGAGGTGCGTCACGAAACAAGAAGGATACGTCACCGTGGAGGGCGAGGGGAGAGGGGCGTCTAGGCTAGGCGAGCTCTTCCAATGCGTGGAAACAGCGGCGCGCTAACGTAGACTGAGTGCTCGTAGTAGTATTCACAGCGCCCCCGCAAGGGGGCGCGGTAGGCGGTATCGGGGCTATGCCCCCTGACCGCGGAGGCCATACCTCGGTCCGTAAAAACGGACCCGTCCTTGGTTTGGACACTGTCCATGGACTATTGGACGCATGTAAACATGCGCCCATATGTGTGGTTGCTGTGTTGTAACTGTAAGCGCGCCACAGCGCTGTTGCACAGCGCTGTTTTCTTCACGACACCTCGGCGGTCTGTCCCCGCCAGGTGAGACCCGAAGGAGGCCCGGCGGGGGACGACCAGCGACAGAGGTGCCGACTTACAGCGCACCTACAGTGGATGTGCGGTTCCCGCCCGCCCCACTAACCAGAGCTAGCCGGCAGTGGACCGGGTTAAGGAACCGACGTGTGTGTGTGGGCGGTATTGTATTGTGTAACACCGCCCAGTGTGTGCGTCGGTCGCGAGCCCGCGCCGCGTCCCTCCGCGTGAGTCTACGTGAGTGTAGAGACGTGCTTGTATGGTTTCGCTGCGCGACGTACCTATATTAACTTAGAATACGGCACGCAGCTGGGTGCATGTAGTGGGTGGAGTCATATTGTGCAGGTAAGCTGCGTGTAGCCTGGTACAGCTTACCCGGGTCAATCCGGTGGAGTGGGGTCATCGTCCGCTACCAGGTCGCGGGGGAGTCGCCTCGCGTCAGGGGGGCGCGCATGCCAGGGCGCTAGGTGCTTGACATGGGGCCAAGCAGATGCGTCGGCACGCGCGAACATTCCCGTCGCAAGGCGTCGGATGAAGTCGTCCAGGCTCTCAATCCCGAGGTCCCGCTGGATGACATCGTTCCTCACGTAGCGAGGGGCGCCAACTATATGGTCCGCAGCGCAAGCGTCTGTTGCGCGCGGAGAATCTTCTTGTTTCCCTCACTAGTGAGGGCGAACCAGGCGGGGGCGGCGTACGTCAATATTGAGCGTATATATGTTTTATACACGCCCAACTTGACGCGCACCGGGAGGCGGGACGAGAGCGCTGGACGGAGCTGGGCGCGGGCGGCCCTGGTCCGGCCCGCGACCTGGCGGACGTGTGGCCCCATGGTGAGCCGACGGTCGATGGTCACACCCAGGTACTTGGCCCGGGGCGTCCAATCGACGTCGGCGCCTTGGAGAGTCAGGCGCGGTGGGAGGGAGCGCGCAAGGCTGAAAGCTATCGCCTGCGTCTTACCCACGTTTACAGACAGCCGCCACTTGGACAGCCAGTCAGGGAGGAGGTCGAGCGCGCGCTGCATTTTGACCGCCGCATGCCTCGCGTTAAGCGAGGTGGCGATGTACGCGGCGTCGTCGGCATACAGCGCGAGCTTCACCTGTGGCGTAGTGGGGATGTCGTCCGTGTAACGTGAGTAACACGCTGGCGACACGCAGCTGCCCTGCGGGACGCCCGCCAGCACCGGGCGGGCGCTGGAGAGCGCTCCCTCGACCACCACGCGGAAGCTCCTGTGGGACAGAAAGGATTGGACCACTCTTACCACGCGACGGGGCGCTCCAGAGGTGGCCAGCTTGTAGATCAGGCCGTCGTGCCATACACGGTCGAAGGCCTTCTCCATGTCGAGGAATACTGCGACGGATTCTTCCTTCTTGTTACTTGCAGCTGCCAGGTCGTGCAGTACCCTCGACAGCTGGAGCGTCGTGCTGTGCTCCGACCGAAACCCGAATTGTTCCGGCCGTGGCGTGATGTGCGGCTGGAGATGCCGCAACAGGAGTACTTCGAACACCTTGGAGGTGGTCGGCAGCAGCGTAACAGGCCGATAACTCTCCGGCTTCAGGATGTTTTTCCCCGCCTTAGGCAGCATAATGACGCGCCCCTCCTTCCACAAAGCGGGGAAGGCCCCGGTGCGCAGTATCGCCGTGTACAGGCGCGCCAGCGCCGCTACCATACGGAATGGCAGGTGGCGCAGCGCTGTGTTGGTGATACCGTCAGCACCGGGGGCCTTCCTAGGCTTCGTCCTAAGGATGGCGCGTCTGACTGCCCCAGGCGAGAAAAATATGGCGTCCTCCTCGGGAGCTATCGGCGTGGCGAAGTAGTCCCCAAGGTGTTGCTCGACTGTTGCGACATGTTCGCGGTCGGAAGTCGGGTTCGGTTGAAACTGACGCTCCAGGTGCTGGGCGAAGACCTCCGCCCGGTCCTCTGCTCTATACTTGAGCGCCCCTCCGCTATCCACTAGCGGGCGCACCGGAGCTGGGGTGTTCGTAAGCTGGCGGCAGAGTCGGTGGATAGACGGCCAGCTGTCGGCCGTCGACTCTATTCTGTCCTCCCAGCTCTCGGCTTCCCTGCTTCTCATCTCGGCCTTGATCTTTTCCGCGAGACGGTTTACTTTCTTCTTCAACGTAGGGCATCTCAGTTGTTGCCACTGCTTGCGAAGTCGCCTCTTGTCGGCGACCATCTTCTGTAGGTATGCAGGTAGAGGCGGTTGTCGTTGAGTCGCCGCGCTCTCCTGTGATACAGTTGTAGTCGCCGCTTCCAGGGCGCTCTGTATGCAAGCAGTGACATCCGCCGCCATCTGGTCCACGTCCGCGGAGGTGACGATAGGCCGAGATGGAGTGGTGGTCTCAATCCTCTCTGTGAAGTCTTTCCAGTTTGTTTTACGACGTGGCGCCGCTGGCTTCAGTCGGGTCGGCATCCCCGAGAGGACGACGAGAACAGGGTGATGATCCGACTGCATCTCGTCGTCTAGTACTTGCTGCGTGATCTGGCAGTGTAGCCCTCGGCAGGCCACGATGTCCAGCACGTCCGGCATGTGGAGTGGGTTGTCCGGATAGTGGGTGGGCGTCTCTGGGCCGGACACCGTGTAGCCGAAGGCTTCCGCGTCCGTGAAGAGTCGTCTTCCATCCGTGTTGGTCGCGGCCGAGTTCCACGCTGGGTGCTTGCAGTTCAAGTCGCCAGCAAGGATCGTCGCGCCGCCGTTGGCGTCGAGAAGGGCCCTCAACTCCGAAGGGACCAGGTGGGTCGAGGGCGCCTTGTAAACGGCGTAGATGGCGAGATCCTCGCCTGCAACGTGCAGCTGCACACCCAGCGCGTAGAACGAGCCGGGCGACGACACGGGAAGCTGCTGATGGACGACTCTCCTCCTCACCAATACCGCCAGACCACGGTAACGGGAGTTGGTTGCCGACTTTTCATCTTTCCTATAAGCGAGATACCCAGGGACTCGTAGCCTATCTTCTTGTCCCAGGTGTGTCTCGCTTATCAGCGCCACGTCGATGTCCTCTTCTCTGAGGAGGCGGCGAAGGGGGGCGACCTTGCCTCGCAGGCCGCGGGCATTCCAGTGAATCACCCTTAACGGCCTAGCCATGGTACAAGGTTAGTAATGAGGCCAGGCCGTCAAGGATGACAAGCTCCGCGTCTTGACCCTGCCTGATGGCCTTGATGAGGTCCATCAATAACTGGATAGCGCAGGCTGTAAATTCTTTCTTCTTCTTGCTTTCTGCGTCGACAGCTGGGCCGGCGCTTGTGGTGCCACTCTTGGCGTTCGCAGTTTTCTTCTGTTGTTGTTGTTGGGCCGAGGGCCGCGCTATGCCGGCGCCAGCTGTCGGCCTTCCAGTCCTCTTCCTCTCCGGCTGCGTTGGAGCTGCTTCCGGTATTACAGCCTGCGCTAGGGTTGTAGGCAGGTCGCCCGGTTGAACTCCCTCAGGTGCGGTGGGGGGCGCAGGTTCCTTCCCCTTGCCCCTTCGCTTCCTCTTCCTTCCCCTCCGCCGCTTCGAGGAGGTGGGGGGGGCTTCTCCCCTGTTGGTGGGCCCGTTGGCCGCCGCCATCAGCGACGCGCCTTGGGCCTCGGTGTCGGCCACATCTCTTGGCCCCTCCGTGGTTGGGGCCGGTCGTCGTGCGGCGGTCGTGGCGGCGACTGTGCCCGCTCGCCTGTTAGCCTTGATTTCTGCCTGAAACGAGGGACACTTGATATTATTGGCGGGGTGATCGCCCCCGCAGTTTACGCACGTGGCTGGTTCGTCACGAGGGCGGGGGCAGTCCCGCGCGGCGTGCCCCTCTCCGCATCGTACACAGGCGAGCGGCCGGTGACAGTGGTGTGACGAGTGCCGGAACTTTTGGCACCGGTGGCACTGGGCGGGCCCACGTTTGCCCCGCCAGGCTTCGATTTTTACACCCCGCATGTATAAGAACACGGAGGTGTCGAAGATCCTACGTACTTCGGGCGTCCTTTTAAGTACGGCGTGGAACACGCAGCCGGGACGTCCCTGGCTCGCCTTGATGTGGCGAACGTATTCCGGCTCGTGTCCCAGCGCGCGGAGCTCCTCCTCGATTTCTTCAGGGGTGGTATCCACAGGCAGCCCCCTGATGGCCACCTTAACGCTTCGCTCCGCTGGTAGTGAGTAAGCGAACCACGGTGTGCCGTCCGCCTTCTCCAGCTCGGTCAGGTAGCGCTGGACCACCCTATATTCCTCTTCACTCTCTGGGTTGAATCGGATCCCAGTTTTGAATGGTTGGGCACTGGGGGGGTGGCCCAGCTTTTCCTTTATGGCCCTAAAGTGGGCGGCCCATCCCGGCAGCTTCTCCACCACCAGCGGAGGATACCTTGGCCTCTTCTGTGGCTTCGGCTTGGGCTGAGTGGCGGCCTTTCCTTCTGTATCCCGGGGGGCCGCTAGCTGTGAGGGAGAGACAACATCAGGTCTACTCACCCCTTGTTGCGACCCCGGACTCCTGGGTGTCGGTTGTGGCGAGGTAGGAGGCGTGCTGCGGGTAGCCTCCGCAAACGTAGGTGACCCGGTGGCTACCTGACCTCGCGGCGGCGCGTGCTCGCGCTGCAGCGGTGGGTCGAGGCAGTAGCGCTTCGCCTCCTCCTCCTCGGCTTCGTCGGTGCTTCGCCGACGTCGCTGGGGTCGTGGCTCTGACCACGGGTTGAAGCCATAACTCCGCGCCGGCGACGGTGATGCAGTTGGTGAGTGCCTCCTCTGTGCACTCAGCCCAGAGTCGTCCGAGCCTGCAGACACCACCGACATGCTCGAGCCGGCTCTCGACGAGCATGCCGACAGCGCTGCCGGAGCGTCATAGGCCGAGACACGAGGGGGCAACGGCGAGGCTGGCACCTGGGGCGCCAGGGGTGCCGGGCGCGCTCCAAGTGTCAGCTTGATGTTACGGCTTGTGGCCCTGGCCGCGGACGCAGCCCCGAAGGGCGCAGTCGACGCGGCGGGGCGTGCGGCCGGGGCGGCGTGATGCTCAGCAGGGCGCGCAGGTGGCGCTGTTGCCGGCGCTGTTGACGCCGGGGTGCGGGTGGAGGCCGCAGAGGTGTGCGGCAGAGGCACTGGTGCTGGCGCGCGCACGAGCGGCGCGGAATCGCGCACAGCCGCACGCATGGATGCGGCGGCGCGCGCGTGTGGCGCGCGACCAATGTTCGCGGCAGCGGGCCCCGGAGCTTGAATCGGGACCGGGCGGAACGCAGACGGACGCACGGGTACGGTGTGCGGGCGGCTCGGCGAGGGCGTCGGCGCAACACGCGCAGGCGCCGAAGTCATCGACGGGCCGCGCGCATCAGCAGCAGCCCTGTCTCGTCCCGCTTCCCCCTCTTCGCCCCTCTTGGTGCTCGTCATCGTCTTCTTCGTCTTGTTCGTCTTGTTCCCTGCCTTACTGGACGTCTTCTTCTCTTCGGACCGAGGAGAGGAGGGTCCAGGCGGCGCCGCACCGGGCGACACAATATCGATGTCGATATGGGGCATCGACATCGCCCGGTCCAGCCCCGGGCAGGGTTCTTCATCGCCGGCGTTGCCGCGGCCAAACGAGCCGCGGGCGCCGGGCTTCGGCATCGTCTTCTTTAGCTGCGCAGGTTAGCGTGGCCTCGCGACCGCAGCGGTGCTCGCAGCACCGGGCAGCAACGGAGGCTCCCCCTGTGCTCGCACTAGTGCTAAGCACTCGCGCGAACACAGGGAAAGTGAATTAAAAGTGCGGTCCGTGCGAAAAAAGTTTTCTCCGCGTACCTCCCAATCGGTGCACAATTCGGACGAAAGCTTCTTCACCGTCGATTGTGAGTGCTCGTGGCCGCGGCGTCCGTTTATATAGGCGAGGCGGCGGCCTAACGTTGTGTGCGTGAGTCACATCTCGACACAGTAGTGTTGTGTGGCGCGTAGCTGTAGGCGTTTCGCGTTCGGTGGTGCTACAGGCTCCCCCTCTGGATGCGAAGTCGCCCCGACGAGTGGCCAGTCAAGATGGATGGTCCACCAACGAAGCTGGGCGCGACCCGCGTCGCCGTGGTCGTCCTCGTCCACGAGAGGGCGGAGTGGCGCCCTCAGGGTTAGGCCTAGGTTTAGGCGGACGCCCGCGTTTCTTCAGTGGGCGCACCGGCGGAGGAAGTGGGCTTGCCGCATGGCCTTGGAACGGTGTCAAGGCAGATGTATGATACACTCCAAGAGGTTTATCTGGAGCAGTGGGATCTGAAATCAGATAAGATGAAGCACCATGGCGTGCTAGGATTAGATAGGGACCATCCCTGCGAGGACAGAATTTAGCGCTTATTCCTCGAGCAGCATTACTGATTGGATGGGTAGTTGCTAATACCAGGTCACCGGGAGTGTAACCATGATCTTCTCTACGTCCTTGGTCTGCCATCTTCTTCCTGCGTTCTTCTAGATTATCTCTGACATCTCTAGCCTTGTCCAGCGTATTGGCGACTAGTAGTAACTTCGGCGTAATTTCAGGCACAAAGTTCTCAGACAGTAAAATCTGACGAAATTCGTGAGCATTGTCATCCGGAGTACGCAGTTCTCGTGCAAATGTCAAATACGCTGGTGTTTGTCCTGTAGTGAGGCAGGTTGCGGTATTCATCGCAAACCGTATGCTGGGTAACATATCACTCCAACTTCCATGTTCATCTCCTACTAAAATGGCCAGTTGTGTCTTCAAATCTCTGTTTTTCCTTTCCACCGGGTTTGCTGCCGGGTGATATACTGGTGTGAATGTGTGCTTGACTCGCAGACAAAAGGTTAATTGTTGCATTACAGCACTTACAAATTGGGGTCCATTGTCGCTTATCAGGCGTCTGGGCACACCGTACCGAAGAAAAACCTCGTTCATCAAAACTGTCGCACAATTTTCAGCGCTGGCAGTTTCCAAAGCAAATAATTCTATCCATCCAGTAGCGATATCTTCAGCTATCAGTATCCATGTCTTGCCGCTAGTCGTTGACGGCAAAGGTCCAAACAAGTCAAAGGCGAGGGTTTCGAAACGTTGGTTCACGGGCGTGGTTTGGAGCAAACCAGCTGGTTTCAGGTTGGACGGCTTAAATCTCTGGCATGCAACACAGTTCTTAACATATGCTTCGATAATTATATTTTCTCATACCCTTCCAATGATATCGCTTCGAGATGCGTTGATATGTCTTATCAGCGCCGTAATGCCCCGCCAAAGGGTCATCGTGGTATACTGAAAGAACGTTTGCCCATTCATGTTGAGGAACTACGAGTTGAGCCTCATCTGAGTCATCCGACGGGTGATATAACAACCCGTTGTTCATGACGTAGCCTTTGTTGCTCCAGTACACGGCATTATCTTTACGATCTGCATCCTCTAAGGCAGTTACGATGCTAGTGATGTGTTCATCCTTTAGCTGTTCTGCCCTAATTTCAGATGTTGGTCTCTGCGGCATATCCACGGCCATGCTACACACTCCACAGGTGTTTTCGGTGCTTTCATCGCAAATAGGCCTGGACAGCGTGTCTGCAACCACATTCGTCCTACCGGGTGTATACTTGATAGTAATATCATACGCCTGTATCTGCAAAGCCCATCTAGCTAATCGACCAGTTGGAGACCGTAACGACATCAACCACCTCAAGGCTTGATGGTCGGTAACCACTGTTACTGGGAGACCTTCAATGTATCCACGGAATTTTTTGATCGCCCAAACTACTGCGAGAGCCTCCCTCTCGGTTGTTGAATAATTGCGTTCTGCAGGGATCATCAGCCTACTGGCGTATTCGACGGGATGCTCGTCCTGTCCCTCCCCCTGCACTAGAACTGCTCCAAGTGCATAGTTACTTGCATCACTTTTGATGATGTAGCCTCTCGTCTCGTCGGCTTGACGTAACACAGGGGTGGATGTAAGACGTATTTTGAGCTCTTGATAAGACTGCTCCTGTTCCGCTGACCAAGTCCATACCGCGTTTTTCTTAGTTAAACGGGAGAGTGGTTCACTGATTCCGGCAAAGTTTGGTATGAACCGCCTGTACCAGGAACAGGTCTGCAGGAACGTCATCAGATGCTTCAAATTCTTGGGTGCTGGGTTGGCTAGTATTGCTGCTACCTTCTCAGGATCAGCCTTCAGACCCTCTGGAGTAATAATGTGCCCTAAATACTTAATTGTTGAGCAACAAAATCGGCACTTACTAAAATTTACATGAAGGTTGCTTTCTTTCAGCTTGCTCAGCACCTTACCCAAATCCGTTAGGTGTGCTTGATAGGTAGACGAAAAAATAATCAGATCGTCTAGGTACGCCAGCATCTTCACATTCTCCAAGCTCACTCGAATCCTGTCTATCAGACGCTGGAATGTAGAGGGAGCGTTGCGAAGACCAAAAGGCATCCTCTTGAAACGGTACATACCGAATGGAGTTATAAATGACGTCTTGTCTTGATCCTCGAGCTTTACTTTCACTTGCCAGTAGCCAGCGCGTAAATCAAGGGTCGACATGACCGAATGGAGTTATAAATGACGTCTTGTCTTGATCCTCGAGCTTTACTTTCACTTGCCAGTAGCCAGCGCGTAAATCAAGGGTCGACATGAAAGGCGTTGGCTTAGCAGCATGAAGCAGATCATCAATGCGAGGGATAGGATACTTGTCGGGGACCGTTATGGCATTAAGTCTACGGTAATCAACGCAAACTCGTACTGAACCGTCCTTCTTTGGTACCATGACAACGGGTGCAGACCAGGGTGATGAGCATGCTTCAATTACTCCACTGTCCAACATCTTCTTTACCTCATTCTTCAACACAGCCATGCGCGGCGGTGAGAGGCGGTATGGAGGTACAGAAACGGGGTTATGCACACCTGTGTCGATGCAGTGTTCAGCGAGGGTGGTCGTTTCTCCACCTTCACTGAAAACTTCTTGATAATCCCATAGCACTTCCATCAGCTGTGACTTTTGAGTCGCGTCCAGCGTATCCGATGAGACCTCTTCAACTTCCAAAGATCCAATTTCAACATCATTGCTGCTATTACTTTGGTCGCTAGGGAAAAGTGCCTTGGAGTGTGGAGATAGTTCACACGGAGCATCGTGAAGCTGCATTTGGGCATCACGGACCATAAAGTCGACGAACCTTGGAGAATACCCATCGAATAATGGTCGGGACCGTTTCCTTGGAATAGGAGACAGCTCAATTGGCACTACGCGATATGGCATCGTGTTTGTAGTGCAGGCACTCGTTGTCGGGAGTGCTGGTTCTCCGCTGGATAATGGACTGCCAGTTGCTGGGGTGCAAGCACTGGATTGTGGCAGTGCCGGTTCCAGTACGCCTTCGTGGCGTGGAGTTATCGATAGAGGAGAAATAAATTCAGGCAGCTCGACATCTTTTAACATAGACCGTAACTGAGGATCAAAATAAACGGGCGTAGCCTCTACTTTGGCCATTGATATCTCCTCATCATCTTCATCTTGGAGGTCAAAGATGTCATCAGGGTAATCCTCGAAATACCATGTCTTCTGCGGAACATTAAGTACCATCTTGGCATCTTCTATGAAGCCGACACCCAACAGTGTGCGAGACTCTCGAGCTTCCGGGAACACGATAAAATTCGTTTGCACAACACGGTAACAGACACTGACGGGTGCATTTACCGTCAAAACGTCTCTCGTAGTCTTCGTGCCGTCAGCCAGTTTCACCACAAACTGTTGTGTGTGGAATGCAAAACCGAGTCTTCGTAAGCATTTGTACAGCGTGTATGATGCAACGCTGGCCTTTGCGCAAGTATCCACGTAAGCACTGCCGGTTATTTTGCCTATGGCAATACCAATAACCGGCCTAGGGCGTACATCTGCTTGAGGATTAAAGGAACAAAAACTTACTTCAGTCTTTTCCTTTGGCACAGCCTTGGCGCAGGTTGTGCACTTTGACCGGACCACTCCCGGTGTACCACATCCGTAACATGAAAACTTTGGTGTAGAAGGTGATGGCGCTTGGGTGCCTATAGCGGCATTTGCAGACGCCGGTTTCGTGGCGTAAGTGCCAGTACTAGAAGTGAGATCCTTCTTCTCTTTCTTTCGACATGTCTCAATTGAGTGCCCAGGCAATCGACAGTACGTGCAACGCTTCTTTTTGAATGACGCCTTTTCTGTCTCTTTTCCCTTGTCTGTCTCTTTTTCTGGCATCTCCTTTTCAACCAGGAGCTCTTCCACTCCTCTGGCTGCCTTCACTAGGGCATCAAGGGTATTGACAGTCTCGCGTGGCAATTTTACCCTTATTTTGTACCTCAATTGCCCGTATATGGGTCAGCTCACACCGAGACGCGACGCGACGCTGCGCGCACACTTTGCAAGAGCGCCTCAAAATATAACTTTATTTTCTACACGATAAGATACACATTTCATTGTGAGAATTTGAATACGTTAAACCATGCAGCGCTGCGCCTCGTGATGCCTCGCGGCGTAGAGCGACGCATCGCGACGCAGCGGAGCATCGCCGGTACGCGAGGTGTGCAAGATCGGCGCTGCGCCTCACAAAGCAGCGCGACGCCGCGCGGCGCAGCCGAGGCGACTTGTCTCTACTATTTCCGTACAGACTTCGTGTAGAATTGATGCAGTTCGGTCGAGTGCTCGAGTGAAATTATAATGATAAACTGGGATCTTGTTATAATCGGACTTCTTGCAGAAAAGGAAGAGGAAGAAGAATACAAAAATAAAATTAAAAAGAAGACATCACACAGGGGGTCTAAAATGGCCGCTTTAGCAGAATCGTTTTGTGAATCACGTTAAAAATTTAAAATTGTTAAAATGGACTTTATTCTTATTGACATAAAGTTCATTTTAAGAATTTAAATTTTTTAACGTGATTCATGCTAAGATTCTGCGTAGGATCTGCTATAGCGGCCATTTTAGACCCGCAGGAGTATTTGGGTGCACAATTTATGGAGAAATAGAATAATTCATGGTGAATTTCATACCTTGGCTTATGACCACATTGCCAATTATCCAGATAAATTTTATGATTATTACAAAATGGATCCCACGCATTATTTTTTGCGTTTCTGTCACTATAGTATTTTGATGTCACTTATACAAACAGTCGTAGCGCTGCACAAAAAAAATTAACTTCTCCTCGATCTCCCGCCAAATACCTATACGTCATTCTCTTACGCTTAGACTGCGGGTGGACGCGGGGCGGGGCGGGTGCACGCGGCGAATGTAGACACGTTCCGCTGCGCCGCGCGGCGTCTTGCTGCGCCGCGCGGCGTCTTGCTGCGCAGCGAGGCGTCGTAATGCCAACGATTTTACGATGCGCCTCGCAACGTTGCGATACGTATCGCGGCGCCGCGCGCTCTTTCAGTACCGTCGCGCCGCGTCGCGTCGCGTCGCGTCTCGGTGTGAGCTGACCCTATCATGTCAATTTGTTGGGTCTCTGTGTGTGGCTCTGGCATTTGAGCAATAAGGGTCAGCTCACACCGAGACGCGACGCGACGCGACGCGGCGCGACGGTACTGAAAGACCGCGCGGCGCCGCGATACGTATCGCAACGTTGCGAGGCGCATCGTAAAATCGTTGGCATCACGAACGCCTCGCTGCGCAGCAAGACGCCGCGCGGCGCAGCGGAACGTGTCTACATTCGCCGCGTGCACCCGCCCCGCCCCGCGTCCACCCGCAGTCTAAGCGTAAGAGAATGACGTATAGGTATTTGGCGGGAGATCGAGGAGAAGTTATTTTTTTTTGTGCAGCGCTACGACTGTTTGTATAATGTGATTAATGTGACATCAAAATACTATAGTGACTGAAACCCAAAAAATAATGCGTGGGATCCATTTTGTAATAATCATAAAATTTATCTGGATAATTGGCAATGTGGTCATAAGCCAAGTTATGAAATTCACCATGAATTTTATTATTCTATTTTTCCATAAATTGTGCACCCAAATATTCCTGTGTTGACGTCTTCTTTTTAATTTAATTTTTGTATTCTTCTTCCTCTTCCTCTTCTGCAAGAAGTCCGATTATAACAAGATCCCAGTCTATCATTATAACCGAACTGCATCAATTCTACACGAAGTCTGTACGGAAATAGTAGAGACAAGTCGCCTCGGCTGCGCCTCGCGGCGTCGCGCGGCGTTGCGCGGCGTCGCGCGGCGTCGCGCTGCTTTGTGAGGCGCAGCGCCGATCTTGCACACCTCGCGTACCGGCGATGCTCCGCTGCGTCGCGATGCGTCGCTCTACGCCGCGAGGCATCACGAGGCGCAGCGCTGCATGGTTTAACGTATTCAAATTCTCACAATGAAATGTGTATCTTATTGTGTAGAAAATAAAGTTATATTTTGAGGCGCTCTTGCAAAGTGTGCGCGCAGCGTCGCGTCGCGTCGCGTCTCGGTGTGAGCTGACCCTAAGTGCCCTCTTCTTAGCCACAAACACTTCCGTTAGCTCATCCTCACCTTGTTTGATGTTGACAACGTTCTGGTACAGCTGGTAGGCAGGTCTTTTGGGAGCAAAGGCGTGGCGAACTCTTGACACAAACTCGTCCCATGTTTTCACCTGTTCTTTGATCCCATTCCACCAGGTGGCTGCCTCTTCCCTCAAGATTAAGGGGATACTCATGATCGCATCTTCGTCGGAGATCTGTTCTACGGACTTGAACACTGAAGCCGCAGCAAGAAAAGATTCCACTGATTCAGTGTCTCTGGCACCATTAAAACTAACCTTGCAAGTGGTGAAAGAGCCTCGTCGCTGTTGGTTACCAATCACTGACAGTAACTTCTCGAATTGTTCAGTTGACAAATTCATGGTCGTTTGCGGTTCCTCCTTTATTCTTCTTCGTAATCTTGATTTAGGGCTAGCCTGCTTCCGGGCCTTTACGTTGAGCGCCAGATTGTAGCGGGTATGATAAAAACGTAGGCTCAATATAAACAATGAGTTTATTCCACGAACAATGTTGTTTACAAATAATGGCTTAACTAGATACGACGATTATAAAAACTACACGATACGTTCCCAGCCAGTTCGTGACGCGAGGTGCGTCACGAAACAAGAAGGATACGTCACCGTGGAGGGCGAGGGGAGAGGGGCGTCTAGGCTAGGCGAGCTCTTCCAATGCGTGGAAACAGCGGCGCGCTAACGTAGACTGAGTGCTCGTCCGGTTGGAATTCGCTGCGCCCCCGCCAGGGGGCGCGGCAGGCGGTTTCAGGGCTATGCCCTCTGACCGCGGCGGCCATGCCTCGGTCCGTTAAGACGGACCCGTCTTTGGGGTGGACACTGTCCAACGGTCAAGTGGGCGCATGATGGCAACATGCGCCCTGTGTGTGGCTGTTGTGCTGTGGACTGTAGGCGCGCCACAGCGCTGTTGCACAGCGCTGTTTTCTTCACGGTGCCCCGGCGGTCCGTCTCCGCCGGGTGAGACCCCCGGTTACCCGAGGGAAGCCCAGCGGGAGACAACCAGCGACAGAGGCACCGACTTACAGCGCACCTACAGTGGCTGTGTGATTCCCGCCCACCCCACTAACCAGAGCTAGCCGGCAGTGGTACGGGCTAAGGAAACGACGTGTGTGTGTGGACGGTATTGTATGTGTAACACCGCCCATGTATATGCGTTTACCGCAGGCTCGAGAGCCGCGTCCACGCGTGTGTCTACGTGAGTGTAGAGAATGCATGTGTGGTTATAGCTGCGCGCCCTGCCTATATTAACTTAGAACAAGTCGCGCAGCTGGGTGTGAGTGATGTGTGTGGAGTCATATTGTGCAGGTAAGCTGCGTGTAACGAGGAACAGCTTACCTGAGTCAATCCGGTGGTGAAGGCGGCGGAGGGGAGGCGACCTTGCCTAGCAGGTCGCGGGCGTCCGATGAATCGTCCTTGACGGTCTATCCATGGTACAAGGTGAGTAACGCAGCTAGGCCGTCAAGGACGACCAGTTCCGCGTCCTGACCCTGCCTGATGGCCTTTATCAGGTCCATCAGCAGCTGGATGGCGCGGGCTGTAACTCCCTTCTTCCAGGCTTCGGCGTCGGCAGCTAGGCCGGTGCTAGTGGTGCCACTCACGACACGGGATTCTTCTTGTAGGTGGGCCGAGGGCCGCGCAACACCGGCGCCAGCTGTCGGCCCCATGGTCTTCTTCTTCGTGGGCTGCGATGGGGCTACATCCGGAGTTACAGCCTGCGGCAGGGTCGTAGGCAGGTCGTCCAGCAGGTCTCCCTCAGGTGCGGTGGGGGGCACGGGTGTCTTACCCTTGCCCCTTCGCTTCCTCTTCTTTCCCCTCCGCCGCTTTGAGGAGGGGGGAGCTTCTCCCCTGTTGGTGGGCCCGTTGGCCGCCGCCATCAGCGACTCGCCTTGGGCCTCATTGGCAGCCACATCTGTTGGCCCCTCCGCGACCGTGGTCGGTCGCCGTGAGGCGGTGACGGCGGCGACTGTGCCCGCTCGCCTGTTTGCCCTAATCTCCGCCTGGAAAGAAGGGCACTTGATGTTGTTGGCGGGGTGCTCGCCCCCGCAGTTAACGCACGTAGCTGGTGCGTCACGTGGGCGGGGGCAGTCCCGCGCTGAGTGCCCCTCTCCGCAGCGGACACAGGCGAGCGGTCGGTGGCAGTGGTGGGATGAGTGCCTCCACTTCTGGCACCGGTGGCATTGGGCGGGCCCACGCTTGCCCCGCCAGGCTTCTATCTTTATACCCCTCATGTATAAAAACACGGAGGTGTCGAAGATCCTGCGTACATCGGGCGTCCTTTTGAGTACGGCGTGGAACACGCAGCCGGGTCGTCCCTGGCTCGCCTTGATGTGGCGAACGTACTCCGGCTCGTATCCCAACGCGCGGAGCTCCTCCTCGATCTCTGAAGGGGTGGTGTCCACAGGCAGCCCCCTGATGGCCACCTTGAAGCTTCGCTCCGCTTGGAGCGAGTAAGCAAACCAGGATGTGCCATCTTCCTTCTCCAGGCTAGTCAAGTAGCGCTGGAGCACCCTATATTCGACTTCACTCTCCGGAGTGAAGCGAATTCCAGTGCCAAATGGTTGGGCACTGGGGGGGTGACCCAGCTGCTCCTTGAGGGCCCTGAAGTGTGAGGCCCATCCTGGCAGCTTCTCCACCACAAGCGAAGGATACCTAGGCCGCTTCTGCGGCTTCGGCTTGGGCTGATTGGCGGCCGAATTGTCTGCGTTCCGGGGGACCGCCGGCTGTGAGGGAGAGACAGCGTTAGCTACACTCACCCCATGCTGCGTCCCAGGAATCGTCGGCGTCGGTGATGGTGAGGGAGGAGGTAAGCGACTAGCGGCCTCCGCGAAGGTAGGTGACCCGGCGGCGACCCGCCCCCCCCGCGGCGGCGTGTGGCCGCGCTGCGGCGGCGGGTCGAGGCAGTGTCGCTTCGCCTCCTCCTCGGACTCGTCCGTGCTGCGTCTGCGTCGCATGGGCCGTGGTTCCGACCTGTGGTCGTGGCCGTGGCCCCGCGGTGGCGACGGTGAGGTCATCGTTGGGGTCATGGTGTGCCTCCCCAGTCCACTCGGTCCTGCGGTGTCCGACCCTACAGACTCGAGCGACATGCTCGAGCCGGCTCGCGACGAGCATGCCGACCGTTCTGCCGGCGAGTCGCAGGCCGAGGTACGAGGGGGCGCTGGTGAGGCGGGCATCTGGGGCGCCAGGAGAGCCTGACGCGCACCCGGTGCTAGCCTGGGGTCGCGGTTAGAGGCCCTCGCCGCGGACGCAGCCCCGAGGGGCGCAGTCGACGCGGCGGGGCGCGCGGCCGTGGCGGCATGAGGTTGCGCGACGGAGCGCGCAGATGGCGCTGGTGTTGGCGCTGTAGGCGCCGAGGAGCGAATGGTGGTCGCTGGGTTGCGCGGCAGCGGCGTGGGCGCGCGCCACGTGGTCGTGGCGGTTTGCCCCTGTGGCGCGGGGTCGCGCGCAGCCACACGCGCGGGTGCGGCGGCGCGCGCTTGCGGCGCGCGTTCAGGTTTCTTGGTGGCAGGGGGCCCCTGGGCTTGCATCGGAACTGGGCGGGGCGCAGGCGGGCGCACAGATACAGCGTGCGGTCGGCTCGGCGGAGGCACCGGCGCAGCACGCGCAGGCGCCGGTGACGTCGACGGGCCGCTCGCAACGGCAGCTGCGCCTCGGCTCGCTCCGTCCTCTTCCCTCTTCCCACGGGCTTCGGGCGTCTTCTTTTTCGCTGGCTTCTTGGAGGGCGTCGCCTTGTTGGACTTCTTCCTCTCCTCACTCGGAGGGGGGGAGGGTCCAGGCTGCGCCGGGCCGGGAGTCGTGAGCCCAATGTTCGGCATCGATGACGACGACTCCCGGTTCAGCGCCCGGTGGCGGTCCTCAAAATAATTTTGGTCGCGGAAATATCGGCGATATGACTCCGACATTTTTGTGGCTTCTGGCTGCTGGCTGGGATGTGGGCTCGCGATCGCAGGCAGTGCTCGGAGGCACCGGGCAGCGTCGGAGACTCCCCCTGTGCTCGCGCCGGTGCTGAGCACTTGCGCGAACACAGGGAAAGTGAAGGTGGTTGCGATCCGCGCGAGCGGAAGTTTTCGGTAAGTACCCCCAAGTTGGTTCACTTTACCGAAAACTTCCTCCGGAGTCCGTCTGCGGCGCTGTACGGTAGCGGCGGACGTCTGCAGTGGACCACTGGCCGATCCTGAGTGCTCGTGGCCGCGGCGTCCGTTTATATAGGCGAGGCGGCGGCCTAACGTTGTGTGCGTGAGTCACATCTCGACACAGTAGTGTTGTGTGGCGCGTAGCTGTAGGCGTTCCGCGTTCGGTGGTGCTACAACATCTTTTTTTATATTAATGCAAGTCGTGTCTGGCACTCCCCGTCTGGATACTCCGAAATAAAATTGCTAATGTCCATTGCAAAAAATTTAAAATTGTAATATTATGCATTAAACAAATGATTATATTAAAATTGCATTTTTTAATTATAATATATAATTCCCAAAAAATCTTTTTTTTGCCTGAATATTTTTTGTCTTAACAAATCATTTCACCAAACGTTTATTGTCTGAAGATTGTTTGCTGTAATAAATCATTTGATTAAAGACCAAATGCCATAATGACATTATTCTTGGTAATATTTTGCCATGTAAAAATTTGACCAAATAAAAATATGCGTACTAAAATCATTCGAAATATTGCAATGGTATAAAAAAAGGTTGCTAAAATTTGTTTGGGTAATGATATTTTGTCAAAATCTTTTCGGCAAAACGGCAGGATCCCGGGCCAAGTTCACCGAAAAGATAGTCCGATTATCTAAAAACAGCTGTTTAAAACACATTTTCATGTTCAAAAATGTTTTTAACAGCTGTTTTTAGATAATCAGACTGTTATCTTTTCGGTGAACTTGGCCCTTAGTCAGTTAAAAAGACTGACCAAGGTTATTATCGCTCTATCTCTGTCTCACATCATCTCAAAAAGATTCGAGAAAATACTGTATAAATAAGCGTTTAAATAATTACCGTAGTACTATAAACGATGTCCCCGTTATTTCGCAGATAAAAATTTCATGGATTTTTGTTTCACAGAAAAGGTTCCATATTATAATGTTTGGGTGAAACCTCACCTAAAATACATAATAGTAATGTAGAGCACTGCAGTTAAAACACATTGTGTGCGTTTCCATGGCGCGAAAAGGCGTTTTTTTTTGTAAAAAGTTAATTCCCAAAACCTTGAATTTGTCAAAGTTATAGTTAAAAAGTTATAAGAGTTTGATTGTGGCCACGCCATCAAAACGCGGAGAACCGCGCGGCCACGGAGATCTTTAAAACTAAGCGTTGCAGAGCCCTGAAATTTAGGTAAATAACAGATTGAATTTGTAAAAAAAATGTAAAAATATCGAACATGGAGGCATTTGGGGGCCGCCCCTTCCGCCCCCCTGTTAGTCCGCCACAGTATACAGCTCCTACAACAGAAAGAATCAGCTGTTTAGTGATTTTGAACTATCTCATAGAATACTGCGGAGCAGCCATAATTCTCTTGTAAAGTGGTATGGTGTCATGTTTACGCACCGACTCCTTTATTCACAAGCAACTTCATTCGAACTTCACACAAGAAATTCATTGCCTTCGCACAATAGTACATCTATCTTCTATAATATATATCTATATAAATAAAAACAAAAGGCCTGACTGACTGACTCATCAACGCCCAGCCCAAACCCTTAGACCTAGAAAGCTGAAATTTTGCGCAGATTTTGATTTTGTCCCTTTGAAATGTAGACAAGGAATAAGGAAGGATTTTTCGAAATTCAACCCCTAAAGGAGTTAAATAGGGGATGAAAGTTTGTATGAAAGTCCGTCAGTTTTAAAGTTCAATTGAAAATAAATCTATACGTGTCTCAGCGTTTTTGATAATTCCACCCCAAAAGGGTTAAAAAGGGGGATGAAGTTGTGTAGTCCTTAATTTTCGAAGTAAAAATCATAAAATTTATTATCTAGGCATATGGTTGGAAGTTAGCGCAACGGTGTTGCTATAACTTCAATCCTTAAAGGGGGATGAAATTTTGTTTTTAATTAAAGTTCTTTGTTTTTTAAGTTAAAATCACAAATATTTCGGCTTACGTTTTGGAAACTAACACAACATACATTGACCACGCGCATGCGTGGGTTTTAAGCTTTCTTCAATAAAATACTGTACTGAATTATAAATTAATGTATTGACTTCGATCTGAACTAGAATCTTACAAAAGTCGCTGAACCCGTTAAAAAAATGCGTTTGTCTACTGATCTGATTGTGAACGGCCCTCGTGGGCAAGTGTACGAGTTCTTCCTTCTGCCAGCGGAGCCCTGTGCGCGCGCGACGCCGCAGCCGCTGCGCTGTCATTGGCCCGGCTGAGGTGGCGTGATCGCGACGCGCAGCCATTGGCCCGCGCGCAAGATGGTGCGCGTTCGGCGCAGCCATTGGGTCGGGCCCGAGCTCCACGTCACCCGGCCAGGGTTGCCGGGCGGCCGAGGCCGTAACATACATTGTTGTTGTTTTTTTTTAATTTCAACCCACAAGGGTGTGAAAAGGGGGATGAAGTTTGAAGCTAAATTTTGTATTCAAATTGTGCCGGACGGGCGTTATCCGCTGATGGCGTGGATACGTGTACCTGGTGCTCTGCCTATACCCTATTACTACCGGGCGCACGCTTGTACTATACTTCGCCGCCAGACGGCGCTGACGTCCTACACCTAATTAACTGTAGCTGTAGCTGATCATTCTTCGCTATCTCAGGGCGTTGACCTAACGAGGGGGGATAGGGGTTACTGGGAAAATAAGACACTTATTTAACTTTCATGACTGTACAGGAAGCGATTTCAGGATTAATTCGCGCACTACTTTTTCACTGTTTACTTATACATATTTAATTGCCGTACTGATGACTACGATTTTAAGAAAAGTCGAGTTTACTAAGGTACTCCAGAACTTTACTGTAACGAGAACCCTGATTTCGCTTTCTGATTTCGGAAAACTTTAATGAAAATTTGATTATGGAAATGTACAATTTTTTTGCAAATTACAATTTTGAGCTTATGTTTAAACACATTATATACATCGCCACAATTCTACATAACGTTATTTATGTACAGACATAGAAACAACGAAAATCTTTATTAAAATGGGGAAATTATTTCCATAAAACCGGACAGCTTTTCCAAAAGTGTCTGGATGAAAGGTCTTACAGGCTGAATTACACGAAAACTGTTGCTGTGACTGTAAGTATATAATTGCCATATACTAGACGAGTATACTACTACTACTACTAGACGAGTATATGGTCCATCTAAAACTGTTACTTATTTTTTCGTGTCTGTATCTTTCAGCCTGTAACGATCCTTCAACTGAAAATCTGTAAGACAATTTTTTCCTGTTTTTTCCCAATATGGCCGCGCTAGACCGTCATACTCTCGTCTAAGTGGTTCAACTATAAGCTAAGTTATAAAAAATTACTATATCCAGGCCTAGGTCGCAACCTAGGCTCCCTGGACCTCGCAAAAGCGTTAAGTTACACTAAAAAACTCCACTTGCGAGCCTATATGTGTCTAGCGCGACTGAAAATTACTATCTAACTATTCTAGATTCACTGATGGCACTTTGTTATCTCACTATATTGCCCATACACTGACTCTACACTATTTTTTAACTATAATCAACACTCTATGTGTTGGATTGGTGACGTTCGTCGCGAACATTTCTCCCGCCGTGTAGTGCAGTGACGACTCGCTGTCATGTCGGCGCGGCGCTACATCATGCCGGCGAGCGACGACCGTAGTCGTGACTCCCGCCGTCACGATGCTCACCGCCTGGACGCCCCGCTGTCTGGATCACTTCGGTAGTGGGACGAGTTTCTTCACCGGACGCTTCAAGGTACCGCCTGATGTGCGTACCTCAGCAGTCCGGACTTCGCCGTCGCCCCCGGGGAAGACAGCTATTATGCGGCCTCGCGGCCACGTGTTTCGTGGCAGCTGGCCGTCGGCTATAAGGACGGGGTCATTGACCTGTAGACCCGGCCCGCGGCTGTGCGGCTCCCGCCGGTACTATAGCTCTGGCAGGTACTCTCGTACCCAGCGACGCCAGAACATGTCGGCGAGAATCTGTGAGCGCCGCCACATCTTTTTACTGTCGATGTCTTGTTCGGTGAAGGTGCCAGGGGTTGGCAACCTTGCTGACCCGCCGAGAAGAAAATGGTTGGGCGTGATGGCTTCGTCGTCGTTGCTGTCCACTGATACGTGTGTGAGCGGTCGGCTGTTTACTGTATATTCCGCTTCACACAATAGGGTGGACAACACCTCTTCGTGCGGGTGTCTCTCGTGGAGGACGGCATACAATGCGGTCTTCACGCAGCGGACGAGGCGCTCCCAGGCGCCCCCCATGAAGGGCGCTGAGGGCGTTATAAAGCGCCACACGATGCCACGGCGACTGGCCTCCCATCGGAAGGCGTCTCGGAGCTCCCTGTCGGCACCGTGCATGTTGGTGCCGTTGTCGGAGTGGATCTCGGCTGGGCAGCCTCGACGCGCAGCGAACCGGCGCAATGCCAGTACTGCGGAGTCTGCGCTGAGGCTGGCGGCTATCTCGAGGTGGACGGCTCTGGTGGTCAGACATGTAAATAGGGCTACGTACCTTTTTTGGTGTTGTCGACCAACTGTGACTGACAATGGCCCGAAATAGTCAAGCCCTGTGTAGGTGAACGGCCTCTGATAATGTGCTAGGCGCGTTCTCGGATGGTCGCCGGTCGCAGGCACGGAGTGTTGCGCCTTGCGAATACGACACCTCCTGTGTGTCTTATCCGGATCCTTATCTGTACTGTTCTGTGTTCTTTCCTCCCCTGTATCTGTATTGATTGGAGGTTTTTCTGTTGGCCCGATATTGACTTCTTCAGTCCTGTTCTGTGTCGGGTCTGTATTTTCTAACACTTCTGTTCTGTTTGACACCCATTCCTTGAGTTCAAACTTTTTCTGTTGGTGTATGTTCTTCACCGCTGTCACTGTAGGTGTCGATTCTTCGACGGTTCTGTAGCTGTCGAGGTAGTCATCTGTGTGACTCTGTTTAACTGTTTCCACTGCTTCTGGCTGATCTGTACTGTTTTCTGTTTTCCAGAGCAGGGCTGTTTCTGTATGACCGTCTTCTGTCTGTCTGTTATGACGGTCCGATATGGCTTCCGCTTTCTGTTCCGGGTCGGAGTCTGGTCTGCGGGGGTTAATGACCAGCGATTCTTGCATCTGTCTGTCATCTTCTGCTGTGAGTCTGTAGACGTAGTTGACCAGTTGGTTCTGTGTTCTGTTTTGCGCGCCGTGTAGAGTCCAGCCCAGCGCCGTAAGTGAGGCGACTGGCTGGTTCTTGGGCCCTCTGCGGACCTCGGTGGCCAGCAAAAGGTGCCAATTATCTTGGCCTATCAGTATCTTTGGCGCGCCGCTGTTGTACGTCAACTGTTGCCTGAGGTCATCCAGATGTTTGCAGTGAGCGATGTCTTCCTCACTGACCGTCTGCGTTGCGAGGTTGAGCTTCGGTATGGTGCGCGCTCTGAAGGGCATCTTGTCCTTCACCTGGCTGGAGAGTGTAACTGTCACCCTTCTCGACATGGGTGTGTCGATCACGGTGTCTCCGATGGCGCCTATCTTCAGGGATTCGATGCGGCCCCTCGCTCCAACTCGCTCCGCGATTTCCTCATCGATGAGCGAAACTGTAGATCCATCGTCGAGGAAAGCGAACGTAGATGCTTCTCCCGCCGGTCCGACGACTCGTACTGGTACCATCTTGAGGTACGCTTGACTGGCTGTTGCTCGCGAACTGGCGACTATTTCGTTTAAAGCTTCCCTTTTCGGCTCTTCTTCCGTTGTCTTCCTGACGAAGTGCAGCAGTCTGTGATGCGTGGCTTTGCACCCCTGTATTTCACATTTCTTCGGCTGGCACTTGTGATTGCTGCGACGACATTGCAGACAGCGGAAGCAGAGGCCGTGCTTCTTCGCTAATTCCCATTTGCTGTTGTTGGATGCCTCTCTGAACTTCTTGCAATCAGACTCTTGATGACCTTCTTTTTCACAGATTCGACATTTCGAAGTCGTTCTATCTGTGGTCGTATGTGCTCTTTGCACAACCCGCTTTCCCGGATTTTCTGTCGAGTGTATGTTCTCAGGTGGAGCGAAGGCACTGCAGTAGCGAGCTTGTTCTGTAATGAACTCGCTGAAAAGTGACAGATCTGGCACTGACTGGTACTTATCTGTGAATGTTCTGTACCAACGTACACGCAGGGAGTTCGGCAGCTTTTCTGTTAGGATTCTCATTAGCTCAGCGTTGACGAGGTAGTAATCCTTTTTTAGTGCTCGCAGAGTCACTATGCCGCTTCTCACCCGGCTGGCAAACGTGCAGATGTCTTTAGGTGCTTCGCTGCAGCGTGGCAATCCTTTTAGCCTTTCTGTTTCGGCCTGTGCTATCGAATCTGGACGGCCGAACTGCAGCTCGAGTTCCCTCATGATGTCATCTGGCATTGCGTGTCCTATGAGCTCTGAACTCACTGTTTCCAATGCTCTTCCATGTAAGCACCTCCTGAGTCTTGCTGTATTCTCGACATCGTTGAAATACGCCCGAGTCGTATCATATATGGCGCGGAATGAAAGCCATTCTGTATGTGACCCACTGAAATTCGGTAGGGTCATGATGATCTTCGACGCCGAGGGTTGATTTGATGTCCCTGTATCTGTTTTTTTGTCGGCTAGCGACGCTATGGCGGACGTAAGTTCCGTAATAAATGGACGTAAATCTCCCCCCCTGTTGTCTTTGATCTTCTGAGTTGGTTCTATATTGCTTTGCACGTTTCTATCTGTAGGAACTGTAGGATGTAACGATGGTGCCTGTCTCTGGTTATCTATATCTGTACTGTTGATGACCGCAGGGGGGGGGTTCTGTCTATCTGTAGGGTTCCCCTCGGCGACGTCATCTTGCGGAATCCGCGCTGCGTCGGGCGCTTCTTCCAACCAGGAACGCACGTACTCATCGTTAGAGTTTCTGTCATCCATATATTCAGCTTCGGAGTCCTCTTCTTCGGCGCTCTGAAGTGCTATTTGTGCAAGCTCCAACTTAATCTTTAATAAAGCCTCGCGGGCTCGTGAAATTTTTCTGTTTGGTCGCGTCGTCCTGTTTGACGGCGACCGAATCTGTTCGTTACGGGCGTCACCCCGGGTAGTCATCGGTACGGCTCGTGATGATTCCTCATCCTGTATTTTTCGTGCGCTATCTGAAGGCTTGACTGTTATTTCCGAATTTTCCTTGGACCTGGTTGTCCTGGTAGCAGCTGATGAACCAGGTACGCTTTGAGCCCCCTGTGTAACAGTAGGGCGAATTGCCAGCTGTTCTATAGATGACGGTGATCGTGGCGGCAACTGATGATGAATAGCTGATGCCGACGGTGTCTCTTGGCGTGGCTCAGCATACGATTTGCCTTGTGATCTTGTTACGGCATCTTGGTTTCGGAATTAACTCTTAATGTTAACTATTCGCTTCAGTATATAAGTATAATATGTATATTAGCCTCTCTGTAAAACTCTCTGTAAACTCTATTGTATAACCTTCCTGTGTAAATAAACAATCTTTACTCTATATCTTCACTGTATAACTATCAACGTAATATAAGCTGCTCTGTAAATTTCTCTGTATAATCCTTCAGTGTAAATAAACAATCTTAACTCTGTTAGCTTCTTATAAGCTTAACTTATGTACTTGTGTTATATACTTTCTTTTGTACTTAAGTTATGTACCTGCTTATATACTTTGCTTATATACTTGGCTTATATACTTGGTTATATACTCGCCTTATATACTTGGCTTATATACTTGGTTATATACTTGGCTTATATACTTGACATATATACTTGACTTATATACTTTTTATCTACTTGCTGTTATGTACTTGCTGTTATATATGTACTTGCTGTTATGTACTTGCTGTTATACACTGGCTGTCAAAATATATCTGCTTACCTCACTATTTTCTGTCCCTCGTATTATCGTCGTTATATACTTCCACTATTCACTGTCACATAAACTGTTCACTGTTCTTATATGTTGTTATAAACTTTACTGTTGACTGTCACATATGCACTGTTTACTATCACATACGTACTGTTCACTGTATACTGTCACATATGTACTGTTGTTAAATACTTCACTATTTACTATCACTTGTGTACTGTCGTTATATACTTCACTGTTTACTAAAACTTATGTGGTTATATCGTTATACACGTGACTATTAACTGTAACCTATGTACTTGACTGTGTACATAAGCCTTTTTGTGAATAACGTTGAGGCAATGTTCACATAAGCTTGGTATATAACGTTGACGCACTGTTGACACAAGCTTTGAGTATTTAACTTTGATACACTGTTCTCGTAAGTTTATAACTTCGTCGCACTGCTATTACTTAATTTTTGGAATGTATATAACTTCGATTCACTTTCACATAGGTATCGACACTTCGACGCACTGAGATTCGCGAGAATAATCCGGCTCTGAAGGACCAAACAATGTGCCGGACGGGCGTTATCCGCTGATGGCGTGGATACGTGTACCTGGTGCTCTGCCTATACCCTATAACTACCGGGCGCACGCTTGTACTATACTTCGCCGCCAGACGGCGCTGACGTCCTACACCTAATTAACTGTAGCTGTAGCTGATCATTCTTCGCTATCTCAGGGCGTTGACCTAACGAGGGGGGATAGGGGTTACTGGGAAAATAAGACACTTATTTAACTTTCATGACTGTACAGGAAGCGATTTCAGGATTAATTCGCGCACTACTTTTTCACTGTTTACTTATACATATTTAATTGCCGTACTGATGACTACGATTTTAAGAAAAGTCGAGTTTACTAAGGTACTCCAGAACTTTACTGTAACGAGAACCCTGATTTCGCTTTCTGATTTCGGAAAATTTTAATGAAAATTTGATTATGGAAATGTACAATTTTTCTGCAAATTACAATTTTGAGCTTATGTTTAAACACATTATATACATCGCCACAATTCTACATAACGTTATTTATGTACAGACATAGAAACAACGAAAATCTTTATTAAAATGGGTGTTGGATATCTTGGGTACTTCTTCAATAAGATGTTTATTTTCTTTTCCAAAATTATGTATTTTCTTAAATGGATGGTTACAATATAAATTAGTTTAGAGAGAGAATTTTTGCGTGCGCTTCTTGTGGCGGTCTGAAGGCAGTGTACGAAGACAATTTTCCACAGAGTATATAAAAAAAAATGTTGTCTGTGGTCGAGTGTCGTTGGTGCGGCATTGTGCCCGGCCTACACGGCGGACAATTTTGTCGGCGGCAACAATCTCCCGGCCCTTGAAGGCCTAGGGGGCTTCAAGCTCTTCGATGTCCTTGTCTAGAAGAGGACATAGTCTGGTGATGGCGCGACGAAGGATTCCCTTTGCGGTTTCCACGTCCGCAACTCTGCTGCAGCCGTCTGTCCCAGGGTAGCATTGCCTGATTCTCCCAAGCGGCCATTTGAGTGGAGGACTGTGCTCTTCCTTGATCAGCACAAGTTGTCCTGGTTCCAGGTTAGGCCTTTTCACAAGCCATTTTGTGCGCTGCTGAAGTTCGCAAACGTATTCACGACTCCACCGTGACCAAAAGTGCTGACGCATTTGCTCTATCTGGGCGTAGCGATGCAGTAGGTGGGTCTTGACTTCCCGTAAATCTGGAGCTGGCAGCGAGGTCAGTGGTCTTCCGATGAGGAAGTGCCCTGGGGACAATGGGGAGAGGTCGTGAGGATCGGATGACATTGGATATAGAGGTCGAGAATTCAATATTGCCTCGACCTGGACGAACACAGTAGTGAGTTCTTCAGCAGTTAAGTGTATATTACCCACAATGCGTTTAATGTGAAACTTGGCTGATTTTATAGCAGCTTCATATAGCCCACCGTAGTTTGGTGAGTAAGCGGGTGAGAATCTGAATTGTATACCTTCACTAGAAAAATTGTCTAATACAGAATCACTTAATTCAGTAACGACTTTTCCTAACTCCTTACTAGCCCCTACAAAATTTCTTCCATTATCGGAAAAAATCTCGAGAGGTTTTCCTCTTCTTGAAATAAATCGTCTAAATGCTAAAATAAAACTTTCAGTGCTTAAATCACTAGCAAGTTCTAAATGAACTGCTTTTGTCTTAAAACAAATGAATAAGCATAAATATGCCTTAATTAACCTTGCACCGCGGCCCCTTTTATTTATAATATGAAAGGGACCAGCATAATCTGTTCCTAAAATTTGAAATGGATACCCGGGCATTATACGTTGAGATGGCAAACCTCCCATAATCTGGCCAGCAACTTCTCCTTTCACGCGTCTACAAGTTACGCATTTTCGGTATGTTTGCCGTGCTACATGTCTTCCTCCTACTGGCCAATACATTTCGCGTATGCTTGAAAGGAGTAGCTGCGGGCCTGCATGCAGTAACTGTAAATGATAATGTTCAAATAAAAGCTTTGTTAAGTAGTGTCTTGAATCAACAATCATGGGATGTTTTTTATTGTAATCATATGTAGAATTATCTAACCTGCCTCCCACGCGCATAACGCCATCTGCATCCAGATATGGATTTAAACTTAGAATTTTCGACTTAATATTAATAGTTGTTCCCTTTTTTAGACAATTTATCTCACTTTCAAATGACCTTAACTGTGCAAGGAAAATTAGCTTGATGTCAGCTTTTTGCAATTCCATTACTGTTAATGAACCTTGCATCTTATTAGGTATTAGAATTTTTACAATTATGTATGAACCTTAACATGAAAGCAACTGTTCTTCTTAATTTGTTAAATTTTGAAAATCTTTCCATGTCTATGATATCTTTGTCAGGTTGCTTCAGTGTTATGGTTGTCACCTTGATTTCTGGTAACTTCATGGCTAACTTGAATGATTGAGACGGCCAAGCTGTCTCATCGAGGAGCAAGAAGGACGGCCCGTTCCACCACAGCTTGGCATCTGGCAACTCTTCCGGTAACAGACCTCGTGATGCCAGGTCTGCCGGGTTCAGAGCAGATGGGACGTATCTCCATACTCCATGATGAGACAAGTCAGCAATCTCTGAGACACGATTCGAGACAAAAGTTTTTAATTTCGCAGGTGTAGTTGTTTTTAACCATGACAATACTATTTGTGAATCAGTCCAATATACATACCTATCAACATTACAACGTAAGGCTTTTGTGACCTTGTCACAAAGGCGACTCCCAAGTAGGGCACCACATAATTCTAATCTAGGTATAGTAGTTGCCTTCAGAGGTGAAACCTTAGCCTTAGCGCATAGGAGCTTGACAGAAACTACACCGTTATCATCTATACTGCGAATGTATATACAGGCGGCATAAGCCTTTACAGATGCATCGCAAAATACATGAATTTCTATGTGTTTTGGGTTATCACACATACCATAACGTTCAATTTCAAATAAGGCCAGTGTGTGAAAACCTTTGAACATTTTTTGCCATAAGTTTCTTATATTTATAGGTACCTCATCATCCCACTGTAATTTTAGTGACCACAGTTCTTGTAATAAACTCTTCAATAATATTGTGCAGACGCTAAAGACTCCAAGTGGGTCAAATATACTTGCTACAAAAGATAAAATGTTACGTTTTGTGCACTTATTGGTTTCATTATTCTCCTGTATAGAATCAGGTAAGTTTATCATAAATTTGTCCGTGGACGGGTTCCACTTTATTCCTAGAGTGCTACATTCCTTATTAAATTCAACATTGCTTTGTTCGTGAAACATTTTATCATCATTAAAAAGGTAGGTGCAATTAGATTTAATTTTACGTAGATTCATTTGAGCTGTATTTAATGTGTTTTTTATTGACTTCAGTATGTATTTTAATTTTTCAGGATCCTGGTGACCAGTACACAGATCGTCAACGTAAAAATCGTGTTTTATTATTTTGGTTATCAGTTCATCTTCACAAGAATCCGCCAATTCAAACAAACATCTGACACTTAAAAATGGTGCTGAAGAAGTTCCGTATGTGACTGTGTTTAACTGTAAATATTGCAACGGTTCATTTTCATTATTTCTCCAGAGAATCATCTGTAAGTGTCTATGCTTTTCTTCAAGCACTATTTGACGATACATCTTCTCAATATCGCCTAACAATACAAACCTATGCTGACGTAAGCGGACGAGAATTGAAAAGATGTCTTCCTGAATCGTAGGCCCTACCATCAAAATATCATTAAGTGAAAGACCTGAAGCAGTTTTTGCCGAAGCATCAAAAACAACACGACATTTTGTTGTTTCACTTTTATCCCGTAGGACTGGATGGTGAGGTAAATAATTTGCCAATTCAGGTTTCTCAATTTCTGACAAGTGACCCAAGTCTTTGTATTCTTGAATGAATTCACTGTATTGTTGTTTGACATGAGGTTGCCGTCGGAACCGTCTCTCCAACTGGGTTAATCGTTTAAATGACATTGTAAATGAATCGCCCAAATCTAGTGGATCACCCTTCAACGGCAAACTCACGCAAAACCTACCGTTGTTCAATCTACGAGTATTTTTTACAAAATGATCTTCGCATAACGTTTCTTCTTGATTCCAGGGTAACTTAGGGGGTAATTCCTCAAGTTCCCAAAATTTTCGTAACTGATTTCTTATTTCGTGACTGAAATTACAATTTATGTTGTTATCCTGATTGTAACTAGTACACATTGTTGGACCAACCACTAACCATCCTAATGTTGAGTTATTTAATATTGGTTTGTTGTGTCCGAGCTTTATTTGACCTGCTATAATCAGATCCCAAAAAACGTCTGCCCCTAGTAATAATTCCACTTGAGAGGGACGATAAAATGTCGGATCTGCCAATTGTATGTTTTGTGGAATATCAAAACTTGTGATATCCACATCCTCAGAAGGTACATTTTTGGAAATTTGATCTATTTGCTTACGCAAGTTTCTGTAGTAAGTTTATTTTTTTTTACTATATTAACATATCCGAACGTGGTATATTTCATTATTGCGTATGCGTTTCCAAACGCGTCTCCTACGTTATATTTTTTCTGTCATGTTGCCAACCGCAGTTTTGAACTACCCATCTCCTTCCTTCCTACTACGCTCCCATGCGACAGAAAGAGAAGGAGTGTCGCCGCCTACGCCCAATCAGGGCGCGTTTCCGCAGTGACTGGCAGAAGAAGAACCACGCCATGATTGAACAAGCTCTTGAATCCGCAACGTCAACCGCTTAACACCTCACGCAATACTGCTGAGCTTTGCGGCGCGCGCCGCAAAATACACCAAACCGCATTAAATTCTAAACTAAAAACAATCTGTGAATGTCGGCCGACACGGTAAAACAAACATAAGTGAAGGAAGAATCCACCAGAACACGCGCTGGGCTTCAGCACCTCCAGCGGCATCAGCCATCTTCCCAGGCGATCATCTTTATCATCGGCTTCCAAGTAAGTCCTTGTTTCCCTACATAAAAACTGCGTGCCGGCAACATTATATCCCGCATACATTAATTTCCCGCCAAAATTTATAACCCCGCGAGGTCCTTCGAACCGCTATCCCAACTTATCAACATAAGTTTTTGGTCCATTCGAGACGGATTCAAAGAATCAGCATTTATAGGTCTCATACCTAGGATTTAGGTCAAATACCTAAGTTCGTAAAACCGCCATATTGAACGCGTACTAACGTTCGTACATCCCGCTAGGTACATATTCATTGAGAACTACTGTACTAACTTAATATTGCTCCTCCTGCATTAAAATAGCTTAGGTCAATATTAAAACCGCTAATTATCGTGAGTTAGCTCGGCAAACTTGCCTACAACATACTCAACCGCAATTACTTCTTATACCCGCTTATAATAAAATTATTATTATAAGTCTACCCGCTATACCTAAATTAATTTGTCCGTTGTATTTTCTAGAATAATCCATTATGGAAGAACTTAAAATGAAAGTAAAATTACTTCAAGCTAAAAATCAAGCAATCTTTGAGCATTTATCGTCGTTATACGAAACGTCAAAGAAAATAAATACGACTAGTATTGAGCTTCGTTCGTCGGAAACGTTCATGTCAGACACACAAATTCTCTCAGTCACTCGTCAGGAATTTAGTAATAACCTAGATAAAATAAATACATATTCTTTACAAATTAATCCAGATCATAAAATCGATTATAACAGTCAAATATCCTTTGACGGCGTTTACACTCGTGTCGAGAGAGTGCGCTCACTTATCGCCGCGAAGTCTTCAAGGTCATTAGAGGACTCAATGTCTCAGGACAACGCGAAACATTCTAAAACTTCTATCAAACTACCTCCAATTCAGATTCCGTTCTTTGATGGTAGGATTGAAAACTGGCCTGTTTTTTATGAATCATTTAAATCAAATATCCATGGTAATATAAATCTCACAGATTCTCAGCGAGTGCAGTACTTAATGGGTAACCTAAAAGGAAACGCATTGCAGATTACCGCAGGAATTATTCCATCAGGAGAAAATTATGCTTCTATGTGGAACAGCTTAGTTCAAAAATATCAAGATAGGCGAGCACTGGGCTCACACTACATGTCTAACATATTAAATATTAAACCTGCAACGAACAATTCCGCTTCTTTAAATAGTTTTATTGAAAGTTTTCACGCTTCTGTTTCTGCCTTAGAACAATTACAAATTAACGACATAAAGGATTTCATTTTATTAAATTTAGCTTTGAAAAAATTAGACCCCGCTACTATACATTTATTCGAGATGCATATGAGAGATGAGGAGATTCCTACTTATACGGATCTCGTTGAGTTCTTAAAATCGCAAGTTAAAATATTAGATAGGACTATTTCTTCTCGAACTGCATCAGTAAATAAAAATAACTCATACCGTAACCAGTCACGTGATAGTACAGTGCATACCTTTGTTGCTTGTGACAATAACCAAACTTGTTTATACTGTAACAAAAATGATCATTATAAGCTGTACACCTGTCCAAACTTTCAGGCACTATCAGCCAACGCGCGTTTGGATTTTATTAAAAACAAACGTGGATGTGTAAACTGTCTTAGTGCAACGCACACTGCTTCACAGTGTAAATCTATACATACTTGTAGAACATGTAATAAAAAGCATCATTCGCTCTTGCATCTGGAGCAAAGTTCGCCGCCGCGATCGATATCGACTGACGCTGTACCTAGTTCCGCGCACTCACAACAGGTGGCGCTGTGTGCATGTTCACGCTTAGGCACAAACATATCGCGCACTACTGTACTTTTGTCGACAGCACAAGTCTACGTTGACAATAAACATAACAAATACGTTTCTGTAAGATGTTTGATCGATAACGCTTCACAGAACAACATAATTACTTCAGCTTGTTGTAAGAAACTACAATTAAATATTATACCGCTTTCAAATTCATTTATAAAGGGTGTAGGAACCTCTTCACGGCCTATTATAGGTTACGTCGAGATAACAGTTACTGCTAAAAATAAAACTAATTCTTTTAAAATAACCGCTCTTGTGGTTGATTGTATAACGGATAATTTACCATCACACTTTGTGGATACCTCTGCTATGCAACATTTGTTCGAATTACCGCTGGCAGACCCCCAGTGGCATATACCAGGTGAGGTTGAGCTGCTTCTAGGGGCAAAGCTGTTCCCGTATTTATTACTTCATAATAAAATTATCTCACCTACCGCGCCTTCCGCAATTGAAACCGTGTTTGGTTATATTCTTATGGGTGAGGTACCCACTAGTTTACATATTATTAATAGTTCCGCTGATTTAAATACCGCTTCATATTTTTCTACCGCGTTGAATATAGATGACTCGTATTGTTTTCTGTCGTTAGACGAATCTTTGCATAAATTCTGGAATATCGAAGAAATTCCTTCAAAATCTTTTATGAGCCCCGCTGAACGGGAGTGTGAACAGCTGTACGCTTCTACGGTGTCACGTGACTCCGGTGGTAGGTACTGTACTGCGTTGCCATTCTGTAAAGATCCAGATTCACTCGGAAATTCTTATGCTGTCGCTTATCGACGCTTAATTAATTTGGAAAAAACTAAGCTTCGCGACCCTGCTTTGCGCGCTAGTTATAATGAAATTATTCAAGAATATATTGATCAAAATTATTTAACTGAAATTACACCTAGTGCTGCTGATCAGACTATAGGTTATTACATACCGCATCACCCTGTCATTAGGAATGATAAACAAACTACGAAAGTGCGCATCGTTCTTGACGCGAGCGCTAAGTCTCATAATGGCGTGTCATTAAATGATTTGTTGCACACAGGGCCGAATTTACAGGCTGACATATTTTTATTACTTTTAAATTTCCGTTTGTTCCCTATTGCAGTTACAGCCGATATAAAACAGATGTATCTTCGAATTGCTGTTATTGATGAGCATCGAAAGTACCAGAAAATATTGTTTCGATTTAATACAGCTGAACCTGTACGCGAATTTCAATTTAACCGAGTTGCCTTTGGTCTTAAGCCCAGTCCCTTTCTAGCCATGCGCACTGTGCGCGAGCTTGCAAAGGATGAAAAACATCGCTTCCCGCGCGCATCCATTGTCGCTTCTCATGAGCTATATATGGATGACTTGGCTAATTCTACCCCTACTCTGGAGGAAGCCAAGATTCTCTCCGCTGAACTTATCGCCTTATTTAAGGCTGGGGGCTTCGACCTTACTAAGTGGGCAAGTAATTCCTCGGAACTACTAGAGGCTATTCCACACTCCAACCGCTCTTCTATTAACTTCTCTGACGGGGATAATTTAAAAATTCTTGGACTCAAATGGATTCCTTCCGAGGATTGTTTCACCTTTACTACATCTAATGTGGACAAAAGTTGTACTAAACGCTCCATACTTTCTACTGTTGCCCGTCTGTGGGATGTTCTCGGTCTAGTAGCACCTGTAGTTCTATTCGCGAAATTACTCATAAAAGAATTATGGAAATTAAATACAGATTGGGATGAGACTCCACCCGATTCTATTATACTCCTTTTTCAAAAATTTAAAGAGCAATTGCCTCTACTCTCTTCTTTAAAATTGCCGCGTCATGTAGCCGTTACTATGGGTTGTGTGACAAATATAGTAGGTTTTGCTGACGCTAGCATGAATGCGTATGGCTGCGTCATATATTTACATGTCACCGACGCAAATGGTAACACACACGTAAACTTGGTGTGTGCTAAATCCAAAGTTGCACCTGTTAAGGTCGTATCTCTGGCTCGTCTAGAGCTTTGCGCTGCTGTTCTTTTATCTAATTTAATTAAATTAGTTTATGACACTTACCGCTCTCGTACCGCTATTAATAAAATATTTGCCTTTTCCGATTCTACAATTACACTTTCATGGATTCATTCCTCACCGCACAAATGGAACATTTTTGTTAGCAACCGTGTCGCTAAATGTCAAGAAAATCTTGATCCTAAACATTTTTATCATATTAACGGTAAAGAAAATCCTAGTGACTGTTTGTCTCGAGGTCTTCTACCTGAGCAGCTACTAAATCACGATTTGTGGTGGCATGGCCCTGAGTGGCTTCTGCGCCCAACTGCTGAGTGGCCTATCACTCCGTTTGTTTCCTCATGCAGTGAGCAGTTGCCTGAGTTTAATAATAAATCTGTAACGTTAGTATCTATCGTATCAGAACTTAATTTAATATATAGCCTTTCTCAAAAATTTACATCATTAAATAAAATATTGCGCATAATTGTATACATTTTAAGATTTTTACATTTTATTCCTTATGACAAGTCACATAAGACAATTACTGTCCGTGAATTAGATACCGCTGAAATTTATTTAATTCGTTGTATTCAACAATTTCATTTTTTAGATATTTATGACGAGATTAAAAGTAATAAACTTCGCTCACAGTTTAAACGACTCGATCTCTTTATAGACGAGCATAACATAATCAGAATCGGAGGCAGGTTGTCAAATGCGAACCTTCCTTATGAAGCGCAGCATCCCGCTCTTTTACCTAAACATGATAACTTTACACATGTTTTAATAGATTATTATCACCGCATTTATTGTCATGCCGGTGTAAGCCTTCTTAGCTCTCTATTACGCCAAAAATATTGGATCCTCTCTTCTAGGGGTGTCATCAGACAAAGAGTACACGCTTGTAACTTTTGTTTTAAAGTTTCTCCTTCTCACCTCAGCCCAAAGATGGCTGATTTACCCGCTTGTCGCGTGCAAGAGACTAAAGCTTTCGTGCATACGGGTGTGGATTACGCTGGTCCCATCAAAGTAACTTTATGTAGACGCAGAGGTCAAAGAAGTCAGAAGGCTTACATATGCTTATTTATTTGTTTCGTTACCAAAGCAGTTCATATTGAATTGGTTACCGACGTGTCATCGGACACTTTTATTTCTGCTTTTAAAAGATTCATTTCCCGCAGAGGACCTGTTTCTTATTTATATTCCGACAACGGAACAAATTTCGTTGGAGCCAAGGCTCAATTGCAAGAACTACTTGCTAACCGCTACCGCATAGAGTGGAAAATGATTCCACCCCGCGCTCCCCATTTTGGAGGGTTGTGGGAATCTAATATTAAATCCATTAAAACACATTTATACCGTGTTATCGGTTCTCAACTCCTCACTTACGAGGAGCTTTCGACTGTTCTCACTGAAATTGAGGCAGTTCTAAACTCTAGACCGCTCTGTGTCCTGAATGAGGATCCGTACCCAGAACCGCTTACTCCCGCGCATTTTATAATGGCTTCTCCGTTGACTTCGTTGCCTGTCGTGAACGTTCCCGAAACAACGAAGCCTCTAACTTGCCGCAAAAAGTTGCTTGACCAAATGGTTTGTAGCTTTTGGAGAAGATGGCGGATAGAATACTTACATAACTTACAAGTTAGGCAAAAATGGTTGACTGCCGCAGACAATATTAGGATTGGTACAGTGGTTCTCATGCATCAGGATGATGTCCCTCCTTTACGTTGGCCAATGGGCATAATCACCGAAGTTTTCCCCGGCAGGGATGGGACAACCCGCGTTGCTATGGTGAAGACATGCAGTGGTTCTTTTAAGAGACCCGTTGTCAAATTATGTCCTTTACCTTCCCAGTAACATAACCGCGTAATTAATAACCTAACTTATTTAATTTCATATATTTAAATTATTATTTTTTCTCTTTCTTAGCCCGCTTTAATATAATTTATTTCCCTTTTTGAGAATACTACATATCCTCAAACCCGGGCAGGATGCTTACGCAAGTTTCTGTAGTAAGTTTATTTTTTTTTACTATATTAACATATCCGAACGTGGTATATTTCATTATTGCGTATGCGTTTCCAAACGCGTCTCCTACGTTATATTTTTTCTGTCATGTTGCCAACCGCAGTTTTGAACTACCCATCTCCTTCCTTCCTACTACGCTCCCATGCGACAGAAAGAGAAGGAGTGTCGCCGCCTACGCCCAATCAGGGCGCGTTTCCGCAGTGACTGGCAGAAGAAGAACCACGCCATGATTGAACAAGCTCTTGAATCCGCAACGTCAACCGCTTAACACCTCACGCAATACTGCTGAGCTTTGCGGCGCGCGCCGCAAAATACACCAAACCGCATTAAATTCTAAACTAAAAACAATCTGTGAATGTCGGCCGACACGGTAAAACAAACATAAGTGAAGGAAGAATCCACCAGAACACGCGCTGGGCTTCAGCACCTCCAGCGGCATCAGCCATCTTCCCAGGCGATCATCTTTATCATCGGCTTCCAAGTAAGTCCTTGTTTCCCTACATAAAAACTGCGTGCCGGCAACATTATATCCCGCATACATTAATTTCCCGCCAAAATTTATAACCCCGCGAGGTCCTTCGAACCGCTATCCCAACTTATCAACACTATTGTTAAACAGTTTATTTTCTTAGTAAACTGTTTAATTTTCAAGGTAATTGTACACCTTTCCATTGTTTTGAAACACATGTTGTTGATACCTGTAACATTAACCGATGGTACCCTTTGACTTAGAAGACCTAGTCTATTTTTTAATGAATTTGTTATAAAAGATGACTGACTACCGGAATCCAATAAGGCCCGTACTTCATGGCACTGATTCGTTTTCTCATCCACGATTTTAACCACTGCTGTTGATAACAAGACTTGACTTGTTACACAGGAGGATAATGAAACCGAATGTGCATTAGTATCATTGTTTGGATCGTTAGTGTTTGTTACCTCACTAACTTCATTGATTTGAGCAACATTATTTGCTATACCTGGTTTAGACTTATGTAACAATGTATGATGTTTACGACCGCATTCTTTACATGGGCCCAATCGACATTGACCTGCAAAATGACCACCACGAAAACAATTTGCGCACAACTTCAACCTTACAACCTCAGTGTATCGCAATTCAGGAGACATATCAAGAAACTTCTTACATGCATATATACGATGTTCACCACTACACAATAGACATTTTATTTTTGAGACATTTTGAGTACTTGACTCAGACGCAAGACAAGACAAGACAAGACAAGACAAGACATTTATTTGTGGAAACATGAGTATACATACAAGATATGCAGGTTGTTCATAAACAAAAAGATCCATCATGTTCGGCCTTTGGGGCATACAAATATATACTTATGAAACAAAAGTCATTCAAACGAAGCTAAAAAAATTATTAAATTAGTAAATTACAAATTTGAATTAAATTGTCCTATAATCTAATTTTAAATTTTACATAAATATTACATTTTGTCGTTTAAAAATTCTAAAATACTGTAGTATGCTTTCCCAACTAAATATAATTTTAGCCGCTTTTTTAGTTTGTGCGCACTTAGTTCCCTCCATGTCTATGGAAGTTTGTTAAATATTAAAGGCGCCATGCAAAATACACTTTTCTGCATTAATGCTGTTTTGGAACCATGTGAGCAAAGCATACTGTTATCGCGTCTGTTGCGACTGACTTTGTCTGCCATACGTGGAAATAATTGCCGATTACACTTTACAAACATGACAACTTCGAATATATACAGACACGGTAACGTCAGTATGTTATAATTAATGAAATACGGTTTACAACTGTCGGTCGAATCTAATTTAAACATCGTCCTAATACACCGTTTTTGGGCTTTGAAAGGTATATCCTTGTCAGTCGAATTGCCCCAAAGTATAATTCCGTACCTTAGGTGCGATGAAACTAGGCCGTGGTAAGCTGTTAGCAACGCGTCGGTGTTAAGCACAGGAACTAATTTGTGTAGGGCATAAGCAGAGTTACTAATTTTTTTGGTTAAAATTTCAACGTGTTCTTTCCAATTTTACTTTTTGTCAATAGTCACACCGAGGAATTTTGCAGTGTTGACTTCTTCAATTATTTTGTCATTATATTGAACCTTGAGATCAGATAAAGTTGGTAAGCGTTGACTGAAGTGCATAATATTAGTTTTATTGAGATTTATATTCAAATTATTATTATCCAAATATTTTATTATTGATATAAGAGAATTATTAATGTCATTTTTATATTTTTCTTTAGTATCGCATTGAATTGTTATGGTACTGTCGTCAGCAAAGAGGGTCACAGGTTGATCAACAGATTTAGGTAGGTCATTTATATATAATATGAATAGTGGAGGGCCCAACACACTGCCTTGAGGAACTCCATATTTAATGCCACGTTCATGTGATTGGAATATTTCTTCACGTTTAGTTTTTGTATTTATTGAGGATATCTCCGTGAGTTGCTTTCTATTTTCTAGGTATGATTTAAATAGTTTTAGAACGTTGCCTCTAATACCGTATGCCTCCATTTTATCTAGAAGAATATCATGCCTAACGTAATCGAACGCTTGGGTCATGTCACAGAATATTGTGCAGACAGGGTTGGTCTTATCAACATTTAGCATAACTCTATACAAAAAATCATACAACGCCATATTAATAGTTTGATTTTCTCTAAATCCTTTTTGCTCGTTCACTAATAGATTATTTTTTTCCAAATATTTTCTTAATTCTTTGTATATGAATTTTTCATAAATTTTGGAGATAACACATAAAATCGCGATTGGTCTGTAATTTTCTATGTCGTCTTTATTTCCCTTTTTAAACAATGGTTTAACTATTGATTTTTTTAAAGCATCAGGAAAGATGCCCGTGCTAATGGTCAAATTAATGAGATGACTTAGATGCATACATATTTCTGCACAAACTGATTTAAGAATTTTCGTAGATATTCCGTCATGACCAACGCTATTAGTATTTTTTAAAGATTTAATTATTTTAAATACGTCCTGTGGCAGACAGGGGGGCATGAAAAACGATTTTTCGCAATTTAGAATTTGTGAGGTAACGTTAGATCCTGATTCTGGTATTGGGATTACTTTTTCAATAAAATAACTATTAAAAGCATCTGCTATTTTTTGAGGATTTGTTATAGTATTACTGTCATGTTTTATTTTTGAAATAGGAATTCTTGGGACGTTTTGTTTTCGCAGAAGCCACAAATGATTTTTGTTGTTTATCTAATTTTTTGTTTGTGTCAGGTTTCCTAGAGGGAGAGCTGGCTTGGTGTAAAGATTCTAGAACATCAGCCCTTTTTCGCAAAAACTCCCTGAACTCCTGTAAAGTGGGTGAACGCTGACGGGTTTTGACTTCTTCCCAATTGCGCAATGTTACCGAATCTAATTTGTGTGCGAATATATGAACAATTAATGAATCCCAATTATCAGTGGGCTCTCCTAATGTGTTAAGCGCTCGTAAATGCTTTGTAATGTGATCTACCAAGTTTCTAAGTAAGTTATCAGATTCTTTAGGCAATGCTTCAATACTTACACTACTTACTTACATAATCAAGCACTCTCACACACCACACACTCACACACATACACTCACACACCCACACAATCACCCATACTACACATCTACTAACATTAGTCTCGCATACTTATCCTAGTCTTTCTAAGCATAATATTATATAAACTATAAAATGTCGTGTATGATTCCTTACATTCTGTCAGCGCGCCTAGTACATAATTAGAAGAAATGAAAATGTAAAGGGGTGGGATCCTGGTGTCCTGAAACACAGGCCACGAGCCTAGCTTAGGCACCAGTCTCCCACAATATATACTTACCTGAATTGTGTATCATTGTTGAATCTGACCAATGTAAATAATTTATGTATATTGTGGTAAGAAATAAACTTGATTGATTGATTGACTTAACAAATCCTGAAAATGATTGGTAATAAGTTGGCCTTTGTTATCAAATCTTTCACATATAAGTTGCCAAGCAACATCATAATTATCATTAGAAAACTCTAAAGATTTGATAACAACCGAAGCGCTACCCTGCAACGATGAACGCAAATAATGCAACTTATTGATCCCACTTAACCTTGTATTGTCATGTATCAATGATTTAAAAGTATCTTTGAACTCGAGCCACTTGCTATAATCTCCATCGAAAACCGGCAGCTGAATCAGAGGCAACTTAACGTTAAAGTTATCACCATTATATGAATTTACTCTAGTTTTAGATAAATTATCATCAGCATCACTAAACTGCTCCTGATTCAACTGTGCTATTTCTTGAGCTAAGGCGATCAAAGAATAAAATTGATTTTCTATTTCAGAACGTTCATCAAGCTGCCCATCACTGTCATCCGATAAAACTTCTATTTTATTCTGAATTGTGTCAAACTCATTAAATAAAACCTCAAACTTTGATAATCGTAAACCTAATTCCTTCACATGTTTTTGTGTTACATTCTTATAATTTTGAAAATCATTCAAATAGTTTTTAAAATGAGTAATCCTTCCTTTAATAGTGCTACGTTTCTTGGTTAAATCCTTAAACTCTGTTTCAGACATTCCGAATGACAAAATAAATGAAAACAATATAAATACCGTTAGTCCGGCAAACCTGATTCTCAGTTCTCACTCGCTTACTCACAGCTGCGAGCCACGGGCACAGGTAAATCACGCGTTGTCAATGACCGACCGCGTGTTCCTTTGTCTTCGCTCAATGCGTGCGCGCTCACCAAGCTGCAATCGCACCGTCTGGAATGTTCGGCGGGCCAATTACTTACAGTACACTACTGACTACACCTTTTTTATTGGGATTATGGGACTTGACGTATTTTTACACTTAATTTGATCATGGACTTGTCACATTGATATTTTTCATCATTAGAACTCGTAGCACTATGACGTGAATCCTTTCACCCTACTGTGCAGCCCAAGCCTCATCAGATTGAATGGGTGAAGGATGGCAACGGACGATAGAATAGGATTGTGGAAAAAAAATATGACTGTGGAAAAGAAATAATGGATGGTTCGGGCACTCCCCTGGAATTGTGTTCTTGTAGCTCTTGTGGGTGGAGTCGACCTGCTGTCTCGCCCTGGATCCCCTTGGATTGCTCTTTTCGGCTCAGCTTGGCTCCCAGCGTCAGCGTGGCTCCCAGCGTCAGCGTGGCTCAGCTCAGCTCAGCTCGATTCTTCTCGACGTCACGCGTCCGCGCAACGTCCTGTCACGGTCACCAGTTTTTTATGTTGGATATCTTGGGTACTTCTTCAATAAGATGTTTATTTTCTTTTCCAAAATTATGTATTTTCTTAAATGGATGGTTACAATATAAATTAGTTTAGAGAGAGAATTTTTGCGTGCGCTTCTTGTGGCGGTCTGAAGGCAGTGTACGAAGACAATTTTCCACAGAGTATATAAAAAAAAAAGTTGTCTGTGGTCGAGTGTCGTTGGTGCGGCATTGTGCCCGGCCTACACGGCGGACAATTTTGTCGGCGGCAACAATGGGGAAATTATTTCCATAAAACCGGACAGCTTTTCCAAAAGTGTCTGGATGAAAGGTCTTACAGGCTGAATTACACGAAAACTGTTGCTGTGACTGTAAGTATATAATTGCCATATACTAGACGAGTATATGGTCCATCTAAAACTGTTACTTATTTTTTCGTGTCTGTATCTTTCAGCCTGTAACGATCCTTCAACTGAAAATCTGTAAGACAATTTTTTCCTGTTTTTTCTCAATATGGCCGCGCTAGACCGTCATACTCTCGTCTAAGTGGTTCAACTATAAGCTAAGTTATAAAAAATTACTATATCCAGGCCTAGGTCGCAACCTAGGCTCCCTGGACCTCGCAAAAGCGTTAAGTTACACTAAAAAACTCCATTTGCGAGCCTATATGTGTCTAGCGCGACTGAAAATTACTATCTAACTATTCTAGATTCACTGATGGCACTTTGTTATCTCACTATATTGCCCATACACTGACTCTACACTATTTTTTAACTATAATCAACACTCTATGTGTTGGATTGGTGACGTTCGTCGCGAACACAAATCTTCTAAATATATAAAAGAAGAAACTGACTGACTGACATATCAACACACAGCCCAAACCGCTGGGTCTACAGATTCCTAATTTGGCAAGTAGGTTTCTTATGTGGTTTAGGGGTGCAATTTGAAGGGGTTTTTCAAAATTCATCTCCTAAGGGGGTGAAACAGGGCTCCAAAGTTTGTTGTATAGGGAAACAAGATTAGTATTATATTAGAAAATTCACAGGAGTACCCCTATTGATAAATGAGTAGAAACGGGTTACAGATTTTTTCAGAATTCAACCCCTAAGAGGGGGAAATGGGGTGACAAAGTCTGAAAATCAACATGGTTATTGTTTGTATGGTGTATCGGGTCGGGTCATCGGGTGTATTACAAAAACAACGATTTTAAGATTTAATGTGGACCTGAAATACCTTCATCATTCATCCCCTGTTGGAGTGTGATGGTTGGAGTGTGATAATGATGATGATGATTGTGATAACGATGATGATGATTGTCATTACGATGATAATGATGGTGATTGTGATAGTGATAGTGATTGTGATAGTGATTGTGATAGTGATTGTGATAGTGATTGTGATAGTGATTGTGATAGTGATTGTGATAGTGATTGTGATAGTGATTGTGATAGTGATTGTGATAGTGATTGTGATAGTGATTGTGATTGTGATTGTGATAGTGATTGTGATAGTGATTGTGATAGTGATTGTGATAGTGATTGTGATAGTGATTGTGATAGTGATTGTGATAGTGATTGTGATAGTGATTGTGATAGTGATTGTGATAGTGATTGTGATAGTGATTGTGATAGTGATTGTGATAGTGATTGTGATAGTGATTGTGATAGTGATTGTGATAGTGATTGTGATAGTGATTGTGATAGTGATTGTGATAGTGATTGTGATAGTGATTGTGATAGTGATTGTGATAGTGATTGTGATAGTGATTGTGATAGTGATTGTGATAGTGATTGTGATAGTGATTGTGATAGTGATTGTGATTGTGATAGTAATTGTGATAGTGATTGTGATAGTGATTGTGATAGTGATTGTGATAGTGATTGTGATAGTGATTGTGATAGTGATTGTGATAGTGATTGTGATAGTGATTGTGATAGTGATTGTGATAGTGATTGTGATAGTGATTGTGATAGTGATTGTGATAGTGATTGTGATAGTGATTGTGATAGTGATTGTGATAGTGATTGTGATAGTGATTGTGATTGTGATAGTGATTGTGATAGTGATTGTGATAGTGATTGTGATAGTGATTGTGATAGTGATTGGGATAGTGATTGTGATAGTGATTGTGATAGTGATTGTGATAGTGATTGTGATTGTGATTGTGATAGTGATTGTGATAGTGATAGTGATTGTGATAGTGATTGTGAAAGTGATTGTGATAGTGATTGTGATAGTGATTGTGATTGTGATAGTGATTGTGATAGTGATTGTGATAGTGATTGTGATATTGATTGTGATAGTGATTGTGATAGTGATTGTGATAGTGATTGTGATAGTGATTTTGATTGTGATAGTGATTATGATAGTGGTTGTGATAGTGATTGTGATAGTGATTGTGATTGTGATAGTGATAGTGATTGTGATAGTGATAGTGATAGTGATAGTGATAGTGATAGTGATAGTGATTGTTATAGTGATTGTGATAGTGATTGTGATAGTGATAGTGATTGTGATAGTGATAGTGATAGTGATAGTGATTGTTATAGTGATTGTGATAGTGATTGTGATAGTGATTGTGATAGTGATTGTGATAGTGATTGTGATTGTGATAGTGATTGTGATAGTGATTGTGATAGTGATTGTGATAGTAATTGTGATTGTGATTGTGACTGTGATAGTGATTGTGATAGTGATTGTGATAGTGATAGTGATAGTGATAGTGATAGTGATAGTGATAGTGATTGTTATAGTGATTGTGATAGTGATTGTGATTGTGATAGTGATTGTGATAGTAATTGTGATTGTGATTGTGATTGTGATTGTGATAGTGATTGTGATAGTGATAGTGATTGTGATTGTGATAGTGATTGTGATTGTGATAGTGATGGTGATAGTGATGTGATTGATTATTATTCTTATGGAAAAACATGATTTGTTCTTAGCTCCTTGGCTAGTTTAAGCTACGTTAACGGGCCTTAGCCAAGTCAACGTAGCGTCTGTGTGTGTGAGTTGTGTGATATTTCATTTTCGTCGATTTGCATGAACTTCCTTACTATTCTGCAGGTATTTAAAATAATTATTATTCTTATTATTATTATTTTGTATTATTTTTATGCTATTTCCTTTATTCATTTATAAACAAATTTGTTACATTTTTTAATATTAATTAAAAAATATATAAAAAACATTTAAAAATTTATGTTATTCTTATTATTATTTTTAAGTTGTTTTATTATTATTTTATTTTATTTTCATTTTTAATAAGACCATTGTGACAGTGCTTGCGGCAAAAATAAATGATTTGATTTGATTTGATTACGCAATCTGTCTGTTAACTTTCCACGGATAAACTGTTGAACAGATTTAAACGAGGCACACAAATACCTTGGCCTTTAGAACATAGGATTGCGATAGCACATTCCAGTAGGATAATTTCCAACCAAAGGGCGGGTGAAGCCGCGGGTTAAAGCTCCTTCTATTTAAGCTACTACTAAACGCGAGTTTCCTATTGCAAAAAAGCACATGATTCACTGCAATAAACAAAACCAGAAAAATATATGATATTTTTCAGGATATGTGCTAGTACGATAGTGTTTTGAAAACATAATACAACTAACTTTATTCGATAGAAAAAAATCACGAACTTTTATCGAGTAAAAACCATACCAAAATAGCGATCATTCTGATTTTTTGGCAAATAATTCTACAAGCAACATATTAGCATCATAGTGTTTTACTTTTTTAGTCCAATCAATAGATTTTTTGTAAATCGATTTCCCACTATTCGGCCCACAGTGACTGACGTAACAACCACATTGTAGTGCAAGCTGATTAGAACCTTATTCTAAAAGTTTTTCAAACGAAGTTTGAACCACCACAAATAGAGTTGCTTATTTAGCTCCTGTAATCGCCTTAAATAATATGCGATTATACAGGTACCTTTGCAGTTCTTACATCGTTCCTTATAGCATACGTAGAATGACTATGGAATCGCTAACGGCAATATAGAATCTATACAACAAAATCTTATTTGAACTGCTGTAGTCTCCGCCAGATAAGTAAGAATTAAAGGTCATTGCTCTTTCCTTAATTTCTCTGCGTAGGTACCCTGACAATACATTCTGAATAGTTTTTTATTACTAGAAAAAGTCAAGGATCACGATAAAGGTCGTTTCGGGACAAGTTTATGTCATTATTTCTGTTTTCGGAATTATGTATTTGAATAAATGTATGCGGGTTAATGACCTTTAATTCTTAATTATCCGGCGGAGACTATAGCGCTATTTTCAATAAGGAGTTGGGACTATTTGAAATAGTAGATTATTGTTAGTTGATTACGGTGCCATGCGATGGAAAAGTCATTCTCAAAGTTGAAATTTGAAGAGTGAGTCAAAGTTGAAGAACAACCACAACTTTACTTCTTCAACCTTTCTTCTTTTTTTCCACAACTTTTTGCTGTAGAAGAAGTTTTATGCGACTTTTTTCGCATTTTTGTACGTGTTGTGTTTTTGATGGGATTATCCTTCATTTAATTATCTTACTAAACATAATTAATTAAATTTGTAGCCTATACTAATATTATAAAGAGGAAAGATTTGTATTTTTGTATGTATGTTTTGTACTAAATAAACTCAAAAACTACTCGACCGATTTAACAAATTCTTTCACCATTAGAAAGCCACTTTATATTTTTATCTCCGTGCTCCAACGGGAACGGGAACTACGCGTGACCTCCGCTAGTAATAAAAGAGGAAAGATTTGATTTTTGTTTGTGTTTGTTACGATTTAACTAAAGAACTGCTCAACGGACTTTAAAAATTCTTTCACCATTAGAAAGCTACATCTTTACCGAGTAACATAAGCTATATATTATATAGATGTCATGCAAAGTAGCCGAGCTATCACAGTTTTCCCGGACGAAGTCGCGGCCGAAGTGCTAGTATAATATGGTGCTAGTATAGTATATTGTTGACGACTGGCTGGGATGCTACTTTTTCTTTAAGAACTATAATTATATATTTTTACAATCAAGTTTATACTTTTGGAACAGAATAAATGTTTTTGTTTAGTTCGTTTTCAAGTGTCAGTGATCCCTATTGCCTTGTTTGTACATAGTTTTGTCTCGTTATTGTGTTATTAAAAAGCAATTACTCATACTAACTGTGTTTTCATTATCCTCCAAATCATTCAAAATACCTACAGTCCATTTGCTCACCAACAAAATACTTAATGAATATAAAAAAAACCAGCCAAGAGCGTGTCGGTCCACGCTCAGTGTAGTGTTCCGTAGTTTCCCGTCCATCACAATAAGTGTTCCCACTTATGAGGTTAAAGATGGGTATCCATTATGCAAAAATGCTTGCATATACGAATATACTACAAACTTAGTCCAGAAATTTTTTTGTACAACTTTTTGTCTTTTTTGTACAATAACTGTTGTTTCCATCAAGTTCAAAATGATTTTCGTAGAAAGTCCTTATAAAGTTCTACTTTTCAGATTGTTTTCATATTTTCTAAACTTATGGTTCAAAAGTTAGAGGGGGGGGACACACATTGTTTTTTACTTTTGGAGCGATTATTTCCAAAATTATTGACATTATCAAAAAATGATTTTAGGAAACCCCTATTCATTTTTAAATACCTTTCCAACAATATATCACGCGTTAGGGTTGAAATTAAAAAAAATCACTTCCCACTTTACATATAGGGGGGCTACCCTAACATTTATTTCGAATTTTTATTTTACCACTTTGTCGGCGTGATTGATATACATATTGGTACCAAATTTCAGCTTTCTAGTGCTAACGGTCACACAGATTAAGCGAGGACGGACAGACAGACGGACGGACGGACAGACATGGCGAAACTATAAGGGTTCCTAGTTGACTACGGAACCCTAAAAAGGAAAAGATATATAGCCCACAAGCCTCATGATGGACACACACATGGTTAGGAGGTTCCTCTTTCTGGAGCTATGGCCGCCGGGCAGCTTGGTTTTATCGATGGAATACCCACTCGTATCGGGAATAGAAACCTAAAAATACGAGTCGTGTTCATAAGTACTGATTTCTGAATCAAGTTTATATTTCAAAGGAAATCAAGTTTATTTAATTTATTTATTACCAAACCTAAAGTACATACAGATTGAAGTTCTTTTTATTAGCATTATATAGATAACTACATATATTGTAGGTATGTATCTATCTAATGCAAAATTAAGACAGTTCATCCCTGTTTTTTTTTAATTTTTAATCTCTTTAACGACGTAAATGCGGCGGATAAGCGCGGCTGTATCACGCATATCTACATCGAAGTGTACGACGCGTTCATATAGCCGCATCAAGGTGTACATGTGCCGATCGGAATGTATCAACTTCCACCCCGCTGCCACCATCTTCAACTGTTCAGTTTTCAACCTTCGCATTCTATTAAACAGGTAACCTAACTTGTATCTTACGTCGTGTCTCACTAAATCTCGATGTAACAGAGCTTTCCCCACCTCGTAACGACAGTGCATTACGAATTGCACCAAAACCATCATTAGTTGTTGTCTCTTTACGTCCTCTACATTCTCTGCGTAGAACGCATCATCGGGGTCATAATAAAAATCGATTCTTCTTGTTTTATTGACTCTTATTGTATTCGAAATTCTTTCTATGTTTTTCTTATATTCGATAGTAATGTTTGAATGCTTTTCATTGATCACCAAGAAGTCGAGTATGTCGAAGGAGTGGTTCGATATGTCAGCTCGGTTTAGCTCAAATATATCGGAGAACTTTAGGTTCAGACTATCAAAGTCGTCGTCCGGTGCCGGATTGGTGTTGGGTTTGGACGTCGGCGCCGGCCTCTTGCCATCATCCGGTTCTTTAAGGAACAGATCCTTTTTGGACGCTATGTTTGGGAAAAGCGTATGATAGACGTCCTGCTTTCCCTCCAGGACCTCCGCATTGCTCTTCGAGAGATCTGATAACAAATCATTTTGTTGTTAGCCACGCTAAATAGTGGAGTTAAAAGATTTTATGGCCTAACCTTGGCCAAACTTAGTCAAAGTCGCGGGAAACACCTGGATAAGAGACGCACAGATCCGGGAAATGTGGCAGAAAAAAGGGGAGGCCTATACCCAGCAGTGGGTGATTCTGGCCTGATATCATGATGATGATGAATAGACTAAAAGAGACTATAAGAATGATGGACATGCATGTTGATCTATCCAGGAGAGGGAGAGGGATGCCAAGGAAAAGATGGATGGATTGTGTGAAGAATGATATGAAAGGGAAAGGAGTAAATGATGCCGTGACGTCTGACAGGGGAGAATGGAAGAAGAATACGTGTTGCGCCGACCCCGAGTAGAATATGACGAGGGCAGGAAGATTATGATGATGATCATTAGAGCATTAAAGCTTTAAAGAATGACTAAAAAGCTGAAGAGTTTGTTTGTTTGTTTGTTTGTTTGAACGCGCTAATCTCAGGAACTACTGTTTGGAATTGAAAAATTATTTTTGTGTTGGATAGCCCATTTATTGAGGAAGGTTATAAGCTATATAACATCACGCTACGACCAAAAGGAGCGGAGCATAAATGAAAGATGTTGCAAAAACGGGGAAAATGTATTCCTTTTGTTAGCTTTTTCTCTCTTATGTGACGCAGACGAAGTTGCGTGGGTCAGCTAGTCAATAATATTGAGCAAATGATGGGTGATGATGGTATTCGACTATAAATAAAGAAGAACGAAACAAAACACTTTTGATCATATTTAAGTATTGCCATAAATCATTGAACAATTCGTAAAGTAGTTCTATTTCATGATTGCTTAAAAAATACTTATTATTATACTCACAAAGTAATGCAAAAAAACTTGAAAATACAAACATTTCCTGCGGCGTTTTTTATTTTCTAACAAACCAAATGATCCAGCTCATAACATTCAAAGTATTTGCATAACCCATTAAAATAAATTGGTTTAACTAATTTACGATGCATCGGTATTAAAATACCTATATTGATAAGTAGGTATACTGCGTATACTATTAGTCTGAAAGAAAAGACGCTTGCGTTTAAAGAATGGCACGGGAACGACAGTTTGAAAGAAGAAGATTTATTTAAATATAATGGAAGAGGAAGGCAAATATTTGTAATAAACACAAAAACCAAGTTTGTGTTTTATTTTTTGCAATTTTTTTGCAAAAATTAAAACCAACTTCAAAAACACTAAAAAGTAGAAATAACTACTCGTCGTCATACTAAACATCGTTTTCCAAAGTCAACTTTATAATTAAACTTCTTCGTCTTAGCGAATCGATGTCAAAACATTCAAACAATGCTTAACCCAAATTCATCTTCGTTGACACCGCTCGCTAATGCAGATCATAGGTAGGTAAAATAGGTCGTTATATACGCAGGTATACAGAGTATGCACTAAAATAACTTAAGGTATTAGAATCATAGTTACCATGAAAACTCTGGTCGACGCGGAATATGCGGTATGAGCCGATTACGTATTGCTACTTTCAGTTTAATCATTCTCTTAAGGTTTTTTCTCAGGGGCAAGAGAGAAATAAGGTGTGATGGTAATATTCAGTTGTAATGTCGTTTTACAGAAAAAATATGCTTTAAATCAAGAATTAGGAAGTTGTGATGCACCTGCCGAAAATTACTCGACTAGAGATCCGCTGGGAAGCAACACATTAACCCGAATCCATGCTGCGTTTTGAGATAAGCTCACATTTTTGCACCGAGTAATTTTCGGCAGGTACTTTGCCATTCAAAATCTTATTCTTAGTTTTGAAACTTAGCGTCGAAGATAGCCGACCGATTGGTCTTTGCTTGTTTGAAAATTTTTCTTGCAATTTCATCGTTCTTAATGATTAGATCCGCCAAAAGCTCCACGTTAAACCAAAGATGCAGCTGCCTCTCATTTGCAGCCAATAAATCGTAAACATGTAATCTGTACATGGTTCTTTCTCTTGCCAATAGGCAGCCTCTATATGCTCTTAAAGAGAATTTGCTCAATGTCTTGGCAGCATTGTCTGCTTTATTAAACAGGAACCCCATTTTGTAAATAGAAGAGTTTCTGTATTTATTTCTAAATGTTTGCATGATAACCATTTTGTTTCGCGACATATAAATTGCTTGCTTCATAAGTTCGTGCAGCCGGGGTCGGAGATTAAACCGATCAACCTGGTAACCTACACCTTTTTTCGCGCCTTTCCAAGGCCGGTTCACCTTCCGTCGTCCATCCTGATCGAGGACTAATTTGGGGTCCCCGTTCTCAATTTTAAGTCCCATGAGTTCATCAGTGGGATCCATAGCCTGGAGTATCATTTCTGTTTGTTCCTCGTAAGATAAAATGAGGCCGTTGTACTTCTTTTGTTTGTCCAATTGTTCCCAAATAGTAGCAGGCTCGAATTTTTTCAAATAGTCTTCGAACTTCCATTTTTTTTTAGTGCTGTTGCTGCTTTCTTGTGTTCTATTCACGGGTATAGCACTAAGGCCATCAGGATTTTGTATAGTTTTTATATTTTGCCTCTCGACTGTTTGTGTGTGACTCAGAATTGTAACAACTAGTAAAAGTCCTGTAAAGGAAAGAAGGAGGTCAATTCAAATTATGTTCCTACAAGTGTCGATGGCTTTATGTATGGTTTTTCTGACGTACTATTCAATTTTTAGTACATTACGAATAAGGTCATGGATGAGGTGAATAAATAGTGTAAGGCTGAGGCTACATTAGGCCGCGACGCGACCTGCGACACATGAGCGATTAAAACAAGTAAATGAATGCTCACGTATATGGCTACACCGTACATCAAATATTACTACCGATCTTTGATTTCTTTATGCGATAGGAACAACATTACTGAAATCACGGCATCGGCTACATCAACATATGAGCGAAATTGAAGCGAATTTATTAGAAAATTTCTCACTTGCACGACTAGTTCAATAGCGCTGCTAAATATGCGTGTGGCTACATTATGCGTATAGTAAACCGCGATGGATGATTTGATCGCATTCTAAGAAAACGACCGATTCAAATGAGTCATTGTTATGATAGCGGCTACATTACAACTGTACTTCAGAGCGTAAAAAACAAATGCTCGTCAGTTATATTAAATGGCTACATTATTTGAGCGAATTTAAATGAATGAGCGATTAATTTTGCGAGAAGTTCAAAGTTACTGTTTTAGGGTCGGGGGGCTTTCGGGACCAGGACCACGGTCCCGGATTCCCCCTAAATATTTTTTAGTGGTATTTTGGGACCACAAGAAAACAAAACAAATTTATGTCTTGGGAAAGTACGGTCAACCAAACATATTTCGTATTGAGTCGTTCATCAACTGGTCCCACATGCCTACGGCCCATTTGGGATGGGTTGATGAAAATCAAAATAAGTAATATTTCGTTCTACAACTCGTCCCACGTATGAAAAAAGTATAAATAGTAGTAAAAGTGTTAGTGTGGAAAAAATATTGCCTATAAAATATTTAATCATCACAACATTGTCTAGATGCTAGAAGGGCCTAGTTAGTAACCTGACGAAAAGTACTAGGCGATCATGAATTTAAGAAAGTATTATTGATTTCCCATGATGGCAAAACCAAAAATTTTCCTTGATGGAATTACCTTCTTTAATTTATGTTAGCCTAGTACTTTTTCTAAGGTAACTTATCAATTTGTTTGAATTAGTAATTCTTAAAAAAATATTGTTATAATCTTGTCGTCCTAACTGTACCTAACGTTGATAAAGTTTAAAGTTGCAGAACGAAAATATTATTTATTTTGATTTTCATGAACTCGTCCCAAATGGGCCGTGGGCTTGTGGGACGAGTTGATGAAAAATAGTACATTTAGATACAAGTAGAGATTTTTTTTTTCTAATACCCCGTCTTGAAAATAAATTCATGTAATTGTTGTTCACAATATTATTTCAGCTTACTGTACTCTAACTTTTGTTTTCTTGTGGTCCCAAAATACCACTCAAAAATATTTAAGGGGAATCCGGGACCGCGGTCCTGGTCCCGAAAGCCCCCCGACCCCTGTTTTAGTGGGTCCGCTGTCAAGTGGCTAATAATCACGCTACGGACATGACATGACTCGGCGCTCGCTCATGACAGTGCGACACGTTCAAACCAGTTTGTTTTGATCGCTCATCTAAAGAGGTTTGTCTATGAATCTACGATGGACGTTGAGTTGTTTGTTTCCGAAATTCAAGCACGTCCTGCAATGGTGAAAATGATGAAATTCTCCATATTTACTGCGCTCTTTATTTAGTTCGTGAATCCAACATAATCTCTTTTTCAAAAATAGTTCGTACTTGAGGTAAGAGCTTTCAAGCAAAAATACAAGGTTTGGTTTTGACAAAGCCATTGAAAATAATACACGTTACGTTTACACAAAGCTACAGCAACCTTTCGACTGTGTGAATGCCGCGAACTAAACAACCTCCCCTCGCGTCCCACGCGCGTCGCATGTGTCGCCTGTGTGTGCTCCCTCTATGTAGCCATCTTGACACGGAGTCGCCGCGAATGTTTTAAGATCATTAAAATGCGATGAACTAGCGAATTCTCAGCGAAATCGCTGTTTTTCTCTTTTTATAGTGTAGCCGCATGAATCGCTCTTGCTAATTCGTTGTTGAGCATGTGTACTGTAGCCATGTCATCGCCGAATATACGCCGGAATTTCGCTTGTAATGTAGCCATACCATGTTTTTCTCGTTTCGCTCTTCCAGTCGCATCGCAAATCGCTCCCTACTGTAGCCTCAGCCTAAGGCGAAAAAGGAAGCAAATGCTCCCCCGGTAGGAATAAAAGTAGAAAATATAAATTAATGTGACTACTGAGACATAAACATTTAAACTGCATTGACTCTAATGTTCATCGTGTCTGGGCTTTTACAACTATGTTGGGGGCAGATTTCCATCTTACTACATATGACTGGAGTGGAGTATTTTATAAGAAATAACAACCTATCTGACCTCCACAACTCAGTCACTGTGAAACACGATACAAGAATGGTTGTCAGACTTTCGTTGACTTAAAAAAAAAAAACTGACCAAGTGCGAGTCGGACTCGCGAACGAAGGGTTTCGTACCATTATCTATACAACAAGACAAAACGGCAAAAAAATCAAGTATGTAGTATGGAAGCCCCCCCCTTAAATATTAATTTTATTCTGTTTTAGTATTTGTTGATAAAGCGGCAACAGAAATACATCCAACTGTCTAGCTATCACGGTTCATGAGATACAATCTGGTGACAGACAGACGGACGGACAGAGAAGTCTTAGTAATAGGGTCCCGTTTTTACCCTTTGGGTACGAAACCCTAAAAATGAAATGGATCGCTTACCCACGATTTTAGTAAACATGACTGTTTGCCAAAATGTTTATCTCTACAATTCTTATTACACAGTATAAAATGTATATAATCACACAGAAACTTTAATAGATATGGTAATTTAGCCCTAATTACCGTTGCGAACAGTTTTTATTTTGTGCAAATAATTAATCACTGGCACTAAAACAATGAGTTTCCACATTCGAAACGAAGAAAATGCGGTTATTGGCATAACACAACCGGCAAAGCAAAAATAAAATAAAATTCAGCCATTCTATGTCACGCCGAGCTCTTCATGTATAAGGGCGGGTTTAGTGCTCGACCAACCGTCGCGTCGCGTCGTATCGGTGCGTACGTTGGTCGCGCTTGTCTTTTGTATGAAAATTCACAAGTCGTGACAGAGCTCGACCGACCGTAAGCACGCGTATATTGCTACGCACTGCGTACGAGGACCGTCGGACAAGCGCGTCCGCATGCGTGCCGTCGGTCGACCGACGCGCTATGGAAACAATTTTCTATTCATTTCGTGTACGTGTTTGTGACTGTACCAGTCCGGCCAGTTTGGTTGGTCAGGAGAGCACTGAACGTTACAAACAGGCGATCGGTTATGCGTGTCGTCAGGAAAGATGGTACGTTAAACGCTGGCTCCCGGCGCCGACCTGCCAGCGCTTATCGGCACCAGTCCGCGCAGGTAGTCGGCGCAGGCAGTCTCTACACTTTGTGTCAACCCAGCGCCGATAAACGCCGACAATTTCTGACGGCATAAGCAGGTCAACCTTTAGTTACAGAGATATGGGAGGTCTAAGTTCCAAGTCTTTCACTTTTTTTTTAAGTATACATTTTTAAATTAAAAAAAAAATGCTAACTGGCCTTGGACCAACTAGTTTAGTCGGAAATAGGGTTTGGTCTGTAACAAATACAATGAGTAGGATGCCTTGAGGAGATCAGGTATAGTACATTACTGCAGAATCCAGTAAGAAGCCTTCCTGGCCAAGTATGAGTTAACCGGACCGAACCGCAGGTGAAATCCGGTTATATACGAGGCCAGGATGGCTTTCTTACTGGTTGAGGTTTGTATAATACTTTTCTCAAAAATGAAAGAAAGTTTAACAACAAATTCGTTTAAACACAATTGTCGCAATTGAATGTGAAATCTCGCCAGTCGTTGTTTTTTTTTAATACAAAGTTTGCGTTTAGTTTTGGAAATTGTTCTATTTTAGCGCATGAGCATTCACCTTAAGAGGCCAGTGACCGATGCGTATAGTTCATACAAACGTAATACCAAAATAATTTGTAAATCAAACATATTCGTAAGGTAGTGTGTTTTCGACAGGATTACAGAATATCTAGGTTCCCAAATATATATTTTGAAAGGACAGCGATATAAAGACGGGATATGAGGAATTTAAAATTTCTATAGAAAACTTAGAGAGCAGCGGTGGCCCAGTGGTGGCGGCCCCGACTTACAAACAGTAAGTCGTGGGTTCGATCCCAGACAGGCGCATTACTTTGTGTAATTTATTTCATCACCACTGCTCTCAAAACGGTGAAGGAAAACATCGTGAGGAAACCGGCATGTCCTAGAACCAAAAAAATCGAAGACATGTGACATCTACCAATCCGCACTGGGCCCGCGTGGTGGATTATAGCCCATTCCCTCTCATAGAGAGGAGGCCTGTGTCCCAGCAGTGGGAACATTTATAGGCTGATGATGATGATGATAGAAAACTTAGTTTTCAAACTCTTGTTTGATTTACAAATTATTTTGGTATTACGTTTGTATGAACTACGCATCGGTCGCTGGCCTCTTAAAACAAAGTTATACTAAAAGAGAGTTAGTTTAATATCTTGTAGAGAATGGTAGGAATATACTACGACTTCACGTTCTCATTTTTTGTTCCCTGATAATGCAAAAAGAATACGCGCTCACGTGAGCAAAGCCGCGGGCACAGCTAGTACAAAAATATTTTTACAACAAGGCTTCAACATAACATCAAATGATATCAAAGAAAGAAAGAAAGAAAGAAAAAGCATTTATTAGTCCGCACAGGACAAAACACAAATAAAAATGGTTAAATTAACAGTACTTACAAATAGTAAAAATAAAAAAATAAACAAAGAGAAAAATAAAAAAAAATCATGAAATGAAATTGGTCCTGTACGAGGCCAAAAGGCTCTATCTCTATCTCTATTCTCTATCTCAGCATGATGCTGTAACATTTAAAAAAAAAACGTCACAGCGCTGGTATTCTGATTCTTTATCACACCTCATCATCATCATCTGCCTAGCCTTTTCCCAAGTTATTGGGGTCGGCTTCCAGTCTAACCGGATGCAGCTGAATACCAGTATTTTACGTGGAGCGACTGCCTAAATGATATCACACTTGACGCCGATAAATAATTAAGGGTCTAACACGCCTCAAATGGCTTAGCATGATCCTGAGTTACGCCTAAAATACTGCAGCATTAATTTGAAATTATATATGGTAAAGTTGAGGATTAATGCTAGGTAGGTACTATGTATGACGAAAACACGATTCCATAAACTTTTCTCGACAGAAAAAAAATCCAAATCCAACAATAAACCGCTGGAATTCAAAAAGTACTTCAAATTAGATCATGAAACTTTGCATACTAACTGAACTAACTATAAAGCAGGTTTTATGTGTTTTATTTTATTAGTTTAATCAATAGATTTTTTGTAAATCGCCAAAAAACACTCATTTCGCACTATTCGGCCGCAGTGACTGACGTTACAACCGCTTTGTAGTGCAAGCTAATTAGAGCTTATTCTAACAGTATTTCAAACGAAGTTTGAACCACCACAAGTAAAGTTGCTAATTTTATCATGAAACTTTGCATACTAACTGAACTAACTATAAAGCAGGTTTTATGTGTTTTATTTTATTAGTTTAATCAATAGATTTTTTGTAAATCGCAAAAGACCACTCATTTTACACTATTCGGCCGCAGTGACTGACGTAACAACCGCTTTGTGGTGCAAGCTGATTAGAACTTTATTCTAACAGCATTTCAAACGAAGTTTGAACCACCACAAGTAGAGTTGCTAATTTTAGGGTTAGAAAGGCCTTAAAAATGTATAATTACCAAGACATTAAGTTGTCTTAGAATAGGTATTGGCTGAAACTTAACATTTTCACTTGAAGGTGCAAAAAAACAACTTTTTTTTAAAAAAACCTCTCTGCTGGACGTAGGAGAGGCCTTAGCCCAGCATTGGGATGATGCAGGAACCATGAAATACCAGTTCTTTGGATCTAGGGGCAAATACGGACTTGACTAGTTGATGGTTTTGTGCAGCTCATCCTAGTTTCTTCTACGAAGTCTGGTAAGACGCTTTCTGGCTGTATCAGGGGTCCACAGTATGTGTATTATTATATGCTGAAGGGGTAAGCATCGATAGTAATAATAATAATAATCATCATGATCATCATCATCTGCCTAGCCTTTACCCAACTTTGTTGGGGTCGGCTTCCAGTCTAACCGAAAGCAGCTGAATACCAGTATTTTACATGGAGCGATTGCCTATCTGACCTCCACAACCCAGTTAGTACTGGGTAATACAATACCCCTTGGTAAAACTGGTTGTTATACTTTTTGGGCCACTAACTACCTGTAACGACTGTCAAAGATCTACAAATTCCAGCCGTGACCAACGGCTTAACGTGCTTTCCGAGGGACGGAGGAAACTCGGTATGTAAGGGTGGTCACCCATCCACAGACCAACCTAGGCAAGCACGGCTTAACCTAAAGATTGAGGCTGTTATTATTTGACCACGAGCTCCTAATAATAATATAATTATAATCATTGCTCTAAAATGCCCTGCGTCCGCACTAAGCGGAACCACATAAATTATTTGAATAGAAAGAAAACTTGGTCAAACATGGTCTAAGCCCGTCGATATGCCCTGTCTCTATCGAAACAACAGGCTTTTTACTATGCGCTGTCTCAGTCTGGCACGCCCGGAAAATGTCAAAGATTATTTAGGGCGGCGCGTTTTGTGCCTACGCTACGCCTGAATGATCCGAAATAGGGGTACTATTTACAGGGCCGTAGCCGGGTATTAGGTTCGGGAGGGGTTTTACTTGAATAACGACGACCCGATTGGCGCAGCGGTAGTGAGGCTGCCTTACGTTCATAGGGTCCCGGGTTCGAATCCTGGTCGGAGCAAATGTTTGTGTGATGAGCATGGACATTTGTTTCCGAGTCATGGATGTTTATATGTATAATAAGTATGTCTTTACAAACAAAAAGTATCTATGTAGTATATCAACTATCTGGTGTCCACGACACAAGCCTCGTTGCTTAGTGTGGCACTAGATGGCGCTGTGTGTAATGTCCAGCAATATTTATTTTATATTTATTTATTTATTTATAAAAAAGCAGATGGGGGTCAACCAATTGGCAACACCTTTTGAGAAACTAAATATTAAACTTTTTTTTTATAAAATACTAGGTAGGTATTGGACGGTATTTATAGTATGTACTATCGGGGTCTTTTCCGCCTGACCATTTTAATTTTTTTTCGCATAAATGATGCGGAGGCGCCGAGCCACGCCCCCTTAAAGTTTGGGCCTATTAGGAAAGCGTCAACTTTGGCGCGCAAAGTAACAATAACTCTTGTTTGGCGTGCGTCGTCAATGCGCTCGGCCGATTCGGTATCTTTTCATTCATTTTTTCTACACAAAGTCAACGGGGCGGGGCTAGAGAGCGTTTTTATGTTGCGAGTGCAAGCAAAAATGAGCTTAGTGGTGGTCAGGCGGGAGTGTCCTCAATGTACTTTGTAAGAGCAAGTGCAGCGAGCTCAAAAAGTACCATCTCCGATTTTTGTTTTTTAAAGTTGCTCCTCTTGGAATAACCTGTATCGTGGGTGCATTTACAAACATTTAAACTCAGATACACGGACAACCACACCCGGAATAACTACCAAAAGGCCTTATGCGGCCGCCACACACTCGACGAGTGGCATGGGAAGTAGCGAGGAAAGGAGGCAGAGACATAGTGTGGCAACATTTCTTGTCATGACGCACGTCATGCTCCTCGTCGTGCCCATCGCTTCCTATTTTGTCGGTTTTTGTGCGCGAGTCAAAGGACCGGCAATACGAGCGCGAGTGGCTGGCTACATAATCGCGCGGCGCAGTGATGTGATCCACCATCTCCGTTGGCGAGGACGTCGACGACGATTTATATTTCTTTTTATGACATTGATATAATTAGCTATACCAAAAATGCTTTGCGCGCACGCTGCCACAGTTTCATCGTCCATTGTCTAACAAAGGCAAATGACAAGTGAGGAGCGTCGCGATTATTTGCGTGATTAATTGCGCAAGTAGAGCTGTGTGTAGACAGAGAGGGTAACATCGCGGCGAATCGCGGCAGCACGAGGAGCATAGCGGTGAGCAGCGCCAGGAGCATAGTGTGGCGGCCGCATTACAAATAATTGTTCCGTGTGGGAATCCAACCCGCAACACGCACCGCAGCAGCCTATCGCTCAACCACTGTGCCAACCGTGCCGACATAATTAGGTTCTTTTTTTTGTTTATATATTCAAAAATTAAAATAGGATATGCAGGGTTAGTTTGCATGCACCGTCAAATATATGTGTGTGCTAACTGCTACCTATCTAGGTTGTTGAACTGAATTGTGCTGTTGTAATATCCACACGTTTGCTTTTTAGTGGTGGACAGGAATGAAATTTTATTTAAAAAAAAATTGTTTTGTTTTTCATTATATCGAAAATATTATCGATTCTAAACCATCATCTGCCTAGCCTTTTCCCAACTATGTTGGGGTCGGCTTCCAGTTTTACCGGATGCAGCTGAATACCAGTATTTTACATGGAGCGACTGCCTATCTGACCTCCACAACCCAGTTAGTACCGGGTAATACGATACCCCTTGGTAAGACTGGTTGTCAGACTTTTTGGGCCTCTGACTACCTAACGACTGTCAAAGATCTACAAATGACAGCCGGGACCAACGGCTTAACGTGCTTTCCGAGGCACGGAGGAAACTCGGTATATAATGGGTGACCACCCATCCACAGACCAACCTAGGCAAGCACGGCTTAACCTAACGATCAACCCGAGCGGCTGTTATTATTTAGCCACGAGCTCCTCGAATTATCGATTCTAAACCATTTTTGAAAATTAATTTGGCCGGTCATTGGAAACTAATCCTGTATTAGCGAGCGATACGAGCTCTTCGAGAATTGGAAACTACAAGCTAGAAAATTCTTAGATAAACGATATTGTCCACATTCATGCCCGTTATCACTTACATTACGTATTTTTTATTAGTAAATTAATACCTAATTAAAAACACAATAGAAATAAATATCGCTGGACATTACATACACCGCCATCGAGTGCCACACAAAGCAACGAGGCTTGTGTCCTGGACACCAGATAGTAATGTGGTGTAGTGTATGTGGTAGTAATGTTGTTCATAATTGATTTTTGACAGCACTGTTTGCGACGTAGTGTCTCGACTTGATAAACAATAATTAATATTCCTAACCTCATTCACTACATGACACTGGTAGAATAGTCAACATCGATTCAGTTGTCAAAGAGAAAAAAAACGAAGGCTATTCATGAATCAACCTGTTTAATTTAAGATACAGGATCTTCCTAGTTTAGGAGTCAGGGCTCCAATTTTGTATTGACTGTACTGTACTCATCTCTCGCACACTTCTTCTGTTTGCTAATTTTTCTATACTGTTGAGTACTTCAATATGTGTCAAACTTGTATTTTCCTAATAAAGACTATTACTATAAAAAAAATCCAGATTAAAAACAAACCAAAGAATATTAATGAGAACAAGTGTTTGCTCTATTTTTATCCGTCTTGGTACTTTAGGAAAATGCCCCTTCTGCATACTAAAGTTTTTAATCTGTGGCCCGTAGTATCGGAGCGTAGGGGTTTCCTACCCCTCTAGCCAGTGTAACAAGGCGCGATCGAATGACGCAACGTGTCGCTTCGTCCACAAAAATAAACACGAAAAAAAATGTAGACGAAATATATTAAAGTATCAAAATCAAGCGACGCGGCCTCACGCACGCGACGATCGGATTCAAACGACATTTAGTGTTTTTTGTTTTTTTTTTTTTCATTCTGACAAACATTAATAAAAGTTTTTTTTTTGTGGCCGTGTTGTGACCTGTGTAACATAATTGTTCAGCGACGAAAAATTACTCAGCGTAACTTGTGTAAGGCTTTGAAACTGTTGTGCAGGTAAGTGAGACTATCATTTTATCTGTATTGCGCTTCTGTTACGTTGATTAAATATTCATAATAGAGATATGCAAGTTTGTCAATACTTGTGTTTAACACTGCGAAATTACCTAGAGTTAATATAATTAGTGGGTCTTCATAAAAAATTAAAACTTTTAAAATATATTTTTGTTTAGATCTCTATGGTCTCATCTTAAAGATATAGTTTTTCATAAGCTATCTTAACGCAAATACCATTGTTTTGATGGGTTTTAAGAAAACGACTATTTTATGTGTAAAACATTATTGGTACTCGTATTTGCTACACTATATTGCCTACACATACAAAATGGGTGATTTTTTACATCGTTGCAAAATTTTAATTTTGTAAAAAATATGAGTTTTATAACCTATAACAATCTAGGACTATCTTAATCTATTTATCTAGGACTTAAAATAATTTAAGTCTGAAAACACCAACCTCTAGGACTTAAAATAATTTAAGTCTGAAAACACCAACCTGTCTTCAGCAAGTGTAGTTAATGGTAATCAAAGCTCAAGCCTTCTCTGTACGAGAAGAGGTCGAGAGAGTAATAGACAAGTATTATTTTTATTATTTTTGTTCGTAAATAATTTCTTAAATTGACTGAGTAAATGTAGGCCTGTAAATCTTAAAAATCCCGTAAGTACAGATTGTTGAAACGTCGGGCCATGTAAATTAACCATGAAATCCGACATCGATTTAATGAATCACTTGTAGTCAGTGTTGTAATAATATATAATTATATTTTTTACAAGCAGTAGATTAAATTAGGACTTATTTAATAATGACTGAGACTTTACATGGTCAATATTTTGAGTAAAGTCATCAATCATGACTTGGTGACTAATGCTTCTGATGATTTGATGAAAGACCCGGGAGAACCTAAATAAGAACCAAAAAGAGTGAAAAAAGTGAGAGAATTTGATAAGTACGTAGATCTGAATTTTATGTAGTTAGACCTAGTAAACCGGTAACTCGTAACCGTTACAGAAGATTTCAAGATATTACATGGTGTAAAAGACCTCATCACGAAGCCGTCAACCAAGTATTCTGTACATCAAACTAAGTAACTTTACGCAAAAATTATTGCTGGGAAACGACTTTTTTTTGGGGTGAAAAATCATGTTTTGTGGTAGAACTCAATGTAACGCACTCAAAACATTGTGCTGATGGATGGATTGAATAGTACGGGAGTCGTGGAGGTGTTTAAAGTAAAAATCTTACATTAAAAACTTGTATTTAAAAAAATACTTGTCAAAAAGTTGGAACTTTGACCCCCAATATCTCCGTAACTAGAAGTTTCCCAGGTAAGGTGTAGAACAAAAAAAATGATCGCAATGACGAGGAGAACAAGTGCCTTTCGGCTTCGTTAAGAGGTGTTTTACACCCTTTATATGACTTTGATTAATTTAGCAGGCTAAAAGATGACTAAAGTGTTATGTTTTATTTAGCTGGTAGTATAAAAAAAAGTCGGTCATAAGTAATTAATTATAATTATTTGATTACCACTGATTAAATTATTATTCACACCAACTGAAACTAATTAGTCAAAAGTCATAAGTCATAAGTCATTTATTCATTTGTATAACATAGGTACAATATTAATGGTATCAAGGCAATAAGGAGTGCGCTATGTTATGCCAGAGAGCGTACTAATGTAAAAATTAAAAACAATTATAAAGAATTGCATACTAAAAACAATAAAATCAAAATAAAAAAATCTAAATAATACCAAAATAAAAATGTCAATAAAATGTCAATATACAATACTAATGTCAATATACAATACTAATGCCAATATACAATACTAATGTCAATATACAAATACTAATATCAACAATTACAATACAAATTTGTTAACAAGGACATTCAATACACGTGTAGCATGTCAAATTTCCATTGTTACATTTTTATCTGTTAAGAACTCCGAAATACTGTAATATGCTTTGTTCACCAGTAAGACATAGCGGCATGGCGTAGTCATATGGTAAGGTCTTATTGAGTTTTTCCATCAGTAATTTCTGAGAAGCAGCTACGGAGTCTCGATTTTGTGCTCGGTTGATGGCAATAAGCTTGCTCCTATTACACGGCACTTAAAAAAAAAATACTGGCGACATGTGGGTGTACTATTTGGTACATCCACAAATCCCTAGATTCCCTACTGCTTAATTTGGTGAACTCGAACACATACAAAATGATCATCATACGGAATCTAGAAGAGGTTATTTGTGTTGAGAATCAATTGTGAGGCAATTTCTTAATGTTAAGTAGGTACCAACATTATATTGTACTCATTTAAGAGTTTAATAACTATGTATATAAATAAATAAAATCAATAATTTATTTTATTTTGTGTAAGCCATTTTCTTACACTTCTAGAATCTTTCTTGCTATGAAAACTTTTCTCGATTCAGAGTCAGAGAGGAGCCACAGGTCGGTGCTTATCAACTACCTAGTTAGATCAATAAAACCGAACAGACTACGAATTAGCAAAAGTTGTATACTGGCAAATGTTCTCATTGAAAGCTCTTTTGAATGGTGTACATATTATTGCCATTAGTTATCCAGAAAATCGTAACTTCGGTGCCCAATTAGACACACATTTAGGTCAATTATTCCGAACAGACTACATATTAGCAAAAGTGGTGCTAATAGCAAAATCTCTCTTTGAAAAGCTCTATCCAATAGTGTTTATTATTTGACTATTAGTTGTCCATAACGTCTTAATTGGTTGTAAATAAACTATAACTTAGATATCCAACTAGTGACTTATTTATGTCCATAGCTCCGAACAGTCTGCGAATTAGCAAAAGTTATGTTAGAACCAAAAAATCTCATAGAAAACTCTCTCCAATGGTATATATCTTATTGATATTGGTTATTCAGAAAATCTTAACATCGGTGCCCAATTATACACACATTAAGGTCGATAATTCCGAACAGACTTCGAATTAGCAAAAGTGTTGTTAGTAGCAAAAGTTCTCTTTGCAACTCTCAATCCAATAGTGTATATGTTATGGCTATTATTTGCCCGTAAACTCTCAATTGGTTGTTACTAAAAAAAATATTTTGGTGTCAGCTATTTAGATCAATAACTCTAAACTTACTTAAAATTGGCAAAAGTCGTTAACTGGTAAAGGTTTTCCTTAAAAAACTCTATCTAAGGGAATGGTGTACATCTTATTGCGATTGGTTACCCAAAAAGTCTTAACCTAACTTCGGTGATCAAATAGTCACCTATTTAGGTCAATAACTCCGTACGAAATACAAATTAGCGAAAGCCGTGTAAGAAGCAAAGGTTCTCCTTAAAAAGCTCTATCTAATGATGCAAAGAAAATCTTAATTGGTTCCAAATAAAGTCTGTCCAAATAGTCTGCTATTAAGGTCAATAACTCTGAACACACTGCGTATTAGCATAAGTTTTAAGAGTAGCAAAAGTTGGCATTGACAAGCTCTCTTTAATGGTATATATGTTATGACTATTGGTCACCCAGATAATTTAAACTTCGGTGCTCAAATAGTCACCTATTTCCGTCAATAACTCATATCGGACAACGAATTGGCGAAAGTCGTGTTCTACAGGTTCTCTTTTAAAAAGTTACATGTAATGGATTATATTATGTTATAACTATTGGTGGCCCAGAAAACTTTAATTGGTTGAAAGACAATCTTAACTCCGTTGTCCAACTAGTTACCCTTTTAGCTCAATAACTCCGAACGGACTACGAATTGCCAAAAGTCATGTTAGTAGCAAAGGTTCTCCTTAAAAAGTTATTTTCAATTATGTATATCTTATGGCTATTGGACCTTGGGGCAGATGCCCATTCTTCGAAGCCCATTCTCCTTTAGTATTTTTTGTGAAAAAGGGACTAATTCTCAATTGTATTGCTAAGTATCTTTAAGTAAGGTTAATAGTTACATTATATACATACTACAAATAGAACTAAAATAAAAAGAAGACTAAAAGTAAGTACCAACAACTACGATAATAGGACAATTAGGTGTCAAAGAACTCCTGCGCTTCGATGTCATCCGGAAAAGTTCTCAGAAGACTGGCAGAATTGCCACGTTGAATGGCAATGCTAATTCTTTGGCTAAAGAAAGAGCCAGCCCTCGGTCACGCTAAGTGTCGACCAGTCGGCGAGAGTTTTTTTTTAAATACACACGCACGCACTCGGGCCCATGACCCGAGCGACCGAACGAATATTAAATTCAGTATTTGCACAGGCATGCAGACGCAACCATAATTAGAATGCATCAGAAACAATACCCGTTACCACTGTCAAAGATTTACAAATGACAGCCAGGAGTCTTGCTTTCCGATACGGAGAGAAAATCTCATAAAAAAACACCCATCTGTTCTTTTCCTAAATTATTCTAATTTAAAATTCCTTTGAGAGCTCGATGCAGCCGGGCCTATAAAATAGACAGCCTGCATAATTTAAGGTTGGTTGTAAGGTATACAACCTTTCAGTACACCTATCAGCTTATCCTGTATTTTCGTTATGTAATAATTACCTAACTAATATTTACCTTCAGTTGAATATAAAACCATCTTCACGGCAGGTATGGTCGCTACTTCATCACTGAGTTGTCATTTTGATAGATTGTTACTCTATGGCACATTCATGGAGGAGCTCGTGGCTAAATAATAGCAGCCACTCGGGTCGATCTTTAGGTTAAGCCGTGCTTGCCTAGGTTGGTCTGTGGATGGGTGGTCACCCATCCACAGACCAACCTAGACAAGCACGGCTGGGTGGGTGGGTGGTCACCCATAACATACCGAGTTTCCTCCGTGCCTCGGAAAGCACGTTAAGCCGTTGGTCCCGGCTGTCATTTGTGATCTTTGACAGTCGTTACAGGTAGTCAGTGACCCAAAAAGTCTGACAACCAGTCTTACCAAGGGGTATCGTATTATCCAGTACTAACTGGGTTGTGGAGGTCAGATAGGCAGTCGCTCCATGTAAAATACTGGTATTCAGCTGCATCCGGTTAGACTGGAAGCCGACCCCAATAAAACTTGGGAAAAGGCTAGGCAGATGTTACTCTATGGCACATTTCAGTAGACCTTTTTATATTTATTTTATCCGACACCATTTCCTGTACGTTTCTCACGCCATCTATCATGTGCTAACTTATTTACGCGAGTTACTAACTGTTGATTAAGTTTCGCGTGCCTCTGGGAGCGGGGTGCGGGGGGTGCAGGCAATATCTCAACCACCCGTCTCATTGACAATTCGATAAAAGAGGTTAGGGATTCCTTCAGAGAAGAGGCCCAAGGTTTTTTCTATTTCCTTATATTAATTTACGGAATCGATTCTACAGCATGGCTCTTGAGACTCTGTGGTGCATGTGGTGTTGTCAAGAAGTATCGAATTAACTAAATACCACCTATTATTATCTGTGCTACTACTGATCACGCGCCAAAAACCAGACTAATGTAGGGCCAATTTAATAGATCACATTTGACATCTGTCAGTTCAAAGTAAAGGTTGCTTTCTTTTGTCATTATTACAATAATAGTAATCGTAATTGAAAAAAAAGTTAAGCAATTGTGTATTAAATTAGCCCTACTGTAAGTACGGATTTTTGCTTGGTGAATATTTACGATAAGTACGTAGTAAATACAAATAAGATGTTTTAATGATCACTATTATAATTCTCTATTTTATAGGAGTGGTATGGTCTTCTTAACGTTTGAATATAAACGTAACGAAGTTATCTACATAGTAACAAAACTATGAAGACAAAAGATGTAGGAAATCTTGTAGGAACAACTTATCATATTTTAGGATAAAAATGCGATTAAAAAGTTTCCTATGTGTTATTCCAGTATACAAACTATCTATGTGAGAAATTTCATCCAAATCCGTTAGATCATTTCTTATATATATCATACCTAATTTCCATAGGGTTACCGATAAAAAGCAAGAAATAGATTGATGCTTAAAGTGAACCGTTTCTTATAACGGTAAAACGGTTTTAAACCAGCAAAACTTACTCCTTTTTTCCATTCAGAGTAGACAGTCATACAAATTGTTGCCTAATTCACCCCCTTTTTTTTGGATGGGAAATCATCAAATGGCCCCCGCTTTGGGCGGAACGTCCACATCATGTTCCTCCTTACTTCTTGTGTTCCAGGGCCGCGGTATTTCTTTTGAACAGAACTGATGTAAGAACATAAGAAGGGGTTCCTATGTTCTGTTCTAACATCTCTTTGAAGCACAACACTACCATCGAACTTTATTTTTTTCCTAAGAAACTTTCAACAAGAAAAATCTATTCAGAATAATACTTGTTTTTTATCTCGGAACCTTAAAAAGGAAATGCGCAAGCGTAACAGCCAAAATATGCCGATTCATGCCGAATTGCCCCGAACTCAAATACAGGGTGGTGAAAGCGTCCATTAACTTTTTGCGGCTACCATTATGCCGGCGAATGTTTTCCGGCCCCTGTATAAGTATTAATGTTAACACCACCCTGTATAATGGGTAATCTTTTTTGAATACTTATTTTTAAGAGCCGGAACACCATGGCTAAGTATTTTTTTTTTTGGTTCAAAATATTTTTATTTTGGATTAATTGTAAGAAGTCTTCATTGTTATTTTTTCTTCTTTTTTTGTTTATATAAGGTGCTGAAAGATAAACAATGTTGCAGTGGAAGTGATTTGAGGAACGTACGTTAATGGAACGTTTTCTGATAGTTTTATGTTTATTGCTGCCTTTTTTAGTCTTCCGTAGTCCTGACAAGGAACCCTTATATGTAGTGGGTATGATTTAAGCTGTCGCCAATTTAATCAGTTTAGCATTAATAAATAATAGGGTTTGTCCGCAAAATAGTATACGTAGATCTGTCACCAAAATGTAGTCACCAAACAATATTAAAACAATTTCATAATAAATGACATACGATCATTCAGATATATTATCAAGTATCAAATAAATATGTTTGTATTTATTATAATAAGTTAGTCCTGATAACAGTATAATCAAATTAACCGAAAACGATCCTTAATAAAATTAAATAAATGTCCCGGGACTTATAATATGGAAAAAGTTTTTGGTGACTAATCGGAACAGTGACGAGTCGGGCATGACTCCTTGAAAAATGCATAAAGTTTCAAAAACAAATGAGGTAGGTAGTATCGTCATCTTTGTTTCAGCTAAAACACGCCCACTGCTGGACATAAGCCTCGTCCAAGGATCTTAATTTCCTTCCGGTCACTGTTCTAACCTAACCTAACACAAATGTTTCACCAACAATGGAGGACCTGGCGCTCGGCGGCCGCTTGCGCCAATTTGCCTCCACATTTTTTCATCAAATATACATACTGATTGATTAAATTCGTAACGAATAGTATTATTTTAACAACGAAATGAAATAAAATGTAACTACTGTACTGGTGACAAAATAACAAAAAAGAAACAAGTCTCAATCTGGGGACGATAATCTATTTATTTGGTGACAGATCTACCATTCAGAGTACGAAGCTATAATTTAAGGAATAAACATTATGAAATTAATTTGGTAATTCATACCAGACGTTACTTTTTATTTATCTGAGAATGAAAATATTTCGTGGCTACAGATCTATTAATTAGATGATACAAATCGATGACAAATATAAACTTTGGTGACACAAAATATAGTTCCCATATTAGTTTCGTCATGTCCGTCTGTCTGCCCGAGGTTTTGCTAAGAGACCGTTAGTACTAGAAAGCTGTAATTTTGTAGGGGTATGTATCTCAATTACGCCGACAAAGTGGTCAAAAAATTTTTTGGAAAATATTTTTTATAGGGTATATGTGAAGTGGGGATTTTTTTTTCATCTGCCTCATTGTGTGTGGGGTATCGTTGAATGGGTCTTTTAAAATGACAGGCAAATTTTTGTTCCAGTGGGGCGTACCGGGGGGTACGCGTCTAAAAGCTAAACTGCTGGATTGAAAAATCTGGAAATATTCATAATGATAGTGCATTTCTTGAACTTTAAAGAAAAACTATAGCGGTTAAGATAACTTTATTATAGTTTAGCAGTAACAGTCGTTGAACTTGGGTGCTGGATTATTTTGTACCAAATACAAAATCCTTAGAATAAATACTTTAAAGTGACTAAGATGGAGTAGTTGCTTGTTTGTAACGGGTGAAAACTTGCATTGAAAAACAAAATTTAAAATATAACGGGCTACTACGGAACCTTACACTGCGCGTGGCCCGACACGCATTTGGCCGGTTTTCAGAACATACTGTACGAGAGTACGGTACTACATAAAATGAGAGTTATATTTGCTGCTTTCTTTTTACACGACTGCCAAGAAAGGGCATAACCCATCCTTCCAGTCGGGTTTTTCGTGTGTATCTTGTGTGTTTTTAAAGGAAAACAACAACAACTAGCTACCCCATTCTAGGCCTAGCCGCTACACGAATCAGATATGTACTAAAATAATCTACTATTTTGCTTAATTAACCCTTTTAAATAGCCTCAATTACAATGGCCAGGCCACTTTTAAAGTTAGGACCGGGGACTCAGATGATCGATTGTTAACAGTAACAGTAACACTTCTGCAAATTCCTAAAACTACTTTATTTACTCTACTGGGTAAAGCTAGAAGTCTGTCAACCCTCGAAGCCAGTAAATATTACAATGACATAAAAAATAATAGAATATTATGTTTAAAAATCTGATCTAGATGAAACACTTTACAATTTTTACTATATTTCCTAAACTAATGAAATTATCTATATATTATGTCAATCCTTTTGTGCTATTGGTTTTAAATACAGACCCACCTTTAAGCACCAATTTCATTAAAATATCTGTTTTAATTAAAAATGACATTTTCAAACTACACACACAACAATCAACAACAAACAACAACAATTACATGAGATCAATTTTCTGTTGATAAATAATTGTAAGTCGTTTTTTTTTTTTTTTTTCAACCAATGTCTGGTATCAAAATTAAGAAAATTAAAAGGAGAATATAACCTACTTCTTTGCCTTATCAGAATACCAGCGCTGCGGTATTTCTTTTTCATCTATCGCAGCATCATGCTGAGATAGGAGCCTTTTTAGCCTCGCACCGGTCTTCTTTTTATTATTTAGTTTTAGATTCTTTTTTTATTATTATTTTTGTAGTTCCTGTGCTTGTCCCAAACAAATATTTTTCTTTCTTTAAGTTCTTAATATACTAATAAAAATAAAAAATAAAGTAGGTAAATGTGTTTTATATGTTTTTTCAAACGAAAAAAACAAAAAAAAACCTATTTGGACTGAATTCGAGTGCAATAAAAAAAAAAAGTTATGAGTCATCCCGATACTTAAAAAAAAATCTTGACGGTAAAGAACCCTGTATTAAACTAGTTGTTACGTTGCTAATCTCTTTTTATCTGTGAGTAAAGAAGTTAATGATAAAGGCATTAATTACTCTTCCAGCAGAATAAGGTGTTGTCATTTCTCAATGGTATAATAATATGTTTACAAATATTATGTTTTCGCGATAACTTTGCACAATTCTTTTATGTGAAACAGGGTGTTTCCCAAATAATAAAAGAAAATTTATGGCAAGCGTCTAGTCTTCACAATAAGCGAGGAGAAAATGATAAATCGCGCGTCATTTGTTGAGAAAAAACGCCCAATTTGTTTGAAACCCAAATAAAATTCGTGGTGCCATTACTTTTACTAGCGATTTATAATATTGTTATTAAAGTTTTTTTTGTGCTAGCCGAGCTATAAAACATTGTGTGCGTGATGTTTTTAGGTAAACATCATTGACATTTTGACACAATTTTAAAATGTTATTGTCACTATTAAGTGCGATTTTTTACATTGTTTTTGAAATTATTTATACAACTTTTGTTCAAAGTACTTAGTAATGGGCAGCAGCGTTCTCTGTGATTTTGTAACAACCGTACTGCGATCGCCAGCCCGCCTGCCAAGCGTGGCGATTATGGCAAAAACCCCCCTTTGGGGGTGGCCCATGTCCAGCAGTGGACGTCTTTCGGCTGAAATGATGATGATGATGATGACTTAGTACAGCACTGCCATACGCCTATTACGGAAACTTAACACGCCTGGATATATTGGTAAAAAGTTCAGACGGACAGAATTCTGGTAATCTCAGCACAAAATTTCCAGGCGATTGATAACTTTGGACTAGAGGTTGCAATCGAATATTCGAATTATTCGATTTTTTTTTACAAATTTATATTCGAATAGTAAATAAATACAAATTCGAATACTATCAAAAAAATGAACGATTCCATAGACGCCTTAAGTTTCCTCAGGTGTCACTTTGAAAGAATACGTAAATAATTATTATTATTGTTGTGATTTATTATTATGGTGATTTTCGATATTATAATAGGTAAACCTGATTTAATTCTGAAATGTTATTGACGAACCTGATTTATTAGTGTATCTAATAATGCATATGAAAATGATACTGCAATGTCTTTACGACACCTTTACATTTGTGATACTTTTTATTTTTATTATTAACGAGTTTAAGACTTTTTAATTTGTTTGAGAATTTTATAATTGTTTTGATTAACATGTTCATGTGTAATCGTGAGATTTATAAGAACATAAGTTTCCTACTATGTTAAGAATTTGATAATATTTTTATTTTAGTAAACACTGAGTTTACGATATTCTATTCGTGTTGTTATGTATTAATAATGTATGAATAAGAATGCATCGCATTTGTTAATAAAAAAAAAAAGAGTTTTCATTGACATTTTTTTGTTTATTTTTAATATCAGTAATTTGTTTTATAATAGAGGAACCTTATGTAATCTTGTGTCTTAAAACAATTAATTAATAATGAATTAAATTAAAAATTAAATTAATATTGTTTTAAAATTTGATGAATAAGGAGCTAGTGCTAGGTTTACTTATCTTCATTATTATAGTTAAAAAGGTAAAATATAGTAAAGCAAGGCTGCTCATCTTATTTTGAAGGTGCGCCAACATTTTGTTCCCGTGTCAACCGGCGGGCCATCTAGTAAATAAAACTTGCGTAAAGATCCTTTTTTGAACTAATTTCAGACGCCTGTGGCTATAAATACACTTTCAGTAAAAAAAGTCGTCATTTCTAGCTAGATGTTGGCTTACTGAGAATGGGTTCATATAATATGGAGAAACATTTTTTTTTCGATCTGGTTGAATTTGTTTTCAAAAGACTGTCGTCAGTTGACCACTGTTGGCGGGCCAATTCAATTGCATTGGCGGGCCATATTGTGGTCCGTGGACCTGGGGTTGAGCAGCTTTGTCCGAAAGCAATAAAAGCTGGTATTTTAAGTGCTTTTTTTTTTTAAATATTCGAATAATATTCGAACAGCCCTGAAAAATTATTCGAATATTCGAAAATCAAAACGATCGAATTTTTGCAATCTAGAGATTGCAAAAATATGAAAAAAAATATATAAATATGAATATGATGATTGTATGTCCTGTGTAGACACAGGACATACCTTAACGCTTGTAGATAGGGACAGTGTGTGTGACTATTCCTGAGGATTTAGGAAAGGGCCAAAGGGCTGGTTTTTATAATACGCAACGTGACTTGTCTAGAAAAACGGCTTGAGCTGTAGGATAACGTCTGTCAGAACTACTCGTAGTATCCAAATGGTTTATTTAGGACATGGAATATTTCAGTCAGTTTATTTGATAAAGCAACATGTGCCCTCTACCTAAGCCAAGAATTATTACCGGCCATTAACAGATAAATGGGCCAACATCTACCATACTGTCAAATTGGGTAATTGTTCTGATGTGTGTGTTGGTAATACGAGCCAATGTTGGTAGCCATCGACAAGTTTTAAGTGATGAATGTGTGACTAATGTGTATGTATCGGTTTCGGAATTTTGTTCTGAATTTGTTCCGAAACTGACAGGGTTGGACGGTTTATTTCGAAACTTAGGTATGTTTTTATAATATTGTTATTAAAGCTTTTTTGCTAGCCGAGGGAAGTACATACCACGGGTAGTGCTGTAAATACCAGTAATTACAGACACAATTAATTATTATTATTAATTATATTTTAAGGATCCAAGATCCCAAGGCCGCAAGACGGTGCCAGATTGTCAAATTCTAAAATATTGCGAGCGAAGCCACGGGCGAAAGCTAGTCTACACTACAGTAGCGAAGCGTCAATTTTTGTAAGAGGTAAGCCGGAGTACACGTCATCTTTAATGTAATTTAGTAAGTCTATAGAATACTGACTATGCCAATTTTCAAAGGGAATCCGGTAGGAATCGAGTTGTTTGGAACCTTCGCCACTGCTACACTATCTACACTAATATTATAAAGAGGAAAGATTTGTATCTTTGTGTCTTTGCTTTTAATGAATAAACCTAAAAAACTAATGCGCCGATTTAAAAAATTCTTTCACCATTAGAAAGCTACATTCATCTTGATTAACATAGGCTATATTTTATCCCCGTAATCCCACGAGAACGGGAACTATGCGAGTGAAACCGCGTGACGTCAGCTAGTTTTTTAATAATAACATTTACATCTTACTTTAAAATCAGCTAAACTTAAAAAAAAACCGTCTTTCGTACTACACAAAATTGTAAATACGAAAGTACCAACAATTTCCATAAACTTTCCTATGTAAATACCTAAATATGCATAGTTTACTTTAATCCCAGTGAGTAACAAAAACTTTCCACGTAAACAAAGTCACGGACACACTCTAGTCTACATTAAAATAAGGTTCACAGTGGCTTAAAAAGGGCAACAAATACTCGCGCTGAACCCTTGTGACCTACTTAGAGTACGGCACTTCGACACGGGGCCGTATTAAAATCTTAGGTACCACTGAACTAGCAAACTAAAAACTAAGTAATAGACTACAGCCTTATTCATAAAAAATCCTTAATTGAGGTTTGATTGGTCTGTTAGCTAGCAGACTCATTAGGCTTGTTAGACGGTTGTCAAGAAGTATGATTCATAAACGCTTGCTAGCAGTCTGCTAGTTAATGAGCTGCTGATAGACGGATTAGACGCGTTATGTTGGCCATCTTGACAAATCAACCGACAAAAAAGTTCCGTAGCAGCAAGTAACATAATATAAAAGTTCTTGTAGTTCGTTGTAACTTTGATCGATGTTTTAATAATAGTGTATTTTTTTAATGAGGGATTTTCTTTTTAGCTCTTCCCTAGTCGCTGGATAGATGGCGCTAGGAGTAAGTATGATAATGCAAGGAACGGAACCTAAAAAAAACTGATTTTAACAAAGCGCGAGAAAACTAGGTTATATTCGGAAGGCTAAGCAAATGAAAGTGTCAGTCAACGAGAGTATGTGACGTCGTGACACAATGTTTTTTTTTTTCCAAGCGTTTTGGCTTTGGCACCAACTATCATAGTAAGTTCAACGCCATCCATCTATAGAGTTCTTGGAAACTAAGTTTTTTTTTAATACCTCAAAAAGAAAACCTCTCATTAAGTTAAAACCAGTTTACGGTGGAAGTTTACGTGGTAATGTACATCATATATTTTTTTTAGTTTTATCATTCTACTATTTTAGAAGTGACAGGGGACACATTTTACCACTTTGGAAGTGTCTCTCGCGCAAACTATTCAGTTTAGAAAAAAAATATATCAGAAACCTCAATATCATTTTTGAAGACCTATCCATAGATACCCCACACATATGGGTTTGATGAAAACAATTTTTGAGTTTCAGTTTTAAGTATGGAAACCCCCAAAATGTATTGTTTTTTTTTTATATTTGTGTGAAAATCTTAATGCGATTCACAGAATACTTACCAAATAGTTTCGAAAAAGTGGCTGTGACATACGGACGGACAGACAGACATACATGACGAATCCATAAGGGTTCCGTTTTTTGCCATTTGGCTACGGAACCCTAAAAATAGCCTCATCGACAATTAAAAAAAAATTGACAGCAATGACAGCAAATTAGCGGGAAAACACAATTTTTTACAAATACGCACGAGAAAAAAGAAAAGAAATAAAACAGAAATGATAAACCAATAACAAAAGATAAAAATTTGACGATACAACCCCAAGATCAACTTTTAAAAAAAGCGAGATGTTTGTTTTCCCGCCTTTCCGATCCGCATGTTTATACAAGGTGTCCAAAAAGAGTATCGGGTATTTGTTTGTTCAATAAAACAAAAACTAGTGGTAAACAAGTATTTTTTTTATTGTTCCTTATTAGAATACAAAATGGAAAATTATTTTGAAAAGATAATGTTTTCCAAATGGTGACCGTTACGCTGCTGGCACTCTTCTAATCTGGAGCGAATATGAAAATGAGAACCAATATTATGCCTTTAGCAGACATAGCGGCCCTCACAACGACCTTTGGGCTGTGCAGGGGTCGTTCATGCTTTCGTCTCGGATTCTCCTCTGCCCAGTATCAACAATTCTGCTTATTAACATGACCATTCAGGTGGAAGTTGGCTTCGTCACTGAACAGTATGTCTTCAAAGTTGTTGAATCGCCGTAGCATTTCGTTCGCAAAATTCAATCGATTTTCGTAGCCTGTATCCTTCAATTCTTGAACCAATTGAATTTTATACGCTTTTAAATGCAAATCTTTCTTTAAAATTGAATACAAATACGATTTTTTGAAGTTCAATGCTTGGTTTCGCTTTCGGACGGATAAATACGGATTTTGACGAACTGACGCCTTCACTTCTTCGATTTTTTCTTGTTCGCGGACTGAACGAGGACGACCAGATTTTTGAATTTTTACCGTCGCACCTGTATTTACGAACATCCTGATCCATTTTCTAATGCTATCGTCACTCGGTGCATTGCGTGTACGATACTCTGCACGATACAAATGTTAAGCAGTCACTATTGAATCTCCGTTACGATAATACGCTCCTACGCAAAATGCGCGATGCGTACCCATGTACTGCTCCATTGCAAATAAAATTGCACAAAATGGGGAACTTAAAAATCCCCCTTTCCGCGCCCCCCACCGCTTCGAGTCAACTTCATCGTTGAAACAAATACCCGATACTCTTTTTGGACACCTTGTATTGTACCTAAGTGCAAAAAGCCGTAACTATGTTAATCATCCTAATTTTTTTTTTCGTATTTATTGTTAGTACACGTATCATCTTAAATACCAAATGAAGAGGATTTTTAAATACAAATTCCAAAAAAATAAATTTTCCTGGTTTTTTTTAATCTGCGTAACTCTCCCTTCACTAAAATTATCATCGGTATGGTTTTTTGCTCTTGTCAAAGTCAGCTGTTCAAATTTGCGGCCGCCATTTTGTGACTTAGCAGAGAGATAAAGGAGGGTCAACAGTCTTCTAACTTTAGCAGAGCCTTGATGGACTGATTAGCGTTAGCAGATGTTTATGAATCATGTTTTTTAGCATCGGGCCATCAAGGAGCCTTCAAGGAGGCTCTAACTTTTTATGAATAAGGCTGTAAGAGTATGCGACAATAGTTATTTATGCAACTGTTGTATAATGAGGGGTATTAAAACACGAATGTGGGTTTATCACACGAGGCGAAGCCGAGTGTGATAATAGTATCACATGAGTGTTTTAATACCTAATTATGTACAGTTGCATACAAGACTTTATCTACATCCATGATATGAATCCTCCATAAAGGTTCTGAAACCTTATGGTGTTGCAGTGTTCTAAGAAGTCTATGTAAATTCATGGAAAGTTTAATTGCTTGTATTTACTACAAACAAACCCTGTATAGGTAGTAATATAATTATTTACATTTTGGATTGTTCAATTATCAAAATTCACAAAGCTTGTATCACTCATTTTTGTAAACAACAAAGTACATAATGCAATACTAATATCCAAATGTCGAACAAAAATGGCGGGATACGACGTGAAATCGAATTAACCTATAAGTTTTTTTTTTTTACGGCGCTGTGGTAGTGAATCGCACGTGCTAGACGTTCGATTCACTACCACATTCGATGTTCTTTTTTTAAAACGAGTTGCATAATGAAATTCAGTACAACATTATAACACCCGTTTGGGTGTTATAATGGTTATTATGATACTGGCTGTTTTAATGTTGGCCATAAGCTAACTGTTTCAGATACCTTTATAGAGGATTTATAGCATGGGTGTAGATAAAAATTGTTATACTATGGCGGTGAAAATATATAATCACTTAGCTAAAGAATTTAGAAGTGCGTCAGATTTAGAATTTAATAGGAAACTGCATAACTAACCAGTTATGCAGTTTCCTATTAAATTCTAAATCTGATGCACTCACACAACCGTGTGAGAGATGTTTTTATTCCATCAACGAATATTTTGAGTGTAAAATGTAAAACTGACTTACCTACTATAATAATACATATCTGTAATTATTGCCATTGTTTAAATAAATTAAAAATATTGAAATATTTTTAATTATTCTTGCTATTTTATTCGACAATCCTTTTTATTGTTTTTTTTTTTTTTGGATTCATCAAATACCATTTTTATTGACATGACATAATTATTATTGATCGCTATTTAAATATGTATAAATTATTATTTTAAATAAATCTTAAAAAGTAATTTTATTTAATTTTATTAATTGATTTGTAATTTCAATTTTAATGATGATAAGTATTTGTAATTGCTAATTACTAAATGTGTACTGCATGCTATTAGTATACCAAGATGTAAAATCTAAATATTTGTATGGCCGAAATGCCGAATATAGTGAAACCAATAGATATTAAGAACTTACCTATGTTAACTACCTATATTCTTGCAAATAAAATGTTCATTCATTCATTCATTCAAACTACTAGTTACCATAAATACTCTCGTCCTTTGCAACAAGCATGACGGTACACTACAATGATAGAACGCAATGTGCTATGATCCTTGCAGGTACATCTTTTGTACTCTTAAATCCATCATATCAACGCGTTCGTGGGTCTTAGGTTAGGTTAGGTTATAGGTATATCTGTGCCCAAAAACACGCAAGCCGATCGAGCGGAGCGAATGATTATAGAAGCAACTATGACAGAGTGGCCGCAGCAGTGGTCGGTGAGTGCTAGCTCGAAGTTGGATAAGTTGGTCGCAGTTTCTAGCCTAAGATTAACGTAAAACGCGGAACAAAAAATTTTAATAGGTCCTGCAAATTTTGGCCAATGGGGCTTAATTTTACTTTTTAAAAGTTTCCCTACACAAATAAATAATAAATAAATATTGCTGGACATTACACACTGCGCCATCTAGTGCCACACTAAGCAACGAGGCTTGTGTCGTGGACACCAGATAGTTGATATACTACATAGATACTTTTTTTTTTTTTTTTTGTAAATACATACAAAAAAAAAAAAAAAAAAAAAGAATATATAAAAAAATTATACAAAGAATTTTTCCTGTATCGTGGGTGCGTTCAGAAGCATTAATACTCCCATTGAGAAACAACCAGACCCGGAACAACCAGACCCGGAACAACCTGTCGGCCGTACAAATATTTGTTTCGTGCCTGAACAAACCCGCGACACGAACCGCAGCAGCCAATTGTTCCCCGTCCGATCTTTACGTCGAAGAAACCTCGGGACACCAAACGAAATAACGAAACAACCCGACAGTTCCCGAGCCGTTGGTAGGTACTTCCTACAGCACCTTTTAACATATTTAACAAGGACATAAGTCACATTACGGGAGGGTAAAGGGTCAACTGGATCATACGTGAGAAAAATAAGATATGCTTCAGGACTTGAACAATGTACATAGCTATACATGAAATGGAAGTGACAAGAATTTTAGGCAATTGTTTGTAATAGTACGACAGGTTAATCAGATCAAGTCATTTTATACCGGCTGAAAATTACATAAAGGGTGTTAAAGTAGTCACGTGCCATAGCTTAGGGGTGAGTTCAGTATCGATAAAGGAACCCGTAAAAAATAAAAATAAAATACCTTTAATTTTTTTTTTATCGATGACAGAACGCGTGCTGTGTTCCCCGAGTGACATGCATAAACCTGTTCGTACACGTTGACCACAGCCGCCACGCGTCGCCGCCATCAACATTTATTTATTATTTATTTATTTATTCATTATCTGCCCTTAAAAAAGTACCATCAGCCAAACAACCAAACCAGAATTTAAATGGAAGTGGTCGAAAAATTGGTACATATTTATAATTGTTAGCACATAAATAATCGTAGGTACAGTTGACCTTTCGTTATCGATGGTAGTGTACATCACTTTGATCTTGAGATGGCATAAACTTGTTTTTTTTACTTGTTTTCAAGCCTTTATTGTCACCATAACAATCATAATTAACATTTAATAAGAAATTTCAAAAGCTAGGTGCATAATAATAATAGTCCTGACCGTTTTCGGTCACGGCGGCCAATCTTAGCGAAGATTAGCCATCGGCGCAGGAGATATTATAGTGCACAAGTGTGTGAGCAGGCACAGGTGCATTCTTTGTTCCTTTTACTCTCATAATGATGGGACGGCAATCCGACGCGACCGGAGAGAGATCAGGCGGAGGACCAACGGCTTCACGTGCTTTCAGAGGCACGAGGGTATCATACCACCAACTTCCAAACTCCGGGCTGAGAAATTTCTAATGGAAAACCTCAATAGCACTTTTTGCCCGACCCGGGAATCGAACCAAACGGGCATAATAAAACGCCAAAAGATAACTTTAAAACTGACAAAACCATGTAGACACAAGCCACATCCAGTCTGACAACGTCTAGAACAAAAGGCATGAAAAGACAGTCACGGAAATCCATTAACCGTAACAGTGGAGTGGCACTCCACTTCGGTCCGTTATCGTGCCGGATACTTGTCGTGCCGCGCCCGCGACGGCCCCGTGACGGGTAAACGGTTTCGTCCCAATGAGGGATTTTCTTTTTAGCTCTTCCCTAGTCGCTGGATAGATGGCGCTAGGAGTAAGTATGATAATGCAAGGAACGGAACCTAAAAAAACTGATTTTAACAAAGCGCGAGAAATGTAGGTTATATTCGGAAGGTTAAGCAAATGAAAGTGTCAGTCAACGAGAGTATGTGACGTGACACAGTGTTTTTTTTTTCAAGCGTTTTGGCTTTGGCACCAACTATCATAGTAAGTTCAACGCCATCTATAGAGTTCGTGGAAACTAAGTTTTTTTTTTAAACCTCAAAAGGAAAACCTCTCATTATAAATGATCCATTTTTAATGTATTTCAGTCGTTGCTAAATGAAAAAGTTATTATTTATTTTCTTTACTTTCTTTATGTAAATTACAAAGTACACTGATTTACTTACGTAGGTACTTATTTTCTATAATATTTACATTATTTACATACTAACTCTATAATAGAAATAAAAACATTTACAAGTATCAAAAAGGGTTACAGGGCGTCGAAAAATTCGTCCACATCGCTGTCAACAGGAAAAGTGCCCAGGAGGCTGGCAGCATTGCCACGTTGAATGGCAATGTTGATTCTTTGGCCAAAAAATAGGCCCGCCCTCTGGTCACGTGAAGAGTCGACCAACCATTTGGTGATTTCTCGAAAAACTAGGTGGGCACTCGGACCCCATGGCCCTAGTGTTTCAACCCCAAACGGGTTTTTCTTTACTTTCTTATAAAACATAGTTCCAGCTAGGGTTAGTTTTCAATTACCGGCCAAATTTTCAGAGATAGTTTAGAATCGATAATATTTTCGATATAATGAAAAAAAAAACATTTTTTTTTAAATAAAATTGCATTCCTGTCCACCACTAAAAGCGAACGTGTGGATATTGCAACTGCAATTCAGTTTAACAACCTAGATAAGTAGCATTAGTGCACTCACATAAATTTGGCGGTGCATGCACGCACACAAACGTGCATTGATTCCCACTAGGTTTATGATTTAGGAAATTTTTAAGAGATTTTCAAAGGAATGCTATTATTTCATTTTATATTTTTCGACAATAATATTTAAAATGCGCTTTTGGTTTGATATCTAGATCTTAATTTTAAATTTTGGCTGGTCATTGAAAACTAAGCCTGTATACAGAAGTACATAATATACTAGCGGACGTCCCGCGGTTTCACCCGCGTAGTTCCCGTTCCCGTGGGAGTACGGGGATAAAATAGCCTATGTTACTCAGGGTGAATGTAGCTTTCTAATGGTGAAAGAATTTTTGAAATCGGTTCATTACTTCCGGAGATTACCCCCTACATACAAACTTACAAACAAATGTTACCTCTTTATAATATTATTATTTTTGTTTTGACATTTCTGTTCCTCCGGCTAGCCGGGAAGATCTGATGGCACGGGCCTAAGCCAAGTGTTCATCAGTTGGGTTAATTTCGGGTATGGAGATATTAGTTTCCACGCGGTTATGCGCAGACTGTGTAATATTTTCCGACTCACACTGCAGAAACTTTCTTACTAGTCTGCATGTGTTTAAAATCACTGCCTTCTGCAGTAAGTAGTAGGTGCTAGCTGGTAAGTTAAGAGAACTCAGGGACTGATGAAGTTGTTTAGGGATTACTCCTGTTGACGAAATAACTATAGGGACAATTATAACTTTTTGTAGGCGCCAAAGTCGGGTTATTTCGTCTTTTAACTCTATGTATTTCGATAGTTTTTCGGCTATTGTAGTCTGTAAGTTGTGAGTGTTTGGCACGGCTATGTCTATTAGGAATCCAGTGTTGTTTAATTTGTTTATCAATGTGATGTCTGGTCTGTTATAATGAATTGTGCGGTCAGTGAAGAGAGCTCGGTCAAAGTACAACTTTGTTGTGGTGTTTTCTAGTACTGTTTCAGGGCTGTATTTATAATATGGTACTACAGTGTCTACAAGTTTGTACTGATGTGCTAGTTTCTGATGGATTATGTTAGCTACTTGATCATGTCTGTGTTTGTAGTCGGTTTGAGCTATAGATTTGCAGGCACCAGTTATGTGTTGAATTGTTTCCGGGGAACTATTGCATTTTCTACATGTGTCGTTTGGTAGATTTTTTATAATGTGCTTTCTATAGTTTTTAGTTTCTATTACCTGGTCCTGTATTGCTAGCATGAACCCTTCAGTCTCTGGGAAGAGTTCGCCTCGATTAAGCCATGCGTTCGACGCTTCTTTATCGACATTTGGTTGGCATAAATCTTGGCGATGTCTTCCATGGAGAGACTTCTGGGTCCATTCTAGATATTTCGTTTTGTCATCAGTCACTCTTTCGTTTTTCTGTTCCGTTGTGTCTTTAAGATTTAGAGGTGTTAAGCGTTGGTCGTTTTGAGCTATGAGTTTGTGGAGTGTGGAAGATTCAGTTTTAGCAAAAAAGTATTGTCTGAGAGTTGTGATCTGTCGATTGTGAAGATTTGAAATATCAATAAGTCCCCTGCCTCCCTCTTTTCGCGGTAGTGTCATCCTTTGCACGCATGATCTTGGATGGTGTTTACGGAATTTAGTCATAGTAGTGTTAATTTTGCGTTGTAAATTTTTCAGGTCACTTTTCGTCCACTTAATTATCCCAAACGAGTAAGTAAGGACAGGGATAGCAAAGGTGTTAATTGCTTTTATTGTGTTTCGAGAGCAGAGTTGTGTTTTAAGAATTGTATTTAATCTATGTTGGAATTGTTGTTTTAGTTTCAGTTTGATATCTTTGTAGTGTATTTGATTTGATTGTATGTACCCTAAGTATTTGTAAGTGTCCTGTTCATCCAATGGTTCTATTTGTTCACCTGTTGCTAAGGTGTATTGGTGTTGGTAGTTCTGTCCTGCTTTTACTGAATTTATTTTGCATTTGTCTATACCAAATTCCATTTTAATATCGTTTGTAAATTTCTCAGTTATGTTAGCTAACTCGTTAAGCTGATTTTCCGATTTTGCGAACAGTTTAATGTCATCCATGTACAATAAATGGTTTAAAATGTTACCATGGGTCTCCTCCTGCCCATCAGCAGTGGAATTTAAAGGGATTCCTAGTGAGGTTGTGTTTAATATTTTTGATAATGGGTTAAGAGCAAGGCAGAACCACAACGGACTAAGTGCATCTCCCTGGAAGATGCCTCTCTGTATTTTAATTGGACTGGTGTTTTTTGTTTCGGTTGGGGTAGTGAGTCTAAGTACAGTAGTCCAAGTTGTCATTACGGTCTTAAGGAATGCTATTACTGATGGATGTATTTTGTATATTTCTAATACTTGTACTAACCATGAATGAGGAACTGAGTCGTAAGCTTTTTTGTAGTCTATGTACATTGTAAATAAATCCGATTTGGACTTCTGGACTGTTTTTAAAACAACGGAGTCTATTATTAATTGTTCCTTGCAGCCTTGGCTAAACTTTCTACATCCTTTTTGTTGTTCGGCCAAGATGTTGTTGGAGTCAATATGTTCATATATCTGTTCGGATATGCAGGATGTGATGATCTTATATAAGGTCTGCAAACATGTAATGGGTCTGTATTTCGCCGGATTTGAGAGATCATTATGATCTTTTGGTATCATAAATGTGGTACCAGACGTTACGTAAGAGGGTATCGAATTAGGGTCTTGGATAAATTTATTAATGAAGTGATATAAATAACAATGAATTGCTGTGAATTTCTTGTACCAGTAACTATGTATATGGTCTGATCCAGGAGCTTTCCAATTATGTAACCTTGACAGAACTTTATGAAATATATCCGGGGATATTTGCTCAAATGCCATTGGCTGTATGTTACTATTGTTATTTGTAACTTCTGATTGTATCCAGTCAGCTTGAGAGTTATGACAAACAGGTTGTTCCCATATTCTTGCCCAGAATTGTTTTAATGTGTCTGGATCAGGTGTGTTATTGTCATTGTCATCTGTAGTGTTTTGTTGAATATTTGTTGTTGTCTGTCTGATATTGCGATAAAAAAGTTTTTCATTGTTGATAAATTGAGTGTTTTGTTGTTTTCTTAAAGTGACGCAGAGTTTTTGTTTTAGTGTGTCGAGTGTGTGTGCTGCTTTTGTGTTAGGTTCTTCGTGTATAGTGTGAATTTTATACTGTTTCATTATCTTGTTAGCATGTTTTCTTAATTTTCTGCTACTATTGCCGTTCACAAATTGTGTCATTCTACCTATTTTCGTTCGTAAATCTTTAACTTTTTGTTCCAGTCGCTTTTGCCATTTCGGTTTGAATTCTGTTTTTGGGACTCGGATACTTTCTCGCGGTTCAAGTGTTATCCTTGCTCCATTTACTTTAGCAACGGTCCATGCTGAACAGTAAATGACGGTTTGTAATCTATCGAAGTCGGTGTCTTTGTCGACATTTTCTGGGAGAATGATTTTGTTTAAGTAGCTAATTATTCTTGCAAGATTTTTAGACGGTTTCTGTTTCGGAATATAAATTCTCTCAGTAGGACTTGTTTCTTTAAAAAAATCGAGTGCTTGTTGAAAAGTATCGTCTATCATTGAATCCCTTACTGGGCTTATTTGTGGGTTAGGTAGTAAATCTGTCATATTATTTAGTTCCGTGCTATCCAATGTTTCTGTATTAGGTGTCAGTGCTTCTATGGAGTTAATTTCCGTGTGGTTTGTTAATTGGGTATTGGTGTTGTTCATATTTCTAATAGCTGCGAACGTTCCACGCTCCCTATTGTTGTGTGAGTTGAGGGTACATAGTCCGAGTCAGCTACCTCTGCCTTTAATGAATTTAATTTATCGTTACTGATGTATTTATTGTTTATTATTGCCCTCCTCTGATCAGCTATTCTTTGTTCGCTTAGGTGAGCAAGTGATGGAAAATTGCTTACGAAATCGTCATACATACGTTTTCTATATACCGTTTCATTTGAACCTAAATCTGTAACTCTATAATAAGACCGCATTATTGCTTCATTGTTCACTAGTCCATCTCATTCGAGTTTGTGTTTTATTTTGTGTACTATGTGTATCTATAGTTGTAGGTTGTGTTTGTGTAGGTGGAGACATTTGTTGGGTATAATCTATAGTGTTTTGTGTCTGTAGGGAAAAATGATTAAGTTGCAGTTGTTCTAACTCTTTTTCTACTTCGTTTCGTATGTCGTCTATTGCTTTTTGTGGTAGTAATTTGTTATTTATGATTGCTCTACGTTGATCTCCTATTCTTTGCCGACTAACCTGCATTTCTGGGAATCTTTCCATAAATTTTAGGTGGAGTGGTTCGAGGTAGGTTCTTTTATATTATTATTATTAGTATAGAAGTATAGATTCCTATTGTTATGAACAACTAAGTTATATTGATCCTCAAATCTCATCACCTGACACTGTTTACGTTGCTAAGCCAGCTGAAAGTATATGGCCACAGACTTGTGATAAATTGAAAACCACAACAGAATAATAATGTCAAAAAAAGCTCATTTACAATCTTTTTCCCTCATGAGTGTACTTATAAGTCAATCACTACACATTATAAAACAAAGTCCTCCGCCGCGTCTGTCTGTCTGTTCGCGATAAACTCAAAAACTACTGCACCGATTTTCATGCTGTTTTCACCAATGGATAGAGTGGTTCTCGAGGAAGGTTTTAGTATATAATTTATGAAGTTTTTGTGTAGACTGGCTAAAGTATAATGATATTTGTAGAAGGTGTCGGAAAAAAATAAGCCATCAAGGAGCTTTACTTTTGGTCGCGATAATCGACATCCACGCGGGTAAAGCCGCGGGCTCGGATCTTCGGTTTCTCATAAAGAAACGATTTAAATTCTATTTTCTTGTATAATTAGTTAGATAATTGGTTTTCTGTGGAGGGAGCGCAGTTGGATACTCTCTTAGAGCCGGCCTTCATTAGATCTCTTTAGAATTCTGTTCATGTAGGTACTATTATTGAGAGCAATCATTGAGTTCTTGAATGTGGTGTAAGATACAAAAACGAACTAAACGTGGGCGAAACTGCAGGAATAAGCTAGTAATTAATTTATAAACACTATCTAACCTCGTAAAACTAGCGGTGAGCTTACGATTTCCCAAACTAAGTAACTCACTTGTAAGAACAAGTGAAGTTTTCCAACCCGCTGTAAGCTTGTACCTCTGAGCCCAGCTATCCACTACCTTAATGAACCCAATTAAGCCCATAACGTTCTCATCTGTTCTTTTGTAATATTAGATCTCTATTGATGCATGTTTTGTGGACTCAGTAATACTCAAGTGAATATACTCAGCAATCCTACTTCCTACTTAATAAATTATAAATGCAAAAGTTTATGAGTATGGATGTTTTTTAGTCTTTCACGCAAAAACTACTGAACGGATTTGGATGAAATTTTGCACACAGATAGGTTATAAATTGGATTAACATATAGGGTACATTTTATTCCGGTAGTAAGATCCCATGGGACAATTATCAAACTTCACGCGGGCGAAGCCGCTGGTAGAAGCGTGCATACATATATCCTTATACAAACTTTTGCATAATCTTCTTTCTCTTTCTAATATATAAAAATCTCGTGTCACAGTGTTTGTTATCAAACTCGGACACTTTGCCGTTTTGCCAAGGCTCTGTAGGCGCTATAACGAAGTATCGAAGCGTAATGACGTAGATATTACATGCAAACTTGCTAGGTTTAAAAAATACTTATACAGGGTGTAAAAGATCTCATCACGAAGCCTTCAACCAAGCATTTTGTACACCAAACTAAGTAACTTTACGCAAACATTATTGCTTTGAAACGACTTTTTTTTTTGTGGTGAAAAATCATGTTTTGTGATAGAACTCAATGCAACGCACTCAACACATTGTGCTGATGGATGGATTGAATAGTACGGGAGTCATGGAGGTGTTTAAAGTAAAAATCTTACATTAAAAAGAAAAACTTGTTTTAAAAAAAAAAAACTTGTCAATAAATTGGAACTTTGACCCCAATATCTCCGTAACTAGAAGGTTCCCAGGTATGGTGTATAGCAAAAAAAATATCGCAATGATGAGGAAAACAAGTGCCTTTCGGCTTCGTTAAGAGGTGTATAACAGCCTTTATATAAAAATCTAGTGTAGGTACAGTGTTTGTTATCAAACTCCTCCGAAACGGTATGACCGATTTTTTTTTTGTTGTGTATATTTGGTAAGTCTGAGTGAGTAAGTCTGGTCGTAGGCTATTTTAAATTTCACACATACACATCGAAATTTCCACGTGAACGAAATCGCGAGCACAGCTTGTTATAATATAAGTTAGAAGTAGGATTAAAGACGTTTCGCCACTCGAGTACCTACGCTTAAAAACGCATTTTCAACGCAACGAAAATGTTTAGTTTTATAGACATTTTTGTCGATTCTGTTGTGCACAAACCAAGCTTAATTTAGGCTATTGCTATCTTGTTCTCTCTAATAAAATGAGAAAGAGACGGACGTAATTTAGAGCTGTCAAATTTAGTTGGAACTAATATTTCCATACAAATGAAGGGTGCACGTAAAAACATGTCGACTAAAAACCAGGTGAAGCGCAAGACGTAAACTAGTTTGACATCTCTAACTTACTTCATATAGCCATTGCCGTTCTTTTCTCGCACTGCCTTTTAGTAAAATATAGTAATAGCCTAAATTAAGTTTAGTTTGTGCACAACAGAATCGACACCACTTTTATCGGTTCATAATATGTGTACCATTTTAATTCACTACAGCCGCAGCATTCGAGTAAACCCTTTTGTCAACGTAAAGCAAACAATGAAAACATTGCTGATAACATTTCTGTTTAACCACCTTGCAAAACAAAATTGATAAACAACACAGAAAATCCAATTGATAACTCTAATCCAATCCAAAATGTATTATTTCTATTTGACGATCGTATATCATCGACCGCCGTCGGCTTCATTCGAAAAGCACAAAAAATAATGGAAGACAAACATCCCGGTGTTTGCGGGAGAGGATGACAGTGATCCCGTTGTGCGGGAAATCGAATCTCGGGATTAATGTAAGCGGGATGCTACGTCAGTTGACGTCTGTGCTTAAATGGTTTAATACCTGTGACTGAGGCAGATATGTGCTGTTTGGGAATCGAGAAGTGGTATTAGGGTATTAGGATCAAATTATGCACTACTATAGCTTCGGCCAGCGGCTTCGCCCTCGTGAAGTTTGATATTGTCCCACGGGATCATACTACTGGGATAAAAAGTTTCCTATGTGTTAATCCAGGTTACAAACTATCTGTGTGCTAAATTTCATGCAAATCTGTTTTGTAGTTTTTGCGTTAAAGAGTTCAACACACATACAAAGTTTCGCATTAATAAACAGTGATTGCCAGTGTTTTTAAGGCCTTAATTCCTGTCGCGCTGACAGTCGGTCGCACACGGTCGGTCGCGTACGTAAGCGAGAAAAACATTAGCAAATACGCGCCGTTGACGTCTGCGTCGCAGTATGGTGCTTTAAAGAACACAATGTATACTCAGAGGAATTCAGGCATAAAGAGATTCTTGTTTTTTTTTTTTTGGCTTACTACCAACGTGGATTGGCACAGTCAACGAGAGGCCTATTACACCTAGTAGTGAGTGAATTGAGGTTGTGGATGATGAGGATGAAATCGACTAGCATTAACCATTTACAGAATCCCTAGCACGAACGTAACGTAAATACATTGATTTTAGAATCAAAAATACAATAGGGTAGGTGACAAAAAAAAATCCAATTAATCCGTCAGATAGATTTCCAAAAAATATTGAAAATATATTTTTTCTTTTTTTTCACGTAAACTAAAAATGAAGACGACACAGTGCGTCGAAAACTCGTGTGACGTCACATTTGAGTACAAAAACTCGTATCCAATATCTATATTAATAATTTCGTCAAGGGGTACGGTAGACTCGATCGAAACTTTACCTGAATAATACAACTTGAAAAAATAAAGATTTCGAGTCGACAACATATATCCGCAATATTCGGATTGCCGAGTATTTTGTTAAATTCTAATGGTGCTGAGAAACAAATCGCAGTCGCCATATTGGCCATTCTAGCGAAATGTCACTGACACTGGATGACATCTTGAGTAGCTATTAAACGTTCCGTTTCATACTAGCTCACATACTACACCTCACCAACACCAACACGTCATCAACACGTCGCGCCATTCATTTTAAAAACAAACTAAAACTTCTTTAGGCACGATTGACTTGGGGGTAAACTGGTGAATGCGTTACGCCTTACGAAAGTATCGTAGCTGTTTTTAAATAAATAAAAAAATAATTCATTTAAGAGTGGACGGGGAGATGGTTGGGGCAGTGGGGAGGGTAGAGTGGAGGGGGGAGAGAGTAGGAGGATAGTGGACGGGAAGAGGGGAGGGGGTGGGTGCAGAGAGGAGTGGGAGAGAGGAAGGAGAGGGGGAGAGAGAAGGATATAGTGGATGGGGAGAGGGGAGGAAAGAGTGGACGTGGAGAGAAGAGTGGGCGGGGAGAGGGGAGAGAAGAGTGGATGGGAAGAAAGAACGGAAGAGTGAATAGGGAGGGGGCAGGTGAGAGGGGTAGGAGAAGGGAGGGAAGAGTGGACGGGGAGAGAGCTGGAGAGGGGGAGAGTGGATGGGTAGAAGGGGTAGAGGAGAGGTTACAAAAATGCGATTGTGGCGCGAAGTTTGACTTCAGTCGTGTGGTCTAAATCGCACTCAATTTTTTTCTTCAATTAAGCACTTTTCAATGTGGCCAAACTTTACTCAACTCCAATAGGATCATAATCGATCAGGCGTGATCGAGGTCAAAAGCAGGCCCATATAGTAATAAAAATAATAATATGAGAGCTCACGATGTTTTAGAGTTTGCTAAATGGGTTTTAGAGGTAGTTTTAATTTATTATTATTTATTAAACACAATGAACGATGCTATACAAATCTGTGCCTTGCTTTGCCTTTAATATTCCTCTAGAACCGATAACTAAAGAAATATGTACCTGCATGAGTCACATTTCACCCGAGCGAAGCCGGGTTTTCATCTAGTTAATAAATAAAATACTTAATTAAAATAATTATTAATTTTTCGTCATCTCATCAGCCACTTCTTTTCTTGTCATAACATTCTTAACACAGTCCATCCATCGTTTCTTTGGTCAGCAAGCACAATCAGTATCATCCATAAATATGAAAAATCTTTAAACTACAAAAGCATTAAATGAATATTGCTGGACATTACTCACAGCGCCATCAGTGCCACACTAAGCAACGAGGTTGTGTCGTGGACACCAGATAGTTGATATACTACGTAAATACATTTTTGTTTGTAAATACAAACTTATTATACTCATATATAAACATCCATGACTCGGAAACAAATGTCCAAATGTGAAACGAGTATTTTGAATAAAGAAATCCCTCACCTCCTCCCTCCGGTTCCCTCCGACCTCAGGTTTAAGTTTATTTCGGCTTTATCAATTATGGGAACAACACAGAGTTCATTGATCTAGGTTTTTGTCCTGTTGAAGCAATTATAAGCTGAAAGGTATAACATTAATTATTCAAAGTACATTACATTATAGTGATAGCATCATTAAATACGATAATTGCGGGCGCATTAGGCATAATTAGTGGAAACATTACAACGAATTACAATATTGGATTGACGCCGTCATTTCATGCAATTATAGGCATTATTGTAATTGTTGTTCACTAGAGCATGTGAGTCATTGTATACGTACATGTACGTGTCGATAGAATTCATATTATTTTTGTGAGGTGACGTTACAAGTGGTGCCTATCAGGTTGCTCGGTGTTCGACTTGAAACCGACCACTATGTTGTGTTGGCAAAGGGCTAAGCAGATGATGAACCATTTATAACGACTTCTAATATTATTCTTGTCACTAAAAAACTCAAACTCAAAGCATTTATTTCAATTAGACCATTACGACACTTTTAAATGTAAAAAATACAAAAAAAAACTAAGCTACAGTCCCAGTCACAAGACATAATAACTTAAGAAAGTACTGTAGTTGCCCATTCCCTAGCGTATATCTCTGCTATGGAGAAGAACGGGCAAGAAACTCCATGGACACTCTTTTAAATCAAAATATTGTTACAAAATCTTGGTTACATCATTCTTGTTGAGATTTTACATATATGTGAGAACGATGTAGAAAGACGTGACCTGCCCGCTTAGCATGAACGCCTTAGAAAGAGAATCGACAAACAAATCTTTTGTTCATCTGTCATTTTGTCGATTCAATGACAGATGAACAAAAGATTTGTCGTTTCTCTTTCGTGTCTACGGCGTTAATGCTAAGCGGGCAGAAGTAGAAAACTTTACAACGACTGGGACAGTTGCGTTTGAGATTTTTAACTGTATATTAATGTTTATATTAATATACAGTTAAAAATCTCAATGCATCGCAACACCGTAAATATTGATAATTAATTCGAAGTATTGAGTTAAATACCGCCTCTGAAAGCATCTTTAATCAATTTGACCTGTCTACTCGATTTTTAAATACATTATGTTATTATGTCATCGATATTACTGACAAAAGCTACATCTAAATACCGTAAATGACCGCCCTAAGTCCAATTAACTCGAATTAACTAGATTACAGACTTCCAATCTAGGTAAAACCTTATCTATTAAAATGTCCGGCTACGCTCCGTAGCGCTCTCGTAGCCGTTCGTAGACCCGCTACGAGAATCGAAGTTAATCGAGGTTGGGTTGCAAAGTAAATGCCGATTTAATTATTTTTTAATAGGATTGTCTTTTGTTTCCTTTTTCCATCAGGATTTTGGTACTCAGGTGGTTTGTAAAGGTGTGCTTTATTCTTAGGAAAATGTATATTTATGAACATTTTTGTAATCTTTTATTTCTTGCAATTGTTGTTGGATGGACTAGAAGATGGTGGACAAAGAAAACATGGATAGATTGTGTAAGGAATGATATGAAGGAAACAGAAGTAAATGATATCATGACGATCGAGCGACGCCACGGGACGGGACTATTGGAGGTCGCATATTTATGTATGCACTGGCCTGTGAGAATAATCATATTTAACACATGTCTGTCACTGATTTTGAATTAGCTTGGTTACGGTTTGTTTATGTTCTAATACGATTGTAACTTGCGTGTAAAAATATTGAACCACGAATGAATATTATACTCTACCATCCCACTGCTGGTCTTCTCATTATTCCAACAGGGACAAGGTCAGATGATGATGATTTTTACCCGACTATCCCAGAAGGAGGGTAATGTTTTTCGTGCACATGTATGTACGAGTATGTCCGCTCTATGATGACCTCGTAACTCCTAAACGGATGAAACGATTTCAATAAATAATACGTTGTGGTTAGACACGTATTGGCGGCGCGAATGTCACTGGCTACGTAAAAAACAAAGAACAATGATAAATTGCTGATTACAATTTAATTTCGATTGCATAAAAGGCCATTACATATTTTTATACCCTCCGGCCGTTTTCGCAACTGCGATTCGCAACCAGTTGCTAATAAGGAATTTTTACTCCTTTTTCGCAACCAGTTGCGAATCAAGAAAACTTTACACTTTGGAAAGTCAGTTACTGATTACCAAACATTATAGAATTTTTCACGACATTTTCTGTCCCTGTCCTCATATTGAAAACGTTCGTTTTTAATATCGATACAATATAGTTCATATTTTCACAAAGTGGTCTGAGATTTCAAATCACTGTTTTGCATGTAAAAGACGATGTCATGCAATGCGCTCGTGAAAATGCAATCTTGGACGGTGCTCGGGAAATATGGATTTTTAGGGTTCAGTATTTCTTGATATTTTCGTGATGTTGCCACAATATTACTAGCTTCGGTCCAAGGCTTCGTGGGTTTTGGAAACTATGCCACGGGAACGTATAACCGGGATGAAAAGTCCAAACCCAGGTTTAGGTATATCATCATATTCCCGCCCTTATCCCATGTTACTTGTGGTCGGCTCAACACGTCCTTTTCTTCCATTCTCCCCTGTCAACCGTCACACAATCATTTACACCCTTTTCATTCATATCATTCCTCGCACAATCCATCCATCGTTTTCTTGGTCTTCCTCTCCTTCTCCATCCATCAACATTTACCCAGGTTTAGGTCTATCCGGGTGCTAAATTTCATCCAAATCCATTCGGCTGTTAAGGCGTGAAAGGGTAAGACGGTCAGACGGTCGGTCGGTGTTTTTATAATCAGGTAAATTGTATCATTTAATTTTACTTATGTGTGCACTAAATAAATGGTTTATCTATCCATCTAGACAGTGGTTTAATAATATTGTTAAGCATGGAACTTTCAAATGTTTATTTTAAGGTGGCTATTATCTCGTTTAATGAAAAACAAAGCTGCTGCTGCAGTTTGACGTCCCATATCTCAAAAACTTAAAAATATATATTTTTTTTTTAATTAGTTTTGCTGTAAGATTTGTTTACATTCGTCGTTGTTTATTTTTAAATTTTCCTCCAATTACTTTAAAAATTAGAGGGGGCACAAATTTAACGCCTTTAGAAGAAAATATCTCATCAACCATTGACTTAAGAAAAAAAGTATTTTATAAATCTCTATATCATTTTTCAAGAGCTTTCGATAAACACCTCACAAATTTACATTTTTTTCAACGCTGTACATGTATGAGAGCTCCCCCAATTTTTATTTTTTTCGTAATTACACATCACTCTTGTGTAGCGGTTTATAAAAGACACCTACTCTCCAAATGCTAACTGTGTGGTGCTAAAAGTGTCGGAGTAAAATGACTATGATATACGGATGGACAGGACGAATCTATAAGGGTTCAGCCTTTTGGTTACGGAACACAGAAAAACACCAAGTACAAAGAGGAAGCTACGGAACACCTATCGTTTACTCTTCAAGATTTGTATTTTCGTTCTTTTTCATTCATTCATTCTTTAGTGAACACCGTCCGTTGTCGTTCACATCGCAACTTCGTGGGAATAAAAACCTTTTGACTGTTTTGTTATCGTAAAAAAAAGCTTTTGTCCGTAATTTTTTACAACTTCTCTCCCTAGTGAAGAAATATTCAAAAAGAATTTTCTGGAATTCGAAGCAAAAGGGTCAAAATATATTTTTTAACGTTTTTGTTGTTCGTGTTAAGGAATGTTCTGCTTTGTGGTTTCTCCGTTTAACATTTATTTTTAAAAGCTTTTATTTATCTACTAGCTTCTGCCCGCGACTTCGTACGCGGAACCTGTTGCTTATGCCAGCGACAACGGGGTCGTCAAAATCGAAGATCTGAAACGTCTGATATCGAAGCGCAATTCTCTTTCCGTGAACGTCTCCGACTCGCGAGACAATGCGTGACGTTCACGATCAGCGGTCAGTCGCGCATCACGTTCCCCACTTGTCTCTAGATACCTAGAAGTCGATGTGTAGATACGCTGAGTACTCAAGCGTAATTCTCTTTCCGTGAACGTCTCCAACTCGCGAGACAATGCAGACGTTCACGATCAGCGGTCAGTCGCGCATCATATTCTTCACTGGTCTCTAGAGACCTGGATGTAGATGCGTAAATACGCAGAGAACGCAGGCGTGCTTTGCGATCCGAAGAGGTTTCCACGGAGTGAGTTGAAGCCTGATGTTCTCGAACAGCATCAAGTCTCTTTCGACGCTCTTCGGTAGATTCTTGGGATTTTATGATTCTCAATCTTTTAGCTCCTTTGGAACATTGGGAAAGATTTGACAGAAAGAAGATAGAAAGATCTAGGCATAGTTATAGTTTAATTAAAATCGAAGTGACTGGTCCGCTGCGTTACCGGGTAGGCTACCGTGTCACGAAGATAAATGGAAAAGGAAATTAAACACTAAAATACCATACATAAGCCGGAAGGCATATTTATTCTATAAAATAAAAAAATAAAAGGGAGTTTTGGCCAGTATAGTAAAATGATGATAAGAAGGGATCAATGGTTTCGATACATTCATTCGTTTTTTCCTATTTTTTCTATGCAATGATTGGTTGATTGAAAGCTTTGTGGCTTACACATACACAAGCGTGCTCGCGTGAGATTTGCACTTTATGGCACTGAACAATAATTTTAGTTTTCAATGTCATGGGAGATTCGCTGCTTAGAGGATTATTATCAGTTTGTTAGAATAAACAAGCTTACTTAACTTATATTGTTGTGATTGGTAATTGTTTTGAGCTCCCGATATTTCAACGCTGTTGCAAGCGCCATGATCGCGGGTTGACTGGAGAATGCGGGTGGATGGAAAGTAAATTGTTAAGAGCAGACAAATCTGTCTCCGGGGTTGCGGGACTGTTCGAAAGAGATACCGTGGCCCCGGAACACAAAGGGCGATGAAGGAACATGGATGGGTTTTAGTCAGTAAAAGTCTGACACTCCCTCCTGCTCTGCCCAGAGCGGGAGAAGTCATTTGATGATTTCCCATCCGTAAAAAAAAAAGACGAATCTGTCTACCCTCTTTCTTTGTCTTTTGCTACGCGTAATATTGGAACTCGCCATTAAGTCACGACAAAACACACTCACGGTATCACCAGGTTTTGTGGAGTCCTTATCATGATGCCGGCTGCTACTTTTGAGCATACTCAAAACTGGATTCCACGTACTAGACAATTTGAAGCCATCCTCTCGATTTATTTTTTTATGTTTTCTTATTTCAAGATAAAGATAAAGAAGAAGATATCCCGTAAGTGACAATATAAGTTTAGTTTTAAACCGTGAAAGCTAAAAAACAGTTTTTAACAAGCTTACTTATTAAATATACCTTTCAATGGTTTTTTTGTGTCACTGTATTGACCGACACTGAGGAGCTCGTGGCTAAATAATAACAGCCGCTCGGGTCGATCGTTACTTACCTAGGTTGGTCTGTGGATGGGTGACCACCCATTACATACCGAGTTTCCTCCGTGCCTCGGAAAGCACGTTAAGTCGTTGGTCCCGGTTGTCATTTGGAGATCTTTGACAGTCGTTAGGTAGTCAGAGGCCAAAAAAAAAGTCTGACAACCAGTCTTACCAAGGGGTATCGTATTACCCAGTACTAACTGGGTTGTGGAGGTCAGATAGGCAGTCGCTCCATGTTAAATATTGGTATTCAGCTGCATCCGGTAAAACTGGAAGCCGACCCCAACATAGTTGGGAAAAGGCTAGGCAGATGATGTATTGACCGACAACAAGTCAGCTTCTCTTTAACACCTTTTAGAAATTGCAAATTGGAATTGCACTTGGTTGATATCCCGACAAGTCGTACTCAGCGCTTCTACACGTTTATTATGCGCACAGCAACAGGAACTCTTTGCCGTCTCTGTGTTCCCTCCCAAAGTTAACCAGTCTGCCTTCATACAGAAGTGAACAGGCATCTTCTGGGCATGCTCGTTCCACCATAGACCTCATCCATCGCTTTCCATCAGTCGTGATCGGGGGAGTTGTTGCTTTTTTTAATTACATAATGGGCCTGCTCATTTGCCCATTTTGCAATTTAAAAAAGGAACAACCACCGAATCAACTTACCAAAATATGTCCACTAAGGAAGGAGTTTTGAGAGCACACAATCAAAGGCATCGCAACGATGCTCCGAACCTCTACAATTAAAGGTAGAGAAAATCAAACTGTCAGTTACAAAGAACTAGTTATAGTCTATTTTGAATACTGATTAATTAGTCTGTGGCTCACAGAACATATACTCTGTGGCTCTACCGCTGCTATAACTTGAATAGCTTAAGTAATTCGAATTGCTTTGTTAGATAATGTTATCTGAATTAAGTCAAGAAGAAATGTCTGTTTTTTTATTATATTCTTTCATAGCCAAGGGTGTGTTACGGAAGCTTGCTGGGTCGCTTTATTAGTCAAGATTTTGACTAGAAATTTATCTTCCAAACTGTTTATGTAGTTTTTGGCCCCCGTTCCATATATACAAACCTTATCACTAGAGAACATGATAAACATATCAGCATGGTTACCACTATCTTAACACAAAAAACGGGATATTTACCATGTTTACTATTTATTTATTCCTTTTTAGGGTTCCGTACCCAAAGGGTAAAAACGGAACCCTATTACTAAGACTTCGCTGTATGTCCGTCTGTCTGTCACCAGGCTGTATCTCATGAACCGTGACAGCTAGACAGTTGAAATTTTCACAGATGATGTATTTCTGTTGCCGCTATAACAACAAATACTAAATACAGTCAATGGTATGGAACCCTTCGTGTGCGAGTCCGACTCGCACTTGGCCGGTTTTATTTATTGAGTTCCCGATATTTCGGCGCTGTTAAGAATATTAATAAGAATCATGATCTGAAACTGAAGTTGGTATTGGTTGATTAGTTAGTAAGGTAAACACGGTATATATTTAGTTTTATTATTACAGTCGGAAAATCAAATATATGCAAACTTATCTACTGGTAATTTGAAAAAGCCTCTTCATTTGTCTTTTACAAAATAATAATTGGGTTAGTTTCGATTCTAATCAAATTCTCCTGAAGATGTACAAGGTTTTGAATTATTATATTGGTATTGGTAACTGAAATAAGGTTTCGCATTTTTCTGAGAATAGAAAAGGCTTGGATCAATATTGTGGCCGGGACTTAATCCTGTAATCCGGCTCGAAGGACCGGGATGTAACGAGATGTACGGAGTTATAACAGCAGTTGGTATATTATCTTACGGTTTTTAATTATTATGATAATACGGAGGACGGGCCGAGGCAGTCGTTCAAAATAAGGGTTCTGTTTTTTTTTTCTTTTTTATTTTTATTTTACAAAACGAATGTAAATTCAAAAGCGCATTACGAGGCAGGCTAACCATATAGTTTTAAGAGCACCGAGGTCAAACTACGGTAGAAAGACTGTCGTATATGAGGGGGCTGAACTCTAGAACTCTTTACCTAAACTAATCAAGGAATCGAAATCACTTCCAACTTTTAAGAGACCACCACCAAACAACACCACCTAAATAATTTATAAATTGCTAGTTTTTGCCGTTTTTATAACTTAATTTTAGCTTATTACCAAGCGAACCCGTCGCTTATTGTATCTTAATTATTATGTTTTTCCTCATAGAAGTGAATAATTGTATTCTTTTTGAGCGAAATAAATTTTTTAAACCGTATTTTACACTAGCTTATGCCCGCAGCTTTGCCCGCGTGGTATTCGGTAATGTCCCACGGGATCGCACTACCCGGACAAAAAGTATTCTATGTATTCATCCAGGTTATAAACTATCTGTGTGTAAAATTTCATACAAATCTGGTCAGTAGCTTTTGCGTGAAAGAGTAACAAACATCCATCTATTCATCCATCCTCACAAACTTTCATATTTATAATATTAGAAGGACTTTTAAATAGGAACTTACATTCGATTTAAAAAAAAATTTAATGTTTGATTTTGAGCTGGGTACACTAAAAAATAAAAAAATAAAAAAAATACCGCTGGATAATACACACAGCTCTATCTAGTGCCACACTAAGCAACGAGGCTTGTGTTGTAGACACCAGACAGTTGATATACTACATAGATACTTTTTTGTTGTAAATACATACGTTTTATACATATAAACATCCATGACTCGGAAACAAATGTCCATGCTCAGCACAGAAATATTTGCTCCTACTGGGATTCGAACCCGGGACCCTAAGAACGTAAGGCAGCCTCACTACCGCTGCGCCATTCGGGTCGTCAACTATTGCTGCGTTGCTGACTGTCGAGATAGGAAGTTAGGTATTAGAGCATCATATTAACCAATGGTGTCGATTCTGTTGTGCACAAACTAAACTTAATTTAGGCTATTGTTACCTTTTACTAAAAGGCAGTGCGAGAAAAGGACGGCTATAGCTATGAACTAAGTTAGAGATGTCAAACTAGCTTATGCCTTGCGCTTCACCGTGTTTTTAGTCGACATGTTTTTACGTGCACTCTTCATTTGTATAGAAATATTTGTTCCAACTAAATTTGACAGCTCTAAATTATGTCCGTCTCTTTCTCGTGTTATTATAGAGAAAAAGATAGCAATAGCCTAAATTAAGTTTAGTTTGTGCACAACAGAATCGACACCACTGTTTTTCAACCTTTTTCATGGCACGAAGGGGGTTTTGATCAAACGAAGGGGGTCGCCAAATATTTCTTCATACTAAGGGGGCTTAGTATGAAGAAATATTTGGCGACCCCCTTCGTTTTTTTTTCATGTATTTACATTTTATACTTATATAAATGTTTTAACACATTTAAAAAAAAATTGCAAGTCTATTTAATTCTCAAATTCTCAATGTAGCAAAAACGGAACCACGGGGTGGGAGAAATTAGTTAATGACAAACAAGCGAAATCTCAATAAGATGGATGAGTACTAATAGGTTTTTATTTTGTTAATTTGTATGAACATACAAATGTTTATATACTTTAGTAAACATTTTCTTATTAAATCTATTTTTCTAGGCTTTATTGTTTTGTTTATTGAGTTAGTTTTCGCGACCTCTTGCGACCCCTCTATAGAGGCTACGCGACCCCCCAAGGGGACGCGACCCCAAGGTTGAAAAACACTGATATAAACTATTTCAGTTTTCCGACGTCTTAGCTCAGCCACCCAGCTATCGTTCACTCCTTTTTAGGGTTCCGTACCCAAAGGGTAAAAACGGAACCCTATTACTAAGACTTCGTTGTCTGTCCGTCTGTCCGTCTGTCCGTCTGTCTGTCACCAGGCTGTATCTCATGAACCGTGACAGCTAGACAGTTGAAATTTTCACAGATGATGTATTTCTGTTGCCGCTATAACAACAAATACTAAAAACAGAATAAAATTAATATTTAAGGGGGGCTCCCATACAACAAACGTGATTTTTTTGCCGTTTTGTCTAATGTATAGATAATGGTACGGAACCCTTCGTGCGCGAGTCCGACTCGCACTTGGCCGGTTTTTTTATTCATAATACTTATCATTTCTGACACTTTCGTCCAGTCGTCCTTTCCCTCTCCTTTCTCATCAAAGTTGTGAAATGAATAAATTCATTACTGTTATAGCCGTCATGGGAAAACAACTGTAATCTACCTAGTTTCATACACCCGGTGGGGTGGATGCACCAGTTGTGCAGCTTAGTGTAATATCGAGGACACTCCCGCCTGATCACCACTAAGCTTTTTTTTGCTTGCACTCGCAACATAGAAACGCTCTCTAGCCCCGCCCCGTTGACTTTGTATAGAAATAATGAATGAAAAGATACCGAATCGGCCAAACGAGAGTTATTGTTATTTTGCGCGCCAAAGTTGAGGCTTTCCTAATAGGCCCAAACTTTAAGGGGGCGTGGCTCGGCGCCTCCGTATGTTTTAAGCGAAAAAAAAATTAAATGGTAAGGCGGAAAAGACCCCGACTGTACCTAGTAGGGTAACTCAGTTAATGGTACTTTAGGAAGCCTATAAGGAGATACAGATATTGGTGCATGCTCACCTGTGTCAATGTGGTGTTCCGCGTAAAGGGTTGGCTCCCCCTGTTCAGCAAAATAAGCAAATATATTAGTGCACAACTTCCTGAACCAGGAACAAGTCTCAGGAAAGTTCTTAACTGTTTAAGATTTTGAGGTGGACGCGTGTCACCTTTACCAACTGTATAACCGAATGTTATAAAATCGGTATTTTAGATAGAGCTACAATACTACACTTACTACTTTCTTCTTCATCATGATTGTGGTTAGTGCCTAACGTACGTATAGTGTCAGAGTTGTTATGCCGAACATGGACCTCTATCTTTTCTTCAGCGAAGCAAGTGATAATTTTACAATACCTACGCACATGAATCAGAATATAAATAAATAAATAAATATTGCTTGACATTACACACAGCGCCATCTAGTGCCACACTAAGCAACGAGGCTTGTGTCGTGGACACCAGATAGTTAATATACTACATAGATACTTTTTTGTTGTAAATACATACGTATTATACATATAAACATCCATGACTCGGAAACAAACGTCCATGCTCATCACACTAACATTTGCTCCGACCGGGATTCGAACCCGGGACCCTAAGAACGTAAGGCAGCCTCACTACCGCTGCGCCATTCGGGTCGTCAAAGAAAAAAAAAAAGAGTAAAATCAGAGGTGCATGTCTTGGGTTCGAAATCAAGACTTGGCAGTTCAACGATCACACCAAGTGACACTACTAGGCTATCATTGCTTCAATACTGCTACAACTACTAATAACTATCTGATCTCCACAAACCAGTTATTAATAACAAAACGATACCTCTGAGAAAAACTGGCTGTCAGACTTTCAGGCTATCATCATCATCATCATCAGCCTAATGTTCCCACTCTTGGGACACAGGCCTCCTCTCTATGAGAGGGAATAGGCTATACGCGGGCCCAGTGCCGATTGGTAGGTGTCACATGTCTTCGAATTTTTTGGTTCTAGTGTGGTGTGGTGTAGTATGTAAGTAGTTTATATTGTCATTGAATGGATCAAATATAGCCAGTGTCTAACCAGCATTCAAGATGTTTCATTGTCTTTAAATCCCGTCCTTATATGGCGACCCTGCCATTCGAGCGGGGGTCAAATCATGTTCGCGTTTAGTTTGGACTGTGCTCTGCGTGCTATTCGTCAATTTGCACACTATTTGCAAAAATTATCATCATGTGCCAATCAAAGGTACAGAACGAAGAAGTCTTTGTAAACCGGAATAGTGCCGGTAGAGGCCATAATTCAGCCACAGTGGAGGAATTCAAATACCACTTATCTGCAATTAGCATTGTGCTAATGATCATACTTGGAATTATTTATATTTTGTACCGGGTGTACAAAAGATGTCATCAAACTTGGATGAGAGAGCAGCTAACGAGGCATGTTCTAAGGCGTTCGTCTAATCGCCCCAGAAATTATCGTGATCCTGTTGTGGATGTGGGGACTGCAACTGTCGAGCTGGCGATTCAAGCAAGGAGAATCAAGTAAAGTGACGAATTGGTGTTTAACTACAACCATAAAAAACAACGACGACGTACGGCTATTCAAAAGTGCAAAGTGCAAGTGTATTCGTGAGTGCGCGCAGGATATTTGAGGTATAACGCAAAGGCCATGTTATATGTATATATCCTATTCTACGTAATACAGGACGGTTATGTATAAACAATTAATAGAATTAAATAGAGAGCTTAATTGTATTAGAACATATTTAGTAAAAGTAGGGCCAAGTAGACGTAAAGGCGAAATAGTATTGAAGAAATTAAAAGAAGCCGATCATCTAGTTAGTAATTTCAATACAAAATTGAAAGAGTTAGAAACATTGAAAGTAACGTTTAAGGAAGATGAATGGTTAAAGCATGATAAATTAAGTCAATCTTTCTTCAGTTTATATGATAACATTTTAGACTTGTGTAATGAAACATCTTGAATGCTGGTTAGAGACTGGCTATATTTGATCCATTCAATGACAATATAAACTACTTACATACTACACCACACCACACCTCTTACGGTAATCAGAAAAAGGGGGAGTCCGTTTCTACGCAGTGAAGTAGTACTCGGGTTGGATCTACTCTAAGTCCACCCACATTCGACACGGCCTAGCTGGAGGGTTCGTGTAAACACGTCTCGCATGACGCACTCGGATACACAGGTCATCAGGCATGCTTGTTATCACTCTCGTGGCTCGCTCGGCGCCAAGGTTCACGCAGAAACCGGCCGACAGTCAAACATTTTAGGCCGTACCTCTTTAAATCCCGTCCTTATACTAGGACATGACGGTTTCCTCACGATGTTTTCCTTCACCGTTTTGAGAGCAGTGGTGATGAAATAAATTACATAAAATAATGCGCCTGTCTGGGTTCGAACCCACGACTTACTGTCCGTTAGTCGGGGCCGCCACTTCTGGGCCGCCGCTGCTCTTACAGGCTATCAATTATCAGTAATGTCAACACTGTGAACTAACAAAGATCTACAGACGCCCAAACAACAGCTTACCGTGCTTTCTAAGGCAAAACACAAACGTAACTGACAAAATGTCGAGTTAGGAGGTACTGTAGAATATTGCGGTAGGCTAGTTTCTACTTTAAATTTTTAAATTATGGACCACACTTTTACTATGATAAAATTCATTGACACTCATAAAAAAATATTATTTTCTTAAATTACTCTTAAATCGACTACAGGAGCTAAATTAGCAACTCTATTTGTGGTGGTTCAAACTTCATTTGAAACACTGTTAGAATAAAGTTCTAATCAGCTTGCACTACAAAGTGGTTGTTACGTCAGTCACTGCGGGCCGAATAGTGCGAAATGAGTGATTTTTTGCGATTTACAAAAAATCTTTTGATTGGACTAAAAAAATGAAACACTATCATACTAATATGTTGCTAGTAGAATGATTTGCCAAAAAATCAGAATGATCGCATGTATTTTAGTATGGTTTTTTCTCGTTAAAAGACATGTTTAGAGATTAGTTCGTGATTATTTTTTATCGAGTTAAATTAGTTGTATTATGTTTTCAGAACACTATCATACTAGAATATATCCTGAAGAATATCATATATTTTTCGAGTTTTGTTTATTGCAGTGAAGTGAGTTTAGTGAGTGAGTTGGTGTTTTGTGTGAGTGTTGTGTGTGGTTTTGTTTTGTTTGTTGTATAATAATAATATCTTTATTGAAAAAAGAGTAAGTACATTTTACACATGCATGTATGCTTTTTTGGATTATAAAACTCGCGTTTAGCTCCTGTACGTATAGTCCCCTTAATTCAAAATCCTTTGAGAATCCGAATGCAGCTATAAGCAGCCAGCATTATATAAGGTTGGTTAACCTTACATGTACCATATCTCTACAGGAGTGAGGTTATTTAAAAAAAAAAAAAAACAGTCAGGTATTCAGTTAATTATTGAACAATAGAAACCCGGTGTCGCTCTGTGCCAAGCAGTAGTCTATTAATGATCGGGTTTGGTACGAACGGTACTTTTTACTGGTACTGCTACGGTACCGTCGGCGTATTGCTACCATTACCTTATGGTGGCAATTACTTTTTGTTGCTTAGAACATGATTTTGGTTTAGTGTTGCTTGTAAAATAGTTATTATTAAATAAGTGATTGGTATGTTTTTGAAGAATGAAAAAGAACTGTGACGATTTTGACTTGCCGTCTTTAACTTTGTAAACTACTAGCGGACGTCACGCGGTTTCACCTGCGTAGTTCCCGTTCCCGTGGGAGATACGATACGGGGATAAAATATATGCCTATGTTATTCAATAAAGACGTGGATTTCAAATGGTGAAAGATTTTTTTTAAATCGGTCGAGCAGTTTTAGAGTTAAATCGTAACAAAAACACAAATCGTAACAAAAAATCTACTCAATCTTTCCTTTTTAGGGTTCCGTAGTCAACTACGAACCCTTATAGTTTCGCCATGTCTGTCCGTCCGTCTGTCCGTCCTCGCTTAATCTCTGTGACCGTTAGCACTAGAAAGCTGAAATTTGATGCCAATATGTACATCAATCACGCCGACAAAGTGGCAAAATAAAAATTGGAAAATAGTAGATTATACAACAAGTGAATAAAAAGGGAATTTAGTTCGAGGTACGAAGTTGGATCCCGAGAGCAGCGAAGGATTCTAGAGTAGAATCACGAGCGTAGCGAGGGATTCTAGATTAGAATCCTGAGCGGAGCGAGGGATACAAGTACCGAGATAAATTTTTTATTCACGTGTTGTGTACTCTACTTTTTACCATTGACTGTGAGAAAATAAAAAGGAGCATGGTATTTATATTTATCAGTTTTTATTATATAATCAGTATTATAACAACAAAGGATTAAATATTAAATTAAAATTAAAAATGTATAGTAAAATTAGAACAATTTTTAAAATTTAGTGTTATAGGCTGGTTTGGGTTTGAAAGTCGCCGTATTTTGTGGTTTCTGTTGCTGAGACAGCTGTAATATAGTCGTTTCACAACCTTTCGATGTAGAAGGGCGCGCCGGAGATAGTGGCGCAGAAGGCTTCGTATCAGTTAAAACGATAAGTAATAAATTATCCGAGTGTTTTTGGATGTCGTTTATAGTTATCTGTAATAATTTCATTACTGCGACAGGCTCCATTCACGTCGAAAATTAGCACAACCTGTGAACAATAATTTAAAAAATATGTATTGACAGGAAAACCTTAAAAGCACAGTAGGTTTGTAAATAAATATACCTACATATATTAAGTAGGTACTTACTTTTACGGCCAGAAAACTGTGGTCAGGCGCATCATTTAGAAAACGTTCAATGTTTTCGGAGCTAAGCACTCTAGATTTCTTTGGCTTATTACCCTCGGATAGCCGTTTTAAGTATGTCACTAACTTTGAGTAGTTTGAAATATCAATGTTGTGTTTGATTCTCACTGTGGCTTTTAGCATAGAATATATGCTCCAAAGTGTCGACGGCTTCTTAGTCTTGGTTAATTCATTGAAATAGTTAAGAAATATGCACTCAGAGAAGGAATTGGCGCCATTCGTGGTTTTCTAGTCGCAGAACAAATTGTATGTTTTCAGGTACAACTCCCGAGATTTTGGCGGCAACAAATCATCTACTATAACTGCTGTTTTAGAAAGAAATTATTCCGGAGAACTCATTTTATTATAATTACTTAAGTTAATAGATTTTCCAATAACACAAAACAACCACAATAACAGATAAAAAAGAACGTAACTAAATTGGCGGGTTTTTTTTTTTTAATTTAGAATAGAATAGCTCCATTCAGCCTCCCAGTACGTACTTTCAGCAGCAGAGTTTTTTTTTTGTACGTAATTCGTGTTTGTTCCAAATTCAAAATGTCTTTATTCACTCAGTGAGTAAAAGAGAGTTTTATTCACTGTTATTGATGAATAAAATGCCCTTTTTCGAGTGGCAATGGTAAAAAAATGTTTTATTAGGGTAGCCCCGCTATATGTAAAGTAGGAAGTGATTTTTTTTTTAATTTCAACCCTAATGTGTGATATATTGTTGGAAAGGTATTTAAAAATGAATAGGGGTTTTCTAAAATCATTTTTTGATAATGTAAATAATTTCGGAAATAATCGCTCCAAAAGTAAAAAACAATGTGTGGGCCCCCTCTAACTTTTGAACCATAAATTTAGAAAATATGAAAAAAATCTGAAAAGTAGAACTTTATAAGGACTTTCTAGGAAAATCATTTTGAACTTGATGGAAACAACAGTTTTTGTACAAAAAGAACAAAAAGTTGTACAAAATAATTTCTGGACTAAGTTTGTAGTATATTCGTATATGCAAGCATTTTTACATAATGGATACCCACCTTTAAACTCATAAGTGGGAACACTTATTGTGACGGACGGGAAACTACGGAACCCTACACTGAGCGTGGCCCGACACGCTCTTGGCCGGTTTTTATAATATCAGTATAGATATCGCTATAACATTTACGATGTAACAAAACGGATGGACGGATCCCCACTAAAATACAGTAGCCCTAGTGCGAAGCGAATAAAACTGGGTTTTCCAACATCTTCCTTCAGGTGACTTTGTTGAGACTGCCCTGCAGAAAAGCTCCCACAGGGCCACCAACTGCAAAGGCTTATCTGGAAATATCTAAACCAACTATGAAGGCAGGTGGGCCGCTGCAGGTATAACTTATTCGAATACAATTTGATTACGGAGCCACTACGCGAAGTTTACCCACCTCCTGACGTGCGTCTTGTGCAATTCCACCAGCACATTGAAGCCCCTGGCTGGCTACTACTAACGCTATCAAGGCGGCAGAGTTCTTGTTGAATCGTATGTAACTTTATAGGAATCATCGACACCACAACGCCGAAGATCTTCTAAAGAATTTGATCAATTGAAAACTTTGCATTCACAAAGAACGTACTAAGTAATATCACTCAAAGTTTATTTTTAAGCTTAAAGATCTCAATTATTACATCAAACTTAAGTAATAAAGTACACCTACGCAAAATATACATATTGTCTTAAAAGATTGGAATATTAATCGCACAAAAGTTGCTGAATTCTTCCAGCCTATGCTTGGGGCACGCCCAATTAAATTTCGAATTGGTTTTTGTTTGGGGTCGCTGTGTGTTCAGCAATTTTATCAGAACTCTTACAAAAAGCTTGCGGTTTGATTTGGAACTCAAAGACTATCCAACTGCGCTGTATTGGTACGTTTTATTTATGTTAACCGATTAATTATTCACTTACGATAAGAAAAATGTGGAACGCGAAACTACACTGCTAAATCATTTTGGACCCAGAGGGTGATTACGGTAATTACGTGAAGCATGAGTGCCAAAAACGAAAAACCTTAGAATGTAAATAAACTTTTCGGTAGCTTATGTCAATTCAATGCATTTTTGAGATTTCTATCATTCGTATGCTACTTTGTATGTGGGTCCTCCGGTCTGATAGGTGACATAGTGACTGCAATTACACTTCCAAATTGCTGTCCAAACGCAGATTTAGATTACTGAATGCATTAGACAAGTCGCAAAACGAACCGAAAACGCCAGGAAAAGCTACTGGTGCAGGAAACAACTAATCAAGGGTCTCGGGACGATAAATATCTTTGTCTTTGTCTTATTCTATGGTGCATAGACTTTGTCGTCTTTGACCAAAATCCGAAATTCCAAACTCAATATTTGCTAAGTAGCAATGAAGCGCAGTATACTAGGTGTCAAATTAACGGATCATGTTCGAAACTCAATCATCATTATCATCATCATTTCCGCCGAAAGACGTCCACTGCTGGACATAGGCCTCCCCCAAGTGTCACAGTGCCACATTGACCGGTCCCGTGCGACTCGCATCGAGCGGATTCCCACAACCTTCACCAGGTCATCGGTCCACCAGTGGGAGGCATTCCAACGCAACGTCTTCCGGTTCGCGGTCGCCACTCCAGAACTTTTCGGCCCCATCGGCCATCCGTTCTGCAAGCAATGTGCCCTGCCCACTGCCACTTAAGTTTGGCAATTCTTCGGGCTACGTCGGTAACCTTGGTTCTCTTGCGGATGTCTTCATTTCTGATTCGATTGCGCAAGGAAACTCTGAGCATAGCCCTCTCCATTGCCCTTTGAGTGACTTTAAGCCTTCTGATATGGCCCATTGTGAGCGAAAACGAAACACAATACTGCGCTCCAAAACAAATATAGCTGACGTGGCTCAAAAGGCTGCGCAACTCAAATGCCGGAAAAACTGTAGGCTATAGTATTATGCTATACTTACGCTTCATATTCACCATTCATATTACTATTCATCATCCTTTTTATTTGTTTATATTTCTACACTCAGCAAATCGATCTAAATACGATTCATTTACTTAAAAATAGCTGAAATAAAAATAATAATAACTTGTAATTTTCATGTTGTGACACTTACGTCAAGCGTCAAATTGTCAATCTCTCAGTTTCTGCTTAGTCTATGATATTTACTTTTTGGTTTGTAAAATTTAAATTATTTTTATCAAAATGTGTTTAGCCATTATATTTTGTAGATTATTACGATTGTTTACTAAATAACTTAATATTAAATTATATTATAAAATTATTTACGCACTCATGGATATGTCCTGGCCGACTACACTTGTCAGTTGAGATGATGGCGACCATAGAGATAGAAAGAAATATGGAGGGGCCCCGATATTCTATACCTACATTTGCATAGACAAATGTGAGTGAAATACGAAAGAGAATGTGAAATATCGTTTTGCTTCATTCTATTTAATGTGGTAATCGTATTTGATAAAAGAGACAACAATATTTCAGCTGTTGCTCATAATGACAACATTTTGTTGTGACGTAATAACAGTTGTAGATAAGTGCCGTATCCGCCATATTATGCGACGAGTTTTGTGGTAGTTCTGCTGTCAAATGAGTGTTTACTTTTGCAATTATTAAGTTTTGTGAGAAAATTACGAAGAGTTTATCTATAAAATTTGCACGTATATGGTGGAAAACAGCTATTCAACATGCCTGCGTGTTGTGTTATGATGTGTTGTGCAAGAAAGAAGGAAAATCAACCTAAATTGTCTTTTCACAGGTTAGTAGCCGGTTTTCATGAATTATTACACATAGTAAACACTTTTGATGAAAAAAATGCTAAGGGATCGTGAATTTATGGCTGTAGTGTTCATATTTGGGCTTATTTTCGTCCAACAGACCTTTTTTAAATTTCATAATTTCATTCGTTTGTTTACAATAATATGTCATGGTGGAATAGTGTGGTACCGTTGTGTTGTTATATGTAAAATGTCATACCATCATATCGTATGGGATCCCCTTCTTCTTCAAATGAAAAAACACAAAGCCATTGCTCCACTTATAATTTTAAAACATATACATCAAAATAAAGTTACTACAAATAAAATCAACATTTAAATTCCACTATAAAATCCGTCTACATTATTTCTCTTACTATATCAGACTGTCAGTGTATCATTTTTATTCAAACGCTTTTCCACATAATATTTTTCTTTTTCAACGACCATAGACTTTTAAAAGCTGCCAGTAAATCAAAGACATAAAATTCTATTAACCCAATATTACAACATCCCCTCTGAATTTTATGTTTATTACAATTATAATAACATCTCATAGATAACTCCCATCAACTCATTTAAAACCCAACTTAACTAACCCACCCAACTTAACTAAATAAAACAAACAAACTTTTGAATTAACTAATCTAAACACCTTACATAACTAACATAAACATTAAAATTTCAAATTAATTTTCAAACAACCTTAAATCCTAATAAACCTACATAACTCATCACATTACAGAATGTCCTTCATGTATCACTCACTATACACTGTCTCAATCTCAAAAACTTTGTCCTGTCTAGTGGTTTAGTTAATATATCTGCCAAATTATTTTTAGTCGAACAATAATGAATTTCCAACAAATTCTTATCTATTTTTTCCTTAATGAAATGATATTTAACGTCAATATGTTTGCTTCTTCTATTCAAAATTCCATTTTTAATCAATACTATAGCTGATTGATTATCAACAAACAACTGTGTTTTTGGTAATTTATTTGTCAACTCGTAGATCAAACTCTGAATGTATAATAGGTCTTTTATACATTCGGCTGCAGAAATATATTCAGCCTCAGTACTGGAAAGAGCAGTGACTGACTGTTTACGTGAACACCAATGAATTGGACCACCACCATAAAATATTACAAAGCCAGTCGTACTTTTCCTAGTATCAGGATCACCTGCAAAGTCTGCATCACAATACGCTTTTAAAGTTAAATCGTTACCACGAACATACTGTATACCACTGCTGACTGTATTTTTAATATATCTAAAAAGGTTCTTAATATTTGCAAAATCATTCAAGTTAGGATGTTCTTGATGTCTACTACAATAACCAACATGAAAAGCCAGATCCAATCTTGTTTTATTAACCAAATACAACAATGAACCAATCAATTGTCTATATCGATGCACATCATCAACTCCCATTTTCCCCTCTTGATGTGTATCAACTAAAATATCTGGATGACTACTACTATCTTTTAAGTTTTCATATTTAAACTTTTCTAAAATTTGATTTATATAACTTTCCTGATAAATCTTAATAAAATTTCGTTCTACTTTAACATCAAACCCTATAAACTTTTCAGTTTTATCAAATTTCCGCATTTCAAACTCTTTTTCTAATTTATTAATAATTTTATTTAAATCAAACTCATTTTCACCAATTAAAATACCATCATCTACATAAATAGCCAAATATATTTCTTTATCTTTATTTACAAACACACATGGATCTGATTTTAATTGTAAAAAACCCAATTTTTTCAAAAACTCCGTTAATCTCTTGTTCCACATAAGTGGTGCTTGTTTCAATCCATACAAACTCTTCCTTAATTTACATACTTTATTCTCTTTGTCTTTTATATCATATCCTAAAGGTACTTCCATAAAAATTTCTTCATCTAATTCTCCATATAAAAATGCTGTCTTTACATCAAATTGCTTAATTTTAAAACCTTTTTGAGCTGTAAGCGCCAACAACAATCTAACACTAGTAGTATTAACCACTGGACTATATGTCTCCTTATAATCAATATTGTATTTTTGTAGAAAACCTCTTGCCACTAATCTAGCCTTATATCTTCCACCAGGCTTTATAGTAAATATCCATTTACTTGAAATTATTTTCCTATTTTTTGCTTCACACTTGTTAACAATTTCCCAAGTTTTGTTTCTCTCTAAGGAATCTTTTTCCTCATCCATTGCTCTTTTCCATAAATCTTTATCAAAACTATTAAAAACATCTGTATAAGTTAAAAACGAAGTCTCCAAATCATAATCTTTCAACCAAAATGGCAATTTCCTTTCTCTTTTCGGTAAAATCCGCAATCCATCATTAATAACTGGTTCAATTGCATCCTCAAACTCATCACTAATTACAACTCCTGTATCATCTGTAACTTCCCCTCTCAAACTATTATTTTCTTCAACACCAACTCCAATGTCTTCAACGCTATCTTCAAAATTCTCATTATCTTCAACACCAACTCCTCTATCTTCAACATCTTCACCACTAACTCCAACTTCAACATCTTCAATACTGCCTTTAAAAATCTCAGCATCTTCATTACTAACTTCAGCTCTATTTTCTAAAACTTCTTCATCACCAACAACTCCATCACCACTTTCACTACGAAAACCATTACCACCTTCACCACGAAAACTATTATCACCTTCACCACAAAAACTATCACCACGAATATCAACACTAACCTGTTTAAATAAATTTTCTAAATCGCATTGTTTCACACTACAATTACACATTTTCAAATAATCTGCAACATCACTCTTATTATTATTAAACACCACATCTCTTGAATAAACAATTCTAAAACTCGAAGGATCCCATATCTTATAACCATTGTTAGTATACCCTACTAAAAGCCCTTTGCTACTCCTGGAGTCAAGTTTATGTAGCTGAAAATTATTTTTATAATATACTAAAGATCCAAAAATGTTTAAATGTTTTAAATTAGGTATTCTATTAAACCACATTTCAGCTGGTGTTTTAACATTTATTTTATTTGCACTCCTGTTCAATAAATAAGCAGAAGTTAAAACGGCTTCACCCCATAATTCATGTGGTAGCTGCATATCAAAAAGCAATGCTCTTGTTCGTTCCATTAATGACCTGTTTAATCGTTCAGCTGTACCATTCAGCTGTGGAGTATAGGGAATAGTGTAATCAATATTAATACCTTTGTTATTACAGTACATTTTAAATTGTTTGCTAGTATATTCACCCCCATTATCGCATCTGAATGTTTTAACCGTTGTTTCAAAATGATTTTCCACCAAATTAATATAATTAATTATTTTTGAAAATGCTTCGTTTTTATTTTTAATTAGAAAAACTTTAACAAAATGAGTGTAATCATCCAAAAACGTGATAAAATATTTGTAACCATCCCATGTTTCCGTTTCAATAGGACCACAAATATCACTATGAATAATTTCAAGTGGCTTACTAGCTCTCTGTCTATTTGTTTTAAAAGGTTTTCTACATAATTTTGATTGTGTGCAGACTTCACAGATGTCAATCTCCTTTACCAGACCTCTATCTATACCTCGAACAAGATCTTTTGTCCTGTTAATAGGTACATGACCTAATGCACGATGCCAGAAATGAGCATTTATATAAAAGATGTTCACTGACCTTGAAAGTACGACTGGCTTTGCATTAATGTTCAAATAATACAGACCATCTCGCTTCAGTCCACCAACCTCTATGCATTCAGAGTCCTCACTTTCGATTTGACAACTCGTTCTGAAAAATTTTAACAAATAATTATCATCAGCTAATCTAGATACAGATATTAAGTTCTTTTTGAGTTGGGGAACACATAATACATCTTTAAAAACAATATTTTTAGTATAAATGTTGCCCATTATGTTGACATGATGAATATTACCATCTGCAGTCATGATTTTATAATTAATCTTCTTCTTATCTTTAAGGTAACTTTCTGATGTAACAATATGACTGCTGGTACCTGAATCTATTATGAATTCAATCTCTGCTTCCGTTGTATTAGTTGTATAGAAGTTACTTACATTTTGTTTTAGGCAGAACCTTGTATAATGTGAGTTAGCCTTACAGTTCACGCAGTTAAATTTTAAATTACAATCTGCATGTCTGTGTCCACTCTTCATGCATTTATAGCATTGAGCTATGTTGTTATATGCTTTACCGTCACCATTTAATGTTCTGCAGAATCTTGCAATGTGTCCTTTCTTTCCACATTTGAAGCAACTCCTTACATGAAAACTGTTTTCTATTTGTTTGACAGTGTCATTCTCAACAGATGTCGGTTTTGAAACTTCATGTCTATCTGTATTTTCTTGTCTTATCTTTATTTCTAAATTAAGCCTTGATATTAAATTAATTAAAGTTTTATCTTCTAATGATGTTGATTCCCAAGCTGTTCTAAAATGAATATATTTTTCCGGTAGATTTGAAAGTATTTTGGTTATGATTTGCTTGTCATCAAAATTGTATCCTAAACCTCTTATCCTCGTTGCTTTATTCTCAATTTCTGCTATGTCTGTCATTAAATCTTTATTTTCAAATTTATATTTATAATAATCTTCTAATAAGCGAGAAATTTGAGTATCCTTATGTCCAAGAAATAATGTGTCGAATTTTTCTAAAATTTCCTTGGAAGTTTTGCAATTTATTGCGTAAACCATATACTTATCACTAATTGCACATATTATTAGCAATTTTGCTTTGGCATCTCTTTTAATAAAATCATTCTTTAAATTTTCATTATCTTCCAAAACAGATTCCAGCTCTCTTGCCGTCAAAAATAACATTAATTTTTGTTTCCATAGAACATACTCAGACTCGTTTGTCAGTTTTGACAATTTATGATCGTCAGACATTTTTTCCAAAAATTTTATTTCCAATAATTTTAACTTGAACTCCAAAATATTTTTCAGGCTCTTACTTCCTCGACCTCCTCACAATATCAGTTCAATTGGCAACCCATAATCTTTTAAAACCTGAAGGGTTCTGGGCCCATAACCTGTTGTTATATGTAAAATGTCATACCATCATATCGTATGGGATCCCCTTCTTCTTTAGATGAAAAAAACACAAATCCATGTCTTCACTTATAATTTTAAAACACATCAAAATAAAGTTACTACAAATAAAATCAACATTTAAATTCCTTTATAAAATCCGTCTACATTCTTTTTCTTACTCTAACAGACTGTCAGTGTATCATTTTTATTCAAACGCTTTTCCACATAATATTTTTCTTTTTCAACGACCATAGACTTTTAAAAGCTGCCAGTAAATCAAAGACATAAAATTCTATTAACCCAATATTACAACACGTTGCGGTAATATTTTCCGATACTAGTTCCTTCGCTGTGCTGGTACGATATCGGTATTGTACATACGTGTGCTAATCGGGTCGAAAAAAGATTATTATTGTTCGCACGCAAATTAGGTACGCATTATGACTGACGAATTTGACGTGGAGTTACGGACACCAGCCCGTTACACAATACAAAACAAATATTGCATAACGAAATTCCTATTTTTTTCAGGCATCCATCAAAGAAAATTGTATCTGGCAAACCTAGTCCGCATACCTACTAGAAGCTACAGACCAGATATAAAATATGCGAAAGCGCAAAAGTGATGCGACTAAAATTGTTTATAAATTCTGTGCAGAAAAAACACTACATTTAATAACGGTCAGATATCAGAATAGCATTAAACTTACCCATTTTTTTGTTACAACAGACTGTAAGAATCTATGCTATAATAATATAGAGGAAAGATTTGATTTTTTGTTTGTTTGTTTGTTACGATTTAACTCAAGAACTACTGTTAAAAATTATTTTACCATTAGAAAGCTACATCTTTACCGAGTAACATAGGATATAAATTATATTGATGTCATGCAAATTAGCCGAGCTATCACAATTTTCGCGGGCGAAGTGCTTAGTAAATTATAAATATGATTCAAACGTGATATCTAGTAAGACTCGTAAAACTATTATGTAGTATTAGTATCGATACATGTTACAGTAACACTATATTCACTAATTGGTACATCCCTATCATTGGCAGCCATTTTATGAGAAATTTTGTGGCACCTTTTTTTTGTAGGTATTTCCAGTCCATCTACTTCTCAAGTCAATGATGGCGACACTAAGAAAACTAAGATTTGAAAGAGGAAAGACTACTTTTGGAGAAACGAGCTGACGGACGGCTAAAAAAAGACGACTCTTGGATCTGAGTAGATGAGCATCAGATAACCGCTTGGTTTTCGCTGAGATACTTAAACTACCCAGGGGATCCAGCTAAAGATCCACCTGGGACTATTACTCCGACGCTGAGCTATTCTGGCCCTGAAGTCTACGCTGCCCTACTACAGAGCTGACCTGTTGGTCTCTGAGATTTGCACGACGCCCTTCCAGCTGAGGTTTCCTGAAGGTGATCCTCGACGTCTCACTGGTATTGCCTACCTGCCACCCCTGCAACCTGCTACCCTGACGCCTGTTCCCGTTCCTTCAGAGGTGAACTCATTCTTGTCATCTAAGTGCGTGAACTTTAAAACTATAGAGAGTGCGTGCTAGGTAGGTTTTATATAACTAACTGTATTTTTTATCTTTCTCCTAAATTAAAATTTAATTGAACAAGTCTGCTTATCCTTTTATTTTAATAGGATCAAGTAGATTTGTTACAAGGCGTGGCCTGCACGAAAGAGATAACGGGGCCAACTGGACGGGTTCCGTCAGAACTGGAAGGAAGACGCTCGGGTTTGAGAGAAACAGGAGTGGTTGGAGGCCTTGGTTTAGGAGTGGTACATATAAGGCTAAAAAAAACTGAATGCTAGGGAATAAGTTATAATGACCGTTAACTACTTAAAACCACATTCATTATTTCTCTACCAATGTCTTCGGGAGAATAAAATCATGTAGGTACCTGTGCCCACAAAGATTTCCCTTGACACCTTATAAAACTAAAATAGTCAAACAAATAAGGTAGAGAACCTCTAAAGCTCGATTTACTCTAGTATTTATTGAGTTAGTCACCGTTTGGACGTAACTATAGGGTACCCTTATAAATTCGCGCCTAAATGGGACAGATTGGTGTACGGACGCCCTTGGAGAAAGGTGAAGGTGTTCTAAACAATTTTATTGACATTTCAAAGGAACTAAAAGGATTTTTTTTGTGAATAAAAAAGGAATATTTATGACTGAGAAGAAGTAAAATGTAACTTAAAAGCATGTCAGTTAATTAGCATTTTGGTTGATGGAAGACAGTTCAAGTCATTTTTGATTCGGAAACGGAATAATTGGGTGTTCAGACTCTAATTTTTAATTTCAATCAAATCTACCCTCATTTTTAGGGTTCCGTAGTCAACTAGGAACCCTTATAGTTTCGTCATGTCTGTCCGTCCGTCCTCGCTTAATCTCTGTGACCGTTAGCACTAGAAAGCTGAAATTTGGTACCAATATGTATATCAATCACGCCGACAAAGTGGTAAAATAAAAATTGGAAAAAAATGTTTTATTAGGGTAGCCCCCCTATATGTAACGTGGGAAGTGATTTTTTTTTAATTTCAACCCTAACGTGTGATATATTGTTGGAGGTATTTAAAAATGAATAGGGGTTTTCTAAAATCATTTTTTGATAACGTCAATAATTTCGGAAATAATCGCTCCAAAAGTAAAAAACAATGTGTCCCCCTAACTTTTGAACCATAAGTTTAGAAAATATGAAAAAAATCTGAAAAGTAGAACTTTATAAGGACTTTCTAGGAAAATTATTTTAAACTTGATGGAAACAACAGTTTCTGTACAAAAAAGACAAAAAGTTGTACAAAATAATTTCTGGACTAAGTTTGTAGTATATTCGTATATGCAAGCATTTTTACATAATGGATACCCACCTTTAAACTCATAAGTGGGAACACTTATTGTGACGGACGGGAAACTACGAAACCCTACACTGAGCGTGGCCCGACACGCTCTTGGCCGGTTTTTATCGCGTGGTTTATGGCCCTCCTGCTGGTTGTTAGTCGTCGCTTGTGGACATCTAAAATGCTTATAATCTTACCTAAAAATATTCATTAATATACTAATAGAGAAAAATACTCACTGGATGTCTTCTGTCTTATGCTAACAGCAATCAAATAGATATAGCGATCGTTCGTCCGTGTTGCTGGTTCTAAACTAACATATTATAAGTGCGGATAGTTTCTAAAAAGACGGAGAGAAAAAAAATATAGTAAAAATGGCGATCATCATCATATTGGTGACGATTCTGTTGTGCACAAACTAAACTTAATTTAGGCTATTGCTATCTTTTACTAAAAGGCAGTACGCAAGTACGGCTATAGCTATGAACTAAGTTAGAGATGTCAAACTAGTTTATGCCTTGCGCTTCACCGTGTTTTTAGTTGACATGTTTTTTCGTGCGCCCTTCATTTGTATTGAAATATTAGTTCCAACTACATTTGACAGTTATAAATTACGTCCGTCTCTTTCTCGTTTTATTAGAGATAAAAAGATAGCAATAGCCTAAATTAAGTTTAGTTTGTCCACATCAGAATCGCATTGAATCGCAATTGTTTAAATATTTTGAGTAAAATAGAACTAGAAGATCCAAAATGGCTATCGTCACTAGAAGATCTAAATGTTTTTAGACGATAAATTATCAAAGTCAGTGTCAAGGACTTCTCAGGTTCCTCGCCTAATTTATTAATTTACATAATTCAAAGGAACGAAGGTGACACAAATTAGCTCCCTCGATACCTCATGGACGTAATTTAAGCATATTATATAGCTCTCTTAGGACATCCGTTCAAGAAAGTTTCACATAATTTCATCTTTTGATTATGACAAAGGACAGAAGTAGTACCTGTAATTTTGTTCGATAAATAACCAAATGCTAATGAAAAGGAAACTGCATTTTGGAATGGGCAACTAAAATCATTTCAATTTCTAGACGACGAGGCTGCCTTTCTTAGGGTCCCGGGTTCGAAAAAAACCGGCGTAGGAGCAAATGCTTGTGTGATGAGCATGGACATTTGTTTCCGAGCCTGTATGTTTATATGTACAATAAGAATGTATTTACAAACAAAAAGTATCTGTGTAGTAAGTATATCAATTATCTGGTGTCCACATCGTTGCTAATTGTGGCACTAGATGGCGCTGTGTGTAATGTCCAGCGATATTGATTTATTTATCTATTAATTTCCTGGTTATTGATATTGAAAAGTGTCTGTTAAAGGCCTAATTCAGAGGTTCTCAAACTTATTTTGTCTACTGTCCACTTTGAGAATAAATTATATTTTAACGCCCCCATTTTTTCACCTACTTAAAAACCACTATAACTTCAAATTAAATTAATTATTGTGAGCTATATTAGCGGAGATTAAAAATTCATTCTAAACAAGACTTTTACTATAGAGTAGACTTATACTATAGAGAGTAGACCCGCAAGAGTTAACTTGAGACCTAAGCGCAGTAGGTAGTACACAACGGCGCTGAGGTCTCAAGTTAACTCTACGACACCTGCCTATGAGAATGATTATTGAAACGCAACTTTATAGTATTCAGACAGAGTCTCTTTTATTCAAAATAAAACAAACAATCGATTCTTCTCTCGATCTCTAAAATAATATTAGTTTATGTTCACAAGTTTTAGTCGAGAGCTAGGGCAGTCGGTGTCTAAGAGTCCTCATAAATGAAATTAAAAATCGTTCCCTAACAACGCCCCCATTTTTTTTCTGGGTCTCTTACTGCCCCCCTTTAGGCCTGCAGCGCCCACAAGAGGGCGTTATCGCCCACTTTGGGAAAGGCTGGCCTAATTGGAATTTAAAGGATAGCAGACATTTGCAATTTAAACGTAAACATACAATGCACACATAAAATCACGCCTGTAATCCTCCAAAGGATAGGCAGAGGTGTACCTCATAGTACACCACACTTCGCCAGTTATGTATAAGACTCAGTGGCAAAAAAGTCAATAAAACAAACAAAAATCACTGACTTCCGGAAGTAAAGTTATTTTTAGAAGTAGGTTTTTTTCACAAAAAAAATGTATTCAGTCTTCACGCGTGGTTGTCAATGCTTATACCATTTTATTGTTCTCTAGTTTCATTGCCATCCAACGTGGTAATGCTGCCAGCCTTCTGGGCACTTTTCCTGTTGACAGCGATGTGGACGAATTTTTCGACGCCCTGAAACCCTTTTTGATACTTGTAAATATTTTTATTTCTATTATAGAGTTAGTATGTAAATAATTTAATTGATTATTTTTGTATAAATGCTGATTGATTTTCTCTAGTTTCTGAATACCCCAACGTCTACAACACGAGAGTTCATTTACTCCGAATTCGATGTAAGTTAGTATTAGAGCCAGCAAACCCCACGCCACATAAATCATTCCATATTTGCTTAGGCGTGTAGGTATCCCTGATCATATACCTTGCGTAGCTGTGTGTAAACCTCTAGGAACCTTGCCCTCGTTCGAAGGTACTCCCAGGAGACCAACTCTTCGGAACTACAGTTTACAGAACGTGTGCGGATAATTAAAACAATTTCATTTTACATGCTCACAGACGCTTTCCCCGTGGGTGTGTGTGTGTGTGGCGGAGCGGAGTATTTTTATTTTTATTAATTTTCCACAAACTGAGTTGTTTTTCGGTGTATTTCATGCGGTTACTCCATATTTTATATAGAGGGTGTAAAAGACCTCATCACGAAGCCGTCAACCATAGCATTCTGTACATCATCATCATCATCATCATATCAGCCCGGAATCACCCACTGCTGGGTATAGGCCTCCCCTTTTTTCTGCCACATTTCCCGGTTCTGTGCGTCCCTTATCCAGGTGTTTCCCGCGACTTTGACGATGTCGTCGACCCAGCGAGCTTTAGGGCGGCCCTGGTTTCTATGGCCTAACTTTGGCCACCACTCGGTCAAAGCCCTGCTCCACCGGCCATCTCCACGTCTTGCCAGATGTCCTGCCCAGGTCCATTTGAGGCGCACCGCCCGGTCCCCAACGTCGTAGACTTTCGTCCGACGGCGGATTACGGTGTTACGCACTCAAAACATTAATTACATCTCATTCTGTACATAATACTAAGTAACTTTACGTAAAAATGATTGCTGGGAAACGACTTTTTTTTTCGGGGTGAAAAATCATGTTTTGTGGTAGAACTCAATGTAACGCACTCAAAACATTGTGCTGATGGATGGATTGAATAAGAAGGTGGAATGGAAAAAATAATGTTTTTTTTTACTTTTAGGTATGGTGTAGAACAAAAAAATGATCGCAATGACGAGGAGAACAAGTGCCTTTCGGCTTCGTTAAGAGGTGTTTTACACTCTTTGTATGTATAACTAGCTGTTGCCCGCGGCTTCGCCCGCGTGAAGTTCGGTAACTGTCCCACTGGATCATACTAAAGGGATAATAGTGCCCTACATGTTAATCCAGGTTATAAACTATCTATGTGCTCCTGAACTTCGACAGTTAATTATTTCGACACGGTCTCAATTTCGAATAACAATAGTTCGACTACTCATTGCTTCGACAGAACATTTATTCGACTACCATTAGTCCGACAGAACATACTTCGACAACACACACCTTCGAAACACACTACTTCGACAGAACCCTTCTTCGATACGCACTTGTTCGGCGGATCTCTATTTCGCGAAGGAACGTTACGAACCTTCGACATAATACTGTTTAATATGAATTTCGCTTTATGGTTTTATGTACAGAATAAAAACTCACCATTAGACATCGACAGATATTACATCTTCGGGGACAGAAAAGTGCATTGCTTTTAATTGTTTTAAAGGTTAAGCATTTATATCATGTCTTCGTGCGAAATTGTTTTATCACGAAACGGAAAGGAGCAGTTGTTAGTAAACGGTTACATATACTGTATTAATAAAGTGTGTGATAATGTGTTTTATTGGAGCTGCATACAAAAGTGTTATAAAAAATGTGACGTGTGGCTGAAAACAATAAAGCTTGAAGGAAAACATTTCGTTGCCAACAAAAGTATAAATTCACACAGCCATTCACCTGATCCCGAAAACATCAGAAAACGCAAATTATATCGGAATCTCAAAGAAAGTGCCCGATGTAGCACGGATAACCCTATCCAAATAATACAAAAAATGAGTCAAGACATTCCAGCTACTAGTGCGCCGTACATGCCTAGTAAAAAGGCCATGCAAAGTATGATAAATAGAGCCAGGAACAAGGGACTACCAAAAGTTCCTAATAAGCTGGAAGATCTGCAAATTCCTGAGCAGTACCAAACAATCGATGGAAAACAATTCATGATTGGTCATTATAATTCTGGCGGTGACATTGTGCTTGTTTTTAGTACAGAAGAAAATTTGAAATTACTTAGTAATTCCGATTTCTGGGTTATGGATGGAACTTTTAAATGTTGCCCAATACTGTTACATCAAATGTATACCATACAAGGCAGAGTCGGACCAAGGAATAGTACCAATGAAATTCTTCCACTCGTTTATGGATTCATGAACAAAAAAAATGAGAACTGTTACTTCATTTTTTTCGAAATAATACAACGCTACGTTATTGGCAAATTCAACACAAAATTAACCGATTTTGAAAAAGCGGCAATTAATGCAAGTAAGCGTGTATTTTCCAGCGCAAAGAATAAATGTTGTTTATTTCATCTTAAACAAATTATTTGGCGTCACATTGAAGGGGCTGGACTAAATGAAAAATACATTAATGATAGTGAATTTGCCCACAAGTTAAAACATATTTCAGCTTTGCCATATATACCAGCGTCTGAAATCCCCGCAGTTTTTAATCAAATCCAAGAAAAAGTTTTACCCGTTGATGCAAAACCAATTAGCGACTGGTTTTCGATTTTATATCACCGGAACATACAAAAAAATAGAACAAAAGACAAGACCACCTAAAGTTACATATTCAAAAGTACCACCATCCTTTCCACCAGAAATGTGGTCAGTTGCAGATTCCATTGAATGTGAATTTCCTTCAACTCAAAATTCAATCGAAAGCTGGCATACTTATGAGGTGGAATACTCTGCTCAATAGAAAAAAAAATGAACATTGTTAAAACTTTGGCCGAAGTGAAAAGCACTCAGAACGAAGTACAGAGAATTTTGGCTCAAATTGAGAAACCAAAAAGAAAAAAGCAATTACAGCAAAACGAAAGGTTGCAAAAATATTAGCTACTAAAAAATGACATGGATGCAATTTCGTTTCTAAGCGGAATAGCATACGTCACTCACACACATGTCTCATAAATAATCATTATCATCGGGGTCGACGCAACACGTTTATTCCTTCTATTCTCCTCTGTCAATTGTCACTACATCATTTACTCCTTTATCTTCGATATCATTCCTCACACAATCCGTCTATCGTGCTTTTGGTCTTCCTCTCCTCCTCCATCCATCAACATATATTCATCAATCTTTTACTCACATGCGATTCATCCTTCCTCACCACACTTTTGTTATAATTTAGAATATGAGAATATGTTTGTTACTTTACGTTCTTACCTCTCTAAGTAATCTTTGGTCAAATAAGTTTATTTATTTAACACTTCAAGCACAAAGTACAGACTTAATGCCGTAGGCATTTTCTACCAGTCAACCTTTAGGGTGATGCAGGGACAAGCAGTGGTAGGTGTCACTTCTGAAAAAGTTAAGTTAGCAAGTTAGTCTTAAAAGGTTTAAGTTCGCAGCAATAAAGGCTTATTTTTGTTATTTTTTTTCTATTAAAAACATAATTGATGATTATTATTTGTTTTTTTTTTCTGTACATAAAACCATAAAGCGAAATTCTTAAACAGTATTATGTCGAAGGTACGTTCCTTCGAAATAGAGATCCGCCGAACAAGTGCGTATCGAAGAAAGGTTCTGTCGAAGTAGTGTGTTTCGAAGGTGTGTGTTGTCGAAGTATGTTCTGTCGGACTAATGGTAGTCGAATAAATGTTCTGTCGAAGCAATGAGTAGTCGAACTATCGTTATTCGAAATTGAGACCGTGTCGAAATAATTAACTGTCGAAGTTCAGGATGACGCCAAATTTCATAATCATCACAATCACCATCACTATCACAAACACCATCATTATCACACTCATCATCACTATCACAACCACCATAATTATCACAATCATTATCACAATCACCATCACAATCACCTTTACTATCACAATCACAATCACCATCACAAACCCCATCACTATCGCTATCACAATCACCATCACCATCACAGCACAATTACCATCAAAATAACTATCACAATCACCATCATCGTTATCACAATCATTATCATCGTAATCACAGTCATTATCACAATCACCATCACAATCACCATTACAATCACCATCACAATCACCATCACAATCACCATCACAATCACCATCGCTATCATCATCACCATCAAAATCACTATCACAATCACCACCATCGTTATCATAATCATTATCATCGTAATCACAATCGCTATCATCATTATCACAATCATTATCATCGTAATCACATTCATCATCATCACAATTTCCATCCTCGTCATCACAATCATTATAATCGTAATCACAATCACTATCATCTTAATCACAATCATCATGATCACAATCACCATCACTATCACACCCACAATCATTATCACAATCACCATCATTATCACTATCACCAACACTATCACAATCACAATTACAATCACCATCACCATCACAATCACCATCACCATCACAATCACTATCACAATCACTATCCTCGTTATCACAATCATTATGATAGTAATCACAATCATCTTCATCTTCATCATTATCACAATCACTGTCACAATCACAATCACAATCACCATCACTATCGCTATCACCATCACAATCACCGCCACTTTCACAATTACCATCACAATCACCATCAAAATCACTATCACAATCACCATCATCGTTATCACAATCATTATCATCGTAATCACAATCATTAGCATCTTAATCACAATCATCATCATCACAATCTCCATCCTCGTTATCACAACCATCGCTATCACCATCACAATCACCGTCACTATCACAATTATTATCATCGTAATCACAATCATTATCGTCGTTATCACAATTATCATAATCATCATCATTGTAATCCCAATCATTGTCATCGTAATCAAAATCATCATCATCACAATCTTCGTCATCATTATCACAATCATCGTAAACACAATCATTATCATCTGGATCTCAAAATAAATGCCATTTTCGTAATCAACACCCCTAATAATCTCGGTATCGACACCCATATTGATTTTCAGACATTTCAACCCCATCGCACCCCAACAGGGAATGGTAGTATTTCAGGTCTGCCACATTAAATCTTAAAATCGTTGTCGAACCCGACCCAATTCACCATAAAAATAATATCTATGTTGAATTCCAGGTTTTGTTACCCCATTTCCCTCTTTAGGGGTTGAATTCTGAAAAAAACCTGAAACAAATGTTAACTCATTAATTATCGATAGGAGTACTCCCGTTAAGTTTCGAATAAAGTAGTCTAACTAATCCTATTTCCCCATGTAATCTTTGGACCCCCGTTTCAACCCCTTAGGGGGTGAATTTTGAAAAATCCTTTCTAAATGCACCCCTAAACCTCATAAAGTATCTATATGCCAAATTTAGAATCTCTAGACTCAGCGGTTTGGGCTGTGCATTGATTTTTATACTTTTCCACCCCATTTCCCCCTCTTAGGGGTTGAATTTTGAAAAAAACTGAAACCTGTTTCTACTCATTTATCCATATTAGCACTCCTGTGAAGTTTCGAATAAAATAGTCTAACTAATCTTGTTTACCCATACAAACTTTGTATCCCCGTTTGACTCCCCTTAAGAGGTGAATTTTGGAAAATCCTTTCTTAGTGCACCCTTAGAGCACATGAGGAACCAATGTACCAAATTTGGAATCTCTAGACTCAGCGGTTTGGGCTGTGTATTGATTTTTGGACTTTGTCATCCCATTTCTCCCTCTTAGGGGTTGAATTCTGAAAAAACCTGAAACCCGTTTTTAATCATTTATTAATAGGAGCACTCCTGTGAAGTATCGAATAAAATAGTCTAACTAATCTTGTTTCCCCATACACATACATTTTTTTTTTTGATAAATCTCAATTTATAAAATAATGTCAGCTTATGATAGAGAGGGAAAATTGGATTACCTTTTTGTATCCACCTTCGTAGGAGAGGAGAGTCCCACCGGTCTGAAAACACATTCAGGATGCCATTGTAGGAGGAGCGCAAGCGCGTCAACATGGAAGCACAACTCTTCCGCATGATTGCGGCGAACCCGTCGACGCGCGCTTCCGCAAACATCCCTGACGCGCTACATCGCCACGGTAACCCCAAGAGCACCCTGAATGCGTTATTGTACTGTACGCGCAGGTCGCTGTATGCCCGCTGGGTATACTTGGTCCACAGGCTGCACGTGTAAAACGACTGGCAGAAGGCCTTAAAAAGCGTTATCTTTATCGGTTCAGTACACCGTGCAAACCTGCGGGCCAGCATGTTGCAGCGGACAGCCGGCAGCGGAAAGAAAGCACACAATTTTTTTTTTTTTTGATAAATCTCAATTTATAAAATAATGTCAGCTTATGCTAGTGATCACAAACTTTTTTTGATGTGTGGTAGGTATATTATTGTCTTGTTTATTTGACTTATTTTTATTTTGTGGTGGAAATGTCTTCAAATGTATATTCCGCTTCGAATCCCTTCTTTCGAAAGAATGTTTTAATGAAATACAGCGTAGAACACAAATTCATACTTCATAAGTCATTACATAATTTAGATTAAAATGTTGAAAAAAATCTAAACTGGGTATGTAGATTTCTAGAATCATGTACGCACGACCAATCAGGCTATACAAAACCAAATTAAGCTAATGACTCATTGTAATGAGTAGCTTTCCGTACACGGAAAGCTCATACAAAGCTAGGTCAGGTTATACTGGATATGTATAGCTTGTTATGTCACTGTGTGTATACTGAATTCATAGTTACAGTATGTGACTTGATGTCTCGTAACCTGAGGCCTGAATTGTTCCCACGCTGATGTCAATCGCGTACGGTCGGTCGCGTACGTCCAGAAATACATAAAAAAATATGGCTGAGTTTAGCAGGGCGTAGCAACGTACGAGCCGCTGAAGTCAGCGTCGCAATAATTATGGTACTATACAGAACACAATGTATACTCGGACGCGACCGACGTACGCGACCGATATCAGTGTAAGAAGAATTCAAGCCTTACCCTTACTCTGCTGTCGGTTGTTAAACTTGTTTTATAGTAGGTACCGATACAAAAAGGTAATCCAATTTTCCCTCTCTATCCGTAACATGTTGACCCAATAAAGGTTCTTTTCAAATGTGAACTAGATAAAGTTCTGAGAAGGCCGTTGTATAACTTATTCATTACGAGGTCTATGGTAAAAACTCCCACTGTATTGGCCCATGTAGATTATAAAGGGTGGGAAAACACCCCTATCGAAGTCGAGAGGCACTTGTTCTGTCCGTCATTGTGATCATTTTTTTATTCTGCACCGTACCTGGGAACCTTTTACTTACGGAGATATTGCAGGTCAAAGTTCCAACTTTTTCACAAGTTTTTTTTTTAAATACTAGTTTTTAAGGTAAGGAGCTCGTGGCTAAATAATAACAGCCGCTTGGGTTGATCGTTAGGTTAAGCCGTGCTTGCCTAGGTTGGTCTGTGGATGGGTGACCACCCATTACATACCGAATTTCCTCCGTGCCTCGGAAAGCATGTTAAGCCGTTGGTCCCGGCTGTCATTTGTAGATCTTTGACAGTCGTTAGGTAGTCAGAGGCCCAAAAAGTCTGACAACCAGTCTTACCAAGGGGTATCGTATTACCCGGTACTAACTGGATTGTGGAGGTCAGATAGGCAGTCGCTCCATGTAAAATACTGGTATTCGGCTTCACCCGGTAAAACTGGAAGCCGACCTCAACATAGTTGGGAAAACGCTAGGCAGATGATGATGAGTTTTTAAGGTTGTAGCTTTACCTACTTTAAATACGACCCGTTTACAAATTAATGTTTAGTGCATCACCAGTAACACGTGATTTCTAAAAGTTGTTTCCCAGCAATAATTTTTGCGTAGAGTTACTTAGTTTGATGTACAGAACGCATGGTTGACGGTTTCGTAAGGGTCCATTTACACCTTGTATACAGGCTGAAGTGTCAAACTGGCCGTGAGCACCAACCAATCAGGTAGCCTTGGGATAATCGACCTGCCACGCAACGTACTTCTGAAGTACTTACCTACCTACCTGTTGGCTCTTTGTAATTTGGGGTTGTAATTTTTTTGTGCGAGCCATGTCTGGTTACTAAGTTAAGAAATGTTTGGTGGATGTACTTATTTCTTTGGTGTTTATAATATAGGTCGGTAAGTTTTTTTGCATAAACATTGTTTATGGTTTAATATCGAGAGTGTACTTTTTCTGTCAGACAATAAGAGTTTCTGATATTCAAAAACAAAGACATTTAAAAAAATCGGTGATTTTGGGAAAATGTGATTGTATAAAAACTGAAGGAACTTCTCAGGAATTTTGGGAAATAAAAAACTCAGGATGTAGCACGCAGTGAGCCAACTTTGATTTATTGAGTTTGACATTGAATATGAAAGCAAGGACAGTGAAATAAACGCCTGATTTATAATACATAAAGCTAAAATCTTATTATCTACGAGTTGCGCCGAATTAACTGGAGCCAACGGTGGGACTGATGCTTTAACAGTGATTTTGAGAATTGTTTATTTTATGAGATCAGTACATATTGGTCTGAACAAGACCGCAAGCGTAAATCGCTTTCAAAGATTTCATATTTCTACAACGGCTTCCAACAAGATTGAAACAAGCTTAACGGTATACATTATTGACTGCTCTACCATCATTATCACTGAATCAGAAAAATTAAGTGATTCTATGACAAATGTATTTTGAACTTCAAACACAAAAAATCTTTAATGTTTTGGTATAAATAAACGACTACAAATAATAATAATAAAAATATATATTCCATGTTACCATTCCGCATGACGAGAACCTCGTGAAAACTGAGAAAGAGAAACAAATAAAATATCTCTGCTTGGCACACGAGCTTCGATGACCATCTATCGAAGTTCGAAGCAGTACTCCTCGATACGGCTAGCATTGTGAGGAGGTTCCTGTCTCTGCAGCCCTAACCACCGGTGGCTTGGACCCTGCTCCCGAAACCGGTGGACTACTATATTTTTAATATTTTTAAATGTTGTGTAATGTTTATAATGTTTTTTTAAGAAATATTTAAAAATTTAAGAGATAAGATGTTAGATGAATAAAGAAAATATATATATATATATATATATATATATTTCGAGAGAGAAGAGAAGCGACTCAAAAATATTAGAAAAATCTCCAAACACGTAAAGAAAGACCAAAGCCCACGTGTACCTAGGTATAGCAGTAAAGTTGGCCTGCAGAGGTAAAGGTATATACACACACAGGCCAACTTTACTGCTCTAGTTATGACCGGGTATTCAAAACTAAATTCGGTCTAGCAAGTCATATCCGGGCAGACGACAGAAAATGATTGTAGTTTTTTTATTTACTATTTTAGGGCCGCCGTTATCGGAATCGATGTCATTTAATAGTCCTCTATTAAATGACTAATCTGTATTAAAATCAAAATCATTTATTTGCGTAATTCTGGCACAGAGGGATCTTAAATTAATTCCGTTCATTAATTTCGGCGTGCAAATTTTACATAAATAGTTATCTAAAACAAAAGAAAAATTGATTAAATTGAATCATGCATGCAGTTTGTAAATTGTAATAAATTGACTCATTTGTAATTGTAATAAATTAATAAATATTTATGATTATAATTCAGGATTTATTAATCAAATTTGGAAAAAATATTGAAGTCTTAACCATTACAAATTATCCTATGCTACACTCAAAATCTCGTTCTTTTTTTTGCAATATAGTTTTAAACAAACAAGAATCATTTTCCACAGACTTGTCTTAAAATATTACCAAGCCTTTGACGTAGAAACACCAACCGTACCCCTCCCTTGGGTCTCGCCAAGACATCCCTTTTAATATTTCACCTGCCTCAGCCAGTAGTGACATAATTTAGGTGTGGAGCCATGTGCTGTGACCTTGTAGCGGCGGTCGATCGAGACGCACCTACAAACTCACTACATATCTATGTACAAAATGTTTACAATCGCTGTAATATAGGTACGCTTTTTGCGACCTTACAAACCAATTTATGTCGTGTGGTTTTTGATTGAGAATAGTTCACTAATATTCGTACTCGTAAATTATGTTACCTGTTGTAAAAACGAGGAGTTGAACTGTTAAAATACATAGTAGGTTTGTGTCCTGAAAAAATCTAATTAGTCCGTTAGTTAGATTATTAAAAAAAAATTTGAAACGATTTTTTACTTTTATTACGTAAACCAAAATTGACGAAGATACGACGCTTTTAAAATTCTCAATAAGTCACGCCCGTGCGTTGTGACGTTACGAGCCCCCACTCTTGAGTTTTGATGCGTTTTATCTTTGTCAATATTCATTGATTTACAAAAACAAAAAATACGTGTCCATTATTTTCCAATACTCTAACTGACGGGTTTAATAGATTTGCAATTTATTGATGGTGGAAACTAGCCTATTATATTGAATATAAAAACATAATGAATGCAAGCTATTACAGTACCCCATTCTAATTTCTGTAAATATTTATGTACTTTGAACGGAACGTAAATAAAACTTACAAAATTTCAGATTTGATCATCCATTTCAAGAATCTTAAGACTAAGTCGTTTATGCCGAAAGAAATATTTAACAAAGTAGTATGTACGTACAACCCGGTCACATTATCTCGAGACCTGGCGTCGATGACGTCACGTCGCGTCGGCGCTCTGATATGGTGCGCAAAACAAGTATCCTCTAGTAGGATATTATTATAAACAATAAGATTTCCAACAAAACAAATATTGTGTTAATTAATTTAATGTAGGTAATATTATTATAATGATATGATTAAAATTGCGGAAGGTTCGCATTCCAGCGAGGTCTCGAGATAATGTGACCGGGTTGTACGTACTTCGTACGTTTAATAATAAGTGCGAATTCTTCATCGGTATTTTTGTAAAGTCTGACCCAGTTTAAGTCATTCATAAAGTTTTTAATATAAAAGGTGTACCCTTAACGAAGCCGAAAAGCACTTCAATTTCTTCCCCTCATTGCGATATTTATTTTTTGACGTGACAACGTCTTATAAATTGGTTTGCCGGGTGACACTTCAAGAAACTGCGTTACGCTCCGCTCACGTTATGCGCTCACAATGAGAGCGAGTGAGAGGCACGCGTCCCTTCCACTCGGGCATGGTTAGCCCGCCTAAGAGCGAGAGAGACAGACATAAAAAGTGAAAGGCACGCGTCATTCACATTAAAATTATTTTACCACTCAAAGTCGTTGTCACGTAAAACTTTCGCCCGTATACCGACTTTACAGGCAACCAATTTTTGTTATAGACCATACCTGGGAACCTACTAGTTACGGAGATATTGGAGGTCAAAGTACCAACATTTTCACAAGATTTTTTTCAAATACTAGTTTTTATGGTCATAAATTTACTTTAAATACCTCCATGAACCGTTTACTATTAAATGCGTCCATAAACACAACGTGTTCAGTGCGTAACATTGAGTTTTACCGTAAAACGTGATTTTCACCCCAAAAAAGAAGACGTTTCAAAGTAATAGCACAGTAATATTATGATAATAGTTTTTGCATAAAGTTACTTAGTTTGATGTACAGAAAGTGTTTGTTTACACCCTGTATTTACTGAAAGTAATACAAACCTATTTGTTATTAATACCAATGTATGGGAAAGTCCAGCTGCCATTTAAATGCTTAGACATATTAATTAATGCTGGTAAGGCATGTGCTGTCTTTCACACAACTTTTACACTTTACGTGTATCTACAACTACCTACATAGAAAATAAAATAAATAAATAAATAGAACTGCAATTATTACTTCAGATTCAGTATTAACTCTTAAAGGATAAACACAATGAAAGAAAGATTGATACCCTTTAATCACTGCTCTTTTTTTCTGATGTATTATTTTTAGGAGTTAACCTATTTAGTAAGTTGAGGAGCTCGTGGCTAAATAATAACAGCCGCTCGGGTCGATCGTTAGGTTAAGCCGTGCTTGCCTAGGTTGGTCTGTGGATGGGTGACCACCCATTACATATCGAGCTTCCTCCGTGCCTCGGAAAGCACGTGAAGCCGTTGGTCCCGGCTGTCATTTGTAGATCTTTGACAGTCGTTAGGTAGTCAGAGGCCCAAAAAGTCTGACAACCAGTCTTACCGAGAGGTATCGTATGACCCGGTACCAGCTGGGTTGTGGAGGTCAGATAGGCAGTCGCTCCATGTAAAATACTGGTATTCAGCTGCATCCGATGAGACTGGAAGCCGACCCCAATATATTTGGAAAAAGGCTAGGTAGATGATGAGTATCTACAACTATATAGAACTGCAATTATTACTTCAGATTCAGTATTAACTCTTGAAAGATAAAAACAATGAAAGAAAGATTGATGCCCTTTAATCACTGCTCTTTTTTTCTGATGTACCTATTATTTTTAGGAGTTAACCTATTTAATAAGTTAACCGTAAAAATTTTGCACTCCAAACTGGGCATTTTGTTAGAAATTTTATTTCATACTTCTTTTCTTTATCTTGTGTTTAAGTAGAGATGCAACGAATATTCGGCAACTATTCGGTATTCGGCCTATTCGGCCAGTTTTTTCAGTATTCGGTATTCGGCCGAATACTACTTACTATTCGGCCGAATACCGAATACATAAAAAAGTAGCAAATATCTTATAAAAGGAAATAAAAAAAAGCAATTTAATCAAAACATTTAATTATCCAACAATCATTAATTGCGAAACTTGGAATCTTCACTGAAAACTTCAAAATATTTCCAAATAGGAGACTTTTTATTCACAACTAAAGCAATTTTAGACAAATTTTAGACAAAGTACATTTAAAACACTGCACGTTGTAACACGATTTGCCGGCTACTGAGCCAAATACTTCCCGCCCCGACACCGCCGCACGCACCGCATCAAAACGTGTCGTTACTTGTTAGCGTCGACGTCAATTGTTCTGGATCACCCGCCGAATATTTGGCGGCCGAATATTCGGTATTCGGCTGAGAGCGTCGCCGAATATTCGGTATTCGGCCAAATCACTATTCGTTGCATCTCTAGTTTAAAGTACCTAACCTGGTGTCAAAGTTTATATGCCACCCATGGGCCTCTGACTTGGCTTTACATGCTGTCAAGAAATATCTCTTAGGCATGCTGATTTCCTCACGATGATTTCCTTCACCGTGCAAGTAATAACTATACAATACGCACAATAATTCGAAAAATCTCAGGTGCGTGCCTTGGGCTCAAACTCGAGACCTATGACTTGTCAGTCCGACAGTCACACCACAGGCTATCACTGCTATTTTCCACTTATAGGCACACTAACACAGCACAGCGGCTTCGCACGCGTGAAGTTTGGTAATAGTCCCATGGGATCTTACTACCAGAATAAAAAAGTAGATAAATCCTATGTGTTAATCCAAGTTATGAACTATATGTGTGCAAAATTTTATCCAAATCCGTTCAGTATTTTTGCGTGCAAGAGTAACAAACATCCATACATCCATACTCACAAACTTTCGCATAAATTATAATATTAGTTGGATAGGATTTTACACACCCACCTGCCCTGCCCATTCCTGCAAATTACTAAATCTACACTATAATAATATAATGAAGAGGAAAGATTTGTATTTGTATGTGTATGTTTGTAATGAATAAACTCAAAAACTACTGCGCCGATTTCAAAAATTCTTTCACCATTAGAAAGCTACATTCACCTTGAGTAACATAGACTATATTTTATTTCGGTACTCCTACGGGAACGGGAACTACGCGGGTGAAACCGCGTGACGTCGGCTAGTCTATACTAATATTATAAAGAGGTAAAATTTGTTTGGAAGTTTCTAAGTTTGTATGTAGGGGGTAATCTCCGGAAGTAAAGAACCAATTTAAAAAATTGTTTCACTGGTAGAAAGCTACATTATTCGTGAGTGCTAAAAGCTATATTTTATTCCCGTACTCCCACGGGAACGGGAACTACGTTGGTGATACCGCGGGACGTCGGCTAGTAATATTATGAAGAGGAAAGATTTGTATTTTTTGTATGTTTGTAATGAATAAACTCAAAAACTACTGCGCCGATTTAAAAAATTCTTTCACCATTAGAAAGCTACATTCACCTTAAGTAACATAGACTATATTTTATTTCGGTACTCCTACGGGAACGGGAACTACGCGGGTGAAACCGCGTGACGTCGGCTAGTCTATGCTAATATTATAAAGAGATAAAATTTGTTTGGAAGTTTCTAAGTTTGTATGTAGGGGGTAATCTCCGGAAGTAAAGAACCAATTTAAAAAATTGTTTCACTGGTAGAAAGCTACATTATTCGTGAGTGCTAAAAGCTATATTTTATTCCCGTACTCCCACGGGAACGGGAACTACGTTGGTGAAACCGCGGGACGTCGGCTAGTAATATTATGAAGAGGAAAGATTTGTATTTTTTGTATGTTTGTAATGAATAAACTCAAAAACTACTGCGCCGATTTCAAAAATTCTTTCACCAATAGAAAGCTACATTCACCTTGAGTAACATAGGCTGTTTTTTATCCCTGTAATCCCACGGGGACGGGAACTACGCGGGTGAAACCGCGTGACGTCGGCTAGTCTAAAATAAACTGAAACCGATGAGTCATGATTCTCATACGTACATTCATAATTACCTGTGACGTGTTGGTCTTAGATATGTAATACCATTGTGTTACCCAACAATAGACCAAGGTATTACTTTGTAACAATGAAAAAATGTTGCTTACTCCATCATTATAGTTTTAAGGCTATTTCAATGTCGTAGCTGTTGACGAGTTTTAAAGGGCTCCGGCCCATCTCGTAACTTTTCCATTTCGACAACTAATGCCCGGTTCCTATAAACAAGAAACGAGTCGTTTTGCTTACGGATAGTAGTATTTTCAACGAGACGTAAGCCAAAACTATTCCTATAAAAAACGTTTCGTTACATAAGTTACCGATAGATCAGTTCTACGGATGGGAGGGTTTCGAATAACGAACCGTAAGCCAAATGTATGCAGATGTCGGGCGATGGTGTTCCTATAACAAAAAAGGTAGGTCAACGAGCTGTCAAAGTAACGAGTCGTTTACAATATGTTTACCACCCGATTTCGGTCGGTTGTCTACAATAATTTTACTTATTCCTTGCTATTTGCTATAAATAATTGTAAAATGTCGCGTTCAAATAGTGAACTAGTGATTTTGAAAGGTTATTGGACTGGAGTAACTCCGAATCAGATGAAGAAAGTGGTTCTAGTCAACGGAATTACAAAACGAGGGTCGATCATTTTAGTATCTTGGATAATAAATCACAAATTAGATTTCGGCAAGATATGTCGTCTGTACAAAGTTTACTCGTCGAAATTTATAAGGGAGCCAGGTATGTATTTCTCAAACAAACCTTAAAATATTTATTTGAAACAACCATAATACATTACGCACATAGGTATACAAAAGTACTCTGTGATTTTTATGATCCTCTGTGCCTTACAAATTACAATTTAATTTACAGTTCCGTTAAAATGTAATGTGTCAAGAAAGGCTGTCGCTCTCAATCGGGTTTTGTTCACTTCAGTAGCCAAAATATTTTTTATTTTTATTTTTTAATAGAGATTTTTTCAACACCAAAACTATAAAATAAACATAAAAGATAAGTTTTCTGAATAAAGGTAGGAATCATATGATTCTGTTTAGTCCGTGAGTTAGATTATCGAAAAAAAATGGACACGTGTTTTTTGTTTTTGTATTTTTTTGTCATCAACCCTGTTGTAATAACGAAACATGGGGTGTCGAACACGTGTTGACGGAGGGCTTTGGTAAGTGGGTAACCAATATCCATTCGGTGCAGGTAGCTGACGCAAAAATATATAGGAACGCCACAATCCTTCCGTTATTCGTAACTCAAAAACGAATGGTTCCTTTTGCACAATAACGAACCGTTGTTTATAGGAACCGGGCATAAACAAAAGACTTGCGAAACAAGTGATAAAGTGTGCCAACTCGTAACTATTTTAATCTTCATACTCCCATGGTTGTCGATAAAAACAAAAGTGAATTTATATTTATGAATAAATTAAGTAGTGATTGCTAGCTTAAAATGCGGTTACTTTACTAAAAGTTTGTTAGGTAATTAATTAATTTATGTACACACAACACACGGTCATTATTATACAGAAAATAACATACAGGACAAAAGAGCGCACGGGTTCTGATTATTTTAATATTATATACTCGTTATAAACAAGCAACTACTTCATCTTAGTCACTTCATGGGATTTATTCTAAGGATTTTGTATTTGGTACAAAATTATCCAACACCAAAGTTTAACGACTATTACTGCTAAATTAATAAACTTATCTTTACCGCTATAGTTTTCCTTTTAAGTTCATAAAATGCAGTATCATAATGAATTTTTCCAGATTTTTTAAGGGCGCGCTCACATACTTTGGGCGTTTAACCAAAAATACGTACTTTTCCAAGTCCTCGATATTTGTTATATAAAGATAATGGCATAATATTTCAATGAAGAATCATAAATCTGGCTTTGTTTTAGTTCGTAGATTGATTAGAATTTTGTTATAATAGTTAATATTACGAGAAATAGTAATTTTCCGACAGCCAATTTCAAGCAAACGTTAAACATTAGGTTTTCTCCTGCCATTTGTATCAAACTGGTAACACGAAACAATCTAAAAAAAAATTATATGTACTGGTCATTTAGTCCTCAAGGTTGTAGATTGATTAGAATATTGAAATAAAAATTGAATCGACGCAAAAAAAAAACCATATTCAAAAGCAATATTGATCTAAAATGTATGCATTTTCAGCGTCCACTATATTCCAAATAAACTCAATTTTATCAAATAAATTAATATGATATAAAACTTCGATCTACAATGAATACGTTTTATTAGTTTTCGTTTGTCAATATAATAAGACAAAATTACAATAAATAAAATTGGAGATCTACAATTCTGCGTCAATTCAGCTCGCACCTCAGTCTCATGTCAGTCTCGTCTCTAATTTTCGTCAATAACAATCGACAATCGTCCGGAGATCAATATTATTATCGAGTCGTGTAGGCCGGTCGAAAAAAATTGATGCAGGAAGTAAAAATCAAAAATTTGCGAAAAAAATGTAAAGGACCCCTACTGGACCAAAATTTTGCACTTTAAAGTTTAATATTTCGTAAATGGACCATTAAATCGAAAAGTAACCCCTAAATCGTCTATTTAACGATATCCCACACGATGGAGAAGATGACGAAAAAAAAATTCATCCCCACTTCACATGTAGGGGAGCTAGCCTAAAAAAAAAAATATTTTACCATTTTATTGGTGTTATTGATATACACACCTCTACAAAATTGCAGCTTTCAAGTACTAACGGTCTCTTTGCAAAACCTCGGACAGACAGACAAACAGACACACAGACATGACGAAACTATAAGGGTTCCTTGTCAGGATTACGGAACCCTAAAAAGATACAAAAGAAAGAGAGAATACGTAGTCCGTGCTGTGTGCCTCACGTCTGCGCTAAAAGAAAAGAAAGAAAAAGTATAGAAAAGAAAAGAAATAAAGAAAATAGTAAATTAAACCCCAACTTAAACATACATAATCTTCTATATCTATTCTATGTATCTATACATATAGTAAATCTGTAGAAAAATAGTTTTTGTACATCGAAAATATTAAAAAAAAAATCCCAGGGTGTGAAAGGATAACCAACAGAACTCATTTCCAGCATTTTTGGAATTTTTGTCTGTTTGTCTGTTTCGATGATCAAGCATCACGTAAAATTTACGAAACCAATGTAGATAACTTTTATACATTAAAAATGTGCGTATCTTGAGGTATTATTTAGTTTTTGTTTCATCGGTTAATTCTATCAAAAGATATAAGAACTTAAAGTTTTCAAGAAGAACTAATCATCAAATGTAACCATACAGCGACATCTATTAGCGGAATATGATAACTTTTAAATCGACTGTCCGGCTTTAAAAAAAAGTTATATCCTAAGGTACTCTAGATTAGTCAACATGATGCTGCTTTGAAAATTTACACAACATGATTTCCTTGCATTCTATTTTAGCAGTTTAACATCTTTGTCGATAGACGGCGTTGTTAATTTCACTCCATTTTCTGAATCGCGTTGTTAAGATTTGAAGAAAACTTTGGCTTTTTAACCGACGGAACAAAAAGGAGGAAGTGTATATTTTTTAGGGTTCCCTACCCAAAGGGTAAAAACGGAACCCTATTACTAAGACTTCGCTGTCTGTCCGTCTGTCCATCTGTCTGTCACCAGGCTGTATCTCATGAACCGTGACAGCTAGACAGTTGAAATTTTCACAGATGATGTATTTCTGTGGCCGCTATAACAACAAATACTAAATATAGTCAATGGTACGTAACCCTTCGTGTGCGAGTCCGACTCGCTCTTGGCCGGTTTTTTATGTATGACCCCGCATAACTTTTTACAGAGAAGTCCGATACACGGATACATGTGGTCCTTTTTTTTATGAAAAGCGTAGCCTATATCTCAAAGATGGTCCCATTTAAAATTGAAAAATCGTGTTTGGGCTGATTTTCTGCATCTTTGATGAGAACTTTCGACCTAGCTAGAGTATGACTGTCATCGAGTGTCTAAGGATGAAGACGTAGGTAAGGCTGTCGAAGGAAGCCCTTATTTGGAAAACAAGTAGATTATTTTAGCGATTAATGTAAATATATCGGAGAAATTAAATTGCTATCCACTTGAATCTTTAATCTATCTAAATATATAAAAGAAGAAACTGACTGACTCATCTATCAACGCACAGCCCAAACCGCTGGGTCTACAGATTCCAAATTTGGCAAGTAGGTTCCTTATGTGGTCTAGGGGTGCACTAAGAAAGGATTTTTCAAAATTCACCCCCTAAGGGGGATAAACGGGGCTCCAAAGTTTGTATGAGAACACAAGATTAGTTAGACTATTTCATTCGAAACTTCACAGGAGTGCTCCTATTGATAAATGAGTAGAAACGGGTTTCAGGTTTTTCCAGAATTCAACCCCTAAGAGGGAGAAATGGGGTGGCAAAGTATAAAAATCAATGCACAGCCCAAACTGCTGAGTCTTAGAGATTCCAAATTTGGCAAGTAGGTTCCTCATGTGGTCTAGGGGTGCACTAAGAAAGGATTTTTCAAATATCAACCCCTAAGGGGGTTAAACGGGGCTCCAAAGTTTGTATGGGTAAAACAAGATTAGTTAGACTATTTTATTCGAAACTTCACAGGAGTGCTCCTATTGATAAATGAGTAGAAACGGGTTTCAGGTTTTTTCAGAATTCAACCCCTAAGAGGGGGAAATGGGGTGGCAAAGTATAAAAATCAATGCACAGCCCAAACCGCTGAGTCTAGAAATCCAAATTTGGCACAAAGGTTATTTATGAGGTTTAGGAGTGCATTAAGAAAGGATTTTTCAAAATTCACCCCCTTAGGGGTTGGAACGAGAGTCCAAAGTTTACATGGGGAAATAAGATTAGTTAGACTACTTTATTCGAAACTTAACAGGAGTACTCCTATCGATAAATGAGTTAACGTTTGTGTTTCAGGTTTTTTCAGAATTCAACCCCTAAAGGGGGAAATGGGGTAACGAAGCCTAAAATTCAACATAGGTATTGTTTGTATGGTTGGGTGTATTACAAAAACAACGATTTTAAAATTTAATGTGGCAGCCCTAAAATAACATCATTCCCTGTTGGGGTGCGATGGGGTTGAAATGTCTAAAAATCAATATGGGTGTCGATACCGAGATTATCAGGGGGGCTGATTACGAAAATGGCATTTATTTTGAAATCTAGAAGATGGCGGATTCGACTTCTATACAGGGTTATTGTTGATTTATTGTGATGATTATAATAATAATAATAATAATAAATTACGATGATAATGATTGTTTTACGATGTTGATGGTTGTGATAACGATGATGGTGATTTTGATTGTGACAGCGACGGTGATAATGTTGAAGATGATTGTGATAACGAGGATAGTGATTGCGAGAATGATTGTGATGGTGATTGTGATTGTTTTAACTTGATTTTGTGATAGTGACGGCGATTGTGATCATGATGATTGTGTAATGATTGTTATTACGATGATAATTATTGTGATTACGACGATAATGATTGTGATAACGATGATGGTGATTTTGATGGTGATTGTGATGGTGATGCTGACTGTGATAGTGACGGTGATTGTGATGGTGATAGCGATGGTGATTGTGATTGTGACAGAGATGGTGATTTGATAATGACGAAGATGATTGTGATTACGATGATAATGATTGCGATAATGATGATAGTGATTGTGATAGTGGTTGTGATCGTGATTGTGATGGTGATGATGATTGTGATGGTGGTTGTGATTGTGATAGTGATGGGTGATTGTGATGATATTGGTGATTGTGATGATATTCGTAATTGTGATGATATTGGTGATTGTGATGATATTGGTGATTGTGATGATATTGGTGATTGTGATGATATTGGTGGTTGTGATTACAATGATAATGATTGCGATTACGAATGATAAAGATTGTGATAACGATGATGGTGATTGTGATAGTGATGTGATAGTGATTGTGGTAGTGATTGTGATAGTGATTGTGGTAGTGAATGTGATAGTGATTGTGATTATGATGGTGATTGTGATTGTGATAATGATGGTGGTTGTGTTGGTGATTTTGATGATACTAATCAATTGTGATGATTATGAAATTTGGCACATACTTATAGAGTTTGTAACCTGGATTAACATGTAGGACAGTATTTATCCCTTTATTATGATTCAGTGGGACAGTTACCGAACTTCACGCGGGCGAAGCCGCGGGCAACAGCTAGTAATATTATAAAGCTCAAGAGTTTGTTTGTTTTTTTTGTTTGGTTGGTTAAACGCGCTAATTATAGGAACTACTGGTTCGAATTAAAAAAAAAATCTTTTATTGTTGGATAGTCCATTTATCGAGGAAGGCTATAGGTTATCTAACATCACGCTACAACTAAAAGCAGCGGAGCATCAATGATAAATCAATAAATGTTGTAAAAACAGGGAAAATGTATTTCTTTTGAGAGCTTCCGTTGCGAGCGCTGCATAAACGGTTAAAGTTGCGCAAAATCCGCGATAGCGATATGTCTATCTTTTAAGGTTAACTCACACTCTCTCTAAACCTCTCTCTCTCTCTCATGTGACGCAGACGAAGTTGCGCGGGTCAGCTAGTTTTAAAATATAAATTAAATAAAAAAATAATAAAAAAAATAAATTGCTCAATTATATTATTTTAAAATGTTTGACAGTATTTCAGAATAAATCACCAATCGCGCGACATGACTCTGTGTGCGTTTATTTGTGCAGATGATGATGAACAAATGCAAATGTACCTGATCCAGTTTCATCAAACTAAAAATATACATCCAAATCTACAGTCAAAAAACCCAATAATAAAATAAACTCTAGAATAACACTATTAAATGCCCTCTAAATATTGACTTGTACTCGAAAGGTAGGTATATAATTATATACCATAACTAAACAGAAAGCCACTGTTCAAATAGAAGAATATATTTATATAATTTAGTTAATACAACGTTATTGATTGACGCACAATGCATCTATTATGTTATCATCGTTTGTTCTCGGAACATAATAGTTAATTCCTTGTTGGGTAAAGGTTCTGAAAGTCATCGTTAGGTTCAATTTACACTAAAGGATTCGTTACACCTACGGACAGATTCCGGACACCAAACACGACACATCATCACTCTAATATTATTAAGGCGAAAGTTTGTATGTGTGTATGTTTGAAAAAAAAAAAAAAAAAGTTAATAATTATATTGTTTTTTAAATATTAGTAGATAAAAAGACAAGAAACCGGTGTAAAAGTAGTGATTATGAAGACTTATTTTTGGAATGTAAAATGCTGCCGGTTCATGAGACACTACCCAGTGTTGTCAGTTGCTTTAGAACAATATTGTAGCAATGAGTTTAAATTTCAGCAAGCCTAGCCAAGTTACAAACGTTTCGTATCGATTCTCTTTCTATAATCGTAAACACCTCGGCGTAAGCGATTGTAGAAAGCGCTAAATTGGTAGCCAAGTTGACACGACTGAGTCGATCGCTCGTTCTCTAATGTCTGCAGAAAAACCTACACAGTACACTTCAGTCCATGGTGTGCGTTCCTAACAAAGAGTTTAGCGATCAACATTGTAGAAACGATAACATTCTATTCTATCATTTTTCTATTCGTTTGTGTTGATCACGTGGTTTAACGTTGAGATGATGTCGTTCACATTCATTTGAATAGTTTTCTACTAGCGTTAACGATTGTAGATTGTCAACTTGGCTAGGTATGCAAGTGATACACACAAGATCACAAAGGAACTATAACATGAGAAGATTTGTAGTGCCCACTTGTAATAATTATTATGGTAGAAGATGTAGAAAGTTTGTAGTCCCAACTATTTTTAATGACCTTCCAGCCGATATATTATATTATAACGCTTGTATCACTAAAACCTCCTTTAAAAACAAATGAGTTATTTTCTTTTTAGCTCTTCCCTAGTCGCTGGATAGATGGCGCTAGGAGTTAGTATGATAATGCAAGGAACGGAACCTAAAAAAACTGATTTTAACAAAGCGCGAGAAAACTAGGTTATATTCGGAAGGTTAAGCAAATTAAAGTGTCAGTCAACGAGAGTATTTGACGTGACGTAATGTTTTTTTTTTAAGCGTTTTGGCTTTGGCACCAATTATCATAGTAAGTTCAACGCCATCTATAGAGTTTTTGGAAACTAAGTTTTTTTTTTAATACCTCAAAAAGAAAACCTCTCATTAAATAAGTACGTAGGTATATAACATCTTCTGTCAAAGCCTCGCTGTAGTAGAGAATAGTTAAACAATGTTAACACACCTGTTTTTTTGTTTTCTTGTTATTATAAGGAATGCAAGAAGCTTTAATTTTCTTTTTTACTTTGTTGTACTGTATTTGTGGTAAAGAGTCACTATTAAAATGTTAATAAGTAAATGTAAAGGAAAAAGGAGCTACGTTTACCAAAAACGATGACGCAAGAAATGGCGCGCTCTGTTGACGTAAGTTTGTTACTTGAATGTGACACTTGTTGACGGATGATAGCTATGATTTTTGGTATGGAGTTGAGGAATATTGTAGAGGTGGGAAGTAAACTAGCCTATCCACGAACAAAGCACGTTTAGTCGATTAGTAATTGATTAATTGCCGGGTATTTAATAAATGTTACTGGGTATGTTTGTTAACCAGTAGCGGTTGGGGGTACGCACCTCCTGGGTATGCTAGTTAACCGAACGCTGTTAAATGGAGAATATTTTCGTGAATAAACACTTTTTCATATTTTTTTTTGCTACTGTTTCACGCAAAATTACTGACCGGATTTGGATTATACACACAGATAGTTTAGAACCTAGAATAACACATAGGCCTTTTTATCCCGGTAGTGAGATTCCATGGGACGATTATCGAACTTCGCGCCAGCAAAGCCGGGTTAGAAGCTAGTACCTACTTTATAAAAGTGTCTGTCAGTGCCCTTTCTTTGGAAAATCATCAAAAGTCTTCTCCCGCTCTGGGCGGAGCAGGACGGAGTGTCAGACTTTTAGTGACTAAAACCCATCCATGTTCCTTCATCGCCCTTTGTGTTCCGGGGCCACGGTATCTCTTTCGAACAGACCTGCAACCCCGGTTTGTCAGTGCCCTTGATCAGCAACTTCTCCATACCGGATTGGCTGATCCACTTGATACTAAATAGGTCTCGTAGCATTACAAACTTAAAAACAGAAGAAACTAAAGACATTATTGACAAATCATCAAGCTTAGCCTTTTCCCAACTACGTTGGGGTCGGCTCCCGGCTAACCAAATGCAGCTGAATAAAAGTATTTTATATGTGACTGCCTATCTGACCTCCACAACTCAGTTAGTACTGGGTAATACGATACCCCTTGGTAAGACTGGTTAACAGACTTTCGGGCCAGATACTAAGTAAGACAGTAAGCGACTATCAAAGATCTACAAATGACAGGCGGAAGGCTTGCCGTGCTGTCCGAGTCACGGAGGAAACTCGGTATGTAATGGGTGGTAAGATTTTCTATGCTGTACCATCATCGCTTGAGCTGAGTTGCGCTACATATTAGAATGTAGACAGAAAATTAGGTAACATTTTTAGTATTGAATCCGAAAATGGTTTCAGAAATTTGCTTTAATATTTTAATGTTCGAATATTATGTATGCAAAATTCAGATTATTACAAAATATTGTTAATGTACAGCTTGCACCAAAAAAGCCTTGTCATGGAAACCTTTTCAAAATTGGCATCAGATTTCAAAAAACATGTTTAACAAACTTAATACCAATGTAAAAACACCCTAACGTTTGTTATGTTGTTATAAATGTGTGATTGTGTTACTGAAACAAGATATATTACGCGTCTATTCGGTTGTGTCCGGTCAAAATGCAAGTGGAAAATATAGGCCTCGAAAACTATCAGTTTAAAAACAAATATATTTGTCCAAAGGAAATATCGAACAAACTAGATCAGTCTATTGACAAAATTATTAAAAAAAATGGATTTACGAAATGCAACGTTGAAAAGAAATCTGTATGTACAAATGGTGGTAACTATCTCGGATTATTGTATGAAATTGACATAAAAGGAATGACACAGGAAGGCGTTAAAGAACTAAACATTTTTGTCAAAAGCGTAATCCCAGGTGAGAGCAATTTGCAAATACTATCCTTAAGTGATGTTTACAAAACTGAGTTGTTCACTTACAAGGAACTTTCCAACATATTCGAAGAACTGCAAGATGAAGCGAAAGTACCCATCGATGAAAGATTCAAAATGGTCAAAAGTTATGAGGAAAGTATTGGAGAAATTATTATCATGGAAAACGTTTCGAAAAAAGGATTCATCACAGGCCACAGAATGGACGTGCCGTCTTTGAAGTTTGCTGAAATGGCTATTAAACAGCTTGCTAAATTCCATGCTTTAGCTTTCGTGGTAAAAGAGAAACATCCTGATTTTTTTGAGCAGGAGGTAACAACTAGAAAAGCCCCTTACCATATTGGTAAACAGTGGCATGAATTTGTTCAGAGTATCACTAAAATAGCAATCAATAATATTGATGAAGGTGTGAAGGCAAAGGTTGAGAAATTTTCTGAAGGCATTGCGGAAAGGTTTTTGAGACATTATGATGATGAGAGGACAAAGCGATGTTTGTGTCATGGTGACTATAGGCCTAACAATATACTGATGAAGACAATTGTAAGTACTTCTTGTAATTATGTTAATAAGTACTTATAAATGGCAGGAAGATGATGATTTTCGAATAAATCAATTAACACCAGTGTGACTACGGTTAAATAAAATTAACCATAGTCACACTGGTGTGGCAATTTGGTGTGACTATGAATCAGTCATGGATTACGACTAAGCCATAGCCATAGTCGTAATCTTCATTTCAAGTGCATTTTCATAATTAAGAGTTATATTTAATGACTTTACTTTAGACTTAGTTACTTGTACTTTTAAGATCCTAGGTAATGAAAATTTTCTTATTGTTCCTTAGGATGGAGAAGTTTCAGAAATATTGCCAGTGGACTATCAACTGGTGTTCTACGGATGTCCAATTATAGACTTCCTTTATTTCATCTTCAGCTGTACCGATCGGAAATTCCGAAAGGCACATCTAGAACATCTCAAGGATTTGTACCACAAGACGATGACAATATTCTTGAAATATTTCGGCATTGACGTGAACTCCTTCTATTCTAAAGATCTGTTTGAATCGGAGTATAGGAATAAGTTGGATTATGGGCTGATGTTTTCACTAATATTTCTTGGCTTCATGTTCGCTAAGGAAGACGATATTCCCGATGTGACGAAGAATGACATGAACAGCTTAAGTTTTAACGTAGATGACAAGTATAAGGACAGAATCCAAGGAATTGTTGATGATTATATATCGTGGGGTGTTATTTAAATTAAGATTGAAGTTTTCTTTGTTAAAATACTTATTGGTTAGATGGGTTAAATAAATATGAGTTCTCTGTTTTACCGATTTATTTAATTTGCATTGCTTTTAACTTCTTCATGTAGATGTTGCTAACCGGCTGTCATTTGTAGATCTTTGACACAGGTAGTCAGTGGATTAAAAGTCTGACCACCAGTCTTACCAAAGAGAATATTACCCAGTTTTAACTGGGTTGTGAAGATCAGACAGAACATGTAAAATACTGGTATTCAACTAGGTGTATCCGGTAAGACTGGACGCTGACAACATAGTTGGGAAAAGGCTAGGCAGATGATGATGATGTGGAAGGAAATTACAACAGTACAAATTAATAAAAAAATTATACCTATTAAATAAAAAAATAATAATATAAAAAAAATATATTTTATTTAAATTTTCTCTTGCTATAATTATTAAAATAGAAATTTAAATTTCACAATGAACATTCATATAATGAATTACCTATTTAAAGAAATTTATTCTAATATGGCAGATTTTATGTAATGGATTGTACAGACCAATACAAAAGCGCTTCAGTATTCCCGCGATCATGATGCTTGCAACAACGTCGAAATAAAGAAAAAAAAAAACCGAAAAAAAAATCACGGATATAATCCCTTAAGTACTTTAAGTGTAGTGAAAAACCGTGAAAGTCTAAAACAGTGCAATACAAAGAAGGTTCAACTTCCAGACCACGAACAGCTTTTGACTTACACCTTCTTTACCGTATCTAGGCAATAATGCTTTTGGTTATAGTTAAAAGAAGAACCAACTAGTCATGAAAGCCGACTATCCGGCCATACTTGTAGTCGGCGAATAGTCGTTGACTAGTCGGCAATAAATGCCGACGCTTCGAATCCCTGAAAGGTTGTGCAGAGGTGTAACAAAAGTCACCAACATTTCGCCGTTTATGTTTAAGTCCCACATACTCGTAATACACACACCGGCAAAATTTGGGGAATACAAAAAAAAGTGAAACGTGAAAAAGTGAATTTTTGAGATGTATGTACTTATTTCAGTAAGTATGCACATTATTTACAATTTACAAATCTATTAAAATAAACTCAACTAGCTAACTTAAACTAAAAACTTAAAAAATGGCGTCAAAAACTCCTCCTCAACACTGTCAACTGGTAATGTCCCCAAGAGACTGGCGGCGTTACCACGCTGTATGGCAACGCTAAGCCTTTGGTCAAGGTAAAAGCCAGCCCTAGGGTCACGGGAAGTGTCAACTAAGAGTTTTGAAATTTCCTTGAAAAGGCTGTGAGTGCTCGGACCCCACGGTCATAGAGTTTCAACCCCAAACGGCTCGAAAATACCAATAAGGTATACGTAAATATGTAATAAGGTTACCAATAAGGATACTATATTTTCGCCGCTTGAAGTTTTCCGCTGCCGCAGCAGCAGCCCCTGCACAGCACGACGAATTAGGAAGCTGGGAAGGCGCAAGAGAATCGACACATGTAGCATCCCACACTAAAGACCTACCCATCCTCCATGGAAACAAAGACATGCCGTCCTGTCTCTTGCCATCGTCGCGTGCCAAGCCACTGGGTTCTAATAACGCTGGAACGCCGACGGTGACAAGAGATCGACGGATGATGTCATTTAAATTCGCGTGCCGTGCAAAACGGCCTGCACTACGGCTGCATGACAGGCCGTGGTGTACAAGGCTGTTGACAACTTCACCACAGTGACACTTATTTATTACTTTTGCTTTATTTGAGTGCGTTTGTTTATTTTATGAAAGAAAATAACAAAATGTACCCCAAATTTTGTTGGGGGCATAATGTGGGGTTGTTAGAATTTATTTATAGAGAAACAATAAAAATGGTCGTAACTGAAAAATATTGAAGTGCTAAACTTACTTACTGTCCGTTCTTCTTCTAAAATATTTCGGGTCTGAACAGCCGTTCGATGACGATTTCTTAAAGTTTGCGCCCTTATAAAACGTCGTCTACGGCACTGTTTGCACGATTTCTGGGCCTCGTCTACGCACGTAAGTCTGTCTGTATCGTTGCACATTACGGTGGATCACGAATACTGATACACCCAACGTTTGACTGACTGTACCCATAAGTTTAAAAAAAAAAGTAACTTTCTTGTGTTCCTCTAATGTTGCCGGTGTTTGTAGCCACGGAGTTTGGTTTTGTGTTCGGTTAATGGTAATAGGCACGTCTCAATTGCATGGGACTTAATCATAACTGATGAGGTGATGAAATGTTTGTCTAACTTATGAACTGTCACAAAAATCGAAAAAAAAATTACGAGTATCTCCGATTCTGTCGCATAGTATAATAGAATCAGCGAACAAACAAGAATTTATGTGGTATACTTTCCACTTAAAAACCCGACTACTGAAAAATCACGCCCTAAATTCGTGGTTTAGAAGGTAAAATCGAATCCTCCTTTTGTTGAAGTCGGTTAAAACGTAGCCGATGTTACCCGGGTCATAATAACGAATCGATTGACACCTAATTATATTCATCAAAATCGGATAAATAGTTTATGAACTACGGTGGAACATACGTAAATACAAATATACATACATAGACTGCTAGGCCAAGTTCACCGAAAAGATAACAATCTGGTTATCTAAAAACAGCTGTTTAAAATACATTTTTGTACATGAAAATGTGTTTTAAACAGCTGTTTTTAGATAATCAGACTGTTATCTTTTCGGTGAACTTGGCCCTAAGATTATAACTCTTCCTTTTGGCTAAGCTTTAGTTGGGTAAAAAGGCGTAGTACATGATGTAGAATTATCAAGGCATCGATTTATTAATAGAAAATAGCATTTCGAACTGATGTAGGGAATCCATTAAAAATAAACCTCAAAATTTTCCGTAATCAAAAGCCAATAAAAATTCTAGGTTAACACCAGTAAGTGCCCGCTAAATATTGACCTGTATTTTATTACCATTTTTATCTTTATACGATGCAAATAATCTATTTGGCCAGTTCAAATAGATTTGTTCTCGAGATAAAATACTTAATTCCCTGTTTTAAAAACGATCATCGTAAAGTGCAATTTACACTAAAGGTTCGATCAAACCAGACTGCGTGCTACTGAGAAATTCCTGATGGAATAACACACATTGCCCGACTCAAGAATCGAACAGTCACACTTGTGACTACTAGACCAACAAGGCGGTAGGTACTAGACGGATTTTTGCCCAGTAGGTTCACCTCCTTTTAACATGGGACTCAAACACAACTGGCGAAATGTAGGTTAAAAAAAACTTTATTGCAAAAAATAAAACCGACTTCAAAAAACACAAAAAAGTGAAAAATAACTTTAGCTTCAGAAGTCGGTGACTTTTGTTTGACTGATTTAGTTTTTTTGTCACCGACGTCTGAAGCTTTGACATTGTTAACAATACATGTCATGGTAAAAGGCGTATCCCCAATATTGTGGAACTTAACACACCTTTCTTTTTTTTCGGGTGGGAAATCATCAAATTACCCCTCCCGCTCTGGGCGGAGTGGAAGGGAGTGTCAGACTTTTACTGACTCAAACCCATCCATGTTCCTTCTTAGCCCTTTGTGTTCCTGGGCCACGGTATCTCGAACAGTCCCACAGCCCCGGCAGGCCCTGTGGACCCTTCCTTTGACTGACAACTCTTTGTGGTGTGCGGAACACGAACGCGGCAACTTAATAACCAACAACCTAACCTAACCTAACTGTCGAAATCTGGGTGTATTGTACACATCTGCGTACCGCCTCAGAGCATATAGGCGTGATATTACGTCATGATGTTGCATAAACAATACACATCCAAGCGATTGCAGCAATCAAGTTCCCATTTCTGAGACACAATTTAAGTCTCCTCTTGGTGAGAGGGAATCGGCCGAAATTCACCACTTGGGCCCAGTTCGGATTGGTGGACGTCGCCAATTTTCAATTGTTATTTTGATTTATTATTTATCTACTAGCTTTTACCCGCGGTTTAGCTTGCGTTAATTTAGAATTTGACAATGGAATAAACGAAACAAATAGCTCTTACTATTTACAGAAACAATATTGTATTTTCTTAGTTCTTATCTTAGTTATTTGTACTTCTATGTTCCTAATAAAAGAACTTTCCCTTTGTTCCTTAGGGTGGAGAGGTATCAGAAGTATTAGTAGTGGACTATCAACAGGTGTACTACGGATGTCCGATTGTAGACTTCCTTAATTTCATCTTCACCTCCACTGATCGGGGATTCCGTAGGGCACATCTGACGCATCTCAAAGAAATGTACTACAAGACGATGATTAAATTCTTGAAATATTTCGACATTGACGTGAACTCCTTCTATCCCAGAAATCAGTTTGAAAAGGAGTACAACACGAAGTTGGATTATGGTCTGATTTTCTCTCTAACATTTCTTGCCTTCATGTTCGTTACTGAAGACAATGTTCCTGATTTGTCGAAGTATGTCAGGAATTTAAGTTTTAAAGTTGATGACAAATATAAGGATAGAATCCAAGGCATTGTCGATGATTATATTGAGTGGGGTGTTATTTAAATGATTTTGAATGAAGCTTTCTTTGTTTAAATGTTTATTGGTTAGGATAGGTTAAATAAACAATGTGTTTTCCGTTTAACTTACTACGTTTAAATTTCTTTTAATAATTTCAATTCTTAATTGTACATACACCTAAATTACAGATTCTTCGTCACGATATTACAAGGTCAACGACAACAAGGTCAACAAAATGTGACCATAACGTCTGCTTTATAAATATAATTATAGAAATAACATAAATACGTTACCTAAAATGGTTCATTTTACACCTAATGAACCACCTTCACCTTTGGCGCTTATAATTCACACCATGCTGACACCTTCTGTGTTGCGATTATTTCCGAAGCCGAGAGTTGCCGGAGATAACCGAATGATTCCGATATATTCAATACTTGGCGTCACCGTCGCAGGCGTCATTTTGCTCATTCCGGTTTCGTTGATACGTGAATAACGTTGTATCAGTCATCTTTGTCTCTTAAAAACTGTTCTCATATGATGTTCTGTGTTTATATTGTGATACGAGCATTTTTCAAGTGAATGTCTTTGTTTGTACGTATTGTTATATTTATCAATAGTTTATCTTGTGTCTTTATCTGATAAAGATTTGATAAAAAAATACTACAGATTGTAAATGACGTTGATACCTATAGTTTTTCTATTTTTACAATAACATGGAGCTTACGGAAAATCCAAGTGAAGAGAATATGTCTGGTGAGATTTTACCTCTAAAGTTAAGAGAATGGGTAGAGAGTATAGCGAAGAGTGGTGGTTTTATTACCTATGAAATTATAAGTAAAAAATTGACGCCGTCTGGTGGCGGTTTTATGGGAGTTCTGTATGAAATAGATGTTAAAGGAAAAACTGCTGATGATGCTAAAGAAATAAATATATTTGTGAAGAATATACCCGAAAACGAGCAAATGAAAATTTACTCAGTATCAGGCGTTTTCGAAAGAGAAGCTTTTATTTACAAAGAAGTTTTTAAAATATTTGCTGACTTGCAAGATGAAGGTAACGTTCCAATTAATGAAAGATTTCAAATCGTCAAGACTTATGAAGAATGCAATCCAAAATCTATAATTCTTGAACACTTAGGGAAGAGGGGTTTTACAGTGTATAACAGAATGGAGACGTTTACTTTAGATTATGCCAAACTGTGCATACAACAGCTAGGCAAGTTTCATGCTCTCTCGATGGTCCTACAAGAGAAAAGACCAGAATATTTCAAGGAGAAAATTGGTATGATGAAACAACCTTTTAATTTTGGAGAAGACTGGTACGGATTTGTGAAAAACATGTATGACTATTCCATTAATTGTTTGGAACCTGACGTTAAAGAGAAAGTAGGACAGAAGATTTTGGAGAAAGTAGATAATTACCCTAAGTATATGAATAATACATCGGGTGTCTGCACTCTCTGTCACGGCGATTTTAAACTTAATAATGTCATGGCTAAAGAAGTTGTAAGTTTTAACTTTATTATTCATATTTAGTACTGAGTTTAATTCAAATTTATGGACTAATATTCTTCTTTGTGTCCTTATCCCATGTCACGGAGTTGGCAGAACACTTTTTCTTCTTTCATTATCCCCTGTTAACCGTCACGCTACATTTACGCTCTTTTCTTTCGTATCATTCCACTCACAATCTATCCATCTTTTCTTTGGCCGTCCTCTCTCGTTCCTCTCCATGTCATTTGTATTTGTCACTCTTTTAGACAAATGCGTTTCATTCCTCCTCATCATGACCAAACCAAGCCCAATGATGGATTAACAATCAACCCCGTTCTTATTACTATGGGGGTAAAGTATGTTTTTGATTAATTTAGATACTTATTCAGCCGATTACGTAATTGCTAAGTACTAAGCACAAATCGAAGTTGTTTGTCATAATGCTTAACAATTTTTGCAGGATGGAGAATTAACAGAAGTAATAACAATAGACTTCCAAATAAGTCACTACGGATGTCCAATTCTGGATTTCCTATACTTCATTTTCAACGGAACTGATCAAGAATTCAGAAAGAATAACTTGTCAAATCTAAAAGACATATACTATGAAGCTGTGGAAACGTTTCTGGAATGTTTTGGTATTAATATAGAGAAGATTTTTCCTCGAGAAGAATTTGAGAGGGTTTACAAGGAGAAGTTGGATTTTGGTTTGATGATAAACGTATTCTATGTTCCCTTTTTATTTGTCGCTGAGGATGGTGCGCCTGATGTAGCAAATGAAGAGCTGTCTACGTTATCTTTTAACGTTGATAACAGATTCACTGATAGATTTCGTGGTATTATCGAAGATTTTGTACAGTGGGGTTACCTTTGATGGATAGGTAATCTTTTTGATATACTAAACATGTTCCATTTGATAGTTTGTTTGATTCAACTCCACTACTGTTACATAGGTAGAGAGTTTTCGTGTATTCATTATACCCTTAGAATAATTCCTTAGCCTAATGATTTTGAGGATGTAGATGACATTATTTTATTACCAACACCTTTTTAATATTATTTATTTATTTATAACTAGTCTACAATAATCCACTGCTAGATATTCCGTATGCACGCCACTCAGCTTAATTGTCGGCAACCCAGCTGTTCCTAGCTACCTTGCGGAGATTGCTACTCCACCTAGCCAGATGTGGCATTGAATTGTATTGTATCTAATATTTCTAAATGCTTCGTTAATTCGTATTTAGAAACATTAGATACCAACCCTTGCAATAAGCTTTGCACGTCAATCGTCTAGTTCTCTTAGATTCAAAGAAATTAGCATGTCATTGTAAAATAGTGAAATAATTACGAAACACAATAATATAAACACCGTTAAGAAAAACTTATGTAACTCGTGTATACATTTGTTGATAGAAATGAGTACATAATGCCCTTAATGTATCAGTAACCGGTAGCCAAACACACTGTATTTCAATTTTGAAACTAAGTTCGTCAATAACACGTATTGCAAGGGTAAAAGGTGTCGTATTAGTAACAATAGGTCTACTTTTGAGAATAAGAACAGACCACCCGTAATTATAAAGATTTTAAGACAAAAATCATGTCTTATTATTATTTAATAAGTTAAGTTCCCTGAGTCTTTAACCAGATTTTCTTCCAAAAACGTTATTTTGTAAACAATAGGATAATGTTAACTGAATTATTTTAATGAACTCGTGTTCGTTGCGAGGTTTTCTATTACGTTTCGTCCCCTTAGGGGCTAAGTAGGGTTCAAAGACTTTGTTCTTCGTTTTCCCCTTACGAGGCAATGGGAGCAAATATGCGAACAATGTGATTGCTATTTGTTTTGTAATATTAGTCGATACTATTACTTTCCTAGTTCGAGAGACTTTTAACAACGTAAAGAAAGGTTAGGCAGAGGTGTATCTAATAGTACAGCTACATTTAGCCAGTTATCTAATAGTACAGTCATATTTCGCCAGTTATCTAATAGTACACCCACATTTCGCCAGTTATCTAATAGTACAGCCACATTTCACCAGTTATTTAATAGTTCACCCACATTTCGTCAGTAATCTAATAGTACACCCACATTTTGCCATCAACCGGGTGCAATTCTAGACTCCGTGGCTACTACTGAAAAATTCCTGATGGAAAAACCCCAATGACACTTTGCCCGACCTGGGAATCGAACCCAGGACCTCACCTCTCTAGACCAACGAGGCAGATGGCAGAGATAGTTCTGATTTTGTCAGCCACGTGGTAAAATATCTATGTAGTAACAACTAAATATTCTATTATCAAACCAAGCAGGTTACTTCTTAAAAGTAGATCTTTACGTACGTGTACTTTTAAAATTCCAAATACTATTATTATTAAATCAATATTTTAATTGCATTGTCACTACATATTATAAAACAAAGTCCCCGCGTCTGTTTGTCCCTATGTATGCTTAGATCTTTAAAACAACGTTTTTTTAATAGATAGAATTAATAGGAAGAAAATAGAAGAGAGAATAGAATAGGAAGGTTTTAGTACACAATTTGTCAAGCGGGCGAAGCCGCGGGCATCAGCTAGTTTTTTAAATAAATTAAAATATTTTAGTAGAATTAAAAGCTAACGTAGTGTAGCCATTTTAGTCATTCCATTAAATTGTACTGTTTACAGGGATTTTTATTCAGATTTCTAGCAATTGCATGAATTGGCTTGAATTGTGCACATATTCACTTACGTATTTATAGACATGATTAGAAAAGTCTTGGTCTTACTCTGTTACCCATCTCATACCCATCCACAATCATACTCAAAACTTTCCTCACAAGGTATACTTTCCAATAAACATCTTACAAATATCCCCACTCAATAAAATCCTGCACAATCCCTACCAATCTCTCTTGACACTCATCATCTACTCCAAAACTGAGTCCAGCCAACGGCTCTCTAGTTACATCAACATTGCTGTCACAAGTCATCAGTAAAGGTATCAATAGAAGGGAAATCATCAGACCGTAGTCCAGCATGGATTTATAATCCCTCTCAAAGTCCTTCCTCGGATATACGCTGCTGATGTCCAGGGAAAACTGGTTTAGGAATCCTCTAAGATTATCGTAGTACAAATCCTTAAGGTATAGGAGATTGGAGCGTCTGAATTTCTGGTCAGTTGATGAAAAGATGAAGTAGATAAAGTCCAGGATAGGGCACCCGTAGCAGATGAGCTGGTAGTCAATCGGAAGCATTTTGGAGACGACGCCATTCTGGAAGAAAACGAAGAATTGTAAAAAAGAGGAGCTTGTGTGAACCGAAAAAATACCCATCAGAACATAGGTCATGATAAATAAATAAAACAATATTATAGTTGACATTGGCCTTCAAGTAGATAACGTATCAACAATAGTTGACATATGGCCTTGGAGATAGCGTATCGACAAGAACAATGAAGTTTATTTTGGTAGCTTAGATTGTTTTATACCTTGAAAAGAAACTGAAGCTACTAACATAACATAACAACAGGCTAACAGCAACAGCATTTAGGCAGATCTGCACCTATGGCACACACCAATTTTCGCTAGTTCTTTTTTATACAGTACTAGCTGACGTCCCGCGGTTTCACCCACGTAGTTCCCGTTCCTGTGGGAGTACGGGAATAAAATATATCCTATAGCACTCAAGAATAATGTAGCTTTCTACCAGTGAAACAATTTTTAAACTTGGTTCATTACTTCCGGAGATTACCCCCTACATACAAACTTACAAACAAATGTTACCTCTTTATAATATTAGTATAGATTAACAATCCGTATTTCTATACAGAAAAACTCTTGGATACTAAGAAATCTAGCACTAAACTTTTTTCGGACAAGCCCGCCACACTATTCCCAAACCACTGTAACTCCTGAAAGTCAGAATTAACAATGGCGACCACCAGAAAAGTGCCGAGACAATGAAGCTCGACGAAGTCCCAAAGAAACAATTTAACTGTCTTGGATCCCGCAACAAAATTAATCAGAAAAGTATAGCGGAAGAGTAGGAAAACCATTATTTCCACTAACCTCCATATTAGCAGGAGACAGAGCTAAACAAGGCCACTAGGGTTGTCAAAACTAATCTAATAAAGCATTAAATATCACGAAACTAAAAATACTTACAGTTTCTTTCACTAAAATATTGTTCGGCCGGTAATCGCCATGACGCAAGCAAAGTCTCGAATTCCTACCCATAGATAATACACTATTTCCTACCTTCCAAATATTTGCGATATTTCTCATTGAAACTAGGAATAAAGTCTTCTAACTTTCTCCGACTATCATTGTCCAAATAATTTAATGTAATTTGGCACATATTTTGTACGAAAGCGTCCCAATCATCGTCGAAACTATATGTAGCTTTGATCGTTTTTATTTTCCTTTCGTAATACTCCGGTCGCTTTGACTCCAGTACGAAGGACAGCGCGTGGAATTTTGCCAATTCTGCTACAGCCATTTCGGCGTATTGTAATGTGATTATGTCCATACGAAAATTAGTTCCGAAGTCTTTTTTGCTCATATTTTCTAGAATTATCACGTTTGGATTGCTCTCGTCGTAGCTTTTGACAAATTGGTATCTCTCTGCCACAGGCATGTACAGTTCGTTTTGCAGTTCTGTGTATATTCCTGACAGTTCTTTATAAACGAATAGTTCACTTTTATAAGCTTCTGGTAGAGATATTATAGTCATTTGTATGTCTGGAGTGATGATCTTCATGAATATGTTGGTTTCTTTCCTTTCTTCAAATGCTTCCCCTTCGATGTCTACCTCGCATAGGATCCCAAGAAAGCTTCCGCCGTCTGGAGTGAACACTTTTTTCTTCACACTATAAGACACATATCCTTCTTTCTTTATAATATCTTTCACACATTGCTGGAGTTCTAAATAGTTGTTATCAGCGATTGTCTCAAAAGTTTCGAATCGAGAATCCGTTTGGACTTCCATGACGCGCGTTTGTTCTCAAGTACGATGTCTGAATAAACATGAAGTGGACGCGGTGGGCTTTTAAATGTATTGTGTTTAAAGATGTGTTGTTTTAACTACGAATCTGTTATAAGTACTGACAACAAAAGAAATTGTAAACTAATAAAAAGCTATTTTGTTTTATAGTATTGTGTAGGTAAATTACATCGATAATACTATCACTATACGTAGGTACTTTAAAATAATATCTCTCTACACTTTTGATTCCTACCAACTGTACCAACTTTGCGCTGCGCGTAAACAATAACTAATTAAAATTTTGATAACTGGTGTAAAATGTATCATCAAAAACGCTAATGAAAATAAATGAAAAAATTATGAAATTATATAAATGTAATGTATGTATCATATATAAATGATATAAATGTAATGTATGTAATGTGAGTATCATACCGTTACAAAAACAAACTATTGTTTTGGTGAAAGTCAAAAAAGTTTGTCACTGAGGAATTAATATAATTATGAAAAACTCAACCGATTCATTAATTTATATCTAGTGTTATAATAAAACAGTCCCTTCTTGCATTCGAGTTAAAACTATATTTAAATACTAACTTTTGCTGGCGGATTCGCTCTCGTTTCATACGTTTTAAATATAGCATAAGATACTCTGGGATTTTGTATCTTCCCTTTCGTGAAAGAATTTTCGGAATCGGATCAGTAGTTGCACAACTTTGATAGCTTAATCTCGGAAACGAGACACTTTGGTACATTTATTGGCTCATACAAGTCTTGTTTGTATTGATGCTAGCTATCGATTGACTTATCAGCTTTGACCAATATCAAATTTGACGAATTGCCGATTTGACGAATATCAGACTTGACCAATGTCGTGCAACCCGTTCTCAGCGTGGCTAATCAAATCAAAGTTGTGCTAAAGTTGCCATCTATATTGAGTTTAACTTTGATAGCTCATACCTCGGTAACGTGACACATTAGAACATTTTGTCGTATACAAAACTGGTTTGTGTTGATACCAGCTATCGATTAATATAGGTTTCATGTGTGGCCGCAATTTTGAAAAAGAAAATGGTGTAAATTAGGTCGGGCCCCCCTGCACTTACAAATTGTGTAATAAAACAGTAGAACTACTGGGACTTTTTGTTCCCACTAGTTCTACGATTTCTAGTTCTACGATTTTGTACCACCTGAAATCGTAGAACTAGTGGGGGAAAAGTCCCACTAGTTCTACCGTAGAACTGTGTAGTAGAACTAGTGGGAATGATCCACAAATACCTGTTTATAATATATGCATCATAGATAAAACTAGATCTAAGTATGTATCAAAAAACTACGTGACCACAGGCAGCTAGTACGATGGGCTCTGCCTATAATTATCTCAAGACTATTATTATCCCTCGTTATCTTGAGACTCAACAGTTGGAGACTGTACGGGATAGTAATTGTTCGGTAAAAACTACAATGTACGGCGATGGCAGGTAACTCGCTAAGTACTGGTATTATTGGCGATTGCTGTGGAAGGCGTTCGTGGCTAAATAATAACAGCCGCTCAGGTCGATCTTTGGATAAGCGTGCTTGAAGCCGACCCCAACATAGTTGGGAAAAGGCTAGGCAGATGATGACTGTAGAAGGCGTTCAGTAACTTGTATTCTGCACCCCTAGCCAAGTTACAAACGTTTCGTATCGATTCTCTTTCTACAATCGTAAACGCGTCGGCGTAAGCGATTGTAGAAAGCGATAAATTGGTAGCCAAGTTGACACGACTGAGTCGATCGCTCGTTCTCTAATGTCTGTACAAAAAACTAAAAACCTACACTTTAGTCTTTAAGTGAGCGTTCCTACCAAAGAGTTTAGCGATCAACATTGTAGAAACGATAACATTCTATTCTATCATTTTGAACGATGTAAACTTGTCTACGAATTTTTTATTCGTTTGTGTTGATCAAACGTTGAGATGATGTCATACCCATTCATTTGAATAGTTTTCTACTAGCGTTAACGATTATAGATTGTCAACTTGACTAGGGGTGCTGATTACATATTTTTATTATTATGATTACATACAAGGTGTAAAAATGGTCTTTTCACGAAGCCGTCAACAGAGCATTCTGATTCTGTACATCAATAGAAGTAAAACAAAAATAAATTTTTTTTCAAATAATTTATTTCAAAAACATTACCTACATTAATTTTGGTTAGACACACATCGCTTAATCTTATGCTGTGTAATGACTTTTTTTTTTGGTGAAAAAACATGGTTCATGATAGAACTCTATGTAACGCATTCAAAATATTGTGCTGGTGGGTGCTTTGTATAGTACAAAACAGAACAGTGGGCCAGAAAAAAATATCGCAATGACGAGAGTACTTTAGCGTTCGAAGCATTTCAATTCAAACCTACTGGCCCAATGACAATGGCGAGGCATAGAACATGGATGAAGCGATTCTACACCATTGAATGCCGTTACTACGTGACGACAGTCAGCTACGTAGTACCTAGTACGTGCACACAACTAGATGATTGTCCTGTATTCTGTGCTATTAGGTCATTTACAATAATAGGAAGTATGCATGAAATACAAAACTCTTTTTATTTATGAAAAATGCCTTGTATTCGCCCATAAAAACACTGGTATACTTGTTTAAGTTTCTAATACAACACTTATTTTACAATTTACTGTTCTACTTAGCATATTTTTGGTGAAACGGAACGCACTGTCAAAACACACCGTCTTCGATATATTGACGTCAAAGTTCATTGTGTCAAAAAAATACTTTTATTTGAAAAGTGCTTATAGTTTCACTAAAATTTTATTATAATATATTTTTTGCATTTATTACTTCATTATAGCACATACAATTGGTAAAAAAAAATATTAAGGCCAAAAAAATTTGATGTAAGCAAGGCAGATTGTGGATAATGACGTCACATCATGGCCGCGACAGCTACGGACGTTTGAACTGTCGTAGAAAATTACAGGAGTTTAATATTTTTTTGTGCGACAAGCAGTAGTTGAACTTAACATTTATTACTTTTCTTGGGTTGATAGTACTGTATTTTATTGATCTATGTGAGGAAAAAATTACGTGCATATTCCCTATTGTATAGCATGGTTGATTTGTCTAACTATACTAGATGTAATAATTCTAATGTTACTTTTTAAGCTGCTCTCTGCCTTTGTTTTTGCCGGGAAATACTTAAATACCTGGAAATACTTAAATAAGTGTCATGCACAAATCACCAAAACGAATTGCAATAAGAATGGTTCCAGAAAATCCCTGATTGTTTTTAGTGTTCCGTATCCGAAGGACGAGGGTATCCAACGGAACACTATTACTAAACCTCTGCTGTCCGTTCATCTGTCTGTCAGCGGGCTGTATCTCATGATCCGTAATAGGTACAGAGTTGAAAATTTTCACAGAATGTGTATTGTTGCCGCTGTGACAACAAAAAATAAATTAAAAACTAAAGGGGGCTATATATACCCTACGATGGCACGGAACCCTTCATGGTCGATTTTTTCTTGAAATTTTAGTTCTCCGTCTTCTTCAAACAAAAATTCCCAGTTGCTTCCCCCAAAGTATTTACATGACCTTCATCACAGCGATCCCTAAGTTCGCACTAAAACGTAGATAACAAACCTTATAACAAGGCCAAATGTTTTGGATCCATTTAGGGTTGCCAACTATACTGTTAAAAACAGTATTATACTGTTTTTCACTACATTATACTTTTTACTGTTGAACGAAAATAAAGTACCTATACAAAATACTGTTTTCAGCATCAAAATTTGCGACAGGTAATGCAAAGTGGCGGCACAGAATAAATAGTACATGGTGGCGGGAAGACAGAAATAGAGCTTTGAGCTCATTTATTTTAATTTTTGTTTTGATTGTGGCAAGGCCTATGGTGTCTTATATGGAGTCTTTTAAAAATAATACAAACTTATGCGAGAAGCACAAAAAATATTTATTTAAAACATTTAACAAAAATACTGTTAATTTTTCTAAAATACTGTTTGTTTTCCTTCTCAGACCCAAATATACTTTATTTCTTGTAAATAAAATTGGCAACCCTAGATCCATTAGATACCTACTCTATGTCCATCAAGGCCGCTGGCTAATTACTTAAGTGTGCAACTTTACACTTAGTTTTATTGGTGTGTGGTTCTATTAAGGGTGACTAGAGGACGTTGTTGTGCGAGTTCTAAGTTTAATGACCCCTGGGATGCTTGTGGATGGTGGCGGTGAGTGGAATGTTAGTGGTCACGTCCTTTCAAACAATGCGTTGCTGTTGAGATAAAAGGTTCTATTGCTCTTGAAACGTGCCATAACACATGCCATAACTTCACGCCTTTAATCCCTGAAGGGTGACCCATGTACCTAATAGTACACCGACTTTGCTCCAGTTATGTTTAATTCCCACTTAAAGCTTGACTCACGAGTCACGCTAGACCTTGTCGGGTCCGAGGCGAGTGTCGGCCGTATTGTATCGTATTGTCCGTTGCTCGGCCGTCACTCGGTTGCCGCTCGGTATAGCGTGAGAGTGTCCATACAAAATATATGTAACTAACGGCACGTACCGGCCTCGCACGAGTGACGAGTGGACATTTATTTACTTCTAATTCTCCCCCCCCTTATAATTTTGAATGTCAAATAATAGACAAATAATTTACAATAAAATAATATTGCGACCATAAATAAGATGTATGCTATCCTATCTTTCAAGTTGGATCAAACTGCACACGGTGTGCAAATTTGATTAAAATCGGTTAAGTAGTTTAGGAGTCCATCGCGGACAAACAACGTGACACGTAATTTATATATATTAAGAAGATATTTAGTTGACTGTGGTACGGCCGACACTCGGCTCGGACCCGACACGGTCTAGCGTACGTCATCCTTAATAGGGGGTGAGGGAACGGAGCGCTAAATGTAGTATAACATGATCAGCCTAATACTATAGCATTGTTCAGACAGAGGCCTCCTCTGCTTGAGAGGAAGTGGGCCACTAACAACCTCCCGGGCCCCGTGAGGGTTGGTGGACGTATGTCATCCATTGTCATGTCATCTAATTATTTATTCTAGGACCTGTCGGTTTGATCACGATGATTTCTTTTAACGTTTTGAGATACTGAACGTTAATGATGAAATCATCATCATCAGCCTATTAATGTTCCCACTGCTGAGACACAGGCCTCCTCTCTATGAGAGGGAATGGGCTATAATCTACCACGCGGGCCCAGTGCGGATTGGTAGATGTCAAATGTCTTCGAATTTTTTTGGTTCTAGGACATGCTGGTTTCCTCACGACGTTTTCCTTCACCGATTTGAGAGCAGTGGTGATGAAATAAATTACACAAAGTAATGCGCCTGCCTGGATTCGAACCCACGACTTACTGAATGATGAAATAAATTACATAAATGATCGTGTCAACTTGGGTTTATACCTACCTGTGACCTATCAAGTCGGGGCCAAAACTCTAAGCCACCTGCACTGCTCATGAACGTATAAGGCGATAAATTAAAGGTTAATTCTTACAATAGGTATCATACAAATTACCTCCTTAATAATATTTCAAGCTACACAAAGAGTAACATTGAAATATAATACAACATACTAATCAAAGTCAACGAAAAAAATATTTTCCTATTATCCCCTCAATAGGTTTCATTGTCCTGTGGCCTTTATTATACCTGATAAATAGGTTTCTAGGGCGAATCCGGCTTGGCACAAAGCATGCCAAGAGTAATCTATTAGTCTCTTTATTTTCGCAAAATATTTTTTCGTAGTCTACCCTCTAAAACATGTTTGTGAAAATAATATTGATTAAGGCTATTGTTATTCGAAAATATGAAGATTAAAGTAGTAGCCGAGTTGAATTATTAATGATTAACGTTAGATCGAAGTATAAGTACTTTGTTGTTAGCAGAGCAAGTAATCAGGGGTACCTAATCAATTTGCCTGCGTTGGTGATTTGTGAGTAGCGCCTGTTAAAAGGTTTCCTCTTTTAAATGTGAATTTCGAACTATACAACAAAACTAACTTTTTTCCGTGAATTCACTCGCATTATAGCTAGAAATTATCCCACGAAAACGATTTTAATATAGCCAATGACACTCTAAGATAATGTAGCTCCGTACTTGTGAAATATTTTTGGAATCGAATCAATAGTTCCGAAGATTATCAGGTGATAATCTACCTATTTAGTGGATGTAGGTACATCCAAACTTACAAACAAAGTTTTCGTCTTCATAATATTGGTATAGAAGAATAGATAAGGGATTAATTATATTATGTTAGTTAAGCTTTTGTAAGAACAAAACAGTTCTGAGTGCTATGAGTCGTCTAATAAAATATTTTCTTTCACAGGTAATCCACAAAAGAAATGATGAGCGAGACAGATGTAACCCCAGAACTACAGAAAACAAGGCACAGAATCTACTCCAAATAAATATGTCATCAAGAAACCTTCACATGTCCAGATACAGAAAACCAATGCAATGTCAGACGGTGAAGAGCAACATGATAAAGCCGACCAAATTCAAAATGAACAGGATTTCAATAAATTTCCTAATGACAATGGTCATCTTAGCTTCGCTGCCTTATAGCTCATCATTGAGTCTGCCTAACGGTGACCCAGCCCCGGGCAGGTCACCTGGGCCACCTCAACTCGATGATAAAGAAGCATCAACAGATGACAAAGTTCTAGAAATACCAGAGGTTTACGATGAGACAACGACTAGTGAGGAAGTGGTAGAGGTGACGACTGTGAGTGAGGTTGTGAGTGAAAGGACGGTGGATATCAGTGATGCTTGTGCCTTCGCGAGGATCCCAAGTGACAGTGACGATATTGTCACGCTCAGTGACGAGGATAGTGACGTGAACTTGACGCTAAGCCATCCGGTGTTTGAAGCTGATGAGCTGGTTCGAGGAGTCGTGTATGATGGTAAGTGGACTTGATATTTTGAACTGGAGCGCTACATGGATCTTTTTGAGCTTGAATGAGATTGATATCGGGGGATTGCTGGTAAACATTTGTGTTTAAAAGTTTTATGAAATCAATATTAAACAAGATGCCGAAGTCGGTTCCGATTTTGGCCAAGCTCTTAAAGATCTATGTGCAATTGTACTTTAAAACTGTGTATTGTTCCCCTGCTAAGATGCTGTCAATATTTCTGAAGACTCCGTTTTTTTGAGGAATGTTGCCGTCTAACAGTTTACGTATTTTCGTGTTGAAATAGTCCGTCAGTTTCTTTTTGAAACTGATTTTAAGCTGAATATGTATACGAATATTCGATAAAAATAACCTGTTGCAGCGTATTGAATGGTATTCAATACCCTGTGTGCATAAAATTGGAGTTGACTTTGAATATTTTTTCTAAATTCAACAATATTTTGTCCACCAAGGGAATACATCCCAATACACTCGAAGAAACGTGACGCTTAGACAATGAATACATAATATATGTAAAGAATAAGTGAATAATACATCATAACAACATAGTATACCTGTTAACTCCGAAGGGTTAGGTAGAGTTCTACCTTAAAGTACACCCAAATTTCGCCAGTAATGTTTAAGTCACATATACGAGCATATGCGAGCCATCGGCCGGGCACAACCTCTGACTCGGTGAATTCCTGATGGAAAAACCTTTGCCGGACCTGGGAATTGAACCCAGGAGTAGGACCGCATGCTCAGCATTAGTGCCTGTGACTACTAGATAAACGCTCATTTATAGTAAACTAGCTGACCCGCGCAACTTCGTCTGCGACACATAATATAGCTTATAACATGTCATTTTGTGCATTCAATTACGAACAAAAACCTTTTAAAATCAATATTGCTTACCTCCCATAACATACGGCGTGATAATATGTAGCCTTCCTTGGTTTACAAAGAACATTTTTGCTGAATTTCGATTCAATCTATCCAGTAGTTTTGGCGTGAAGCCGTACCATACACACAAACAAACAGACAAAAATTCTAAGAAGTCACTTTTTGTCATCAGTTACGTTTTTCTAACAAAAGCCACTTATTTTTTCTTGGAAACTCTCAATGTACAGTTTTTCTTTCGTTACCGTTTTATTATATGTATAGATACATAAGCTATGTAAAGTAGAAATTTATTATGTACAGTATATAATCTATGGATGCTGTAGGATTAGGATTCGTTGTAAACGTAAGTGGGTTCGTCCAACTGATCAGTTAAGTCATTTAATATTCACAGAGCGGAGCTTTGGTTGGGGTGAGGTATTGATTGATTTTTCGTTTTGTGGTTTTCTTACTTTAATCGCCGTAAAGAGCTTTAAGATGGCTTTTTGTGTGAGGAATCATCTATACTTCTATACTAATGTTATAAAGAGGAAAGATTTGTATTTTTGTATGTAACGAATAAACTTAAAAACTACTGGACCGATTTCAAAAACTCTTTCAGCATTGGATAGCTACATTATCAGCGAGTAACATAAGCTATATTTTAACCCCGTACTTCAATGGGAACGGGAACTACGCGGGTAAAATCGCGGGACGTCAGCTAGTCTATACTTCTATACTAATATTATAAAGAGGTAACATTTGTTTGTAAGTTTGTATGTAGGGGGTAATCTCCGGAAGTAATGAACCAATTTAAAAAAATGTTTCACTGGTAGAAAGCTACATTGTTCGTGAGTGCTATAGGCTATATTTTATTCCCGTAATCCCACGGGAACGGGAACTACGCGGGTGAAACCGGGGGACGTCAGCTAGTCTATACTTACTAATATTATAAAGAGGTAACATTTTGTTTGTAAGTTTGTATGTTAGTAAGTTTGTATGTAGGGGGTAATCTCCGGAAGTAATGAACCAATTTTAAAAATTGTTTCACTGGTAGAAAGCTACATTATACGTGAGTGCTATAGGCTATATTTTATTCCCGTACTCCCCCGTGGGAGTACGGGAATAAAATACCGCGTGTACCCGCGTAGTTCCCGTTCCCGTGAACGGGAACTACGCGGGTGAAACCGCGGGACGTCAGCTAGTCTATACTTACTAATATTATAAATAGGTAACATTTTGTTTGTAAGTTTGTATGTTAGTAAGTTTGTATGTAGGGGGTAATCTCCGGTAGTAATGAACCAATTTTAAAAATTGTTTCAGTGGTAGAAATCTACATGATTCGTGAGTGCTATAGGCTATATTTTATTCCCGTACTCCTACGGGAACGGGAACTACGCGGGTGAAACCGCGTGACGTCCGCCAGTATGAAATAAGAAGGAATGATGATTTGAAATGAAATGATCACGTTATCATTTCATTTCAAATCATCATTCCTTCAGTTCCTTCGGTTTTCCTTCGGCATTCCTTCAGTTTCCAGAGAAGAATGGAAGAAAAAAATGAAACAAAACTTGTAATATTTAGGCTTGTCCACTTCTACATTTCAGTACCTAATGTACACCAGTATGAACACAGTACCTAATGTTACCTCATTTAGTCTGATGAGGTTACATGTACTATCGAGGACACAACCGCCTGACCACCACTAAGCTTATTTTTGCTTGCACTCGCAACATAGAAACGCTCTCTAGCCCCACCCCGTTGACTTTGTTGTATAGAAATAATGAATGAAAAGATGCCGAATCGGCCGAGCGCACTAACGACCGCACGCCAAACAGGAGTTATTGTTATTTTGCGCGCCAAAGTTGACGCTTTCCTAATAGGCCCAAACTTTAAGGGGGCGTGGTTCGGCGCCTCAGCATGATTTAAGCGAAAAAAAAAAAAATGGTCAGGCGGAAAAGACCCCGATAGTACCTTAGCCAAGACCGGTTCAGCCTTGTTTGGTATAACAACGTTTTGTCGAAAATCGCTTCGGCTAATTTTAGTTACAATAAAGTCATTTCGTATAATTATTCATTTGACTGAATAATTAATTGGTAGATTTTTATTTAGCATATTTATTTCTTTGAAATAATGTCGTTTGACCGAATTTTCAAATGCACTAATTTTATTTAAACTAATGTTTCACTAGACTAATAATGATTTAGTCGAAAGATCGTATCGAATATTCAGTTCATTAATAATTCGTTTCCTTTCATTGTCTATAAACTAACATTGTTCCTTCACCTACTGAATTCATTAATAATTATTTATGGCATACAATTAACGAACCACCAGATTTAGCAAAATGTAACGGCAAAAAAAAACACTTTTGATAGCCAAAATTAGTAAATGATCACCAAAATTAATCCCCATTTTATCGTAAATTAGAACCAAAAATATATTTATGACCACCAGAAATTGAACTGTTATGCTCTTGCATCCGAGTCGAGGGCGACCCGGTCGACGGAGCCCCGCTTCGCGGGGCTCCTACTCCTGAATGGTTTATAAAAAAATAACCACGAAGGGTATGGCGGGGTCTATTCGCTCGCTTCGCTCACTCATTCGACCCCGCCATACCCTTCTAACCTAATCTATCCGTGTCGGGGTGCCCCAAGTCAGCCTAGGCAAAACTACTTTGTCATCAACCACCTCATTAGAATTTGATCGCATTTAATTTCAGATTAGTCTAAGTGTTCTCTTTTTCAAAATAAAAAAAATTGCAAATATTTACCATGTTTTCTTTTCTGCATAACATTACACCAATTGAGTATTCGATAAAATAAATGTTATACCACCTGAACATTACATCAAATGAACATTATACCTTTTGATCAATGGCGCAAATGTTGTTATCGCAAATAAATATTCGATGAAATGAAAATTATGTCAATCGATATTATACAAATTGATTATTTTCTTAAACGTTGTTCGAATTAGTAACATTACATCAAAAGTTGTTATACCAAACAAGGGTGAACCGCCAAGACCTTGTCCAATGTTGCTTTTGCCATTTTACCCATCAACCGTCATCCTAAATTTAACTCCCTTGCAGTTCACAACTTTCTAAATCCATACATAATAGGCTAGTTTCCACCATCAATAAATTGCAAATCTATTTAGTCCGGCAGTTAGAGTATTGGAAAATAATGGAAACGTATTTTTTATTTTTGTAAATCAATGAATATTGACAAAGTTATAACGCATCAAAACTCGAGAGAGAAAAAGCTCGTGACGTCACAACTCATTAAAATTATAGCACGGCGTGACGTATTGAGAATTTGAAAAGCGTCGTATCTTCGTCAATTTTAGTTTACGTAACAAAAGAAAAAACACGTGTCAAATATATTTTGCTAATCTAACTGATGGACTAATTATTTTTTTTCAGGACACAAGCCTATTATTTTTGTAGTCATGTCTGGCGCCAAGAGACTTCGAAAAATAAAAGAAATACAATATTGTAGTAGGTACCGACAGTGACGTCATTTTCATGAATCTAGGCTGGCTCCCAGGAATAACGATTAATGATGCCGGCATGAAATAATCAGAGAATAAATGGATGCCTCCACCTACGCAACATAAATGAATTAGGCTCACTTTTGTGCCTCCCACGGATAGGAAAGGGGAACAACTACTCTGGGCTGTAGAAGTCGTGAATAGGGGCAATCATGGTGCCTATTGTGCTTCTTGTAAAATGTTTTTCGATGTGTCGAAATATACTATAATGAATTGTTCCGAGCTGCGTGTCGGATTAATTTAAACACTATCAATTAAACACCAAATATCTTTATTAATCACAAAACACTTATAACTTAATCACAAATACACTACTGATCACTATATTCACCTAAATATCGCACTTCTAGTTCAATTCGATTCGCTTCGTTGTATCGCCTAAATCAGACTGCCTGCGCAAACACGACGGCTATTTATATGCCGGCCGATCCTTCGAGAAAGTTCCACAACGTTCTGCAACCTTTTAGAAAACTCTCAAATCTTCTAGATAGTTCCATACTTTTAGAATGTTCTCATAAAGCAACCGACGTAACACGAAGAATATAGGTACGGGAAGGATTACTGGGCCAATTTTTTTTTATAATAAATGACTAAGTATCAAAAAAATAAAATCCGTTATTTTTTCTCAAGGAAATTATTATGGGTTAATCTTCTATGATAAATAGGCCATCGGTGTAACGGTTTATTTTCTATTTCAGACTGTATACATAAACAATATATTATAATATATCTCATTTGATCTTGAAACTTCTCCAACAGCGTTGAGATAGAATAGAGCTCTAAGGAATGTCCAAACAGTCAACACTTGAGGAACTGATTGCTTTTTGTGTGTAGACAAAAACGAACACTTGTGTCAGACACTAGAGTTGCGAAAGCGATTCGTTAGAGCCGGGGAGACAGTGTCCCTGCAATATTGGGTCCATATAGACCTATACGGTGTACAGGGGTGTCCAACATGATTTTATGAAGGGTCATTTAGTATTTTTGTAAAGAAATGTAAAGTGACCTCTAAATTCAACAAGCTTCGTCAGACTAGACTGCGATGATGGGGCGCAGTAAATATGGCGCAGGTATAACTGGCTTAGGGATAATTTTAAAATAATTTTCGCGCATTTATGTCGTATAAAGTTTTAAATAGCTCGCGGGCCGGATGAAAGACTTATGCGGGCCGCTAGGTGGAACGGGGGCCGTATGATCGACGGGCCCAGGCCCCAGCCAGACAGCTGTAGGCATCGTGACACAATGTTCTACTATGGATATTGTAAGTACATAATTCTAGACCCACACGTGAAATATCAGCTATTCAGCTGGTCTTTAAGTATGCGATAGCAGGGTTGTCATTCGAACAAGCAATTATTTTCAGTCGGTAGGTAGAATCTTGTACCAAAACTTTAGCACGTCACGTCGCAATAGAAAAAGCAAAAGAATGAAGACATTTTTTTCTTTTTATAATATTACGCACATAATTATGTACTTTACAATTCTTACTTCACCGAAAACACAAAAACATCACACACACAAAACATCGTGAGGAAACCAGCATGCCTGAGGGATATTTCTTGACGGCATGTAAAGCCAAGTCAGAGGCCCATGAGCGTCATTAAAACTCTGACACCAGGTTAGGCATTAACTAGACGATAAAAAAGAAAAAGAATTCATACTTAAATATCAAAAAACCTTAAGTCATGAGAAATCCACAGTGCCTAGACGTTCCCGGCGCAAAGAAGCCCATGACACTTGCAGCGTTTCCGCGTTGAATTGCCAGGGCTAGCCTCTGCACCAGGAAAGAACCAGACTTAAATAAACCATACTTAAATTAAACCTCCAGAAAAAAAATACTACTTCTTCCTGGTATAGTACTTTTTGTAACTCCACCCCAATCGCAGGTTTAAAATTGTCATGCAAGCGTTTTATTGAAAAATATCAAATCTATTTACAGTAACTGTCTGTAAACATACATAAAAGCTACCAACCAGTACTTACGTAAGTAGTTTTCCAATATTCTGGTTGAACACGAGACCTTTTCGCACAACAAAATATTCTGTTCAAAGTACTAGTACATGCAATTTAAAAAATATACAACATTTTTATATGGCCCTAGATAGCTTTGGCATAAATTTGGATAACTTTTGAGTGCAAAGTTTTAATATTTTCAGTACAATTCGTGCGGTGTATAGAAAATTATCTGTCCCTGAAGTCTTAAATATGATGACCCATACTCGCGATTAAAATGTTCATAAAGTTTAACGTATATATTTGAACGAAATTCGTACATTTTGATAAAACGAGCAGTATTTTAAAAAAAACTTCAGTTTCGTTTTACGTTTTGCAATGTTTCTAAGAGCCCAAATTACAAATAGAAATATATAGTCTTCAAAATGACAGAGTATAATTTTAATGAAATGTTGTTTTGTCAGAAGTATTTGTTTGTTGTTGTGATAGTATCGTCAGCAAAACTCAAAGCACTTATTTCAATTAGACCATTACTTCACTTCTGAATGTCAGATAAACAAAGAAATCAAGGCATAATAACTAGTGAAAGAACTCTAGTTGCAAGTGCCAAAGCGTAGATCTCTATGGAGAAGAATAGGCAAGAAACTCCATTGACTCTTTTAAATCAAAATAATTATTGTAACAAAATCTTGGTTTCAATCATTCATCTTGAGATTACACGATCAAACGATCAGTAGCCCAGAATCTGAATTAGTGCCCCCATCTCTTTCAAATACCCCAAAATGTTGTCAAAAGTTAATGAGAACTTCCCACTACTTAAGGTCACCAACCAACCTCCTTGTTTGTAACTGAAGACCCATTATAAAGTTAGGTTTCAGATGGTGAATCATTAATTTAGACTCCAAGCCTGTTATTATCCGTCAGACATGTCCCGACTTGTTTGACAACCCGGTACAAACGGTTTTTGATTACATTTTCAAAGTATATCACAAAGTTTGAGATTTTCATCAAGGTAAACATATTTCATTTATGATATCGGTTCTTTTAGAGTTAAAATGGTAGGTAGCTTACCTACCACGAAACTGGTGAAGACAGTGGTTTTTAATTCATAACATAATAATATGATGAACTGCCTTGTAGGTCTATCAGTTTGATTCCTTGGTCTGGAAAATTAGTACTTACCTATACTTCAGGATTTTTCACCTAAAAATTCTCCTGAGCCCAATTGATGACAATCGGCTCGCCCCTTAAGGCCTCGGACACGAAGTCAGCGGCGGCGTCCAATGCATACATTTATATAGAACTGGCCTCAAAGTCGGCGCGGGGAGCGGGTGGCAAGTGGGGTACGAGCGGCAAACGGCAAACGAGCGGTGCCCGCGAGCCTGCATTGACGTAGTGTTGTGCAGTAGTTTTTTCTTATAACACAACACTACGCCGCTCTAGCGCCGCGCGATTTTCCCGCTGACTTCGAGACCGGGTACAGCGGCGCCGCACCGCGCCGCTGCCCGCGCCGTAGACGCCGCCGCGCCGCCGCCGCTGACTTCGTGTCCGAGGCCTAACACAGGAGTTAAACATGACCGGCTAAATGCGGTTGTACTTAAATTTTTGGTTTTGTGGTACGTACACCTCTGCATAACCCTTGACGAATTACAGGCGTAATGTCATGCTCTGATGGATACCTAATAACAATAGTTTACTCATTTCCTTCTGAAAGTGAGTTTAGACGATTTAAAGTTTTTCCCAATTAGGAATCGTCCGTTTAGGCTGACTGTACCTCTAAATATTGTATATATTCATCTATTTCAAAGGAACCAACAATTATAAGCAGCATGCAATAAATATAAACTACACAAAGCAAGCTGAATTCAGCTTTATTAATGTATGCATAACGTGTAATAGGGTGTATCAGAGTTTGAATAATTAATTGTTACCTTTGTCAGAGTAAATTCTTGCAAACGACTGGAGGATCAGAAGGATGAAACAGTTGTCAGTATTAACGCTTTACAGTAATCCCACCACGTTTCTGGTTTTCAGTTAACACTTAGTTAATTTTAGAAAAGAATAGAAGAAAATTAGGTTCGGTTTATGCAAACGGGAGTTTTCTGCGTACGCTAGATTCTAGATTCATACCCTGTAATCTATACGGGACTTATAAAAAAATGGCCAAAACAAGAAAATGTTATTCAACAAAATTATCGCAGGAACAAGTAATCAATGAAATCATTTATTCAAATTAGGCTGAACAATGGCTATGAACTATGAAAAACACAAAGAAGCTGTAATAAAGTTAAAATAATTTGATTTTCGAAGAACGGCCAAAACCGTCATCAACTCATACCTCTCACGAATGAGTTTTACACCCTCAAAACAATGACATCATAAATTTTCCCGCTCACTTGCAACCGACGAAATGCTAATCGCAAACAACTCCAAACATGTTCAACAAAGCATTGCAAGCGTGTCTAACATGTCGCGACATGTCTGTCCATCAAAGGACATGTTTCTATGAATAAACATGGACTATTTATCATACTCATATCACGGACTGCCTTGTTGGTCTAGTGGTCAAAATTGCGACAGCTTAGCATGATGTCCTACTGGGTTCGATTACCGGGTCGGGTAGAGTGTTTTAAGGTTTTTCCATCAGGAATTCCGTAGCATCCAGAGTCTAGATTTGTGCCCGGTTGATAGCAATAGGCTCGCCACCTCATATTACCTAAGTTTATCCTAACTATTTTTGATATAATCACGGTCCAAAGACCTACTGTTTAAAACACCTCAAGACCGTTTCACAGATTTTTGTAATAACTAATGAACGAAATCAATAAAGGACCATTCATCTATGGTTTACTCACCTAAACTCAGTATTGCTTAGTGATTTTCTGCATTGGGTCTTACTAGCTGGCGTGAGGAGCGTAGGCTGAAGGCCCGGCATAGCGATGAAGAAATTAGTGACAGAAAGTGGGTGTGTAATGTAAAATGCGAGCACAGCGAGCACGCGTCACATCCAATCAATGTCATAACCAATATCCGTGATAACCGTTTGTTTCCGAATCATGGATGTTTATATGTATAACATGTATGTATTTACAAACAAAAAGTATCCTATGTATGTAGTATATCAACTATCTGGTGTCCACGACACAAGCCTCGTTGCTTAGTGTGGCACTAGATGGCGCTGTGTGTAATTTCCAGCGATATTTATTAATTTATCTTAAAAAACCATAAGATTAATCGTTCGTTAGTGCGATTGATTTTAGTTGAATCAAAATTACGTAAGTCAAACAGTTATTTGAGTCGACCAATATGCGTTATGAATATAAGTGAATCAACCGTAGTTATAATGAAAAAACCGGCCAAGTGCGAGTCGGACTCGCACACAAAGGGTTCCGTACCATTGACTATATTTAGTATTTGTTGTTATAGCGGCAACAGAAATACATCATCTGTGAAAATTTCAACTGTCTAGCTGTCACGGTTCATGAGATACAGCCTGGTGACAGAGAGACGGACAGACGGACAGACGGACAGACGGACAGACAGCGAAGTCTTAGTAATAGGGTTCCGTTTTACCCTTTGGGTACGGAACCCTAAAAAAGTTGCGATAAACTTGGGTATTATGTTACGTAACTTCAAATATAATATGTATTAGGTTTTTTTTTATCTTAGCCTATCATGTGTCCCACTGCTGGGCAAAGGCCTCCCCTTTCTCCTTAAACATCTCTGTCTTGTGCGATATCTGACCATGTTCGCCCCGCAACCAGGGTGGTTACCCGTGGTCCCGGTGGGTCGACCCATTACCGGGTCCATGGGTAATTTTAATTACCCGTGGTTCCATAGCATTAGGGATTGTTTCCTGAACTTCTGAAAGTATCGATAGAAAATACAAATCCATAATAACAGCATATTATATCTTACCGGGACCACGGGTAACGAGTGATTGCGTAATTTGACTAGACAGTAAAGTCTCACAAACTACCAGGATGCCAGAATCATGAAGAAGTATTTTCTACATTGCATACTGCATGATAATCGAAATGTACATGAATTGATTATGAGATCCCTATTTAAAATATAAAATACCTCCTGTATGGTTCTGGCCTCCTGGTAGTTGGTAGATAAATAAAAAACCAATAAACCCCTGCCATAGTCAAATTATGCAATCACTGGACCCGTGGTCCTGGTGGGATATGATATGCTGTTATTATGGATTTGTATTTTCTATCGATACTTTCAGAACTCCAGGAAACAATCCCTAACGCTATGGAACCACTGGTAATTAAAATTACCCATGGACCCGGTAATGGGTCGACCCACCGGAACCACGGGTAACCACCCCGCAAACCAGATCAGATCATCATCTAAGGAACATTATAACACAATCATATTCTTGATCACTTTTTTTCTTTCTTTACATTGCTTACTCTTATTTTTTTACCGTGAATCAAAGGTTGATATCATTTTTATTCTATGTCGGTCACGTACAAAATAGGACATGGGTATTTGCATTAATCACAGTTGAACAGTCAACGGCTTGCTAGTGAGTACTCATCTTTACTTTACGCATTGGAGGGTTGTTTCCGCGTACAAATGGGTATATTGTACCCTTGACATAAAACATCGTTGTGGGACAAAATGGGTATGGAATTTTAGGTGATAGTGCTCTTACATTACTTTAGAGATGAAAAGGGTACACACGTGACGTCAATCGTTAGTTCCGGTGTTTTCAGGCGATTTTGATACTTTAAATGCATCATCTGCCTTTTCCCAACTATGTTGGGGTCGGCTTCCAGTCTAACCGGATGCAGCTGAATACCAGTATTTTACATGGAGCCTAATCTGACCTCCACAAACCAGTTAGTACTGGGTAATACGATACCCGTAAGACTGGTTGTCAGACTTTTTGGGCCACTGACTACCTGTAACGACTGTCAAAGATTCACAAATGACAGCCGGGACCAACTGCTTATGTTTAGGGGGAATCCGGGACCGTGGTCCTGGTCCCGAAAGCCCCCCGACAGGGGTCGTTCCGAAGCATAGAGGAAACTCGGTATGTAAGGGTGGTCACCCATCCACAGACCAACCTAGGGACGCACGACTTAACCTAAAGATCGACCCGACAGGCTGTTATTATTTAGCCACGAGGTACAGGTGAGCAGTCATGTATCAGTATGATATTATATCTGCCAAATGTGCTTTTTTTAATTTTTATTGAGAAAAATAATGGCAATTTGAGTTGTGTCGACTGTGCTTTGACATCTTGTAACAATAGGACAAGATCCCAGAGCCGCTAGATACTACTTATTTTCTGATTTTGTCAAAATGTGTGGGATTTAATAGTGTTAGTGTGATGTACTTTGAACGTATGCGTATATCTAGTTTGGGCCATACGCGACGCGACGGTCAATTTTCAGGTACCTGGTGCTAAAGTTTCGTAAATATATTACTCACTTTTCCGAGTGCATAATTTGTTCTATAGAATACGTTTAAAAAATAATATTTAAGTCTGTCAGACACTTTCCGTTCGCGGTAATCGCTGCCAGACGCTTTATATCTCACAAAAAAGATCAAGTCATTATACCAGGCTTGGAGAACCAAGGTTACTGACGTAGCCCAAAGAATTACCAAACTAAAGTGGCAGTGGGCAGGGCACATTGCTCGCAGAACGGATGGCCGATGGGGCCGAAAAGTTCTAGACTGGCGACCACGAACCGGAAGACGTTACGTTGGAAGGCCCCTCACTAGGTAGACCGTTGACCTGGTGAAGGTTGCGGGAATCCGCTGGATGCGAGTCGCACGGGACCGGTCTATGTGGCGACACTTGGGGGAGGCCTATGTCCAGCAGTGGACATCTTTCGGCTGAAATGATGATGACGACGATGATAACTGGCTTGATCTTGCTCTAACAGCAAGTCGTGTAAGTTAGTGTAGTGCAGGAATCTAACTTACGATCTTAGGTTACTTTGGTTCGAGTAGGTATATTTCAGTTTTGACTTTTGCCACTGGCGCTGGCGCACAGACAAGCAGAAATACATCAAATTCCAGTTATAGTTATTCTCTATTCAATCCAAACATTGTCGTACCGTTTAATAGCAATAGAAATTTAATATTACTACCACTGCGTTCAATTGCTAGATTAGATGCTGAGTTCAAATATTATTTGAATAGCTTTCGTAAACCAATTTCAAGCCAAACTCAAATTGAAATCTCTCTAGAATTGGCATTTACAGGAGATCTAATTTAACTATTGTGAGCACAATGTAAGTAATTGTCTATTGTATTGACAGGACCAAATAAATATCCCTGAGATTAATTTTAAGGTCTGGTTGATATCATTTGGCTGTCTTGACTTGGACGTTAGAATCGAAGACGACTCTACTTGTTTATATGAATCAGTACCTCCTCCACGTTTTCCTCTATCGCTTTTTGCTTAAAGACATGACTGAGATAATGTCAAGGGGATTGGTGTGACAAATAATAGTAGGAAGTAATCTGATACTTATGCTAAATATTAGGTAGGTACATTTATATTAGAAAGTATATGGCCTACTAAGTCGTGGAAAAGTTCACTACTTTTTTTTACATCCGCAGATCTAAGAGCCCTGATACCGAAAAATCTATTTTAGTATCTTATCCATTAGATATACTATATTCTTTTAACACAAACGATACATTCACACTGTCATAAAAAAGTATCACAAATGTTATAAAACCACTGTAACTCCAATCACTCTTGAGTATATTCCATATATTACTTCACATTTTATACAAAGTATACAATAATTTATAACACTTATCGGCTATCGGACATAGATTCGACTATTAGTCTTAACACCACAATTTCTTTCAACGAACTGCCCTCTCTTCAGCCGAGTGCCATGCTTTATAAACTACCCCTTCCCGCTACAACATTGACAGCTAGGCAGTGTTGTCATTTCAAAAATAATATGAATGATTAAAATCTTTATCTACACCCATGCTATAAATCCTCCATAAAAGTATCTGATACAGTTAGCTTATGGCCAACATTAAAACAGCCAGTGTCATAATAACCATTATAACACCCAAACGGGTGTTATAATGTTGTACTGAATTTCATTATGCAACTCGTTTTAAAAAAAGAACATTGTCTAGCACGTGCGATTCACTACCACAGCACCGTAATTAAAAAAAAAAAAACTTATAGGTTAATTCGAATTCACGTCGTATCCCGCCATTTTTGTTCGATATTAGTATTGCATTATGTACTTTGTTGTTTACAAAAATGAGTGATACAAGCTTTGTGCATTTTAATAATTGTACAATCAAAATGTAAATAATTATATTTTGGTTTGTTTGTATTAAATACTCAGCAATTGAACTTTCCATGAATTTACATAGACTTCTTACAACACTACAACATCCCATGGTTTCAGAACCATTTATATAGAGGATTCATATCATGGATGTAGATAAAGTCTTGTATGCAACTGTACATAATTAGGTATTAAAACACTCATGTGATACTATTATCACACTCGGCTTCGCCTCGTGTGATAAACCCACGTTCGTGTTTTAATACCCCTCATTATCACTTGCTTCGGTGAAGGAAAACATCGTAAACAGCTGTTTAAAACACATTTTCATGTACAAAAATGTGTTTTAAACAGCTGTATTTAGATAATCAGACTGTTATCTTTTCGGTGAACTTGGCCCTAAGATGGAGTAGTTTAACGGGTGAAGACTTGCATTGAAAAACAAAATCTAAAATATAACGGGCTACTACGGAACCCTACACTGCGCGTGACCCAACACACACTTGGCCGGTTTTGATCATCGATTTTATAACTTACAGAAAAAGACATTAAACTTTCAGAAAGTATAAAAAATTGGCAACTTTTTTGTGAACAAACAAACAAATTTGACAACAAATTCTATGCAAATTCAATAAAAAAAGTATAGTTGTTATATAAATACCTAGAATATCGCAAGTCCATGACCGGACACATTGTATTCACCTCTGCCTACCCCTTGGATAACACAGACGCCATCTTTTGTTATACCGGAACCTTGACATTAATAAAACTCCGGAATTTCCTTTGGCCGGAATTACCCCAGGTACACGAATCATTACCCTTATCAATCAGGCCTGATTCATCATATTGTAGTGCACAATATGATCCGCCAGGGCGCGTGGGGAGCCTTGTAACAACAATGGCGTCGATTGATTCCTTTGTGCTAGTCCCAATCGATTTCAGACGCTTTTAATATTAATCGTGTTTCCAGTCTTTGTTGTCATTGAGAACGTCTGAATTTTTTACAAGTTTCCGTCGAAAAAATGGCTTCTGAAGGATTTCTTTTTCTATTGTCATTTCTAGATGGTTGGGTTTGAATGAGACCGAGCCGAACTCAGTTGAGACAGACTAAGGCCGCGTTCCCATTTTGTCGTGACGACATATAATCGTATAGTTTTAAGTGTCGTGACTTGTGTATTTAAATGGAGGTGTTCACATATAGGACGACGCGATTACTGTCGTCGAAGACTTTTGCCAACAGAACTAAAAACCAACGACGAATTAATCGTCACGACAAAGTGGGAACGGTGTAGACTCATTAAGGGTGTAAAACACCTCTTAACGAAGCCGAAAGGCACTTGTTCTCCCCATCATTGCGATCATATTTTTGTTCTACACCATACCTGGGAACCTCCTAGTTACGGAGATATTGGGGATCAAAGTTCCAACTTTTTTACAAGTTTTTTTTTTTATACAAGTTTTTAATGTAAGATTTTTACATTAAACACCTCCACGACCCCCGTACTATTCAATCCATCCATCAGCACAATGTTTTGAGTGCGTTACATTGAGTTCTACCACAAAACATGAAATTTGACCCCAAAAAAAAAACGTTTCCCAGCAATATTTTTTGCGTAAAGTTACTTAGTTTGATGTACCTACAGAATGCTTGGTGGACGGCTTCGTGATGAGGTCTTTTACACCCTGTATAATTGTCGTGGCTTGTGTAATTAAATGGGGGTGTTCACATATAGGACGACGCGATTACCGTCGTCAACTGACTTTTGCCAACTAAAAACCAACGATGAATTAATCGTCACGACAATGTGGGAACGCGGCCTAAGTCGTGTAGACTCATATACTTCGATTTATTAACCTTTTTCTATCTTGTTTACCTTTTATATTAAGTACTTGTTTAATAACAGTTGTAATAGTTGTTGTCAGTTGTTGTTGTTGTCAGTTGTGTTGTTGTTGTTGTTGTGGAACAACGGAATTTATTGCGTGTTCTTCTCCATGAGCAAGGACCAGTTGAAACTGTGAAGGTACCTATTTTCTGACGATTTCTATGCCCTTGCCTATATAGGTTTACGCGAATTAAGCTAGCCGCGTGGTATCCGGCAGAGTAGAATAGAACCAACCCATTACACTCACGGGTGTCGTATAAGGCGACTAATGTCTGAGGCAGAACACCTTGCGTCTCCGTAGACCTGAGAATGGGCAGCAGCGTTTTCTGTTAGTCTTTCATCACTGCGATCTCCAATCCTCCTGCCAAGCGTGGAGATTACGGCAAATTCCTCCCATCATGGGAGAGGCTTATGTCCAGCAATGGACATTATGGGCTGTTGTAGTAGAATTAAGCTATTTTGAATTTTAAATTCAGGAACCGTCTAGTGGTGGCTATCATGCCATCTCTTTCCGTGCAAACAGAGCACTGACAAGTGCACAAAGCATCGAGTGAGATAATCGGTTAATCCCTTATCGCAACACCTGGTTAAGTACATAATCTGTACCTAACTGTATTTATTTGTGTCGTGGGTGGGTTGAAATGAAACACGTGCTCCATAAGAAAACATCGTGAGTTCTTGACCCCAAACGAAACCTCTCATGTTGACCCAAACGTTGATCTCATGTTATCATCATCTAAACCTCTCATTTTGACCCAAACGTTGATCTCATGTTATCATCATCTAAACCTCTCATTTTGACCCAAACGTTGATCTCATGTTATCATCATCTAAACCTCTCATTTTGACCCAAACGTTGATCTCATGCTATCATCATCTAAACCTCTCATTTTGACCCAAACGTTGATCTCATGTTATCATCATCTGCCTAGCCTTTTCCAAACTATGTTGGGGTCGGCTTCCAGTCTAACCGGATGCAGCTGAATACCTGTATTTTACATGGAGCGACCGCCTATGTGACCTCCACAACCAAGTTAGTACTGGGTAATACGATGCACCTTGGTAAGACTGGTTAAGAAATCTCATACCATAAACCATTAATTGATTACCACTGGGTAAACAGCAGGGGCAATAGGTTTTATGCGCATAAAAGCATACCCACGTAAATTGGTAACATCACGTCTATGATCTTCAAGGGGTAAGGCAGAGGTGGGCCTATAGTGCCCCCCATTTTGCTAGCTTTACTAAAGCTTGATCTGACTGGGGGTGAGCCTATGCACATCAGACGAAAAAAGTATATTTTTGGATGGGAAATCATCAAATGACCCCTCCCGCTCTGGGTAGAGCGGAAGGGAATGTCAGACTTTTACTGACTAAAACCCATCCATGTTCCTTCTTAGCCCTTTGTATTCCAGGGCCGCGGTATCTCTTTCGAATAGTCCTGCAGCCCCAGCAGGCATCGGCCCTTGCGGACCCCTTCCTTTTGCCGACATCTCTTTGAGGCGCGCGTGGATAACGAACGCGCCGTCGACACGGCCTGTTGTCGGACGGACGGACGGCGAGCTAGCCTATTGCGCCTACGGGTAAAGTACCTACATACCTAAAGTAAATAAACCATGAATACAGCTCTAGATATTTAGTAACTACCTTGCTAACTACTTGTTAGTCTATACTGTTCAGAAACTTATTAACCTAGTTCTGAGAATAGCTCACATTGTTCTCACAATAACTCATTATTGTTCTTCAAATAGCACTTAACATCCATTGTTGTTGTAAAGGTCCACTAAACGAAGGGTGAGGTTTCTGCAATAAGTCTTACTACAGCCGTTTGAATGCATGGTTTGGTTTGTCCTTTGAACTAAACTAAAGATTTATGTTCCTTATTTCTTTTTCGTGTGGTTGTGCTTAAGGGGGCTATACAGGAGCTACACGTGAGTTTTATAATGCAAAAAAGCATATGATTCACTGCAATAAACAAAACCAGAAAAATATATGATATTCTTCAGGATATATGCTAGTACGATAGTGTTTTGAAAACATAATACAACAAATTTTATTCTATAACAAAAAATCACGAACTTTTCTCTAAAAATTTTTTTTAACGAGTAAGAACCATACTAAAATAAATGCGATCATTCTGATTTTTTGGCAAATGATTCTACATGCAACACATTAGCATCATAGTGTTTTACTTTTTTAGTCCAATCAATAGATTTTTTGTAAATCGCAAAAAAAACATTCATTTCCCACTATTCAGCCCGCAGTGACTGACGTAACAACCACTTTGCAGTGTAAGCTGATTAGAACTTTATTCTAACAGTATTTCAAATGAAGTTTGAACCACCACAAATAGAGTTGCTAATTTAGCTCCTGTAGTCGCCTAAAGATGGTGTCAGAGTTTATATGCTGCCCATGGGCCTCTGACTTGGCTTAGGTTATAGAGTAGATTTATGTTAACTATATTTTGTTATACTAGCGGGCTTAGTTTTCGGTATTTTAGGGCATTAGTAATTATTATTATTACTACAACTGTATATTAGAGGCTAGGTCTTATTATGTTGATATAACAAGTTATTGGATTAGTATAGTGTCGTGATTTCGTGGATTTTGTTAACTGTTTTGATTCCAAAATTATCGTGTGACCCGTAATTTTTTTTTTGTAACATAAAAATGTTAAATTATGTAAAATCAACTCTTCACTTTAACTGATTCTGCATTACTACAACACAATCTTAATTTTATTAATATTTTTTTCACATTTTATTCTTTAATTCATAATTATTAATAGGTAATACAAGCTTGGTTTTTGTACCTATGCACCAATTAATATAATATTGATAGCGTACCAATTTATTTACCTATACAAAAAATGGTACGCTGTTATATGAAAGGATATGCTGGAACCAATGTTGTAACATCTATTTGTAGTTGTACCATATTCTAACATTTTTTTATTTTTATTTTATTTCATTTGAATTGCATCTGAGCTAATACAAAAGCAAGCATTGAATTTGAAGAAATGAAAATACTAACATAACTTACAATATCATGAGCACAAAAACTTCATTCTAAAACTATACAATGCAAAGATTTGCCTAGCTTTCGGTACTATTCCGATCTACTTTATATTTGGGAACCGTGTCGTCGCCAAGACTCGTTGCGCATAGCCCATAGAGCAAGGAAATTAAAGTTTCTAGAGACAGCAGTACTTTTTAATAAACGTGTTGAGGGAGTGAGTTGAGCATATAATTTCTGCCACGGACCGCTTTCGTAGTTGTCAGTATTATTCCGTCATTTGTTTTGTTAATACAAGCAAGCGTTAAGCGAGCAATGATATCCCAGTAAATAGATATATGCTGTGAGCGCGCAATCGTGAAGACTCTAAAACGGCCCAATTGGGTCGTATTGCCTTTCTTCGGCGGCACTGCGTGTATGTGAGCTACCGCTGCCGCGCTGAACACTTTTCTCGGTTGATTTGTAGGTGTATAACATATCTGTTTATTAGAATATCATTGATAGCGAGTACCTAAACGGTAACACGTTTGGTTCTTATAGAAAACTAGGCAGTTTCCCGTGACCTTCGTCCTTTTTTTTTTTTTTTTTTTTTTTTCGGTTTAGTAATCATCAAATAACTCCTCCCGCTCTGGGCGGAGCAGGAAGGAGTGTCAGACTTTTACTGACTAAAACCCATCCATGTTCCTTCATCGCCCTTTGTGTTCCGGGGCCACGGTATCTCTTTCGAACAGTCCCGCAACCCCGGCAGGAACGCAACCCCGGCAGGACCTTCAGTCACCTTCGTCCTGAGAATTGAAAAAAAAAAATATAAAAAAACTTTCCTGTTTTAAATGGATTTTGTTAACAATTTCAAGGCTTTTTTTTCTTTGCACAGAACCCTGATCTTTTTCTGTAATAAAAGTAGCTTAAGTTACTCCTTATAACATCATTACATCAGCTATCTGCTAGTGAAAATCCTGTCAAATTCGGTCCAGCCGTTTCGGATTAGCCTGAACAAATAGAAAGACAGGAGACTAGCCTGAAAAAAAAAATGTTTTTTTTTTTTGTTACATGTACAAAACATATAATTACACATATATAGTTAAATACACTACATACGATATACTTTTTATGCATTTAGTAAAAAGCTGTTATTTTGAAAATACAAACAGACACTTTAATTTTATTTATTTGTATAGATGTCTAGCAGTAGCCGTCGAGGCGACTCTGATCTCTGTGGCACAGACAGTAAATTTACTGAGCACACAAAGAAAAGGAGACTCACTACAAGCAATCTATTGAAAGGACTATCAAACCATAGAGTGATGGATTGGAAAGATGAAATTGAATTGAATAAAAATAACAATACATCAGGCATATGAAGTACTTTTATTGTGTAGTGTTTTGCAATTTTCGTCCTAGATGACAAATGCGCTGCGATCCGATATCCATTTGTACTCTTATTTTTTTGGGGTTGTAATCATAATGTTTGTTTGTGTCTGGATTGTGGAGGTCAGATGCCTATCTGACCTTCACAACCCAGCCACAAACATGTTGCTCAATGTAAAATACTGGTAGTCAGTGGCCCCAAAAAGTCCAACAACCAGTCTTACCAAGGGGTATCGTTATTATACAGTACTAACTAGTTTGTGGAGGTCAGATAGGCAGTCGCTCCATGTAAAATACTAGTTCTCAGCTGCATCCGGTTAGACTGGAAGCCGGGGTTGGGAAAAGGCTAGGCAGATGATGATGTAATCATAATTGAGCTCATAATCATGTAATCATAGTTGAGCTCCTTGAGTTATAAGTCGAGCTACACGTTAACTGACAAATGCTTGTACTGACTGGACAGGTCCACTCAAATCTGTATGGTTCTTTCTTCAAAAGACCATCTCAGACACTAATCTGCATAGTCCTCATGTGAATTGAGCAAGATTATGTCTGGACTTCAAAAGAGACTATGACCTCTGAGTTTGTTTCGGCTGTTTCTTCTCAGAGTAGTCAGGTATGAAACACCGGCCCCATCTAGTTTAAAAAAATTACGTGTAAAAGTGTTAGTAAAAACCTACTTCCAAAATAAATATCGTTTATCATTTAATGTTTCTATCACATGTAGACAGACAGATATAAAAGTAGAGGAAGACCAAAGAAACGATGGATGGACTGTCTACAGGATGATATGGCAAGAATGGAGGTGTCTGATAAGATGACGAGTAATAGAAGAAGTCTGGAAGAAGAAGATATGCTACGCCTACAACAAATGAATTGGGTTAAGGGCAAGAGGATATGATATCACATGTAGACAGACGGTGATACTGTGCGACAACACATACTTACACATGTGTTTTCGCCTTTAAGCCGGCCATAGATGACACAACGAGGTGAATGCAAAAAGCCGGAAGACTTTGCGTTGGAAGGTCTCCCACTAGGCGGACCGATGACTTGGTGAAGGTTGCGGGCATCCGCTGGATGCGAGTCGCATGAGACCGTTCAATGTGGTGACATAATTATCACATGTAGACAGACGGTGATACTGTGCGACAACACATATCCATGTGTTTTCGCCTTTAAGCCGGCCGTAGGTGACACAACGAGGCGAGAATAAGCTGAATGCGAAAAGCCTAAAGAGGTCTCGTTGGAAGGCCTCTCACTAGGCGGACTGATGACTTATTGAAGGTTGCGGGAATCCGCTGGATGCGAGTCGCATGAGACCGTTCAATGTGGTGACATATCACAAATGTAGACAGACGGTGATACCGTGCGACAACACATACACATGTGTTTTCGCCTTTAAGCCGGCCATAGGTGACACATCGAGGCGAGAATAAGCTGAACGCGAAAAGCCTAAAGAGGTCCCGTTGGAAGGCCTCTCACTAGGCGGACTGATGACTTGTTGAAGGTTGCGGGAATCCGCTGGATGCGAGTCGCATGAGACCGTTCAATGTGGTGACATAATTATCACATGTAGACAGACGGTGATACTGTGCGACAACACATATCCATGTGTTTTCGCCTTTAAGCCGGCCGTAGGTGACACAACGAGGCGAGAATAAGCTGAATGCGAAAAGCCTAAAGAGGTCTCGTTGGAAGGCCTCTCACTAGGCGGACTGATGACTTATTGAAGGTTGCGGGAATCCGCTGGATGCGAGTCGCATGAGACCGTTCAATGTGGTGACATATCACAAATGTAGACAGACGGTGATACCGTGCGACAACACATACACATGTGTTTTCGCCTTTAAGCCGGCCATAGGTGACACATCGAGGCGAGAATAAGCTGAACGCGAAAAGCCTAAAGAGGTCCCGTTGGAAGGCCTCTCACTAGGCGGACTGATGACTTGTTGAAGGTTGCGGGAATCCGCTGGATGCGAGTCGCATGAGACCGTTCAATGTGGTGACATATCACATGTAGACAGACGGTGATACTGTGCGACAACACATACACATGTGAGGTGACACATCGAGGCGAGAATAAGCTGAATGCAAAAAGCCGGAAGACTTTGCGTTGGAAGGCCTCCCACTAGGCGGACTGGTGACTTAGTGAAGGTTGCGGGAATCCGCTGGATGCGAGTCGCACGGGACCGGTACATGTGGCGACACTTGGGGGAGGCCTAAAGGGTGTAAAACACCTCTTAACGAAGGCGAAAGGCACTTGTTCTCCCCATCATTGCGATAATTTTCTTGTTCTACACCATACCTGGGAACCTCTAGTTACGGAGATATTGGGGGTCAATGTTCCAACTTTTTTTTTTAACTACAAGTTTTTAATGTTACTTTAAACACCTCCACGACCCTCGTACTATTGAATCCATCCATCAGCACGATGTTTTGAGTGCGTTACATTGAGTATTATCACAAAACATGATTTTTCACCTCAAAAAAAGTCGTTTCCCAGCAATGATTTTTGCGTAAAATTACTTAGATGTACAGAATGCTTAGTTGACGGCTTCGTGATGAGGTCTTTTACACCCTGTATGTCCAGCAGTGGACTTTTTTCGGCTGAAATGATGATGATGATGATGAAAAACCCTCTAATGACTTCTTGACCTTACCTCGCCTTCCCAATCACACACATAATGAACATGTCTTAATATGTACAACAGAGAAAGAAAAATACCTCCAAGTTACCCGAAGCCAGCAAGCCATCCCCCAATTACACTTACACCCCTACAACACACACAAGAGGGTTGAAACACTATTTTCGTTTAATTTCAAGATCTTTACGGAAATATTCTGGGAAGGTAAAACCCTTGCCATTAATATTATAATAATACCCTTAGGTTACTTTTGAATTAAATGTAGTACCTATATCTTTCTTATTAACGTTTGTTTTCAAAGAACAGGGTAGCGCAAAGTGGGCGTCTAAGGTGTCTTCTCACACTTATTCAGCTCTATTCAGCACCCCTAGCCAAGTTACAAACGTTTCGTATCGATTCTCTTTCTACTATCGTAAACGCCTGCGTAAGCGATTGTGGAAAGCGCTAAATTGGTAGCCAAGTTGACACGACTGAGTCGATCGCTCGTTCTCTTTACTCTTTACTTTAGTCTATGATGAGCGTTCCTACCAAAGAGTTTGTGCGATCAACATTGTAGAAACGATAACATTCTATTCTATCATTTTGAACGATGTAAACTTGTCTACGAATTTTCTATTAGTTTGTGTTGATCACGTGATTTAACGTTGAGATGATGTCATTCCCATTCATTTGAATAGTTTTCTACTAGCGTTAACGATTGTAGATTGTCAACTTGGCTAGGGGTGCAGTTTATGCCCATAGAAAACAACGATTTTCTATGAGATGCGTACGCATCCGTTCAACACGCACGACGCGTCTCATACAAAATCGTTGCTTTCTATGGGCTTAAGCTGAATAAGTGTGAGTTATCCTTAAGGGGTTATGACAAGAGGTAGGTAGGTAAGTGCTGTGAATATTCGATTTCGTAATAGTGATTGGAATCACGGTGGCATATTATAATATAAAATCACGCCTTGGTACTTGGTTAGACAGATGTGAAGGTACCTAATAGTACATCATCATCATCATCAGCCTATTAATGTTCCCACTGCTGGGACATAGACCTCCTCTCTATGAGAGGGAATGGGCTATAATCCACCACGGGGGCCCAGTGCGGGTTGGTAGATGTCACATGTCTTTGAATTGTTGTTTCTAGGACATGCCGGTTTCCTCACGATGTTTTCCTTCACCGTTTTGAGAGCAGTGGTGATGAAATAAATTACACAAAGTAATGCCCCAGTCTGGGTTCGAAGCCACGACTTACTGTTCGTAAGTCGGGGCTGCCACCACTGGGCCTCCGCTGCTCCTAATAGTACACCAACATTTAATTTTAGTCCCATCTAAGTAATAGGGGGCTTTAGTGGGGGGGGGGGGGGTAGGTATAGGTATATTGTAATCTGGTGTGTATCTTTTAATTAATTTTGTGTGTATTAAAGAATAAGAAGAAAGGGGTGAGCTTATTGTCATCAACTTAAAACAAATCCAGGGTACGTTGCTGCTATTGAGACATTCCTAATGGAAATTGTCAATAGCAGGAATCTCGATCAGTAGTGGAAAAATATATTTAAATCAAATTATGATAATATTTTTTTTCCTTTCAATAGTTTTCATAATTAAGTAAATGTTATTGTTTTGACTGACTGTTCTATCGACAAACTCAAACCACGTTATAAAATTAAGTTTTATAATTGGCAATCGTTGGTAAAGACGTAAATTTAATTAAAATCCATGACACTTGCGAACACCTAAAACCACTCAAGTCTACCCCGAGTTCAGAATTATTCTCTTCCTTAAGTAAACTAGAACTCCAAAGACACTCTTCAACAACTCGAAAACCGCTTTGTTTTGCTAACAGAACATTAATTTACTCTCCCAGTCACCTCTCATATAAATTATGTGACGTCACAAATAATTTAAGGGTACCTAGAAGTTTGGAGGACACTAGACAGATGACACAGAATAGTAAATATGGACAGAAGGTAAACATGGCTTATTTTAAGAAACTTTCTTTTAGGGATCCGTACCCGAAGGGTATATCCAACGGGACCCTATTACTTAAGCCTCCGCTGTCCGTCTCTCTGTCAGTGGGCTGTACCTATCTTACGATCCGTAACACAGTTCAAATTTTCACAGAATGTGTATTTCTGTTGCTGCTGTAATAACAAATCTACACTAATATTATAAAGAAGAAACATTTGTATTTTTGTGTGTATGTTTGTAATGAATAAACTCAAAAACTCCTGCGCCGATTTCAAAAATGTTTTCACCATTAGAAAGCTACATTCACCCTGAGTAACATAGTCTATATTTTATCCCCGTACTCCCACGGGACTGGAAACTACGCGGGTGAAACCGCGTGACGTCCGCTAGTTAGAAATAAATTAAAAATTAAATTTGGCTCCTCGACTACGATGATACGGAACCCGTCAATTGCGAGTCCGACTCGCACTTGGTCGGTTTTTTTTAACCTTTGCCTTCTGAAAAATCGGTTGTTTCCTATAGAAGTGCAATACATTTGAAATTCGATGGCATACTAAAGAAAATTACATAAAATAATAATTTAGTAAACTGATCCCGCGATCCAAATGAGCGGGATCAGTTGACTAAAGAGCCATACCTACACAGTCAAAATGTATGGAACGGCTGCACAGAAACCGCATTCCGTGCTGCGGAAATGCACAGACAGCGAGACGCGACTTTGGCCGTTTTCACACTAGGCGTACTACACTAGGCACTAGGCGATAACGACACGATATCGTGGGGTTTTATTTTTTTCTTTCATTTATCCGACATTTATGCTCATGCCTTCTCTGTACGAGAAGAGGCCTTTGTCCAGCATTGGGACAGTAATAAGCTGGTTTTATTATTATTTATCCGACTGTGTCGAGACGACATAACCAACACTTTGTATTATGCCACACCAAGCAGTCTCGAGGACCTAGTCGCGTTCCGCCAACAACTTAAATCCACAATTATTTATTTATTTTACACTTCAAGCACAAAGTACAGAGGCGGACTTAAAGCCATAGGCATTTTCTACCAGTCAACCTTTAGGTGGTAATTATGTATGAAACCACCAGTCCCACGATATCGTGTCGTAGTCGTTATTGCCTAAGGGTTCTTACAGACAAGCGGCACGTTGCCAACTGCAGATAAACTGCAGCCGTCACCACCTGTCTACGGCTGCCGTCGACGCTTGCAGTTGTGGCGTCGGCGGCCGCCACCGGCGCGTTGACGGCAGCCGTCGACACACATTTACGCGGCATGCCACAACTGCAAGCGTCGCCACCCGTCGACGGCAATCGTCGACGCTTCGGCGGCAGCCGTCGACAGGTGGTGACGGCTGCAGTTTATCTGCAGTTGGCAACGTGCCGCTCGTCTGTAAGAACCCTAAGGTGAAAACGCCTTTTCAAAGTGACGGCGGACTTGCATCTCCTGAAGCCGTCACCGGGGCCTAAAAGTGCGTGCGACTGTTTCCGTTCGTTGTTTGAACCCAAACTTCTGTAATATTCCATACTAAGGGTTATAAGTTCTGATGTAATTCTTGTGGCTTCTTGATTTTAATATAGTTAATGGATTAGTTAAACAACTGTTGTTGATTTGGTAAACTTAGATTGGATTCTGTTGTCTGTTGTAAACTTAAGTCTAATAGAAAGTTACGAGAAACCGGATTTTCGATAATGGTTTAAGTAACTTGTTTTTTGTTGATTGGGAAAATACGGCTTTGTGATTGTATCTATCGGCGTATACATAGGCCCTTGCACGGGCGCGCATAAATACGTCGAATTTAAATTAAAAATACTCGAACACTGTTTTAAGCTTCCACGGTGTATAACTAAAGTTGAAATATCACTTACGGGATATAGAACAGCACAGCACATATATGCTGTACAGCACAGCGTTGAAATATCGGGAGTTCAAAATCAATAACTTAAATAAACTTGAAATGTCACTTACGGGATATCTTCCGTGGTTTTCCACGGAAGATATCCCGTAAGTGACATTTCAAGTTTAAAAATACTCGTCTCACATATTATGTTTTCATAACTTTAAGAATTTATTCATACCTTACGAGTATTATGGATTGTGCTTGTTGCAAACAATTTAACTAAAATTCTATTGGGTAATTGTAATTTCGATTTAATAATCGACGTATGTACTAGAAATAACGATATACGTTTACATACACATCGCACGCTTGTGCTAGAGCCTCTGTCTTTCAAATTAAGCTGGATCTAATAAACGGATCTACCGTCTAATAAAATATCGTTAGAATCTGAGACGGTTGAATAGTTTGGGAATTCTTATTAAATGACAAAGGAGTGTTTTTAGGGTTCGTACCTCATAAGGTAAAAAAGGAACACTTATAAGATCACTTTCTTGTCCGTCTGTCCGTCCGTCTGTCACCAACGATTTTCTCAGGAACGGGTGGATCTAGGAACTTGAAATTTATACCAGATCAAATTTATACCCTAATAGGTGTGTACAAATCAAGGTCCTGAGTCAACATGATAAAAAGATTTACTTTTCTACTTTTTTTATTTTTTGGAATTTGACGTTCAGGCTTCAGTACCAATGACCACCTACAAACCCTTAAAACAGTCATAGAGAAATGTAACGAGTACAGGAAACCACTTATCCTCGCCTTCATCGACTACGAGAAAGCATTTGACTCGATAGAATGGTGGTTCATAGAACGAGCCCTAGCCAGATCGATCCGCATCGATGAAAGGTACATACAAATCCTCAATCACCTCCATCAAAACGCTGCTGCCTGCGTCTCCTTGCACGAAAAAACCGAGAAATTCCATCTACAGAAGGGTGTCAGGCAAGGAGACACAATATCACCAAAATTATTTACCCTAGCACTAGAATGCATATTTCAGCAGATGCAGTGGACTGGGAAAGGGCTGATGATCGATGGAGAGAGACTGACAAATCTGAGGTTTGCTGACGATCTGGTCCTAGTTTCGGAGAGCGTCGAGGACATGGTGACGATTCTGGAGGATTTAAAGGTGGAGTCCGAGAAGACCGGTCTCAAAATGAACATTGGGAAAACCAAAATAATGACCAACATTCCTGAAGTCACAAACTGCCAGCTTCCAGTGGAGAGAGTGACTGAGTATATATATTTAGGTCATAAGGTAACACTCGGTTTTGAAAACCAAGCAGCGGAAGTGGAACGACGAATAGCGCAGGCGTGGGCTGCATTCGGTGCCAACAAACAACTACTGTGTGGAAAAATACCCCTACATCTTAGAGTCAAAGCCTTCGAACAGTGTGTCATGCCCGTACTAGCCTATGGTACGGAAACCATAACTCTTACGCAGAAGTCCGCCGAGAAGTTCCGAGTCACGCAGAGGGGCATGGAGAGAGCTATGCTCGGGATCACCCTACGGGACCGGAAACGGAATGATTGGATTCGAAGTAAGACCAAAGTTAGAGACATTATGGCCGTAATAGCGCATAGAAAGTGGACATGGGCGGGGCACATTGCGAGAATGGACAAGAGCCGCTGGACAAGACGAGTCCTAGAATGGAGACCCAGAGCGGACACGCGAGGGCGCGGAAGACCACCACAGCGCTGGGTGGACGACATCCGACGACACGGAGGTCGAGACTGGATGAGTCGGGCACAAGATCGACAGGAGTGGAAGAAGAGGGAAGAGGCCTACATCCGAGATTGGATAACCAAAAGGCCACCATGATGATGATGATGACCCTTACTTGTGCTGTAATCTAATCTTGATTTTAACTAAAATTGACAATTCTAGGTCAACCGGAAGTACCTTATAGGTTTTTGGTCGAAAACCTATATGGTAGTTCCCGTTGACCTAGAATCACGAAATTTGGCGAGAAGCAATCAATGTCTTACTGCACATTGAAACGGAAAAATCTGAAAAGCGTAAATATGTAGTTTAATAACAAAAAAAAGCGATTTTACTATTACAATCTTATTATTTGCGGTTGATGCAATTTCTGGCGATCAAACAGCAAAGTTAAGTTTGTCCTATAAAAAGTTTGTACGGAACCCCTCGGTGCGCGAGTCCGACTCGCACTCGCACAGACTGGGTCTATATACGGTTTATGGGTATACTATTAGGTACCAACACGTCTGTCTACCCCTTCAAGGATTACAGGTGTGATGTAAATTAATATGCGATCGTAATTCCAATCACTATTTCTTAGTTATCACGAAGGGGTTCACTAGGAAGTAATTATTTAGATAGTGATTAGAGGAAGTTTGAAAGAGGATGTCGTTTGTCCTGGTAAGGAGTTATTGACATGTAATGAGAAGGGATGAAACGCATGTGACTAAAAGAGCGGTGGACATGAATGTTGATGAATGGGGAGGGAGAGGAAGGCCAAAGAACAGATGGATGGATTGTGTGGGGAATGATATGAAAGAGACGGGAGTAAATGATGCCGTGACGTCTGACAGGGGATGATGGAAGAAGAAAACGTGTTGCGACGACCACAAGTAGAATAGGATAGGGCAAGTAGATGATGGTTCTTAAGGGGCTAAATAAGGTATGAAAGTTTGTCATTTTTACCGACAGGAAATCCTAAGTCATAAGTCATTTATTCATTTGTACAACATAGGTACAATATTAATGGTATCAAGGCAATAAGGAGTGCGCTATGTTATGCCAGAGAGCGTACAAATGTAAAAATTAAAAACAATTATAAAGAATCGCATACTAAAAACAATAAAATCAAAATAAAAAAATCTAAATAATACCAAAATAAAAATGTCAATAAAATGTCAAGACAGACTGAATACAATGTCTCTCAATACTAATGTCAATATACAATACTAATGTCAATATACAATACTAATGCCAATATACAAAACTAATGTCAATATACATACTAATGTCAACAATTACAATACAAATTTATTAACAAGGACTATCACGCCTTAACGTAGGATGTAAGGTTTAATAAACACCTACTTTACTTTTGAACACTGTTTTAAGCTTCCACGGTTTAAAACTAAACTTATATTGTCACTTACGGGATATCTTCCGTGATTAGTAATTGTTTTGAGCTCCCGATATTTCGACGCTGTTGCAACCGCAGGTTGACTGGAGAATGCGCGTGGATGGAAAATAAATTGTTCACAGCAGACAAATCTGTCTACCCTGTGTTTGTTTTTTGCTTCGTGCACTATTGGAACTCGACACTAATGACCAATCACGGAAGATATCCCGTAAGTGACAATATAAGTTGTGAACCGTACTGGTTCAATACTCAGAAGCAGGGACTTTGAATATTAAAACACTCTGTAATAACTTTAAAGTACAGCTTTATTATAATTACAGCAATACAGTTTGATTTAGTTATACAAAGTGACTAGCACCGAGGTCGAAACACGAATACCAGAGCATAGCAGGCCTATCCCTCAAAATGCCCGTTGACTATTATTTTAATTCCCGCCATTTTACTTGCTTGTGATTGGTCGTCGACAACTGTCAAAGTCTCGACCAATCACATGAAGTCAACACAACTACTTTTGATCATGCAAGTTCCTAGAAATAATTGTAAATAGTTGCCAACATAAATAATAAATATAGGTATAATTTAAATATTTATAACAAAGTTAATTTTACTTTTGTTCTGCGAAGCCAACGTAGAAGGATGTTTGCTGGATCCACACAAGTTAGCTTTTAACTGCACTTTATATAAACTTTAAACACGACTGCTTATCGTCTTGGAAAACAGTAACTTGGCTGAACTTCAGTTTTGAACTTTATCGTTTAGCACCTAACTTGTGTAGCATGTTGGTCTTTTCGTGAAAATGGTTTCTCTCACGCGTGTAGGGATCAGGGTTTCTCAGAATATTATTTGATTTTGATAAGAAATGCTTTACAATCGAGGGGGCCTGAAATGGCTGCTATAACAGAATGATAATAAGATAATAATAGGAATTACGTTTGTCTTTAGATTCTTCAATTAAACGTCGAATTTCTTGACATGAACTTTAATTATAGGAGTTTCTTTTTACACAGGTACAATTTGGTTTTCGTGTTGTCGTTATTTAAAAAAAAGTCACATCCATCATGCCATGCCATCGCCTTAAGATGGCGGATAGCACAGAACATATATTATTGTCTCGTAACAAACTAGTGCCCTCTCGCGGCACCTAGCGAAAATAGACACAAAGAAAAAAAAAAGGGACAATTCTGAATATTTACTGCGTCTGTAAACATTTTAAGTGTGAACTGTGAATATTCGGCTAAAACGGTCATTTTAAACCCCCAGGTATCATTATCATTCTTCTGCCTTTATACCAATTTATTTGTTGTCGGCGCAGCATGTCAAAAAAACAAAATCAATTTTATTTGTGTAACATAGGTGGGTTGTGGCTTCTTGCAAGTTGGCAGCGGGTGACACGAAGCCGCCGCAGACGACGTGTCGTCGCTTCATGTTGCTGCGACTACTGGTTTCTATGTATTTCTATGAAATTCCCTCCGAAGCAAGCGACATGAAGCTAGCGACGCGTCGTCGAGCGGCAGACGCAAGTGTCGCCCGACCGCAAATCAGTAGTCGCTAACCCCGAAATGCTGGGTTCGAAATCATGACTGCAGCGACATGAGGCGGCGACGTGTCGCAGCGACACTACTGGTTTCTATGAATATAGAAATAATGAAATTCCCTCCGAAGCAAGCGACATGAAGCTAGCGACGCGTCGTCGAGCGGCAGACGCAAGTGTTGCCCGACCGCAGATCAGTAGTGTCGCTGACCCCGAAATGCCGGGTTCGAGATCATGACTGCAGCGACATGAGGCGGCGACGTGTCGCAGCGACACTACTGGTTTCTATGTATTTCTATGAAATTCCCTCCGAAGCAAGCGACATGAAGCTAGCGACGCGTCGTCGAGCGGCAGACGCAAGTATTGCCCGACCGCAGATAAGTAGTGTCGCTGACGCCGAAATGCCGGGTTCGAAATCATGACTGCAGCGACATGAAGCGACGACACGTCGGCGTCGTCTGCGGCGGCTTCGTGTCGCCCGCTGCCAACTTGCACCTTTACCCGTCATCTCAACAGTCGCCTCCTTTATACCCATATCATCGTTCACACAGTCCATCCATCGTTACTTTGGTCTCCTCTACTCATTCATACTCAACACTTTCCTCAAGACATTTTCCTCATTCAATTCACAATTTTTCCAAGAACATAGAGTTGAATGAAAACCGTATTATAAAGGTAACGATTCCCATTTTCAATTTTTATTCATTTTGACAGTTACACATTTGATCTTTTTTAATGATTCGACTGCTCGACAGCGTAGATACATCATCAATGAATGTTGAAAATGAAAGTGATTTTTAAATGAGGCTGCAGATCCGTTATTTTCCAATTTTCGAAACTAGACTAGGTATTTCATTTCTAGGGTAAAGCAAACGTTCTCAACCGAAGCCAAATCAATTACCTATATTCAGAGAAATTCTAAATTAAACTGTTTGGTGGAAACCTTAGATTCGTGGAAGCTAATTAATATTCACATCTCGGTTTTAATTAGTGTTCAAGTTTAAGCGAAATTCCTAGGCGGACCCTTTACAAAAAAATAAAATTGAAGTAGGTACTTATCTGTTTGTTATTTCAAAATAGCAGCGCTTTACTGAATGCATAATAATCATCATCTGCCTAGCCTTTTCCCAACTACGTTGGGGTCGGCTTCCAGTCTAAGCGGATGCAGCTGAATACCAGTATTTTACATGGAGCGACTTCCTATCTGACCTCCACAACCTAGTTAGTACTGCTGGGTAATACGATATCCCTTGGTAAGACTGGTTGGCAGACTTTTTGGGCCACTGACTACCTGTAACGACTGTCAAAGATCTACAAATCACAGCCGGGACCAAATGCTTAACGTGCTTTCCTAAGCACGGAGGAAACTCGGTAAGTAAGAGTGGTCACCCATCCACAGACCAACCTAGGCAAGCACGGCTTAACCTAACGATCGACCCGAGCGGCTGTTGTTATTTAGCAACGAGCTCCTCGATGGATGCATAATAATATGAAAGTATAATTATACAGTACTTACTTACGGTTGTTTAATTTTTCTGTCTGTTGCTTCCGGCTAATCTCCGAAACGGCTAAACCGATTTTGACGAAACTTTTACTAGCAGATAGCTGATGTTATAAGGAGTAACTTAGGCTTTTATTTTAGAAAAAGAATTAGGGTTTCGTAGAAAAAAATACTCTTGAAATTGTTAACAAAATACTATTCAAATACGGAAGTAATGTTTTTAGTTTCACGAGGACAAATGTCACGGGCAACAACGGGTATCGCTTTTATTGCGTTTCGTATTTTTACATCGACTTACATCAGAATTGACATACGCTTTCAGGTTTAATATATTGCCAATTCATCTTTGACTTTTACCTTATCGTTTTATAGGGTGTAAAACACCTCTTAACGAAGCCGAAAGGCACTTGTTCTCCTCATCATTGCGATATTTTTTTTGTTCTACACCATACCTGGGAACCTTCTAGTTTCGGAGATATTGGGGGTCAAGTTTCCAATTTTTTGACAAGTTTATTTTTAAAATACAAGTTTTTTTACTTTAAACACCTCCACAACCCCCATACTATTCAACCCATCCATAAGCACAATGTTTTGAGTGCGTTACATTGAGTTTTTCCACAAAATATGTCGTCCTAAATGGGCCATAGGCTTGTGGGACGAGTTGCTGAACGACTCGATTTTTCACCTTCAAAAAAAAGTCGTTTCCCAGCAATAATTTTTGCGTAGAGTTACTTTGTTTGATGTACAGAATGCTTGGTTGACGGCTTCGTGATGAGGTCTTTTACACCCTGTATATTAGATATAATTCCAATTTATTTAGCTATTTGCTTTTATGAAATAATGATTTTTAGGCCGGACAACAAGCGATACACATTTGTTCCGAATTTCACTCTAAGTGGTACAGCTCTAAACAAAGTCGAGCAATTTAAGTATTTGGGCCACTGGGTCACCGAGGACCTTAAGGACAGTGTGGATATCGAAAGGGAGCGCAGAGCGCTGTCTGTCCGATGCAACATGTTGGCTCGCAGGTTTTCACGGTGTACGGGGACTGTCAAAGTTGCGCTTTTTAAAGCGTACTGTCAGTCCTTTTACACCTGCAGCCTGTGGGTTAACTATACACAGCGGACATACGGCGATCTGCGCATTCAATACAATAACGCGTTCCGGGTGCTGATGGGGCTGCCGCGCCACTGCAGCGCCTCTGCTATGTTCGCGGCGGCTGACACAGACGGCTTTGCGGCCATCATGCGCAAACGGTGCGCATCTATCATGCGCCGCACGCGCGACAGTCCCAACACCATCCTGTGCGCGCTGGCGGACCGGTGGGACTCTCCGATACTGGCGCGCTGGATACGGCTGCACGCAGTCGTTTAGTGATCGCCGCCACTATCGGGAAGTCCACCCGGACCTGCCATTTTAGTATTATTATTAAATACAATAGTTTTATTACTAACACTAGTTTTTAAGCTCGCAATTTTACTAACAAATATGGATGTAATCTTAGGATGAATCTGAAATAAATGATTTATTATTATTATTTCCTTTATTCATCTATAAACAAATTTGTTACATTTTTAAATATTAATTAGAAAATATATAAAAAACATTTAAAAATATAAAAAATTGTAGCCCACCGGTATCGGGAACAGGGTCCAAGCTACCATCGGTCAGGGCTCCAGAGCGAGGAACCTCCTAACAATACGAGCCGTGTCCAGGAGTACCGCTTTCTGAATCAAGCCCTTGATCCAGCTGCCTAACGAGAGCCTCCTCAGGTATTGAACGAGGCTCTTGGCAATTAAGCCATGGGCTGATACGACTATCGGCACAATGATTGCTGAGTCCACTTCCCACATGTCAACAACCTCGCGAGCCAAGTCAAGATACTTGATTTGTTTATCTTTCTCGGCTTTCACGAGGTTCTCATCATGTGGGACCGTTATGTCAACAATCATTGCGCGCCGCTCTGATCGATCCACCACCACTATATCAGGCTTATTGGCTACAATAGTCCTGTCAGTGATGATGGATTGATCCCAGTACAACGTGATACAGCCATTATCGAGAACTGGGTCGGGCACATACCTATAGTAAGGCACTTCCGATTCCACAAGGTTGTATTTTAGAGCAAGTTGCTGATGGATAATCCTGGCTACAAGGTTGTGTCTATGCAGGTACTCTCCGTTAGCTAGACGAGAACACCCGGAGATAATGTGACGGATTGATTCGCCTGGACGGTGGCATGCCCGACATATGTCAACCGTGCCATCCTTTACAATAAATCTCCGGTAGTTATTCGTCATCATAACTTCATCCATTATTGCACAGACAAAACCTTCAGTTTCTCCGAATAGGTCCCCGGAACGTAGCCAGGCTACGGACGCTGATAGGTCTACATCGGGCCCATGGAGGGCCCGGAAAAAGCGTCCGTGAAGCTCCTTACTCTGCCATACCTCCCTGCGATCGTTAGTGTCAAGCACTGGAGGTTTGCGCCAGTTCTCTTTAGCCAAGGAGAGCGGGGTGAGGCCCTTGTCCATTGTGACGACATCTCGATGCATTCCCACATCGGTTCCTAGGAAATATTCCCTGAGGCTGCATATCTCGCGATTGTGGAGAGTCTTAGCATTTAAAAAGCCTCGACCCCCACTCTTCCGCGGGATATACAGTCTCATAACCGAAGAAGTCCATTTGAGTATGCCGAAAGAGTACATCAAAACCGGCATGACCCAACCGTTGAAGGCACGCACCTTATTGCCACCTGATAAAAGACTATTAAGTACTTTTTTCAGGCAGCCAAAGAAACGCTCCTTCAACGATTGCTTCATGTCAGCAACATTGACGCCCAGCGCTTCCGACATACCCAAATACTTATAGGTTTCGGTTGCTGAGAGGGATCGAAGAGTTATGGAATCTGAGAGCTGGGTTCCCACAGATTCCACAATCTCCCCTCGTTTTACATGCATGACCGCACATTTGTCCACACCAAATTCCATCCTGATGGCGTTACTGAAAGTTTCAGTTACCTTCAGTAATTCCATCAGTCGCAAATCGTTGGGGGCAAACAGTTTTAGGTCATCCATGTAAAGGAGGTGAGATATAACCTGACCATCTTTCCGCAACCGATAGCCTAAACCTGAATCCTCCAGCAGTGTGCTTAGAGGATTCAAGGCTAAGCAGAACCAAAGCGGACTCAAACTATCGCCCTGAAATATACCTCGCTCTATCCTTATCGGCTCGCTATTCCTCTGAATCTGCCGACATCCTGGATAGCGAAGGACTGTCCTCCATTGCCCCATACATGACATCAGGAAGGCGCGCAGAGTTGCATCAACTTTATACAACTCGAGCACCCTCATGAGCCATGTATGTGGCACCGAGTCATAGGCCTTCTTATAGTCTATCCAACATATCGACAGATCCTTTCGGGAACGGCGAACCTGGTGACTAATGGCCATATCAATGAGGAGTAGCTCCTTAGTACCACGGGACCCGTTCCTACATCCATTCTGAGAAGCGGACATGACAGAATTGTCATCTATGTGTTTGCTAATTTTAGTTCTCAAAATGGATGTAAGAACTTTATAGACTGTCGGGAGACAGGTGATCGGTCTATAATTTTTTGGTTCCGCAGTACTACCCGATTTATGGAGCAGGTGGGTTATACCTGTTGTCAGGAACTCTGGCAGCGACCCAGACTCTAAGGCTGACTGGAACAGGGTCGCCAAGCGAGCGTGCGACCTTGTGAACCATTTTATCCAGAAGTTGTGCAGCCCATCCGGCCCTGGAGATTTCCAGTTAGGCAACGGACGGACTGCACGAGCTACGTCTTGGGGGCTGATAGTAATTGCCCCCATTTCTGATATTGGATCGCATGCTCGCTCAATCACCCGAGTCCATTCACCCTCGGCATGGCTGACAGGCACCGACCAGATGCTGCGCCAGAACGAACACATTGCATCATCATCCGGCAGGTGCGTGTCAGCCACACCTTGGTCCGGTCGCTCCCAAGTCCTATAAACCCACCTTTCATCTTTTTGGAATGTGCGATTCTGAGTGTATCGGTCCACCCGCCGCTTATACCTACGAATACGGTTTGCCCATGCATATACTTTCTGATTCAGGAAGTCGATGCGTTCTGTGACACGGGACATGTAGTCTCGAGGGCTGATATCAGTCCCCGAGAACGCCTGCCTCACAAAACGCATCACTCTAGGGCGAGTATTGCCCTCCCTGAAGCAGACCAGTTTGCCGATGAGTGCTCTGGCCCCACCAATACGTCGCTCAATCCTGTACTGCCATGCCGGTACGGCTGGTTTTGGTCGTGTAGCTCTGTCAGAAGGAAATTTGACATGAGCTACACGACATGCCGCTACAGCTGCACAATACAGGATTGAGTGAACATCGGTGAGGTCTTCGCAGTTATCAAAATAGTTTGATAACTGCGAATCCAGAACAGCCACCAGCGCCCTATTTTTGTTATGCATGGGCAAACGAGGTATGCGTGGTCTCAGGTCTGGTTGCATAAACCGATATTCCCGAATCGCACCCTCCAAAGCACTCCTCATTTCTACATTGCACTGGGTACTTACATTAGTAACCATGTCATTACTCACGTCGTTATCGCAATTTGGTATTATGCTTGACTGTGGTGGAACCACAGCCTGCGACGGCGTGGCAATGACATGGTTACTCTGTATTTCAGTCCGCAAGCGATCAAGTACGGTATCATCCAACATACGATTACGCTGGATGACCCGCACCTGATCCGATAGTCGTTGTGCCGACACGTTGACAGCTGGCTCAAGCACCTGAAACAGAGAGAGCATCCTAACACGGTACGCAGTCAGGTTGTTTCCCCCCTCTGTAGCCCCATAGTATGCGCGCATGACATTTTCATTGATGGATTGCGTCCATCGCATGCGCTGCACACTTCCGCCGGGAGCTGGGACCCTATCAGAGGCCGGTGGGCCTCGAGGTCCTAAGCCGTCCGGTGGCCGGCGTCCTCCCCGTCGATTGTTATTATTATTATTATTATGAACATACCAAATCAACCACACACAGAACACGGGTGGAGTTTCTGGCTGGTTCCTCTTCAAAGGAAATGACCAACCCGAACCTTGCACCTCTTTTCGACTTTTTAAAAGTGCCCAAATAAGTAGGTCTATATGAAACAAAATATTTTGATTTTTGGATCAACCAAGTAAAGAAACATCGGTTGAAAGATAAGAAAAAAAAATAGGTCTACATCCGGCAATAAAAGACTGTTTTATCCCAATTGTAAGGCGAAAATAATCCTTGTATTTTTGGCGTCATCTTCCCCCTGGACAGCAACTGCAATGGCCAATCTGGAAATCTCTTAACCGTTTGCGGGCCCAGGGTGACCGCTGTAGAAGTAATCTGGCCAAATGGGGTATCATCAACCCGTCCCAAATACAATGCCAGTGTGGAGCCCCTCTACAGGATATGCCCCACCTCCTCTCTTGCCCATCCTTCACAGCACCTTCCAGGATTTAAACGAAGCCAACCACAACGCTGTGCAGGTGGCAACATACTGGTCGGGTATTATTTGAGTCTATCAACACGCAAAGAAGATGAAGGCGTTAGAAAATATCCTCCACAAATATTTGTAATTGTTGTTTCAAATTATTTCACCTTCAACGTGAAATAATTTGAAACAACAATTTATCAGTAACGGTTAAACTATCTGTCCAATAGTTTATACAACCAAAGCGGCATGGGAGGGTCCGGGGCGGGTCCCATTTGTTGAAAGCTGAACCTTTCTGTATCGTGTCGGGTTTCAAAACAATTAAACCATGACCGCTATTGTTATAGTTTCACTATAGCATGTTATTGTGGTTTCTTGAATGAAAATTCGACATCAGTTTAGGACACAATTGTCTGGAAATTGTGTAGAGTTATCAATGTTGCCATCTTTTCGTGTTTGTCTGTGCATCAATTGTCGTGATAAATGCAGCTTTCTCTGTTTTTCGAGCATTTATTTATTTATTTATTTTACTATTTATCTATATGTCGGGTTGTCAGGAATTTATTTCGCTAGGGTCGAGCATTTTGTGGGCAGAAGACGGGTTTCGTGCTATGAAAACACACTGGATGCAATACACTATTTTATTTCACATTGCACGGTTCGGCATGGTAGTTTCCATGGAGAAGAACCGGCAAGAAACTCCATGGTTACTCTTTTCATACAGGTACACTAGGCTGAGTCTAACAAATTACTTGACATTACACTTTGACACATTAACACTGGGCACAATGATTTGGTACAGTTTCAAGACTTCTTAACTCCGCTGCGATCAGACAGAATGTCCGCCTCGCCGCGTGATGTTAACATCAGGACTCTGTAGAAGCCGCCATGGTGGGGTAGACTAGTAAGTAGGTCGCGTGACGTCACCACTGGCGCGCTTTCGATACATTCGCCCGTCCGTACTCATGACCGGATCCGACATATACATAGTAGACAATACAGGAAAATAACATATAATGTACATAAGTAAAAGGAGAAATTAAATATCTCAGTAGCAGCTACGTAGTCCGAAACTGTGCCTGGTTAGTGGGCATAGGCTCGTCCCTTTTAAATGGTACTTAAATATAAATGGCTCTGCCTAACCCTTCGGATTGCAGGCGTGATGTTATGCTATGTAAAAGTCACAACTTTCCATTAAAAAACAAAGACTAACCTCGTGGCGGGTAAATAAAGTCACGGCTTTAAAAACTTCTAGAAAATTCTGTGACTTATCGACCTTGAGCCGTCCAATTCTGAGGAATCATTCCCCGTGAGTAAGTTTTGTAGCAAACAACTTTGGAATTGGTTGATGTCGTGCGCCCATCGCGTGACGGTGTGAGCAAGTCGGTAATGCAGGAATATTGAGACGTTGTGAGAAGGTAATTTGTTACGTGATATGAACGGACAGAAGGTATAATCTAAAAGGAGAATGTCAGTTACCTGGTCCAGGACCTCCCGTATCCAACTCTTGCCTGCTACTTTGACTAGCTCATTGGTCCACCTGACTAGTGGCCTGCCCATGCTCCTTCACCCAGTTTATTCATATCTTTATTTGCATTCCAAAATATTTGAAGATCTTGCAATGGAGGATCTTAGGATGGCTTAAAGCTAGTTTTGGGTCTCCACTCTGACGCTCTTTTACTAAATCTGGTATCAGGACACTTGCGCGAACCCACTCGTTTGAAAAATACATATGCATATGCACGCTTGGACTTTGCACTTTATTTTCCATGTGATGTTATGTTTACTCTACAGAGTTAACCTCAGGGGCATTAAGTCGCGCAAAAGTCCAATCGCGAATATATCTTTTCACACAAGTGGGTTCAAGCAAGTGTCCTTTGCGCAAATGTCTTTCGCGCAAAAGTCCCAGCTCCCCAAATATAAGGGGTCACAAACATAGACCAGGTGGCCTACCATGACGTCTTAAAGCAGGATCGTTTTAATTTTATTCCGGTGAGGGATAGAGATGGCGCTACACGTCCTCTATAGCTCCGTCTCTTACCCACACTCGAACAAGAATAAAACGACCCTGCTTTAAGACGTCATGGTGTAGGCCACCTGGGCTGCTATGATAATAACAAACTTGCGCGAACCCACTCGTTCGAAAAATATATATATGCACGCTTGGACTTTGGTGCGATTGACCTTTTGCACTTTTTTTTCCACGTGCTGTTATGTTTACTCTACAGAGTAAGCCTCAGGGGCATTAAGTCGCGCAAAAGTCCAATCACGCAAAAGTCCATTCGCGAATATGTCTTTTCGCACAGGTGGGTTCGAGTAAGTGTCCTTCGCGCAAAAGTCCCAGATCCCCAATTATAAGGGGTCACAAACATAGAACCGGGCGACTATGATGATATTCTTTCCGCGTAGACTCAACCTTTTCCGTCTAATTTATGCTTCGTACATTTCCGTGTGGCAGTTTTAAGACTCTGATTGAGGCACGCCATGCTTTGTAACAAATGTTCGCTCCAATGTCACCAAGTTGACGGTAATCACTTTAATGAGTTTACAATTATGGGAAGTTTTGTTTTGATTTCTTTTGCTTGATGATTTGGAAAGGTCGTGAAACAATGAGTCACTATGTTGGGTGATTGTTTTATTTTTTTACTTTGTGAGTTATTGATAACATAGTCAAACCTTGCTTAATGGAAATTTGATTGCATTTAAGCAAGGGGTTACTCTCTGCCTATTTTCGAAGCATACACCTTACTTGCTTACTTGTATGTAGATATGCTTTCGCAGTGGCAGAAATGCAATATGTCAATTATTATTGAATTCGATTTACTTACTAAGCTTTGTTACATAAACATAAACGTCACGACATAACTTGACGGCACGGTTGGCGTAGTGACTGAGCGATGAGTTGCTGCGCTGCGTGTAGCAGGTTCGATTCCTGCACAGAATAAAATTAAATATTTGTATGACTAACAGGTGTGTGAGCTTTAATGTTTGTAAACGCACCCAAGATACAGGAAACATAACATAAAGTGTGGGCAAAGTATTTAAAAAAAAAAATGACTTTAGCTTCAGAAGTCGGTGACCTTTGTTTAATTGATTTTTTTTTGTTACCGACTTCTGAAGCTAAAGTTTTTTTCACTTTTTTTGTGTTTTTTGAAGTCGGTTTTATTTTTTGCAAAAATGTTTTTTATTTTTCCATTTTTAGTTGTTACCAAACAAATATCTAACAATACTTGTCATGGTAATAGGCTTATCCCCAATAAATGGAACTTAACATACCTAACTGTCGTAATCTGGGTGTATAGTACCTACACATCTGCGTACCCCCGAGCATACAGGCGTGATTTTACGTCATGATGTTGTATAAACAATAAACGTCCAAGGGATTGCAGCAATCACGACATGAATTTTGCCGTCTATTTTTGAAGAGTTTCATTGTATATCTCCGAAGATCAGCCTCAGATCTATAACACCAAAAATTGAGACCACCTCAGGAGTATACTCTATCAAATAAAAAAAGAATTTTGAGAATCGTTTTACAAATGGGGGAGAAATCGGTGAAAATACATAAAAAATACATACAGTCGAACATAGAACCTCTTCCTTTTTTGTGGTCGGTAAAAATGGGGGTTTCCATGAGGGTAGGCTTCTGCCTACCTTTTACGATCTCCTCAAACAACAGTAATAATATCCAGATGCCTAACCTTTTCATTTCGCGCATCAAAGCCCAAATACCTTTGTAACCTACCTCCTTATTGAAAATAGACAAACCTCAAAGCTATCAAAGCCTAATTACAGCGGTTACAAGTCCCTTATTATTCAAACATGAGAGTACAATGGAAAATTGCGTACGACGCAACAACCAGTAAACATGACTTCTAATATTTTAGCACAAGTAATATGTTAGAGGTAGGTAAATTTGTCGTTGTTGGTACGGGATTAGAGCGTCTTTGCAAGAAGATTATATTGATATCAGAATGTTTTGAGCGTTTTTTCTTGTTTTGGAGATACCTTGTGACGTATGATGTTTGCTGTAAACAAGTACAGGTGAAGATGGTATTTGAACGACTTCAAAAACTGCATTTTTTTGTTTTTATATGGAGTTTTGATTTTTAACTGAATTTTAAGACGAGGATAAGTATTTTTTACTTTTTTGTATTTGTCCATGGCTTGCAAGTGATTTCTAGAAGGTAAAATGAGAAATATGTCGTAAGGAAACTCTGAGTATGAATATGTAATGGTCTGAGTAAAAGATGATAAGGCTACAAAGAGAGTGATTTTTGAGATCACAACTAATTGAGAAGCATGGAAGAAAAAGAGAGTTAGACCTGGTTTCCACCAAAGCGGAGACGAGCGGCGCGGAGCGCTTCAACCAATCACAGGATAGACGAGAGACTTGCAACTACATGTGATTGGTGGGTTTCCGCACATCTCTCCGCGTCGCTTGTTTGTTTGTTTGCTTTGGTGGAAACCGGGCCTTATGCTTTGTGGACCCCAAAGATAACGACGAGCGAATGAAAATTCTCTGTGACTACTTATTCTCTAGTACTATTTCTACTACGTCATTTTTAAAACACAGAACAGTGACGATATCCAGTAATTCTTTCCTAAAAGTTGTTTTATTGGCTTCAAAGGAACGAAAAGGCGTTAAAACAAGACCAACTTCTCACGAAAACAGATCGTTATAATTAGATTTACTTATCAAAAAAACTTTGAGAAAGTTAGGCGAAGTGTGAAGATCGATGGCGGAGCAATCTGATTTAGGAGACAACTAACAAGTTACAACGTAATTTAAAGTATTGTTTGTTCTCGATTCTCGATCATTGTGAAGTGCTCTTAATTGGTGAATGAATTGGTACTGTTTTAGGTTGTTTTTTTGGTTTTTTGATCGCTCTGAGTCTCGCCAACCCCAACGTAGTTGGGAAAAGGTACAAGATGATCACTGTGACTACTAGTAGGTAGAATTAGTATTTGTAGTTAAGTAATATTACAAGTTGTAGTAGTACATCGAACATTAACTTACAGCCCCGGCAGGTCTGATGATTTTTGATTGCTCAATTAATTATGTCTACCTCCCTGCCCAATAGATAATTCAAGTCAATATAGTGTTTGGTACTTAGGAGTTATCGACTATCCACAATGAAAGTGGGAGGTCTGCAGGGGTACCCACCTACAGGAAAACCGAATAGATTACTATTTTCAAAGCAGTTCAGATTTCAAGGTATCAAAACTCTCTATAAAGATAAAATTCGTTTATTCGTTCAATTAAAAAAACATAGAACAACAAGAAAAACATCCCTTCGGCAAGCCGCAGGAGGAGGTAGGTTTTGAAGAAGGTTACACTGATATTGTTTTCAACCCCTTGTTAAAATTCAGTTTAGCATACGGTAAAAATGTTTACCGTTTCGGAGATATAATGTTTTTTCCAAAAAAATTGGAAATTTCAACCCTTTCTCCAAATTAGGGGTTGCATCAAAAAAGTTTAAATTTAAAAGATGTCCGTATTGTTACTCGGAATGATAAAAATGTTAAACAGTTCAAAAATTTTCCACAGGAAAAAACTATGGCCAAAAAACTGATTTTCGAAAAACCGCCGCCTCCCATGGACGAATTCCGCCTATTCACGAACTTCCCTTATGACCTTTTCGCTTTTTTGGCCAAGTTTGAAAGCAATCGGTGCATAATTGCCACCTGTAGAGTGAGGCTAAATTTTGCTTGGCGCTCCACATTCCAACATACATACATACGTAAACCATATTTTACAAACTTTTTAACCGGCGGTCGATTTGGGCTCTAGGGGTCATAACTAGAACCCCTATTATGAAATTTTCGGAAAACTAGACTTTACATAGGTGCAAAACCAATAGTTAATTTTTTTCTGACGAAATCTATTAATACAGGGTGTAAAAGACCTCATCACGAAGCCGTCAACCAAGCATTCTGTACATCAAACTAAGTAACTTTACGCAAAAATTATTGCTGGGAAACGACTTTTTTTTTGAGGTGAAAAATCATGTTTTGTGGTAGAACTCAATGTAACGCACTCAAAACATTGTGCTGGTGGATGGATTGACTAGTACGGGGGTCATGGAGGTGTTTAAAGTAAAAAGCTTACATTGAAAACTTGCATTTATAAAAAACTTGTCAAAAAGTTGGAACTTTGACCCTCAATATCTCCGTAACTAGAAGGTTCCCAGGTATGGTCTAGAACAAAAAAATGATCGCAATGACGGGGAGAACAAGCGCCTTTCGGCTTCGTTAAGAGGTGTTTTACACCCTTTAGATAATCACGACAAAAACAGACCTCTTTCAATATTATTTATTTCTGCAAACGAGAAACTCGGAAAGCAATTAGGTTAAGAGCTCATCGGCGTCAGTTTAACTGAACTCAATAGTAACGATAAAGTTTATTTACATTAGACTCCTTGACTTAGAGACCCTTTCAGTTACTCTTGTTTTTCTTGTTAATAGTATAAGTATGGTATAGGTGTGTAGTGAAAGTTATAATTTATTGGGCTTTTATCGCATGCCCTTGAGTTTTGGTTTACTTTTTCTTGTACTTATGAATGTGTGTCATTTGGCCAATGTTTACTCACTGTTGAGTGTAGGCCTAGCTTTAATATTTTTTGTTTGAAGTTAGAAACGTCGAAGTTACGTATATGTAGTATGTTTTATTTTTTCACGGAAAAGTTTTTCAGTAAATTTCTCGTAAAATGTAATTAGAAAAATAATAATAATTTGTATAAATGTAAAGGTCGTATTCAGGTCATATTTGCAAAATACAAAAAAAACTCGTTAATGTGGCCCAAGCCGTCCAGGTTCGTCAAAGTGTTGGTTGATTGTTTTACTGGGGTACACCTGTATATCCCTTATGAGGACCTAGAGGGTCGATGATAAATACATGTATATTTTATTTATCAACAAACTGTATAAGATTGCAAATAACACATATGATATACTTAGCTTTTTGCTTTAGGGCGACTACAAGAGCTTAACGCGAGTTTTATAATGCAAAAAAGCACATAATTCACTGCAATAAACAAGAGCAGAAAAATATATGATATTCTTCAGGATATATGCTACTATGATAGTGTTTTGAAAACATAATACAACTAATTTTACTCGATAAAAAAAATCACGAACTTATCTCTAAAAAAATTTTATAACGAGTAAAAACCATACTAAAATACATGCAATCATTCTGATTTTCTGCAAAATAATTTTACAAGCAACATATTAGCATCATAGTGTTTTACTTTTTTAGTAGGTATAATCAATAGATTTTTTGTAAATCGCAAAAAACCAAACATTTCGCACTATTCGGCCCGCAGTGACTGACGTAACAACCACTTTGTAGTGCAAGCGGATTAGAACTTAATTCTAAAAGTATTTCAAACGAAGTTTGAACGACCACAAATGAGAGTTGCTAATTTAGCTCCTGTGATCGCCTTAATGGACATTTTCTATCAACCTCAAGCTACTAACTGGATAATAATCTATAGAAACTAAAGCTGTAACGGACTGCAAAATACATTTATCTCAGATTATTTAACTGGCTTCTTTTCTTGAGCAGCTAGTTGTCATCGGTAATGCGTTCTCTTCTTTCATTTGTATTTATTACCGTTCCCTAGTGGCCGAGGAGGACCTAGTTTTTGTCTTGGTTTAAAGTGCAATGGCATTAAATAATGGGATTTAGGCTCTCTGTGATATCTAAAGGTCGAAAAATAGTGGAATAGGCATGCGTGACGACAGTATAAAAAAAATGCAAATCTATTTAGTCCGTCAGTTAGAGTATTGGAAAAGAATGGATACGTTATTCTGTTTTTGTAAATCAATAGATGCAGTCGTTCATCAACTCGTCCCACAAGCCTACGGCCCATTTGGGACGAGTTGATGAAAGCTAAAATACCTTATATTTTCGTTCTGCAACTCGTCCCACGTATGAAAAAGGTATAATCAGTAGTAAAAGTGTTAGTGTAGAAATATTGACAAAGATAAAACGCATCCAAACTCGGTAGTGGGTCGTGACGTCAGAACGCACTTAAAATGATACCACGGCGAGACGTATTGAGAATTTTAAAAGCGTCTTATCTTCGTCAATTTTGGTTTACGTAACAAAAGAACAAAATACGGGTCAAATAGTTTTTGATAATCTAACTAACGGACTAATTAGATTTTTTCAGTCGACAAACCAATTGGACTTATTATGGCACTTGGATTGAAAAGTGGTTCGTTCGTGGTTCTAAGGGGAATCGTATTACCCGGTACTAACTGGGTTGTGGAGGTCAGATAGGCAGTCGCTCCATGTAAAATACTGGTATTCAGCTGCATCCGGTTAGACCCGACCCCAACAAAGTTGGGAAAAGGCTAGGCAGATGATGATGGATTGAAAAGTGGTTATACTCATTCCTCTGCATAACACGCTCATGTGATATAGAGGTTTAAGCACAATGCCGTGAGGAAAGTTTCGATGATGAATATCTTTAAGAATAGCACAATACCAAAGAAATGATGGATTCACTGTGTGAAAGATGACATGTCTAAAAAGGGAGCTAAGATGACGACTAACACAAAACTTACATTGTCACTTACGGGATTTCTCCCGTAATTATCAATTATTCTGAACTCCCGATATTTCCCGATATATTTTTTAGTTTAGTTATAAACCACTAGCTTCTGCGAGCATAGTGAACACGCGTGGACTATCACGCGAGTTATATTCTGTCACGCAGAATATCAATCTGCGTGACTGTACTTTCTCATGAATTCAGATAAAATGCGGACGTGTGTCCAGTTGGCGAAAACATAAAAGTGATTTAAGTTTCACTATGTGGACACGCGTAAAAATTTTGGCGTGTCCAGATGACGAAATAATAAGTGATACTAATTGTGAGTTTCACCAACTGGACACACGCGTGTCCAATCCTTCGTGTCCAGTTGGTGAATAACCCAAAATTGGCAACTCTATTTGTGGTGGTTCAAACTTCGTTTGAAATACTGTTAGAATAAAGTTCTAATCAGCTTGCACTACAAAGCGGTTGTTACGTCAGTCACTGCGGCTGAATTGAACGACTCAGTTCGAAATGACTGGTTTGTTGCGATTTACAAAAAATCTATTGATTGGACTATGATTGGACTAAAAAAATAAAACACATAAGACCTGCTTTATAGTTAGTTCGGTTAGTATGCAAAGTTTTATGATCTAATTTGAAGTACTTTTTGAATACCAGCGGTTTATTGTTCGATTTGGAGGTAACTTTGGATTTTTTTTCTATCGAGAAAAGTTTATGGAATCGTATTTTCGTCACACATAGTACTTAGCATTACTATATATTTATTTCAAAATGAATGCTGCAGTATTTTAGGCGTACCGGAGGATCATGCTAAGCCATTTGAGGGGGTATAGGTAACGTGACCATTTATTTATTTTGTCAGACCGGGACACATGTGCTGAAATATATAATAAAAAAAGTTTTTAGGGTTTTACAAGTATTTTATTATAGAAGATAGAATAACACAAAATATCAAAGTTCTAAACACAAAATAGTTAAGTTGGCATGACTTACTAACTGAGCCCCCAGTAGTGGCATGACTTCTAAGTCGTATTTTTGTATTTGTCAGCTGAACAAATTTTTTTTTAAACATCGGGTCTTGTTTTTAGCTACGTGTGTAACTCAGTACATGATTTATTTATATAATTATTTTCGTAATCAGAAGAGCTTTCAGTACTGCGACACTTAACTGTGTTTTATCACTGGTCCATATTTTGTTCATTTGGGAAAAAACTCTTTCGACTGGTGCGTTACTACCAGGCAGACACATAACGTACTCAATAATTATGGAAAAGTTTGTTAAATGAAGGTTGTTAGTACGGAAGTGGTGGAATAATTCGACCCAACGGTTTTCAGTAGATAGGTACGTTGTCGGCATTCCAGCCCGAATTCGAGCGGAAAAAATAATTTTTAAACTATTGTTGGATCTGCTTGCAAAACCGGGACTATGTTGGCTTCGCTGGGGACACCGGGACAGACTGCCTGAAACCGGGATTGTCCCGGCCAGACCGGGACGTTGGGTCACGTTAGGTATAGGCCCTTAAATCCCATGTTTTTACGAAAGCTCCAGCAACGATTTCGAAAATACGCACTATTTATTGAGATCACAGATAAAAGGTATTCCCAAAACGCCAATAATTGAACCACAAATTGCAAGAAAAAACATTTCAGCCAATAATCCAGCTCATTTTGTGAAAACCTTATCTCACTATCAAAAACTATTTAAATAATTGATGTCATTTCGTTTGATAGCAGCTTTATACCTATCAAAATATTAAAGGTAAATCTGAAATGGTTTGAGATAAATTCAGCAGATTTATAAGAGTCACATTTAGGTTTAAACGGACTGATAAAAGTTATTGACGTGTAATAAAGTGGGGGTTAAACAACATGTTGTGTGTGTTTTCGGCTTTATTTTATTTGAAAATGTTGTTTTTATTGTTGAGAAACAGACGTTACTAAGTATCAAATGATTTGGAAAGTATTATCGTTTGTCTAGTGGTCTCAATGCGCAAGCGCGACTACTGAGCACGAGGTCCTGGGTTCGATTCCCATGTCGGGCAAAGTGTTATTGGGTTATCCGGTCAGAAATTTCTCAGTAGCAGCAACTGAGTCTAGACTTGCGCCCGTCTGATGGTAATAGGCTTGCCCCCTATTACATGGGACTTGCAGATAACTTGCTATATGTGGGTGTATTAGGTATAGCTCGGCCTAACCCTTTTGGAATTACAGGTTTAATGTTATGATATCGAAAACATATTACGTCTTTCACTGTTTGAAGTTTTTACGGTTTAAAACTAAATTTATTTTTACTTACTTTTTTTTCCATCCACCCGCATTCTCCAGTCAACCCGCGATCATGGCGCTTGCAACAGCGTGCATCGTCGAAATATCGAGAGCTCAAAACAAATAATAATCACGGAAGATATCCCGTGACAATATAAGTTTATATTACGTCGTTGTTCTCAGCTGTTCGAAGATCTTTGACAGTCTTTACGGGTCAAAATTTAGAAAGTCCCCCACCAAATTTTACTTAGGAGTATCGTCATTCTAGTATTGGGTTGTGAAGGTCAGATAGTTAGTCGGATTATCTATACTTCTATACTATTATTATAAAGAGGTAACATTTGTTTGTAAGTTTGTATGTTTGTATTTTTTTATGTAGGGGGTAATCTCCGGAAGTAATGAACCGATTTCAAAAATTCTGTCACCATTAGAAAGCTACATTCACCCTGAGTGACATAGGCTATATTTTATCCCCGTACTCCCACGGGAACGGGAACTACGCGGGTGAAACCGCGTGACGTCCGCTAATGTGCAATATTGGTATTGAGCTGCATCTGGATTGACTGGAAACCGACCCAAACCAGGTTAGGCTTGGCAGAGAAAGTAGAGGAGGCATCACGCCATGACAGCGCCATGCCATCTTCCTTCACTGCTTACGAGTCGATTTTACTGGCTAGTTGTGTAGTGCAATCTGTTTGCGGTAACTAATATAATACCCAGCGGATCCCCGCAACCTTCACCAGGTCTAGTGGGAGGCCTTCCAACGCAACTTCTTCCGGTTAGCGGTCGCTATCTCCAGAAATCGGCCCCATCGGCCATTCGTTCTGCGAGCAATGTGCCCTGTGTAATGCGAGTCGCACAGGACCTGTCAGTGTTGCGATACTTGGGGGAGACTTATCAATGTCCAGTAGTGGACGTCTTTTGGCTGAAATGATGATGATGATGATGAATAGAATACCCAGTTTATATGATTTATTCTTCGTTCGTCCCGAAACCTTGTCCCACATTCCAAAAAAACCTTAATTCGTCCCACACCGTCCGTTCGTCGTCGTTTGTACCTGAAAATATTTGCACGCCATGAGAAATGGCAGGCATGTCGTGAGCCACTCCTATTTAAGACCTTGCATGCATGTATTATTTTAATTCTGTGTATGTAAACACATGTTTGAGCTAATAAAATTTCTTAATCTCAATTTTTTATTCACATCACTCTCATCTCTCGCTTTTTATTCAAAAGCACAGTCTACAAAAAAAAACGTAATTATTTAAATTTTTTCAAACAATATATTATGTTATGATTTATCAACATCACTTAGGTATAAGTGTGTCACAAACGAAAACAAATAAAACATAGCAAAGCTAATAAAATGAAGTCGAATCTCTTTTAACGCAGTAAAGCATAAAATATCTGTCTCCGAAGGCTAAGAGATGTGGGCCAGACGTTTTCTTTAAGAAAATAAAAATGAATTAAGTTAAATCTCGTCCTGAGTGACTGACAGAAAAGGACGACCCGAAAATATATATTTTTTTACGTTCGTTTACAAATTCGCGGAGTAAATTATCTTTTGTTCTTTTATCTATAGTTTATGTGGCTTGAAATTAATTAAATTTGGTGTGGTGTAGTGTGCTGTTTTTAGTTTAAATGCTGAATATGAATTGCCCTGTAAATGTGACAGTAACTAAAATTCGCGTGGTTGTTTTTTTTTTTTTTTTTTATAAGGAAAACAAATAATTACACACTATAAATGGTTAAAAATTAATTGGTACGAGACTACATCATCGTACAACTAACTACGTTATCGACATCTTATATAATTAAAATTAAGATACAGGCACGAGTACTATAAGCCTTAGCTTTATTACTTAAAAGGGAGAAAAAAAAAACAAAAAAAAGGACTTTCAAAGTCTTTGATAGCTTTAAGGATATCACTTCGAAATCTATTAGCTGACAATGAAAATAAATCTAAATTTGAGAATAGGGCGTTATAATTTTTCGCTAAACGACGCAAAGGTGCGCGGTTCCCCGCGTTAGTGCGACACGAGGAGACAGCACACAGCGGGCGACCGCGCACCTCGCGTCTTATGATAGTCCGCGGTACTACTATAACATAATCTGTTTGATAAATCTGTTGTTGTATATTATCATATTTTTTATTGTGGTTTATTTCAATCATAAACTCATTGCTTACTGAATGACACAGGAAAGAGTTTATGTTGTTTTAAATTTCCACGAAGACTTTCAACAGAGTTTTTCGGTTGCTTATGTCAATTTACACTTTAACCAACTTATCTGTGCAGACGGGAAAACACAGAACTAAAATAAATGTACCAATTTTGACATATCGATGCAAATACTCTTGACAAGTACCTTGAACTGCACACTTATAGTGGTCATAGTATACGTACACGTATACGTTAAAAAAAAACCTGTCCGATCCGTGAGGATATTATTAGGTATCGAGATATTATTAATAATATCTATTCAATATTCTATGTTTTTTTTTTTTTCTGTTTTCTCGGAGGATATTTGTATAACAAAATCAACACAACACTTTCAATTTACCCGCTACGGAGACCTGTCTGTAAGTCAGCTGTCTGTAAATGGTTAAAAAATCTAGACTATCATACAACTGAAAGTCTATTGATTCCAATCCGCTAAACATCTATCTACTACACAAACACACACTATTTCATACACATAAATCACACATACAGTATGTCCCACTAGAGTAATTATAATTTTTCTTATTTTTAAATTATTCTGTACGTATATAAGTTAAATCGTCATCGCATTAGTTGTAAAGTATTCATCTAAATTAGTTGTATACCTTTATGTCTTGGGGGCCTGGTGACCCGTAACACAGGTATTGTATACCTATTTCGGGCACCAGTCTCTCACAAAAATGTTTACCATGTATTGTTAGATTAAATAATTCATGTTCACTGTAACGTTTGTGATGAGAAAATAAATATATTATTATAATTATTATCTATTTATGTAATCCTTTTTGGATAACAAGTAAAAACCCCAATAAATACCCCAATGAAAATAAAACAGAATATACTAATGAAGAATCTTACATGGCAACACAGAGACGCGGGCGGCGACATCGCCACACTCTGGTCGCTTCTAGGGTAGTGACGTCACGAGCAAACAATTGACGATAGAACATAATAATTCCGAAGATATTTTTGTCACGTTTTAAAAGTTTCTTAGATTTTAGGGTAATCAATAAAAACACTATACTAACTTGGGACAAAAATCATGCATTTTGAAATTCATTTAATATTTTTACTTGCATGAATATTTTGTTTCGTATTTATTTGGTAATGTCATTGGTATTTAATTATTTATAGTGGGTTTTTTTCAGGGGACAGGGTTTTTTACACACTGCGTAAATGTTTGACTTTTCGTTATCGCTAATAGAATAAAATGTCACTTTGTCTGTCCTTCGGACCTACACTACCACAATAAAGCTGAAATAAAACTTAACACTAAACTCCCTAATCTCAAAACAGATACTAAATACAGTCGAAAAGCTAAGGCCTATTTACATAGTCTACAATTTTCCAAACTCGATGTAATCTCGTAACCACAAAGCTCTTCAAAATCCGATCACAAATCAGTAGGAGCTCTTCATAAATCACGTGCAACCTGTTCTTGAGTTAATGACTCATTAACCTGAGAGCCTCTTGGTAAAGGCCCTTGGTAAAAGCTCTAGATAATTATACTTGAATTAACTGAATGATCATAAACGTTTAATGAACTGTACGGTGCGAAGAGGAATGTTAAGTTTTTTTTGTAGATGCTTTTTAGGGTTCCGTACCCAAAGGGTAAAAACGGAACCCTATTACTAAGACTTCGCTGTCTGTCCGTCTGTCCGTCTGTCCGTCTGTCCGTCTGTCTGTCACCAGGCTGTATCTCATGAACCGTGACAGCTAGACAGTTGAAATTTTCACAGATGATGTATTTCTGTTGCCGCTATAACAACAAATACTAAAAACAGAATAAAATTAATATTTAAGGGGGGCTCCCATACAACAAACGTGATTTTTTTTATAATAATTGGTACGGAACCCTTCGTGCGCGAGTCCGACTCGCACTTGGCCGGTTTTTTGTTGAATGATTTTCTGTTTTAAGATAATGATAGAAATCTCTGACAGATAAGTGATAATTATACTGACTGATCTATCTGCTAGTATCCGTTGTTAGCAGGCACTCTAAGTTTTAACAGATAGGCAGACATGTAACGTAATAGCAAGCAAGCTTATTGCATCAAAACTCCAAGCTGCTGCAGCTGTAGTGAACCAAATCCCGTATTACACAAACCGGGTATCCCTAGAAACACATTCTCAGTAGTTAATTTAGATCTGACGCAGAATGTCCCATTCGCAAAAAGTCCCGTTGACGCAGAATGTCCCATTCGCACAAAGTCCCATTCGCACAATGTCTTGATCACCATTTCAACAAGGCTATTCATCATCATCTGTCTAGCCTTTTCCCAACTGTGTTGGGGTCGGCTTCCAGTTTTACCGGATGCAGCTGAATACCAGTATGTTACATGGAGCGACTGCCTATCTGACCTCCACAACCCAGTTAGTACCGGGTAATACGATACCCCTTGGTAAGACTGGTTGTCAGACTTTTCGGGCCTCTGACTACCTAACGACTGTCAAAGATCTACAAATGACAGCCGGGACCAACGGCTTAACGTGCTTTCCGAGGCACGGAGGTAACTCGGTATGTAATGGGCGGTCACCCATCCACAGACCAACCTAGGCAAGCACGGCTTAACCTAACGATCGACCCGAGCGGCTGTTATTATTTAGCCACGAGCTCCTCCAACAAGGCTATTCAAATTAGGCTAATTAAATTATGTATATTCTGCATACTTCTTTTGATGTTTACAGTTTTTCCACAATCTGTACCTCGCTACTCCACCCACTACTTGCAAAGATTATCAGTGCGCGTGAACTCAACGAAGCCTATATATATGTTGCTAAATCGTGTTTCAAACTAATTTCCTTGAGCTGCAACTTTGTCTGGATAGCAGTAAGCTTATTGACGTCTAGAACAGCTTATAAAGACTTGCTGGTGAAACCGGGTCTTCGGTAATATAGTTTAGCTTACAGTCTATATCGGAAGTTATGAAATGTCATGATTAGCGATGGTGGACAAAACATCACACAGACACAAATCTCATGTTTTCATCGTATGAGGTCCTCTCTTCTACGATGAAATATGAGATTTGTGTACTTCATGCGTATCATTTGTGCGCTTTATCTCATGCGAAAAAAAGAAAAAGAAAAATTGCTCTCAGTTAAGTTTTCTGACAGCGTGTCGTAGGAGTTTAAGTTTAAGAACATACAAAATCATCGCACCAAGATAATCTTTGCCCCTTCTTTGGACCTGCCCCGCTGCTGACTGGTCACGATTTGTCGCATGAGGGGCCGTTGTCTTGAACATTGGTCAGAGTTCCGGTCTTGCGACCAATCGTTTCGACCAAAAGTCAATTTCGCGGCCAAAAGCCGTGGTCGTGGCCGCGTTTATGCGAGGTCGCTAAATGTTCCTTCAGCTTAGTTCATTTAGCCCTTCACCTTTTGGTGCCAAATCAGTTATTACTAATTAAACAACCTGTTTTTTTTTTATATCCCATAACTCTAGGGCTATATTCTGTAAAAATGCATAGGTAGTTTCGGAGATATCATCAATCATAATTATAAAATATGTATCTAAGTTTCATTGATAAATACGAGCAATTCATTTTAATTCATCATTAATCATTCTTAATGAAAGCTAAGAAAATGCGAAATTGTCATAAGGGTGTTTTACGTTAATAATCGTGACTTTGCCGAATTATTTTGTATGAAAAATGAAAAAAAAAGGTAGGTAATTGAAATATAATTCATATGCCAGTCGATTCTTTGATAATTATGGTCTCAGTCATACCTTAGAGTTATGGGATATAAAAAAAAACAGTTGTATAACACGGTTACTTCATTTCAGCATCGTTGAGACAAGTGTCTCAACGGTGCTGAAATGAAGTTACCTTTGCCAACGAATCCAATGTTTACGAATATTCAGTGTTCATCAGACGCTTATACTCCCAAAGTCCTCAACTTACCTACCCTATCCCCCTCCCTCCATCTTACGTACGTTAGACAATAAAAGGCTGCGCCAAAGTTGGCCGCACTTTTTATTGCGGCCGGCCGTAAACCGCACTCCACTGTCTTGTTTGTACCCCGTGCGGTTCGCTTTACGTTTCATTTTTAATTTTGTGCGAAAAGTGCGGTTTTTTTTCTATAATTAGATTTAGGTGATGTATTATGTAGTTAAGGTTTCTTTTGGTTTATTTTTAGGTGACGTCATCGGTCTTACCGGTTTTGATTTTTTAACGAAATATTGCGTTTCCTTATATCGTATCACCCAGTACTAACTGGGTTGTGGAGGTCAAATAGGCAGTCGCTCCATGTAAAATACTGGTATTCAGCTGCATCTGGTAGGACTGGAAGCTGACCCCAACATAGTTGGGAAAAGGGTAGGCAGATGAAGTATGAAGGACGAAGATGATGTTGCGTTTCCTTTGTTTAACCATCTGTTTTTTTTATTATGTGTGTAATCAGTCCTTCACCGTGTAACATGCTGAGAACTCTCTAAAAACCTAAAAATTACGATTACAATAGGGTAGAAGACAAAAAAAAATAGATTTCCAAAAAAAATTATACACATTTTTTCTTTTTTCACGTAAACAAAAAATGAAGACGATACAGTGCGTCTAAAACTCGTGTGACGTCACATTTGAGTACATTTTTTACTCAAATGTGACGTCACAAGCCTCCACTCATGATCTTTGCCACGTTTTATCTTCAACAATTTTTATTAATAAAACAAAAAGCACGTATCCAATATTTTAGATAATCTAACTGACGGACTAAACAGAAACATATTTTTTTTAGTCAGTCACCATCCTTATTACAGATTTTTTATATGTTCTCAAGTGTTCTACGAATAAAGCAGACACACGCACAATCGAACCAGAAAGTAAATAAAAAGTAGTAAATTTAGTAAGTCACACAAACAAAGCCGAAACGACCACTATAAATGATTAAAACGTAATCAACAACCACCACTACGAATTCCAAGAAATCGATCAATTATGCCCAGACATTGACCCCAGTAACGTCAGGAGAAAACCACTTGAATTCATCATGGCTGCCCCAAATGATAGACGCACAGCCATTCTTCACTCACTTCATGAATAAGTGATGGCCATTTCACGAACCATTGGCTGAGACAAGCACTTGAGGTAGTTGATGCGCAAAAAAACTTCGATCGTAAGAAGCTAAATAACTTATTTCTTGAAAGAATAAATCAGGAGGATTAAGGATTTTTGTTTGAGATTTATTTTTGTACTTTTTTGCTTCCTTGTAAGTAAAAGTTTTACAGATTTTGGATTAAGTATTGTTTGGATTAGTGTTTTACGTTGTTTTACTAACTGCTTTTTAGCGTTTCAAACCCAAATGGGACCCTATTACTAAGCCTGTCTGTCAGCGGGCTGTATCTCATGATCCGTAATAGGTAGACAGTTGAAATTTTCACAGAATGTATATTTCTGTTGCCGCTATAACGACAAATAATAAAAAATAAAAGGGGGCTCCCCTACTATGATGGTACGGAACCCTTCATTCGCGAGTCCGACTTGCGGTTGGCTTTTGGTACTAGCTGAATTTACGAAAGTACAGTCACCCATTCTGTATGGGGTTCCTTCTATCTGGCAGAATCTTGATACTCCGAAATTTATTTGGCATAACACACTTGGCATAATCTTCTTTAAACGAATATTTATAAGGCATAAAAATTGTTTAATATAATTATTGTTTGGCCGAATGTTTGTATTTCCGAATTTACAATGGCATACTTTTAAGATGGCAGAATTTTATTTGGCATAATTACCTTTAGCAATGTTCAAATTTCGCACAATTTCACTTGGCATATTACGAAGATGGCAGAATTTCATTTGGAATAATTGTATTTGGCATTATTGCCATTTCTATAAAATAGCATTTTTAACCAAACATTTAAATATTGTCTTAAAAAGTACCTAATATGATGGGCTACAAAAGTTAGTGACAGAAACGAATCGCTCCAAAACCGACTTTACGTAGTCTTGTCTGCCCTACCCCTAGAGTGTAATTTAAAATCGCGTAGGCGCGGAGGGGCGAGGCGGCCCGCGAGTTGAGGAGCAGGTTGTTGTAACACTCGCCGCCGCTGCTGAGGCTGGCCGGCGAAGCCGGCCAGCAAGCCGAAGCTGCGGTGGTGAGCGTTAAACACATCTGCGACGATAAGCTCGCGTGGCACCGCCGGAGCCCCGCAGCGCCGGAGCCGTGACAGAAACCATGCCTGCTGCATGTTGCATGCTTGCTTGCATGCTGCATGCTTGCTTGCCTGCTACATGCTTGCTGCATGAATGGTGTATGCTGGTGTGCATGTTTGCATATTGTATGCTGGTTTGCATACTGCATGCTTGTTTGCATACTGCATGCTTGTTTGCATACTGCATGCTTGCTGCATGCAAGACGTATGCTTGTTTGCATGTTTGCCTAGTGCTTACAGGAAAATAAAACCCACATGTTCACAATCAACTGTTTTAGAGACTCATCTATCACATCCACATCACAGAAAATTCATTTTTCTGTGATGTGGATGTGATAGATGAGTCTTTTCATTGTTGTGCATAAGAAATGTATGCTAAAAGATGATTCTAACTGTAAACTTTCTGAGATATGATAGTTCTGCTTTTAGTGACTATCGATATAAAATTTATGCCAAAAGATGATTCTGGCTGTGAACTTTCTGCGCTAAGATGGTTCTACTTTTAATTCTTATGCATATGAAATTTATGCCTAAAGATGATTCTGCCTTACAAAATTATGAGTTTTGAATGTATGATAAATGAGTGTCTGCCAAACGATTTTCTGCGAAATGAAGTTTATGCTATCCGCTGTTATGCAAAGTAATATTATGACATAAAAAGTTCTGCTATAAAGGGTGGACCCTTCTGTATGGCCTGTTAAAATGTTTCTTTATTCTTAAGTACTACAATCGATCTTTGACAGTCAACAGGTAGTCAGTGGCCCAAAAAGTCTGACAACTAGTCTTACCAAGGGGTATCGTATTACGCAGTACTAACTGGGTTGTGGAGGTCAGATAGGCAGTCGCTTTATGTAAAATACTGGTATTCAGCTGCATCCGGTTAGACTTAAAGCCGACTCCAACGTAGTTGGGAAAAGGCTAGGCAGATGATGATGAAGCAAGCGTAAAGTAACGTAGAATAAAATATATGAATTTTTTTTCGGATGGGAAATCATCAAATGACTCCTCCCGCTCTGGGTGGAGCAGGAGGGAGTGTCAGACTTTTACTGACTAAAACCCGTCCATGTTCCTACATCGCCCTTTGTGTTCCGGGGCCACGGTATCTCTTTCGAACAGTCCCGCAACCCCGGCAGGAATATGGCCTGCCTTAGTTAGACTTATTTATTATGTCCAACCACAAGTCTTTATATCAGATTAAAGTTAAAATTAATTATATATGAAAACTTCAGCCCAATCTCCAAACCACAATCTCATCAACTTTGTTCAAATGTTTAAAAGTCATTAAATTTAAATTGGTTTATTCTAAGTTCAATGTAATACGTAGATACACGTATTGTAAGATGATTCAGATTGAAGATAATGGTAGCCTTGCAAATGTCGACTTTTCGGCGATCATTCCTTAATGACTTTTTAATGTTCGGGACTATACAGGGGGTAAACAACCTCACCACGAAGCCGTCAACCAAGCATTCTGTACATCAAACTAAGTAACTTTACCTACGCAAAAATTATTGCTGGGAAATGACTTTTTTTTTTGGGGGTGAAAAATCATGTTTTATTGTAGAACTTAATGTTACGAACTCAAAACATTGTGCTGATGGATGGATTGAATAGTACGGGGGTCGTGGAGGTGTTTAAAGTAAAAATCTTGCATTAAAAACTTGTATTTTAAAACAAACTTGTCAAAAAGTTGGAACTTTGACCCGAATATCTCCGTAACTAAAAGGTTCCCAGGTATGTAGAACAAAAAAATGATCGCAATGACGGGGAGAACAAGTACCTTTTGGCTTCGTTAAGAGATTTTTTACACCCTTTATAATAGCTGAAGCTCTTGGCTAAATAATAACAGCCGCTCGAGTTGATCTTTAGGTAAAGCCGTGTTTTCCTAGGTCGGTGACCACCCATTACATACCAAGTTTCCTCCGTGCCTCGGAAAGCACGTTAAGCCCTTGGTACCGGCTGTCATTTGTAGATATTTAACAGTCGTTACAGGTAGTTACTGGCTCGAAAGTCTGACAACTTTGTAGTTTGCTCTTTGTAGGTATGTACTTTTTGGCCGAACATTTACTCAAATGAAAACGCTTGCGAACGAATAAACTTTCATTGCGCAACAAATATCTACTTAACGAATTCGTGAAGCGAATGCTCGCGGTGAATGCCCACAAAAACACAACTACAACTTAAAAGATCACAAACAAAATGTTTCAGAAATTTATGAATACTACTCGTTATTCAAACAGAAACCTAATAAAATATCTCACTGAAATACTGTGTCAATTTATTTTAAAATTTACTATCCCGAAACTTAAATATTTTCTCACAATTCTTGGCAGGGAGTTCAGGTTTCATTGCCGAATACTTCCGAAGTGGATCGTTCGTAGCCCGATCACGTAGACTTCGGATTTTAAATATAAATTGTCCTAAATTCAGCTGAGAAATAACGAGGAAACTTTCAGTTGTTCAGTGGACTGCTCAGATGGGATGTGACCGGTCTTTTACTACCTATTGTGAAGAGGATTTGAGAAGTATTTCTTGTTCAAACTCCCGTGTCTGACTGCCTGGTAGCCTTACAAAAGACGGTAGTTGAAAAACTTCGATTATAAAAAGTTAAATAACTTATATTTTATCTTGAACAAATAAATCAGGAGGATAACGAGTTATTGGGTTAGACATTTTTTGTGTTTCCCAGGAACTTACAAATGTTATGAACACTGAACTGATTAGCAGAACCTGTACTTGGGTGCAAGTGCACACACAAGTGCGTCTCGCACAACACACATAAAATATATGTTTATGTTTAATAAAAAAAAAAAAAATGTTTATGTTATTTGTATATGTTTAACAAAATTTACCAAAAAACCGAGGAAAATAACACAAACTTCCTTCGTATAACATTAGATACTAGCTTATGCCTGCGGCTTCACCCGCGTAGTGTTCGGTAATTATAAAAGCTGAAAAGGTATTCTATTATGTTAATCTAGGTTATAAAACTATCTATGTACCCATTCAGTAATGTTTGCGTGGAAGATTAACAAATATCTATAAATACACAAACACAAACACACACAAACACAAAACACAAACATTATATACACAAACTTTCACATTTAGTAAGATTTATATACAAGTAAAATTAAGTTAAAACAGCCATCATTGGTGTCGATTCTGTTGTGCCCAAACTAAACTTAATTTAGGCTATTGCTATCTTTTTCTCTCTAATAAAACGAGAAAGTGACGGACGTAATTTAGAGCTGTCAAATTTAGTTAGAACTAATATTTCCATGCAAATGAAGGGTGCGCGTAAAAACATGTCGACTAAAATCACAGTGAAGAGCAAGGCATAAACTAGTTTGACATCTCTAACTTAGTTCATAGTTATAGACGTCCTGTTCTTGCACTGCCTTTTAGTAAAAGATAGCAATAGCCTAAATTAAGTTCGTAAGCACAACAGAATCGACACCATTACCCAACTTTTCGATTTCCTCATACATATAACTAGCTGTGGTACTACTAGTTACATCATATTACTTGAAATAGCAGTAACATGTTTTAGATTTGCAACATTTTCGAGTTGAAAGCCTTTTAGAGCCGCTCGAATTACCCTATGCAGATATGCGTGACCCGGATAGTCGGGTGGCTGGGTATAGCCGGGTAGCCGGGTATTCAGCGAGTGCGACTGCGGAATCAGTTTACGATTTATTCAGACGAATGACATTTTATATTTTCACGCTTTTATTCACAGGAGGGATAAGCAATACTACAGACAGATGGTATTCTTAGATGAAACCACTTGTGAGTAAAGAAATTAGTTGCTACAGACGGGTTTTAATTATATTTTCTTCATCAGATATCCGGTTAGACTGGAAGCTGACCCCAACTTAGTTAGGAAAAGACTAGGATGATGATTATATCCTTAATTTTTAGTATTCGACGTTTGCCTTTAATCAAATTGTTTTCAAAAAATTGTTGTCAAACAACCTGTAAATCAAAATAAAAACGTTTTGAAGAGACTTTATTGCGCCAAAAGTTACAAGTTTACATTCATTGAATTTCCATTAGGCTGTTCTAAAATAGTCTTTTTTAAACTTTCATGATCAGAACACATCAAAAAACACATGTTAACGGGTATTTAAAGCGAATTTTACCTTTAATATAATAATAAATATAAGCCCGACGTTTCGACCGGATTGCACCAGCCGTGGTCGCGGGAATGTATTCTTAAATAAATATAATGAATTAGATAGTTCGGCAGAGAGCAGCGGTGATCCAGTGGTGGCGGCCCCGACTTACGAACAATAAGTCGTGGGTTCGAACCCAGACAGGCGCATTATTTTGTGTAATTTATTTCATCAACACTGCTCTCAAAACGGTGAAGGAAAACATCGTGAGGAAACCGGCATGTCCTAGAACCAAAAATTCGAAGACATGTGACATCTACCAATCCGCACTGGGCCCGCGTGGTGGATTATAGCCCATTCCTTCTCATAGAGAGGAGGCCTGTGTCCCAGCAGTGGGAACATTAATAGGCTGGTGATGAGATAGTTCGGAGGTGGAACCCGTAACGAGTATCTCCTTACATACAAGCCATTGCAATTTTACTGGCTTTAAAATTTACCTTTTTTATACAGAGAAGGCATGAGTATTGATCACCACGCTACCTCAAGGCCTATTTATACCAGCTGATTACAACCACAATATTTCTTCAAATTTCAGAATGGTATGAATAGTTTTACGTTTTCTCAGAATATTTTCCTCCACCGATGTCAGAAGTCCAAGATAAACTTGCACCAGTGCGACATAAAATATTTCTTAATTTTCCTCAAACATAAAAATCTTAAGAAGCAACAATACGAGATATGGCTGTTAAGAATCAGTGTTGCCCTCTTTGTCTGCTACGCTGGCAATACTGGCATACTTCCAAACTTTATTGATTGCTCACATAACATGCCATCTTATGTAACGTTTTATTTAGACCATCCTATCTGTGGCGGACGCGATGGGTTTGTAAAACCCGATTTTTTGTTCTGTTTCGGATCCTTTTGCTTGGTCCTCGTTCTTACCCGCACGCCGGCTGTGAGTACGATGGACTTAACTTTCAGAAGAGCATCATCATAATTTTAAGTCGGTTTTATCCAGAGAATGCATTAAAAATGTTTGTTAATCCATACTAAATTACCCACCATAATAAATTGTGTAATCTGAATCTCGAAAGTCACCGTCTGAATGTTATCTTGGTTAGGATGCTTTTCATCCCAGTATAGAACTCTCTCGTAGGATAATTTCCGGACTCCATTCGGGCGAAGAAAAAACTAACCAAGAATGAGGTAACGTAGTACGATTATTGTATTCAAACTGAATCAGACTTGAAGCTCAAAAGTGTCACTATAGTTACTAAAGTAGTTTATCTGTTGCTAGATCACAAGAGCACTTATGATAGATTGAAATTCTCAAAATCAGGGTTCATTGTTACATATTAGACCTGAGACTAGCTTCGGTGGCCATAAGCAATACTATTCAACATAAGGTCAGTTAAAGGGTTATCACTATTTTTTTTTTAACAAGGCTGTTCTGTCCCACTGCTGGGCAAAGGCCTCTCCCATTCCTGTCCAACTCTCCCGGACGGTCGTCGTCACCGACGCAGGCCCAATTAGCACTGGTGTGTCGATTTGGACTCGTTCCTGACTAATTGGCTGGAGAAGGCAAATACTGAGAGATTTGGAAAGGAATGGGTTGTAATATTATTAACTCTAATTATTGCGGTTTTACACTAGAATTTTCTCATCATTCTATGGGTACAATCATTTGGCTGCACCGCCGTCTGACCATCTCTGCTTCTTCGTGTCAATTATTCCTATAGTTATTTTTTTATTTCGACCAGAACTCAGCCACATCAACGGTGTTGGTAGTGGCTTCGGACAGGTCCCTTAAAGTTTAGGAAGAGTTGCACAAAGAGCAAGTCAGGGGTGGGCCATGGGATGAGACTCCGCAAGCACTAAGCTTTATCGGAATACTTTAGCTTTTTAGGTGGGAACCTAACCAAGTTGAGCCTGCAGCGGCCCACCTTTTTTTTCGGATGGGAAATCATCAAATGACCCCTTTCGCTCTAAGCAGAGCGGAAGGAAGTCAAACTTTTATTGACTTAAACCCATCCATGTTCCTTTTCTTTGCCCTTTGTGTTCCGAAGCCGTGGTATTTCTTTTGAACAGTCCCGCAGCCCCGGCAGGCTTCGGCCCTTTTGATGTCATCTGTCTTCATAAGACGGACTGACGACGAGCTAGCCCATAGCTCACCGTCCATAGGTCTGCGCCTACGATGTCGACCCTCACAATGGTAACACATTATTTATTTATTTTTTTCGGATGGGAAATCATCAAATGACTTCTCCCGCTCTGGGCGGAGCAGGAGGAGGAGGTCAGACTTTTACTGACTAAAACCCATCCATGTTCCTTCATCGCCCTTTGTGTTCCGGGGCCACGGTATCTCTTTCGAACAGTCCCGCAACCCGGGCATCGGTCCTTACGGACCCCTTCCTTTTTTCTGTCGGGCCACGTGGTGGCCGCCGACGCCCGGGGCGTCTCTCGCGGCGGCCGGGACGCTGAGAGGTTCTCTCCCTCTCCCGTTCCGCCACGTCCTTCTCTAGCATTACTGCTTCGCAGAAGGAGGTGACGGCGTCCCATTCCGTCTTGCTCCGGACCATGGCTTGCACCAGGGCCGGACGCGAGAGGTCGCCACCGCCAATCGCCGCATCGATGACACGGAGGTGCTCCGCCCACGCGGGGCACACCTCCACCGTGTGCTCCACCGTGTCCGCCGGTCGATTCTCACAGTGGAAACACCCGGACGTTTCCTCCCGCCCGATTCGGTGCAGGAACCTCCCGAACACGCCGTGTCCGGTGAGGAACAATGGTAGCACCTGGGCGTTTCCTTCCGCCCAATCCGGAGCAGGAACCTCCCGAAACAACCGTGTCCGGTGAGGACTTGCGTCAGGCGACAGGCGGGGGCGCCCCTACCTGGCTTCAAAGTCGGTGTAGAGTTTTCCAGGTTGGCCATGGCAGTTGGTAACCTGCTCGGAGCTTTTCTAACCCCCTATGAAATACACTTACTTTATTAAAAAGTCTACAATTAGCGGTCACGAAAGGCCCTGACATTATCCAATTATCATGAATATTTGAGCGGCGGTGGATTTACTGTAATAAATTAATGAGGTTGTTTCTGACGATACAAGTCTAGACAATTACAAAATAGGGGTGAACAACCAGTAACAAGTCGGTGACCTAATTGACAATGTTGGTTTTCACTTCACGCTCACAATTAAGCGGGAGACCGAGTAGTAGGGTCAGTTAGTTAGTTTAGAGACACTTGTGGTCCTAAACGTGTACACAAGGTCTTAGTGGTATCTTGTTTTACGTTTTTTGTACAGTAAGCAACGAACTATTTTCGGACCTACGCTGTCCCCCCATACTTAATTGCTGTAACACATTAATATTGTAATACGACTAACCCGAACTGTGCACCTTTTCGACGTTTTATAAATGCCCATCTAGGTCTATGTGAAATAAAATATTTTGATTTTAGGTAAGTATTTAAAGTTAAAATGTTGCTCAAAGTAAAAGTTAAAATTTGACTGTAAACCTTGAGACGTAATAATTATTGTACGTATATATGATGTGGATTTACTGTTTTCAGATCATGTCTCCATTAGACTGGGTTATACCTGCTACATTCATATTAAATACCTACTTGTCATCATTAAGGATACAATTCCTGACTAAAAAAAATATGATTCTGTTTAGTCCGTCAGTTAGATTATCAAAAAATATTCGATACGTGTTTTTGTTATATCAAATTAATAAAAATAGACGAAGATGAAACGTGTCAAAGATCGGGGGGAAGAGTGGCGGCTTGTGACGTCATATTTGAGTAAAGAATGTAGTCGAATGTGACGTCACACGAATTTTAGACGCGTATCATCTTCATTTTTAGGGTTCCGTACCCAAAGGGTAAAAACGGAACCCTATTACTAAGACTTCGTTGTCTGTCCGTCTGTCCGTCTGTCCGTCTGTCCGTCTGTCTGTCACCAGGCTGTATCTCATGAACCGTGACAGCTAGACAGTTGAAATTTTCACAGATGATGTATTTCTGTTGCCGCTATAACAACAAATACTAAAAACAGAATAAAATTAATATTTAAGGGGGGCTCCCATACAACAAACGTGATTTTTAGGGTTCCGTACCCGAAGGGTAAAAACGGAACCCTATTACTAAGACTTCGCTGTCTGTCCGTCTGTCCGTCTGTCCGTCGGTCCGTCTGTCCGTCTGTCCGTCTGTCCGTCTGTCTGTCACCAGGCTGTATCTCATGAACCGTGACAGCTAGACAGTTGAAATTTTCACAGATGATGTATTTCTGTTGCCGCTATAACAACAAATACTAAAAACATAATAAAATTAATATTTAAGGGGGGCTCCCATCCAACAAACGTGATTTTTTTATAATAATTGGTACGGAACCCTTCGTGCGCGAGTCCGACTCGCACTTGGCCGGTTTTTTATTCATTGGTACGGAATCCTTTGTGCGCGAGTCCGACTCGCACTTGGCCGGTTTTTGTTTACGTGAAAAAATAAAAAAATAAGTGTCCAATATTTTTTGGAAATCTATCTGACGGACTAATTAGATTTTTTTTTGTCATCTACCCTATTTACTTCAATTAAATTTTTTCAGTAGCAGCCACGGAGTCCTAATTTGTGCCCGGTTGATGGCAATAGGCTCTTCCCATAGGGACTTAAACATAAGTGGCAAAATGTGGGCGTACTTTTAGGTAGCCTCTGCATATCCCTTCGGAACTTACAGGCGTAGTGTTATGTTTATATTGTCTTCAATTCCTATTCTCTCCTCAACTGTTTGTAAGGAGGTCTTGTTGCTTACCCACTTTAAAAAACATATCTTTTACATTGACCTGTATTAATTCTACGATGTTACTCATAAAAACAATTTTTCCCTACCGAGAGAAGCTAAGATTTTGACCCAATTCCAATTGCATTTCCGTATTTCCTATTCCGAATTTACGAAGCAAGAAATCACCATACTTACACATAGGACAACTTTTTTTACTCTCCGCCAATAACAAACAAAGAAAACAGGGAAAAAAACACTCCATTACAGAATTTTCCGTGAACAAATCAGAATCGAGTAAAAAACTGCAACTATTACGAACACAGACAAAATAACAGCGTGCTTAAATGGGTACTAGGAAGTTTGTTGAAAGCGGAGTTTGCGGAAAAACATAGCTATCTAGGTTTTACGTCACAGGTGAGGTTAACGGCCTGAGCGGTCATCGATACGGGTTTAGTGACCTGACTAGCGTTAGTAGGTAAGTGGGACTGTCGCAGTACAAGACTTGTTCTATGTTGCGTTTAGGACTAGGTAAGCTACTTAAGCTAGTTAGGTTTGTAAGTCGTTGGTTATGTTTCAAAGTTGAGTATTTTTTTTTAAATAATGGCTCGCTTTCAGATAAACGCTAGTGTACGTTTGTATTCAACGGAATTCTTGCAATATTTAATAACGTGAATTTATTATTATTGGAAGGAGCAATCGTGAAATTCTAAGTAGTCTTAGATTATGCCCGCGGTTTCATCCGCGTTAAATTCGGTAACTGTTCCACGGGAGCATTCTACCAAAGTAAATGTATTCCATATGTCAATAAATAAATAAATAAATATTGCTGGACATTACACACAGCGCCATCTAGTGCCACACTAAGCAACGAGGCTTGTGTTGTGGACACCAGATAGTTGATATACTACATAGATACTTTTTTGTTTGTAAATACATACTTATTATACATATAAACATCCATGACTCGGAAACAAATGTCCATGCTCATCACACAAACATTTGCACCGACCGGGATTCGAACCCAGGACCCTATAATAAGAACGTAAGGCAGTCTCACTACCGCTGCGCCAATCGGGTCGTCAAATCAATCCAGGTTATAAACTATCCATGTGCTAAATTGTATCCAAATTTGTAAAGTAGTTTTCGCGTGAAAGAGTAACAAACATCCACACCCCCATCCCATACCCCCATCTATCTATCATTACAAACTTTCGCAATTATAATATTAGTCATCATCAGCCTATTTAATGTTCCCACTGCTGGGACACAGGCCTCCTCTCTATGAGAGGGAATGGGCTATAATCCACCACGCGGGCCCGGTGCGGGTTGGTAGATGTCACATGTCTTCGAATTTTTGGTTCTAGGACATGCCGGTTTCCTCACGATGTTTTCCTTCACCGTTTTGAGAGCGTATAATATTAGTAAGATTTGTTTATTATTTTCAACTGTTATTTCTTAATTTGATTAATTAATAAGTACCATTACGCCTTATTTTCATCTAATTTATATACTTGCAGACACTATGTGGATCAATCACCAACTCAACTTATTGCATTTCACTGCTGGATAAAATCAAATCATCTCAAAATGTGGATGGCTATCTTTTGATACTTGACTTTTTCATACATACTCATTTATTTATTTATTTAGTACAGTATTTAAAACTATTAACACTAAATTAAATACCTCATCCTTTTACTCGGTCTTCTCGCAGAATCACAAACATTCCAACAATATCGTCTTCCATTCATCAGCAAACAAGTCCATTCCAGGGTTGGTCTCGACGAGAGCGTTGAGCATCGTAAGCATACGCGGTACAGGGGAAGTGGATCGAGCTACAGTGCGACTAAATGGGACATTAAACAATTTATGTTTCCTATAACGAATATAATTATTTGAAATAAATAATTGACACAGCTCAGCATGTAATTCCGACTCATGATTCACCAAAACTTCAATATTAAACAACATTTTGAATAAATTCACAGCTGAATTTAAATATTCATATCATTAATACAACAAGTCGTTCGAAATGTGTCTGGCTAGGTACCACCGTGGGAATATCGCCGGTATTCGCCACCTGTCGGGCTGAATGCGAACTATCTTCGAATATCTGAAACGTACAATGTCAAGTATTTACCACAGCCACCGACTGTCTATTAACCCTTTTCTCGCCGCGGTATGATGAATATTTTACTTTATTAGACGTATTACTTTTAGCATAAGAAATATGATTTTTGTCAAGTAAAACCTACCTACCTTTACCTTTGAACCTTTAATAATTTAATTGTAAAGTATTGGAGGCCTTTGTCCAGCAGTGGACGTCTTTTGGCTGAAATGATAATGATGATGAAAGTGTGGGACTATATTTTGTTTCGGATGCAGTACTGAAAGAAGGACTGATTTTGGAATGAAGACTTAAAAGCAGTCCCTACCTGGTGCAGAAATGATACCACCAGTAATTCAGAAATAGCATCCAAACCAATATTTATATAAATTTAGAGTTCAAAGTGACATCCTGATAGGTAGGTAGGATATTCTGACATAGTTTATATTTACTTTTCTTTCGTTTATCTATAATTATTTTCCAACGTGCTGGGCAGAGAATCCCCATACTCTTCCTGTCCTCTTTATATTTCGCTTTATTCGGCCAATCCTCAAAGAATATTTCCCTGAAGCTCTAAGTCACGTCACGAAAACAAACTTCAAATGACTTAAAATTACAAATTTCTGTGTTGCGTTGCTAAAATTAGAAGTTTCCCGTTCCAGTTAAATTGACGTCCATTACCTGGCCGCGGCTATTTTCGTTTGGGGTCGTCGCACTGGTGGCCGGTCACGGGAAATGCAGTAAACGCGAACTGTCTCACGCGATGCCTGGGGGTTGATATGCAAGTAGCTAGAGGTTTTTATTGTTTTTGAGCGGAATGAATAGTTGCTTATTTAGGTTACAGTTGATATATAAATATAGAGAAGTTTAGAATGTGCGTTTTTAAGCTTTGATTTTATTTCAGGACCACGTGATTAGGGAAAAGTCTCCATAATGACGTGGTCACAGACATAAACACAGGATTATATCTTTAAGTACTCGCCATGTTTTCTTCTCTTAAGTAGATCTCTGCATGGCCACCTTAGGCTGGAACTTAGGTTTGATAATGATAAATAATTACGGTATCGTAAAAAAAAACATTTTAATGGACCTTCTAGGATTTATGCCCGGTTGATGGTAATAGGCTCGACCCCTATTACATGGGACTTAAACATAACTGGTGAAACTATACTACAAATGAACTACACACTACACACACACACACACACACAGGCGTGATGTTACTTTATGTTACTTCTGAGGCACGATATCATAATTCAATTTCAAAACACCTATCGCAAATAGATAGATACTAAAGTAATACCAAAAAAGTCCCACCAATACTCTTGCAGGAAGTACAGAAAGCCATCCTGTCACAGAAGCTAGAAAAAGCTCCAGGACCTGACAATATAACAAATGAACTAATCAGAGGCACCGTAGAAGAAATAAGCCCAATCCTAACCAAGTTATTCAATGATATCATAACAACAGGCACCATCCCGAAGCAATGGAATGAATCACATATCATTCTCCTCCATAAGAAAGGGGATAAAGATGACATAGGCAACTATAGACCAATTAGCATAATATCAAATGTGTACAAAGTCTTTGCAAAAGTAATTCTAGAAAGAATAACAAGGGTGTTAGACGAAAACCAACCGATCGAGCAGGCAGGATTCAGAAAGAACTTCAGTACTATAGACCACATCCACACAATCAAACAAGTCTTGGAAAAATACAATGAATACCAGAAGACATTGTATATCTGCTTTATAGACTACTCCAAAGCTTTTGACAGTCTAAAACACAAATTTATCTGGCGGAGTCTAGATGAACAAGGAGTGGATGATATCTATATAGCACTAATCAAGTCCATCTACAAAAAAAGTAAAAGCATGATTAAATTAGAGTCAAAAGGAGACCCATTTCCAATAAACAGAGGCGTGAGACAGGGAGACCCATTATCTCCCAAGCTGTTTAATGCTGTGCTGGAACACATATTTAGAAGATTAGACTGGGATAAATACGGTATTATAATCAATGGAAGCCGTCTCAATCATTTGAGATTCGCAGATGATATTATCTTGCTAGAAGAAGATCCTAAGAAACTAGAAAATATGGTAAAAGACTTAGCAGAAAAAAGCAGAGAAGTAGGTTTAGAAATTAATGCAGATAAAACAAAACTAATGACCAACTCAACGGAAAGCAACATAATGGTCTACGGAACCAAGTTTGAATATGTGAAAGAATATGTTTATCTAGGACAAATTATATCTCCTGAAGACTCCATGTCTAAGGAAATAAACAAAAGAATAGCCTGCGGTTGGAAGAAATACTGGTCCTTGAAGGAAATAATGAAGAATAAAGATCTAGGCATACATATTAAGAGAAAGACTTTCAACACTAGTATTCTTACCTGCATGACATACGGCTGCGAGACATGGACATTAACGGACAAACATAGAGAAAAACTTGCCAAAACAGAAAGAGCAATGGAAAGAAGCATGTTGAACATCAGGCTTAGTGACAGAATCCGGAATTTGGAAATAAGAAGGAAGACAAAAGTAACGGATATAATAACTCGAATAGAACACCTAAAATGGAGTTGGACAGGACATATGCTACGTTGCAAAATAAATAAATGGAGTAAACAAGTAACCCTATGGTATCCAAGAGGGGACATTAGAAGACAGGGGCGTCCGAAAACAAGATGGAGTGATGATATCCGTGTAACTCTAGGACCATACTGGACCAGAGTTGCAGAAGACCGAGTTCAATGGAGAAAGCTGGAGGAGGCCTATGCCAAGAGGCACGCTGAACTGCGAGATATATTATAAAATCAAAATGTCAAATTGCATGTAGTTCGGAGCAAAAGGGCTTTATTATTATTATTATTAAAGTAATACCAACGAAGAAATGTTGGTGCTAGTTAAAATGAGAATAGCGGTTATTGCCCTTTCCCCTTTCCCTAATATTTCTTCGTACGAATCAAAACAATTGAACCATGTACCGTTTTTCATTACAAAAAAAGGTTGAAGATCACGACGATTCCAGACTTGAACAGGCTTATTTTTGGTTTTTAAAGTTAAGGGCCTATACTACCTCAAATGGCTTAGCATGATCCTCCGTTACGCCTAAAATACTGCAGCATTAATTTTGAAATAAATATATGGTAAAGTTGAGGATAAATTCTATGTCTTATGTTTGGCGAAAACACGATTTCATAAAATTTTCTTACCTCCAAATCGAACAATAAACCGCTGGTATTCAAAAAGTACTTGTAATTAGATCATGAAACTTTGCATTTTAACTGAACTAACTATAAAGCACGTCTTATGTTTTTTATTTTTTCCAAAAGACGAAAATTTGATTTTATAAAGAATAAAAACCACTCATTTCGCATTATTTACTGACGTAACAACCGCTTTGTAGTGCAAGCTGATTACAACTTTATTCTAACAGTATTACAAACGAATTTTGAACCACCACAAATAGAGTTGCTAATCTGAGGTAGTATAGGCTCTTAAGAGGTTTAATAAATGTAGGTGGGTCAATGACCGCTATTCTCATCTTAACTGGTACCAACTTTATTAAAGCTTCAGATGAAAAATAAATACTATAAACATAATGATGGGGGAAAACGTGTGTCACATCGACGCAAATTGGCCATTAGTTCACCATAATGTCTCATTTATTTTCTAACTTTATTTTGTGTAAAATTCCGAACGTATAATACAACACGAATCTCTTTAGGGATATAACATTGCCCCTGCTTCCTGCCTAGAATCTAATAGCTCCAGAGATAAGAGGCTTACAAAATATTCCCTCACTGTATATTTTGCATTTACGTACAAATCCTTGCAGTCTCGCATAAGATTAGTTTCACGTTGAAGTTTTAAGTTAAAGCATCCCGTGTGATTCTCGGCTAAGAATTTTGCAATGGGTTTTTAAAACTGTTTGTTCTGAACCGCGATGAGAAAGACGTTGCGTTGGAAAGCCTCCCACTATGTGGACTGATGACCTGGTGAAGGTTGCGAGGATCCACTGGATACGACTCGCTCGGGACCAGTCAATGTGGCCTATGTCCAGCAGTCACTTGGGGGAGGCCTATGTCCAGCAGCCAACGTCTTTCGGCTGAAATAATGATGATTAATAGGAAAAGGCTTGCATATAATTATTTTTTCATCCCTTCTATTCGAAAAGTATCGTTTTGTTCCCCTTTTAGCGGGAGCAAAGTAGCTCTTTTCTCCACTAGACTTTTTAGCGGGCAGTAATGAGATTTGAATTTGGAACATGAATCGTTCATTGAAATCGAATGAAAATTGTATAAATTACTGGCTGCAAGTGTTTGTTGTACGGTGCGGGGGTCAGCACCCGCATTGTACAAAATATTAAATTAAGAGTTGCAGATAGTTCGCCCATGCCGTTGTCACCACGCTCTTCTACATTAAAGGAATCAGTGCCTTTTCCTGAGCACCAGCCAGATACTGAGATTACAAACACTCAAAATACTGGCTTTGAATAATTACTTTTTTATCACTTAAAAAAAAATGGGTTTAGGTGAACGGAGTAGAAGCTTATGGCATACCTAGTTTTGTTTTTTTTCCACAGTTTAGAAAATAATTGATCCATCATCAAAAATCGCCACAAATTTCAAGTAAACTTTTCATATTAGAACGAAGAAAGATAAATTAAAAAAACAAAAAATGTAAAATATCGAATTTCAAATCAAACGAAAAAACTTTTTTTTTAAATTTCGAATTTAAAAAAAAACTAAGTGTGGCATTTGCTTCTACTCCGTTCACCTATTATACCCATTTTATTTTGAAAGTGATAAAATGTCATCCTGTATAAATAAATCCACAACTATATCAATCCCAAACAAAACACACACAGTGACAATAAATTTTCAAAATTTCGCCAGTGTATTAGATATAAATATAAATTTGTAATTGACCTTTTTTACATTCATGTCATTTTTTTAATTAAACTTATTCATTAATTACTTAAAAGTGTCTCTTATTTATTTTCTCATAGGACGAGATGAAAAGTAGTGTATATGACTCGAGAGCAAACATATTTTTCCCTCAGGCGATGTACTTTGAATCCCTCGCTACGCTCAGGATTCTATTTTAGAATCCCTCGATCGACTCGGGGTAAAGTGTATCTACCTATTAGTTGTAGACACAAAATAGCTCGGCTATTAGCTTATAATATTCACACAGACATAAATAGTATGTCTAAGTTTAGTTCTATTATTAATACTGCGACTATTAGTAGTAATACTAATGTACAGGTGACTTTAAATGAATATAGCATTAGTGCTATAAATGTTTACAAACAATGTACTGAGGAGGATCCATGTGTCACCGTGGAGAATTCTCAATTAGGGTCTATTAGTGATAGGGTCTTGTTGTCTGAGGATGGCACGGGAGTCTCCGGCCTCACTCCAAATATTAATTTAAAGTAGAATGTGAGACAACAGAAGGTACCATTAACAATATTGTTAATCCTACCAACGTATCTTCTTGCACTCAATTAGTTAGTAAAAAAGGGCCTCAGCAGAACACTTTAAAATTATTCCACCAAAATATCCAAGGCATTTCTTCCAAATTATTAGAAATTGAATTGTTTTTAGAAAATAGTAAGTTTGACATTATTTGTTTTACTGAACATTGGCTAAAGGATTACCAAATGCTTATCAATTATGAGAACTATATGGTGGGTAGCTGCTTTAATCGTAAAACTATGCTTCGTGGAGGTTCCCTAATATTAATAATAAATTGTTTTAAATATAAGCAACGTAATGATATAGTAGGTCTCTCGGTTGAACATTGCGTCGAACTGTCCTGTGTTGAGCTAGATAAGCATGTAATTCTGTGTGTGTACAGACCCCCAAACTATCAAAACTTTTCCTTATTTGAATCAATAATGGAAGATGTACTAGCAAAATTGGAAGCCAGTAATAAATCTACAATTATTTGTGGTGATTTCAATATCAATATTTTAGAAGAAAATTCAAATAGCAGTCGGTTATTAAATCTTTTTAAGTCATTTGACTTGACCAACACTTTTATAGAACCTACTAGAGTCACTCCATCTTCAGCTACTTGTATAGATAATGTTTTCTGCGATTGTGATTACTTAGATAAAGCCATAGTAAATTGTCTACCGTCTGACCATAGCGGACAAACTGTAACTTTTAGATGTAATACACCATTGCAAAAAGTTCAGATAAAATTTAGATCTATAACTTCTAGCAAATTAAATAGGTATAATATTTCCCTACAGAACAAGTTAGGTGTTATGAGCCATGACGATATTAATATAAATCAATTGTATGATCGTTTCTTTTCAATAGTTCACACGGAATTCAACAAAACTTTTGAAAAGAAGACAAAAAGTATTAGCCCTAAATTCATATTTAGTGATTGGGCAACTAGAGGTATCAGAAAAAGTAGGGAAAGACTATTTGAGCTTTATGGCCTTAAGCCTTTTATAAACACTGAAACTTTTAACAAGTATGTTGCTAAGTATTCAAAAATTTTTAGAAATACGTGCAAGGTTGCTAAAGCCCTGCACATTAGCAACAAGATCAAAACAGCAGAAAACAAAATAAAGACAGTTTGGAAGGTCATAAATAATGAGACTAACAAGAATAAAATACGTAACACTAGCTACACATTAGATTCAGCATGTGGTCCTAAAAGCTCTAATCTGGAAGTAGCTCAAGAATTTGTAAATTTCTTTACCGATATACCATTAAAAACTACAGAGGCTCTTAATTCCTCACCTGAAGTCTCAATTGGTTTATTAAAGGCGAATGTATCTGGCTGCACGGTTGAATTTAAATTTAAACACATAAACCCTATGATAGTTATTAAAGCTTTCCGGCAAATAAAAATAAAACTGACCGAAGATCTATGGGGAATGTCTATCAAAGTTTGTACATCCATACTTGAGACTATAGCCCCATACTTAGCTTTAATTTTTAATTTGTGTGTAGACCAAGGAGTTTTCCCTGATCTAATGAAATACAGTAAAGTCATACCTCTTTTCAAATCCGGGGACAGTAAAGATACTAATAATTATAGACCTGTATCCGTGTTGCCGGTTTTTAGCAAGGTGTTTGAAAAAGTAATGCTGAATCAAATGCTCAATCATTTTAACACCAACAAAATTTTAACCGATCAACAGTATGGTTTCACCAAGGGACGTTGTACGGCTGACGCCGGTGTAACCTTATTAAAGCACATATTTACTGCGTGGGAAGAGTCTCAAGATGCCATAGGAATATTTTGTGACCTTTCCAAAGCATTTGATTGCGTAAATCACGACACATTACTTTTGAAACTTGAGCATTACGGATTAGGTCAACTTGCACTTAGTTTGGTAAAATCATATTTGAGTGATAGACAACAACATGTTCAAATAAATGGTGTTAACTCACAGGGTTTAAAAGTAGTAATGGGGGTTCCGCAAGGCTCAATATTGGGTCCTTTCCTCTTTCTCGTGTATATAAATGATCTACCCTATTTATTGAAAAACCAACCTCAAAATATGGTGTTGTTTGCTGATGACACTTCCCTAATTTTTAAGATAAATAGACGGGCCCAAAATCTAGATGACGTGAATAATGCCCTACTTCAGGTCCATAATTGGTTCACAACAAACAATTTAGTATTAAATGAAAAAAAAACTAAATGCATAAGATTTGCTTTACCCAATGTTAGAAGTAGTGATTGTGAAATAATATTGAATAAGGAGAAACTTGAATTCGTAGATAAAACGGTTTTCCTGGGGATTACGCTTGATTCAAGGCTACAATGGGGTTCTCATTTAACATCCCTTGCGGCGCGGCTAAGTTCAGCGGCATATGCTATTAGAAAAATTCGTCAATTTACTGATGTCCGCTGACCGCTAGACTGGTCTATTTTAGTTACTTTCATAGTATAATGTCTTATGGCATTTTGCTATGGGGACGGGCTGCAGATATTGAGTCTATATTTATTCTGCAAAAAAGAGCCATCAGAGCCATATATAATCTTCGTAGGCGCGATTCTCTAAGGGAACTGTTTAAGGATATTGGCATCATGACGGTACATTATAGTACATCTACGAAAACATAATGTACGTCAGAAAAAATCTGCACCTTTTTGGTAAAAGAGGTGATAGACATAATTACAGTACTAGAAATAGGGACCAACTCGTTCAGCCAGGCTTCAGACTCGCTAAAGTAGACTCATCTTTCATGGGGTACTGTTTGAGATGCTATAATAAAATTCCACAAAGTATTCTTGAACTGAATGAGACGAAATTTAAAACATGTATCAAACGCACACTATGTAAGCAAGCTTATTACAAGTTGGGCGATTATATCGCTGATAAAAATGCGTGGCTCAATGCTGGTCCTGCTCCACATGGACAGGGGCGCATAAATTGATAGCATTAAATAGAATTGTTGGAGCTGCTGAAGATTGTACAACTATCTTTGCATTGTATAGAATCAATCTCTAGTATTATATAATCGCATAGCCCATATTGTGTGAGTACTATGTACTAGAAAGCTATCATTCACTGAAATCCTACGTTTTTATTTTTATTTCTTGACTTGAATGTGCCCTGGCGGTTGAGAGTATGTCATGCTCACTCTAATGTCTCGCTGATGGTGGCGCGTGTGTTGGATCATTTAGTTCCCTTCGAAATGGTTGAGCTGAATGGTGCTGATCCATGCGTCATGTTCGTGAACGGGCGCTGTCAGTTGTGACTGGTCATCTCTTAGTTGCCATGGCTTATTTGAATGTTTATTTTTTAATTGTATTTTATTGTTTTTACTATTGACACTTTTAACGTGCACATCTTGCTACATTGTTCTCACATAATATACCATCTTAACATGAATGATGTAACCAAGATTTTGTAACAACATTTTGATTTAAAAGAGTGTCCATGGAGTTTCTTGCCCGTTCTTCTCCATAGAGATCTACGCTAGGGAATGGGCAACTACAGTACTTTCACAGTTTTTATGTCTTGTGATTGTGACTGTAGCTACATTTAATTTTCATTTTTGTTTTGACAATTCAAAAGTGCCTGGAACTGGCCTACTTGAAATAAATGCTTTGATTTTGATTTTATGCTCGGGATTCTATTCTAGAATCCTTCGCTTCGCTCTGGAATCAAAATAGCGCCCTCGCCGTAAAAATACTATTTTGCTCCCTTGTCATACAATCTACTATTCTATTGCGGCTAAGGCGACGTCTTAACCAAAGCAAACCTAAAACCATGTGAGTCGTTACATAGACGGAGGATGTCTTTTACTTAATAAATATTAATGAGTGTCATACGAACTTGAATTGGTTTTATTAAGACACGGAGTCCATTAATAGCCTATATTATTGAACATTTGTTTCAGATTATAATTATCTAATATATATAATAAAAATAAAAAGTTACATGATTAATTAAATATAAAACACAATAGAATTACAATTCAATGAAAACAAATCACAAACTTAAAACGAAATTAAAATATTATCATAGAATTACCTAATTTATAAATTATATACAACGAATTACCAAAATTTTATAATAAAATAACAAAAATAAAAACAATAAATAAAAATCAATCAATCGGTGAGCCACCTTCATCTTTGTAAGGCCACCGCCAGATACCAACAAACTCCTGCGCTAGTTTGCCGACATATAACGTCCCAACGTGATATTCATCCATCTCTGTTGGATTGGGCAATCAGCACGTGAAGCAATCATCTTCAAGATACTGTTACTGTTGTCTCTCACGCGCTTAAAAATAGACGCGACCTACTTGCGGATAATCGCATGAAAACCGTCTGTGCGCGCCTCCGCAAACATTGCAGACGCACTACAGTAACGAGGCAGCCGTAACAGCATCCTAAATATGTTGTTGTACTGTACTCTAATGACATTGGCGGCCCGCCGGGTATGACTCCTCCCGCTCTGTTCGGAGCAGGAGGGAGTGTCAGACTTTTACTGACTAAAACCCATCCATGTTCCTTCATCGCCCTTTGTGTTCCGGGGCCATGGTGTCTCTTTCGATTTTTTTTTTTTCTCTCAATGCTATGGAAATATTTGTACGCCGTTACTTACGGCTAAACATTCTGGACTAAACCAATGTAAAATCTTGCATGCTCTTGTATGTAAACAATGTTTAAACAAATAAATAAATCTTATCTTAACAGTCCCGCAACCCCGGCAGGCATCGGCCCTTGCGGATCCCTTCCTATTGCTGACTCTCCTTGAGGCGCGCGTGGAACACGAACGCGCCGTCGACACGGCCTGTCGTCATGAGACGGACGGACGGCGAGCTAGCCCATAGCCCACCGTCCACAGGCCCGCGTTGGCAGTATGCCTTAAACAGAATGATTTTCACTTCTACCGAAAAATTAATTATTTGTGTTTTATTCTGGGGGCTATACACCCGTGACGAGAAAGTGTAGGTATTGTCGACGAACACTCATCATTTTCCTGCCATTTTTGCCATTTGGGGCGCAACACGTTTTCTTCTTCTATTCTCTCCTATCAGAAGTCACGGCATCATTTACTTCTTTCTCTTTCAAATCATTCCTCACACAATCCATCTTTCTTTTCTTTGGCCTTCCTCTCCCTCTCCATCCATCAACATTCTGGCATTTGGGGCTTAAACTAAAGTTTTTAAAATTATTTTAAAATAAAATCACAAACGTATATCTCACAACTTTCACAGATGAACGATAAATAATAATTCTAGATATGAAAAATGCTCCAAAAAGAATGTAATTATACGTAGGTAGGGGTACTAAAGGGTTGTCGTCCGTTTCATGAAGTTTTCTATTTTATCGTAAAATTAGAATCTTGACATTTTGCAAAGTTTCAGGAGACGAGGTCGTCGCCTGCTCAATGTCTGTTTTCAAGGGTTCCTTAAATAAATGACGGACTGGCGTTTTGTTTGTTTCGTCTTCCACTTTAGTTTGAAAATAATAAGATTATTTTATTTATGTAGGTAGGTACTATCGAGGACACTCCCGCCTGACCACCACTAAGCTAATTTTTGCTTGCACTCGCAACATAGAAACGCTCTCTAGCCCCGCCCCGTTGACTTTGTATAGAAATAATGAGTGAAAAGATACCGAATCGGCCAAAGTTGTCGCTTTACTAATATGCCCAAGCTTTAAGGGGGCGTGGCTCCGGCGCCTCCGCATGATTTAAGCGAAAAAAAAATAAACTGGTCAGGCGGAAAAGACCCCCATAGTACATACTTAAAAATAAACGAGCACAAAGGTACAAATTTTGGATTTGCTTTATTCATTCAATTAAAAATAAGATTAATTTTGAATTGTAGTAACACCGATTCATTTGGTCACCAAAAGAAAAGCAAAAAGCTACGTAGTAAGGGGCGCAGCCTTAGCTACGTAACCCGCTACGCCGTAGCCAGAGTTGAACTACGGCGTAGCGAACACCGTTCAAAAGTCGCAAGGTCTCTTTCACGGCTTCCGAATATGTTGTCGTAACCTCGTTATACTGGGTGATTTGGAACGCGAAGAACGTACTTTTATTTTTACTGTGGGATCAACAATGAAATCGCAAAAACAATATCAATTGCTCCATACATTTTTTGCCACACAAACGAAAAAAAATAGGAGACAGCCTTCTTTTTTCATCGTTCAGATATTGTAAAAGTTGTCCCATAATAAACATTGTTCATATTTATGAATAATCCCTTTAAGTAAATACCCCTCGTTCAAATACTCCGTATTGTTAACTCAATTTATTTGCCTGAAGATATATCACTTTCCCTAGTGCATAATTTATCTTTATGTGCTGTCCTCCTGCAGTGTCCACTGTATTAATCAATTATTCCTCTTAAACTCAGAGAAATGTGTCCCTTGGCTATTGCATGAGTTCGTAATGCCCACATTTCAATAATTCACTTTGCATCGTGCTGTTGCTCTGTAAATTATCATAATTAACAACGAATACCAACAAATAAGTATTCATCATTTTACTTTTTCACGCATAACAAAAAAAAAACAAAATTAACAATTAAAATCCAGCAGTTTAGCTTTAAGAGGGGGGGGGGGGGGAGGGGCTACTGGAACAAAAATTTGCACTTTAAAGTTTAATATTTCGTAAATGGAGTATTAAATCGAAAAATGGTAGTAGCAACCCCGAAGTCATTTTAAAAGACCTATTCAACGACACCCCACACAATGGGGCATATGTCAAAAAAAAAACATCCCCACTTCACAAGATATGTAGGGGCTACCCTAAAAAAAATATTTTCCAAAATACTATTTTACAAAAAAAAAATACAATAATAAAATTTCAAAATTACAGCTTTCTAGTACTAACGGTCCCTTAGCAAAACCTCGGACAGACAGACAGACGGACATGACGAAACTATAAGGGTTCGTTGTCAGGACTACGGAACTCTAAAAACCTTTTAAAAGTTACCGTATGGTTACGGTTACTTATAAAAGGTTTTTAACTGTTAGTTTAGTTTTTATTGTTCACACGTTTTGATTATTAAATAAAATACTTAAGCACTAAACTGGAATTATGTTAAAAGTACTCAGATTGTTATTAGGTTATTTACATAAGCGTTTTCAAACTTTTAAAATGTTTAATGTATAATCTTTGTTAACAGTTCAAAGGAGAATAAGTTTTCAAATAAAATACTTAAAACTTAGATAAGTTTTATTTTGGATTATATAAAATGGGTTTTTTAAAGTGACGCAAAATGACAACGGTATTTCACAAGTATAATTTATCGTCCCGTATGTTCCCAGCCGTTCCCGAACGGGAACGCTGTATTGTTATGTGTATTGTTACTTTAATTGTGCCTGTAATTGCGGGTATCTAAGATATACCAAGCTTCATCATCTGCCTTTCAGTCTAACCGGTTGCAACCGAACCAACCCATTACACTCACGGGTGTCGTATAAGGCGAATAATGTCTGAGGCAGAACACCTTACGCCTCCGTAGACCGGAGAATGGGCAGCAGCGTTTTCTGTTAGTCTTTCATCACTGCGATCTCCAACCCGCTTGCCAAGCGTGGAGATAACGGCAAATTCCTCCCATCATGGGAAAGGCTTATGTCCAGCAGTGGACGCTATAGGCTGTTGCTGTTGTTGTTGTTGGTTGCAACTTAATATGCGCCAGTAATTTACATGGAGCAACTGCCTATCTGACTTGCACAACCCAGTTAGTACTGGGTAATACGATACCTTTTGGTGAGACTGGCGGTCAGAGTACCTGTAACGACTGTCCAAGATCTACAAATGACAACCAGGATCAACGTACTAACGTGTTTTCCAAGGCACCAACTGGTAATGGGTGGTCACCCATCTACGGACCAACCCAGGGGAGCACGGCTTAACCTGAAGATCGACCCCAGCGGCTTTTATTATTTTTACATCGTCATTACAAGCTTATGAGAATCTATTAGCTGAAGCTGAAAGAAGCTAGACTTCACGACTAGACTTCATAAGGTCTTACCTGGTTTCCAACCCAATAACGTCAGTTAATCTAGCTGAAAGACGTGTAACAATTCAATTTGCGGTTTTACGAGTACAAGGGCCCCGGCCTAATATAGTAGACCAAATGTCAACACGCTGTATATTAGGTTCTAAGATCCAATCTCACACACACTGTAGACTAACCCAAAAGTGTTTATTTGCGACCCAACCCTGCTTCACATCATAAACCTGCCTAGCCTTTTCCTAAACTATGTTTGGGTCGGCTTTCAGTCTAACCGGATGTGGCTGAATACCTGTATTCTATATGAGTACTGCCTATCTGACATCCACAACCCAGTAAATAATAAGATACCCCTTGGTAACACTAGTTGTTAAACTTTCGGGCCACCTGTACCCTTTAGTCTAAATAAGCACTTAAGTTATTGTAACAATTTTGAGGCGGTGCCAATGGACCAAATTCGACTAAGAAAGAATTGTTAATTTCGGACCACACTGTAAAAAGTTAAATCAAAATCAAAGCATTTATTTCAAGTAGGCCAGTTACAGGCACTTTTGAATTATCGAAACAAAGATGAAAATTAAATGTAGCTACAGTCCCAGTCACAAGACATAAACACTGTGAAAGTACTGAGTTGCCTATTCCCTAGCGTAGATCTCTATGGAGAAGAACGGGCAAGAAACTCCATGGACACTTTAAATCAGAATATATTTACAAAATCTTGGTTACATCATTCATGTTCAGATGGTACATTATGTGAGAACAATGTAGCAAGATATGCACGTTCAAGGTGTCCATAGTAAAAACAAAACAAAAACAATTCAAAAATAAAATTATTAATTCAAATAAGCCGTGGCAACCAAGAGCTGACTGCTGAGCTGCAGTCCCAACTGACAGCGCTCGTTCACGAACATGACGCATGTATCAGCACCATTCAACTCAACCATTTTGAAGGGGACTAAATAATCCGACACACGCGCCACCATCAGCGAGACATTTGAGTGAACATGACATATCTCTTAACCGCCAGGGCACATTCAAGTCAAGGAAAAACGTAGGTTTCCAGCGTTATTACGATATTTGTGGCCAATATATAAAAAATACGCGGCAAATTTAAAAACTCCTCCTTTTTTTTGTCTTAAAAGTAAGGTCACAAAATCTATAATATCCATCCTTAGCAAACATTATTTCACTGCTGGACGTAATTTTTTTCAATAGAACTGGCCATCCAGTCCAGCCTCGGCCACTCTCATCCATCTGGTTGCTGTTACTGTAACCTTGCGTCATCCCACAAAAGCCTCCCGCCATGACACATAATTCTTTCATCCATCTATTTGCAGACAAAGGCGACCAGTTTGTAACTAATTCAAACGAACATATATTTACCTTTACCTTATGTTACGTTCCAAAAGTTGGGATTATTTGACGCACCGCCCGCGGCAAACTGGCGATCCTACATGTATTCCAAAAAGTTGGTACATGTACACGTATATTAATTGCGTGGACTGTATTATATTTATTTGTCGTAACTTTATTCTGGTCACCTTTGAGCGATGATTTTTAATTTGTACAGAATAAACCATGTCTGCCTATCCATTTTGATGTAGTGAGGTTATTATTATTTTCCTTTATTCACCTTTAATCAAATTCGTTACTGGCGTTACTGTACTGTACTGTTCGTTACTGGTTGACGTGTACAACTGTCCATAGAAGCTCTCGATCTCCCTCAGAAGCTCCGGTTTGGCGGATAAGATCCTACCATCGTCGGCCTTCAGTTTCGTGAGCTGGCTCTGCCCAAATAGCCAGATCTCTTGCAAATACCTTGGAGCCTTTATTCCGCTCAATCGCGTCTTTAATACGCTCGGTATTAAAGCGGCGGAGGTAACTCTTCAAGGATTTGGAGATCCGTCTAACCGTCCGAGATTTTTAAATATTAATAAAAAATATATATAAAAAACATAAAAAAAATATTATAAGTATCATTAATTTATTATCAGAATCAAAAACATTCATTACCATACATTGTTAGTAAATCATACTAATATGTTAGTGTTTTATTATTCAATGTCAACATTAAATTATTAATTATTGCCCAAAGAAATTTGACGAAATATTAATTATTATAACAATTTGCGAAAAAAACAAACAAATTCCGATACAACTTTCAAACAAGTCCTTCCAAGTTTAAAATGCCTTAGCCTTACACTAGCTGACCTAATAAATAGAAAAATTGTCCCCAGTACATTTCCACTCGCCCTTTCTCTCGAGGCAGACTACCGTCGACATGTTATATGTCTCCGTCAAAACTTTCCTTTGTTTGTCTTTCCTTTCTTGTTGACAGTTTTGTCGATTTCGATAATTGGCTTTTAGTGTTATTTGTCAGTTTCTGTTATTCTTTTCCTGTAATCGGAGAAAAATATGGGCTGACAAAATAGTAAAGGATTCACGCACAATGGTCCACTTTAAGGACTAAGTGCGGAAACCAAAACCCCATGATAGATAGATAGTGAAGGATTTTTGTGACTTTCTTCATCACTTCACTAATATTATAAAGAGAAAAGATTTGAATGTTTGTAACGAATAAACTCAAAAACAAATGGACCGATTTTGAAAATTCATTCACCAATAGAATGTCACATTATCTCTGAGTAACACAGGCTATATTTATTACTAGTAAAAATACAGGGGGGGCGGGAATTAGGGGAAAATAAATGTCCACCCGAACAGTGAAGGATTATTGTTGTACATAAAACCAAGATGCAAACAGAAATACAGGATTTTTAGAGCCAGCCACAAAGTTTACTTAGTCATGCATGGGTTTTGAAACCTAGGTATTAAAATGCATTGTTAGTCTAGTAGTCGCACACACGACTGCATGCATGGGGTCCTGGGTTCATCATCAGCCTATTAATCTTCCCACAGCTGGGACGCAGGTCTCCTCTCTATGAGAGGGAATTGTAGATGTCACATGTCTTCGAATTTTTTTGGTTCTAGGACATGCTATTAATATTAGGTAAGTAGGTACTAAAAGGTTATCCTAACGACCGATGTATGTGACGAAAGGCCCCGCGCCGAATCTGCTGCTTAGTTTTATTGGATGCATTGAGTTGGGTTGCGCAATCCCTTCACAGTAACTGAATGTATGGTGATGACGTATCTGGGAGGCAGATCAGATATAACATGCGCTTCTCTGGGTTCGAACCCATGACTTACTGTTCGTAAGTCGGGGCCGCCACCACTGGGCCACTGCTGCTCTCCTGGTTTACTTGGACATGAATATAACTGTCGAAATGTGAGTGTACTATTAGGTACAGCTCAGCCTAACCCTTCTGGGATTACAGGCGTGATGTTATGTTATGTTTTGAATAAAAATATTTCAGTTTATTCATTAAATGTGCTGCTGAGTTTTTTGTATTGTAAAGTGATGATTAAACGTCACTTAAATGTTGTGTTCGCCTATTCTCAGCTCACACAGGATAATCATAAATTAAATTGGCAAAAATAATTTACCCTATATAATTTAAAAATCGGAAATCAACTCATCAAAATATAAAAACGACTAAAATATATCCCGTCCACATTCTTCAAATACAATTTCTCTTATAAACATCGTATAGAAATAGTTTCAATACTTTAAGTTAATATTCACTATAAAAATATGCCCACGAAAATATTCTAATTGTTCAACATTTTCGCTTCGCTTCGTGCTCCGAAACTTTTTCAATGAATTGCGAACGATTACAAATTCCTTTAGAGAAGCATTCAGTTAATAAACTCGTATTGTTTTGCTGTTTTTTAAATTATGCTTTCGATGATTGGTAGCTATAGATGCATTTGCACATTTTCATATTAATCCAGCATTAGGTGGGGCTGATTTTAATTTGCAGGATTTTTCAATTCCGGTGTTCTAGCTAATTTTCTGGGGCTACAGTGAGATTTACTTAGCTTTTGACTTTTGACCCAAATTATCCTAAGAGAGTGTTCACAATTATTATGTATTATGGTATCTGTATGACATTCTTAGCAACATGGATGTCGGATGTGTTTTTAATAATTTGCGGGTTGGGTAGGTAAGTCAGCGAATTAAATTGACAAGCCAAGGTTTCAATTTTTTTCTATGAAAGCTACCATTTTGTTAATTAAGGTGCAAGTAGGCAGCGGGCGACACGAAGCCGCCGCAGATGACGTGTCGCAGTGACACTACTGGTTTCTATGTATTTGTATGAAATTCCTTCCGGAGCGAGCGACATGAAGCTAGCGACGCGTCGTCGAGCGGCAGACGCAAGTGTCGCCCGACCGCAGATCAGTAGTGTTGCTGACAAGTAGGGAGCAACGACAGGTCGTCGTTTTTTAAATGATTTTGGAACTGGATTCCTTCTGCAGCTGTTGTCTGCAGTTGGGTTCGAAATCATGACTGCAGCGACATGAGGCGGCGACGTGTCGCGGCGACATGAAACGATGACACGTCGTCTGCGGCGGCTTCGGTTCGCCCGCTGCCAACTTGCACCTTAATGGTAATGGGCTAAATATGCCACTTCAGTTCTCTTCAGTGCCCTTTAAGACAACTTAAACCACTCATGCATTCAAATTACAACTGTCATTTCTATAAAAATAGTGTCAGTTTGCTTTTCTGAAGCTACATAAAAGATACACTTTACTTTCTTAAAACTTCAATGGACTCTCAGTAGAAACAAAACTTTGCGCCCGAGAGATCTTAGTTACTACTTGAAAAAGTTATCACCTCCCCGTAAATAAGGACACACTGGCTATAAGCCAAGGTATCTGGAGAATTGCTTTTACACCCAACTTACCCACATATCTACTTACATTTTCAAGGTATCTGTGTAAAGCATCTGTCTCACCGCCGACGAGGAAGCGAGTAGCTATCAGATATTTTCTCGGTCAAGGCACAAAATAAAAAATAGCACATCCCTTGGAAGTAAAGGAGATACTTCAGTAAGTAGTTGATCGCCTACTGCTTACACCACAGACGAGTACCTACTCTCTAAAGGTCGTAGCACTCATATCAACTCGGAAAGGGATCGTCACCGTATCAACTCGAACCGTTCAGCATAATTTGTATGAAACTCCCTACTGCAAAGCACACTAATCGAAATCGTAACGTAATCGCCTCGCCTCGGGACAAGCTCACGAACCGCGGTGCGGTGCGTGGTCGACTTGCAGTTCCTGCGCTTGTGGTTCTCCGTACCCTAGCTTACGGCTCTCCGTACCCTAGCTTACGTCTCTTCGTTCTACACTTAACGTTCGGATTCATAATGATTAAACTAATGCCGCGTGCGAATTTATTCTTAAATTGACCGTATATCAAGGTAGTTAAGGTTTATATTAAATTGTTGTCTTCAAATGCGCTCCGCTGCGCCTCCAGCGGTGTGTGCTGGGCCTTATAGTACTTACGGGATAATATCCGTGATTTTCTTTGTTTTAGTAAGCTCCCAAAAACAAAAAAAGCAAAACAAAAACAAAAGAAAATCACAGATATTATCCCGTAAAAACTTTAAGTGTAGTGAAAAACCGTGAAAGTCTAAAACAGTGCAAAAAAAAATATTGCAATGACGGGATGAACAAGTGCCTTTCGGTTTCGTTAAGCGTCTATTTACACCCTTTAGTTACTAGGTCTACTCGCCTATCGCCTACCGTCAACGATGGGGCAGGTACCTAACATCTCCAAGCTCCCCATGTAAGAGGAGCAAACATGTGTGTGTAACCGCTCTCTCTTTAACATTTAAAAACCCAGCAGCCTCTCGAACTTTTCAGCGGCGTTCGGTACGGAATCGATAAAGCGCTTTAAAAATGCAAGTCCCGTATTTTTATATCCCGGTCCCGTTAAATATTAAACTGGCTAGCACTATTGGAGTGGTATGACCGTAAAAACCAATTTTGTGAATACAATACAGTACTGTATCTATTGTTTTCGTTAACATCACATTTTTCGACGTGATTGTTTGAAATTCGCTTGTTTTTTTTTTTGGGTAGGTGTTTTGATTTCATTTGTTTTTGACGATGAGATGATGCAAAGAGTCACAATCCAACGAGAAAAAAATACATTCACAATTCTGAAACGACTTTATTTTCTTTAAGTAAAACTATTTACTTTGTTCGTTAGCACTGCTTCGTTTGGTTGATCGCAAGAGCAATTTTTAACTTCAAATAATAGTGTCTGGACTTTAAAAGAGACCACGATCCCTGAGTTTGTTTCGGTATTTCTTCTCAGGGCTGGTCAGTTAGGAAATGCCGGCGCCAACAAAATATTGATGTGTAAAAGTGATTTAATATCCTATTTGAAATAAGTATAAATAATTTCATTTCATTTCATTTTAATTACTGAGCATGAGATTCTGGGTTCGATTCCCGGGTCGGGCAAAATGTTATTGGGGTTTTCCATTAGGAATTTCTCAGTAGCAGCCACGGAGTTTAGATTTGTGTCCAGTTGATGGTAATAGGCTCGTCTCTATGATGACGCCCAATGCGGTTACGAAAAACACAAATAACTCAAACTCTTTATTGCATTCATGTGTACAGGTGTACAGTATACAAATACTACTAGAGTATTTAACAGCGTCTGCAGCCGGTCAATAGGCTGTTGGAACCTCTTTGACGGTACCTTCAGTGGTTTTTTCAACAAATGAATCGTATAATCCCATACACCAGAAATCCCAACACGGCCGTAATCCAAACATGACGTCACTACCACAGGTGTACTCGCCGGATTCAAGATTGCTTTTATTTTGCATGCAAATTGGCCGGCACCCCACATTAAATATCCACGTCATTCCAACCTGATAGTGTTAATAAAACAAGCAGATTGCTCGGCCTGTGTTGCTCACTGTTGAAGGATGTTTTGTGATGGAGAAGACTTGGAAGTTTTAGTTTATAATTTTCGCATGTGGTGATAGATATTTGATTTTTTAAAGTTTATATGCTACCTAAATACATAAATACTTATGGTTTTTCCCATGAGTCAGTCAGGAATTACAGAATAACAATAATAATTAGCATAATAATACCCTTAAGCAGCTCGTGGCTAATAAAAACAGCCGCTCAGATCAATCTACAGGGTAAGCCGCGCTTGCCTAGGTTGGTCTGTGGATGGGTGACCACCCATTTCATGCCGAGTTTCCTTCGTGCATCGGAAAGCACATTAAGCAGTTGGTCGCGGCTGTCATTTGTAGATCCTTAACAGTCGTTACAGTACAGGTAGTCAATGACCCGAAAGTCAGACAACCTTCGAAAAACCTACGAAAGTCTTACCAAGGAGTATCGTATTATCCAGTACTAACTGGGTTCTGGAGGTCAGATAGGCAGTCACTCCATGTTAAATACAGGTATTCAGCTGCATCTGGTAAGACTGGAAGCTGACCCTAACATATTTGGGAAAAGGCTAGGCACATGATGATGAATACTCTATACTGCCCTATAGCGTCATAATATCCTCAACAGTCTCTTCTCTGTGACAGGTCGTGGATCACACTAGTTTATCATCCACACGGGCCGAATGCGGGCTGGTGAATGACACGGTCAAACATGTCTTCGAATTCTCGGTTCTAGGACATACTGGTTTCCTCACGATGTGTGCCTTATCCTGAGTGCAGTAGTGTTGAAAAACAAAAAACTTTTTTGCTTTTTCTTTAAATCTACACTAATATTATAACGAGGAAAGATTTGTATTTTTATATGTACCTATGTTTGTAATGAATAAACTCAAAAACTACTGCGCTGATTTCAAAAATTCTTTCACCATTAAAAAGCTAAATTCACCCTGAGTAACATAAGCTATATTTTATCCCCGTGCTTTTACGGGAACGGGAACTACGCGGGTGAAACCGCGTGACGTCCGCTAGTAAAACATTTTGTGACAAATACTTTCATACTAATTTGTCACGAGCACTTTAAGAGACAGAAAATAAGTAAATACGTCTGAAACAGCTGCTAATTCAAATCCTTGACATTTTAATGTATCTTGAATCTCTGAACTAATTGGAAACAAATTTAATTTTGTTTGATGCGTAAATGAAAACTTATTTCAGTTGAACTTTCCAAAGATAAGTAAGCCAAAGTAAGTTAATAGGATTTCTCTAATGTACCTTAAAATATATTTTATTAATTAAATTTTAAGCTTTTCTCTATATTTGTTTAAATACCCAATTAGTTAAAAGCATTAAAGTATTCGAATGGATGTATTAAATTTAATTTACGAGTACCATTGTTTTTGTTTTTACGTATTGATAAAAATCAATGCTGTGGGGGCTTTGTCCGATTGAAAAGTCTGGGGGGATAATTTCATATTTTAAGAACCCATTTGTATTCTAATCTCTCTCATTCCGTATGACATATGGGTATGGTAAATTAATTTGACATTGATTGTTTCCGAGATGTAACTGCCATTGGCTTAGGGGCTAAACACCACCTCATTGATAAGACTAAATACTTCCATAAGATTTATTTACCACTAATTAAAGCAAAATTACAGACTCGTCTAATACGATACTAAGTCATACAAAATACAACAACATAAAATATGAATCGAGAAAAATAACACCCAGTAAAATGTGATGGTACAGTCCCCCTTCTCTGTATTTATAACTAATTAAAATAATGCATATATATGTTTTGAACATAAGAGAAAATCAGCATCCATATTATACCGGCTCAATTCAGAACCCCCAAGTTTAAGTATCTTTTCTGTCCTAATCTGGCTCAAATACAACAGTATTTATGGTATATTATTATGCGAACCCTGAATATAGTTAGTTCAGAATAAGCAACTGAATCGATTCCAATAAATTTTACTACTACTACTACAACAGCCCATAACGTTCACTGCTGGACATAAGCCTCCCCCATGATGGGAGGAATTTGCCGTAATCTCCACGCTTGGCAGGCGGATTGGAGATCGCAGTGATGAAAGACTAACAGAAAACGCTGCTGCCCATTCTCTGGTCTACGGAGGCGCAAGGTGTTCTGCCTCAGACATTACGAGCCTTATACGACATCCGACATGAGTGTAATGGGTTGGTTCTATTCTACTCTGCCGGATACTACACGGCTTAATTTTGACACCATGTTATAATTATGTTGTCCCAAAAATATTAAAAAAAACCGGCCAAGTGCGAGTCGGACTCGCACACGAAGGGTTCCGTACCATTGACTATATTTTGTATTTGTTGTTATAGCGGCAACAGAAATACATCATCTGTGAAAATTTCAACTGTCTAGCTGTCACGGTTCATGAGATACAGCCTGGTGACAGACAGACGGACAGACGGTCAGACAGACGGACAAACAGCGAAGTCTTAGTAATGGGGTTCCGTATTTACCCTTTGGGTACGGAACCCTAAAAAGGATACAAGTTGGACACCGAGCGACACTAAATACCTATCCGCTATCATACGCACACATCTGACAGGTCATAGCGGCACTAGGTGCGGACGCAGAGCGTGAGCGGTGCGGGGGCGCAGGTGACAGAACAAGCTTATAATTTTGTGATTTTGTTTTGAAATTTTGTCCATAGATTCTTTACATAAAAATACTGGACATGTGTTTCGGGTTTCGCATATGCTAAAACTAATGTTGTATACCTACGTGAGAAACTCAAACGATCAGAAACTAAAACAACATCCTTCCTATTTAAACTTACGGTAATACTTAACACGGAAACATAAAACAGGCTCGCAACACAAACAGGGCGGGAACTGAACATCGGCTAATTAAAAGTAAACAGAGCGCTGCTAATGCTAAACTGATACAGACTTGGACCTCTTTACATTTGTTAAGTAGGAGAACTGTTTCTATAGCGAAAAAAAACATTTCTAACTAGTTCCACCATGGCCACAGGGAGGACGTAGTAGCTTATTGGCTCAGAGGTAACTTACGAGTTGTAAGTTCGTTGGTTCGCAATGAGGGATTTTATTTTTAGCTCTTCCCTAGTCGCTGGATAGGAAGGAAGAGGGAAGTGGAAATTACAGTTTTTTCCTACTCCTCCGCTATACTTTTCTGATTAATTTCGTTGCGGGATCCAAGACAGTTAACTTCATTCTCTGGGACTTCGTCGAGCTTCATTGTCTCGGCGCGTCTCTGGTGGTCGCCACTGTTGATTCTGGTTTTCAGGAGTTACAGTGGTTTGGGAATAGTGCGGCGGGCTTGTCCCTTTAAAAAAAAATACAGTCGCTGGATAGATGGCGCTGAACTTGGTAAGTTACTGCAAGGAACGCAACCTATAAAAACTGATTTAACAAAGCGCGAGAAAACTAGGTTATATTCGGAAGCATAAGCAAACGAAAGTGTCAGTCAACGAGCGTATGTGACGTGACGCAATGTTTTTTTTTTCCAAGCGTTTTGGCTTTGGCACCAAGTAACGTAGTCAGTTCAACGCCATCTACAGAGTTCTTGGAAACGTAAGTTTTTTTTAATATTTCAAAAAGAAAACCTCTCATTCGAACCAACATAACAACAACCATAGACTCCTAAACTACTGAATTGATTTGTTCTATATTTAATTTACATGGCAGGAAATGTTCTGAAAAAAAAGGAAACAATGAATTTCATTATGAATTCGATTTACCTGATTAACATGATGGGCTAAAGTAAAAGCATAAAAAACACATCAGGCACGCATCAGTCCACCCCAAATAAAATCATAATGACAGTTGCACAATGTTGATACAGAGAATCGTTATTCAATTATTTTCATCCAAAAAAAGTGTAAAAGCGAAGACTAAAAATCATTCACAATGCCGTGAACTGTGAACCAACACTAATTGGAACACGGTAAATACATAACTGGAAATGACTCTCGTATTTACCAACCGCGTTTGATGACGAACCAATCAACTAGGAGTTCTAGTTAGCATTAGTTCTGTGGGAATATTTGGTAATCAGCGCAGAGCAAATCCTTTAACAAGCTCGCTAGGGTTGGACTCATTAGTTAGCTCCCTTTTGAACGTGAAGTCGACGTAGGCGTAAAGGGTGTTTTAGGTATTTTGATATAGGGAGGCTTGTAACTTTGCAATCGTAGGTAGGTATGTATGTAATTTACATTTTAGAGTTATGTCCGTAAAATACAAGAAGGCGGGGTTTATTCACATCCTGAAAGATTTTCTTCATGTATCTACCCTATCTAGATCAAAGGCTTGTGTCTTTACGGGACATTCTTCTTCTTAGTGTGTCGACTGCCATCTAAGTTGTGTCGGCCTAAAACTGAGCCACTAGTTCGGCACCTTAAGAGGCCGGCGACCGATGCGTAGTTCATACAAACGTAATACCAAAATAATTTGTAATTTGCAAATTTATTCTTAAATTCAATGTCAAAGATATTTATTGTGAGACAGCGGTTACAGAGTTGTTATCAGGGTATTTGTGTGTGCGTTTGCACTGCTCTACCATGTTCGGCATACAATAGTTTGAACAATTTTGTATGTTTAATATTGAATCTTAGACCTAAGTTTAAGTGATATAATTATATTAACTCAAATAGACATTTTAATAAGATCTTGAAGATTTTGCATCAAAACATAAAAACAGAAAAAAACAGTTTGGCACTACCTCATCACGAATCTGTCGGACAAAAATTCATGTACTTTATAATATGGTCTATTTACCAAAAAGTCATACAAGTTTTTCTAAAAAAAAATATTTTTTCAATTTCTCTTACTTGCTTAGGAAGTTTAATATAAATTCCGAAGAAACTTTTAGAAAGCAGGGCTGTTTTGGTTTTTTAAGGTAGTGTGTATTTATTTCGATTGGATTACAGAATATCTATGTTCCCAAATATATACTTTGAAAGGACAGCGACGTATAGATAGATTATGAAGACGAGATATGAGGAATTTGAAATTTCTATAGAACGTGCTTCCCGAAGCACGAATAAAACTCGGTATGTAATGGGTGGTCACTCATCCACGGACCATCTTAGACAAGCGTGGCATAACCTGAAGATCGATCCGAGCGAATGTAGTTATTTATACATTTGGACAGGTCCACTCAAATCTGTATGGTTCTTTCTTCAAAAGACCATCTCAGACACTAATCTGCATAGTCCTCATGTGAATTGAGCAAGATTGTCTGGACTTTAAAAGAGACTATGACCTCTGAGTTTGTTTCGGCTGTTTCTTCTCAGAGTAGTCAGGTACGAAACACCGGCCCCATCTAGTTTAAAAAAAAATACGTTGTAAAAGTGTTTGTAAAAACCTACTTGCAAAATAAACATCATGTATCATTTAGCCACAAGCCCCTCTGTCTAAATCTGAATTAATCTAATTTAAATTATCACAAAATGCTTGCCGATATTAATTGGTTACCCCTTTTCAAAGGTAAATGAATTTGTGAGCGTTTCCAAATGAATATGAGGCGTTTGCACATATCTCGCAAATATTTAGTAATCACCGCACGCTGTACAACAAGCCTTTGACTGTTTCCTGAAGACTCATTAGTCTGTTTCTAAGTTTGTATCAAGTCTTCCTCGGTAGTACTGTGGTTCAGTTAGTTACAAGACTTGTGAGTTAGTTTTAGATTTAGCTTTCTTGTTCGTTTGTAGATGTCTCTGGATAGTGTTTTGTTTTTGTTCGTGGACTAGCAACCCCTGCTTCTGCTTCGTCATCATCATCTGCCTAGCCTTTTCCCAACTTTGTTGGGGTCGGCTTCCAGTTTTACCGGATGCAGCTGAATACCAGTATTTTACATGGAGCGACTGCCTATCTGACCTCCACAACCCAGTTAGTACCGGGTAATACGATACCCCTTGGTAAGACTGGTTGTCAGACTTTTTTTAGGCCTCTGACTACCTAACGACTGTCAAAGATCTACAAATGACAGCCGGGACCAACGGCTTAACGTGCTTTCCGAGGCACGGAGGAAACTCGGTATGTAACGGGCGGTCACCCCTCCACAGACCAACCTACTACTTACTAACCTAACGATTGACCCGAGCGGCTGTTATTATTTAGCCACGAGCTCCTCAACGACCTCCATCACGACCACGACCACGACCTCCACGACCTCCTCCTGCTTCTGCTTCGTACGATTTGACAAAACAGAGATTTTATACCTATCATCATCATCTTCCCGCCCTTATCCCATGTCACTTGTGGTCGGCGCAACACGTTTTTTTCTCCCATTCTCCCCTGTCAACCGTCACGCAATCGTCTACTCATTTTTCTTTCATATCATTCCTCACACAATCCAATCACAATATAATATATGAAAGTATAAGAAAAAAAAAAAAGTGTAAAAAGAAAAAAAAAATGAAACCTAACCTAACCTACTCTTAAATGTATAAAGTGTGTGTTTACTACTGAATAAATAAATAATGTTATGGTACTTTTAACAAAAAAACTTTTTTTTTTTTTCATTTTTGTCTGTCTGTCTGTATGTTAGGCTACTTTTAGTAAGAAAAAGGGAAGAAGGAAAGGAAGAATTAGGGGTCTGTGCAAAAAAAATTAAACCCTTGCATTTGTTAAGAAATCCCCAGACGTTCCCGAACGGGAACGGTGCATTGTTATTTAAATTCTGTCTGTAATTGCGGATATCTAAGAGCTACAAAAGGGAAGTAATTATTTCATGTTATAATTTCACGCGAACGAAGGTCGCGGGCAACAGCTTGTAAACACTAGCTGTTGCAACAGACAACATAATATCTATATTCTGGAATAATCATTCTCCAGCATCCAGGACTTGTACCCGATTCATGTAAATTTGCCTAAATTCTGTTCAGGATTTTAACATGACTGACGAAACTACCAACTGTAATAGTCCGTAACCGGGCACAATTCCAAACTGCATGGCTGCTAGGTACTGAGAAATTCCTGATGGAAAAAACCCAATGTCTTGTTGCCCGACCCGGAAATCGAACCCTGGAGCCTCATGCTCTACTACTACTAGACCAACGAGGCAGATCATTGTTTTAAATCTCTCTAATAATTACGTATATCATGCTTACAACTACTTACAAGTACAATATGCAGAATTTTAAAGATCGTTTGTTAAAAAATATATCCAAAGAACAACATGTTATTGAAACCTTATTTATTATAATAGGAGTTATTCACCTCCCCCGGCATCCTAAGTAGTTATCAAGTTACATGCGCAGATGTTTTCCGAAATTAGATACCACTACGTTAGAAAAGGATAATTAAGGCTTCATAGTAATATGAGTTGGATCCGTTTCTGAGTATCGTGGTAAGTACCGAGATCAAAACCGGATAGGTACTAATGTGGCTTTTGATATCCCATAATACTAAAGACTAGCGTTTATGTTTGTTACTCAATATTGGATCGGCATTGCCTTCCAATGTGGTAATCCTGCCAGCTCACTGGCCAATTTCTTACATGTACCTAATCACAAAAGTCATCAAACACTAATAAACGAGTTGTAATTAATGAAGCAATATCTGGAATAAGATTTATTGCTATAATTTTAAAGTAGATTTCTTATCTGTCTGTGATAAGCTGCAGTTCTGACGACATGGGGCTGCTGCGCTGTGTGACGCTGGTTCGATTCCCGCACAGAACAAAAATTTGTATGTCCTATATAACAGGTAGTTGTTCCGGGTCTGGCTGTTTGTGTAAATGTTACGGCTTATAGCCGAAGTGCGGCTACACCTAGTTTAAGCTGGCTAGAACTAGGTGCAGCCGGCCCCACAGTGGCGGATTTACACATTTGCCGCCAGTAGGCTTTTCCAATTTTGTCGCCCCTACTGACTTACCTCTACACAATGTGTTAGAGTTCCTATAAGATTGTTTTTACAACCCAACATTTTTGTTAAGACTACCCAAGAAATAGCTTTTTGGGTAAATTCCTGAGCTAAGCGAAAATTTTAACACTACCTTGAACAGGCTAGAATTGTTTCAATCCTGATACTTATGAGTTACTTGTTCGACTCACAGATAAAGGCAAGAGTAAGTAGGCTGCAAGAGTGAGCGAAGCGAGCTCGAAAATTTGTACACTTTACCTACCTTGGACAGGTTAGAATTGTTTCGACCTACCGGAGTTACCTGGGCGACTTATAGACAAAGATAAGATTTAAGATAAGCTAGACTGCAAGAGCGAGCAAAGCGAGCTCGAACATTTTTACATCTTGCCTCGAGTAAATTCAGATAGTTATGAGGTTTGAGATCAAAATACCTATCCACATGCTATGCAACCTTGCGGTATGCTATAATTGCCAATAAGGGCCTCGGGGCAAGGGGCTCCTAATTTATTTCAGCTTCTGTCTATACCCATCGATCGAGAAGTTTTTCGCAGGGTACGAAGCGCGCGCGTTTGTCTAAAGAAAATGTGTAAGTTTGTAGCGATAGTAAAAGTACTCAGAGGCTCATTTATAACCTTAAAACACACGCTACAATTTGTTACGTATAATACCAATTCTGTGGCATCAGGCAGGAAAAAGCTGCCCCTGGCGACGCCCATGTTACTTATAGCTTCGACACCTACTTGTCTTGATTCCATGGCGAAATACAATAATAATTTTAAAGAAATTCTTAAACATGGGCATCTGGACTCTCTCTCTTTTAGCCTGAATTTGAACCTTCACTTAGTTTATTGTTCCAAAAAAACCTTCCACACTAACAATTTACTGCCGTTTCCAGTTTTTATAAATGTAAAATTATTCCCGTCGCTTGTTTTCAATAAACGCGATTCAGTTGTAGAAAAAATCATCTAACTGGTGAAACATTTAGTACATATTGAATTGCTTGTGTCATTGTGTGAACCTAATAGCTTTTAGGAATATAATTATGAATGTATTAATTTATGTGACACTTGAAAAGAAAACTGGCTCATATTTGCCGCCCCTAAAATCTGCCGCCCTAGGCTCCAGCCTACTCAGCCTAGTGGTAAATCCGCCACTGCCACATGCAGTTAAGATGTATCCAAGAGGATTTTCAAAATAATCGAATCAATCGGGAAAGGCAAGATAAGGATCTCAAAACAAAACTCAAATGCTTAACAGAACTAAAAACCTAGTTCTGAGCGATGATAAATAGGATACACCTAAGTTTAACGATCGGTGTGCGGCTGCACCTAGTTCTAGCTGCTATGATGAAGGCTAAACCTAATTTTAACCGAAGATAAGAGGATACACCTAGGTTTACGCATGTGGCCGGCTGCACCTAGTTCTAGTCGGCTAAAACTAGGTGTAGCCACACTTCGGTTATTAGCCGTAACATATATAAACGTACCCACGATACTGGAGAAAGAAATAAGGAATTCTATTTTGAGCTAGTTATGAATTGTCGACCAAATGAGAAGTAGGCAATGTTTGTTTACTCAGAGAATTCTCTTAATAATTCATATCCGTCATCCCAAGGTTCGCAGATGATGAACGATTTGAGAAGGACGCAACATGATGGATGGCAACAGAGGCATAAATAGAAGCCTACCCAAATAATAATAAATTATTATGTAGCCTTGTCCGAACATGTTTACTTATATTTTTTTTTTGTTAACACACCGAGTTTTGAAGGTTTTGGATTTTTTGCCGAATCCATTGAAATTTTAATTTATAAAACGCAAATTACTGGAATGCGAATGTCTTCGATCCTAGAATAAAACTACTATTAAGTACTATAAAACATGCTTCTTCTTTCTGGCGTGTCGATGGCAATTTACATTGAGTCGGCCCAGAAGTGAGCTACTACAACAACAACACAACAACAACAACAGCCCATAACGTCCACTGCTGGACATAAGCCTCTCCCATGATGGGAGGAATCTGCCGTAATCTCCACGCTTGGCAGGCGGATTGGAGATCGCAGTGATGAAAGACTAACAGAAAACGCTGCTGCCCATTCTCTGGTCTACGGAGGCGCAAAGTGTTCTGCCTCAGACATTAGTCGCCTTATACGACACCCGTGTGTGTAATGGGTTGGTTCTATTCTACTCTGCCGGATACCACACGGCTACTAGTTTAGTTAGTTTAGCTACCGCAAAACTCACTGTGACATTCATTGCGTCCAAGAGACCCACCGATATGAAACCGAAAATTGACCACACATCGATGGACTTATCGCTTATCGCCGAGATCTGTCACCCAAAGCACGTTAACTCAGTGTTTGTTGTTCCCAAAGTAAGCATACTATTTTTATTTTATTTTTATGGGACAAAAAACAGTTACATGCCAAGCTTAGCTAGAGATTCTTAAATTAGCATAATACTAAGAAATACATTTAAACACAATTTATTCCATATTTATGTTAATACACATGTAACCCAAAACATTGTCCACGAATACACAAAAAAAAAATTAAAAGAAAACAGACATAATTGTGTGCATCTTAAAAGCCTAGTAAAAGAAAGGAAAAGAACTAAAAATAAAATCCTACTTATGAATTTAATAACTCTATATAATTATCTGCTATCCACCGAGTGCTCATAAAACATGCTGTTACTGTAGGTACTTACTATAACTTGTAATTATTTCTCTAACTCTTGTTATGCAGAAAAGGAACTTATCATCACGCTTACTCAGTCCGATGCTGGAAATGTCCGGGATGATTGCATCTACAATCTGATAATAATATTCATTATGCTATATTTTACTTTGTTTAGCTAACGAATTATTTAAACTTATGAAGTCAATGAATTAGAAAAATTCTTCAAAATCTTTCGAATTAAAAAAAATATGACCCAGTGAGGATGCTGGTTTCTTTTTAATGTTTTACTCTATTCTCGAATATGTCTATGGTTATTTGTTTAATATTGTAAGTCTATATACTAATGTTATAAAAAGGACAGATTTGTATTTTTTGTATGTGACGAATAAAATTAAAAACTACTGAACCGATTTGAAAAATTCTTTCAGCAATGGATAGCTACAATAACAGCGAGGAACATAGGCTATATTTTATCCCCGTACTCCCACGGGAACAGGAAATACGTGGGTGAAACCGCGTGACGCCCGCTAGTATGTATAATCCAGTCGAAATTACACCACCTTAACAAAACAAAGAACGATCAATATTCCAATTTATTATTACTATAACCAGAAACAACAGAAACGATAACATTACAACACCTGTAATAATAAAACAATTTAATTGTACAAGAAAACATTATTTTCTTAGTAGACAGCTGTCATCTCAGTTTCCGATTACTCGCGAACTTATTGTATAACTTCACAAGAAACAAGCTTACTGAAAATTAAGTGAAACGAGTAAATAACTTAAAAATAAAAATAAACCGGACAAGTGCGAGTTGGACTCGCGCACCGAGGGTTCCGTATTAACTTGTATAAAGTCATTCCTTGACCTTTATGAACTTTGATGAATTTGATGATTATAATTCTGTAACTAGGTACATACGTCTTACAGTCGCGAACAATATTTTAATCAACACACAACCTAGCACTGGCCTGCAAAGTGCAAAAAACGTAAGAAAATTTGGATTTCGGGTAGGTATTTTGTTAATATTTCCGGTTTTCAGGTTTTTTCTTTACATGTGCTATATGATATTGCTCCTTGCCAAATTTCATGTTTCTAGGTCAACGGGAAATTCCCTATAGATTCCCTGAGGGGTGTCGAAATATGAGTGTTTTATAAACGTTAAATATCTGTTTTAAAATAAACTTAGAAGTTTGATTTTTTCACAGCTTTAAGGGACTGTAGACTTGAGTGTATGGTTCTAATTTCAACTCGATACCTCCACGCGTTCCCGAGATAAAGGGTCTTGACAAACACACTGATAGGCGGACAACAAATTGATCCTATAAGGGTTCCGTTTTTCCTTTTGAGGTACGGAACCCTAAAAAAGATAGTATTATCTTTTCTAAACGTACTTAGTGAAACTTCTCACGGCGAACTTAAAGGTGGCTGTACAGTTTTGCCGAGACACTCCGAGACATAGCGAGTGCGAGAGAGATAAAATAAATGTGATTAATTTCTTATTTTTACCTCGACTTTCAGTAATTATTAATAATGATGGATAATAAATTATCAATAATTTTAAATTAATCACACTTATCGTAACATATACACTCTCGCACTCGCCCTGCCTCGGAGTGTTTCGATGAGAGTGTACAGTAACGAGCAATGAAATGTATACACTACTTTTAAAAGTGATTTTCTCATACTGTTTTTTACGTTTTCACGCATACTTACCTATAGTATTTTAGAAGCAATATTATTACGAATTAGCTCTTATCTCCAAGTAGAAACTGCTATTTCACGAGAAAATCGCTTTTGAATTTTGCTCGATGATTGTACAGCCGTAAATGTACTTTATTTATTGGTGAGCACTAATGAAGGATTATTGAAGATTCATCTTTAAAAATGGGGTCATTTTTACCGGTGTGAAATTCCATCGGGGCACACGGCTTGAAATATTATAAAACGCAAGTAGGTATTTCAGTTATCACGCGAATGCGTTACATTCAACCGCAGAGTGTAGGCTCGAGTATTTTTTAATTTCACCGATTCGGTTTTGAGATTGGAACGAATGCATGTGAAAGAGCGTGAAATGCAAGCAATTACCGCTATTTTGTGTGCGATTTGCCACAGAATCACGCATTCAACAACAATTTGTGCAATCCACAATATGTACAGTTTGTACGTCATTACTCTAGCTCTTATTATCAAAAACTGTAACACGGCAGTCATTCATTCGGACGACGTGAAGTTAAGTGTGAACGGTGGCCCTAGTGTGACACAAAGAAATTATAATTTCAGTGAAACTTCCCCTGGAATGGTTAAAGTATATATTTTACAGGATAAAGAAAATAATACTGAAACTAAAGGAACGAAATCTAGCAAACACATTGCTGCTGCTACTAATAGTCCAATCGTTATTGAAGTACCAAAAACTGTCCCAGGTGCAGAGGAATCAGCTGATGTAGAAGCCAAAAAAATACATCATAATTCAGCAAAATTGAACAAAAATAATGTCGGAACCCCACATCCACAATTGAATAAAAAAGATATTTCATCGAAGAATAAAGATCTTTTACCAAACGCAATAAAAATGAGAAGATTATCCAAGTTCAATGTGTACGTACCTTTTAGTGAAGATATGCAAATGCATCCTCGATTTGATGAAGATTTTATTAAGATAAATAGACGGGGATTGTCACTTGTAGACTTAGAAGGACGTATTTTACGTATTCCTTTGTAGTAACACGTTGTATGGAGATGATATATTTATTGTTGAATTAAAGAACCTATCTAATTTGCCAAATTGAAATTATAAACTATCTGCACCAGAATAAAATGCCTGACATACTTTCATCACGAGGTAAGTGAGTTTTCCCTCTCATAAAGAGAAGACCTGTGTCCCAGCAGTAGGAACATTAATACGCTGATGATGATGATGATGATGACTTTCATCACGATCCGAAGGATTTTGGAGAAAATTCTTAAGAATTTTCTTCAAAAACAAGAAGGCAGGGAAGAAGACAAGGTTCAAGAAGACGAATTTTTAATCTATTAATAGATTGAAAAATTCATCTTCTTGACTAAACAGAAGAAAGTAATTGTCAAAAGACTGGCTTGAAGATTGTGTGTTCCATAATAACTCTGCAGTTAATTTGTATGCTGGGTAAATTAATTTGATTTATTATGAACTCTTTGATTTTATGTGAATGATGTTATTTTTCTTGAACCAAATTTCCTCTACAGTAGAGTTATATCCTTCTATATTCTTGGCAGTTGTGTAAAAATCACAAGTTCACTTTGAATTAGCTAAAGCGCAAAATTAAACATGGCCAATGCAATAGATATAACATCACATCAAACGATCGTGATTGGCTGGAACTGTGACGAATATGGTAATATCACGCCGTGATTGGTCATTGTTGTGGTTGTTCCATCACGTATTTAATTTAGCATTTAATATAGTGCTCTCGTAGTCACAGATCAAAGATTGTCATGAGCCAATATAACCATTTAATAAAAAACCGGCCAAGTGCGAGTCGGACTCGCACACGAAGGGTTCCGTACCATTGACTATATTTATTATTTGTTGTTATAGCGGCAACAGAAATACATCATCTGTGAAAATTTCAACTGCCTAGCTGTCACGGTTCATGAGATACAGCCTGGTGACAGACAGACGGACAGACGGATGGACAGACGGACAGACAGCGAAGACTTAGTAATAGGGTTCCGTTTTTACCCTTTGGGTACGGAACCCTAAAAAGAAAAATTGAATTTGAGCTACTTTTAATAATTGCTTTTCTACACGAAATCTCTATTGAATGATCAAGGAGTCAGTAAATAAAATTCACACCTAGTCAAGCCGTCTTTGTATGGAAAATCTGTTGAAAGTCCAAAATTCCTCGGATAAAGATATCTAGATATGGCAAAATTGATGTCATAATGCCGAAAGATAGCACCCATTATTTTACCCTAACCACTTCTTCGCCACTTTAAACCCAGCTGCAAAGCCCATTATGCAATTGCCTCTAAATATATTATCGTCAAACAATACTGTAGCTTCAGCATATCGAATGCTAACATCAACCACAATTCTCCAGTCGAAACTGTAGCAACAAAACGAGGCTTTTGGACATATTCCAATATCGGAATGTATCTCACCGGCTTTGTTTTGTTTAACTCGAGCCAATTTGGGATGCTCACAGAGCATAGAATTGTGGCGAGTTGATCGCGGGCAGTAGCAGTAAAGAATGTAGCTGTCACGGGCCGCCAGTTTTTATTTGCAAGTTGGATATTATGTAACGTCATCATCATTCTCTATCCTTATCCCAATTCAAATTCATTTGGGGTCGACGTAGCATGTCTCATTCTTCACTTCTCTATATTTCTCGGCATCTCATCAAACACCCCTTTTCGTGCCAGCCATACGTAATTCATCTATACTAATATTATAAAGAGGTAACATTTGTTTGTAAGTTTGTATGTATAATAGGGGGTAAACTCCGGAAGTAATGAACCGATTTCAAAAATTCTTTCACCATTAGAAAGCTACATTCACCCTGAGTAACATAGGCTATATTGAAACAATAAGGAAATATAAAAAGGAAAGATTTGTATTTTTGTGTGTATGTTTGTAATGAATAAACTCAAAAACTACTGCGCCTATTTCAAAAATTGTTTCACCATTAGAAAGCTACATTCACCTTGAGTAACATAAGCTATATTTTATCCCCGTACTCCCACGAAAAAGGGAACTACGTGGGTGAAACCGCGTGACGTCCGCCAGTTTTTAAATAAAAACTGTATAGTTGCTGCCGTTTAAGATCGCAATAGAAATCAAATGACGGAATTCAAATATAAGTCTGTTCAAATCTTGAATCGTCATCTATCGAGATCTTCAGCATTTTTTCTAATGAAAAATGATACATGGTTCATTTGTTTTGGTTCGTACGAAGAGATATTAAGGAAAGGGCAATGACCGCTATCACGATCTTAACTGGTAGCAACTATAGACAATGCCATGTCTAGCATCGGCTGCTGAGGTGTCTCCATGCTCTATGATAACATTGCTCTAGTGAAACACTCTACAGATACACGAAATTCGGCTGCCTTGCTAGTGACGTGAAATAAATGTTTGAACATTTTACATCGAGTTGCCAGTGTGAAAAATACAGTAAATGTGTGTTTAGTTTAGATTCTGCTGGTGTACTGTTTTGGATGAAGTCCAAAATCATCTAAAATAGTACAACAGCAGAATTTACTCGCTCACAATCTGAATTTTTTGGTTAACTTTCAGTAGACCGAGTCTTATTTTTATATTGGAAATTGAAAGGGAAACGACTGTCATGGTATGACATGTGATGAGGAGAGACGAATCGCATGTGGCTAAAAGAGAGATGAATATAAATGTTGATGGATGGAGAGAGAGAGGAATACCAAGTAAACGATGGATGGATTGTGTGAGGAATGATATGAAATTAAAAGGAGTTAAATATCCTACATTCATGAACTACTTAATCTACAAGGCTTCAGCAGCCGACGGTAGTTGTACTACTACCACTCATTCTTCGTTCGTGTTACTTATGACTTTATCTACACCCATGCTATAAATCCTCTATAAAGGTATCTGAAACAGTTAGCTTATGGCCAACATTAAAACAGCCAGTGTCATAATAACCATTATAACACCCAAACGGGTGTTATAATGTTGTACTGAATTTCATTATGCAACTCGTTTTAAAAAAAGAACATCGAATGTGGTAGTGAATCGAACGTCTAGCACGTGCGATTCACTACCACAGCGCCGTAATTAAAAAGAAAACTTATAGTTTAAGTCGAATTCACGTCGTATCCCGCCATTTTTGTTCGACATTTGGATATTAGTATTGTATTACGTACTTTGTTGTTTACAAAAATGAGTGACACAAGCTTTGTGAATTTTGATAATTGAACAATCCAAAATGTAAATAATTATATTACTACCTATACACGGTTTGTTTGTATTAAATACAAGCAATTAAACTTTCCATGAATTTACATAGACTTCATATAACACTGCAACACCCTATGGTTTCAGAACCTTTTATGGAGGATTCATATCATGGATGTAGATAAAGTCTTGTATGCAACTGTACATAATTAGGTATTAAAACACTCATGTGATACTATTATCACACTCGGCTTCGCCTCGTGTGATAAACCCACATTCGTGTTTTAATACCCCTCATTATACAACAGTTGCATAAATAACTATTATCTACACCCATGCTATAAATCCTCTTTAAAAGTATCTGAAACAGTTAGCTTATGGCCAACATTAAAACAGCCAGTGTCATAATAACCATTATAACATCCAAACGGGTGTTATAATGTTGTACTGAATTTCATTATGCAACTCGTTTTAAAAAAAGAACATCGAATGTGGTAGTGAATCGAACGTCTAGCACGTGCGATTCACTACCACAGCGCCGTAATTTAAAAAAAAACTTATAGGTTAATTCGAATTCACGTCGTATCCCGCCATCTTTGTTCGATATTTGGATATTAGTATTGCACTAAGTACTTTGTTGTTTACAAAAATGAGTGATACAAGCTTTGTGCATTTTAATAATTGTACAATCCAAAATGTTAATAATTATAATTATTATAACATATACATGGTTTGTTTGTATTAAATACTCAGCAATTAAACTTTCCATGAATTTACATAGACTTCTTACAACACTGCAACACCCTATGGTTTCAGAACCTTTTATGGAGGATTCATATCATGGATGTAGATAAAGTCTTGTATGCAACTGTACATAATTAGGCATTAAAACACTCATGTGATACTATTATCACACTCGGCTTCGCCTCGTGTGATAAACCCACATTCGTGTTTTAATACCCCTCATTATACAACAGTTGCATAAATAACTATTAAATAACGCAAGTAAACACCAAAATATTATTACACTTTTGGAATTAAAACTCGGAGTGATTAAACTCAACAATGCGCTCTTATTTAGACATTGTTTTAGTTGTCGACTTGTGTTGGTTAAAACGGACATTAGAGTATGTTAATTAAGTAGTACTGCATTAAGCCATTTCTGTAGAATGCATCAGGCCCAATGGGCCAGAATCGTCACGCAATGGGTGCCAGAAGACGGGCGTCGTCACCGAAGGAGGCCTACAAAACGCTGGCGTGACGATTTAGATTCGTTTGTGCGAGATTGGTTGGAGCAAACCGCACAAAAAGATGAGTTGAATGCAATGGGGGAGGCCTTTGACCAGCAGTGGGACAATCTAGGCTAAGGAAAAAAAAAAGTGCCACATTTTCTAATAGCTCACACTAAAGTTTTGTAACACGCCGTTTTCAGCGCAATATTTAAGCATTAACGTAAGCAAGCAAGCATAGCCGTTAACGTAAGAACCGTGTATTAAGTGAATTAGTTTCAATCCAATGGAAAAAAATAATTGCTTAATACCTGAGTCTGGCGATTATTCTGCATGAGTAGAATCGACGACGAATTCTAATAAATGCTTTGGAGATAAACGATTCGGATTTTTCTCTGTTTGTGCCAATTTACCTTTGCCAAAAACTATTAGAATCGCTTTCACGTCGTGTCGTTAAGTCGATGAAATTTAGCAAACAACCCAGCTTGCCTACATTTTTTTTATATATTTCACCTGTCGTCCGAGTCTGCTCCAAGCTTGTGTATCTCGGTTCACTCGTGCTAAGCGATGACGAAATAGATCGGAGCGGAGTCTAAAGCACAAGAATTAACACTGGATGGATGAAATGGTGGTATATCATGGGAATAAACCGTAACTCCCGCATTCCCTTTAAACTTAAGGGGAAGATTCATAAAACAATGGTTGGATCTAGTATCTATTTGGATCAGAATCTAGAACCACTTACAAGGTGAAAGAAAGGCAATATCATGTATCTGAGATGAGAATGCTAAGGGGCCTGTGTAGTGTAACGGGAATCTCATAGATTGACCAGTTTAGTCCCATAAATTGAGGGCGAGTCTATTGCAATCAACCAAGCACAAATCCGTGGCTGCTACTGAGAAATTCCTGATTTAAAAATCAAATAACTTTTTGCCCGATTTGGGAATCGAACCCAGAACTCAGCAGACACGCTTGTGACTACTATATCAACGAAAACTTTTTATTAATTAATTTATTTAAACTTCATGTACAGAAATCGTATCACATGATATTAGTGGCATTATGTTAGCGACAAAAAAATAACATTTTGTCATCAAAACTTCATTCACAACGGATGTAAAAACACTCTTAACGAAGCCGAGAGGCACTTGTTCTTCCCGTCATTGCGTTCACCGTCTACTTACGGATATATTGAAGGTCAAAATTCCAGCTTCTTCACACTTTTTTTTAATATTAGTTTTAAACGATTAACTTTCAAGTTAAATATCTCCATGACCCTATAAAAATTTAACTTTTAACACTACTGCACCCCTAGCCAAGTTACAAACGTTTCGTATCGATTCTCTTTCTACAATCGTAAATGCCTCGGCGTAAGCGATTGTAGAAAGCGCTGAATTAGTAGCCAAGTTGACACGACTGAGTCGATTGCTCGTTCTCTAATGTCTGTAGAAAAAACCTACACTTTAGTCTATGGTGAGCGTTCCAACCAAAGAGTTTAGCGATCGAGACGATAACATTCTATTCTATCATTTTGAACGATGTAAACTTGTCTACGAATTTTCTATTCGTTTGTGTTGATCACGTGATTTAACGTTGAGATGATGTCATTCCCATTCATTTGAATAGTTTTCTACTAGCGTTAACGATTGTAGATTGTCAACTTGGCTAGGGGTGCTGATATTACTACCCTAAATATCATTATGACAAGACACAAGTCGTCCCATTTAGGGCGTTTAGGGAATTAGAGCTCTCAGCTCCAAGTCCCTTGAGGACCCCAAGTTTCAAAGAAAAGTAAAAGTGTCGTAAATTGTGAAGTTATTTTTTTATCCTTTTGCGACGCGATGGTGGGGAAGTAAATGGCTTGTATTGTTAACTTGTTATATGATAAATGTTGGAAAGATTTAGGTTTTGCTGGACTTTAGACGAAGGACAATTATTAATAAATAGTAGTACATCTATTGTGTCGCCACATTGACCTGTCCCGTGCGTCTCGCATGCAGCGGATCCCTGCAACCTTCACCAGGTCACAGAATAGATAATAGTACTAGCGTAACCAGGTCATCGGTCCAAATAGTGGGCGGCCGTCTAAGGTAACGTCTTCCGGTTCGCGGTCACCACTCCAGAACTTCTCGGCCCCATCGGCCATCTGTTCTGCGAGCAATGTGCTCTGCCCACTGCCACTTAAGTTTGGCAATTAAAACCATTGAAATTGCACATTTCAGACATAGATCAACGTTAGTCATTGATATATTATGCTCATATCCTAGAACTTGGTTTACGTCCAGGTAAAGTTACACCAATCATTAAGTACTGCTAAAGTTAGTTTAAATATGTGCCAAGAACTACTTATATAGCGCAAACTAGCAAAGTTCAAAGCCTTACCCATTGAACTTATTGGAATATGCTAATACGGCCCAGATGAGGTGAGTTGGCCAACTTTCTCTATGTCACACTGCGTTGGCCGAGATTGGCGATATTGGCCTCCCGTCTTTACATTGATGACTTTGGTTATTGAGTTTAAAAGTGTAGTTTAGTGTAGCTGAGAGGAAATCGCTTTTGCAGTAGGTAAGTAATGTCGGCTATTTTGACCGATACCGTTCGATGTTCAAATACTAGGTAGGAGGAGGTATTCCTAATTTAAAACATCCGTTTGTAGGTTTTCTCTTGTAAAAAAAAAAGATAATTATTAAAAACACTTTTACTCGTATTTTATTTTGACAAACTCGATGAGATTATTATATTATAAGTTTCGTATCTGACTGTGGTGTGTGTGTGTGTGTGAATGGTACAGAAATTAGTAGCTAACCTCAATGTAAGTGTTATACTTAAAAACCATATTCTTCTTCTACCAGCTTCAAGAGACAGGGTTAAGCAAATGATGACGACTTTCAATACATTCACTTTTGCTAGCAAAATTAATTAACAGAAAGTCTTGAGTTAAAATTCTTAACATAAAATATGAAATAATTTCTACATCTACTATTCATATTATATTAAGAAACGTATCTCATGCCAGTACAAACTGACTCCTAGTTATTTAATTAACAGAGTACGGTAGCCATGGAGTAGATAGCGTACAGAAGATCTGCACCCCTATTAGCCAAGTTGACAATCTACAATCGTTAACGCTAGTAGAAAACTATTCAAATGAATGGGAATGACATCATCTCGACGTTAAATCACGTGATCAACACAAACGAATAGAAAATTCGTAGACAAGTTTACATCGTTCAAAATGATAGAATAAAATGTTATCGTTTCTACAATGTTGATCGCTAAACTCTTTGGTAGGAACGCTCACCATACCTAAAGTGTAGGTTTTTTTCTACAGACATTAGAGAAGGAGCGATAGACTCAGAGAATCGATACGAAACGTTTGTAACTTGGCTAGGGGTGCAGGTGTAAACAATGAGTGCAATCGCACGCACACATAGCCATGCTTCACGTACAGCGACAGCAAGCGCACTCTCTGTTTCATTTCTGTGTTCGCCTGCTTTCACTTGTTACATCCACGATGTAGGGGCAGCGACGCGCAACCAATGATTTGATTGTAGGACATGTAGAAGGGTTTCATTGGGTGCAAATGACAACCATGACCAACGGCTTAACGTGCTTTCTGAGGCACGGAGGAAACTCAGTATATAAGTATGTAATGCGGAATGTCTAAGTGCGGAAAATGGAGTCCCTTCTCTACTCTACTCTAGGTACGTAATGGGTGATCATCCATCTACGGACCAACCAAGGCAAGCGTGGCTTAACCCAAAGATAGACCCAAGTAGCTGTTATTATTTTGCATTAAGCTCCTCAGTTTTGTAAGAAACAGCATATTTTTTTTCATTGCTGTGGTCTACAATCATGTCCTGGATTCAAGGTGACAGGTTGCGCATCGATGTTCCTTATACCCTGTAGAGTTGACCTTCTGTACCTCTATTTATTCTGTGAAGTTCATCGCAGGGCTTATGGTGGCCGCAATTAACTGCTTCGGGTTAAACTTGCGACAGTTCTAAGCGTCCTAAGGATCCTAGTTGAGAAAGTCTTTGGCTAGGATCTATCTATAGTAAAAGACTATATTATTTCCATCAAAGCCTGCTAGAGTTCACTACTGAACGGTCTTACTGGAAATAGACATACCACATATTCAAATAGATCTGATGACTGATCCTCCCACCCCGTAAAACTACGTTAAACTGAGTTGAATGTTTCATGAGATTTAATAGATACACACATCATGATTGATGCCCATTATTAGATCTACGTACAACACTAAATATTGGTTACTTTTAGTTATATGTATAACCTCCATCGATCACTAATAAAAAACTAGATACACAATCCCATGCAAAAGTTCCCTAAAAACTGTCGCCAAATGTTTTGACGTACTTGTAGTTGAAATAAATGTACATTAATGTAAATTCAACCTTAGACACATTGCCTAAAGTTGTATTCACAAAGCTACGGACAAAAAGTAACAACCTTTTGCGACCGATACTCGCTGGTCAACCCATTTCAAAACAAATTCATCCTTACACGCATGTTTTAAAGTCAGAATTACAAAGTGCTAATAAAAATCAATAAAATTTTACGACCGAGGCTCGGCGGTTGGACAAGGAATGAATGGAGTCGAACTGAATATTTTTTGTTACTGTAATTATAATTTAAAAAAAAATGTTAAACTTGTTTTTAAAAAATTGGTGTAATGAAGCAAATTACCCGAATGTAAATATGTTTTTGGATAGGGCACCACATTCATTTAGTAATGAAAGTAATTGAAACAGTCTTAATTATTTATTTATTCTTTATTTTGTGTCAAAAATTTAAAGATTTTGCTTGACAAACAACTTAAATCTAAATTCAATAGTTACAAAATATAAAAAGTAAGCACAGAAAGTTCGGAAAGAATATCGAGAATAACGAGGTACAGCTGTTTTGCGTAGCCTTCTGCAGGCCTATTACGTATCTTTCTGATATCCAGTGACTATCAAGCTTCGGTTGTACACCGAACTTTGATGACAACCGTGAATGTCAATATATTGGTATTACGTATTACACAGAGTGGATATCACTTTACGGTGACTAACAGCCCGGGTACGGTGTAACGTCTTTCACGAAAGCCTATTCAAACTCAGTTGTCTTGAATTTGATGTCCACTATGCTTACATATTTGCAATATTAGAAGAATCGATACGAAAGCGTCTGTCAAAATGAGTTACGGTGACTATCAGTCACGATAGGCACCTATGACGTCATATTTGATAGCGACTGGGTCATACATAATACGAAACTAACCTTTTGACAGTTATTTAATGGATACTGAGCCCAGTTACTATCATTTCGAGCTGTCAACAGAGATACGTAATAGGCCTGGTGATTCCTTTCGTAGTCACATATTCATCACTTTTTAAAAAATGCTTCGAACATAAAACGCTTCCTTGGGTCGGCTTGAAAATTTTTTCGGATCTTTGAAGTGCTATAACCGATATTCATTCTTCACACCTGACTGGATCTCGAGGAAAGCTAAAAAAAAACTCACGTCTTTAATTTTATTACATGCAAATATTCAAAATTAAATCTATAAAATGTTACTATAATATTTAGAGAAACAGTAAAGAAGTCTCATTAGACAAAAAAAACAATCATACTTTAATAATAATAAAAAAAATAATAAAACAATAGCGTCTCCAACAAATGGAACAGAATCAACGCACATAACTCGAACAATTTAAGTAGGCATGCGATAGTTTGATTAAATGCGTTTAGTAAGGGTCATTACTATTGAGATGCCATATAACTCCTGCTATTTATTACGACTTAATTTAAAAAAATGATTTCTTGACAAAATATCAGTATTTACAATACAGTGATAACAATTAAATAATTATAATATTAATACTTACCGAAAATATGAAATTTCATCCTTTTTGAGCGTCCTGGATGTGTGATTTTTACACTTTTTAAACGAGCACTGAGGCATGTTTACCGTCGGAGCGTTCAAATGCTACTAGATGAAAAGCGCACCCAAATGTTCGAGTGGGCGCTCATTTGGTGAGGACACTTTTTGCCGCTGATTGTGTATCTAGTTTTTTATTAGTGATCGATGATAACCTCGCAAAAAATGATATCTTGTTATTTTGAAGGAGCAATTTCTTCCAACCACGTAGAGAGTGTCCCAAACCCGATTTCACGGCCATAGTTACAAGCTCTTAAACCAAAGGCAAAGTGCCAGTAATATCATCGTTTTACATAACTTTACATTCATAAAAGACTGCCCCAGTAGGGTGGCTGAAAATAGGCGACCCGAATGAATTTCGATTATTGCGATGCAATTTGGCTTCTCTGGCAGGTCTACATACCAGCTATTTGGCACACGATTTTAGTTTTAAAATGTGTAGTGTTTCCCCCAATCATTTCGAAATTCTACTTTTGAAAATAGGGAGTTCGCTTTTGTATTTCATTCTGGCCACTACTGCAGAAGCGCCAATCAGAGATATGGGAGACTAAGAGGAGTTTGAAAGAGGCGCCTATGCCTGAAAAGTTGTGTGGTATTCGGTTGTCATGGTAAGGGCATGTGGATCGCTTGGAGTTACCACGGGCAATAAACTATGTGATGCACATGAATGAGGAAAATGAATAAGAGAAGGCGAAGCCCAAATAAATTATGGATGATGTGCGTGACGGATGAGTTAACTAATAAGGAGGAGGTGACTGCTAATATGACGAGTAATAGAGAAGAATGGAAGAACAAGCCGGTTGCGCAGACCCTAATAAATTGAGGCTAGATAGGGAAATGGTGATAACTACTGCAGTGCCAAAACCTCACAGGGTTCGAGGCACGTACTCGCTAGGTTCTAGGTAGCAAATAGCTCTGATGGTGTTAATCTGAAATCTCAAATAAGTTACTTCGAGGCAAGTGCGCACCATGATCTACCGAATGGTCATTTACTATCGGTACCATAACTGTGAACCTGATGAAGGTGATCCGCTGGATGCGAGACACTCGGGACCGGCTAATGACACTTGGGGGAGGCCTATGTCCAGCAGTGGACGTGTTTTGGCTGAAATGATGATTAATGATGAGAATTTCTTTCGATAGCATGGTGAATCAATCCTAGGTCCTTATTCGTACATAGGCAAGACTTTGGCAAGACTTTTCTCCACAGCAAAGTTATTTACAGGCTAATATTATTTATTTTCAAGACTTGACGACATCCATAATTTTGCATCATCTTTCTCTTTTTAAGTACCGATAAAACGGTCCATTAAATCATCAAAAGTGGTTCAGTAGGTCTAATTACCGGAACTAGGAGACTGATAACGTACTTAACGTCTGCGGGACGTAGCTGGGGCATCATTACGCTAGGCATTTGGGAGTTTGCCAGACGTACTCGCGGCTGTTGCCAAATGGGACGATACGTATGGCTATGGGATGTTGTTTTGCTTTGAGCCTTTATCTTTGTAATTGATGTGGTTGGTTTGTGCCTTTTCGTTTTTGTGCCGTTACTAGTATTTCTTTTTTTTGGATTTAAGTGTTGTGTAGTTACTGGTGGCCATTTTGAAGTATTGGTTTAGGAACTGTGTCAATTTATGCACCTGTCCTGAACCTCCGATAATTTTATTTCGATGAGCATTAAAAGTATTTTTCATATGGGGGGTCTTCCGGTGGAAGTATTTTGTCGGGTATAGAAAACGTAGATTGACTTTCAGTGACCAAGACACACACACCACTCTTTCCTGTAAATACATCGTCATAAAAATAATCATACAAATTTTATACTATATTGTATATACAATTTTGTGCACCTCTGACACCAGCTATATTTCCCTGAGCTGTAAATAGTGAGGTCATCAATTTCTACAGATCTATACGGTACGTGTCTTACCTATGGAAATCCATCGTCCACAAAGGAACATTATTAAAGACCAACAACACATTCATGTATCAACATCTTCAATGTTTCACGCTGTAACATATTCATGGGCTTATTCCCACAGGAACTAAGTTCGATGGTCGGCCACTAGGAGTGTAACATAATTTATTAAGTTACCATGATGTGTTAACAAAACATCACGTCTGTAATCCCTGAAGGTAAGGCAGAGATGTAGCTATAGCACCATGTAATACAGGGGAACCGGGCACAAATCCAGGGCCTACTGAGAAATTTCTTGATCTGTTAATATCAGAAAACGGAAAGGATTTATTAATTTATAGTAGGCTTATAGATTGAGGAGCTCGTGGCTTAATAATAAAAGCCGCTCGGGTCGATCTTAAAGTTAAGCCGTGCTTGCCTAGGTTGGTCTGTGGATGTACAACCACCCAATACATACAGAGTTTCTTCCCTGCCTCGGAAAGCACGAAGCAGTTGGTCCAGGCTGTCATTTGTAGATCTTTGTGAGTCGTTACAGGTAGTCAGTGGCCCAAGAAGTTTGACAACCAGCTTTACCAAGGGGTACCGTATTACCCGGGTAGTACTAACTGGGTTGTGGAGGTCGGATAGGCAGTCGCTCCAAGTAAAATACTGGTATTCAGCAGCATCCGGTTAGACTGGAAGCCGACCCCAACTTAGTTGGGAAAAGGCTAGGCACATGATGATGATTCGGCATATAGATTCGATTCGTTTCCTATATGTCAATTCCGGATTGAAAGGAAATTAGGTAGCGTTGATTCTTGTTGATTTTTTTATGATTAAGAGTATTGATACTAGATTTTTCTTTTTGGAAACAGAAGGCAATTGAAATGTAAGAAGAGAGGAAAGAAGAGAGGAGGAAGAGAGAAGTTACAAGTTTTATAAATGTGCCGTTTTATTATTATTTATTATAGAGCACTAATAAAAATTCATAAAATGATTATGAATTTCTCTAGGTGCTGTATACCTACTGTTGCTTTATTACAGTAGATACGCTCAACTTCAGGCAAGTTGAGCGTATTTACTGTAATATGTACTCAACGTATACTATGTCTTTTACCCGACTGCCCAAGAAGGAGGGTAAAGTTTTTATAATTGATCCATCGAGGATTTACCACTCGATATCGCTCAAGTTTCGAAGTGATATGAAGATCTAAATTAATACTTTATCTTTTAACGCAGCAGTTGACATCAAAATAAACTTTATTAATTACTAAATTGAATCATGTTATCTTATTCTAACAAAGTTTCAAGACCAATATGATTTCGCAATCTTTAGTCATCCATCCAAAATATGTAAAAGTAACTCTGTTTGTCTGTCTTGAAACTTTCCACGGTTCATCGGACTGGGACAATTAGTGTCTACCTGCGCCATGATCAGAGTTAGGACACAGATTACTTTTGTCGATAAAGATTTTTTATTGTCTCTCCACTTCCCTTAAATCCACCCAAACGTGGTCTTGAAAAGTTCGCTCTCAGCGATACGACTGCCCATTGTGACATCTGTCACCCTATTTATCTATATCTATACTAATATTATGAAGAGGTAACATTTGTTTGTAAGTTTGTATGTAGGGGGTAATCTCCGGAAGTAATGAACCAATTTTAGAAATTGTTTCACTGGTAGAAAGCTACATTATTCGTGAGTGCTATAGGCTATATTTTATTCCCTTACTACGGGAACGGGAACTACGCGGGTGAAACCGCGGGACGTCAGCTAGTAAGTTCTAAACCTGTAATTATTATGGTGTACAAGTACGGTCGAACAGGCTATTTGGTATACTAACAATTTAACCCACTAAACCAAATAGCTTGTTCGACCGTACATACTACGGAGTATGCTATCGATGTATCTAATTTTTATCCTGTTTGTCCCTAAGGATAATTTCCACATGAATATTTACTTTGTTAAGTATTTTATTTTATTATTGTGAATGTGAGGACCATGTGGGTCAATTTTTGTTTGTTTTTCCCTTTAGTTTAACGGTTGTCTGGTAATTTGCGTGCTTTAAGCGACCTAACCAAATATCCTCTTTTTTGGTATTGTTCGTCGTGTCGTTGCTAGCTCCTTGAGTTATAAGTCGAGCAATAGGATAACTGGCAAATGTTTGCACTGACTGGTCAGGTCCACTCAAATCTGTGTGGTTCTTTCTTCAAAAGAGCATCTCAGACACTAATCTAGCCGCCGCGGGAGACGCGGGCCTGTGGACGGTGGGCTATGGGCTCGCCGTCCATCCGTCTCATGACGACAGGCCGTGTCGATGGCGCGTTCGTGTTCCACGCGCGCCTCAAAGAGAGTCAGCAATAGGCAAGGGCCGATGCCTGCCGGGGTTGCGGGACTATTCGAAAGAGACACCGTGGCCCCGGAACACAAAGGGCGATGAAAGAACATGGATGGGTTTTAGTCAGTAAAAGTCTGACACTCCCTCCTGCTCCACCCAGAGCGGGAGGAGTCATTTGATGATTTCCCATTCGAAAAAAAAAAAAACGACACTAATCTACATGTGAGTTGACCAAGATGATGTCTGGACTATAAAAAAGAGACTACGACCTCTGAGTTTGTTTCGGCTGTTTCTTCAAGACTTATGCCCGACTCGTCACTGTTCCTACTTGAGTAGTCAGCTACGAAACACCGGCCCCATCTAGTAAAAAGGACGTGTAACAGTGTTTGTAAAAACCTATTTGCAAAATAAACATCATTTACCATTTATCCGACCACCACGCGCACGAAACCGCGAACAAAAGCTAGTCTCAACATAAAGCTAAAGTTTCGAAATAAAGATAGTAGATAAGATGTGTATTCATTCGAGAATATTCTCTTTCGGACATGAAATATTCATAATGGCGCCGAATAACGGATTAGTCCTAAATAAACTGATCCCGTTCTGAATGAATAACTTTGTTTTTTCTGATATCTTGAAAGGTTAACTTAGACAAGTTTAAGTGAGATATAGTGTAGGAATACAGCTTCGTTCAAATTTTAGTATCTATCATTGATATGTATTGTTCTTGAAATGTTTCTGCAAATGGAAAAGAAGTATGGGTGAATGTTTGTTTCTACGGCTTTACACACATAGAAAAACCGGCCAAGAGCGTGTCAGGCCACGCTCAGTGTAGGGTTCCGTAGTTTCCCGTCCGTCACAATAAGTGTTCCCACTTATGAGTTTAAAGGTGGGTATCCATTATGTAAAAATGCTTGCATATACGAATATACTACAAACTTAGTCCAGAAATTATTTTGTACAACTTTTTGTCTTTTTTGTACAAAAACTGTTGTTTCCATCAAGTTCAAAATGATTTTCCTAGAAAGTCCTTATAAAGTTCTACTTTTCAGATTTTTTTCATATTTTCTAAACTTATAGTTCAAAAGTTAGAGGGGGGGGGACACATTGTTTTTTACTTTTGGAGCGATTATTTCCAAAATTATTGACATTATCAAAAAATGATTTTAGAAAACCCCTATTCATTTTTAAATACCTTTCCAACAATATATCACACGTTAGGGTTGAAATTTAAAAAAAAATCACTTCCCACTTTACATATAGGGGGCTACCCTAATAAAACGTTTTTTTTTCCAATTTTTATTTTACCACTTTGTCGGCGTGATTAATATACATATTCTTCTTCACATTGATTAATATACATATTGGTACCAAATTTTAGCTTTCTAGTGCTAACGGTCACAGAGATTAAGCGAGGACGGACAGACGGACGGACGGACGGACAGACATGGCGAAACTATAAGGGTTCCTAGTTGACTACGGAACCCTAAAAATGGCGCCAAAAAGTATGTCCTACGGTTTTGTCGGTTTAGTTCTTTGAGATGTGATTCATCGTCTGCCTAGACTTTTCCTAACCATGTTGTGATCGGCTTTCAGTCTGACCAAATGCAGATAAAATCTAATATTTTCCGTGGCATCATACCTGAAGGCCTTTAACAGATTCGAAGTGTTTCGTATTTCTACAACACCTTTTAAAAAAATTGGCACGACGCCAATCCGTGGGATTCACATCCGGTTTCTCTGTTTCCCGATCATTATAATCTGGATATCTTCAAAGTTTGAGTGAATCAGTTTCTTCTAGGTAAACGTGCTTAACCTAGGCTTCTTCATTGCTTCACATCAGGCAAGTTGCGGCCATACGCAAGTATATTTAGTATTCAAAAATATATGTTATATTATATCATTTCTGGACCCTGTGAGTTACTGTGGTAACGCGGTACACCCTTTCGTGGTAGCTATAATCTATATCTATACATATAATAAAACAGTAACTAAAGAAAAACTGTAGGTACATTGAGAATTTTAGAGAAGAAATGAGTGGCTTTTGTTAGAAAAACGTAACTGATGATAAAAAGTGACTTTTTAGAATTTTTGTCTTTTTGTCTGTGTGTATGGTACGGCTTCACGCCAAAACTACTCGATAGATTGAATTGAAATTCAGCAAAAATATTCTTTGTAAGCCAAGGAAGGCTTTAAACTACATATTATCACGACGTATGTTATGGGAGGTAAGCAATATTGATTTTAAAAGGTTTTTGTTCGTAATTGAATGGACAAAATGACATGTTATTATCTAAACATATAATAAATCTGTAGAAAAATCGTTTTTGTAAATCGAAAATATTTAAAAAAAAAATCCGCGAAAGCATAATATGTCTATCTTTGAAGGTTGACTCACACTATAACCCTCTCTCTCTCATGTGACGCAGACGAAGTTGCGCGGGTCAGCTAGTCGTATAATATATTATGACTAGCTTATGCCCGCGGCTTTCCCATCGAACTACCGATATAAAATAACCTATGTGTTAATTCAGGTTATAAAATATCTGTGGGTTAACATCCAAATCCATAAATTCTGTAATTTTTGCGTGAAAGAGTAATAGAAATCCATCCATCCATCCATCTATCCTAACAAACTTTCGCATTTATAATATTATTAAAATTATGATGAAAAAGTTTTGGTTTAATAAAAGTTACCCATCAGAGCCTAACTCGAAACTCATGAAAAGTTATGACAGGCTTATTACAAAATGTATGTTAAAACTGACGTTTCCTGTCGTAACTTTATTCGGAGTTTACTAATAAGGAGCACGTGTACATAATAGACGTAGATGGTTAAGGATAAGGTATAGATAATTGCTTACTATAAGGTTTACTACTTAAAAATTCCATCAAACCGCTCCGGATAAATTGATAAGCTGCGGAAACCGGACGGAGACTGACTGAAATTTCTGTACAGCATGTCATTAAACTTAAACAGTCACTTATGATTGGCAACTGTTTAGAGCTCAAAACAATGAACAATCACGGAAGATATCCCGTAAGTGACAGTATAAGTTTAGTTTTAAACCGTGAAAGCTTAAAACAGGGTCAGTTTTTCATTGTCTGGTTTTCCCAGACGGTTTGCAATTTGGCTGTACCTATTATTCTGCCAATGATGATGATGGAGATGGCGGGATGAGCTAGACTCTTTCGCAAAGGATTGGCCTACAATCGCACTAGATCGCGAAATGTGGAAGGAGGGAAGGGAGGCCTTTGTCCTGCAGTGAAACAACATAGACTTATAATAATAATAATATTAGTCTGACTTTGCCTTAACTGAGAAGGTGGTGACGCTCGTCAGTGGCTGATAAACTGAGTCTCATGTCACACGTGATAACACCCCTCCCGCACCGCCCACTTACCTCAGACATTGTCTCAATTAAACGGTTGGTCTGCAAACTTAAATACTCGTCAGTAAGATTGATATTGCCTTGTGGCATTAAGTCCGCCTATGTACCACTCTTGTACATGAAGTTTAAATAAATAAATAAATATTATAGATAAGACTTGATCTTTTTTGGTTGTGAACTATAAAGGTAAGATGGAAGAGACAGTGTATACCTGTGTTTACACCGAAATTCTGCCAACAGAAAATTATTCCACACCAAGAATATTCAATGACTTAAAGTATAAACATCGTAAACAGACACAAACTGGCACAAACACACAGTGACATTATGGAAAACACGTTGAGCTACGTCAAGTGATCCCTCTGGAATAGACCCGAATAATTCACCCCCTAATGGACAAATTGAATTAAAAGGGGCTCCGACCCACACTCATTAATACAGGCATTGTGGAAGTTATCTTTCCATTCTCCTTTTATATACAAACATTACATAACAACGAGCGATTCACTCGCTGTCCGTTTGTGGTTCGACTCTAAAGGAGAATTTATAATCTCACTTTTTTGTTCATCTGTCACTGAGGGTATTCTCGAGATCTATCCAACGTTAGTATTTTACATAATATTAGGGCTCACTGACGAGAAGCTCGTGGCTAAATAATAACAGCCGTTTGGGTCGATCTTAAGTTTAAGACGCGCTTGCCCAGGTTGGCCCGTGGATGGGTGACCATCCATCACATACCGAGTTTACTCCATGCTTCGGAAAGCACGTTAAACCGTCGGTCCCGGCTGTCATTTGTAGATGACAGTCATTACAGGTAGTCAGTGGCCCGAAAGTCTGACAACCAGTCTTACCAAGGGGTCAGATAGGCAGTCGCTCCATGTAAAATACTGGTATTCAGCTGCAGCCGGTTAGACTGAAAGCCGATTACTTATTTGGATTGACACCCTTATCTTAAAACAAGAAAGCCACGCTATTTGATAATAACATTCCATCTTGCAAAATGATTTTAAAAACCAAATCGAGAACAGCTGTCATGAAACGTTTAACACTTTTAATTTATGTCCAATTGAAAATGACCACAAATTATTACTGGCCTAGAACATTATTTTATCAGAGATCTGAATTGCTTGAGCTTGAAAGCTTTACTATTAAACGAAATGTTGTCGATGTTTCATACATTAATAATAAATTCAAATACGATCAGCTTTAATCAAAGGCTTTTAAAAAAAGTATCTATGTAGTATTTCAACTATCTGGTGTCCACGACACAAGCCTTGTTGCTTACTTGTTGCCACACGCATTTGATGGCGGTGTGTGTTATGTCTAGCGGTATTTATTTTATTTTAATGTCGCTTGACTGACTACCTGGATAGTTCATCATCACACTAGACGTCACGAAAAAACCTACGCCGCGGATGTAGAGTTTTTCGCGAAAGAACCTAATCGATATTGTTGCTGATAACGATAAAATAATGCAAATAATTTTATTGAAAAAAAACCTTGCCGAACACTAGGGTGCATTTAATAACATTTAAACTTACACAAACAGCCAGACCCATAACATCTACCTGTAAGCCATATTAAGTACATATTTGTTCCTTGCGGGAATCGAAACCGCGACACGCAGCGCAGCAATCAATTGCTTAGCCACTGCGCTAACTGTGCCGTCAATTATATTTGTAATATCAGAGGAAGTAGGTGAATTTTAATTTAAGATGTACAAGTACAACCGCTAGACAATAAGCGTCAAACAGGAGCCTAACAAACACAACATCGTCAGGAGATCTTCCCTTTTCTATGTATTGAACTTTCCACCCTGTTCAAAAACAGGCGCAGATACAGGAGGGGTGGGGGGGGGGGGCAATGGGTGAAATTGCCCACCCTGAACCGGACCAAAAGGTTGAAATAGTTTGACGGAATTGAAACTAAATATTCTAGTTGTATATCTTGTCATGAGCGTCGCCAGTAGGAGGCAGCTGCCCCTAGAAGCTCAGGATTTTTAAAAGTTATAGCTTTTCCTGCCTGATGCCATAGAATGGTATTATACGTAATGAATTGTAGCATAAAATGGAATCACTTAAATTAAAATATTGTTTTACTCTGCGAAAAAACATTTATCAAAAATTAATATTCCTATTGGATTATACGCTCCTTTTTTCTACCTCTGGATTGGCATCCAGAGGTAGATAAAAGGACCCTAAAGTTCAATAAGAGCGCCAACTCCTATTGGATTTTTGTATGATCGATCTAGACAATAGACAAAGCCTAAAATAAATTAGGAGCCACTTGCCCCGAGGCCATATATATATATATATATACAATTATAGCATAATTATCTAAGCCAATTTTGTAAGCCTAGTTTTTCATGAATCTTAACTTTGTCTGTATGAGGCCCAGGTAACTCCAGTAGGTCGGTAGGAAAAGTGTTAAAATTTTCGAGCTTTCTCGTGTATTTATCTAAAATTCGACCAAGTAACTCCTATAAGAAAGTTCGAAACCATTCTAACCTGTCCAAGGCAAGGTGTCGTAAGAATTTCTCGCTACGCTCCCCCTGGCCCAAAAGCTGGCGGCCCCCTTGTATCTTGCATATCATGGATTTCTGTAAAGTAACGCCCATTTATTATCAAAAGTTTATCAATTATTTTTTAATGAATTTTCCAAAAATGCCCCCCCTTAAAGGAAATCGTGTATCCGCGCCTGCTTTAGGCTGTAAACAACAAGAGTAATAATTGTGTAACTGTGTGTATATATTGGTGCAAACCAATATGTTGTGTGACTCTCAACGACGACGGCCATGATGCCGCCGACAGCAGCGGTGGGATCCAACTTGCTCCTACTGAAGTCTTCTGGATCCCGGGTCCGCAAACCTGTGCGGACCGCCCAGCCAGACCCAAGTTTCTCCATGGAAGAAGTAATGAGTGGTGATGTTAATCACGAAGCAAGCTACAAACAAGCGCCGTGGCTGCAGCGCTGTCTGCCACACCGGTGCCATCTATCGATTAACGCCATTCGATTCTGATGTGCGCCCCCACGACGTGAGGGGCTGTTGTGCCAATATCGATCAAACTATTGCGACTATTTGCATATCACTGCCAGGCAATACTGCAGCTGAAAGGAAGAGCGAAGACGAGGGCAGATACGTGGGCCCTGCAATCCATCACCTGGGAGCAGGTTAAGCAAGACCTGATCCAGACGTTCGGCGAGGAGTTCCGGTTTGCTGACGACGCCCAACGGTGGCGCGACTACACGTCCGAGCAGGTGATCAGCTATGCCACCACGGGGTGGACGCTGTTCTAGATGATGCAGCCGGATGCCACTGATGCAGAGGTAATTGATTATTTCATCACTGCTATCTCTTTTGTGAAATGTTAATTGTCACGCCTGACTGTTTGCCCAAACCTGTCTCAGTTCTTAAAACATTTCGTAAACGTAATCGAAATGTAATGAAATCTAATATTACCTACATACAAAAATCATAACGAACAGCCTTGGCTTTCGGAATGATTCTTTAGGTCGTTCAAAGCCAATTTGTTTTAGTTGCAATAGACAACATTAGTTAATGCCATAAAAAACGGGTATTCCGAGAAACCTTGTTTTCGTAAAAATGTAGGTCAACTAATTAAAACTACGTATTTTTTTTTGTTGCCATATAAATCGTTGCATGACAACAGTTAACATTCCGGCGCAGATTGTTCTTTAGTAAGAAAAAGTTTTTATGGTTCGATTCCAGGCAAAAGAAAGAATATTGTTTTCAACGGAATAGGCAGTGTGAATCTCACGTGTTCCGAGAGTATCTCGACCATTGTTGAGTGAGATCGATTAAGTTTGAAATTGCAACTTTTCGTGGTAGAAGATAAACAAACCCAGTTTAATATTTTAATTGGCTATGATTTAGTTCTAGGTACATCGAGAAATATGATTATTAATGAGTGGTCATAAAATGAAATGCCGTCCTTAATGACCTTACCATAAAATTGTTCCATGTAGGCCCTACAGACTGTCGCCAATGGAACGCAACAATCAGAGATCGTGTATCCTCATTAAGCAGTACTATTTCATTAGTTATGCAATATGGAACCGACCGACTATGCGTTGACTTCCGGGAGTTGAATTCAAACATAGTTAACTTTCCATTACCAATTTTTATTCTTTATTGCACACAAAATCAACCATGTGACCACCAACCATGGCCTTGTTACCATGCGTGGTGTGTTGGCCATTAATTGCTGATCAGATTGATAGATTTCTTGTGGCTAATATTAACAGCCACTCGGGTCGATCTTTAGGTTAAACCATGCTTGTCTAAGTTGGTCTGTGGATGGGTGACCATTTCATACCGAGTTTGCACGTTAAAGCACGTTAAGCAGTTGGTCCGCCTGTCATTTGAAGATCTTTGTCAGTCATTACAGGTAGTTCGTAGCCCAAAAAACTCTGACAAACCAGTCTTACAAAAAGGTATTGCTTTACCCAGTACTTACAGGATTGTGAAGGTCAGATAGGCAGTCACTTCATGTAAAATACTGGTATTCAGTCGCATCCGGTTCGACTGAAAGCCGACTCCAACATACTTGGGAAAAAGCCAGGCAGATGATAATTTTGATAAATTAGGTAAAGCGCGAGGAAAACCAATTTTGTACTCTGCATTAGTTATGATTACTAATGGTCTTCATTTTTATATTTTCATGATCAATGACGGCCGGGGAGCTATTGGCGTGATGCTGAAAGCTGTGACATCTGCGGGTTGCCGGCTTGATTCAACAAGGGCTATGACGACGTGCTGACGACTCTGGTACTGAAAAGCAGCCTTTGGGACAGCTTCGAAGCCATGCCGTGGATAAAACTGAGCAGTAGTACGAAATAACTAATGTCGGTAAGGCCTTTGTAGGCTTGCTTTAATATTTTAGTATCTGAAAAGTCAGACTTGAAAGATCCTAGAGAAAACTACTGTAAATTATTTAAACTTATATAATTTGACAAATTATTGTCTTTGAAAGTTAAGCTTGGGTTAAGCTTAGCTGTTAATTAAATTAATGAGATGATGAAATTGAAGTTTGTTACATATCTAAAATTGGTTTGTGAATATATTTATGAAGTTTGGATTATAAATAGCTTTCCTATTAATATTTTAGTTGGTCATTCTAGTTCTCATCACTCTTATAAGACTTTATGTAGTATGTTGCTTGACTCAGACTTGAGCTCATTTTGTCTATATCAATTATGAATACCGTTAGATAATTATGTAAATTAAGGATGGACGAGCGATCATTTCGGTACAAATTAAGATTTGACAAAAGCAAAGCTTAAAACAAATCCTTTGAAAAAGGGGAATTTTGTCCCAATCTAAACTTGGTCCTAAATTTGAAGGTCCTTTGAAAGTTCTTCGAGGTTTTGCCTGATAAAAAGCTACAAACTAAAGCATAGTTAATTTGAAGGATTGTTGTGAAAAGATCGCATGTCATGATTTCTTGAGACCAGCACCTCTGGCTCAAAATGATCCATCTATGGATGTCAATTAAAATGTCCTGACCGTATGGGCGGATGATTTATCATCTTAAAATGTCTGTATTAACTGCTCCACCTTTCCCACCTATTACGCTGGCTGGCCACCATGCGTATCCTTTTTCCCGGTCTTAGACGGCTAAATCCAAGGCGGGTGATGCCATGAGCAAAGACTATGGCTAGATCCAAGGCGGGTAATGCCGTGTTAGGGGGGCTATATCCCAGGCGGATGATGCCATGAAGTATGGCTAGATCCAAAGCGGGTGATGCCGTGTAAACAATTGTATGTTATTTTATTTTTAGTTCATGAAAATCACTTTGTTGAAATTTTCGAAATAACATTGTATTAGCAACTCCACCTTTCCCACCTATTACGCTGACTGATCACCATGCGTATCCTTTTTCCCGGTCTTAGACGGCTAAATCCTAGGCGGGTGATGCCATGAGCTTGACTATGGCTAGATCCAAGGCGGGTAATGCCGTGTTAGGGGGGCTATATCCCAGGCGGGTGATGTCATGAAGTATGGCTAGATCCAAAGCGGGTGATGCCGTGTAAATAATTGTATGTCATTATATGTTTAGTTTATGAAAACAGTTTGTTAAGATTATCGAAATAATAATTATTGTATTAGCTAGTCCACCTTTCCCACCTATTACGCTGACTAATCACCATGCGTATCCTTTATCCCGGTCTTAGACGGCTAAATCCTAGGCGGGTGATGCCATGAGCTTAGACTATGGCTAGATCCAAGGCGGGTAATGCCGTGTTAGGGGGCTAAACTCTGGATGGGTGATGCCGTGTTATTAAGGCTTAAACCCTTGGTGGTTGATGCCGTTTATGTAAAATATTTTTAGCGCAGAGAGCGCGCTTAATCAGAATGGCCGTATGGGCGCAAAAACCATCATTTGATTTTAATTTTAAGTTAGTTTGTAATTTGAGGGTAGTTTCGTTTTTATTTTGACTTATGTAGGTTTATTGTAGGGTAGTGAGTTTTCTATTTGACATGTGTTGAATTACTGAACTAATATTTGTATTTCCGTCTATTTAATTTAAAAAGTAATCGTAACTTCCGTTTGCTTCAATAATAAGGATTATGTTTGATTTATGTAAAATGTTGTGAATGTAATGTTACTTCTGTTTATTTTAATAGGAGTTTATTTTGATATGTTCTCTAGAATCATTTAAGAGTCTAGTTTAGAGCGAAGATTATTAAGTAGTTATAATTTGATCTCTCCCGCCTTTATTGTTATTTTTATTCTACCTATCACTACCAACCTCGGTTTGGATTTCTGGGTATAAAAGCTGTTGTAATGTGAATGAAAGGACATTCTTGGTTTACCTCATGGAATAAACACTCTGAACTGGAGTAAGGTATTTTCTTTAATTGGTGCTAATATTTCCTTCTGTTTATTATTTGCTGAGTAATAATTGTGTAACTGTGTGTATATATTGGTGCAAACCAATATGTTGTGTGACTCTCAACGACGACGGCCATGATGCCGCCGACATATATTATCGTCAAACAATACTGTAGCTCCAGCATATCGAATGCTAACATCAACCACAATTCTGCAGTCGAAACTGTAGCAACAAAACGAGGCTTTTGGACATATTCCAATATCGGAATGTATCTCACCGGCTTTGTTTTGTTTAACTCGAGCCAATTCGGGATACTCACAGAGCATCGAATCGTGGCGAGTTGATCGCGGCAGTAGCAGCAAAAAAAGTAGGCGGTTGTCACGGGCCGCTAGTTTTGATTTGCAAGTTGGATATTATGTAACGTCATCATCATTCTCTATCCTTATCCCAATTCAAATTCATTTGGGGTCGGCGCAGCATGTCTCATTCTTCACTTCTCTATATTTCTCGGCATCTCATCAAACACCCCTTTTCGTGCCAGCCATACGTAATTCATCTATACTAATATTATAAAGAGGTAACATTTGTTTGTAAGTTTGTATGTAGGGGGTAAACTCCGGAAGTAATGAACCGATTTCAAAAATTCTTTCACCATTAGAAAGCTACATTCACCCTGAGTAACATAGGCTATATTGAAACAAAAGGAAATATAAAAAATAAAATAATTAAAAAAATTAAAAAACCCGACTGCGTAAAAATAACTAGGTAATAACTTTAAATAAAAACTGAAAAGAAAAAAACAAGTTCAATAATAAATTCTAATACGGAACATATTGACTGCAACAGTCGGGACCCATATTGCATGTAATGATTTTAGTGTAGATTATTTAATGGGTCCCGACTGTTGCAGTCAATATGTTCCGTATTAGAATTTATTATTGAACTTGTTTTTTTCTTTTCAGTTTTTATTTAAAGTTATTACCTAGTTATTTTTACGCAGTCGGGTTTTTTAATTTTTTTAATTATTTTATTTATTTTACACTTTTTAGTTACGATTATAATAAGATTGAGAATTTCGCATTTTAATTATTTTGGTGTACATTTATCACTTTAAAGATCACAAACCTACCTACATAATCATCCGCGCGTATCTTGTATAGATAAATAATTATTAACACATTTTTTTCATTAAAGTGGTCATGACATACTATTTTCAAATCCTCATGATGAGCCCTTTAATTTGATACCCATATTGCAGTATTTAATTATTATTATTTAAATTACTAGCTACTGCCCGCGGCTTAGCCCGCGTGAAAATCGGTAACTGTCCCACAAGATCATACTGAAGGGATAAATAGTATCCTACATGTAAATCCAGGTTATAAACTATCTATGCGCCAAATTTCATAATTATCACAATTATAATCATCACAATCACCATCATCATCATTATCACTGACACTATCACACTCACAAATCACTATCTCAATCACAATCGCTATCACAATCACTATCACAATCACTATCACAATCACTATCACAATCACTATCACTATCACAATCACTAGCACTATTACTATTACAATCACTATCACAATCACTATTACCATCACCATCAGAATCACTATTACTATCACCATCATCGTTATCACAATCATTATCATCGTAATTGTTATGTTTGTTGAAATGAAAGATACCGTTGAGTAGACTTCGTTTATTAACACGAGGGCTCAACACAATACAGTCATCATTATCAAAATATCATCATCATTATCACAATCATCATCATCGTTATCATAACCATTATCATCATTATCACAATCATCATCGTAATCACAATCATTATCATCGTAATCACAATAATCATCATCATTATCACAATTAAATTGACGATTATTCGTTATCACAATCATCACAATAACAAAAAATAACCCTGTCGAATCCGCCATCTTCTGGATCTCAAAATAAATGCGATATTCGTAATCAGTACCACTGATAATCTCGGAATCAACACCCATATTGATTTTAAGATATTTCAACCACACACCCCAACAGGGGATGATGGTATTTCTGGTCCGCTACATTAAATCTTAAAATCGTTGTTTTTGTAATACACCCGACCCGATACACCATACAAACACTAAAATAATGTTTTTTTGAATAAGTTAGATTTATAAGATAATTAAATAATAAGTCCTCTCCACACTATCTTACTTTTGCTGTGCCTCACAGGGTCCACGATCGTTCCCAAAGAAATGTTTACCACCTAAGCGTACATTTTGGAATGCAATAAAGAATTGAGTATTGAGTAACATGTTGATTTTCAGACTGTGTCACCCCATTCCCCTTTTGGAGTTGATTTCTGAAAAATCCTGAAACACAAATGTTCACTCTTTTATTGATATGAATATTCCTGTGAAGAAATAGAATAGTCTTACTAATCTTATTTCCCCATGTAAACTTTGGACCACCGTTTCAACCCCTTAGGGGGTGAATTTTGAAAAATCACGTCTTAGTACTTCCCTAAACCTCATGAGGAACCTATGTGCCAAATTTAGAATCTCTAGACTTTGCGTTTTGGGCTGTGCATAGATTTTCAGACTTTGTCACCCCATTTCCCCCTCTTAGCGATTGAATTCTGAAAAAACCTGAAACCCGTTTCTACTCATTTATCAATAGGAGTACTCCTGTGAAGTTGCAAATAAAATAGTGTAATTAATCTTGTTTTTCCATACAAATTTTGGAGCCCCGTTTCACCCACTTAGGGGGTAAGTTTTGAAAAATCCTTTCGTAATACACCCCTAACCTACATATGAAACCTACTTGCCAAATTTGGAATCTGTAGACCCAGCGGTTTGGGCTGTGCGTTGATGTCAGTCAGTCAGTTTCTTCTTTTATATATTTAGATTTTATAGCAGTAGTTTATAAATTAATTAATTATTCACTAGCCTATGTTACCCGGAGTAATACAAGGATTCTAACGATACCACGTACATCGAAATCGGTTTAGGCGTTTAGAAGTTATGGTGGAATAAAGAAACGCACAAACATACATACATACATATATACATACATACATGAACCCTGAAAACATAACACTCCTTTTTTTGGGCAGTCGTGTAAAAACCGGCCAAGTGCGAGTCGGACTCGCACACGAAGGGTTCCGTACCATTGACTATATTTAGTATTTGTAAATTTCAACTGTCTAGCTGTCACGGTTCATGAGATACAGCCTGGTGACAGACAGATGGACAGACGGACAGACGGACAGACGGACAGACAGCGAAGTCTTAGTAATAGGGTTCCGTTTTTACCCTTTGGGTACGGAACCCTAAAAAGGAAAGATGTATTTTTGTGTGTATGTTTGTAATGAATAAACTCAAAAACTACTGCGCCTATTTCAAAAATTGTTTCACCATTAGAAAGCTACATTCACCTTGAGTAACATAAGCTATATTTTATCCCCGTACTCCCACGAAAAAGGGAACTACGTGGGTGAAACCGCGTGACGTTCGCTAGTTTTTAAATAAAAAGTGTATAGTTGCTGCCATTTAAGATCGCAATAGCGGTCATTGACCCACCTACATTTATTGAAGTTCTTAACTTTGGAATCCATATATAAGCCTGTTCAAGTCTTGAATCGTCATCTATCAAGATCTTCAGCATTTTTTCTAATGAAAAACGATACATGGTACATTTGTTTTTGTTCGTACGATGAGATATTAGGGAAAGGGCAATGACCGCTATCACGATCTTAACTGGCAGCAACTATAGACAATGCCATGTCTAGCATCGGCTGCTGAGGTGTCTCCATGCTCTATGGTAACATTGCTCTAGTGAAACACTCTACAGATACACGAAATTCGGCTGCCTTGCTAGTGACGTGAAATAAATGTTTGAACATTTTACATCGAGTTGCCAGTGTGAAAAATACAGTAAATGTGTGTTTAGTTTAGATTCTGCTGGTGTACTGTTTTGGATGAAGTCCAAAATCATCTAAAATAGTACAACAGCAGAATTTACTCGCTCACAATCTGAATTTTTTGGTTAACTTTCAGTAGACCGAGTCTTATTTTTATATTGGAAATTGAAAGGGAATCGACTGTCATGGTATGACATGTGATGAGGAGAGACGAATCGCATGTGGCTAAAAGAGAGATGAATATAAATGTTGATGAATGGAGAGAGAGAGGAATACCAAGTAAACGATGGATGGATTGTGTGAGGAATGATATGAAATTAAAAGGAGTTAAATATCCTACATTTATGAACTACTTAAAACAAGGCTTCATCAGCCGACGCTAGTTGTACCACTTCCACTCATTCATCGTTTGTGTTACTTATGACTTTAAATAACGCAAGTAAACACCAAAATATTATTACACTTTTGGAATTAAAACTCGGAGTGATTAAACTCAACAATGCGCTCTTATTTAGACATTGTTTTAGTTGTCGACTTGTGTTGGTTAAAACGGACATTAGAGTATGTTAATTAAGTAGTACTGCATTAAGCCATTTCTGTAGAATGCATCAGGCCCAATGGGCCAGAATCGTCACGCAATGGGTGCCAGAAGACGGGCGTCGTCACCGAAGGAGGCCTACAAAACGCTGGCGTGACGATTTAGATTCGTTTGTGCGAGATTGGTTGGAGCAAACCGCACAAAAAGATGAGTTGAATGCAATGGGGGAGGCCTTTGACCAGCAGTGGGACAATCTAGGCTAAGGAAAAAAAAAAGTGCCACATTTTCTAATAGCTCACACTAAAGTTTTGTATAACATGCCGTTTTCAGCGCAATATTTAAGCATTTTAATAGCCGTAAACGCAAGAACCGTCTGTTAAGTGAATTAGTTTCAATCCAATGGAAAAAATAATTGCTTAATACCTGAGTCTGGCGATTATTCTGCATGAGTAGAATCGACGACGAATTCTAATAAATGCTTTGGATATAAACGATTCGGATTTTTCTCTGTTTGTGCCAATTTACCTTTGCCAAAAACTATTAGATTCGCTTTCACGTCGTGTCGTTAAGTTGATGAAATTTAGCAAACAACCCAGCTAGCCAACATTTTTTTTTTATATATTTCACCTGTCGTCCGCGTCTGCTCCAAGCTTGTGTATCTCGGTTCACTCGTGCTAAGCGATGACGAAATAGATCGGAGCGGAGTCTAAAGCACAAGAATTAACACTGGATGGATGAAATGGTGGTATATCATGGGAACAAACCGTAACTCCCGCATTCCCTTTAAACTTAAGGGGAAGATTCATAAAACAATGGTTGGATCTAGTATCTATTTGGATCAGAATCTAGAACCACTTACAAGGTGAAAGAAAGGTAAGTGCACGTATCTGAGATGAAAATGCTAAGGGGCCTGTGTGGTGTAACGGGAATCTCATAGATTGACCATTTTAGTCCCATAAATTGAGGGTAATCTCCTTAAATGGGGGTTTATAGACGGCTCAGACCTCAAATGTGAATGCGGCGTGTCTCCACAGACAATGGCCCATCTTCCATCTTGCGCCGCATGCCCTGACACCTGCACACTTGACGACCTTATGACTGCATCAGCGAGTGGAGTTCGCATAGCTGAATTTTGGGCCAAACACATTTAATAAATATTTGCCATCGACACGCTAAGAAGAAGAAGGGCGAGCCTATTGTAATTGTTGATAATATATGAACGCATGTGTGTTAACGCCTTATAGCTTTATAATACTACCTTTACAATGAGCTCTTTGGTGTCTACGTTCTCTCACCGGCTCCGTGACGCGTGTCAATCTGTTATCTAGTATTAATATGTTTAAATATAATAAAAAACAGTTAATTATGTAATCAAGTGCTTTATTTATATACAACAGTAATCAATGGGCACAAATCCAGAATCCGCGGCTGCTACTGAGAAATTCCTGATTGAAAAATCATATAACATTTTGCCCGATTTGGGAATCGAACCCAAAACTCAGCAGACTCGCTTGTGACTACTAGATCAACGAAAAATATTTTATTAATTTATTTATTTAAACCTCATGTACAAAAATGGTAGTGTACCTATCTAGTCTAGGCATTATATTAATGGCATTATGTTAAGGAATAAAAATATTTTTTTTTTTTCATAAAAACTTCGTAAACAACGGATGTAAAAACACTCATAACGAAGCCGAGAGGCACTTGTTCTTCCCGTCATTGCGTCTTCTACTTACGGATATATTGAAGGTCAAAATTCTAACTTCTTCACACATTTTTTTAATATTAGTTTTAAACGATTAACTTCTAAGTTTTTTATTAAACACAGAATAATAATAATAAATATATAATAATATTATAATATAATTATTTACATACTAACACTGTAATAGAAATAAAAATATTATAAAATTTACTTTCAAGTTAAATATCTTCATAGTAATTATACTAATACTAATATCAGTAGTGTTAAAGGTTAGATTATTAAATCTAACCTTTAACACTACTGATATTACTTCCCTAAATATCATAATGACAAGACACAAGTCGACCCATTTAGGGCGTTTAGGGAATTAGAGCTTTCAGCTCCAAATCCCTTGGGGACCCCAAGTTTCAAAGAAAAGTAAAAGTGTCGTAAATTGTGAAGTTATTTTTTTATCCTTTTGCGACGCGATGGTGGGGAAGTAAATGGCTTGTATTGTTAACTTGTTATATGATAAATGTTGGAAAGATTTAGGTTTTGCTGGACTTTAGACGAAGGACAATTATGACCTTGTTTAATTGATTTAGTGTTTTTGTCACCGACTTCTGAAACTTGACCTTTGATTGATTTGGTGTTTTTCTCAAGGGCTTCTGAAGCTAAAGTTATTTTTCACTTTTTTGTGGTTTTGTTTTAGTGTTTTTTTTTTGTTTTTCAACACAAGTGCTTTAAAAAAAACAACAAACAAAAAAAACACAAAAAGAAAAGGACAAAAAAATACACTAAAAAGTGTATTTTTTTGTCCTTTTCTTTTTGTGTTTTTTTTGTTTGTTGTTTTTTTTGAAGTCGGTTTTATTTTTGGCAAAAAAGTTTTATTTTATTTTTCCATTTTTAGTTGTAATATCCTATACTTACAAATATTTGCTATGCATTCATTGTAGGGGAGAGTGTGCATGAAAGAGCCAGTTTTAAAAAGTATTGAAAAAAATCATTTTAGGCTGATTGTTTTTAAATAAAAATCCTTTTTTTCAGTAATCAGCTTAATAGTTATGGTACTGAAATTAAAAAAAAATAGGTAACAATGTAAGAAATCTGAAATATAGCTACTTAAAAAAAAATGGGAAATTGGCTCTTTCAAAACAACCTGTCAATGAAAGAGCTACCATGTGCCATGAAAGAGCCAGATTCCACTTTGTATAAACAAACTAGTTTCTCAATTCAATTTTAATATCTCTTTTATACTATATTAATATATACATGTATATAAAGTATACAAGTACGTTATTTAATCATTTATATAATAAAAACGTTTACATTATTAAGTCCTAACTTATACTCAAAAATATAATCAAAATTAAACGTAAGTACAAATCACAGCTTTTGATCAGTCTCAAATAATAATCTTAATCATTAATAATACTTTCATAAAACTCTGAAAGAACAATTAAAAACATTTTTGGCAAAAGAAATTAATCACTCCTTTGTTACCACAAGACTCATGTGTCCACCCTTCACATATTTTGCACTGGTACCATTCTTCTTTGCTCTGAGAATAGTGTCCATTACACACAATACAGTTATTTTTATCTTCCTGTAAATTATTCTGTTTTTAGAATTCTAATAAATTTATTTCATCATCTGAGCTTGTTAATGATGTATCATCGTGAAAAGATATGTTGGTGCTAGTGTCATTGGAAACATCATGTTTTTTAGAATTTAGTTTTCTTATATTTTGTTTTGTAGTCATTTTCTTAACAACAGGTTTTCTAGATTTAGCTTTATCTTCTTTTTCTTCTATTTTGTTTTTTTTCAGGAGTATCCGTGATTATAGCTGAAGACATTTTACTGAAAGCTAATTCTCTTGTTTGTTTTTTCGTCAAACCGTGACACATTTTAGATGCATTTTTTACATATGAAACCAATAAGTCTTCTTGAACTTTAGAAAAAATGCGTTTATTACCTATATTTGGGCGATGCACATACTCCACCTCAGAATTCTTAGCCTTCTTAATAATTTTCGCCAAATAGGCCCTTGATATACCGAATGATAACGCTGTTTTATTTATGGATTGATTTTCCGCAATCACTTCTCTTACAGCCTCTTCTATTACTGCAGTTGTCGGTCTTTGCCGTTTTTTCGGTGCTGAGGCTCGCGAAGACATGTTTTTTGTTGTCTGAAAGATTAACAGTATTAAATATGTATCAAAAATACGGCAATGTTACACTAAAAGCTAGTAGTATATTGAAAGAGCCAGTTTTCGTGTCATGAAAGAGCCGGCTCTTTCATAGACTCGACAGTTGGCTCTTTCAAAACATTTTGTATTAAAAAATATAAACTCAAATTACAGCTAATTAACCATAACATCCTAACAATAATATTAGCGTAAAATAATGCCAACTATAGGCTTATCAATACAACATATTCAATTTGTCAACCTATGCTTTACACCTCCTGTCAAAAAAACTTAAGTAAACCCAAAAATACTTACATTTTGCCTTCAAAATTTTCAACTCAGTCCTACGACGCCATTTCATATTCTAGAACTGTCAAATGTCTGTGAATGGCAGCTGTCCAGTGTTGCCATACAAAGAGTAAAATTGAATTATGGTAGGATTTTGTTAAGTGGGAGATAATCGCATCGGCTCTTTCAAAGCTTGGCTCTTTCATGCACACTCTCCCCTACATGGTTAACAATACATGTCATGGTAATAGGCTTATCCCCAATAAATGGAACATAACATGCCATAAATGGGTGTATTGTACACATCTGCGTACCCCCTCAGAGCATACAGGCGTGATGTTACGTCATGATATTGTATAAACAATGAACATCCAACCGATTGGAGCTATCACAACAGATTTGCCGTCCCTTTTTGAAGAGTTCTATTGTATATCTCCGAAGATCAGCATCAGATCTTCATCAAATTAAAATGGGACCACCTCAGGAGTATACTTTTTCAAATAAAAAAAGAATTTTGAGAATCGTTCCACAAATGGGAGAGAAATCAGGTAAATTGTACACTTCTGCGTACCCCCTCAGAGCATACAGGCGTGATGTTCCGTCATGATATTGTATAAACAATGAACATCCAACCGATTGGAGCTATCACAACAGATTTGCCGTCTCTTTTTGAAGAGTTCCATTGTATATCTCCGAAGGTCAGCATCAGATCTTCACCAAATTAAAATGGGACCACCTCAGGAGTGTACTCTATCAAATGAAAGAAGAATTTTGAAAATCGGTCCACAAATGGGAGAGAAATCAGGTAACATACATAAAAAAAAAAAAAATACATACACACGAACATATAACCTCCGCCTTTTTTGAAGTCGGTTAATAAATAGTAGTACATCTATTGAGTCGCCACTTATACCGGTCCCGTATTTCTCGCATCCAGCGGATCCCTGTAACCTTCACCAGGTCATCGGTCCACATAGTGGGCGGCCGCCTTATGTAACGTCTTCCGGTTCGCGGTCACCACTCCAGAACTTTTCGTCCCCATCGGCCATCCGTTCTGCGAGCAATGGGCCCTGCCCACTGCCACTTAAGTTTGGCAATTAAAACCATTGAAATTGCACATTCCAGACATAGATCAACGTTAGTCATTGATATATGCTCATATCCTAGAACTTGGTTTACGTCCAGGTAAAGTTACACCAATCATTAGGTACTGCAGTTAATAAAGTTAGTTTAAATATGTGCCAAGAACTACTTATATAGCGCAAACTAGCAAAGTTCAAAGCCTTACCCATTGAACTTATTGGAATATACTATCGGCCCAGATGAGGTGAGTTGGCCAACTTTCTCTATGTCACACTGCGTTGGCCGAGATTGGCGATATTGGCCTCCCGTCTTTACATTGATGACTTTGGTTATTGAGTTTAAAAGTGTAGTTTAGTGTAGCTGAGAGGAAATCGCTTTTGCAGTAGGTAAGTTATGTCGGCTATTTTGACCGATACCGTTCGATGTTGAAATACTGGAGGTATTCCTAATTTAAAACATCCGTTTGTAGGTTTTCTCTTGTAAAAAAAAAAGATAATTATTAAAAACACTTTTACTCGTATTTTATTTTGACAAACTCGATGAGATTGGAGTTTCGTATCTGACTGTGCGTGTGTGTGTGAATGGTACAGAAATTAGTAGCTAACCACAATGTAAGTGTTATACTTAAAAACCATATTCTTCTTCTACCAGCTTCAAGAGACAGGGTTAGGCAAATGATGACGACTTTCAATACATCACTTTTGCTAGCAAAATTAATTAACAGAAAGTCTTGAGTTAAAATTCTTAGCATAAAATATGAAATAATTTCTACATCTACTATTCATATTAAATTAAGAAACGTATCTCATGCCGTACAAACTGACTCCTAGTTATTTAATTAACAGAGTAAAGAGCCACGGAATAGATAGCGTACAGAAGATCTGCACCCCTATTAGCCAAGTTGACAATCTACAATCGTTAACGCTAGTAGAAAACTATTCAAATGAATGGGAATGACATCATCTCGACGTTAAATCACGTGATCAACACAAACGAATAGAAAATTCGTATATAAGTTTACATCGTTCAAAATGATAGAATAAAATGTTATCGTTTCTACAATGTTGATCGCTAAACTCTTTGGTAGGAACGCTCACCATACCTAAAGTGTAGGTTTTTTTCTACAGACATTAGAGAACGAGCGATCGACTCAGTCGTGTCAACTTGGCTACCAATTTAGCGCTTTCTATAATCGCTTACGCCGAGGCGTTTACGATTGTAGAAAGAGAATCGATACGAAACGTTTGTAACTTGGCTAGGGGTGCAGGTGTAAACAATGAGTGCAATCGCACGCACACATAGCCATGCTTCACGTACAGCGACAGCAAGCGCACTCTCTGTTTCATTTCTGTGTTCGCCTGCTTTCACTTGTTACATCCACGATGTAGGGGCAGCGACGCGCAACCAATGATTTGATTGTAGGACATGTAGAAAGGTTTCGTCGGTCGCAAATGACAACCGAGACCAACGGCTTAACGTGCTTTCTGAGGCTCGGAACTTTCGGGGGAAACTGGGTATGGAATGGGTGATCTCGCATCCACGAACCAACCTAGGCAAGTGCAGCTTAACCTAAAGATCGACCCAAGTGGCTCTTATTATTTAGACACGAACTCTTCAGTCTTGTAAGAAACAGCATTTTTTTTTCTTTGCTGTGGTCTACATCATGTTCTGGATTCACGGTGACACGCGTCGATGTTCTTTATCCCTGTAGAGGTGATCTTCTGTACCTCTATTTATTCTGTGAAGTTCTTCGCAGGGCTTATGGCTGCCGCAACTAACTGCTTCGGGTTAAACTTGCGACAGTTCTAAGCGTACTAAGGATCCTAGTTGAGAAAGTCTTCGGCTAGGATCTATCTATAGTAAAAGACTATATTATTTCCATCAAAGCCTGCTAGAGTTCACTACTGAACGGTCTTACTGGAAATAGACATACCACATATTCAAATAGATTGATAGATTTTTTTTACATATTTTAATGCTTTTACTGATCCTTCCATCCCGTAAAACTACGTTAAACTGAGTTGAATGTTTCATGAGATTTAATAGATACACATTACACACATCATGATTGATGCCCATTATTAGATCTACGTACAACACGAAATATTGGTTACTTTTAGTTATATGTATAACCTCGCAAAAAATGATATCTTGATATTTTGAAGGAGCAATTTCTTCTAACCACGTAGAGAGTGTCCCAAACCCGATTTCACGGCCATAGTTACAAGCTCTTAAACCAAAGGCAAAGTGCCAGTAATATCATCGTTTTACATAACTTTACATTCATAAAAGACTGTCCCAGTAGGGTGGCTGAAAATAGGCGACCCGAATGAATTTCGATTATTGCGATGCAATTTGGCTTCTCTGGCAGGTCTACATACCAGCTATTTGGCACACGATTTTAGTTTTAAAATGTGTAGTGTTTCCCCAAATCATTTCGAAATTCTACTTTTAAAAATAGGGAGTTCGCTTTTGTATTTTATTCTGGCCACTACTGCAGAAGCGCCAATCAGAAATATGGGAGACGAAGAGGAGTTTGAAAGAGGTGCCTTTTTCCGAAATGGCATCTCGCAGTTAAACCTAGAGAGGTTGTCGTCTGCTTAACCGGACAATCCTGTGGGTACCTTAAGTGTAAGGCCTCCAGCCAGGGCGGAAAGAGGCGCCTGTGCCTGAAAAGTTGTGTGGTATTCGGTTGTCATGGTATGGACATGTGATGCACATGAATGAGGAAAATGAATAATAGTAGGCAAAGCCCAAAGAAACGATGGATGAACTGCGTGACGGATGAGTTGGTTAGGAAAGAGGAAGTGACTGCTGAGACGGACGGATGACCGTCTGTTCCCACTAGTTCAGTTAACACTGAACTAGTGAGATTTGTTTTCTCGTTTGTTTTATATGACAAGTCATCATCTGCCTAGCCTTTACCCAACTATGTTGGGGTCGGCTTCCAGTTTTACCGGATGGAGCTGAATACCAGTATTTTACATGGAGCGACTGCCTATCTGACCTTCACAACCCAGTTAGTACTGGGTAATACGATACCCTTTAGTAAGACTGGAATGACGAGTAATAATGAAAGGAAGAATGGAAGAATCCAATAAATTGAGACAAGGTAGAAGAATGATGATGTCCACGGCCGTTCCGAATCCTCGCTAGGTTTGAGGCAAGCACTCGCTAGGTTCTAGGTAGCAAATAGCTCTGATGGCGTTAATCTGAAATCGTGAATAAGTTATTTCGAAGCAAGCGCACCATGATCTACCGAATGGTCATTTACTATCGGTAGCATAACTGTGAATCTGGTGAAGGTGGTGGAGATCCGCTGGATGCGAGACACTCGGGACCGGCCAATAACATTTGGGGGAGGCCTATGTCCAGCAGTGGACGTCTTTTGGCTGAAATGATGATTAATGATGAGAATTTCTTTCGATAGCATGGTGAATCAATCCTAGGTCCTTATTCGTACATAGGCAAGACTTTGGCAAGACTTTTCTCCACAGCAAAGTTATTTACAGGCTAATATTATTTATTTTCAAGACTTGACGACAGCCATAATTTTGCATCATCTTTCTCTTTTTAAGTACCGATAAAACGGTCCATTAAATCATCAAAAGTGGTTCAGTAGGTCTAATTACCGGAACTAGGAGACTGATAACGTACTTAACGTCTGCGGGACGTAGCTGGGGCATCATTACGCTAGGCATTTGGGAGTTTGCCAGACGTACTCGCGGCTGTTGCCAAATGGGACGATACGTATGGCTATGGGATGTTGTTTTGCTTTGAGCCTTTATCTTTGTAATTGATGTGGTTGGTTTGTGCCTTTTCGTTTTTGTGCCGTTACTAGTATTTCTTTTTTTTTGGATTTAAGTGTTGTGTAGTTACTGGTGGCCATATTGAAGTATTGGTTTAGGAACTGTGTCAATTTATGCACCTGTCCTGAACCTCCGATAATTTTATTTCGATGAGCAGTAAAAGTATTTTTCATATGGGGGGTCTTCCGGTGGAAGTATTTTGTCGGGTATAGAAAACGTAGATTGACTTTCAGTGACCAAGACACACACACCACTCTTTCCTGTAAATACATCGTCATAAAAATAATCATACAAATTTTATACAATATTGTATATACAATTTTGTGCACCTCTGCCACCAGCTATATTTCTTTGAGCTGTAAATAGTGAGGTCATCAATTTCTACAGATCTATACGGTATGTGTCTTACCTATGGAAATCCATCGTCCACAAAGGAACATTATTAAAGACCAACAACACATTCATGTATCAACATCTTCAATGTTTCATGCTGTAATATATTCATGGGCTTATTCCCAAAGGAACTAAGTTCGATGGTGGAGTGTAACATAATTTATTAAGTTACCATGATGTGTTAACAAAACATCACGTCTGTACTCCCTTAAGGTAAGGCAGAGATGTAGCTATAGCACCATGTAATACAGGGGAACCGGGCACAACTCTAGGGCCTATTGAGAATTTCCTTGATCTGTTAATATCAGAAAACAGAAAAGATTTTTTTTTAATTCAGTTTATCGAGGATCTCGTGGCTTAATAATAACAGCCGCTCGGGTCGATCTTTGGGTTAAGCCGTACTTGCTTAGGTTGGTCTGTGGATAGGTGACAACCCATTACTTACAGTTTCCTCCCTGCCTCGGAAAGCACGTTAAGCAGTCGGTCCCGGCTGTCATTTGTAGATCTTTGACAGTCGTGGGCCACTGACTAGGTAGTCAGTGGCCCAAGAATTTTGACAATCAGCATTACCAAGGGGTACCGTATTACCCGGGTAGTACTAACTGGGTTGTGGAGGTCGGATAGGCAGTCGCTCCAAGTAAAATACTGGTATTCAGCAGCATCCGGTTAGACTGGAAGCCGACCCCAACTTAGTTGGGAAAAGGCTAGGCAGATGATGATGATTCGGCTTATAGATTAGATTCGTTTCCTACATGTCAATTCCGGATTGAAAGGAAATTAGGTAGCGTTGTAACAGATTCTTGTTGTTTTTTTTTATGATTACGAGTATTGATACTAGATTTTTCTTTTTGGAAACAGAAGGCAGCTGAAATGTAAGAAGAGAGGAAAGGAGAGGAGAGAAACTACAAGTTGTATAAAAGTACCGTTTTTTTTTCTATTTAATAAAAATCATAAAAAAGATTATGATTTTTTCTAGGTGCTCTATACTGTTGCTTTTATTACAGTAGGTAGTATATACTTTACCCGACTGCCCAAGAAGGAGGGTAAAGTTTTTGAAATTGATCCATCGAGGATTTACCACTCGATACCGCTCAAGTTTCGAAGTGATATGAAGATCTAAATTAATACTTTATCATTTAACGCAGCAGTTGACATCAAAATAAACTTTATTAATTACTAAATTAAATCATGCTATCATTCTAACAAAGTTTAAAAACCGATATGATTACGCAATCTTTTTAATAATCTTGTCAGAATGCTGAAGTTTCGACATCCATCCAAAATATGTAAAAGTTACTCTGTCTGTCTGTCTTGAAACTTTCCACGGTTCATCGGACTGGGACAAGTGTCTAACTGCGCCATGATCGGAGTTAGGACACAGATTACTTTTGTCGATAAAGATTTTTTAATGTCTCTCCACTTCCCTTAAATCCACCCAAACGTGGTCTTGAAAAGTTCGCTCTCCGCGATACGACCGCCCATTGTGACGTCTGTTACCCTATTTATAAGTTCTAAACCTGTTATTGTTATGGTGTACAAGTACGGTCGAACAGGCTATTTGGTATACCTACAGTTTAACCCACAAATCACATTGTAAAATGTAAACATAATAGCTTGTTCTTGTTGTTTGTGTTCTGTATGGTGTCCGGCGTAAAGAATAGCACCATCCCATATATTCCCGTGGGTGTCGTAAGAGGCGACTAAGGGACTTACCAGAGAATGGGCAGCAGCGTTCTCTGTGCTTTTGTAACAACCCTGCGACCGCAAACCCGCCTGCCAAGCGTGGCGATTATGGCAAAACCCCCCTTTGGGGGAGGCCCATGTCCAGCAGTGGACGTCTTACGGCTGAAATGATGATGATGAATAGCTTGTTCGACCGTACATACTACGGAGTATGCTATCGATGTATCTACATTTTATCCTGAGGGTCCCGAAGGATAATTTCCACATGAATATTTACTTTGTCAAGTATTTTATTTTATTATTGTGAATGTGAGGACCATGTGGGTCAATTTTTGTTTGTTTTTCCCTTTAGTTTAACGGTTGTCTGGTAATGTCCGTGCTGTAAGCGACCTAACCAAATATCTTTTTTTTTGGTATTGTCGACGTATCGTTGAGCTCCTTGAGTTATAAGTCGAGCTATAGGATAACTGGCAAATGTTTGCACTGACTGGTCAGGTCCACTCAAATCTGTGTGGTTCTTTCTTCAAAAGAGCATCTCAGACACTAATCTAGCCGCCGCGGGAGACGCGGGCCTGTGGACGGTGGGCTATGGGCTCGCCGTCCATCCGTCTCATGACGACAGGCCGTGTCGATGGCGCGTTCGTGTTCCATACGCGCCTTAAAGAGAGTCAGCAATAGGCAAGGGCCGATGCCTGCCGGGGTTGCGGGACTATTCGAAAGAGACACCGTGGCCCCGGAACACAAAGGGCGATGAAAGAACATGGATGGGTTTTAGTCAGTAAAAGTCTGACACTCCCTCCTGCTCCGCCCAGAGCGGGAGGAGTCATTTGATGATTTCCCATACGAAAAAAAAAAAAAAAACGACACTAATCTACATGTGAGTTGACCAAGATGATGTCTGGACTATAAAAAAGAGACTACGACCTCTGAGTTTGTTTCGGCTGTTTCTTCAAGACTTATGCCCGACTCGTCACTGTTCCTACTCGAGTAGTCAGCTACAAAACACCGGCCCCATCTAGTAAAAAGGACGTGTAAAAGTGTTTGTAAAAACCTATTTGCAATATAAACATCATTTACCATTTATCCGACCACCACGCGCACGAAACCGCGAACAAAAGCTAGTCTCATCCTAAACCTAAAGTTTCGAAATAAAGATAGTAGATAAGATGTGTATTCATTCGAGAATATTCTCTTTCGGACATGAAATATTCATAATGGCGCCGAATAACGGATTAGTCCTAAATAAACTGATCCCGATCTGAATGAATAACTTTGTTTTTTTCTGATATCTTGAAAGGTTAACTTAGACAAGTTTAAGTGAGATATAGTGTAAGAATACAGCTTCGTTCAAATTTTAGTATCTATCATTGAGATGTATTATTTTGTTCTTGAAATGTTTATGCTAATGGAAAAGAAGTATGGGAAATGTTTGTTTTAGTGATGTCATCATCATCAAAAATATACTTTCTTACTCAATCAGTGTCGGTATCAGTTGATTTAGTTCCTTTAAGTTAGGTACTATTGGTACGTTAACTCAGTACGTTATCACCTCCTTATAGAATATATAAATGTAGGTGGTATTTATAGTATTAAAAATAAATAAGGTAAAAGATTCGTTAAACATGTAACGGATAGAGATACGGATACGGATCTTTTTTCTCCCACGGATATCCGCGGATACGGATATGAATACGGATATCCGAAACATCACTAGTTTGTTTCTACGGCTACACACACAGGGACAAATGGAGTCGTTCAGCAACTCGTCCCACAAGCCTATGGCCCATTTGGGACGAGTTGATGAAAATCAAAATAAATAATATTTTCGTTGTGGAACTTTAAACTTTATCAACGTTAGGTACAGTTAGGACGACAAGATTACAACAATATTTTTTTAAGAATTTTTAATTCAAACAAATTGATAAGTTACTGTGTGAGACTGCACCAGCAGACTCACGATGTCCGCGATTACGCGGAGCCCCAATCAAAATAATATTTGTCCAATCGACAAGTGAATACAACTATTCAACTATTAGATATAACTTACCCATCACGTTGGAACCGGAGATGTGGCGTATTCCCTGGTTCCGTCTTATCTGGGTGGGGTGTAAGTATAACTGTGGTTTGTGTGGTGTATGTGTAGTTATGTGAGATTACGACGGTAACCAAAGGGCGCCCCACAGCGCGTACCGACGTCTTTCTGGACAAACCTTCCTATCACACACGTGGCACCTTTCACCAATGTCCAACTGAATTTTATCCCGGTTTGCTAACCCAATCGGGGATGTAATAGTCCAGCACTGAATTTAGGAAATTACCGGCGTTCAAATAAAACACAAAGGCCGGCTACATAACCAACAAATCACTCGCGGTCATGACCCCAAATGGCGAGATTTCTCAATTTTCACTCAATTATCAACAAAATATCAAACACCGATCAAGATGGTATCGGATTAGCAATAACTCAAAGTTTTCAACCAATAATTACACGAAACAGCGTGTACCAAAATTACAAGCACGGAGCGACCATCTTTCAACCAAAATTGCACTGACAAGCAAAAACGTCATCGCACAGACAACGAAACGTAATCTGTCAAACGTCGAAAAGGTGCGTTCAGAAACTTGGTGGATGAAACATCTACCCCCCCCGGACGGGCCGTCCCGTCCGCTAATCAATTGGCAGTCTTGACAAGGTTGCGACCGCTCTCTTCATAACCGATCCATCCACTAAAACCTCAGCAAAACGAGGTACCCCGTCGGTGCCAGCCACCAAATTGAGAATGCGCCCCCGGCGCCAATACAGAGGCTTAAGGTTGGCATCCTTAATAAGGACGAGGTCTCCTATCTTGGGCGGATGAGTTTTATCAGTCCACTTGACGCGCTGCTGGAGGATGTGCAGATACTCTAAGCTCCAACGCTTCCAAAAGCTCTGAGTGAGCTGTTGCACCAACTGAAACCGCGATAGCCGATTTTGGCTCACATCAACAAAAGGGTACTCAGGCAGAGCGACAAGTGGCTGTCCAATCAAGAAATGGCCCGGGGTTAGAGCCTCCAAATCGTTCGGGTCCGAAGAGAACGGGCACAATGGACGCGAATTTAGTACCGCTTCAATGCGACAAAATACCGTAGCTAATTCCTCAAAGGTGAGAACGGTGTCTCCCAACAATCTCCGCCAGAGTCCCTTTGCCGCTTTCACCGCGGCCTCAAAAATACCCCCCCAATGGGGGCAGGCTGGCGGGTCAAACAACCAAGTGACCCCTCGACGGGCCAATTTGTTACCAATGTCAACCTGGCTCCCATTAAGAAAGTCATACACTTCCTTCAAATAGTTACTTGTACCCTTGTAGTTGGTACCGCAATCAGACCTGATCAGAGAAGGTAACCCACGGCGAGACGTAAATCTATCCAAAGTTGCCACAAAGGCCTCCGTCGAGAGGGAGGATACCAGCTCCAAGTGCACTGCCTTAGTTGACAGGCAGACAAATACGCACAAATAAGCCTTGACAATTTTACTATTGCGAAGGGTAGACGTCTTTATCGAAAAGGGACCAGCAAAGTCCGTTCCTACGCCTGCAAAGGGCCTCGCCTCATTGACACGATCAGCAGGCAAGTCTCCCATCTGGGGCTGCATCGTTGGGGCCTTAGTCCGATAACACGGTATGCAACGGAAGACGATGCTACGAATGGTACGACGAGCCGACAAAATCCAAACTCTCGCTGCAGAATGGCCAACAGCGCATTGCAACCGGCGTGCGAGTTCTTAATGTGACGATCAGTCACCAACAATTTAATCAAATGGCCCGCCTTGGGCAACAAAAGGGGGTGACGGACCCCATAAGGAAGGCTAGAGTGCCTCAACCGTCCTCCAACACGCAAAAGACCCGTTTCATCCAAAAAGGGGTTCAACTTACTAACGGCTCCCGACAACTTAACTCTACCGGACTTCAAGGTCTCGATCTCCTTCTCAAAGTGTACGGCCTGCACAGAGCGAACCCACAGGAGGAGTGACTCCTGTCGCTCTTGAGGAGAGAGAACCGGTGACAGGCACTTGTCCCCTGAATTCCTAGCATTGTGACCAAAACGCCTGATCCACGAGGTAACGTTCAACAATTTGTCGAGGGAGCTGTATCGATTCAACAAAATATCAGGATCAAACGGAGGGTCCTTCGTCCCAACAGCGAGCACCTTAAGCCCGGGCAAAAGATCCGACATCAAACTAGCGTTCGAGGCCAATCATCCTCGGGGCGAGTCAGCCAATCCGGTCCCCACCAAAGGGGGTGCACAATCAGGCTCAGGTGGAGGGGCAGCCTTCAACACTGGGCCCATCACCGCAAAGCCAAAGATGGTCGAGACAGCCACCAAACCGTTCGGCTGCAAGACTTTCATATTACCCAACAATATTCCCCCTAGTACATCGGAACCCAATATCAAATGAGCTGTATTAGGGGAATCAAACCGGCGGTCAGCCAAATCCAGGCCTGACGTCAACCGGACAATATCAGGCGACAGCTGACGTTGGGGATGACAGCCCAAGATACTCGTCAGAACAATGGCCGAAGGAAAAAACTTAGGGTCCAAACAACTCACAGGAGTGAGCCCAAATAAGGTTTGTCCCTCAACAGTCGGGATAGGTGTTTCGCCTATTCCATTAATCGTGCCTGAAAAGGCACGGACATCCAGGCTCACCCGACCCGCTAACCAAGACGACAAAAGGCAACCCTGGGCTCCCGTGTCCAAAATGGCACGGACCACAACAGAGTCCCCCGTGGGTCCCCAGACCCTGACCGATGCCGTTGGCAACAAAACCGTGTCGATCTGGGGAGGTACGTTAGCGGGACAGGCGCCAATTTCCTAGTAATGCCTGGGCGGCGACCGATCGCCGCATCCAGGCTGGGGTCTATCCCGATGAGGATAGTAGTCAAACTCCTCATCCGCGCGATGTCCCGAGCCGCGCGCCATCGCTGGAGGGGCATATCTCACTTGACGCCTGAGTGGCGGGGGGCGCGTCTCCAAACGGGGACGTTCCGCCAACGGAGGGGAGGGAAGGCGGTGCTGGTCTGGCCAACGTCGCCTACCAGCAGCTGCATAGTCGCTTTCACGAGGGGAGGTCAATCGGCGGTCGCGCGGCTCCCGATCAACTGGCGCGGGGGGTGGAGTGCGGCGGTCAAAGTTGCAGGCCCCTCCTCGACTCTGATCCGGCGAGCGAGAAGCCCGGTGCTCATCTCCATCATACCCCCCCCTGCGCGAACCCCCATCAGAGGCTGGTCTGACAGAGCGGTTCGCGTTGGCGCACAGAACTTCAAGATGTGAGCCCCTACAAATTGAACAAGGGCGGGGGTTGGGGCAATCCCGATGAAAATGATTCCCCAAACACGAAAAGCACAGACGGCGTGCATTGGCAACTCGGCGGCGGGCACTCACGTGCAACTCCAAGAAGGCCGCGCAAGTTGGTACGCCATGTCCCGTGGCCTTACAATAGCCGCAAACAAGATTACTCTGGGTGCCACCAAAACGGGGGGCAGGGCGGCTATCACCAGACCCGACAGTCCCAGTCCGTCCCTGGGCCCTCGGCCGAGAGGGCGGTTGGCTTAACCCCGTGGCACCACGAGCGTTGTCGAGGAAACGACACTCATCCTCCAAAAATTTGACGAGGTCTTCAAAGGGGGGAAGATGGGTGGCACTATCCCCACCATACTTCTGCTCAAAAAGGGACCTCATATCTGAAGGAAGCCGCTGCAACACTAAGTGTACCAAAAAATAGGACCAATAGTCCACCGGCAACTCCAATCGTTTCAAGGCGTTGGTTGCTGCGAGCAACGGATTCAAAAGGTCAGCACGCAACGCTGACATTCTGGTGATGGCCGGCAACCCCAAGATCTGGTCAATATGGACATCAGCCAGACAACGTTTGTTCTGGTACCGTCGGGATAGAAGTTCCAGAGCAGTGGGATAGGCCGAGTCGGTCACCGGCAAGTGCTGCACCAAGGCTCGAGCCTCACCTCCTAGGGCTGACAACAAATAAGCCAACTTCTGGGCCGGTCGGAGGTCAGAGCGCGAATCAACCAAACTGTCAAATAGGTTCCTGAAGCTTAACCAATGGTCCAAGTGACCGTCAAAATGTGGCAGCTCCAGGGTAGGCAGTCTACCCAAAAGTCCAGGGCCTGCAACAACAGAGGTCTCTGTTTTGACCTGGGCAGGGTCCCGACTCTTCAAAATTTCCCTGGCGCGCATACTTATTATGTCACCCAGGTCCAACATCTGGTCATAATCCGCAACAACCTTATCACGGGCTGCTTGACCCAATGTTTCCAGGTCCAAGTCCAAAATCACTTCATTGAAGCGAGCAAACAAAGTGTCAACCGCACTCAATCTCGCGTTCAACTGCTCATACCGGGTAAGCGTGGCCTCTTCCAGGTCTCGACGCTCAGCGGTCGCAGCCGCAGAGGCAAACCATCTTAGCTGTGAGGTCAATCCACCAATGGCTTGGTTTACAGCTTTCAATGAAGCCATTGGGACAAATATCAAATAAACAAATTAAATTCAATTAAATAATCAACAGGAATAATTTTCCCGGACCCAACTACAATTTAAACCAAATAATAAAACTTAGTTTGAATTATTACAAGTTCAAATCCGACCCTGTACAAGCAATACCTTGTTTATACAATAGCAAATTAAAGTACAAACCACAAGGGACACTACATATCATAATATATTATGTCAAACAATCTATGTTAATTTGAGTCAGGCTGACGGCAACAAATCAGACTTCTCAATACTTTTAACTCAACAATAAGTGGTGAATTTAACAATTAAACCACGCTCTGCTACCAGTTGTGTGAGACTGCACCAGCAGACTCACGATGTCCGCGATTACGCGGAGCCCCAATCAAAATAATATTTGTCCAATCGACAAGTGAATACAACTATTCAACTATTAGATATAACTTACCCATCACGTTGGAACCGGAGATGTGGCGTATTCCCTGGTTCCGTCTTATCTGGGTGGGGTGTAAGTATAACTGTGGTTTGTGTGGTGTATGTGTAGTTATGTGAGATTACGACGGTAACCAAAGGGCGCCCCACAGCGCGTACCGACGTCTTTCTGGACAAACCTTCCTATCACACACGTGGCACCTTTCACCAATGTCCAACTGAATTTTATCCCGGTTTGCTAACCCAATCGGGGATGTAATAGTCCAGCACTGAATTTAGGAAATTACCGGCGTTCAAATAAAACACAAAGGCCGGCTACATAACCAACAAATCACTCGCGGTCATGACCCCAAATGGCGAGATTTCTCAATTTTCACTCAATTATCAACAAAATATCAAACACCGATCAAGATGGTATCGGATTAACAATAACTCAAAGTTTTCAACCAATAATTACACGAAACAGCGTGTACCAAAATTACAAGCACGGAGCGACCATCTTTCAACCAAAATTGCACTGACAAGCAAAAACGTCATCGCACAGACAACGAAACGTAATCTGTCAAACGTCGAAAAGGTGCGTTCAGAAACTTGGTGGATGAAACAGTTACCTTAGAAAAAGTACTAGGCTAACATAAATTAAAGAAGGTAATTCCTCTATCAAAATTTTCGGATTTTCCATCATGGGTGGGCGCCAAAAAGTATGTTCTACGGTTTTGTCGGCTTAGTTCTTTGAGATGTGATTCATCATCTGCCCAGACTTCCCCTAACCATGTTGTGATCGGCTTTCAGTCTGACCAAATGCAGATAAACTCTAATATTTTCTGTGGCATCATACCTGAAGGCCTTTAACAGATTCAAAGTGTTTCGTATTTTTACAACACCTTTTAAAAAAATTGGTACGACGCCAATCCGTGGGATTCACATCCGGTTTCTCTGTTTCCCGATCATTATAATCTGGATATCTTCAAAGTTTGAGTGAATCAGTTTCTTCTAGGTAAACGTGCTTAACCTAGGCTTTTTCATTGCTTCACATCAGGCAAGTTGCGGCCATACGCAAGTATATTTAATATTTAAAAAAAATATGTTATATTATAATCATTTGGTCTAGACCCTCTGAGTTACTGTGGTAACGCGGTACACCCTTTCGTGGTAGCTATAATCTATATCTATACATATAATAAAACAGTAACTAAAGAAAAACTGTACATTGAGAATTTTAGAGAAGAAATAAGTGGCTTTTGTTAGAAAAACGTAACTGATGATAAAAACTGACTTTTTAGAATTTTTGTCTGTTTGTCTGTGTGTATGGTACGGCTTCACGCCAAAACTACTCGATAGATTGAATTGAAATTCATCAAAAATGTTCTTTGTAAACCTTTAGACTACATATTATCACGTCGTATGTTATGGGAGGTAAGCAATATTGATTTTAAAAGGTTTTTGTTCGTAATTGAATGCACAAAATGACATGTTATTATCTAAACATATAATAAATCTGTAGAAAAATCGTTTTTGTACATCGAAAATATTTCGAAAAAAAATCCGCGGTATATAACTTATCTATGTCTATCTTTGAAGATTGACTCACACTCTCTCTAACCCTCTCTCTCTCATGTGACGCAGACGAAGTTGCGCGGGTCATTTAGTCGTATAATATATTATGACTAGCTTATGCCCGCGGCTTCGCCTGCATCGAAGTACCGGGATGTATGTGTTAATCCAGGTTATAAACTATCTGAGGGCTAACATCCAAATCACACATATCATCAACACATAATTTCTGTAGTTTTTGAGTTAAAGAGTATCAGAAATCCATCCATTCATCCATCCTCACAAACTTCCACATTTATAATACATATTATTATGGTTATGATGAAACAGTTTTGGTTTAATAAAAGTTACCCATCAGAGCCTAACTCGAAACTCATGAAAAGTTATGACAGGCTTATTACAAAATGTATGTTAAAACTGACGTTTCCTCTCGTAACTTTATTCGGAGTTTACTAATAAGGAGCACGTGTATATAATAGACGTAGATGGATAAGGATAAGGTATAGGTAATTGCTTACTATAAGGTTTACTACTTAAAAGTTCCATCAAACCGCTCCGGATAAATTGATAAGCTGCGGAAACCGGACGGACACTTACTGAAATTTCTGTACAGTATGTGATTAAACTTACGATTGGCAACTGTTTGGAGCTCAAAACAATGAATAATCACGGAAGATATCCCGTAAGTGGCAGTGTAAGTTTAGTTTTAAACCGTGAAAGCTTAAAACAGTGTCAGTATGTCAATAATAACTTGAGCAAGTATTAACGCCAGGTGTAAACAAGCGATGAGGCTTTAATATCCTTCATAAAAAACTCGAAAATAGTGTGCAGATGTTTTTAAAGCTGTCTGTACCACTATAACTACAGGGGACTAGAAAACTATTATATTTAGAGAGATAATGACAAGTATGACCACCAATACAAGCGATTCTCACTGGTCATATTAGTATGACATGCTAGTATGACCACTAAGAAACGGAGGGTATTCACAGACGGTTTGCAATTTGAGAAAGTGGTGATGCTCGTCAGTGGCTGATAAACTGAGTCTCATTTCACACGTGATAACACCCCTCCCGCACCGCCCACTTACCTCAGACATTGTCTCAATTAAACGGTAGGTCTACAAACTTAAATACTCGTCAGTAAGATTGATCATATAGATAGAACTATAAAGGTAAGATGGAAGAGACAGTGTATACCTGTGTTTACACCGAAATTCTGCCAACAGAAAATTATTCCACACCAAGAATATTCAATAGCTTAAAGTAGAAATATCGTAAACAGACACAAACTGGCACAAATACACAGTGACATTATGGAAAACACGTTGAGCCACGTCAAGTGATCCCTCTGGAATAGACCCGAATAATTCACCCCCTAATGGACAAATTGAATTAAAAGGGGCTCCGACCCACACTCATTAATACAGGCATTGTGGAAGTTATCTTTCCATTCTCCTTTTATATACAAACATTACATAACAATGAACGATTCGCCCGCTGTCTGTTTGTGGTTCGACTCTAAAAGAGAATGTATAATCTCACTTTTTTGTTCATCTGTCACTGAGGGTATTCTCGACATCTATCCAACTTAAGAATTTTACATAATATTAGGGCTGACTCACGAAAATCTCGTGGCTAAATAAGTGTGTCTGTATGGTGTCGGACGTAAATAATAGCACCATTCCATATCTTCCCGTGGGTGTCGTAAGTGGTGACTAAGGGACTTACCAGAGAATGGGCAGCAGCGTTCTTTGTGTTTTTGTAACAACCGTACTGCGATCGCCAACCCGCCTGCCAAGCGTGGCGATTATGGCAAAACCCCCCCTTGGGGGAGGCCTATGTCCAGCAGTGGACGTCTTTCGATATGATGATGATGATGATGAAATAATAACAGCCGCTCGGGTCGATCTTAAGGTTAAGACCCGCTTGCCTAGGTTGGGTCGTGGATGGGTGACTGCCTATTACATTTCGAGTTTCCTGCGTGCCTCGAAAAGCACGTTAAACCGTTGGTCCCGGCTGTCATTTGTAGATGACAGTCGTTACAGGTAGTCAGTGGCCCGAAACTCTGACAACCTGTGCTTACCAAGGGGTATCGTATTCATCATCATCATCATCATCAGCCTATTAATGTTCCCACTGCTGAAACTCAGGCCTCCTCTCTACGAGAGGGAGTGGGCTGTAATCCACCACGCGGGCCCAGTGCGGCATTCAGACATTGGTAGATGAAACATGTCTTCGAATATTTTGGTTCTAGGACATGCCGGTTTCCTCACGATGTTTTCCTTCACCGTTTTGAGAGCAGCGGTGATGAAATAAATAACACAAAGTAATGCCTGCATGGGTTCGAACCCACGACTTCCTTTTTGTAAGTCGGGGCCGCCACCACTGCGCCACCGCTGCTCCCCGTGCTGCTCGCGGTATTGAATTACCTAGTACTATCTGGGTTGTGGAGGTCAGATAGGCCGTCGCTCCATGTAAAATACTGGTATTCAGCTGCATCCAGTTAGACTGAAAGCCGATAATTTGGATTGACATCTTTCTCATAAAACAAGAAAGCCACGCTGCTTGATGAAAATATTCCATCTTGCGAAATTATTTTAAAAACCAAATCGAGAACAGCTGTCATGAAACGTTAAACACTTTTAATTTATCTCCAATTGACAATGACCACAAAATATTACTGGTCTAGAACATTATTTTATCAGAGATCTGAAATGACTATTAGCTTGAAAGCTTTACTAATAAACGAAATGTTGTCGATGTTTCATACATTAATAATAAATTCAAATACGATCAGCTTTAATCAAAGGCTTTTAAAAAAAGTATCTATGTAGTATTTCAACTATCTGGTGTCCACGACACAAGCCTTGTTGCTTATTTGTTGCCACACGCATTTGATGGCAGTGTGTGTAATGCCCAGCAACATTTATTTTATTTTAATGTCACTTAACTGACTACCTGGATAGCTTAACATCACACCAAACGTCACGAAAAATCCTACACCGCGGATGCAAAGTTTTTCGCGAAAGAAGCTAATCGATAGTGTTGCTGATAACGATCAAATAATGCAAAGGTTTTTATTGAAAAAAAACCTTGCCGAACACTAGGGTGCATTTAATAACATTTAAACTAACACAAACAGCCAGACCCATAACATCTACCTGTAAGCCATACAAACTACATATTTGTTCCTTGCGGGAATCGAAACCGCGACACGCAGCGCAGCAATCAATTGCTGAGCCACTGCGCTTACTGTGCCGTCAATTTTATTTGTAATATCAGAGGAAGTAGGTGAATTTTAATTTAAGATGTACAAGTACAACCGCTAGACAAAAAGCGTCAAACAGGAGCCTAACAAACATAACACTGTCAAGGGATCCTCCCTTTTCTGTATATTGAACTTTCCATTTCCACCCTGTTGAATAGTGTTCATATCTCTATGATACAGGGTGGAAGTCACAGCCCTCCGCAAACTGACAGGGTGCATTCAGCTTCTTACTTTAAATCATATTCCACTGGAATTTTTCTTGGGTTTTTGTTTTTTAATCGTTTTTAGGGTTCCGTAGTCAACTAGGAACCCTTATAGTTTCGCCATGTCTGTCCGTCCGTCCGTCTTTCCTTTATTTCAATGTAAAATTACATGCTCTGTGCGCAGCGTATTCATTATGTAAAAATGTTTGCATATACGAATATACTACAAACTTAGTCCAGAAATTATTTTGTACAACTTTTTGTCTTTTTTGTACAAAAACTTTTGTTTCCATCAAGTTAAAAATGATTTTCCTAGAAAGTCCTTATAAAGTTCTACTTTTCAGATTTTTTTCATATTTTCTAAACTTATGGTTTAAAAGTTGAGGGGGGAGGACACTTTGTTTTTTACTTTTGGAGCGATTATTTCCGAAATTATTGACATTATCAAAAAATGATTTTAGAAAACCCGTATTAATTTTTAATACCTTTCCAACAATATATCACACGTTAGGGTTGAAATTAAAAAAAACATCACTTCCCACTTTACATATAGAGGGGCTACCCTAATAAAACATGTTTTTCCAATTTTTATTTTACCACTTTGTTGGCGTGATTAATATACATATTGGTACCAAATTTCAGCTTTCTAGTGCTAACGGTCACAGAGATTAAGCGAGGACGGACAGACGGACGGACGGACGGATAGACATGGCGAAACTATAAGGGTTCCTAGTTGACTACGGAACCCTAAAAATTCATTTAACAAGCTCTAGTCTTGACAATGAAAGTTTATAATAAATTGCCGGAAATAATTAAAAAAGAACAAAAATTTATTTCATTCATAAATAAATTACAACAATTTTTATTATATAAATGTTATAATACCATAAATGAATATCTAAATGACAAATTTTTAATTACTGAATACACATATATTTTTTATTTTAAGTATTGTTACTTTGTATTACCAACTTATTAGAAAAATTAAAGCTCTCTTTCTCTGTCCTACTTTGCTGTGCCCTTACAAGGTCCATATTTATGTACCTAGCTTTAAGCCCTTTGTAACACCTTATATACAATATGGAATTCAAAATAAATGAATATGAATACAGAGTTCGTGGAACTCGTCGTCGCGCTTGCCGTTCGCTACTTGCATTTTGCCACGGTAACGATACATTGCGTATGAGGAAATAAAACAAATAAAATTTATTGTATTCCTATGACGTTCCTGATATTATATCTTATCTGCAGATAAGAAATAATATCAGGAGCGTTAACGATTGCAGATTGTCAACTTGGCTCTAGCCAAGTTGACAATCTACAATTGTTAACGCTAGTAGAAAACTATTCAAATGAATGGGAATGACATCATCTCAACGTTAAATCACGTGATCAATACAAATGAATAGAAAATTCGTAGTCAAGTTTACATCGTTCAAAATGATAGAATAGAATGTTATCGTTTCTACAATGTTGATCGCTATACTCTTTGGTAGGAACGCTCACCATAACGAACGAACATCACCGAACGAGCGATCGACTCAGTCGTGTCAACTTGGCTACCACTTTAGCGCTTGCTACAATCGCTAACGCCGCCGAGGCATTTACGATAGCAGAAAGAGAATCGATACGAAACGTTTGTAACTTGGCTAGGGGTGCTGGTCATCTTAGTATGATATACTTAATTCATCCCCTCAGTTTGCGGAGGGGTGCTTCTCGTGTGGTCCCATTTATGCTGCCATGCTGATCTTCGGAGATATTCAATGGAAGTCTTCAAAAATAGACGACAAATCTGCCGTGAATGTTGCAATTGCTTGGATGTTTATTGTTTAAACAAAATCATGACGTAACATCACGCCTGTATGCTCTGAGGGGGTACTCAGATGTGTACAATACACCCAGATTTCTACACTTAGGTATGTTAAGTTGGCGTGATCGTGTTCCGCGCGTGCCTCAAATGACGTAACACCACGCCTGTATGCTCTGAGGGGGTACGCAGATGTGTACAATACACCGAGATTTCGATAGTTAGGTATGTAAGCGCGTTCGTGTTCCGCGCGCGCATCAAAGAGATGTCAGCAAAAGGGACTGTTCTAGAGATACCTCGGCCCCGGAACACAAAGGGCTAAGAAGGAACATGGTTTTAGTCAGTAAAAGTCTGACACTCCCACTCCACTCCGCCCAGAGCGGGAGGGGTAATTTGAGGATTTTCCATCCGAAAAAAAAAGGTAAGTTAAGTTCCATATATTGGGGATACGCCTATTACCATGACATGTATATGTTAATAATGTCAAATAAATTCATGGCAAATATTTGTTTGGGAACAACTAAAAACGCAAAAATAAAAAACTTTTTTGCAAAAAATAAAACCGGCTTCAAATAACACAAAAAAGTGATAATAAATAACTAGCTTCAGAAGTCGGTGACAAAAAAAAATCAATCAAACAAAAGTCACCGACTTCGGAAGCTAAAGTTTTTATTAAAAGGTTTTATTTTTTGGAAAAATGATTTTTTTTTCCTTTGTAATGTGTCAAATGTGTGTGAGGTACATTCTGCAAAATAAATCAAAAGTAAAGTGTTTTAAAGGTCTTTCATTATACAAACAGTCTCATAGGGCCGATATAAACAAAGTAACTACAGTGAGTAACATATATCACAACATCAGTGAAATTCAAGACTACAACATAACACTGTGCACAAGAAAACACAGTTCACAACCACAAAAATGACCTTCACGACAAGACTATCCAAAAATCAACACAAGAACCTTCCACTGTACAAACAGTAACCGTAGCTTGACAAACAGCGCCTTTTTACCGTTCCCCTAAAACGCGCCGCTCGTGCAAAGGGCACCTAACTGGCTGAAATGCCAAGGTGAGTCGTGGGCGGGCTTACTTACGCTCTGTCGGAATTGTATAGCGGCTCTGTTGTTAGAGGCGTAGGTAGGTGACGGTTTGGACTTAGAAACTGGGCATGTTGTTTTGAATGAGAGAAAACAAAAGTTGTCTGGGTATGGAGAATTCAAGAAAGTCATGTTGGAAAACCTAGAAAGTGTCATCATCATCATCAGCCTATAATGTTCCCACTGCTGGGACACAGGCCTCCTCTCAATGAGAGGGAATGGGCTATTATAATCCACCACGCGGGCCTAGTGCGGATTGGTAGATGTCACATGTCTTCATGTCTTTTTAGGGTTCCGTACCCAAAGGGTAAAAACGGAACCCTATTACTAAGACTTCGCTGTCTGTCCGTCTGTCCGTCTGTCTGTCACCAGGCTGTATCTCATGAACCGTGACAGCTAGACAGAAATGAAATTTTCACAGATGATGTATTTCTGTTGCCGCTATAACAACAAATACTAAAAACAGAATAAAATTAATATTTAAGGGGGGCTCCCATACAACAAACGTGATTTTTTGCCCTTTTTTTGATAATAATGGTACTGAACCCTTAGTGCGCGAGTCCGACTCACACTTGGCCGGTTTTTTATATCATCACCACTGCTCTCAAAACGGTGAAGGAAAACATCGTGAGGAAACAGAAAATAAACATAAAAACTTAATTCTAAAAAAAAAAGACACGATTTTGAACACGTTGATAATTTTCGTTCCAGAAACTGAGTCTCAAACGCTTTCAGTTTGATATTAATCGAGTCAGTTGAAACACCAAGAACGATGAAAAAAAAATCAAAAACTGCATACCGGTAACTAAAATTAAAAGCGGACCGTACGAACGTTTGTGGCAAAAACCACTTCCCTGATGGTTGTTGAGCAAAAATATGTACGTAGCACGCTTAAACAAACTAAAAATACATAAAGAAATGAAAATATGGAGTGCTTGAATGAAAAACTAAAAGCCACTTGAAAAAGGTGTCCGTAAAATGGGTTCAATTGAAACGTTTCCAAATAAATTCGGTGAGCGGCTGCGGACTGTGGTAGTGTTCTGGTCACCACTTTGTAGGGTGGAGAACACTGTTGTTGGTAACTATATTTTGATTTTAAAGTGTCCTTGAAATTGTTTGCCGTCCTTCTCTATACAGTTTTACGATTTAGAATGTGCAATTAGTTTCATCTCTTTGTTTTTCACTTACCAACTTCTCGTTTATTCAAAAGAGTCTATGGTTTAATTTAATGACTGGTTTATCTATAGTCTATACTAATATTATGAAAAGGTAAAGTTTGTGAGATTGTAGGCGGTAATCTTTGGATCCACTGAACCGATTTTGAAAATTCTTTTGCCAATAGAAAGCCATGTTATTTGTGAGTGCCATATTAAAAACGTTCTCGTGGGATAATTTCCGAACAAAACGCAAGTGAAGCCGCGGGAAAAAGCTAGTTTGAAATAAATACGTTGAGTTTGAGAACTTTTTGTCTGAAAAAAATATATATTCATTATTATTATTATTTATTTATTTATCACCAATTACAGCATCATTACAGACTCGTCCAATACGATGCTATAAGACATTTACAATATAGAAAACATACAATAAAAACACATAAAATAGAAAAACAATAACAACCAGTAAAAATTAATATTATTATTATAATTAAACACGACAATGTTCATAGTTGAACATCTTTTTCAATAATTATTTGTGCCCTCTGGATAAATCTCGACAGGTTATATAAGAGGTATTTGTTAGGAGTTGTATGCAAACAGTGGAAAATCTTTAAGCGGCCTGTGGAAAAGTCTATTGTATATCCTTAAACTTACTGAAGTACAGTGCGCAGTAGAGAGTCGGCTGGCTTAGCATTGCTTTCTTATCTTGTCAGTTTTCTCCATTTCAATTACAGAATCAAATTCGCCATAATACATGCAGATCAAAACATGGTTATAAAAGTAATTGAACGTGCCAATATTTGAACGTATAATATGTTATTACGATAACAATATTCAAACTTTGTGTAATTTAATTTATACACACACAAGATAACCTTTTGAAGGAATTTATTTCAAAGAGTTTTTTTTTTTCTGTTTTGCGATTATTTATTTATTTACTTGGTTCACCAACAAATTATATACACTGCTGCATAAAGTGTAACAATTACTTACAGATATTACTCTGAATGCGCACAAAACGTTGTCGTTAATTAAAAAAAAAATAGAAATAAAAACACTATATTGGTGTCGATTCTGTTATGCACAAACTAAACTTAATTAAGGCTATTGCTATCTCTTTCTCTCTAATAAAACGAAAAAGAGACGGACGTAATTTAGAGCTGTCAAATTTAGTTGGAACTAATATTTCCATACAAATGAAGGGTGCACGTAAAAACAAGTCGATTAAAAACACGGTGAAGCGCAAAGCATAAACAAGTTTGACATCTCTAACTTAGTTCATAGATATAGCAGTCCTTTTCTCGCACTGCCTTTTAGTAAAAGATAGCAATAGCCTAAATTAAGTTTAGTTTGTGCACAACAGAATCGACACCATCCACCAATAAATTAATAAAACTAAATTAAAACAAATAAAACTAGGTAATAAAATATGCAGTCTTAATTCACACCACCCAGTGAGGTAACGCTACTTGCGTAGCTATGTCAAATTGATTTACAAGAAAATGGTAGTGTAATAACCAAAACATTCAATTTTTCATTCACCGCCCTTGAAGTGAACGCTGAAGAAACATCGACGTAACGCTAAGTACAAAATAATTATAGTAATCAGTATGTGGAGAAGCGGATAACTGGTGCTTCCACCCTTCGGTATACAATTAAAACGCGATACGTTAACACAAAAACGTAGATTGGATTTCCATTGAGAGTTTTAAACCCGGGTTTTCTTTTTATTTATGTGTGTGTGTGTATTTTAGTGTAGTAACTAAATTATAAAATCTGCGCGGTTAAGCTGCGCATGCCTGTTTCCGTAGATGGGTGACCATCCACTCCTGAACCTTTGGATTAATGAGTTCAGATTCACTTTTTTCTGTAGAAAATCGAATTTTAAATTGCCCTGTGGAGAGCACCGTAACAGTGGCCTTGTATTTTCTAAAAAATACCAGCTTTATTTCAGTAATTACTATCAAACCTTGGCAAAAAATCATTCATTAGTGCTTTCCAAACACTCGTTTTCGAATAATACGTACTACATTAACAGACATCGTCAGACTACACGACTGTACACATCTGTCGGTCGGCATTGGGTCGGTATGCCCGCGGCGATGCGGGGCTTGGAAAGGCCATCAACAAAATGGAGGCACAGAATTATTGCGTAGGTATTCCACGTATTTCGAATTTTATTTTTAAAATTTTGAGCAGGTTTATTTAGGAAGCGGCAGTTCTTGTTTTGGTTTTCTATATTTGGTGATGGATGAATGGATAAGATTCGCTGGATAAGACGAGTCCTAGAATGGAGACCCAGAGCGGACTCCCGAGCCCCCGAAAGACCACCACAGCGCTGGATGGACGACATACGACGACACGGAGGTCGAGACTGGATGAGTCGGACACAAGATCGACAGGAGTGGAAGAAGAGGGAAAAGGAAAGGGTCCGCAAGGGCCAACGCCTACCGGGGCTGCGGGACTGTTCGAAAGAGATACCGTGGCTCCGGAACACAAAGGGCAAAAAAGGAACATGGATGGGTTTTAGTCAGTAAAAGTCTGACACTCCCTTCCGCTCCGGCCAGAGTGGGAGGGGTCATTTGATGATTTCCCATCCAAAAAAAAAGGAAGAGGCTTACATCCAAGATTGGATAACAAAAAGGCCACCATGATGATGATGATGATTTGGTGATGATTAGAGTTGCAGAACTGGTTCCGGCACTGCATGTCCTAGTGAAGATCTTGCTGGTTGTTCAAGATCATTTGATTATCCTTTTGTAATTATAGCCTAGTTGGTCTAGGCAAGCGCGACTACTGAGCATGAGGTCCTAGGTTTGACTCCCAGGTCGGGCAAAGTGTCATTGGGTTTTTCAATTAGGAATTTCTCAGTAGCAGCCATGGAGTCAGGATTTGTGCCCGGTTGATGGCAATAGGCTCGCCCCTTATTACATGGGACTTAAACATAACTGGCGAAATGTGTACTAATGGGTACACCTCTGCCTATCCCTTCGAGGATTAGAGGTGTGATGTTGTTCTAATTATGAATGTAATAATCGCGAATTGGCGAGATGAAGCATACCATCGTGAGAAATGGAGTGAATGGTGAGACAAAACGGACTAATAAAAAAAAAAACCGGCCAAGTGCGAGTCGGACTCGCGCACGAAGGGTTCCGTACCATTATTATCAAAAAAGGGCAAAAAAATCACGTTTGTTGTATGGGAGACCCCCTTAAATATTAATTTTATTCTGTTTTTAGTATTTTTTGTTATAGCGGCAACAGAAATACATCATCTGTGAAAATTTCAACTGTCTAGCTGTCACGGTTCATGAGATACAGCCTGGTGACAGACAGACGAACAGACGGACCGACAGACGGACAGACAGCGAAGTCTTAGTAATAGGGTTCCGTTTTTACCCCTAAAAAGAAAAGCTTTTTGTTACTGGCAACAAGTACTTTTACTTTTCAACATGATACATTTTATTTTTTTAGGTATACCTCTGCCATTGGTGAATCTTAAGCAAAAGTTAGAAACAATGAGTAATCTCAGAAATGAATATTTATTTTCTCCTCATAACATAATCATTTGCCTTGCAATTAAACTAAAGTCAATGAAATGATTGTTAGTTTTCCTTAGCATATTTAATTGAACCGAGGATCTTGATTTAGATCGGAGTTTGAGAACAAGGTCATCGACAGAGTCTGCGAAAAAGTATTCGAACATAGCCTATACTAATATTAACCCAGACTGAGGGTCGGTTGATAAATATAACTTTTAAGTACGAAACAAAATATTGTGTATTATATGTGTGTTGTTACTTTCGACTGTATGAAATGTCGACCGTGTAGTCAGATTTAATACCGGAATTGTGACAATGTGTTCATTAGACTATCACAAAACAAACGACCGACCGACGCTAGTTAACAATGGGTGCAGTAAGTATTGACGAGGATATGAATAGGACGGGATTAGAACGATCTAGACCAAACTTGAATCCGACTCGGCTGGGTACCGTTCGTCCAACTTACTTATGACCAGTGTGTGTTGCCAGAGATTACATACGGGACCGATACGTGGTCGCTTACAATGGTTCTGCTCAGAAGGCTAAAAGTCACCCAAAGGGCAATGGAGAGGGCTGTGCCATTACCAGCGTCGGGCACTAGCTGCTCGGCAGTTTGCTGGACTGGGCCTATTTGGCGCAGCCGTGAGACACACAATCTTATCACTTTTTTCTGTCTCGATTTAAGTTTTTATTGTGTAGATTTAAGTTTACTCTTTTGTTTTTTTTACTTTATTTTTTTGTTGTGTGCACTTATGGCATGTGCCGAATAAATATGTTTTCGTTCTTTTCTTTCTATGCTCGGAGTTTCCTTGCATGATCGAATCAGAAATGAAGACATTTACAAGAGAGCTAAGTTTACCGACATAGCCCGAAGAATTGCCAAATTTAAGTCACAGTGGGCAGGGCGCATTGCTCGCAGAACGGATGGCCGATGGGGCCGAAAAGTTCTGGAGTGGCGATCGCGAACCGGAAGATGTTGCATTGCAAGGCTTCCCACTACGTGGACCGATGACCTGCTGAAGGTTGCGGAAATCCGTTGGATGCGAGTCGCACGGGACTGGGCAATGCGGCGACACTTGGGGGAGGCCTATGTCTAGCAGTAGACGTCTTTCGGCTGAAATGATGATGATGAAACCTAACTAGAATACTGGATCAGTCGGACGACCCTTATCGCAAAACTTCGGTCATAAGTATGAACTAAGACATGAGAATGTCCAGATCATGGTCGATCATGTGAACTAGGGTGTACTAAGAGTACATTTGTGTATTCTCAATTTTTGCAGATATAATTAGGGTTTCGTACCTCAAAAGGTAAAAGGTACTCTTATATAAGATCACTTTCTTGTCCGTTTGTCTGACATAGCAAGTTGACCAGATACTGAGGTCTCTATTAGGTGTAGGGAGGACCAAAATTTACCTTAATTTTCAACTTTTGTTATTTTTATGTTTTAAGACCTGGCTTTTAACCAAAATTGACAATTCTAGGTTAACCGGAAGTATCCTATAGGTTTTGGGTCGAAAATCTATATGGTAGTTCCCGTTGATCTAGAATCACAAAATTTGGTGAGAAGCAATGTCTTACAGCAAAAGTAAAGGGAAAATCTGAAAACCGTAAATATGTAGCTTAATAACAAAAAAAAGGTATTATAATTTGCGGTTGGTGCAATAGCCGTTTCTAGGGATGGAACAGCAAAGTTAAGTTTGTCTTTTAAAAAAATTTGTACGGAACCCTCAGTCCAAATCACTCTTGTTTTTTTATTTGACTACCTCTTCCGTCGAGTGGTCTCAAGTGCGTCTGCTGAGCATGAGCGATCGATCGATCTATCCACATTCATAAGCTCACACCATTTTCTCGTGGCAGAAACTACAGAACGATACCTGTTACGATCGTCACATACTCCTTCATACATTTCTTAAAAGCACGTAACATATCGAACTGCTCCATTCACGTCGACTCGATGTTCGTTGAGGTATCGCCCACTGTGCGGTGAGCGGTCGTACCACGTATTACTCTTTACTAACCACTGAGCGAATGACAAAGCTCTGTTTCTACAGAAACAGAGCTTTGTCATTCGCTCAGTGTTTCCAGCAGTTCTCTCGATAAATAATGACCTACCATTACAATGGTAGGTCATTATTTATCGAGAGAACTGCTGGCTACTGCCAGAATTTGCTGACAATTTTTTTTAACTAATATACTCGTTTACTCTTTATCCTTAAACTTTTCATATAAAGTGTATAAGAAAAGTGTGGTCATATAGTTTAAGAGGACCATAAACTCAAACTCAAAGCATTTATTTCAATTAGACCATAACGGCAGTTTTGAATGTCAAAAATACAAAAAAAAAATCAAAGCTACAGTCTCAGTCACAAGGCATAATATCTTGAGAAAGTACTGCAGTTGCCCATTCCCTAGCGTAGATCTCTATGGAGAAGAACGGGCAAGAAACTCCATGGACACTGTTTTAAAATCAAAATATTGTTACAAAATCTTGGTTACATATAATTAATTATGAGATTATACATTATGTGAGAACCATCAAACTGAAAAACTTTCTCGATGAGACCAATATCGTAATCGTGAAAAAATATATAAAATAAAAAAGGACGTGTCAAAGTGTGAAAACCTATTTGCATAATAAACATAATTTATCATTAAACAAAAACAACATAAAGCACATTATTGTATTCTCATAAATTTTACTTCACGACGATTTGTTTTGCAGAAACTCATTTTTAAACCAATGAATTTTGTCCTTTTGCAAACAATGTTTTGATATATCGAAACTATTATTTTCACGACACAAATGCCAATATTTTACTAAGACTAAATAACACAGGATACTCCGAATAAATTGTACACTAAAAATTGGAGCACAATTTCTATTCCAGTATTGTCCGTTCCACGAGTACACGTAACGTATTGTACGATTCGATTTCACGTCGCGCCGCGTTCACTGTGAGATATTGTGCAGACCTGCCATCAAATAGCCTGGAGTTACCATTAAATAGCCAGGACTGTTTGTACACTCGCTCAAAGAGCCTGGACAAATGTCATAAATTGGTCGCATTTGCCAGTTAAATTTATTTTTAGGTATCATAAACGGTGTGCGATCAAAATTGTACCAAATCCTCATTAACTAGCTACGTGAAAGTGATACCTTTCTACTTACAAAGATCAAAGTGAGGCGCTTCGTAGCCGTTTGCTACGGCGCGTAGCAACCGTAGCTGGGTCTACTCCGTAGATCCTGGTTGGGCTACTCTGGATTATAGACAGAATTATTGAATTTGCAGTATTTAATCTTTCATTTGCATAAAAGACTTTCATAAATGACATTTTGAGGGATTCAAAATTTTAAGACAGGTTTTGCTTATGTTAAAAAAACCGACCAATTGCGAGTTGAACTCGCACAACGGGTTCCGTATTTTGTTATTAAACTACATATTTACGGTTTCCAGATTGTTTCCTTTTTCTGTGCTGAAAGACATTGCTTCCTGCCAAAATTCATGATTCTAGGTCAACGGGAACTACCATAATATAGGTTTTCGACCCAAAACCTATAGGATACTTCCGGTTGACCTAGAATTGTCAATTTTGGTTAAAAACCAGGTCTTTCAGCACAAGTAAAGGGAAAATTCCCAAAAAAAATAAAAAACGTTGAAAATTAAGGTAAATTTTTGTACTTACAAGTTTTTGCGAAAATTTATATTTGCCCGTATCTTTTTATCGTGTTGACTCAGAACCTTGATTTTTACACACCTAATAGGGACTATAGACCTGCTTCAACTTGCTAGGTCCACCCCTTCCTCAGAAAATCGGTAGTGACAGACGGACAGACGGACAAGAAAGTGATCTTATAATGGTTCCTTTTTTACCTTTTGAGGTACGGAACCCTAAAAATAAAACACTAGCACGGTCAAAGCTTCCTTTCTCCGCCGCATGAGTGGACTCTTTTATTGAACCGCTTCAATTGTTGTTTCACGCTGACCACTCTCAAGTTCTTTCGTTTCTTTTATACCACCTTGTACCAAGTTAAGTTCTTTCTAACATTTTGTATTTCTAACAGCGCAGACAGAGTATTTGATACGCACGATGCTGTTTTACTTGGTAAGATCTTTGTGGAACATATCTTTTCTTTTCTGTAAAAGTCTATTAACGTATTACTAGTAGGTCTGACAATTTTAGATTATTTTAATCTATTCCTGCTGACCCCACCAGTTGGGTCACGCGCGGTGGGGTCAACGGGAATACACCCTGTATCATTGACTGTAAACCTAATCTCAGTCAACTATTTTTAATGCAGACAATAAGAAGTACCAATTCTTATTAAGATGTTTTGTAAAATATTTAGTGTTAATTCTACGAAAAAGATTTAGACTTGGATGCAGATTGCAGCACCGTTAAAACATTCTCATCAAAGTTCTTTAAAGACATGAATTCAAAAGGTGAAGTATAAAGTTAGCACAAATCAAACGCGACTAAGTAGAAAATCTTAAGTTAACACGGAGAACAATTTTATAAATTTATTTTCTAACTAAGTTTCATATCATTAATGAAAAACGCTGTCATTACGGTTTTTAATTGGATTCATGAGCTAAACCTCTACTTATTTAGACGGATCATCACCTAAACTAAGCCTACTTTGTGAAGTATAGTATATCCCACCAAAAACATAATTACATACGTCGATTAGCATAATTAAACAAAAAAACGTAATTATTCTTTAAATTAATCCGATGTACGTAAGTGAAAAGTTCACTAAAATCTACAAACTCTATAATTACTTAGGTACCGTATGTGTTTAGTGAAGAAGTCGTTCGAGAGCCTTTTTTTTTTTGCTAGCCTACATAGTATCCCACTGCACTGGGCAAAGGCCTCCCCTTTCTCCTTCCACACCTCTCATCTTGTGCGATCTCCGGCCATGTCAGCCCTACAAACATGATCAGATCGTCACGCCACCTTCGCCGCGGTCGACCTCGACGACGCTGTCCTTCCTCAGGCGTCCAGTGTGTGACGATCTTTGCCCATCTCTCCGGGTGCATCCGTGCCACGTGGCCTGCCATAATTTCTAAAGAAAAATCGAAAGCCATAATTTAATAAATCTGCCACCCACTACAGAGTATTTCTTCTTCTGCCAACACAAATGACGACACTTCTGATGCGTAAATAGCACCTTACGGTGTTAAAGGTGAAGACCATAGGTAGATCAAATTTTACTACTTTGTGAAGTATAGTATATCCCACCAAAAACATTCTGTATAAAACTAGCCAAGTCTCGATGGAGCTGCTTGTTTATCTCTAAAAAGTAATGAAATCTAGACAAAGTCGTACCAAGTCTAAGGTTCCTTACTGCGATTTCTTTATTGTTGTGTGACTGAGTGAGTAAGTGAGTGTCATAAATGCGAAACTTTGCTTTCGCTTAATATATTATAAATATCAATTGTATAATAAAGTACCTACATAACATCAAGTAAGACTTAAATTATTGATTATAACTTAGATTATTGCTTTGTTCTTCAGATTCGGCGTAAGTAATGTTGGTGTTGGTGAGCAAATGGACTGTAATGGACTGAATATTTGTGCTTGTGTGTAGGTGATGGAAACACTGTAAAATATTATTAATTGATATTTAATAACAAAAAGCGATAAAATTATGTACAAGGCAAAGGACTGACACTTGACAACAGAACATTCTTCTGACCAAAAGTCATTATATAAAAAATATATTTCTTAAAGAAAAGGCATACCAGCCAGTCGCCAACATACCGGACCCCCAGTGGAACACTAACAACCGGTGGCTACTGGCTGGGAAGCAGCTTCCATTAAAACGAGCTTACGGGCCGGTCGGCGCAGAATGCCGCCCCTAGTGCGGACGTCTGCCACGCGGACCGCTCCGTCTGGCCCTGGGTAGATCGACACTATTCTTCCTAACGGCCATAAGCCACGAGGAAGGGTAGGGTCGGCGATCAGCACCACGTCTCCCTCACTGAAACTGAATGTGTTGGTGGAGGCTCCTCTTGCTCGGAGCGTGGGCAGGTATTCGCGCAGCCATCTTGCCCAAAACTGATCCGCCAGACGTAAGCTTCGACGCCAGTCACACCTTCTGTCCAAGTCTGCGTCTGTAAGCGTGTTGGTCCAAGGTACAACTGAAGAGGATCCCAAGATGAAATGGAAAGGAGTGATCGCTTCTGGTGAGTCGGTTGAAGATGGCACATACGTGAGAGGTCTCGAATTTATTATGGCCTCTGCCTCAAGGAGTAGTGTGGATAGTACGTCTTCTTTTAATACTTTTTCGGCGAGGCAGGCTCTCAGGGCTGTCTTAACGGTTCTTACCAATCTTTCCCATGCTCCGCCCATGAACGGTGATGCCGGTGGGATGAAACGCCATTCGATTTTGTGGTTTGTGGCGTATTCTTGCACTGCGTCGTCTTGTAACGAGCGTAGCTCTCGGGAGGCTCCGACAAAGTTGGTGCCATTATCTGAAAATATTGTTGAGGGCGATCCTCGGCGAGCAATAAAATGTCGTAGGCTCATAATGGCAGCATCGGATGAAAGTGAGGTGACAAGTTCTAAGTGAATGGCTCTCGTTACTAGGCATGTGTACAGCGCAACGTAGCGTTTTTCGTGGCGTCGGAATATTGTGACAGTGATAGCACCGAAATAATCTAGGCCTACGTGCGTGAACGGCCTCTTGTGATGGTCGAGTCGCTCTTCCGGTAGATTGCCGATTTGAGGTCGAGCAGGTTGGCCCTTCCACCTTCTGCATTGAAGACAGGCTTTGGCTACGCTACGGATGCTGTCTCTTGCTTTGAGTATCCAAAACTTCTGCCTGAGCTCATTAAGGACAAGTTCGTTAAAACAATGTGCGGCGTGAATATGTTCGTGAAGGATGAGGAGTCGTGTGACGTGATGGCGACCATCTAGAATTGCAGGCGATATGGCTCTCTCACTCACTCCTGGCGCATACTTTGTCCGTGAGTCCAGTCGCAGCAAGCCATCCTGGCCAAGAGTTAGCGCGAGTTTTGCTATTCGGCTGTTTTTGGGCACCGGCTGTGATGATTCAACTGCTTTCAGCTCATCGGGGAAGCTGTCTCTCTGAGCTCGTTGGAGTATCATCTTCTCAGCTGTTATGATGTCCGCCGCATGAAGTTGTGAAGGAGATGTGGTACTGTCGATGTATATATTAGAATTTTGATCTATTGGCCGAGACAGTTTAAGCCGGAACAATCGCGCACCCTGGAGAACACGGGCGGTAGCGCGCAAAAGGCGCAGCCAAGAGCTAAAACGCGTCGCGTCAGGTACTGGACTCGAGAACGGAACGTCGAGAAGCAACCCCACCAGCTCCGATTTGAACTCGAGGTCTGGTAGAGTGTCCTCGATGTCAGCAACTCGCTCGGTCGGCCAAGCGTATGGCGGCTGTAACAGAAACGGAGGACCTGTAAACCATCGATGAGACTGTGTGAGGTTTAATTTTTTAGGTTTTGTGGCATCGTCGGCGACGTTAAAAGCGGTAGGGATCCACCTCCAGTTGGACGGGTTGGTGGTTTCTAATATCTCTCCCAACCTGTGCGCCACGAATGGTTTAAACGCCCGAGCATCACTCCGAATCCATTTAAGGACGGTGGTTGAGTCTGTCCAAAAAATGATCTCGGAGGGCTTAATTCGATGAGCTTGCAAAATTGTTTGCGCGAAACGAGAGGCTATAAGCGCAGCTTGTAGTTCAATGCGTGGAATTGAGACCGGCCTTAAGGGCGACACGCGTGCTTTACTGCCGATTAGAGTTGTAGACACGGAGTTGTCATCGTAACTAAAACGCCAATAGGCAGCACATGCATAAGCTTGTTCGCCACCATCGGCTACTACATGCAGTTGGGTATCCACTACCTCTGTCCTAGTCATATACCAACGAGGTATTTTTATGTTGGACGCGACCTGCAATTGTAAAAACCAGTCTTCACATTCATTTACGTACGTGTTGGGAAGCGGTGAGTCCCAGCCGACCCCTGCCCTCCATAGTTTCTGTATCAGAATGCGGCCCCAGATGATGACCGGCATTAATAAGCCGAGGGGGTCATAGACCTTCATGACGTTTGACAAGAGACTACGTTTGGTTAAGGTGTCGGCCGGTAACTGCGAAACTGTTCGGAAACCCAGCGAATCTTGACGTGGGGTCCACTTAACACCCAATACGCCAACCTCGCTACTAGGCGGTAAATAGACGTCGGAGGTTGCGTCGCTTCGAAGTTCTTTTGGGATAAGCGAAAGTGCCTCCGGATCGTTTGACGTCCACGCGCGCATCTCGAAACTACAGGCTTTGTGAACTGTGACTATGTCGGCGGCCAGCTGCGCCGCGTCGGCGACACTGGAGTGGCTACCTAAATAGTCATCCATATAGTGGTCGTCAATTATTGCCTTACAGGCGGCGGGGTAATCGGCTTGGAGTGTTTTTGCATTTTTGTTTTTAATGTAGAGTGCGATGAATGGACTCGAAACCGCGCCAAAAATCATAGAGGACATACGATACTCTTTCAATTCGCCTTCCTTGTTACGCCAAAGGAAGCGTTGGGCGTCTCTGTCTTTAGGAGCGATTTTTATTTGAGGAAACATTTCTTTTATGTCACCGTTTAGAGCCACGACGCCTTCTCTAAAGCGGAACAAGATATCCAGTAAAGAACAAAGCAAGTCCGGACCTTGTAGGAGCAGACTGTTTAAACTTACACCCTTCGTCACCGCGGCGGCGTCGTGGACCGCTCTAAGCTTCTTCTTTTGGGGGTGAAAAACGCCGAAAATAGGCAGGTACCAGCGAATACCAGCTTCTACGTCAACGCAGGAACCATTTGGTGGTTTTCGTTGGTGATAGGTGATCGGTTCGCACTCCTCAGCGTAGCCTTTTGCGATGACGTCGTCTATGAATTTGTTAAAGGCTGTGGCAAACGATTCATCTTTTGCCATCTGGCGTTCGAGGGCCTTGAAGCGCGATAATGCCTGCGGGTAACTATCAGGTATAGTCTTCGGCAGTTCTTTCTTCCAGGGTAGGCCAACTTCAAAATGTCCGTCATCAAGTTGGCGCGCCGATGATTCGATAATGTCCACGGCTCGCTTATCGTCATCGTTTGGGCGAGGGGCGCTTTTCGTTATGCCTAAGGCATCGATGTCATATTGACTTTTGATGAGTATGTCTAAATGATCCGATACGTGGTTCACAAATTCGAGTGGCTTAGACGAAACGGAAAGCGCGCCGTGAATTACCCAACCTAACAAAGTTCTCGAGGCGACAGGGTCACTCTTCTTGCCGCATCGCACTTCGCGACTTAAAGACAGGTGCCAATCAGGCGCACCAATGAGGACAGTAGGGGTGACGTCAGTGTATGAAAGTTCGTTGGATAAGTCTACCAAGTGATCGTAGTCTGAGATGATAATTTTGCCTGGGTGTTGCGCACGCAAACCCAAAGGTTTGATCGCCCGCGCGTGTTTTACTAAATAACGATCAGGCAAATTTCGACCTCGGATGTAAAAGTTTACGTAACTTACGTCAACTTCTTTTGTCATACCACTGACGCCTTCGATGCGCAGCCGCTCCTGACAGGTGGGTTTCGCGCCGATGCGCGCAGCAACCTCGCCGTCTATGAGAGTCGCAGTACTGCCCTCATCGAGTAACGCCGTCGTGTGGAACTCGCCGTCAGGACCCTCGAGTACTATCGGGACTACCTTCAGCAGCCCGCGAGGGCGATCGGTTGACCGCGAAGTCCCTGTGACATTAATTAAAGTATCAGATGTATTTGGACTTTGCTTCCGTTTATGCACCCGACCAACCAAACTTCACAAAATTGGATATTTTGTCCCGCTTTCTTTTAGTAGAGGCTGATAAACAGTTAAAATATAACTTTGTTGCCGACAGTACGGTTAAGGCACAGAACACAACGCATCCTACTAGATTCCAATTGAAGAAGGAAACAATTCATGCCACCGTACCTAACGACAAAGTGCCCGAGCGTTGTACCTATTGTAAACAAGGACCTCACAACATAAAAACATGTAAAGCCTTTTTAGCGCTCTCAATAGACGACAGATGGCGTTGGGTCCGTGAGACAAAAATATGCTACCGGTGTTTGAAGTCTAGCCCACACACTTGGAATTTTTGTCGCGCCAAACGTTGCGGAGTAGACGGATGTCCGAGACGTCACAACGCGCTCCTTCATGGCACAATGACAGCGAACTCCAAACCTAGCGTAGCATCCAGCAGCCAATGCAACAATACTCAAACTTTGTTAGCTGAACCGCCCACTCTTGTCAACGTGGACAATTTAACCAACGAATCTGAACCATCTGTTAAAATTGTCCACGTTGACAAGAGTGGGCGGTTCAGCTAACAAAGTTTGAGTATTGTTGCATTGGCTGCTGGATGCTACGCTAGGTTTGGAGTTCGCTGTCATTGTGCCATGAAGGAGCGCGTTGTGACGTCTCGGACATCCGTCTACTCCGCAACGTTTGGCGCGACAAAAATTCCAAGTGTGTGGGCTAGACTTCAAACACCGGTAGCATATTTTTGTCTCACGGACCCAACGCCATCTGTCGTCTATTGAGAGCGCTAAAAAGGCTTTACATGTTTTTATGTTGTGAGGTCCTTGTTTACAATAGGTACAACGCTCGGGCACTTTGTCGTTAGGTACGGTGGCATGAATTGTTTCCTTCTTCAATTGGAATCTAGTAGGATGCGTTGTGTTCTGTGCCTTAACCGTACTGTCGGCAACAAAGTTATATTTTAACTGTTTATCAGCCTCTACTAAAAGAAAGCGGGACAAAATATCCAATTTTGTGAAGTTTGGTTGGTCGGGTGCATAAACGGAAGCAAAGTCCGTGAAACGAGCGCGCGTGTGCTCGCTCAACTTCATCAATATGCACCGAAAGAGCTCTGGTGACCATAAGTACTCGCTCTGATTAAGTAGCTTAAGCGTTGTCACGAAGTTGCGTAATTTAATTGCTAAACGGTTTAAATCTTCGGGAGAGCTTAGCTTAGGACTGTTGCGCAGCTCGGCGACCTCGCGGGCGACGAGAAGTTCCGGGCGCGCGTACGTCTGCTCTAGGGCGGCCACGATGTCGTCCGGTTCCCCGGAAGTCCACAGGAGAGACGCCACGGACTGGTACGCCGGACCGCGCACAGCGTTGTTTAAACGATCTAAGTTATCTGACGGAGAAAAATTAGATTTAGTTCGTTCGTAACTACTCTTGAATGCCATCCACTGACTAACTTCGCCCGAGAACGTGACGAGTTCGGGTCTCTTTGGTCTGTTGGAAAGGGCGTTTATAGCTTGGGTAAGCTGAGTTACGGGGTCTGAGATAGGGCGTTCAGACGTATTTAATTGTTGTGTTGCATCGTTGTGGTAGTTGTTACCGGCAGCACGTGTAACTGACGACGGAGCTGCATGTTTGACATTCGGTACGTAGAACGATACCGTGTTGGTAGGAGCGGCCGGCTGTGAATGTTGTCCTTGGGGGTTGCCCAAGGTGACAGTCGGTGCCTCACCAGGCATGTTCGCGTTAGTTACCGTGGTCATGTTCTGCTCAAGAACCCACGTCGCGGTGCGTTTTGCGGAATGACAACTAGAAAAACGTGAACAATGGGATTTAGATGACTTATCTGATGCTTCCAAAGCAGCTAGTTTGGCTTGCAGTTCCGTCTCTTCCACCTCAGCCTCGAGGCGGGCAAGCTCGCGGTCACGTTCCGCCTGCTGTCGCGCAAGCTCGCGGTCACGTTCCGCCTGCTGTCGCGCAAGCTCGCGGTCACGTTCCGCCTGCTGTCGCGCAAGCTCGCGCTCACGCTCCACTTGTTGACGTTCGCGCTCCACTCGGCGCCGCATTGCGTCAGCTTCGATGGCCATTTTCTGAGCGCGGACGGTCGCCGAAGACCTCGATGAGTGAGTGCGTTCACTGCACGATTGTGTACTGTGAACGCTCTGTGCGCTGCGTGAAGGTACTTTTGCATTTGCGTCTAAAACCGAATTAGATCGAACGCTTGGGCAATTTGCGAGGCTAGGTTGTGCCTGGTCGCAAAGTTCAGTGCCCGCGGGCTGTGTGGTCGAGCTAATTGGCAATGCCAAAGCACCCTCCGTTGCTGTGGCCAAAGCCGGCCGGTCGCGGCCCCGTAAACGTTCGCGACGTTCGGGCTGCGTCCGATCGACTTCCGTGACCGTAGTGTCCGTGTTTGCCTTGCTTTGACTACGTGTTTCCACCATGGTTAATGAGTAAAAACGACGAAATGAATGTTTATTAAGCGAAATGAAAAACTTACGTCAAAATGAAAATTTTGAAAATGGTTTGTTTATCCGGCTCGAAGGACCAAAATGTTGGTGAGCAAATGGACTGTAATGGACTGAATATTTGTGCTTGTGTGTAGGTGATGGAAACACTGTAAAATATTATTAATTGATATTTAATAACAAAAAGCGATAAAATTATGTACAAGGCAAAGGACTGACACTTGACAACAGAAAATTCTTCTGACCAAAAGTCATTATATAAAAAATATATTTCTTAAAGAAAAGGCATACCAGCCAGTCGCCAACAGTTGGTATACAAGCAAACCCGCCTAAAAAAACATGCTAATAAGAAAATAGTATCAAGTAGAACATTGTAAATAACACCAATTTAAATAAAAACCGTCACGATCGGCCCGCAAAAATACGGGCAGGTATTTTTAAAACGCCAAACACCATCTTCCTACTCACAACAAAACAATATTATCTTCAAAACATAGAAACAAGTGAAAGTTTCCAACGCCCCCCCCCCTCCTCCAACCACTTCTCCTCCCCTTTACCATCCGCTCCTACCTATCAATAAATATTGTTTTCATTTCAAGTTGTTCCGTATCGGTGTATCGGCGTTGCCTACTCCACTCAATTTCCTCTAAGCCTTTAAATTGAAAGGGGAGGTTCGGCGAGTAAGCTCGGGGATATTGGAACACTTATCGCCGGTAATGACTGGTGTTGCAATTTTAAAGCTATGCAGTGGTTATCGCTGTACGCGATACGGCTATTTTTCCGAGGTATGCGATTTCGCATTTTTTGTTGAGTTAATAAAGCAGTTTATTTATTAAACATTTTTGTTCCGTTGAAAGCTGCGGTCATTTGTTTATTTTTTATTATTGGTTTATGATTCAAAATGTTTTGGCAATACTTAGGCAGAATAACATTATCTACATGGTCGTCTTTTGGCTGACATGATGATAATGCAGGAATAAAATACCGCTCAGGTACAGGGCGTCCATCTTTTTCGCTGACGTATCAAAATCCTGTGACATAAGCCACTCAAACTAAACGTTAATTACACAAATAGAAAATAATACGTCGGATAAAATTTCATGTGAAATGTAATTAAAACCAAGGAGATAATAATGAACTATCAGAAGAAATTTTATTGGAAAATACGATTCATATCCATTGGTGAGGTCATCTAGCAAAATGTATAATTACAAAAAAAAAAACTGACTTCCAAAAATCACTAAAATCCAACCGTTTTTTTAGGGTTCCGTACCCAAAGGGTAAAAACGGGACCCTATTACTAAGACTCCACTGTCCGTCTGTCCGTCTGTCTGTCACCAGGCTGTATCTCTCATGAACCGTGATAGCTAGTCAGTTGAAATTTTTACAAAGGATAAATTTTAGTTGCCGCTATAACCGCAAATACTAAAAACAGAATAAAATAAATATGGGGGGCTTCCATACAACAAACCGTTTTGTCTAATGTTGTATAGATAATGGTACGGAACTCTTTGTACGCGAGTCCGACTCGCACTTAGCCGGTTTTTTGTAAATTGTTTTTATTTTACCCTTTCAGTTGTGATGCTACACAAATTCTAGCCATGCATAAACGTTAACTTTCTAACTGGAAGTTATTACGAACTATTCGTGAAATAGGCATATACATGATATGTAAACAAAAATATTCGAAGGAAATCTAAGTTCTAAACGAAATCACATTATTTAAACCTTACCTTCAACATTCATAAAATAGAAAACAAAATGAATTTAATAGCCAACATTTATATTCGACCCAGGTCTCGGTTCGGACTCGGTTCGGTCCAGGACTTCGAGCCACAAAACTCTCGACATAAAACGTTTAAAACCGGCCAAGTGCGAGTTGGACTCGCGCACGAAGGGTTCCGTACCATTATTATCAAAAAACGGCAAAAAAATCACGTTTGTTGTATGGGAGCCCCCCTTAAATATTAATTTTATTCTGTTTTTAGTATTTGCTGTTATAGCGGCAACAGAAATACATCATCTGTGAAAATTTCAACTGTCTAGCTGTCACGGTTCATGAGATACAGCCTGGTGACAGACAGACGGACAGACGGACAGACGGACAGACAGCGAAGTCTTAGTAATAGGGTTCCGTTTTTACCCTTTGGGTACGGAACCCTAAAAAAGGAATGACAATTTATATCACAGACAGCATAATGCTAACTTTTTAAAGTCAACTGCATAAATTGGCAAACGGTCTCTCTCAGGTATATTTCTGGGACATGTCTCAGAAGAGTGGGGTGGAAGAAAAATGGGTAAATGCAAAACAGGTGCTGCTGCTTATTTTAAACTTTGTTTGTTTTCGTTTAGAAAGTTCTGTAATATTTGGTCTCGGATTTTCTTTGAGAAATTTTGTGCCTAATAACGAATATGATAATGAGTTTTCTTGGCAAAGGTGCTACAAAGTTTTCGGCTGATTTTTGCAACTGAATTAGGTTAAATTAGTATGTTTCTAGATCAATGCCTCTTTTGGTTTTGTTGTTTTTCTAAAGATTTTTTTAATTTTTTAAGTCCAATGAAAAATCGTCAGTTATATCGTACTGCACTTAGTTAAATCGCCAATGGACATGTACTCGTACGTTGATTAATGTTGGACACATTAATAAACGTAAGAGTCCATGTCCATTGGCGATTTTTAGGGTCAGTGGGTCGTCAATAGGAACACTATGAAAAAAAGACTTTTCGAGGTAGCGCTCGGCGGCCGCTGCCGCGGCACCAGTCGCTTCGCTCGCTCGGCTCGCGCGTAATTGGTCACAGATCTAACCTAACCTAACCTATGGATCCCTTCGACATCGTTTTAACGACAAACGATTAGTCGGAAACAAAAACACCAAATGATTTTTAGCCTTATATTTAGGTGTTTTAAACGACAGAATCGAAAAACATAAACGATTTGCGAAAATAACTTTTTTGCGCCGTAGCGCCCCTAAGGCCAACCGATTTTTAGGGTTCAGTACCCAGTCCGTCTGTCTGTCACCAAGCTGTATCTCATAAACCGTGATAGCTAGACAGTTGAAATATTCACAGATGATGTATTCTGGTTGCCGCTATAACAACAAATACAAAAAACAGAATACAATCAATATTTAAGGGGAGCTCCTATACAACAAACGTGATTTTTATCTGATTTTAGCTCGATATTAATAACTGCAACAGATAGACGCTTGAAATATTCACAGAATATTTAGTTGTATGTTGTAAATATATTCACTTTAAAAATAAATAATTAAAATAAAGACTTAAGGACGCATACAACAAACGTGATTTTTTTGCCGTTTTGTCTAATGTTGTATAGATAATTATATGGAACCCTTCGTGCGCGTGTCCGACTCGCACTTGGCCGGTTTTTTAACTCACTGGCTTACAAGAATAAATAAAACAATCTTAATAGTTTTATTTTTTCTTGTCAATCTTTGCCTATTCGTGCGCATTCTGTCTTCCTGCTATATAGCGTCACACGACATGAAGTCATCTTCTCTTCGCCATCGATGTCTGTTATTAGCATTTTAATTCCTTTATATTTAAATTGTTGATTTAATATTTTACTCTGGACGCTCTTAATGTGCATGTCTTTCTACATCGTTCTCACTTATATCTATAATCTCAACATGAATGATGTAACCAAGATTTTGTAACAATATTTTGATCTAAAAGAGTGTCCATGGAGTTTCTTGTCCGTTCTTCTCCATAGAGATCTACGCTAGGGAATGGGCACTGTACTTTCTCAAGTTATTATGTCTTGTGACTGGGACTGTAGCTTTGTTTATTTTTTGTATTTTTTACATTTTAAAGTGCCGTAATGGTCTAATTGAAATAAATGTTTTGAGTTTGAGTTTCTATCCTTGGCAATGTGAAACACATCGTAGTCTTCTGTCTCGCGATGAGATGAATGCTTGCCATCGACTTTGCCAGTAACTATCAGCTGTTTTACGTTATGTCCGTCTTTACTCGCGATAACCAAAAACATGCCCCAGCACTCCTCAAAATTAGCTCAACATGACTCCAAACGTCCCAAAAACATATGGACATGTTCCAACATGAATAAACCATGTCACAACATGTCTGCAATAAAGCGGAATACGCTTCTGTTAAAGACTGAGTGACATTGGCTTATTGGCCCCAATGTTTGTCTTAGTGGGAACAGGCCCGTTGTTCCATTTAGTTATGATCGTAATATAAACCAATATTGGTGGCATTGGGTGTGCGGGACATAACCGTTTCCTGATATTGTTGGGCTGGTGTTTGTCGAGGTTGTATCGATATATATGTCGTCTTGTGCTGGAACGTGTATTAGCAGATTGAATGTGTCTTGCATACAGCCTTTTATCTTGTTGCTTAAATTTCTTATGTTGGTGTATCGTAAAGAAAAATAATACAAATATCCTGAAGTACTTACTTGAAAGGAATGTAGCAAAGGGTAAAAGATGAAAAAGGAGGTTTCTGCTTACTTTTCTTATTGCGATCCGATAAATCATCCTCTTCTCTTCTACGTGGACAGCTTAAACAAACTCAAAATCCAAATAGAATATCTTTATTACATCCCGCTGTCTGTTCGCTTAGGTCTGAATTACTGTCACGCTGACTTTCGGTCGCGTACGAGTATACATTGTTTTCTATAAAGCACCATACTGCGACGCTGACGTTATCGGCGACCGACACCCGTATTTTGTTCACTGACGGTCCGACCGACCGTACGCGACCGACCGTTAGCGCGACAAGAATTTAGGCCTTAGATCTTTTAAACTACGCATCGGATTTTAATGCATTTTTCAACAATAGATTGAGTGATTCGAGAGAAAGGTTTACGTATATGTATATGTAGCACCCGTGCGAAGCCGGGGCGTATCGCTAGTTAGTAAATATAATATAGCATTGACACCATTGTGTTGAATTTCGACAAGCTTATAACGAGCACGTTTAGCAGCCTGTGAAACTACATCAGACTATCGATAAATACCTAGGAAAACCTAACCTATATCACAACTAGCCTTATTGCTACTACAGTCTTCAAAAACATATCTTACAATTTTGTTCGAAAACATTTCACAAAACAGTGGAATTCAAGGTAGAGTTCGTGGGAGAACAAATTCCTTCAGTTCTCACAAATATTTGTGTCTGTGTTGGGAGCGACTGAAATCGTTTGACATGTAGAATAGACACGTTGACTTCTCCCATGGGAATGCTTTGAACTTCACGTGATCGGCACTGGGAGTTTTTGGCATCCATCTTTAAACTGTATCGTATTTTTTACAGCAGTGGTGGCCCAGTAGTGACGGCCCCGACTTACGAGCATTAAGTCGTGGGTTCGAACCTAGGCAAGCTCATTACTTTGTGTAATTTATTTCATCACCACTGATCTCAAAACGGTGACGGAAAAAACATCGTGAGAAAACTGGCATGTTCTAGAACCAAAAAATCGAAGACATGTGAGATCTAGCAACCTGCACTGTGACCGCGTGGTGGATTATAACCCATTCCATCTCATAGAGAGGAGACCTGTCCCAGCAGTGGGAACATTAAAGGCTGATGATGATGATGACGAATTTTTTTACGGTAAATAGTTTTTTGGATACTAAGATGTTGTGGACCAACCAACCTTATTATAATATTTTAGTATTGGCAGTATGTATTTCTTATTTTTTTACCTTTTTTTTGATACTTATTTATCAATATAAAAGATTGAGCTAGAACGATTGTATGATATGTAAAAACTATACGTAAAAAAGTAAAAGAAAAAGATAAAATATTATCATAAAAGTCTTTATTTTATTCTGTAATATAGGATGTAGTTAGTAGCTTCCATCCTCCGCATATTTGGAGTCAGAGTATAAAGTTATTTTTTGATAACGGCTTTTATTCCTGAAATAATGTCAATTTCTGTATGGTGTCGGACGTAAAGAATAGCACCATCCCATATCTTCCCGTGGGTGTCGTAAGAGGCGACTAAGGGACTTACCAGAGAATGGGCAGCAGCGTTCTCTGTGCTTTTGTAACAACCACACTGCGATCGCCAACCCGCCTGCCAAGCGTGGCGATTTTGGCAAAAAAACCCCCTTTGGGGGAGGCCCATGTCCAGCAGTGGACGTCTTGCGGCTGAAATGATGAATGTCAATTTATATAGTCCAGCCCATAGCTATGTATGTTACACCAGCCCCTTAGTTTCTAATATCACATCACACCAATATTATAAAGGCGAAAGTTTGTATGTGTGTGAGTATGTTTGTATGTTTGTTACTCGTTCACGCAAAAACTACAGAACGGATTTGGATGAAATTTAGCACACAGATAGTTTATGACCTGGATAACACGTAGAATACTTTTTATCCCAGTAGTATGATCCCGTGGGACAATTATCGAAATACACGCGAGCGAAGCCGCGGGCATAAGCTAGTATCATAATAAAGGCACTTGTCCAAGTGCATATGTGTAGTGTATCGCTTCACATCAGGCGACTTTCTTCTGAAAATAGGCAAAACTTCATCATCATCTGCCTAGCCTTTTCCCAACTATGTTGGGGTCGGCCTCCAGTCTAACCGGATGCAGCTGAATACCAGTATTTTACATGGAGCGACTGCCTATCTGACCTCCACAACCGTAACCGTAGTACCGGGTAATACGACACGCCTTGGTAAAACTGGTTGTCAGACTTTTTTGGGCCTCTGACTACCTAACGACTGTCAAAGATCTACAAATGACAGCTGGGACCAACGGCTTAACGTGTTTTGCGAGGCACGGAAGAAACTCGGTATGATAATGGGTGGTCACCCATCCACAGACCAACCTAGCCAAGCACGGCTTAACGAGCGGCTGTTATTATTCAGCCACGAGCTCCAACTTCATAAAAGTATTAAAACTAGAGCACAGGCAATAATCACTACACGTTAATTTTCATAACAATCATCAAAATTAAACCAATTAACAAAATAATGACCGCACTTGCACGCAATTCCACACCTAAACAGTTGATAATAAAGCGTAAATTCGAAATACCGCCACTTCCGGGTCAAACGATAGTGGCGCTCTACAATGGCGTTACTTATCATGCGATTATACTTTTTATTGATACTTAGCTTTTAACAAGCTTATGTTATGAGCGTTAAGTTAAATATGAACCAAACCGAGACTTGATTGAGCATTTAGTTCATATATTTCTGGTGTCCACGACACAAGCCTCGTTGCTTAGTGTGGCACTAAATTGCGTTGTGTGGAATGTCCGGCATGATTATATTTATTTATATTTAAAAGTGGTGGTCATGGTAATGTAGTGTGCAAGGTTCATTATTTACGAAGTTGTTCACTACAGTGCATCATGGCTGTAAAACGCGCGTAACAAAGGAACCGTGCAACTAGAGTGGCTAACCTCTCCGCCCACTATATTGCATATCTTTCCCAGCAGTGGACAGTTCACTTTAAAGTCTGCCTTGTGTATTTATTTATTTATATTATTTATTATTAAACTTACACACACTATCTTTACAGGATGACCCCAGTGGTTTGTAAAAACATACCAGATAAATAGAAAGTCAACTTTTGTTGATCGTATATATAATATATAATGTATCAGTAAGATTCTTATATGAATTATGTATTAGGTTACTTGTGTATTTGTTACATTAGTTCTAAAGTTTCGTGTAAATTGAATAAGTAGTTTTTCCAAAAAAAAAAAGATACGACCACAGGTAAATTCTCCCATGTCATCTATGTTATAACTCATGTTTTTAATTCTGAAGTGGTTTTACAATCATCATCATCATTTCAGCCGAAAGACGTCCACTGCTGGACATAGGCCTCCCCCAAGTGTCGCCACATTGACCGGTCCCGTGCGATTCGCATCCAGCGGATTCCTGCAACCTTCACCAGGTCATCGGTCCACCTAGTGGGAGACCTTCCAACGCAACGCAACGTCTTCCGGTTCGCGGTCGCCACTCCAGAACTTTTCGGCCCCATCGGCCATCCGTTCTGCGAGCAATGTGCCCTGCCCACTGCCACTTAAGTTTGGCAATTCTTCGGGCTACGTCGGTAACCTTTGTTCTCTTGCGGATGTCTTCATTTCTAATTCGATCGCGCAAGGAAACTCCGAGCATAGCCCTCTCCATTGCCCTTTGGGTGACTTTAAGCTTTCTGATGAGGCCCATTGTGAGCGACCACGTTTCGGTCCCGTATGTAATCACTGGCAACACACACTGGTCATAGACTTTCGTCTTGAGACACTGCGGTAGGTTGGACGAGAAGATACCGCGCAATTTCTCGAACGCTGCCCAACCGAGTCGGATTCGACGATTGGTGGTGAGAGGTTGGTGCAGGTGGAGTGGTTTTATAAGTGTTGTTTATATTATAAAACACGGTCTGTTTCTTAACGATTACGACAATGTTTACGGTTTGAGATAAGGATTAGTAGAACTCGAGCGATAAGTGTTTTACTGAGTGGTGTCAGATGACTCATGCGATGACGTAACTGCGGCTGTGACGGCGGGGCGGGAGGGAGTTTACCGTTATTAACTTTTGGGCTCCAAAGGTTAAATAAATAACTATGTATTTATCCATTTAACATTAACTGCTTAAAGTTACGTCCCTAACAGAAAATCCGGCTGACGCCCGACGTAAACTGAAGGAAGGGAGGGAATAGGGAGGGGGATAGTGAGTGCACTATATCTATTACGTAGTGAACATCTTCCTGCAGGGTCTAACCTCCAATGTTCCACATGGAAGTCCGCTTCGGGACCCAAATGGGAAGATGTACCTGTGTCACAAACTATGCTCCACTTACCCACTAAGCCCCACAACATGCAGTCGGGGCGAACTCTGCGCTGTCACCGACGAGGCCGTGGAAGTGGCAAAGTTTTTGGCTAATAAAATATAAGGCGACACGAATTAAAAGAAGACTAGCTCGGCGCTTTTAACTTACACCAACAAAGTACTGTGCCAGTGCCCTATTTTTCCCCGGGAGCAACTCTAAAATGCGTGCAGGAAAGTATTAAGGAGCCGACACAACATCGTGAATTCGTGACAACCCTAGCTATGCACGATTACTTGAAGACTCTCGTTTGAAAGTATTTGGTTCATCACGCGATGTTTACCCGATTTCTGATACCATCACTATTTTAACTAAACCGTATTTTGTTCCATTATTGCAGTTCATAGTAATGAGTGTAATGAAAAGCTGAAAGTCACGTGATTTGAATTATGCACGTTTAGTTATGTTATTTCATCATTTTTGAAGTTTAGATAAGTCATGTATTTAAGTGATCGTTTTATTTTCGCGAAAACAGCAGGCAAAAAAATCTAATCCGTCATCTGACTTTAATGATTGATGCTCTTTCTGTTTGTGACGGGTTAGTGACTATTGTATTTTTTTTAAAGATTGTTTTGGTTCGGTTTAAAGATGGATGTAAGAATGTTGTTATAAACATAACTGATGGAGCAGTTGCCTACATTCAAGGTGATAATCTCTATACTTACCATTCTAGTTCCACAAACGACGGGGAACTCAATGTCGTGTCCTGCGTGTCCTATTGTTTGTTCATTACAGGAACTAGTGCTAGTGGCCTAATTCTAAGCCGACACAATTTAGATTACCATCGACACGCTAAAAAGAAGAATGTATTGAAAGAACTGTCTAATGTTTATCTTCTATCTAAACACAAACATAATCTACATACTTATAAGACAATAGAATATTACATTATTTCTCTAAATCAACATGAAAGATAGCCTTTATGTACTTAAAGAAATATATATATAACAAGCATCGAATAGAATAACATTACCACATAAAATATCGGAAGACTTGCCTACTGAGGTAGTGGGCAAATTGCCAGAAAAACTAATAAGAAGGCCACAAAAGTAATATTGGTGTGTAGTGGTAATATCGCCAGGACGATCAATTGAGTTGGTAACATCGCCAAGACGTTCGATTGAGTGGCTAATACCGCGTGATTGGGGCGCAATTAGATGTTCGTTTAGAAAAGACGGATCGGCGAGTCAGCATAAATAAGTGTTGTGAAGTCAGAGTTATAAATTTCTATGAATGTACTTGACTGCGCTGCAAGTGGATTGACGCCCTGTAATTTTGTTACTAAGTTACTAATTGCAGGTATAAAGGGTGTAAAAAACCTCTTAACGAAGCCAAAAAGCATTTTTTTCCCCGTCATTGCAATCATTTTTTTGTTCTACACCATAACTGGGAACCTTCTAGTTACGGAGATATTGACGGTCAAAGTTCCAACTTTTTGACAAGTTTAAGACAAGACTCTTTGTACGCGAGTCCGACTCGCACTTAGCCGGTTTTTTGTAAATTGTTTTTATTTTACCCTTTCAGTTGTGATGCTACACAAATTCTAGCCATGCATAAACGTTAACTTTCTAACTGGAAGTTATTACGAACTATTCGTGAAATAGGCATATACATGATATGTAAACAAAAATATTCGAAGGAAATCTAAGTTCTAAACGAAATCACATTATTTAAACCTTACCTTCAACATTCATAAAATAGAAAACAAAATGAATTTAATAGCCAACATTTATATTCGACCCAGGTCTCGGTTCGGACTCGGTTCGGTCCAGGACTTCGAGCCACAAAACTCTCGACATAAAACGTTTAAAACCGGCCAAGTGCGAGTTGGACTCGCGCACGAAGGGTTCCGTACCATTATTATCAAAAAACGGCAAAAAAATCACGTTTGTTGTATGGGAGCCCCCCTTAAATATTAATTTTATTCTGTTTTTAGTATTTGCTGTTATAGCGGCAACAGAAATACATCATCTGTGAAAATTTCAACTGTCTAGCTGTCACGGTTCATGAGATACAGCCTGGTGACAGACAGACGGACAGACGGACAGACGGACAGACAGCGAAGTCTTAGTAATAGGGTTCCGTTTTTACCCTTTGGGTACGGAACCCTAAAAAAGGAATGACAATTTATATCACAGACAGCATAATGCTAACTTTTTAAAGTCAACTGCATAAATTGGCAAACGGTCTCTCTCAGGTATATTTCTGGGACATGTCTCAGAAGAGTGGGGTGGAAGAAAAATGGGTAAATGCAAAACAGGTGCTGCTGCTTATTTTAAACTTTGTTTGTTTTCGTTTAGAAAGTTCTGTAATATTTGGTCTCGGATTTTCTTTGAGAAATTTTGTGCCTAATAACGAATATGATAATGAGTTTTCTTGGCAAAGGTGCTACAAAGTTTTCGGCTGATTTTTGCAACTGAATTAGGTTAAATTAGTATGTTTCTAGATCAATGCCTCTTTTGGTTTTGTTGTTTTTCTAAAGATTTTTTTAATTTTTTAAGTCCAATGAAAAATCGTCAGTTATATCGTACTGCACTTAGTTAAATCGCCAATGGACATGTACTCGTACGTTGATTAATGTTGGACACATTAATAAACGTAAGAGTCCATGTCCATTGGCGATTTTTAGGGTCAGTGGGTCGTCAATAGGAACACTATGAAAAAAAGACTTTTCGAGGTAGCGCTCGGCGGCCGCTGCCGCGGCACCAGTCGCTTCGCTCGCTCGGCTCGCGCGTAATTGGTCACAGATCTAACCTAACCTAACCTATGGATCCCTTCGACATCGTTTTAACGACAAACGATTAGTCGGAAACAAAAACACCAAATGATTTTTAGCCTTATATTTAGGTGTTTTAAACGACAGAATCGAAAAACATAAACGATTTGCGAAAATAACTTTTTTGCGCCGTAGCGCCCCTAAGGCCAACCGATTTTTAGGGTTCAGTACCCAGTCCGTCTGTCTGTCACCAAGCTGTATCTCATAAACCGTGATAGCTAGACAGTTGAAATATTCACAGATGATGTATTCTGGTTGCCGCTATAACAACAAATACAAAAAACAGAATACAATCAATATTTAAGGGGAGCTCCTATACAACAAACGTGATTTTTATCTGATTTTAGCTCGATATTAATAACTGCAACAGATAGACGCTTGAAATATTCACAGAATATTTAGTTGTATGTTGTAAATATATTCACTTTAAAAATAAATAATTAAAATAAAGACTTAAGGACGCATACAACAAACGTGATTTTTTTGCCGTTTTGTCTAATGTTGTATAGATAATTATATGGAACCCTTCGTGCGCGTGTCCGACTCGCACTTGGCCGGTTTTTTAACTCACTGGCTTACAAGAATAAATAAAACAATCTTAATAGTTTTATTTTTTCTTGTCAATCTTTGCCTATTCGTGCGCATTCTGTCTTCCTGCTATATAGCGTCACACGACATGAAGTCATCTTCTCTTCGCCATCGATGTCTGTTATTAGCATTTTAATTCCTTTATATTTAAATTGTTGATTTAATATTTTACTCTGGACGCTCTTAATGTGCATGTCTTTCTACATCGTTCTCACTTATATCTATAATCTCAACATGAATGATGTAACCAAGATTTTGTAACAATATTTTGATCTAAAAGAGTGTCCATGGAGTTTCTTGTCCGTTCTTCTCCATAGAGATCTACGCTAGGGAATGGGCACTGTACTTTCTCAAGTTATTATGTCTTGTGACTGGGACTGTAGCTTTGTTTATTTTTTGTATTTTTTACATTTTAAAGTGCCGTAATGGTCTAATTGAAATAAATGTTTTGAGTTTGAGTTTCTATCCTTGGCAATGTGAAACACATCGTAGTCTTCTGTCTCGCGATGAGATGAATGCTTGCCATCGACTTTGCCAGTAACTATCAGCTGTTTTACGTTATGTCCGTCTTTACTCGCGATAACCAAAAACATGCCCCAGCACTCCTCAAAATTAGCTCAACATGACTCCAAACGTCCCAAAAACATATGGACATGTTCCAACATGAATAAACCATGTCACAACATGTCTGCAATAAAGCGGAATACGCTTCTGTTAAAGACTGAGTGACATTGGCTTATTGGCCCCAATGTTTGTCTTAGTGGGAACAGGCCCGTTGTTCCATTTAGTTATGATCGTAATATAAACCAATATTGGTGGCATTGGGTGTGCGGGACATAACCGTTTCCTGATATTGTTGGGCTGGTGTTTGTCGAGGTTGTATCGATATATATGTCGTCTTGTGCTGGAACGTGTATTAGCAGATTGAATGTGTCTTGCATACAGCCTTTTATCTTGTTGCTTAAATTTCTTATGTTGGTGTATCGTAAAGAAAAATAATACAAATATCCTGAAGTACTTACTTGAAAGGAATGTAGCAAAGGGTAAAAGATGAAAAAGGAGGTTTCTGCTTACTTTTCTTATTGCGATCCGATAAATCATCCTCTTCTCTTCTACGTGGACAGCTTAAACAAACTCAAAATCCAAATAGAATATCTTTATTACATCCCGCTGTCTGTTCGCTTAGGTCTGAATTACTGTCACGCTGACTTTCGGTCGCGTACGAGTATACATTGTTTTCTATAAAGCACCATACTGCGACGCTGACGTTATCGGCGACCGACACCCGTATTTTGTTCACTGACGGTCCGACCGACCGTACGCGACCGACCGTTAGCGCGACAAGAATTTAGGCCTTAGATCTTTTAAACTACGCATCGGATTTTAATGCATTTTTCAACAATAGATTGAGTGATTCGAGAGAAAGGTTTACGTATATGTATATGTAGCACCCGTGCGAAGCCGGGGCGTATCGCTAGTTAGTAAATATAATATAGCATTGACACCATTGTGTTGAATTTCGACAAGCTTATAACGAGCACGTTTAGCAGCCTGTGAAACTACATCAGACTATCGATAAATACCTAGGAAAACCTAACCTATATCACAACTAGCCTTATTGCTACTACAGTCTTCAAAAACATATCTTACAATTTTGTTCGAAAACATTTCACAAAACAGTGGAATTCAAGGTAGAGTTCGTGGGAGAACAAATTCCTTCAGTTCTCACAAATATTTGTGTCTGTGTTGGGAGCGACTGAAATCGTTTGACATGTAGAATAGACACGTTGACTTCTCCCATGGGAATGCTTTGAACTTCACGTGATCGGCACTGGGAGTTTTTGGCATCCATCTTTAAACTGTATCGTATTTTTTACAGCAGTGGTGGCCCAGTAGTGACGGCCCCGACTTACGAGCATTAAGTCGTGGGTTCGAACCTAGGCAAGCTCATTACTTTGTGTAATTTATTTCATCACCACTGATCTCAAAACGGTGACGGAAAAAACATCGTGAGAAAACTGGCATGTTCTAGAACCAAAAAATCGAAGACATGTGAGATCTAGCAACCTGCACTGTGACCGCGTGGTGGATTATAACCCATTCCATCTCATAGAGAGGAGACCTGTCCCAGCAGTGGGAACATTAAAGGCTGATGATGATGATGACGAATTTTTTTACGGTAAATAGTTTTTTGGATACTAAGATGTTGTGGACCAACCAACCTTATTATAATATTTTAGTATTGGCAGTATGTATTTCTTATTTTTTTACCTTTTTTTTGATACTTATTTATCAATATAAAAGATTGAGCTAGAACGATTGTATGATATGTAAAAACTATACGTAAAAAAGTAAAAGAAAAAGATAAAATATTATCATAAAAGTCTTTATTTTATTCTGTAATATAGGATGTAGTTAGTAGCTTCCATCCTCCGCATATTTGGAGTCAGAGTATAAAGTTATTTTTTGATAACGGCTTTTATTCCTGAAATAATGTCAATTTCTGTATGGTGTCGGACGTAAAGAATAGCACCATCCCATATCTTCCCGTGGGTGTCGTAAGAGGCGACTAAGGGACTTACCAGAGAATGGGCAGCAGCGTTCTCTGTGCTTTTGTAACAACCACACTGCGATCGCCAACCCGCCTGCCAAGCGTGGCGATTTTGGCAAAAAAACCCCCTTTGGGGGAGGCCCATGTCCAGCAGTGGACGTCTTGCGGCTGAAATGATGAATGTCAATTTATATAGTCCAGCCCATAGCTATGTATGTTACACCAGCCCCTTAGTTTCTAATATCACATCACACCAATATTATAAAGGCGAAAGTTTGTATGTGTGTGAGTATGTTTGTATGTTTGTTACTCGTTCACGCAAAAACTACAGAACGGATTTGGATGAAATTTAGCACACAGATAGTTTATGACCTGGATAACACGTAGAATACTTTTTATCCCAGTAGTATGATCCCGTGGGACAATTATCGAAATACACGCGAGCGAAGCCGCGGGCATAAGCTAGTATCATAATAAAGGCACTTGTCCAAGTGCATATGTGTAGTGTATCGCTTCACATCAGGCGACTTTCTTCTGAAAATAGGCAAAACTTCATCATCATCTGCCTAGCCTTTTCCCAACTATGTTGGGGTCGGCCTCCAGTCTAACCGGATGCAGCTGAATACCAGTATTTTACATGGAGCGACTGCCTATCTGACCTCCACAACCGTAACCGTAGTACCGGGTAATACGACACGCCTTGGTAAAACTGGTTGTCAGACTTTTTTGGGCCTCTGACTACCTAACGACTGTCAAAGATCTACAAATGACAGCTGGGACCAACGGCTTAACGTGTTTTGCGAGGCACGGAAGAAACTCGGTATGATAATGGGTGGTCACCCATCCACAGACCAACCTAGCCAAGCACGGCTTAACGAGCGGCTGTTATTATTCAGCCACGAGCTCCAACTTCATAAAAGTATTAAAACTAGAGCACAGGCAATAATCACTACACGTTAATTTTCATAACAATCATCAAAATTAAACCAATTAACAAAATAATGACCGCACTTGCACGCAATTCCACACCTAAACAGTTGATAATAAAGCGTAAATTCGAAATACCGCCACTTCCGGGTCAAACGATAGTGGCGCTCTACAATGGCGTTACTTATCATGCGATTATACTTTTTATTGATACTTAGCTTTTAACAAGCTTATGTTATGAGCGTTAAGTTAAATATGAACCAAACCGAGACTTGATTGAGCATTTAGTTCATATATTTCTGGTGTCCACGACACAAGCCTCGTTGCTTAGTGTGGCACTAAATTGCGTTGTGTGGAATGTCCGGCATGATTATATTTATTTATATTTAAAAGTGGTGGTCATGGTAATGTAGTGTGCAAGGTTCATTATTTACGAAGTTGTTCACTACAGTGCATCATGGCTGTAAAACGCGCGTAACAAAGGAACCGTGCAACTAGAGTGGCTAACCTCTCCGCCCACTATATTGCATATCTTTCCCAGCAGTGGACAGTTCACTTTAAAGTCTGCCTTGTGTATTTATTTATTTATATTATTTATTATTAAACTTACACACACTATCTTTACAGGATGACCCCAGTGGTTTGTAAAAACATACCAGATAAATAGAAAGTCAACTTTTGTTGATCGTATATATAATATATAATGTATCAGTAAGATTCTTATATGAATTATGTATTAGGTTACTTGTGTATTTGTTACATTAGTTCTAAAGTTTCGTGTAAATTGAATAAGTAGTTTTTCCAAAAAAAAAAAGATACGACCACAGGTAAATTCTCCCATGTCATCTATGTTATAACTCATGTTTTTAATTCTGAAGTGGTTTTACAATCATCATCATCATTTCAGCCGAAAGACGTCCACTGCTGGACATAGGCCTCCCCCAAGTGTCGCCACATTGACCGGTCCCGTGCGATTCGCATCCAGCGGATTCCTGCAACCTTCACCAGGTCATCGGTCCACCTAGTGGGAGACCTTCCAACGCAACGCAACGTCTTCCGGTTCGCGGTCGCCACTCCAGAACTTTTCGGCCCCATCGGCCATCCGTTCTGCGAGCAATGTGCCCTGCCCACTGCCACTTAAGTTTGGCAATTCTTCGGGCTACGTCGGTAACCTTTGTTCTCTTGCGGATGTCTTCATTTCTAATTCGATCGCGCAAGGAAACTCCGAGCATAGCCCTCTCCATTGCCCTTTGGGTGACTTTAAGCTTTCTGATGAGGCCCATTGTGAGCGACCACGTTTCGGTCCCGTATGTAATCACTGGCAACACACACTGGTCATAGACTTTCGTCTTGAGACACTGCGGTAGGTTGGACGAGAAGATACCGCGCAATTTCTCGAACGCTGCCCAACCGAGTCGGATTCGACGATTGGTGGTGAGAGGTTGGTGCAGGTGGAGTGGTTTTATAAGTGTTGTTTATATTATAAAACACGGTCTGTTTCTTAACGATTACGACAATGTTTACGGTTTGAGATAAGGATTAGTAGAACTCGAGCGATAAGTGTTTTACTGAGTGGTGTCAGATGACTCATGCGATGACGTAACTGCGGCTGTGACGGCGGGGCGGGAGGGAGTTTACCGTTATTAACTTTTGGGCTCCAAAGGTTAAATAAATAACTATGTATTTATCCATTTAACATTAACTGCTTAAAGTTACGTCCCTAACAGAAAATCCGGCTGACGCCCGACGTAAACTGAAGGAAGGGAGGGAATAGGGAGGGGGATAGTGAGTGCACTATATCTATTACGTAGTGAACATCTTCCTGCAGGGTCTAACCTCCAATGTTCCACATGGAAGTCCGCTTCGGGACCCAAATGGGAAGATGTACCTGTGTCACAAACTATGCTCCACTTACCCACTAAGCCCCACAACATGCAGTCGGGGCGAACTCTGCGCTGTCACCGACGAGGCCGTGGAAGTGGCAAAGTTTTTGGCTAATAAAATATAAGGCGACACGAATTAAAAGAAGACTAGCTCGGCGCTTTTAACTTACACCAACAAAGTACTGTGCCAGTGCCCTATTTTTCCCCGGGAGCAACTCTAAAATGCGTGCAGGAAAGTATTAAGGAGCCGACACAACATCGTGAATTCGTGACAACCCTAGCTATGCACGATTACTTGAAGACTCTCGTTTGAAAGTATTTGGTTCATCACGCGATGTTTACCCGATTTCTGATACCATCACTATTTTAACTAAACCGTATTTTGTTCCATTATTGCAGTTCATAGTAATGAGTGTAATGAAAAGCTGAAAGTCACGTGATTTGAATTATGCACGTTTAGTTATGTTATTTCATCATTTTTGAAGTTTAGATAAGTCATGTATTTAAGTGATCGTTTTATTTTCGCGAAAACAGCAGGCAAAAAAATCTAATCCGTCATCTGACTTTAATGATTGATGCTCTTTCTGTTTGTGACGGGTTAGTGACTATTGTATTTTTTTTAAAGATTGTTTTGGTTCGGTTTAAAGATGGATGTAAGAATGTTGTTATAAACATAACTGATGGAGCAGTTGCCTACATTCAAGGTGATAATCTCTATACTTACCATTCTAGTTCCACAAACGACGGGGAACTCAATGTCGTGTCCTGCGTGTCCTATTGTTTGTTCATTACAGGAACTAGTGCTAGTGGCCTAATTCTAAGCCGACACAATTTAGATTACCATCGACACGCTAAAAAGAAGAATGTATTGAAAGAACTGTCTAATGTTTATCTTCTATCTAAACACAAACATAATCTACATACTTATAAGACAATAGAATATTACATTATTTCTCTAAATCAACATGAAAGATAGCCTTTATGTACTTAAAGAAATATATATATAACAAGCATCGAATAGAATAACATTACCACATAAAATATCGGAAGACTTGCCTACTGAGGTAGTGGGCAAATTGCCAGAAAAACTAATAAGAAGGCCACAAAAGTAATATTGGTGTGTAGTGGTAATATCGCCAGGACGATCAATTGAGTTGGTAACATCGCCAAGACGTTCGATTGAGTGGCTAATACCGCGTGATTGGGGCGCAATTAGATGTTCGTTTAGAAAAGACGGATCGGCGAGTCAGCATAAATAAGTGTTGTGAAGTCAGAGTTATAAATTTCTATGAATGTACTTGACTGCGCTGCAAGTGGATTGACGCCCTGTAATTTTGTTACTAAGTTACTAATTGCAGGTATAAAGGGTGTAAAAAACCTCTTAACGAAGCCAAAAAGCATTTTTTTCCCCGTCATTGCAATCATTTTTTTGTTCTACACCATAACTGGGAACCTTCTAGTTACGGAGATATTGACGGTCAAAGTTCCAACTTTTTGACAAGTTTTTTTTTTGGTGTTTTTTTTTGTTTTTTCCTGTTGTTTTGTTTTATTCAATTTTTAATGTAAGATTTTTACTGTAAACACCTTCACGACCCCCGTATTATTCAATCCATCCACCAGCACATGATTTAAGCGCGTTACATTAAGTTTCACTACAAAACATGATTTTTCACCCCAGAAAAAAAGTCGTTTCCCAGCAATAATTTTTGCGTAAAGTTACTTAGTTTGATGTACAGAATGCTTGGTTGATGCTTCGTGATGAGGTTGTTTATACCCTGTATGCATAGAAGGGAAATACCAACGGTCACCCAACGTTCACTGGCAACATTGTCCTTATATCAGATAATAGCACAGAGCTAGATTCAATATTACAAGCGTTGCAAAAAGCAAGCAGAGGACTAGAAATTAATCTGAGAAACACAAAACTCATGACAAATGTGCCGCAAAAAACTCTTATGTAAAGAAAGAAAGAAAAAACATTTATTAGCCCGCACAGGACAAAACACACAAATTAAAATGGTAAAATAACAGCAGGTACAACTAATAACAACAACACAACAACTATGTATGGACTGTATGGACTATGTATGTGTGTGTCTATGTATGGACAACACAACAGTAGAGTACATTACGAGCTATCTACCTAGGCAAACAAATTTATTTAGAACTAGCAGATGTCATGCGGTTTCACCCGCGTAGTTCCCGTTCCCGTGGAAGTACGAGGATAAAATATAGCCTATATTACTCAGTAACGAAGTGGCTTTCAAATGGTGAAAGAATTTTTTAAATCGACATAGTAATTTTTGACTTTATTCATTACAAACATACACATACACACTCGCACAAAAATACAAATATTTCCTCTTATTAGTGTAGAAGTGTAGATAACTAAACAACCGGAAGCGGACCCCAACATAGTTCGGAAAAGGCTAGGCAGATTATGATGAACTAAACAACGATGCAGTAGAAGAATAATAATGGCATAAAAAAGTTTTGGAGCATAAAGGATATTTTAAAAAGTCAGACTCTGATGCCAATGAAAATCAAGAGCAAAGTTATGAACTCATGTCTTTCTTGGTCAGATAGGCAGTCACTCCCTGGAAAATACTGATATTCAGTTGCATTTAGACAAGCATTGGGGTCAGCTTCCAGTCTAACATCATTGTTCGGAAAAGGCTAGGCAGATGATGATGTATTTAAGGCTCAAAACTCAGCCACTCAACACTTAGTACTCATTCATCTTTAATTACATTAGCAATGTTGCCATCAAATCATCATCTGCCTAGCCCTTTCCCAGCAATGTTGGGGTCGGCTTCCAATCTAACCGGATGCAGCTGCATACCAGTATTTTACATGGTGCGATTGCCTATCTGACCAATGTTGCCATCAAATAATTAATAAAATTGCCAAAGGAGGTAAATAAATAAATAAAATGTTTTTTATTCAGACTAAGTCCATTTGGTTAGTACAACACACAACTTAGAAACTAGTGTTTGTACTTATATCTACCCGAAGAACTAAAACAAAACAATTATTCATTATGCGCCACAGGGCATGTAAGCGCATCCAATGCCCCAGTATGTGACTGTCCCACCTGTCAGCTATAGTTTTCAGGATGCTGTTGGGGCTGACTCGTACCCTGCGCATGATGGAAGCGCAATGCTTGCGCATGATGGCGTGAAAGCCATCAATGTCCGCTTCTGCGAACATGCCGGAAGCACTGCAGTAGCGCGGTAACCCCATCAACACCCTGAATGCATTGTTGTATTGTACGAGTGCTGTATGCGTGATATTTGCGTGTAGTTGACCCACAGACTGCATGTGTAGTACGACTGACAGTACGCTGTGAACAGTGTAGCCTTAACTTCAGTCGAGCATTTCGCAAATCTGCGAGCCAACATATTGCAGCGGACAACCAACGCTCTGCGCTCACGCTCAATATCTAAGATGTCCTTTAGGTCTTCGGAAACCCAGTGTCCCAGATACTTGATAAATGATAAATGATAAATGATGTTTATTTTGTAAGTAGGTTTTTACAAACACTTTTACACGTCATTTTTTTTTAAACTAGATGGGGCCGGTGTTTCGTACCTGACTACTCTGAGAAGAAACAGCCGAAACAAACTCAGAGGTCATAGTCTCTTTTAAAGTCCAGACAATTTTGTTCAATTCACATGAGGACTATGCAGATTAGTGTCTGAGATGGTCTTTTGAAGAAAGAACCATACAGATTTGAGTGGACCTGTCCAGTCAGTGCAAGCATTTGTCAGTTAACGTGTAGCTCGACTTATAACTCAAGGAGCTCAACGAAACGACGAACAATACCAAAGAAAGGACATTTGGGTAGGTCGCTTAGAGTACTCAAACTGGCAGACAGTTGTGGTAAAAAATAAACAAAAAATATAAATGTGACCCACATGGTCCCCACATTCACAATAATCATATAAAATTCATAAAAAGTTCTATTCAAAAAGAATGTAAATAAAAATCACAAAAATCATTAAAAGTCACAATGATGATAAAAAAAAATTAAAATACTTAACAAAATAAGTATTCATGTCAAATCAGTAAATGTCAAATAATAAAGTAAAAAATAATAAAATACATGTCAAAACATTAAATGTCAGAGTGTATAAAAAATAATAAAATACATGTCAAAACATTAAATGTCAGAGTGTATAAAAAAGGAAAAGAAAAAATAAAAAAATAAAGAAAGGAATAAATAATAAACAAGCGAAGTCCGAGGCTTCGACATTCACAGAGCAAATTTCATTGGAGCAGCTTAATCCCAAGCCTTTTTATCTTCGAGATAGTGATTAACATGATAGTAGGCTTTCAGGCACAGCTGCCGTTTTATAAACGATTTGAATTTATTTAGGCTTAGTGCTTGAATTTGGCTCGGAAGTTTATTGTAAAAACGTATACATTGGCATCTGAACTTGAAAGATGTGACTTGGTTTAAGGGACTTCTGCAAAGTTTCAGCTGTGGTGTAATCGGGTAGGTTTTAGTGCATGCCTTGAATACCAGTACTTCACTTTTCCTAACATTGTATCTGAGCCAGTGGGTCTCCGCGTACCTTTCACACATCATGAGCAGACTCATCATTGAGTTAATCGATGGGCTCAGTAACACCATATCATCAGCATAACTAATATTGTTGAGACATAAAGAAAAAGATAGCCAAGTTTAAACTTTGAATATTACAAGTGTTGGTGTTGCCAGTCCGTTTGGCGGGTTGCCAGCACGCCACCTCTTGTAATAAATTAACGTGAATGAAAACATATTTTGTTGCTCTTAAGCCATAATATCTGGTTTGTTTTTTCCGGTTGCATGAAGGTGGTTTCTTATTTTTTTAGCCTTATAATAAATCTGGGTGCACGATAGTGCCCCCGCCAAGACGAGCCAAGCGAAGCGTAAGGGCACTACCTACCTTTTCTCGAAGCACTTCGCCGTTTTTTCGAACCCTTATTTAGAACTTGGGTTTGGATTATCTATATCTATACATATAATAAATCTGAAGAAAAATCGTTTTTGTACATCGAAAACATTTCGAAAAAAATTTGCCGGTGTTGAAAGATAACCAACATAACTCATTTCCAGCATTTTTGAAATTTTTGTCTGTTTGTCTGTTTCGATGATCAAGCATCACGTAAAATATACGAAACCAATATAGATAACTTTTGTACATAAAAATTGCGTGTATCTTGAGGTATTATTTAGTTTTCGTTTCATCGTAATCGGTTAATTCTATCAAAAGATATATGAATTTAAAGTGTTCAAGAAGAACTAATCATCATTAATTTAAGATACATACATGCAGCGACATCTGTTGAACTAAAATGGTACCAATGACTAAAAATGTGCTCACCACAAAAAAATTAAATCGACTGACCGGCTTTAAAAAAATATATTATTTATAGCCATGGACCTATAATAGCATAATATATTTTAAAAGTTTAACATTTTGGTCGATAGATGGCGTTGTTTATTTCACTCCATTTTTTGAATCGCGGTGTTAAGATTTTCCGTAAAAGAATGACCATAGCCCGTGTCAGTTGCCTCATGATTGGCTTTGTAACCGACGAAACAAAAGGAGGAAGTTCTCCATTCGACGCATATATTTTTTTATGTATGACCACGCATAACTTTTTACAGAGAAGTCCGTTACGCATGATCCTTTTTTTTTGTGAAAAGTGTAGGTATATCTCAAAGTTGGTCCCATTTAAAATAAATCCGCGATAGCAATATGTCTATATTTTGGTTGAGGTTGAGTCACACTCTCCCTAACCCTCTATAAGTGACGCAGACGAAGTTGCGCGGGTCAGCTAGTACCAAATAAAAGGAATAAAAAAAAATATAAAAATAAATAGCGGACTTATTAAACATAATAATCTACAAAACCCTGATTTCTTGACTGACTGATGATCATCAAAATTCTCAGGGTATTTTCTAATGTACTGCTGAAAGTAAGCTGAAATTTGGTATGTAAGCTATTATTAGTACACAAACAACAAAAATATTATAAAACTTGTAACTTTTTTTAACCAAGCCACATATTTTGACTAAGGTGTAGAGATTGTGAAGTTACACCTTGTAAAATTAGGGCGTGTAGAGTTAGAAGCTTGGCTCTACATGAGATCTGATAACTTTTTGACAGTGCGAGTCATATGGTCTCGTCTTGGCAACATTTTACATGGTAATGTTTTTGTGGGATATTCTTATAAAAACTCTGTTCGGATTCCTATCATGTTATAATTAAGGCCACAACCGCCCTTGTAACATTTTCTTACTTACTAAAGCAAAATCTTCACAACAACAACAACAACAGCCCATAACGTCCACTGCTGGACATAAGCCTTAAACGCTTTTTAAATCTTCACAAACTGATAGATTTTATGATTTTTAAGAAAACTACCATAACTAATGAAATTTTATTTATTTAAACTTCATGTAAAATAGTGGTACAGGTCTCCTAAAGTGATAATGCGCATAGAAATCTTCGTCATTGTTCGGCAACGGTCGTATTCCCCGAGCGTCGGAAGACGATATGTATTAGAGTGGTTAAGTGCATTTTCTTCATGCATAATTTAGTAGAATTATGTGTTTTGTGCGAAAAAGAGATAAATATTGATTTATCAGTAACGAAATTGATTCGATAATTCGATGTAAGTAAATAGCGAGGAAAACGACACGATTGCGAATATGCTACAATCTTTGTTGAATTGATTTACTTCTTCATACTGAAGCTGGTGTAATGATGGAAGAAAAGAAGGTTTAAATCATCTGCCTAGCCTTTTCTCAACTGTGTTGGGGTCGGCTTCCAGTTTTACCGGATGCAGCTAAATACCAGTATTTTACATGGAGCGACTGCCTATCTGACCTCCACAACCCAGTTAGTACCGGGTTATACGATACCCATTGGTAAGACTGGTTGTCAGACTTTTTTGGGCCTCTGACTACCTAACGACTGTCAAAGATCTACAAATGATAGTCGGGACCAACGGCTTAACGTGCTTTCTGAGGCACGGAGGAAACTCGGTATGTAATGGGCGGTCACCCATCCACAGACCAACCTAGGCAAGCACGGCTTAACCTAACGATCGACCCGAGTGGCTGTTATTATTTAGCCACGAGCTCCAAAAGAAGGTTTAAATAACAAGGTTTAAATAACAAGGTTTAAATAACAAGGTTTAATAAGGTTTAAGGTTTAATAAGGTTTAATAATTAAAGTTGAAATTAAATTCACCTTTGAAAACAAAACCAAGAAGGGTGTGTAATAGCAGCTCTATATAATTCCACACAGAGAGAACACGTGCAGTAACCACCAATGTATAAAGACGACTGACGGACCTTTGACTGACCGGCGACAGCCGCCGACCGCCCGAATTGTATTCAATTGTTTCACATGATTTGACATATGACATTGACTCCCTGTTTCTTTCGAACAAGGTACAAAATGCAAGTGCATTGTATAAGGCTCTCTCCGATTCAATGATTCGGGTGTTTCCGGGAATACGACAATGGGCGAAGATTTGCATGCGCATTATTAATTTGGGAGTACTGTACTATCGAGGACACTCCCGCCTGATCACCACTAAGCTAATTTTTGGTTGCACTTATAACATAGAAACGCTCTCTAGCCCCGCCCCGTTGACTTTGTATAGAAATAATGAATGAAAAGATACCGATCGGCCGAGCGCACTGACGACGCACTCCAAACGAGAGTTATTGTTATTTTGCGCGCCAAAGTTGACGCTTTCATAATAGGCCTAAACTTTAAGGGGTCGCGGTCGTGGCTCGGCGGCACCGCATGATTTAAGCGAAAAAAAAAATTAACTGATTAGGCGGAAAAGACTACGACTGTACATAGGCGGACTTAATGCCACAAGGCATTCTCTACCAGACAACTTTTGACAAATTTTGATGCGAAATTATATTTTTAATGTTAATTAGTTAGTATTTAGTTTTCTACTGCTGCTAACCATGGGGTTTCCTGCCGCTTCTTCTCCATGGAAACGACCAACCCGAACTGTGCACCTATTTGACGTTTTATAAGAGTGAAGTAAAATATTTTGATTTTGCCGTTCTTTATTGGTTTGCTGTCGGGCCCGATTTGTTAGTCGGCGTATTTTTCCAAGCTGTAGTCATAATAGTTGGGATTGGACGCTATGTTGCTCCTGTACTCCCACTTATTTATTAATAGGACCACATCTTTTATATCAACGTCTAGTCTTTGTAACTTCTCGACAAGTTTTAAGGTGTAAAACATTGTTCCAACAACATGATCGCCTGTGTAACCATTCGTGGCGAGCGCCCAATATAACCATTTTTGCATATTCTTGAGATGCCTCAGTAAACCAAACAAGAATCCAATTTTATACACAGGACTATCATAATACTTTTGTCTCAGTACTTGTGCAAATGCCAGCTTGTAACGCGTTACATAAATGAAGTGTGACATTAGCTCTCTTAAACGCCTTTTATTGTCTCTTTTTGTAAACCTTTCGGCATATGTATCAGTAAGATAGTAATACTCTCTTCGGGTCTTGGTAGGAAATTTTATTTTATTTTTCTCAACAAGTTCGTCAAATTTTCGTGTCAACGTATCTCTATCTGAGTCAGCTATGTAATCTGCTACCGTTCTAGTAGAGTTAAGCACAGTTTGGAGTTGCAGTCTAAAACGTCTTAATTTTAATTCTCTTTCTGTTAAGTTCCATTGCGCTACTGATAATTCTGGTGGTATTGAAGCAATACGTATTCTTTCTGTTGTCGATATGTCTGGTGCTTTGGTTTTATTTGAATGCATATTTTTGGCATCTTTCTCGTTAAACGATGCAATATCCATTAAATAATTTGTGTCGCTAACGCTGTCAGTAACGCTTCGTAACCTTTTTCGCGCTGCGTATAAATCTTCTCCAATTTCTGAAGCAAAGGTTTCGTCGGCATCTAAACTAAAGATATCTTCAATACGTTTTTTAATTATAGAACTTGAACAAAGCGCTGTAAAATGTAATTGATTAAAAAACCTCTTTAAAAGAATACCTATAGATAGTATATCGGTATAATAGTATTCATGCTAAATGATATGGCCCAGACCACAGAATTGGAAAACAACCTTCATAAGAGCAATAATCGCAAAGAAGACCGGCCAAGTGCGAGTCGGACTTGCACACACAAGTTTCCGTAGCACCAAACAATATAGAAACATTATTTTTAACGTACATTATGTAAATTATCACTCAACAGCAAAACAATATTTTTATGTTAATGAGAAACATACAAAGAAAAACAGCAAGAGGGGACATATTTTTTACGACTTTACAAGCAAATAATTATCTCATCAATTAGAAAAAAAGTGTTTTAGGAAACTTGATGTTATTTTTTAAGAGCTGTCGACGAATAGACATCCCACACAGTTATATATACATACAAATATTTTTTCAACCCTAAGTTACATGTATGGATAGCAATTATACTCATTATTTTGCATCATTTTGTGTAGCAGTTTATAAAAGACACCACTCTCCAAATTTCAACTATGTGGTATGTACTATCGAGGACACTCCCGCCTGACCACCACTAAGCTAATTTTTGCTTGCACTCGCAACATAGAAACGCTCTCTAGCCCGGCCCCGTTGACTTTGTATAGAAAATAATGAATGAAAAGATACCGAATCGGCCGAGCGCACTGACGACACACGCCAATCGAGAGTTATTGTTATTTTGCGCGCCAAAGTTGACGCTTTCCTAATAGGCCCAAACTTTAAGGGGGCGTAGCTCGGCGCCTCCGCATGATTTAAGCCAAAAAAAAATAAACTGGTCAGGCGGAAAAGACCCCCATAGTACCTCAATCAATCTCGGAGTGAAATGGTTGTAACATACGGACGGACAGACAGACAGATGGACAGGGTGAATCTATAAGGGTTTCGTTTTAGCCATCACGGCTACGGAACCCTAAAAACAGCATCTGGCGTCCATACATTTGGGTTGGGTCGTTATTAAAATTATGTGGGGCAAATTATTATTTTTCCTGAACACGTTGTTGGTCCCATAGAGAAAATTGGATAGTTGGAAAGTTGGATGTTCACATCCTTTAAGGCAACTCTATTTGTGTTGGTTCAAACTTCGTTAGAAATACTGTTAGAATAAAGTTCTAATCAGCTTGCACTACAAAGCGGTTGTTACGTCAGTCACTGCGGCCGAATAGTGCGAAATTAGTGTTTTTAAGCGATTTACAAAAAACCTCTTGATTGGACTAAAAAAATAAAACACAAGACCTGCTTTATAGTTAATTCAGTTAGTATGCAAAGTTTCATGATCTAATTTGAAGTACTTTTTGAATATCAGCGGTTTATTGTTCGATTTGGAGGTAACTTTGGAATTTTTTTCTATCGAGAAAAGTTTATGGAATCGTGTTTTTGTCACACTAGGGTCATGCTAAGCCATTTGAGGTAGTATAGGCCCTTAATGAGAAACATACAAGCAAATATCTCATCAACCAATGACTTAAGAAAAAAAGTGTTTTAGGAAACTTGATATTATTTTTTAAGAGCTGTCGTTAGATATCCCACACAGTGTGTTTTCTCATGATTCCGCACCCGAAGGGTAACCAACGAAACCCTATTACTAAGCCTCCGCTGTCCGTCCGTCAGTCTGTCTGTCAGCGGGCTGTATCTGAAATTTTCACAGACTGTGTATATCGGTAGTCGATATACCAACAAATAATAAAAAGAAGTTAATTGATGGTACGGAACCCTTAATAGAGTCCGACTCGTACTTGGTCGGTTTTCTATACTTTATAAAGAGGTAACATTTGTTTGTAAGTTTGTATGTAGGGGATAATCTCCGGAAGTAATGAACCGATTTCAAAAAATATTTCACCATTAGAAAGCTACATTTACCCTGAGTGACATAGGCTATATTTTATCCCCGTACTCCCACGGGAACGGGAACAACGCGGGTGAAACCGCGTGACATCCGCTAGTTTTTAATAATTTTAAATATAGCTGGTATCAAAAGGCTACTTACTCGACATTAACAATAATAATATACGTATACAACGGCTCATCATATTTCTACGTGCCGTTGTTTTAAAGAAACAAGAGTGTACCTATAATGTCATATAGTATACTCATTACACGCAAAATGATTTTCAATTATGAATAATGGTTAGTTTATCATAAATACCTATATAATAATAATATTTTAATAGTGTGTTTAACTGTCGTGAGTAGTTAATTAATCTCAGTAGGATTTTTTTTAGTTCTAAAACGTCACGAGTTTTTGTAAGACTTGGATGAAGAAGTTTTCTGAGATAACTATTTTTTGTGTATATACTTACGTACTAACTGCAATAATTAATAGTCAAATCTATAGTCTAAGTGGTCGCGCGCTCGCAACGACTGCTAATAATGTCCCAGAGTGGGATGCATTCAGCAGATCAGTCCTTTTACAGTTAAATTACGTTTAGCAATTATATTCGCTTACCTATATATACCTATCATAAAAGTCTTTATTTTATTCGGTAATATAGGATGTAGTAGCTTCCATCCTCCGCATATTTGGTGTCAGAGTATAAAGTTATTTTTTTGTTAACGGCTTTTATTCCTGAAATAATGTCAATTTCTGTATGGTGTCGGACGTAAAGAATAGCACCATCCCATATCTTCCCGTGGGTGTCGTAAGAGGCGACTAAGGGACTTACCAGAGAATGGGCAGCAGCGTTCTCTGTGCTTTTGTAACAACCGCACTGCGATCGCCAACCCGCCCTCCAAGCGTGGCGATTATGGCAAAAAACCCCCTTTGGGGGAGGCCTATGTCCAGCAGTGGACGTCTTTCGGCTGAAATGATGATGATGATGACCTGAAGTTTGAGTGATTCCCGTAAAACATTTTTTTTTTACACAAACCTTTATTACAGAATACCTATACCAACAGTACAGTAACTCAGGTACACCTCTGCCTAACCGTTCGTTGAAAATAGAGGCGTGATGTTGTGTGACGTGTGATTAAACGAATAGTGCTCCATGATAAAAAGATAAATAATCTCGACAGCAAGGACCTAACAGAGCCAGACGTAACCTAACCTGGCAGATGTGAATCTAAATTACAACAACAACAGCCCATAACGTCCACTGCTGGACATAAGCCTCTCCCATGATTGGAGGAATTTGCCGTAATCTCCACGCTTGGCAGGCGGATTGGAGATCGCAGTGATGAAAGACTAACAGAAAACGCTGCTGCCCATTCTCAGGTCTACAGGCCTCCGTAGACCTGAGAATGGGCAGCAGCGTTTTCTGTTTTCGCAAGGTGTTCTGCCTCAGACATTAGTCGCCTTATACGACACCCGTGAGTGAGTGTAATGGGTTGGTTCTGTTCTACTCTGTTGGATACCACACGGCTTAATCTAAATTAAATTGATGATTATTAATGAAATCGAAATGAAATTATTTTGTAAAAGTAATAGGCTTAAAAAACGTCAATATAAAAAAAAACACATAAAATAAAAACAAAATGACTCGATTCACAAAAAGAAAATCCTTATGTTGGAATCGAACTCGAAGTCACGAGATTGTAAACCAGCGCTCTGTGCCCCGAGACCAGCTGACTTGTTGTAAACTGTGTCGAATATGTAGATCTTATGCTGCTTCAAATTCAAACACGCGATTTTCATTTGTTTTGCCACGGCATGCGTCGCGACGCCCGCCACGCGATTTTAATTTGTTTTTTTTTATTTACCCGCGCCTATAGATGTTTCACATCAAAAAGTTTTATTGCATATAACACGCCGGTACTCCTGTACACCTGAATTTTGCCAGTTATGTTCAAGTCCCATAATATAATCCCTAATAGTCCCTTATCCCATAGAGTCCCGTTGCAAGCCTATTGCTCCAAACCGGACAAGAATCTAGACTTCTTAGCTGCTAGGGAGAAATTCCTGACAGAATAACCCAATAACACTTTGCCCGACCTGGGACACGAACCTAGAGCATCATGCTTAGCAGTAGGACTTCCGATTACTAGACAAACGAGACAGTCCAATAAAGTACAAATAATAAAATCTACACAAACCTGAAAAGACTTGATTGATTATTAAATATCGAATTCTCACAGATGATAAAACGGGTACGAGTGACAAATTATTAAGTAAATTACGACAATCAACAATTTCGACGCACTGGATGACGGAGATAAAATATTAAGACTCGTCAGACTGTGTATCTTTTAGCTAAGATACACAAAACTGATAAATTGAGTTAAGTAAAAGAAAGCGAGTTGTTACAAACAAAAAAGTGTTTTATGGATACTGGCAAAGAAATAAGACTGTTTTTTTAATCTACAGAGACAGATACCTATGTTTTACTTCTTAAAATTGACAAACGATTGATCTTCTTAGTAAAAATCTTACGATGATTATTTGCGTAATTCTATTATAAGGAAGTTCGTAATGGTTTATTCCCATCTACCACCCCGGTAGTCGATTGTCATTACCGTTGTTCTGGACATTATCAATTATATTGATTTTTGAATTTGATTTTAATTCAAATAATAGCAAATTTCAAACGATTAACATGGCTTTTTTTTATTTTTTAAAACAGTAAATTTCAAACGAGAAACGTGGCTTGAAAAAATGTTAAAACAATATTTTCAACTTGTAAGTATATTTCTTTAATGGTAAAAAAGTTACATTAGTTTTACATCAGTCTAAAGATGGGTCTAAAATAACTTCAGAAAATCAACAAAAACTAAACCAAACTTTAAAAAAAAACTACCACCGGGGTGGTAGATGGGAATGAACTCTTTTTCTTTTTCTGTAAAAATATTTCAGTTTATTATTGAATATCTTTTGTGATACTTAAAATTGCAATCGACTAAAGGTTAAATTAAATAGTAATTCAACATAAACCTCATCGAATATTCACAAAATATAAAACAAAATGTAATAAATTATTTGTTAGTACGTATTAAAATATTACGTTCACAGTCACACTCACTACAAAATATTCATAACAAAAAATACTCAACGTCGAAAAAAAATGTTGCAAACATAAAAATGTAAAAAAGCCCGAGTTTTCATCAGAGTTGATGCACCATTCCATTCGTGAAATGTTTCCGTAGAAAGCGGCAGTCCCAAGAGTGTATGTCGGGAAATATGATACAAATTATTAACACACATGTTTGCGCCATTGTTGGGACCAAGGATGGATGTTGTTTTATATAATTGTTCAGTATTAGTTTGGGAGTGCATTAAAGGTAAGCGTCCACCTGTCCGCATCGTACGCGTCGGACTTGACGACCCGAATGGCGCAGCGGTGGTGAGGCTGCCTTACGTTCTTAGGGTCCCGGGTTCGAATCCCGGTTGGAGCAAATGTTTGAGTGATGAGCATGGACATTTGTTTCCGAGTCATGGATGTTTATATGTATAATAAGTATGTATTTACAAACAAAAAGTATCTATGTAGTATATCAACTATCTGGTGTCCACGATACAAGCCTCGTTGCTTAGTGTGGCACTAGATAGCGCTGTGTGTTAATGTCCAGCAATATTTATTATTATTACTCATCGTAGTATTCTTTGTACAAAAAAGTCACTGATCCAGAGATCTTACGGATCGCTCAAATTTATCCAATAATACTACGAGCAGTTGCGATGCGTCCGATGCGTACGATGCGGACAAGGTAAGAAGTGATAATTTTGTGTTGCCAATACCAACATATTTACATAGGATCCAGGCATGTTTACAGAGGGGGGGATAGTTGGGATTTATCCCCCCGCCCCCGAAATCTGACTGAAAATAAACAGGATCATAACCACTGTAAAGTACGTAAATTATAGTAGTGATTACAGCGACTTTTTACACAGTTTGTGATGTGTGATGTTTGTCCCTCCCCCTCGAACCAAAAGTTTGGATACGAGCTTGATAGGACCTGTCGTACGCTTGTAGGTAGGTCAAGATATTTTACGTTAAAGGCCGGCTAGGATGGTGGTTTAAACTTCGTTTGAAGTGCTGTTAGAATAAAGTTCTAATCAGCTTACACTACAAAGCGGTTGTTACGTCAGTCACTGCGGCCGATTAGTGCGAAATGAGTGGTTTTTTGCCATTAACAAAAAATCTATTGATTGGACTAAAAAACTAAAACACATAAGACCTGCTTTATAGTTAGTTCAGTAAGTATGCAAAGTTTCATGATCTAATTTGAAGTACTTTTTGAATACCAGCGGTTTATTGTTCGATTTGGAGGCAACTTTGGATTGTTTTTCTATCGAGAAAAGTTTATGGAAACGTGTTTTTGACACTGACACTTGACACTCTGACACTTGACACTTAGCATTAATCCTCAACTTTATTATATACTAGCTGTTGCCCGCGGCTTCGCCCGCGTGCAGTTCGGTAACTGCCCCACTGAATTATACTAAAGGGATAAATAGTGTTCTACATGTTAATTTAGGTTATAAACTATCTATGTGCCAAATTTCATAATCATCACAATTTATTATTATCATCACAATCACCATCACTATCACAACCACCATCATTATCACAATCATTATCACAATCACCACCACTATCACAACCACCATCATTAACACAATCACCATCACTATCACAGTCACCATCATTATCACAATCACCATCACTATCACAACCACCATCATTAACACAATCATTATCACAATCATCATCGCAATCACCATCACAATCATCATCACAATCACAAGCACCATCACAATCCCCATCACCATCACAATAACCATTAAAATACTATCACAATCATTATCATTATAATCACAATCACCATCACTATCACAATCACCATCATAATCACCATCACAAACACCATCACAATCACGATCACAATCACCAGCACAATCACCATCACAATCACCATCACAATCACCATCACAATCACCATCACAATCACCATCACAATCACCATCACAATCACCATCACAATCACCATCAAAATCACCATCACAATCTCGTACACAATGACTATCACAATGACTATCACAATGACTATCACAATGACTATCACAATGACTATCACAATGACTATCACAATGACTATCACAATGACTATCACAATGACTATCACAATGACTATCACAATGACTATCACAATGACTATCACAATGACTATCACAATGGCTATCACAATCACCATCACAATCACCATCACAATCACCATCACAATCACCATCACAATCACCATCACAATCACCATCACAATCACCATCACAATCACCATCACAATCACTATCACAATCACTATCACAATCACTATCACAATCACTATCACTATCACAATCACTATCACAATCACTATCACTATCACAATCACTATCACAATCACTATCACAATCACTATCACAATCACTATCACTATCACAATCACTATCACAATCTCTATCATCGTTTTAATAATCATTATCATCGTAATCACAATCATCATCATCACAATCCCCATCCTCGTCATCACAATCCCCATCCTCGTCATCACAATCCCCATCCTCGTCATCACAATCATTATCATCGTAATCTCAATCATTTTCATCTAAATCACAATCATCATGATCACAATTGCCATCACTATCACAACCACAATCATTATCACAATCACCATCACTATCTCTATCACTATCACTATCGCAATCACTATTACAATCACCATCACAATCACCGTCACATCACCATTACAATCACCTTCACAATCATTATCATCGTAATCACAATGATTATCATCGTTATTACAATCACAATCTTTATCACTATCACAATCACCATCACAATCACTATCACCATCACAATCACCATCACAATCACCATCACAATCACCATCACAATCATCATCACTATCATCATTTTAACAATCATTATCATCGTAATCACAACCACTGTCATCGTAATCACAATCATCATCATCACAATCTCCATCCTCGTCATCACAATCATTATCATCGTAATCACAATCATTATCATCGTAATCTCAATCATTATCATCGTAATCTCAATCATTATCATCTTAATCATAATCATCATGATCACAATCGCCATCATTATCACAACCACAATCATTATCACAATCACCATTACTATCACTATTACAATCGCCATCACTATTACAATCACCATTACTATCACTGTCACAATCACGATCACCATGGCTATCACCATCACAATCACCGTCACTATCACAATCACAATCACCATCACCATCACTATCACAATCACCATCATCGTTATCACAATCATTATCACCGTAATCTTAATCATAATCATCACAATAAACATCATCATTATAACAATCATCATCATCGTTATCACAATCATCACAATAAATCAACAATAACCCTGTATAGAAGTTGAATCCGCTATCTTCCGAATCTCAAAATAAATGCCATTTTCGACATCAGCACCCCTGATAATCTCGGTTTCGACACCCATCTTGATTTTTAGACATTTCAACCCCATCGCACCCCAACAGGGAATGATGGTAATTCAGGTCCGCCACATTACGTTGTTTTTGTAATACACGCGACCCAATTCACCATACAAACAATACCTATGTTGAATTTCAGGCTTTGTTACCCCATTTCCCCCTAGGGGTTGAATTCTGAAAAAACCTGAAACACAAATGTTAACTCATTTATCGATAAAGAGTTAAGTTTCGAATGTTCGGATGTTAAGTTTTGAATAAAGTAGTCTAACTAATCTTATTTCCCCATGTAATCTTTGGACCCCCTTTTCAACCCCTTAGGGGGTTTATTTTGAAAAATCCTTTTTTAATGCACCCCTAAACCCCATAAAGAACCTATGTGCCAAATTTAGAATCTCCGGACTCAGTGGTTTGGGCTGTGCATTGATTTTTATACTTTGCCACCCCATTTTCCCCTCTTAGGGGTTGAATTCTGAAAAAACTTGAAACCCGTTTCTACTCATTTATCAATAGGAGCACTTCTGTGAAGTTTCTAATAAAATAGTTAAACTAATCTTGTTTCCCCATACAAACTTTGGAGCCCCGTTTAAACCCCCTAGGGGATGAATTTTGAAAAACCCTTTTTTAGTGCACCCCTAGACTACATAAGGAACCAATGTGCCAAATTTGGAATCTCTAGACTCAGCGGTTTGGGCTATGCATTGATTTTTAGACTTTGCCACCCCTTTTCCCCCTCTTAGGGGTTGAACTCTGAAAAATCCTGAAACCCGTTTCTACTCATTTATCAATAGGAGCACTCCTGTGAAGTTTCGAATAAAATAGTCTAACTAATCTTGTTTCCCCATACAAACTTTGAAGCCCCGTTTAACCCCTTTAGGGGATGAATTTTGAAAAATCCTTTCTTAGTGCACCCCTAGACCACATAAGAAACCTACTCGCCAAATTTGGAATCTGTAGACCCTGCGGTTTGGGCTGTGCGTTGATAGATGAGTCAGTCAGTTTCTTCTTTTATATATTTAGATTTATTTAAAAAATAATGCTGCAGTATTTTAGGCGTCACGGAGGATCATGCTAAGCCATTTGTGGGATACATAGCACTTAAGAGGGCCCTTCCCGGCTCGCCTTTCGTCAACGCGAGCATGGTCGAAAAGCTTGTTGTTTCATCCAGAGCCACAGCGGTGGTATTCTTTCAACTCCCCTGTCTTACCTAGCCCCGAACCCGCACTACTTGCTTCCCGCGCACCTCATACCACCTAACGCGAGGACATTGAACGAAAAATATTGTTCAAAAATTTATAAAACTTGTTCCAGGAAATACGTGTTTTTTAATTAGTCTTACAAGTATGTGAAATAAATATTTGTTATTTAGAATCTCCACTACATTGCAAGGCTTCTATCAGGACGCTTTCTTTACTTTTACAATTTATAAGTACATTATGAACGGCCAAAGTTGAGGTAAAAGTTGTGCAAAACAGCATTTTTTGGAGGCTTATACTGAATTTGTTTCTACATATTTTTATTTTCTGCTTCGATAGAAGCCTAGAAGTAGTCCAGAAGATACTTATTAGTTAAAAAATCAAAGATATATGTCTAACAACGGCATAATCACGCACGAGCTATTGTCACAATTCTCGCGAAAAGTATGGCGGGTTGGCCGCTCTTAACATGTCCAAATATTTGTATGCCATTCTATGGCGAAACATGCCAAGTTCACAATACTATTTATTTTATTTGCCATGTTTTACGAGCTCGTATACCTATAGTTAGCGTTTCATAAAAACGTGCTTTCTGCAATATAATAAATAAAGGACCAATAGTAAGGCGATACATTATATTTATTTTTTATGAACTACTTAGTTGTAAGTAGTTTTTTCATTTTTGTAATTCAACAGGAAATGCCTATCAGACTAAACATTTTTATAAGTCAACAGGAAATGCCCATCAGACCGAACAACTTTTGCTAAGACGCCATTCCTATATGTGTTATGGTGTAGCTGGGCTTTTGGAGTTCCACAACAGGTGTTCCAGATCTTCGATTTTTATAAGTCAACAGAGAGTGCTCATCAGATTGAACAACTTTTGCTAAAACGTCATTCTTATATATATGTAAGTGTAGCTGGGCTCTTGGAGTTCCACATCAGGTGTTCCAGATCTTCAAATTTATTCTCTCAGCAGAAAATGCCCATCACGTGGAACAATTTTTGCTATGGTACCATTTTTGTATCTCTTATAGTTCAGCTGGTCTGTTGTGGTTCTGCATCAGGTGTTCAAGTTTCCAAGATAAATTATAGCCTATATCTTGCCCAGACTTAATACCTATACAACAACAAAAAAATCATTAAAATCCGTTCAGTAGTTCCGAAGATTAGCGTGTACAAACAAACAGACCCACAGACAAACAGACAAACAGACAGATTTTTTTTTTTGGATTCTTGCTCTATTACTGTTTCTAAAGCCCCCTCAATTATTTCTTTTTTAATATATTCAATGTACAGACACAGTTTTTTTGCGGGTGAAGCGTAACTCAGCTTTTAACGTTTCTAATCTAATCTTTTTTTTTTATTGAGTTAGGTTTTAGAATGTTTTAGGGGTTCTTAAGGGTTTTCATACTGATTTAGGGGTAGTTGTAACGGTTTTTCCAATTATTTTAAGGATTCCTATGGATTCTCAAAATTGTATGATGGTAAGGAATACTTCTCAAGAACACGACAACACGCGAGCTGCGTGCAGCTCGCGCACCCACGCAAATACTAGTTATATGTATATAGATAGATAGATAGGTCAATGGTAAAATCTTTTAGCAGGGCAAAAAAAACTCTCATTTCTTTATTATTCATTGTTAAAACCTTTTTTCTGTCAACAGTACGTGAATGCCATAACATTGTTATTGTTTTATTAAAAGTAAATCTGATTGAAGAAACAAAGTAGACTGCAACCTCATATGAGTGGATAAATTTGGAATCGATAACAATTGTTGTTGCATATCGCAATTGACAACCGCAAACCGCAACATTATTCAAATCTGAATAAAAAAAAATTGCTTTAAGTAATTTCTTTGGTAATTAATTTTATATCAAACAGGTCTTGCGGTTCTTGCCATTTAGGTAGATGAAATATGGCTATATTATTTATTTATTACTATAAATAGTATTTTATAAAATACCCGATTAAAAACTTAGTAATCGAGAATACAAGAACATTGCGTAGCTCTATGAGTATTTTACAGTTGACAAGTCTAGTCATCGACTGACAAAAGACAGACTGGAAAAATGTCAAGAAATCGGCCAAGTAGGTACGCACCACTTATTCGGGATGAATATACGTACGTAATCTAATCACCGCAAAGGATGAAATATCCAAGTGATAATCGTATCTGGCGGTTACAAAAGAAAATATCCCATTTTTCACTTTTATTAAATAATTATAAGTAGGTACGTGTTTCCTTTTTACCATTTCGCTATATAATCTAAAAAAGCGACTTTTCTTACTTTTACTATATTCCATATTAAATAGCCTACGCCAAAGAGGCGACTTCCACAAATTAAATAAAAGAAAAATAAATAATAATTATTTATCTTAATTCTATAGTAATGCACGAAAATGATAATTTATATTTTTTAATCAATAATTATATTATATTAATTTATGCATGAAAATGGTAATTTATAATTTTTATTCAATGATATTAATTTAAAACTTAAATTCAGACATTATCCTAAATATATTTATCAATTATTGTGATTATTTTTGAGTTTTGTTAAATGACTGTTAAATTGTGGTATAATAAAGGCTATTTTTATTTTATTTATTTATATTAAATAAACTCGGTTCATGGATTGCTAAATACACAAAATTCTTAGTGAGGACATGTTATAATGTCCTCGCTCAAGTAAACGTAATTTGATTTAATTAAGACCTGGGCGCAGGACAGAACGGAGTCGAGCCTTTCCACTTTGAGTTTTTCAAACTTTTTCTAAACACAGCAACGCAAACAACAAAACTATTTAATTTTGTTTAAATCTCAACTCCCCAACTTCTGGGTAAAACCTCCTCACAATAAATCACTTCCTCGAACATTTTGGGTTGCCATCAATTCGTTAGTGTTGCCAACTTATTCACATTTTTTACACGCGAGTTCCGATATCTGGCACATTACTCTGCGTTCTACTTTCAAATGTGCTCCCATTAAGAGCGGGCCTAAAGCAAAATCTTCAATCTTTGATTAGATTTTTAGAGTAGTAAATCATGTTCCAATTGGAAAAAAAGTATATGTCAGGAAACTTCATTATGAATGTGATGGTTGACATTGGCGAAAAACAATAGGATAAAATTTTCTCGATAGAAAACCATCACAAAGTTACCTCTAATTTTCAACATCTTTGGTTTTTATTCTATTTTGGTGCATGTTACTGAACCATAAACTTGATAAATATTATCACTCATGTATAACCTATAGCTGACATTGGCATTTTTTCTAAATATTTTCTATTTTAAGAGATAACAGACTCAAAGCATTTGGCGCTTACTACATTTTTATTCCGCGCAATACGCAGTCTTCCGTCCCGCGTGACGCGAGCTTGAGACATCAGTTTGTTTCACCGATCAGTTGCCCTCGCTCTGTTGAGACGGGTAGTCTATGTCACTTTGCTCCGCGCCAATTCGCCATTAATAATATCATTGAATCAATTATTTTTTTTGTGTAACATGGGTAACAAGAAAAATACAATTGAAAAGCGATAACTAAAACAGTTGAAGACTTAAATGATGGCTGATTGCCGAAGTCGAAGGTACTATGTATTTTTTACGTGCTTGCTCATAGTAAACGCAAAATAAACGGATGATTGATTTATGTGCATTGTTTTTGTCCGAAATTATTTTAAATATATACAACCCGTCCGAATTAACCGGTAGGTAGGTAGTAGGTAGGTAGTAGGTAGGTAGTAGGTAGGTAGTAGGTAGGTAGTAGGTAGGTAGGTAGTAGGTAGGTAGTAGGTAGGTAGTAGGTAGGTAGTAGGTAGGTAGTAGGTAGGTAGTAGGTAGGTAGTAGGTAGGTAGTAGGTAGGTAGTAGGTAGGTAGTAGGTAGGTAGTAGGTAGGTAGTAGGTAGGTAGTAGGTAGGTAGTAGGTAGGTAGTAGGTAGGTAGTAGGTAGGTAGTAGGTAGGTAGTAGGTAGGTAGTAGGTAGGTAGTAGGTAGGTAGTAGGTAGGTAGTAGGTAGGTAGTAGGTAGGTAGTAGGTAGGTAGTAGGTAGGTAGTAGGTAGGTAGTAGGTAGGTAGTAGGTAGGTAGTAGGTAGGTAGTAGGTAGGTAGTAGGTAGGTAGTAGGTAGGTAGTAGGTAGGTAGTAGGTAGGTAGTAGGTAGGTAGTAGGTAGGTAGTAGGTAGATAGTAGGTAGGTAGTAGGTAGGTAGTAGGTAGGTAGTAGGTAGGTAGTAGGTAGGTAGTAGGTAGGTAGTAGGTAGGTAGTAGGTAGGTAGTAGGTAGGTAGTAGGTAGGTAGTAGGTAGGTAGTAGGTAGGTAGTAGGTAGGTAGTAGGTAGGTAGTAGGTAGGTAGTAGGTAGGTAGTAGGTAGGTAGTAGGTAGGTAGTAGGTAGGTAGTAGGTAGGTAGTAGGTAGGTAGTAGGTAGGTAAGGTATCAGGAAACTTGCGCGAAAGACACTTGCGCGACTGGACTTTTGCGCGACTTAATGGCCACTGAGGTTCACTCTGTAAACATTTACGCCTGTTATTTAAACTTGAAGTTGGTTTTTTAATTTTTCTGTCGTGGGTGACATTTTCATGGTTTCGGAGTCGCTGATAACGAAAATGAGGTCAAAAAAAAGGCGAGCAAAATTATAGGTTTTTCAAACAGGGGTGTCGTTTTCATGGTTTTCATGGTTGCTTATTACGAAAATGTGGTCAAAATAAAAATCCAAGATGGCGCTGATGAAATTTTTAGGTTTTTCCATCATGGGTGTCGTTTTCATGGTTTACGTGGTCACTGATAACGAAAATGAGGTCAAAATGAAAATCCAAGATGGCGCCGAGGAAAATTTTAGATTTTCCGTCATGGGTGTCTTTTTCATGGTTTACGTGGTCACTGATAACCAGTGATAGGAATAGGTAGTGCTTATTAGTCTAAACTTCGAAGAAGAACAGAGAAAAGAATCGGCGACTTCCTTAGACTATATTTTATTATGCGACCACGACGAGTTTTTTTTGTAAATTCTAAGAGTAGATAACTAAATGCGCAGCCATAAAAGTCCGCCCATTGTACTTTCGTTGCAATAAAGGTTAAATGATGTTTTTAAAGTTTAAGCACAGTCTAAAAATCATACAGTCGTCCAACGAAGACGTCTAGACAGGGCAATCGTGCGGGGTGTGAGGGGCGAGACGCGGGTAAGCCGATCCCGAACTGCGAACAAAACGATGTTAGTAGTTCGGGATATGTTATTCAGGGCTAACGCGTGTTTATTTTTTATTTGTTTATTTAAAATGGTGCATACGACGTGTGCTGTGAGTGATTGCAAGTCTTCATCTTTTCTTTTACTGAAAATAACATTGGGCTGAAATTATTTGAACATTTGAGTTTAGTAGAATATAGTACAAAACCATGTGAATGCTTCCCAGTAAATTTTTGTTGAAATTATTTATTAGGATGAGAATTTTTTATATAATTAAGTTCAACAACAGAAATTTCAAATCTAATACATCTAGAAACCGAAAATATTTGTCAGTGGCCCATTTATATTTTTTTTATTGTCATAATATTTGAATTGTTCCTCAGCAAGCAGCAAGTTACACCTTCAATAATGATTGACTGAGTTTTGTGACTTGGTAATTTTTTCACTTTCAATTATTAAAAATGTACGGTGTGTTCCGTAAATATCAGTACTTATACTGGCCAGTGATAATGACTTCATGAATCTGACGCCATATTGTACTGGTGAGATGAAATATGGCATCAATTTATTGACATCATTACCACTTATCGTTATAATTTCTGAAATATTTCTTTTTCATTGACTACACTTACCTAAGCTAATTAAAACGATGATAAAGAGATTCAAAAACAACTGTCACGGGCAAAATTCAAGCCGTGATCTTTGCCGAACCTTGATGTCGCACTGACAACTGAGTAATTTATTTATTTAAGAACTTCACTTAAACAAGATTACAGTACAGTAATTGTCACAGTAACTAGTTATCAATTCTGCATCAGTTCAATTTTTAAATCTCTTTGTTTACGCCTCATCTGCATTTTATATTGTCATACTCAATTTGTTTTCATTATTATATCAATATGTAATATTGTTTTATTATAATACTGCTATCGATATTGATCTGCAATAAATAAATAATTTTATAAATATTGTTTATTTGTGACAACCCTGGCCGATGCGTTACTGTCTATACGATATCGGCATTTTGCACAAGATCAAAGGCGTCGTCTTACTGTATGATTTTTATACTGTGGTTTAAGTGTGTTACTAAACAATGTAACCCGGCTATTATTTTAGAATTTTGAAATATACTTCAGAAATATATTTTAGTAAGATAAAATCCAAATACCTTTTGTTTTTGAAATAATAAATCACTTGAACTTTAGAAATTTCAACAAACGTGGCCGAGAGTGAGCTAGAAAGTAGATATTTACTTCAAAACGTGTACGGCTCCTTGACAAAGATAGCGTTTCATAGTTTTATGATGAAGAAGTCGTTTCCAAAATGTTCTTAAAAAAAGAAAACTTTCAGAAATGTTGATGGTTGTAACGACTGTGTTATGTTATGTCTAGTCGCAAACTTTAGGTAAACATAGACCAATTACTTATTCCAAATAACATTAATTTTTGATGTAGGTACTTACGTGATGTCCCGGAAAAAAATACAGTCTAAGCAAGTACTATTATCGATTCTGTGGTCTAAGGAAGTCTCCGATTCTTGTCTCTGTTCTTCGAAGTTTAGGCTAATAAGCACTACCTATTCCTATCACTGCTGATAACGAAAATGAGGTCAAAATGTAAATCCAAGATGGCGCCGAGGAAAATTTTTGGTTTTTCCGTCATCGGTGTCGTTTTCATGGTTTTCGAGGACGCTGATTACAAAAATGGGGTCAAATTGACAATTCAAGATGGAGCCCAGGAAAATTATTGATTTTCCGTCATGGGTGTCGTTTTCATGGTTTTCGGGGTTGACGCAAAAATAAATTTTTTTGGGCGCCATCTTGGATTTTAATTTTTATCTCATTTTCGTTATCGGTGACCACGTTAACCATAAAAATGACACCCATGATGGAAAAACCACATTTTTTTCCCGGCACCATCTTGCCTTTTGGGGTCGCTGAATACGAAAATGAGGTCAAAATTGACCTCATTTTTGTATTCAGCGACCCCAAAAACTATGAAAATGACACCCATGATCGAAAACCAAAAATGTTCTGGCCGCCTGGGATTTTCATTTTGAGCTCATAAATTTTACACATTCCTCCATTTTTACTTTTTGTCTTTGTGTATGTCATCAAATTTATTTTTGTTATCAATTTTATAAAATTTTCGATTTTATCTTTTGTGCTTTTTATTATTATTGCCTTTTTGTTCTTTTTATTAACGGGCACAGTATTTTATAAATATTTATTCTACCAATGTTATTAATTTTACACATTCTATAATTTTTGTTATTGTGTCTTGACGTATCAATTTAAAACAATTTTCATCAATGTTTTTATCAATTAGGTATATATCATGTATAGGTATCATTAATACAATCTTATGCATTTTTAAATATTAGCATAGTTATCAATATATTATCTTTATTTTTTTTAATTTCATCAATTTTTATTCGTTACTTATTCAATTTTACCAATGTCATAAATTTTATACATTCTATTATTTTTACTTTTATTATTGATTCTTATTGTACGGTATGTCCTCAATTTTATTATGGTTATCAATTTTATACATTTCTCGATTTTGTCATGTTTGGTGTTTATGAATGCCTTTTTGCTCTTATTAATGGTCACAGTATTTATAAATTTTATAAGTTATTAAAAAATCGAATGTTATTTATTTTATTATTTCATCATTTTACTTTTTGTTATCGTTTTTAATGTATTTATAATATAACATTTTCTTTTTAGTTGGTATTTGTGCAAAAATTGTAGACATTAATATGTGTTTGTTTATGTTGTCGAGCGTATGGCAGTCATGGGCCAAAAAAACAAAAAAAAAACCACCTTCAAGTATAAATAAATAAATAAATATTGCTGGACATTACACACAGCGCCATCTAGTGCCACACTAAGCAACGAGGCTTGTGTCGTGGACACTTTAACTTCCATGCTCATCACTCAAACATTTGCTCCGACCGGGATTCGAACCCGGGACCCTAAGAACGTAAGGCAGCCTCACTACCGCTGCGCCAATCGGGTCGTCAAAATAACAGGCGTGATGATAAAACGAAATGGAGAAAAAAATTAAGATGAAATGGAGTACTTAAAAGTCGAAACTTTTATTTCACGACATACAAACAACATAGGAATGTATTGTATAGAAGGTGTTAAAAAATGAATACAAAAAAAGAAAAGAAAAAAAAGTGGCTTTATTTAACTGTGTTGCTTGCATATACTACGCCCTACCCGCTACACTACGCAAGCTTGGTCCCACGCTTCGCACGTCGTGGCGCCGCGGCCGCCCGTGTTTGTTATCGGCACTAATGCGGGTGTAGCGAGACGCGCGGGGGAAATCAGAATTTATCCTGGCGTTAGGCCCGCTCTTAATGTATAACGATACCCCATTTATATTGCGCACTCATAAGAGGCAAAGGTAACATACAAAGTGCCAGGTGTGCCTTTCTCATGGTTGCTTTTTTGTGACAAAAAAAAGAGGGGTAAAACTGCTTACATTTTGCATGCGATGACTTCGTGTGATGTGAAAAATGGATGCTTGTGTGATCCTGGCAGCAAATGGATTGCATAGCTGTGACCTTCTTTTCCGCTGGTGCTATGATTTTCCGTTGTGCTAGCTTTTTTACAGTTTAAATTTGGAAAAAAAAATCAGCTGGAAGGAAACCTGCGCAGTTCTTTATCTAGTGGTAGTGCTCACGCTCAGTTTACGTGTTTAATGGCAAACAACTTGTATTAACACATGAATAACAATAATTCCTGCAACTAGCTTATAAAAATGCGGTTTCATTGCCATCAAATCACTGCCATACGTTTACTCTTTCACACCCATTTATCTCCATAACAGGCTTGCTACAAGCGAGCAACCTAAACAAAAGTAAGCCGGTCGGCACAAAAGTACTCATCGATCAGGTGACCTACATACCGAAGAGTCGAAGCTGAACTCGGACTATCCGCCATAAAACATTGATTTATGGTCAGGGACCATGACGGTGCAAGTACCTAATGGAGTTCGGATCAGCTGTTTGAAATTCAGGGGCTTGTGTGACTGTCATGTTTTTGTCGTGTGCAGGTCGGTACTGCCTGAATATTGCTGAAAAATACCCCACTTTGCACTGTTATCTCATCGATATTAAACATGTTTTACTTAATCTGAAATTCACATCCTTAAAACGGAAGGTACTCTGAATTCTTGGCAGAAATCATTCTGAATTAATCGGGACTTAGCCAACTATGGTTCCAGAAAACAGTAGTGTGTTTTTGGAATTATGAGTTACTAACTGTTGCCAGTCTGAGCAAAAAATTATATATGCTATTCTAGACTATAATCTATTATCTGTGCCAAATTTCATCCAGAACCGTCAGCCGTTCTGGCATGATTGAGTAACAAACATGCATCCATCGCAAACGTGACTTATATATAATATGCCTCGTACCGATATCTGTTGACTCTGTTACTTCTGTCTAACTAAGAAATTCATTTAGGTAAATTAAACCCCACTAATCGTTATAAAGCTAAAAATGTTTTAAAACAGCGTCTTGAGTGACAGTTGTTAACTATAATATAAGACCCGAGGGCCGATCAGTTTAAAACTTATTTGCTGATTAAGACGTCACATAACTTTTAAACAACGTTCACATTTTGACAGCTTTTCAGAAATACTGAATTATTGAAATACGTTCTAAGGAACGACAAAAGCGGCTGAGCCGTAGACTCGAGTATTTGATATCAACTTGATACCTCTACGCGGTCCTGAGAAAAAGAGTCTTGACAGACGGACAACAAAGTGATCCTATAATAATAATAATAAATGTTTTATTCGCAACCCTTCTTACACTTGGTCTTATTCTAAGGTGTACATCATAGTGACTTAAAATAGGAGATTGGACATTGGATTACAATTTCATTGGGTACTGTAGCTAGGGCTTATAATAGGCAAATAAAGTTTAAGTATCCCTGACTCCGAAACTAGGCATAACCTGTATCTTCAGAGCCAGCCCCTTAAGGGTCCCTTTTGAGGTACGGATCCCTAAAAAGAGTTTAAATTGTGAAAGCAACCGAGCATTGTGGCCCATTGGTATATCGGTCCCGCGACTAACGAGTCCACTCATCTGTGGTGCGGTCAGACCTGCGATCGCGCGCGTGTATTGGGCCATTCTGGGTGGCTGCATGCGATTCCGGCGCGTCTGATTAAAACGCCCGTGTGGTATCCGGCAGAGTAGAATAGAACCAACCCATTACACTCACGGGTGTCGTATAAGGCGACTAATGTCTGAGGCAGAACACCTTGCGCCTCCGTAGACCAGAGAATGGGCAGCAGCGTTTTCTGGTAGTCTTCCATCACTGCGATCTCCAATCCGAATGCCAAGCGTGGATTACGGCAAATTTCTCCCATCATGGGAGAGTCTTATGTCCAGCAGTGGACGTTATGGGCTGTTGTTGTTGTTGATTAAAACGACGATATCTCCGAAATTAAGTTAGAAATTAATACAGATGGGAGCATACTTTTTTAAAATTTATTTCATAACCACTGCTCTCAAACGGCGATGGAAAACCTCGTGAGGTAAAAGGAATGTCCTTGAACCAAAAACCATCTACCGCCCCGCAATGGGCCCGCGTGGTGGATGACGCTCCACTCCCGCCCACAGAGGGGAACCCTGTGTCCCAGCAGTGGGAATGTTATGGGCTGCTTGTTTTTTTATATTCTATTTCAATTATTCTATTTTGATACGAATAAACCACGTGACGAATATTTTTAGGGACTTTTACACATTTTTTTGGATTTTGACTGCCTCGTTGGTTAGTCTCAAGTGCGACTACTTAGCATGAGGTCCTGAGTTTGATTCTCGGGTTGGGCTAAAGTGTTATTGAGTTTTTCCATCAGGAATTTCTCATTCGCAGCCACGGAGTCTGGTATTTGTGCTTGGTTGATGACAATATCACGCCCCCTATTAATGCGAATTAAACATAACTGGGGATATGTGAGGGGTCTATTAAGTACACCATCCTTTGCCTATACCTTCGGGGATTTCCACATGTTATGTCATGTTTAATCATCTTTATTACCAATCAAAGCTAGTGTGCGGTTTAGCTCATTTATCTGCTGATGTGGTAAAACCACTGATGAACTTTTTGCTTCTTTTTTTTTAGGAAAAATTGTATCAAAATAGGGCCATTTTGTTCGACCGATACAGTAGTCGGCAAGATAGTAATAAGGAAACACTCCTCCTAATAAAGAAGCAAGAAGTTCATCAGTGGTTTTACTCCTCACCGTACTAAGAAACTTGATTGTAACGAGAACTGCATGACAATATTTGCGTTTTTAGGGTTCCGTACCCAAAGGGTAAAAACGGAACCCTATTACTAAAACTTCGCTGTCTGTCCGTCTGTCTGTCCGTCTGTCTGTCCGTCTGTCCGTCTGTCCGTCTGTCTGTCACCAGGCTGTATCTCATGAACCGTGACAGCTAGACAGTTGAAATTTTCACAGATGATGTATTTCTGTTGCCACTATAACAACAAATACTAAAAACAGAATAAAATTAATATTTAAGGGGGGCTCCCATACAACAAACGTGATTTTTTTGCGGTTTTTTGATAATAATGGTACGGAACCCTTCGTGCGCGAGTCCAACTCGCACTTGGCCGGTTTTTTACTCACTTTTTCTATGTAAACTTATATAAAACTATACGTTATCGAGATCTATATATCAAAAACTATCATACGAAAATATAAAATCAACAAAACATATAACATAATAAACTTATATACTCCTAATGCTAAGTCTACTATGTACACGAACAAAAATAATGCAAGAAAACTTTTAAAATATAAACTTATGCTATTTGCAAACGTTTATATACTATTCTATTAGTACCTATTTACTATCCTAGCGGTGCCTATGTACCCTATACACCTATATACTATGTATCTCTATAGCTATACACTGTCATTATTGTCCTGCACACAAACAATAAACTATCGGTTTATTTATCACAATAATATCACTTTATGTACTGTTTGTGCAATGTCTATGTATCACTATAACTTTACACTATGGTGCCGATTCCCTTGTTCACAAACTAAACTAAATTTAAATTGAATGCATCTTTTTCTTTCTATTTCATTATGAAAAGGACAGATGATAAATATTAGTTTAATCCTGTCAAATTAGTCAGCACCTGACGTAATTTGATGTAATTTTAGTAGTCAACTTTTTAATCACGTCTAAAACTTGTATGGCGCTGATTAATTTGACAGAACGTAACTAAAATTTATCTTCTGTCCTTTTCTTAATGAAATAGAAAGAAAAAGATGCACTGAACTTAAATTTGGTTTAGTTTGTAAACAAGGGAATTGGCACCTATATATTGCACTGTCCCGCACAGCTAGTTTATCGGCTTTTGCACCAAACATAGCCAGTACAACTTACTAACACAGACAAATTCAACAAAATCGAATAAATTTCACAAGAAAAGGTCCGATATTAATTAATTAAAGACCTCTTTGGTGACCCTCTATTAGTTCAATTTAACGCAGCGTTTTTGTGTGGAACCTCTGTGTACTTTTCAGCAATTACGCCGTAGTTTCATTATCCTTGAACGGGTATTTTCCGTTTTGTAGATAAACTAGAGACTGTTGATTAGGAAATTTGTGTACTTGATAAGTTATTGGGGTAAAACATGATATGGGTATGTATTCTTTTCTGATTAATTTCGTTTCGGGATCCAAGACATTTCTTTACACTTGAACGGGTTAATGATTTTCCGTTTTTTATAGATAAACTGGCGATTGTTCATTAGGTTTGTGTACTTGATAAGTTATTGGGGTAAAACATGACATGGGTATGTGTACTTTTCTGATTAATTTCGTTTCGGGATCCAAGACATTTCTTTATACTTGAACGGGTTTATGATTTTCCGTTTTGTATAGATAAACTGGCGATTGTTCATTAGGTTTGTGTACTTGATAAGTTATTGGGGTAAAACATATTGATATGGGTATGTTTGTTTTCTTTTCTGATTAATATCGTTGCGGGATCCAAGACAGTTAAACTGTTTATCTGAGACTTCATCGAGCTTCATTGGGACCGCGCTTTTCTGGTGGTCGCCGCTGTTGATTCTGGCATTCAGGAGTTGCTTTGGTTTGGGAATGATGTGGCGGGATTTTCCCAAAAAATAAATCTATGGGTATTTGTTACCCATAGAGCCGGCAGCGTCTGAAGACAGTAATAACCTGATCATCTCATCTGACTGATTTTCTAGTTATAATTTCTTTTTAAATTGCTTTTCCTTCCTCGCATCTGTATATCAACTAACAACAACAGAGGCTGAATTTGTGCTTTAGGAAATCAATAAACAATCTTTCTAAACTTAAAATATCACTTATTATCTTCCGTGATTAGTATTATTTTTGAGCTCCCGATATTTCGACGCTGCTGCATGCGCTGATCGCGGGTTGACTGAAGAATGCGGATGGATGGAAATAGTACATTTTGATAAAAGTGGAGAAAGTTTGTTATTGCATTCGAGGCGGAATTATAACACCCGAGCCGTAGGCGATGGTGTTTATGAGCCGAGAATTGCAATAACAAATGTCCACGTGTATCAAACGACGTTTTTCAATACACTTTTGAAGAAATAAAATAAAATAACGAAACATATTTTTGTCACGAACTATGAAACTATGTTTTTTTTTTTTTTTCGCGCTTTGGTTTCGCCAGGTTGAAGGAGAGGCAAAGGTATGAAGCCGTTAAACAGCCTAATATAAAAAATAGATTTATTTCATATTTTTGAATTCAGAACACAAATAAATGTTAATTTGTGTATAAAAGTAACTATTAGTTTTTAATAATGATGTTTATCTATGATATTCTATTTATAAACACAATTTGAATATTCAAAAAATATTTATGCCGTTAAGACGGGTAGTGCTTTTCACCTCTGACTATAGGCATTGAACCAATTTGGCCTAAGTATAGGTATAATTATCTGTGGCAATTTTCATTGGAAAAATCGCACGGGTGTGAAATACATTGCATGTTAAACCTAATCGTAGTGCGTTAAGGACCAGTTTTCGAGGAAGTGTATTGAAAAATAATTGTTAGGAGCAGACAAATCTGTCTACCCTCTTTCTTTGTCTTTTGCTACGCGCACTACTGGCACTCGACTGCACTTAAAGCGTGGGCCAGACAAGTAAACCAGCCCTCCACACACCTCCACATCGGTCTCCACTAGCGGTTTACATCAGTGCGTGCTGTTGTAAACCGCCGGTGGAGACCGATGTGGAGGGGTTGTTTACAACAGTCTGGCACGGGCATTAGTCACGCAAAACACACTCACAGTATCACTAGGTTTTGTGACAACTAACTTTCTGTTTTATTTATGGAACTTCTACATAACTTAGCTGTGTGGTATCCGGCAGAGTTAGCCGTGTGGTATCCGGCAGAACCAACCCATTACACTCACGGGTGTCGTATAAGGCGACTAATGTCTGAGGCAGAACACTTTGCGCCTCCGTAGACCAGAGAATGGGCAGCAGCGTTTTCTGTTAGTCTTTCATTACTGCGATCTCCAAACCGCCTGCCAAGCGTGGAGATTACGGCAAATTCCTCCCATCATAAGAGAGGCTTATGTCCAGCAGTGGACGATATGGGCTGTTGTTGTTGTTGTTGTACATAACTTATGAATTAAGACTGGACGCTTCACCTCTACTTACCCCCCATGGGGAATGTGCCCGTGGAGTTATTTTCATGTTTAAGTACCATTAAATTCTTGAGAATATAAACTTTATTTTAATAAGCCTTACGAGTATATTTCAAAGTTTTTTTTTACTAATTTGTGAGATCGTTAATAAAGAGTAGAGGTACAGCTTTCGACACAGCGCACTCAAAACAATTTGTAGCGATGCGGAACGTTACGACGACAAAACTTTTTCGCAGCTTGTACGGGTCCAGTTACTAAACAAAAAATAAATTGTGCTGAAGAAGAATTGAGTGACGAAATATTTTTATGGTCTCTTACACATTTTTTAGACTGCTTCATTGGTCGTGGTCGCTCTGTATTAGGTCCTGAGTTCGATTTCCGGGTCAGGCAGTGTTATTGGATTTTTCCATCAAGAATTTCTCAGTCACGGAGCCTAGATTTGTGCACGGTTGAGTGCAATAATAATAATAACTGACGGGACTATTGCTGCCAATAGGTCTGACATTGTGGTGATAGATCGATTTGAGCGTCGCACAATGATTGTTGATATAACGGTCCCACATGACGAGAACCTCGTGAAAGCAGAGAAAGATAAACAATTCAAATATCTAGATCTGGATCGCGAGGTTGTCGACATGTGGGACGTGATTACAGCAGTCATTGTGCCGATAGTCGTGTCGGCCAATGGCTTAATAGCCAAGAGCCTCGACCAACATCTTAGGAGGCTCTCGCTTGGCAGCTGGATCAAGGGCTTGATTCAGAAAGCAGTACTTCTGGACACGGCACGTATTGTTAGGAGGTTTCCCTATCAAGAGCCCTGCCACCAGCAGCTCGGACCCTGTTGCCAGCGCTGGTGGGCTACTGTTTTATAGAATGGAATGTTTAAAAAATTAAAATTATATGTATACGTATAGTAAATAAATAAAGGAAATATTAATCATCATCATCAGCCTATTAATGTTCCCACTGCTGGACACAGGGCTCCGTTCTATGAGAGGAAATGGGCTATAAGATCCACCACGCGGGCCCAGTACGGATTGGTAGATGTCACATGTCTTCAAATTTTTGGTTCAAGGACGTGCCGGTTTCCTCACGATGTTTTCCTTCACCGTTCTGAGAGCAGTGTTGATGAAATAAATTACACAAAGAAATGTGCCTGCCTGGGTTCGAACCCACGACTTTCTGTTTGTAAGTTGGGGCCGCCACCACTGGGCCACCGCTTCTCCGAAAATAATAATAATGAATAATAAAAAAATCTTGATTTATCTCCACAAATTATTATTAAATTATTATATGTATCACGTGAGTATAAAATACAGTCAGACACAAACATTTTGGCAAAGTGTGTAATCAGTGGGAGATCTGGATCTCCCACTAATTACACACTTTGCCAAAATGTTTGTGTCTGACTGTATTTCAAAATTTCTGTGTCTAAAATACAGGACTAGGCTTGGTTTAGACTCTAGAGTCTAAACTAAGCCTAGACCTGTATTTTAGAACTCCAGGCCCCCCATTAAATTATATTGCTCAGATTGTGCACGTAATGAGTAAGCAGATATGTGATTGGATGAATGAGATAATACGTGCAGGCGCTATAAGCAAGTAGCAAAATCCTCGCTCCCTATTTCTTGGGACTTAATCATAACTGGCGAATTGTAGGAGTACTATTAGGTACATCTCTGCCTAACCCTTCTGGGATTACAGGCGTGATGTTATGTTATGTTTATTCATTTTTTGAAATCATCTTAGCAATATTGACGACCCGATTGGCGCAGCGGTAGTGAGACTGCCTTACGTTCTTAGGGTCCCGGGTTCGAATCCCGGTAGGAGCAAATATTTGTGTGATGAGCATGGACATTTGTTTCCTAGTCATGGATGTTTATATATATAATAAGTATGTATTTACAAACAAAAAGTGTCGATGTAGTATATCAACTATCTGGTGTCCACGACACAAGGCTCGTTGCTTAGTGTGCCACTAGATGGCGCTGTGTGTAATGTCCAGCGATATTTATTTTATATTTATTTTTCTAGTAATTCGGAGAGCAAATAATACCAGCTCTTAGTTTTTACAACTATATGATGTCTTTCTTTAACAATTTATATCTTGTTATACCAAACTGCAAAACAATTTAAAACTTCGCAGTACTTACGAACTTTACATAGTATTACTCTATTTGAGAATAACTTTTTACTGCAAATAAGATGCTACAAATTCTTTCAAACAAAATTACAATGCATACCATTTATTTATTCATAAGCACTTGTAATGAAACTTTCAGGTTAACGTTCGCGAATAAGAATAAGAACTTTGAATTTATAAAAGTTATAAATTCAAAGTTTAATAAAAAAGTTTTTTGATAACATTGTCAAAGCAACTCGAGTTCACGAATTTAAAATAATCGTATGTGTTCATGAAGTTAGAGAAATAGTGTATTTTTAAGAATATATAATTTTACTTTGTTTGACTTTGTAAGACAAGGAGCTCGTGGCTAAATAATAACAGCCACTCAGGTCGATCTTTATTTAGGTTAAGCCGTGCTTGCCTAGGTTGGTCCGTGGATGAGTGACCACCCATTACATACCAAGTTTTCTTGATGCCTCGGGAAGCACGTTAAGACGTTGGTCCCGGCTGTCATTTGTAGAACTTTGACAGTCGTTGCAAGTAGTCAGAAACCGAAAGTCTGACATCCAGTCTTACCAGATGGTATCGTATTACCCAGTTACTGGGTTGTGGAGGTTAGATAGGCACTCGCTTCATGTAAAATACTGGTACTCAGCTGCATCCGGTTAAAAATACTGGTACTCAGCTGCATCCGGTTAGACTGGAAGCCGACCCCAACGTAGTTTGGGAAAAGGCTAGGCATATGATGGCTTTGTAAGACAGTGGAGTGACTAAGTTGAACAGCTCGAGGGGCATACGAGGGTCGCAAGTGAAAAAAAATCTCACCTACTTATTTTTTTTTTCTGAAAATATTAGTCTTGAATTTCCAGTACCCCGTTCTGCAAACGAGAGCAACTTCCTCACAATAACTGCTTCCACTTCAGTTCAAAAGGCCTAACATCATACAAAATTAATATAAACGACAGTACAAACGTAACATATTGCTCAGTGTTGCTACATGTAAATATTTCGCCGGCGCCAATAATGTTACCATAAATCAAAATTGTATTACGAGGAGATCTTGTGAATGCGAAAGGTCACAAGTGAAATGTTAGGATGTGGTTTTAGTCAGAGGAGGAAGCGTTTGATTGAGCGGGAAGAATGTTACATTGAAAAAAGTGAGTTTCTTTATCGGTCCACTGCTGGTAAACAGACTAGTTGGATGTGAATAACTCTCGCTAGTATTTGATGATGTGTGTGATTATGTGTGTTGTGGAAAACATTAAACAGTAAGTTGACGATCAAAGAAACCACTTCTTTGATCGCCAACTTACTGTTTGGGTCATTGTCATAACCCTAAAAAAAGCTGTTCATACGAATAATCATTAGGACAATTTTAATAATTGCGTCTTAGTTTTACATAATAATAAAGTAAACGAAACGTACTAGACCATAACTGTAACAGATTTACTATAAATTTATTTATTTTTTACTAAACCACCACCATTTAACCGAATTGTCCACTTCGGTGGACTGTTCGGAATCTACCTTTCAATAGAATGTAGCTTCTAATAAAAACGCGTTTTTTATTATTCTACAAAAATGATATATTTTCCTAATCTACGTATGTTTTCCATTTAACGCTAAAAGTATTAAAAAAATGATAGAAGTAAAACACACTTTTTGCATCATTTAATCTTGTCACAACATTTTTTGTCTTTCCGGTGGACATTACTTTCGATACTGACTAAAATTAAGTAAATGTCAAATGATGGAACGGAACGTAAAATTGAACGCATCCAATATCGTACTATCCCTGTCAGAGGCCATTTTGACGCCACTCGTACGCAGAAAACGTTGTTGTAGTACTAAGAAAAGTATTTAGTGGTGTCAAAGTTGAGTTGTCTTTCCGGTTACTGCTGTATTTTGGTAAGTAAATCACTATAAGTTCAACAAACATTCTTAATAACTAGTTAAACAATGAAACTTTATGAATATACCTTGGCTTTTGACATAACTTATAAACGGCGCAAGATGTGACTGATTATGCGAATAAAGTCCATTTGGTGGACATCTTTTTGGTGGAACTTTTGTCCACCGAAACGACAGATGTCGACCGAGTGGATTGTTTTCTTGAATGTGGGTTATTTAGCTTTATTATAACTTATAAAACTGCTTCTGATTACTAATGTTTTAATCAGTTAAGGACTAATGACCTATTTTCGTTTCATTTTCGCTTTGTTTTTATGAGTAAATATGTTTTAAACCACCTCTTCCCTCACACCTTTCTACACCATGTCAATGTAGTTATCCACAGCTACATACTCTAAGTTAACAATGATACCTGGATAATAATACCTGTACCTGTATAATAGGTACCATTATACAGGTACAGGTAATGCATTTCTAAGGCATAGGAAATATTTTTTCATAAGCATGGTCGTTTCCCCTATGCAAATTTTTTACTAACATAAATCTGCTGCTCTTCCTTTGCACACATTGTACTTTCTTTTCTTTTGTGTGCATTGCTTGTTGAGACTTTTCAGGGGATGGCGAACACAAGAAGTATACTTACCGATAACCAGAAAAAAACGACGCCGTGAGCAAGAAACACTGAGTATAAGGAAGGCACGTGAAAAATTTAAACAGTATCCACAAGCCTTGGAAGAACAGCGAAGAAAGAACAGAGAATATTTTTATCGGAAAAAAGCCGAAGGGAAAATAAAAACTTTAAAAGATTTACCAGATGTGCAAAAAAAGCTTTTGAGGAGGAAATGGAGAGAGGATGCAGAGAAAAAGTCAAAATACAAAGTAGAAAGCGTAGAAGAAATCCGAAAAGTTTGGATGCCTTCATGGAGTGTGTTCTTCAAAACTGTAAAGGCATTGAAGTCATTTGTGAGACGCATGTGGAGTCTATTGAGAGTAACATAAAAAATAGCCATATTACGTCGTTTCGTGGAACCATTAAAGTCCATCAGCTTACTTGGAGTCGCCGTAAACCAATGATGTTTCAGTTTCCTAGGTTGAGTTGTATGAAATGTGGTCCAGAAAATACTTGTATATATCGGTTTAGGTAGCAAAAAACTTGACCCAACTCTATCAAGTTACTTCCTGACGACTCCTCTGCAAAGTCCCACTTGGAATGACACACCAGCCCGCGTAGCATGGCGACGTAGAAACGGGGAAAGACTCGACAAATCTTTTGTTCATTTGTCATTTTGTCGATATTGAATAGACAAAATGACCGATGAACAAAAGATTTGTCGAGTCTTTCCCTGTTTCTACGTCGCCATGCTACGCGGGCAGCTCCCGCCGAGACGATGAATTCACCGAGTCCATCCTTGACTCCTATGCACAATCCAGTGGAAAGCCGATGGTCCAGTCCAATTGCAAGTGGCTCGATTCAGCAACCATTGAAAATTGGCAAGCGCAGTCCATCAAACCCTGCGGGGGTTCCCTATGTCAGATCGAAACACTATTCTGCGAAAATTGTTACATCGATGACTATACATCGAATGTCCATAAGCCCATACAATTTTCAGACGTATTTCTGACAGCTCAGATACGTCAACGTCAAAACCAGAGAAGCCACCAATCCCCCTTTCTCTGGCTGAACAGATTGAACGCTTCTGGTCTTCTGACGACGAAGACATATTTTGACCACCGAAATGAATTGTCTTTTCTGTAGACAGACACAAAACATTTTTTATTTACTTTTTGAATGCTTTTAAGTGACTGATTAGTTTGTGATTATGTGAAGATAGCATTAACGTTATTTTTGTTCAAGATGTTAATCACTTTTTGTTTTGTTTTTTTTTCAGTAATTAACATTTTAGTCTACTCGGTGGACATATTAGTCTTTTCGGTGGAACCGAAATATTGTATAAATCGCCTTTTTAGAATTATTGATCTCAGAATGATACTCACTTTTGTTGTAATGTAAAGTAAGAATCATAATATACTTTTGATTTTTATAAATCACGTGTTTAATTTTTTTGCAAAAAAAAAACCTTATGCTTGACAATGACCCGTTTAATATCTTGTCTCTTTCGTAATAATATTAATTACTAGCTGACCCACGCAACTTCGTCTGCGTCACATAAAAGAGAAACAGCTCACAAAAGGAATACATTTTTCCCCGTTTTTGCAATATTTTTCATTTACGCTCCGCTCCTTTTGGTTGCAGCGTGATGTTATATAGCTTATAGCCTTCCTCGATAAATGGACTACCCAACACTGAAAGAATCATTCAAATCGGACCAGTAGTTCCAGAGATTAGCGCGTTCAAACAAACAAACAAACTCTTCAGCTTTATAATACTATATATAGTATAGATTATTTTTATTATCAGGCAACTAAGGCCTATAGATAAAATACACAAAAAAACATTTAACAAAGATAAACTAAATAGGTACATATTTAAAACCTTAAGAAACTAAAACTATTCACGTATAATAAATAAATATTTTTTTATTCAGTTCGCTTATCAAGGTACAATATTTAAAAAAATAATAATTAAAAAATTAAAAAACCCGACTGCGTAAAAAAACTAATAACTTTAATTAAAAAAAAACTGAAAAGAATAAAACAAGTTCAGGAGACAGGATATATTGACTGCAACAGTCGGGACCCATGTTGGATGTAATGATTTTTTTTTTATTCTTTTCAGTTTTTTTTTTTATTAAAGTTATTAGTTTTTTTTACGCAGTCGGGTTTTTTAATTATTTTTTTATTTTACACTTTTTAGTTACTTAGATATTATAACCTTTTAAAATCTCCTCATGATGAGCCCTTTATTGGGGTGTGTAATATTATGGTATTATAACAAATATTACATTATCACTTGAAATAACGTTCCTAAGATATAATTTTCATATGCTATAAAAACAAATAACCTAATTTCATGACATCTAATGTTACATTTCATTTAAACTTCTTTTGCTCTAATTACATTTAGTATAATAATATTTGGCGCTAAAAATCCGCAATTTTATAATTTTTTATTATTTTGCTATACCCAGAGTCACTCTCACAGTAAATACGAATCTAAGGACACCTCTGAAGCTAAAATCCATCTAGCCGTTCAGGCTGCAGAACGTGTCAAAAATTATAATTTTATTTACTTTTATACTATTTGTCATTTCGAATTACATTCAAACATATAAGTTGCATATATTTTTGTGATCACCTTTAAAAACCCTTCATTTTGATACCCCACTTGATGGTATTAGAAGAAAAAAAAATTCGACATCCACAATTTGGCTCCCCAACTCCACGATTTTTTTTGTTTATTTATTTTAATGTAGCCAGTGACACTCGCGCTATCAGGGCAAATCTAACGACATATAAATTATCCAAATCCCTCCATCCGTTGAGGAGTTACCAGGGAACAAAGAAACGGACATACATACATACACAAACATACATACAGGGCAAACATATAACCCTCCTTTTGGGCTTCGCCGCAGTCGGGTAAAAAGCTAGGAACAAGGTATAACGTTGTCGGCGTCGTGTTTCGTTGCGTGGTGTCGCGTAACCGTCCTCGGAAACGTCGATATACGACACCCTTCGGCCAAAAGTCCTCTTTCAAGCAGGTCTGCAGGTCTGATGGCGTAATTTAATTTAAGCATAATCAACATCACATTAACTTAAAAACAATTTTAATAAATCTAGAAATCTTATGTTGGTATTTGAACATAATAGACAAATCTCCGGAACAGCAACCAACCGAAATCGAGAACCCACAAGAAACGTAGACAAATATGACCTTCCATCACGATGCTATCCTCACAAATAGCAGACGAGTAACAAATTCCCACGGATCTCTCGGAAAGATAACAGGTCAGCTATCCGTCTCGCCCAGCCGCCCGGAAATTGGGCCCTTCGCTGGCCGGGTTTCGGGCCGACCCGTTCAATGAACGGCCCCGAATGGTCCCGAGCCTAGACGAAAGGTGACATACTTTTTTTGATTGGTAGGCAAAGCTGAGTCATTTGAAAGATTGGTTCCGTTTTGGATTATCACATTTATGCCTCTAGCACGCGGCGTATTTTAAACGCGCAGACGACGACGCGTGTATACGAGCTTCAAACGAGATTTGAACGCAACCTTGTAACCTAAGCACACGGGGCGATTGTGAAACGCGCGTCTACTGCGCGTATAAGCGTAGATACAGCGATGCAGACGCGCTGTAGTCGCTCGTAGCTTCCGCGTTTTAGTCAGAGACTCCTCGTGTACAATGGCGTCGGTTAAGACACCACTGGCTTGGACCCTTGGTACGGGCTTCAAACGAGTTTCGAACGCGCTTCACACGCGCGTTTGAATCTATTAAAATGCAAAAAATTAAGACGATACAGTGCGTCGAAAACTCATGTGACGTCACATTTGAGTACATCTTTTACCGGAAAGTGACGTCACAATCAAATTTACTAACAAAAATACTGACCGAACACAACACCCGACAAGATCCACGTTGTGTCGAAGAATTTCACTTGCGACCTCACTGTTATGCACACTTCTTTTTCCAATTTACTAGACATTGGCAGAATAATCGACATCGGCTTTACTTGATATTAGATAAAAAAAATAGAATAGAATATAAACACAACGAGAGACGAAATGACAAATGTATTGAAATTCAGAAAGTGTTAACCTTGCATAGTTGTATTTCATTTTGGATTTTCCAAATCAGCTACTCATAAAATGGCAAGGTTTATAACTTATACCTTGGTACGATAGCTCCACAAAACCATTCCTTTTTATTTAAAAGCATCAAAACTAACATAATTCTCTCTCTTTCCAGTTCACCTGCAGTTCGAAGAACTCACCCTCCGCGACTACGTTCTCCACTCCATCGTAGACAACATCATCAGAGGGAACTTCACCCCGACCTCCTTCACAGAGAGGCCCTGCAGAGACGAGTTCCTCCCGTACTTCCTCCCAAAACACATGCGTTCCGAGCGCTCAAAACACATGAAAAAAACAAAAAAATACGGTGATACCTACAGGACATTTGAAGACTATAGTTTAAAAAGTGTAGATAGTCTTAGTGATGGGTATTACTTCAGACCAAAGTACCGTAGTTTTAGAGACGAAAGGTCGGTGTACAGGAGGATCGCGAAGAGTTTGAGGATGAGGAGGAGGTATTTGCCGGCGAGGGTGGTGAGTGGACCGCTGGGGGGGAGGACGGCTGTCCTGCTGCAGTGGTCACTGACTGATGCCGTGCATCTAGATAGCGAGGGGACTAGTGTTGTTTTTAGGTAAGTGGCTTTTGTTGTTTTGTTTTTGGATGATTTATTACATGAATGGATAAGGAAAAGTTGTATAAGTTCTAAGACTTTTTCTTTATAACTGTTTCTTACAGCACAAATTATCATACATATACGTATAGATCGCGTCCCTACAAATACTTTGCGCATTCTCAGTATAAAAATAATGTCATTTCCATATTTTTTTTAGTGATAGTGAATCAATAACAAAGTCGTGACTGTACATAATACTATGAAAAAAAGTTTTAATTTGTATATAAACGTCATCTACTAATGAATTGGACTCGTATGATGTCACACACGATGACTAGTATTAACATTTCTTCGAAGTGAAAAGACTATGACATGTCATGTGGTTTGATGATATCACACAAACCCGTGTAAGCTTAACATTTGACGTGCATGTCATAGCTCACGCACATAAGGCAAGAAATTACGTCACGTGCGTAGGCTTAGTCCTGCTCCCGTCCCTGTCTTGCAATAATAGTTTGACAGATGTGTGACAGTGACAGGTATACTCTCTAAGCACATGTTATGTAAAGTTTGTAGATCAATCCGTATAAGCTGTTGCTCAAACTGGCTCAAACAGTTAATCTGATGTAAACATGGCTTTGTCACTGACGAATATTTGGGAGCAATCCTAAAGCCTTTACACATCTAATATTCCAATTAATACTCGGGCTTAACGGCCCTGGTGTTCTGGTAGTGAGAAAAACTAATGAACCTGAGGTTCTAGATTCGATTCTAAGTGCGGCCAAGGGTTTACAGGATTTTCCTCTGTAGCAACTAGAAATCTCGAGTTCTCTTTAGTTAATGTCAAGTAGACTCGCGCACAATTATTTTCTGTCAATCGACTAGGCCTCGTGTCAAAGGCAGAAAATTTACACACATCAAAAAAAGTTTGTGATCACTAGCATAATATGATGCTATTTTTTTAAATTGAACTTTATCAAGAAAAACTATTTGTTGTGTGTGTTTTGTGTTAGTCTTTTATTGTTCTATATTCTAAATCTATATTTTTAAATAAAGAATCTAAAAAGAAGAAGAAGAAATCATAATTATAATCTACCGTAACAAAAAATATTTAGATTTTTCAAAGTGATCGCAAACTTTTTTGATGTGTTTACCTAACTCTACTACAGTCAGGCAGTATGATATAGTACCAATGATATGTTACCAAGGATGTAACTATGATAAAAGTGTCGTGTTAATGCCATTCTTCATTCTTCTCCATACCGCATTAATATCATATTCAAATCCTGTCGTTTCGGCTTTGTATACCGACGACAATATTTTCGGCAAACTGTTTACACAAAAGACTGTAGGCGCTAAAATCGTTTAACAACTTTGAGCCTAAACACTCGGCTTGTATATAATTCATCATCATCATCATTTCAGCCGAAAGGCGTCTACTGCTGGACATAGGCCTCCCCAAGTGTCGCTACATTGACCGGTCCCATGCGACTCGCATCTAGTGGATCCCCGCAACCTTCACCAGGTCATCGGTGCACCTAGTGGGAGGCCTTCCAACGCAACGTCTTCCGATTTGCGGTCGCCACTCCATAACAATTCGTCTATAATTACTCGTAGCAAACACTATTGATGCTGCTTTCTAACATAACATAACACCACACCTGTAATCACCGAAGGGTTAAGCAGAGGTTTACTTAATAGTACGCCTTCATTTCGCCAGTTATGTTTAAGTCCCATGTAATAGGGGGCGAGCCTATTGCCAACAACCGGACCGAAATCGAGAGTCCGTGGCTGCTACTGAGAAATTCCTGATGGAAAAACATAATAACAATTTGCCCGACCCAGGAATGGAACCCAGGACTTTATGCTCAGCCCTAGTAGCATTTTTTGTTGGCATTTAGTTGGGCCACATTCAGAGGCCACATATGTGGCCCAACTAAATGCCAACAAAAATGCTACTAGGGAGCAGTCGCAATTCCAACTACTAAGACCAAAATGCCAGTCAACTTCTTTTTCAAGGAAAAAAACGCGTCTTCAACAAGTACCTAGTCGAAGAAATAACGGTTTTTCCTACTCCTCCGCTACACTTTTCTGATTAATTTCGTTGCGGGATCCAAGACAGTTAAATTCATTCTCTGGGACTTCGTCGAGCTTCATTGTCTCGGTGCTTTTCTGGTGGTCGCCACTGTTGATTCTGGCTTTCAGGAGTTACAGTGGTTGGGGATAGGGTGGCGGGCTTGTCCCAAAAAAAAAAGTATACGAAGACTATTTGCCTTGGGCTGTGCAATTTGCGACGCAACTTGTATCCGGGACATGCTTGCGCGTTTTTGATATCCTTTGCATGCAGAGTATCATGCTGTTGGTGACTCGCGGCATGTTCGAAACGATTCCTCATCATCCTCATTGGATTTTCCGCAGCCGCTATCACAAGGCACGTGTTGCTTGAACGTTTAGCCAGTAGCGAAGAGTATAAGGCCCTCGCTCACCACGGGCATTCGCCTGTAATGAATTAATGTAATGTTCAGATTCATTGTTTCTTTCCAAATTTTAATCTCTGAATTCTTGTAGCGCTGACGGTCGGTCGTAACGTCAGCGGGAACAAAATAAAATAAAAAAGAACAAAATGAGTCAAAAGAAAATGCGTCGCAGTATTGCGAACACAATGTATACTCGTTACGCGACCGACCGTGCGCGACCGACCGTCAGCAGGACAAAAATTCAGGCCTGCACCCCTAGCCAAGTTGACAATCTACAATCGTTAACGCTAGTAGAAAACTATTCTAATGAATAGGAATGACATCATCTCAACGTTAAATCACGTGATCAACACAAACGAATAGAAAATTCGTAGACAAGTTTACATCGTTCAAAATGATAGAATAGAATGTTATCGTTTCTACAATGTTGATCGCTAAACTCTTTGGTAGGACCGATCACTATAGACTAAAGTGTAGGTTTTTTCTACAGACATTAGAGAACGAGCGATCGACTCAGACGTGTCAACTTGGCTACCAATTTAGCGCTTTCTACAATCGCTTGCCGAGGCGTTTACGATTGTAGAAAGAGAATCGATACGAAACGTTTGTAACTTGGCTAGGGGTGCTGATGTAACATTGCCGGCGATTGCTCCTGGTGAGGAACCACCGTTACACAAACCCCACATTACAAAGCCCTTATTTTCCCAAACTCTTTTATTCCAATTTCCTCCCAAATGCGATCCCAAGAGTACACAGGGCAGACGCCACATTTTCTTACTAACCCAATTTTCTTAATACTTTGTACCCTTACGCGTGATAAGACTGACCGCACCCCTATCGGGCCGTAATCCGAAGCCCCGGAGCCCTATCATCATAATTTACAAGGATTCATCGCCCTTTACGACCCTCCCTCTGCTGGGCCTTATTTCTACAAATCTTCATCCTATGAACATTTTTGTCACTACGGGCTACGTTTTTTGTTCATGAAAATGATATTTGGTACCGTTACTGGCTTAAAAATCTGGCTTTTCTTATTTTGGACCTGATTGTATACGTTAGCATGCCGGAGGACTTATAGAAAGCGATTTTCTATCAGCATTATCGGTGGTGGAAAGGTCCAAAAAGATACTCAACGAATACATAACCTTCTACAAGTTAAAAGGAATGGATAGGCCTGACAGATATCTTCAGAAAATCTTTAATAGTTTTGTTTGCCGTAGAATTGAGAAACGGTCTGATAGCGATTCCCGCTTCTCTTAGCTCTTAACAATGTCTTAATTATAACACAATCTTTGTCATCGTCTTTTTTAGGGTTCCGTACCTCAAAAGGTAAAAAAGGAACCCTTATAAGATCACTTTCTTGTCCATCTGTCCGTCCGTCTGTCGCCACCGATTTTCTCAGGAACGGGTGGATCTAGCAAGTTGAAATTTATACCAGATACTGAGGTTTATAGTTCCTATTAGGTGTATAAAAATCAAGGTCTTGAGTCAACATAATAAAAAAGATATGTGCAAATTTAGATTTTCGCGAAAACTTGTAAGTACCGAAATTTTATTTTCCCTTTACTTGTACTGTAAGACCTTGCTTTTAACTAAAATTGACAATTCTAGGTCAACCAGGTTCTAGATTTTGGGTCGAAAAGCTATATGGTAGTTCCCGTTGACCTAGAATCACGAAATTTGGCGAGAAGCAATGTCTTACAGCACATGTAAAGGAAAAAAAATCTGAAAACCGTATATGTAGTTTAATAACAAAAAAAAGCGATTTAACTATTACAAACTTATTATTTGCGGTTGGTGCGATAGCCGTTTCATGGGATCGAACAGCAAAGTTAAGTTTGTCCATTAAAAAGTTTGTACGGAACCCTGGGTGTGCGAGTCCGACTCGCTATTAGTCGGTTTTTTTTTTAATGTTTATTTACTTTTAGAGGTTTTATTACTGAGTCAGAATGTCGCTGCTTTCCCCTTGCTTTTTATTAATTAAGCTCTTGATGGCTTGGATTTATTTTAATCAATAAGTATGTATCTACTTGTGCAATTGTGATTTTGGAAAGTATCACAATTTGTTTTTTTTTAAACAGTCGCTTAACACCTGTTGGGTCCACGGGCGTTAAACGACTGTTTAATAACCACAAATAAGTGTCACGAAACTTTTTTTTTCTAACAAAATTTCCAATGTCGCAAGTAGTCATGCAGAACAACTTTCTACAAACAGCCGCAAAGAACAAAACATCATCACAAAACGATACCACATTTTACAAAATTATCGTAGCAAATGGGTAAGTATCCAAAATGTCCCAGCAGAGTCCAACAATCAGAACCGACTTTAGAATGGAAACGTTTAAAATATCAGCAAACAAAATAAAAACATACACTAACGCTCAAAACTAAACTCTATTTCTTACAGTTAAGATTTGTTTTAGTATAGCAAAATTGCATTAGTACTTTTTTTAAATGCTGCATCCGTACATGAGCTTGAAAACATTTTATTTGAATTGTGGCCGCGAACGGTTTCAGCCCTTTGTGGCATTACATTCATTGTTCCTTGGCCTGTTTACGATGTCGAATTAAAAAATAATGGCCGACGAACTTTCTTGCTCACTGTCCGCCGCCATATTTGATGACATCATTGTGTTATATTTTAAATATTTAACGTGGAACATAATAGTCGAAACTTTAGTTTGGTAATTGTTGTGAGTGACGGCACAAAAGTTTTATTAAACGTAATTTGTTTTAGCTAAGAAACACGTCTATTAATATTGTGACAACAACGGTTATTTTAATAAGACTTCGTCGCATAAAAATATCTTCTTTCTTCTATGAAACAAAATACTCTATCATTAATAAACATTAAGTGTACTATTCAGTTACATTTTTGTCGTTAAATTACGCTTCCATTTTTCTTCTTGATTTTAATATGGAAAAGAATAATTAATAGGTTTTAGTCATTAGAAAAAATACAATGTTTCTTTCGTATTTCTTACTTTTTAAACAAAAGCTGAATATTTTAAAAGCCTTCTTTATTTTAAAGTAAGTGCCTAAAATTACTTAGCGTTACATACAGTGTTGTTTTATTATTTAGTGTTTAATTCCGTGTTGTTTTATTATTTAGTGTTTAATCCGATTTTCTTACCACATTAAAATTTACTAAGATATTTTTGGTTTTTATTTTTTTTTGAGGTCCTGTAGGGCTATTACGTATCTTTTTGATCTCCAGTGATTATCAAGCTTCGGTTGTACACCGAATTTTAATGACGACCGAGAATGTCAAAATTTTGGTATTACGTATTACACTGAGTGGATATCACTTTACGGTGACTAGTGACTAACAGCCCCGGTACGGTGTAACGTCTTTCACGAAAGCCACTTAAAACTCAGTTGTCATCAATTTGATGTCCACTATGTTTTCATAATCGCAATAATATAAGAATCGATACGAAAGCGTCTGTCAAAATGAGTTACGGTGACTATCAGCCACGATGGGCACCGATGACGTCATATTTGATCGCGACTGGTCATACATAATACGAAACTAACCTTTTGACAGTTATTTGATAGACACTGAGCCCAGTTACTATCATTTCGAGCTGTCAACAGAGATACGTAGTTATAGTCCTGCTGGGCTCGATTCCCGGGTCGGACAAAGTGTTATCAGGAATTTCTCATCACTCCGTGGTTGCATGGAGTCTCAATTTATGCCCGGTTGATGGCAACAGGCTCGCCCCTTATTACATCGGACTTAAACATAACTGGTGAACTGTGGGTACTGCTAGGACTTCTGCCTAACCCCTCGGGAATTAGAAGGCGTGATGTTACGTTAATGTTGGTGTTTTGGGTCTTAACTCAAGACAGAATCAACACAGCTGCAAAGTCAGCAATATCTATTCTGTCTAGTGCCTAGCCTTTTTCCAATATGTTGGGGCCGCCCGGCCGGTTGCTAGCCTAACAGGATGCTGTAGGGGTCGGGGGGCTTTCGGGGCCAGGACCACGGTCCCGTATTCCCCCTAAATATTTTTAGTGGTATTTTGGGACCACAATAAGACAAAACCAATTTATGTCTTGGGAAAGTACGGCCAACCAAACATATTTCGTATTGAGTCGTTCATCAACTGGTTCCACATGCCTACGGCCCGTTTGGGACGAGTTGATGAAAATCAAAATAAGTAATTTTTCGTTCTGCAACTCGTCCCACGTATGAAAAAAGTATAATCAGTGGTAAAAGTGTTAGTGTGGAAAAAGTATTGCCTATAAAATATTTAATCATCACAACATTGTCTGCGGATACCAATATTATAGGTGATTGGTGATTGTCTTTCTGGTCTTCACAGGCCAGTTAGGTATAGTCTCCGCCAGATAAGTAAGAAATAAGGTCATTAACCCGCATACATTTATTTTCAAATGCATAATTCCGAGAACAGAAATAATGACATAAACTTCTCCCGGAACGACCTTTATCTTGATCCTTCACTTTTTCTAGTTATAAAAAACGATTCATAATGTAGGTATTATCGGGGTTACCTATGCAGAGAAATTAAGGAAAGAGCAATGACCTTTACTTCTTACTTATCTGGCGGAGACTATAATCGGGCAATACGTTAACCCTGGATAAAACTGGTTGTCAGACTTTCAGACCACTGACTACCTGGCATGTAACTGGGTAACACAATAATCCTAGGAAAGACTGTCATGGCTCTCTGTGGCTTTGTATAATGTAACGTAACGACTGTAACAAGTATATATTTACGAATGACAACCGAGATCAACAGCTGAACGCGTTTTGTGATGCACAGAAGGGTTTCTATAATTTTAATTGGAATATCACATTTAAAACAAGTTATTTTTGGGCAGTTATGTACAAAAGATTTTGTTTTTTTTAAGTTTAACTCAGGACTTGATAAGATCGAATCAACACGTCTACAACTGGATATTTCTTTTTAAAGTTAACAAAATTATTTTACAAAATGATAAGAGTGTCCAAGCTAAACAGGTTTCATTTATTACTAATTTTCTATCAGAATTCCCCGTCCAACAGCCGTTCCCACTGACCACATCGGACTGCTTCTTACATCGTCCGTTATGAACATCGTAAATAGACCAAGTCTTCATCATTAAAGCAGTTACTCCTCCACTCCATGAGTCATCCATCGACCCGTTCTGCCTCACATACGAGTGTCAATTAACTGCTCTTGGGGCAGGCTTACTCACCGCCGGTAAGTGGAGGCCAGCTAGAGTTTCTAATCTGAAGGATCGTGTATAGCTATTGTAATTGTAGTGTTGGTTACAGCAATTCGGCTTGATTCTATTGAGGTCACAAGCTCCTGTTGTAATGGAGGTTTTACTTTCTCGAATGCCATAATAGTACATTGTGTATTAAGGGCGGTAAGTAAGGAATTAAGTTGATTAATAAGTCGAAGACTGAGGGCTTTTTGAGTCGAGGTCACATTTGCGAGTAAATAAATAAAATTATAGGGCAGAAAAACTTATTTATTAAAATTTATAGTCATGGTACAATAAAATTAGTAAAATTAAGGCAAACGTTTTTTTCGGGGAGTCTTATTGTTTGAGAAAAATTATTAGTAATGTTTTCTTCCTATTAGAAATTGTGCTATTTTAATTCAAATAAAAAAAATATGAAATACAGCTTTACTACACAAGTCAGCCTAACTAATATTACGAAATTCGTGAAATTTATTCTAAGCGGATGGCGGGCTTTTAACCCACACCACAGATAATACAAATGTTTCGTTTAGAAACACTAAGCAATATACAGTCATGACGATGTAAAGTAATATGTAGCGAGATTGCAATAAAATTCCTGTTTAGATAACATTTTATGACAATTTTTTAATTTCAATCTGATGTACTTAAACTCCTTGCTGGAACTTGAACCTGCATGACCTGTGTGCAGTGCTACGAATTAAAAAAAAAAATACTTACCGACCTTGGGCTTCATGGGAAGAAAAAGGGTCGAGGGTTTTATACGGGGCATTGCGGCTATAAGAACCTGCATGTTATGATACTGTTTACGTGCAAATGTGACGAAAAATTACATACGAGATGGTGCCTGTATTCCTTGAAGTGTTGGGCACAGGCGTATTGTGTCTCCATCCAAGATATTCGACGTGTTACAAGTATTAGGGGGCGATTCTAAAGCCATCAACCGGCCATAGATTCAGTTTCGGAGCTGCTACTGGGAAAATGCCTAATGGAAACAGAGTAACCCTAAATGAATTTGCCCGACCTGGAAATCGATCTCAGGACCTTAAACTCGGCATTAATTGCGGTGCGGACAATGGAACAACTAAGCATACGAGACAATTTCTATTACTATGTGTACTTGTTAACCTAATCATTAACAACTCTACTGTAAAGACAGTAGAGTTGTTAATGATTAGTATAGACCGACATGTAAAACAATTCAAACCCTGAGTCATTCATTGTCCTATATTCGTAAGTGAGACAACAACAGTATATGGTGCCATATTAATACAGGGTGTAAACAGACCCGTCATAAATTATACCATAAAGGAGACAGTTTTTTTTAGGCCCTCTTCGATGTTGCGGATATTCATATTAGGTACTTACACCAAAAAAAAGTAACCATTTTATTCTAATAATAAACGAAAGATTACATAGAAACGAAACCGGAATCTTAAAATCATAACAAATAAGTTGTATTATGATATTTTTTTGCGAGTCAAATCATTCCTGTTGTGGTCAATGCCATTTGACGGAAAATACTTACGTGAATAGGAGCGTTTTTTCCGTTTACAAAAAAAAAGTACGGTATCCATTGGTACTAATATCTGCTTTAATTAAAATATAATATAATATAAAAAGAAATAATATTAAACTGTGAGCTTTCTAATGCTATTTTATAGGTTTCCGCTAAAATCTTTTAGATGGTATAGAAAATCATCATGGCACGGAACGTTGTAAATTCGTCTTTCTGGTGGTTGCCTGACAACTTCATTTGACATTTGACGTGTTATTGTTATTGTTTATTGTTAGATTCACGTTTTCATTTTCGAATTTCTCATCATTCCGGTTAGACATGGCTTAGCTAATATTACCACTGTAATCTAGAAATTATAAGGAAGAAATCTATATACGTTTCATTAATATCTGTATGTCTGTTACAATTTTATGTGGGTGGTCCAAACAAAAAAAATTGTCTCCTTTACGCAAAAATGATTGCTGGGAAAAGACTTGTGTTTTGGGCAGCAGCGTTTTCTGTTAGTCTTTCATCACTGCGATCTCCAATCCGCCTGCCAAGCGTGGAGATTACGGCAAATTCCTCCCATCATGGGAGAGGCTTATGTCCAGCAGTGGACGTTATGGGCTGTTGTTGTTGTTGTTTGGGGTGAAAAATCACGTTTTACGGTAGGACTCAATGTAACGCACTCAAATCTTTGTGCTTATATACGGATTGAATATTACGAGGGTCGTGGAGGTGTGAAAAGTAAAAATCTTGTATTAAAAACACGTATTTCATTAAAAAAACTTATGGAAAAGTTGGAACTTTGACCCCCAATATCTCCGTAACTAGAAGGTTCCCAGGTATTGTGTAGAAATAAAAAGTTATCGCAATGACGCGGTATCTCTTCCGAACAGTCACGCAGCCCCGAGGCATTGGCCCTTGCGGACCAAACACGAACGACGACACGGCACCTGATGCGATCCTTAAATACTGATTTGCTTCTCTCGCGTTCATTCTGATTCATACTAAACACAAGCCTCGTAGCTTAGTGTGGCACTAGATGGCGCTGTGTGTAATGTCCAGCAATTTAAAAAAAAAACGTCTGTTTTTGCCTGGATATTATTGTAGTAGTATATAACCGGACCTCACCTGCGGTTCGGTCCGGTTAACTCATACTTGGCCAGGAAGGATTACTTATTGGATTCTGCAGTAATGTACTAATACTGCAGCAGGATTTATATTATATGTACCTATTTAAACAAGACGTCAACGGTATCAAATGTCTCTGTATCAGCTATAAAGGGCGTAAAAAGACCCTTACCGAAGTCGAAAGGCATTTGTTTTCCCCGTCTCCGTGGCCCCGGAACACAAAGGGCCATGAAGGAACATGGATGGGTTTTAGTCAGTAAAAGTCTGACACTCCCTCCTGCTCCACCCAGAGCGGGAGGAGTTATTTGAGGATTTCCAATCCGAAAAAAAAAGGATCGGAATCAGGTGGCATTCTGTCGTGTCTGCTTACCCTCGTGGGAAAGAGACGTGACTTTATGTTTGTATGTAGACAAAAAAAATGTGTTTTTGTTCCCAGCTTCTACGTCATATTGTTTTCATTTGTGTAACGCATCCTAATCCAAAGCATTATCTACGACCATAACGGGCCTGTTTGCTCGCAGCGACGGTATTATTTCCCCAGAGACAAACACACAGTTTATGGTCCCGTCACACGATCGTAAACCCTCGACCTATGGAGCTGGTATTGTAATCTGCAATTTTGCATGTTTTAACAGCTGGTGTAATTGTAATTTGTTCTGTATTTCTAGTGTTTTATCAGCGTTTATGTTTAGCAGTGTGAAAATCTCTTAATGAGAACATGTTTGTTGTAAAATCTAAGGTTTTTAAAGAAGAAAGAAAAAACATATTAAAAGGAGACATTTTTTTTTGTTTGGAGAACAGGCCACCCACATAAATTGTACCAAATAAAAAAAAACAAATAAACATAAACATATTAATGAAACGTATATAGATTTATTCCTTATAATCTCTAGATTACAGTGGTAATATTAGCTAAGCCATGTCTAACCGGAATGATGAGAAATTCTAAAATGAAAACGTGAATCTAACAATTAATAATAACTGTACACGTCTGTAGCAGTCTCTGAAACTAATTGTATTCACACATTGCGTTGAAATCTTACTGCACGATTGACACAACGACCAGCAGATGCCATTTTCATAAAATAGTTTTTATTTTAAGCGAAACATCGCAGAAATACTTTCACGAAAATCGAAATAAACAGAACGAGTAAATGTCAAATGAAGTTGTCCGTCAACCACTAAAAAGATGGATTTACAACGTTCCGTGCCACGATGATTTTCTATACCATCTAAAAGATTTTAGCAGAAGTTTTAAAAATAGCATTAAAAAGCTCACAGTTTAATATTATTTCTTTTTAAATTATATTCTAATTCTATTATAATTAAAGCAGATATTATTACCAATGGATACCATACTTTTTTTTTGTAAACGGAAAAAACGCCCCTAAGTATTTTTCTGTCAAATGACATTGCCACAACAGGAATAATTTGACTCGCAAAAAATATCATAATATAATTTATTTATTATGATTTTAAGATTCCGGTTTCGTTTCTATGTAATCTTTCGTTTATTACTATAGTAAAATGGTTACTTTTTTTTTGGTGTTATATGAATAATATTTATAACACATTTGCTCGTAAAGGGTCTCTTATTTCACCCATTTCAATATCGTAATGTATCTCATTACGTACTTGTGCAGTAATGTAATGTACAACCACAGAGTATATAAATAGACGCACGGTTTATCAAGATGCTCCGTCAAAAGGGAACAGTACCTTTTTAAATCTTAGCAAAGAGTTTTTATGTCAGAAAAGTGGTCAACATTTTATGAATAAAATTAACTGTGGGATATGAAATATACTAAATAAACATTTAATTTTTTAATTTAATTAATTTTGACAATAAATTAAAAGCATTTTTCTGTAACAAAAACACAAAAATATTAATTTACTTTATTAGTAATACTGGCTGTTTTTTGTGCCTTTGCCTTAAAAAAAAAGCGCTGATGCGCGCGCATCGCTAATTTGTGAACAAGTAAAAAATTTAAATTCGTTTAAGAAAGTCCGAGTTTTATTTATTTCCGCGCAAATATGTTTTAAAACGTCGTATGACATACGTGCGCTTTGATAATTACAGCCTCTGCTTTATTATAGCCCTCGCCTACGGCTCGAGCTAACAATATCGCCTCGGCTGTAATTTTCAACTTACCGCACTTATATCATAATGTATCTACTATTTATGCAACATAGAAGAGGGCCTAAAAAAACTGTCTCGTTTATCTGCGCTAAACATCATCTGCCTTTCCCCAACTATGTTGGGGTCGGCTTCCAGTCTAACCGGATGCAGCTGAAATACCAGTATTTTACTTGGAGCGACTGCCTACCTGACCTCCACGACCCTGTTAGTACTGTGTAATACGATATCCCTTTGTAAAACTGGTTGTCAGACTTTTTGGGCCACTGACTACCTGTAACGACTGTCAAAAATCTACAAATGACAGCCGGGAACAGCTTAACGTGCTTTCCGAGGCACGGAGGAAACTCTGTATGTAAGGGTGGTCACTCATCCATAGACCAATCTAGGCAAGCACGGCTTAACCTAAAGATTGACCCGAGCGGCTGTTATCATTTAGCCACGAGCTCCTCAAAAATTTGTTTGCGCTAAACGTGAAATGAAAATCCTTTATTTATTTATTTATTTAACACTTCAAGCACAAAGTACAGAGGCGGACTTAATGCCATAGGCATTTTCTACCAGTCAACCTTTACCTAACCTTTTTTTTTTTTTTGTAGTAGCCAAAAAACGGTCATCCCTTATTGCTATGATTATCTTGATTTTTATATTATACACACATTTTTATATTAAACTCGTATTTTTTTGACATTGCAACGCGGACCTGTAGATACAAACCAGCTGCGATCCTGGGTAGAGATAGGTGAGAACACAAACTTTGGAAGAACACTGTTTTAAGCTTTAATAATCACGGAAGGTATCCCGTAAGTGACAATATAAGTTTACTTTGGAAGAAATTCTCCTTGTTTATCATCATAATCTCAGTCAACATCATTTCAGCCGAAAGACGTCCACTGCTAGACATAGGCCTATGTCTAGCAGTGGACGTCTTTCCCCCAAGTGTCACCACACTGACCGGTCCCGTGCGACCCGCATCCAGCGGATTCCCGCAAACTTCACCAGGTCATCGGTCCACCTAGTGGGAGGCCTTCTAACGCAACGTCTTCCGGTTCGACCGCGAACTCCTGAACTTTTCGGCCCTATCGGCTATCCATTCAGCCCTGCCCACTGCCACTTAAGTTTGGCAATTCTTCGGGCCACATCGGTAACCTTGGTTCTCTTGCGGATGTCTTCATTTCTGATTCGATCGCGCATGGAAACTTCGAGCATAGCCCTCTCCATTGCCCTTTGGGTGACTTTTAGCCTTCTGATTTAAGCCTTCTGATCCTTCTCATAATCTGAGTAGCGTTGGCTATTCGCGGACCGATCTCGTAAAGCTTGAAGATCGGCCCATGTGGCTACATAATTAGCCACGAGCTCCTAATTCCACTAAGTTGTGGACTGTGGTACGGACGCCAAGCACATCAAGCTACTACAATCTGTCAAATTTAATTAATATATTTTCAACTTTATCGCCAAGGAATTAGGTTCAAGGTTGATTGGGAAAAGTTTACAGTTTCAGGTAGTCTGTACATCACGTCATATTATTATTACCTACATTTCACACAGACACTTCATTTGTGTTACGTTTGGGTTTCAATGATAAATGATGTTTATTTTGCAAGTAGGTTTTTACAAACACTGTTACACGTCAATTTTTAAAACTAGATGGGGCCGGTGTTTCGTACCTGACTACTCTGAGAAGAAACAGCCGAAACAAACTCAGAGGTCATAGTGTCTTTTGAAGTCCAGACATAATCTTGCTCAATTCACATGAGGTCTATGCAGATTAGTGTCTGAGATGGTCTTTTTGAAAAAAGAACCACACAGATATGAGTGGTCTTGTCCAGTCAGTGCAAGCATTTGTCAGTTATCGTGTAGCTCGACTTATAACTCAGAAACTTATAACTAAGAAAGGACATTTGGGTTTGAACTTTGATGTTACGTTTCACCAATCTGTACCAGCATTAGTGAGCTCATTAGTGACGGGACAAACAGCCCATTTGACAGTCCTCTTAACTTAACCCAAACCCTCGAAAAATAACAGATGTAATAGTTAATGGTATTCCATACAGACGCCATGTTTATGACCGTGTCACAATCACTAGTAAAGTCGTAAACATGGGACCAATCTGTTGAACGGTACCCTGAAATATTTTATGGTGTCCTGGTGTTACTGTGTGGTTTCTTTACCTTTCATTGCAGTTGTAATGTTTTATTGCTATCGTCTTTTACGTTTATTTCGATTGTTTGCTCGGCAGTAGTTCTTGTGACACAATAGGCTTGTGTCCTGGAAAAATCTAATTAGTCCGTCAGTTAGATTATCAAAAAATATTTGACACGTATTTTTTCTTTTGTCACGTAAACCAAAATTAACGAAGATGTGACGCTTTTAAAATTCTCAATACGTCACGCCGTGCTATAATTTTTAGTGCGTTGTGACGTCACGAGCCCCTACTCTCGAGTTTTGATGCGTTTTATTTTTGCCAATATTCATTGATTTACAAAAGCAAAAAACACGTGTCCATTATTTTAAAATACTCTAACTGACGGACTAAATAGATTTGCTCATCACAATAGATCACGCATTTGGACTACTTCGTGGGTCGAGTGGTGGCAAGCGTGACTGCTGATCATGAAGTCCTCGGTTCGATTCCCGGGTCGTGCAAAGTGTTATTCGGTTTTTCTATCATAAATTTCTCAGTAGCAGTCACGGAGTCTGGATTTGTGCCCGGTTGATGGTAATAGGCTCGCCCTCTATTATATGGAACTTAAACATAACTGGCGAAATGTGGGTGTACTATTAAGTAGACCCCTTCAGGTGTTATAGGCGTGATGCTATGTATGTTATCATTAATTTCTTCACTGTTCCCTTCACTTTGATTTTCAAAAAAAAAAATTGAGCCATACAACAACAACAACAACAGCCCATAACGTCCACTGCTGGACATAAGCCTCTCCCATGATGGGAGGAATTTGCCGTAATCTCCACGCTTGGCAGGCGGATTGGAGATCGCAGTGATGAAAGACTAACAGAAAACGCTGCTGCCCATTCTCTGGTCTACGGAGGCGCAAGGTGTTCTGCCTCAGACATTAGTCGCCTTATACGACACCCGTGAGTGTAATAGGTTGGTTCTATTCTACTCTGCCGGATACCACACGGCTCAATTGAGCCATAATAAGTCAAAAATGGATACTTGCGTATTATATATGTCCATAAATGATTACCACTGTAACAGTGTACCTATTTCGTATTTAACGAGCAGAAAAAATAGACCAAAGGATAATAAGATCAATTTGCTTACCAGCTTAAATATCTGTCGTCGAAAGTCCTTGAACTTTCCTTGTAACAAGATAAGCCGGAATCAAATAACTAAAATCTATCTAAGTATACCGGCAGTCCCTCGTATAAGCCACCCGGGCCACGTGTAAGGGTAAAGGTCCAAATTGTGCATAATTGATGACAAATTCCGAATTTACTGGCGCTCTGGTAACCCAATTCATGTAGTTGGTTCTCGGAACTAGTGCCGACTTGCCGAGGAGGTTCAATACTCAGTTTTAGATACTAGTATGGACTACTACTAGTTCACACTGATTAATTTTCAACCTTATTACGTAAGTCATAAGGGTGGAAAGTGGATGATCGTCATTGAAGTCGGTAGTACATACTCATACAGGATGTCTTTTGTATCACTTGTCAGAAAAAAATGGGTATAATAGGTGAATGGAATAGAAGCAAATGGCATACTTAATGTTTTTTTTTTTTGCGAAAAAAAATTCGTAATTCAAATCATACATACGCGTATTGCGTATGATTTGAAATTCGATATTTTTAATATTTTTTTTTCAAAATATATCTTTCTTTGTTCTAATAAAAAAAGTTTACTTGAAATTTGTAGCGTTTTTTGATGATGGATCATTTTTTTTCTAAACTGTGGAAAAAAGAAAACAAATCAAGGTATGTGATAAACTTCTACACCGTTCACTTAGTATACCCATTTTTTTTTAAAGTGATAAAAATGTCATCCGGTGTAAGGGTACACTCTTCGCTCTGTTTTTACGCTGTAGATGCAGTACTTTCTACTTCATTCAGGAAGAAAATTGTTTTTTAATAAGAAATCATTAAGTATGGGTATCTATCTAACCATCTAGCATAGGTAATTAAGAATGAAGGATGACAATTAAACAATTAAGTCCGGAATTTTAGCACACAAACGAAAAGACAAGCAGATCAAAATGTATTTATACCAATGACGTATTATATAATATATAATACGTCATTGGCATAAATACATTTTGATCTGCATAGACACGTCATGAACCAACATCGCGGCGCTTAAAAACGGCGAAAATACTAGAACTACCTATAAGCGTGAAGAAAGAGAAAGAAAATATGACACCGAACGGCGGGATGCCTGTTGCGAGAGGGAGATAAATATACATCTTCAGTCACGTCACAGGATTTATTAAATTATAAACAAACGTAGCGTCGCGCGACAGGTTGGTGCGTAACTAAGCGCGATGTGGCCAATTGGCTTCATTTCATGTTGTCATTTTAGAGTGCGGACAACGTATCTATAGTTTATATATCATTGATTTATGCTACTAATTCCAACATATTACAAAAAGCAACGTTAAAATTTCCATCTACGGCCTAGCGAATACAAAATGTATTGTATGTGTAACGAGATTTGGGAACCTAAAATGGCCTCTTTAGCAGAATCATAATATCATCATCATCCGCCTAGCCTTTTCTTAACTATGTTGGGGTCAGCTTCCAGTCTAACCGGATGCAGCTGAATACCAGTATTTTGCATGGAGCGACTGCCTATCTGACCTCCACAACCCAGTTAGTACTGGGTATTACGATACCCCTTGGTAAGACTGGTTGTCAGACTTTTTGGGCCACTGACTACCTGTAACGACTGTCAAAGATCTACAAATGACAGCCGGGACCAACCGCTTAACGTGCTTAAAAACGTGCGTACGTTTTAATAGGAAAATATGAGTTACGTTAAAATTCGTAAAATGTTCACAAAGTGACAATTCATTATATTATATCTGTGTTCTTTAACGTTACACGTTATAACTATTTTAAAGAAGTGTAACGTGATTCTTATCCCATTATGATTCTGTTAACGCAGTCGTTTTAGACCCCCAGCAATCAAAAGTCAGAGAAAAAATCCCAACAAAAGATTAACGTACATCATCAAAACAACCCAAAAACTCTCCTCTCAAAGTAGCTGAGTGTAACCAGTACATCAATAACAGCCCCAAATGCGTCATTTACCATTCAAAGTACACCAGACATAGTTTAAAACGGGCTGACGAAGATAAATGATCGTTTTTCCGGAGCCAACGTGGCATACGACCGCTGCGGTCGACAGACTTCGTTGTAATGAAGGTTTATTTGTCATAGCAGGCTGAATGGTCAGTGCTGGTGCCTGTTATATTTTATAAGAAAGGTTGAAAGGTACAACATAGTACATGTTGTGGGTTTTAAGGTCTTTTGTGGTTCTGATGTTTAAAATGTGCTGATTTTCAGCCTTATTTGGTTGAGAGTAAGGTTAAGGTCACTTTAAATCTTTTCACTTGTTCAGTAATTCTGGCTGCAAAACACCGAATGCGATTTTTTTAAATACCACCTACCATCTCTTAACGTAAGAGATGTTTTATCGTCAAACAACAACGTCTAGCCACGCCACATTGTCGTCAAGCCACGTTTATAAATAAACTTCATGGTGTATATTATGAGCAGTGATAGGAATAGGTAGTGCTTATTAACCTAAACTTCGAAGAACAGAGACAAGAATCGGAGACTTCCTTAAACTATATTTTTTTCCGGGACATCACGTAAGTACATCAAAAATTAATGTTATTTGGAATAAGTAATTGGTCTATGTTTACCAAAAGTTTGCGACTAGACATAACATAACACAGTCGTTACAACCATCAAAATTTCTGAAAGTTTTCTTTTTAAGAACATTTTGGAAACGACTTCTTCATCATAAAACTATGATACGCTATCTTTGTCAAGGAGCCGTACACGTTTTGAAGTAAATATCTACTTTCTAGCTCGCTCTCGGCCACGTTTGTCGAAATTTCTAAAGTTCAAGTGATTTATCATTTCAAAAACAAAAGGTATTTGGATTTTATCTTACTAAAATATATTTCTAAAGTACATTTCAAAATTTGCAAAATTCTAAAATAATAGCCGGGTCACATTGTTTAGTAACACACTTAGTGCTTAAACTTTAAAAACATCATTTAATCTTTATTGCACCGAAAGTAAAATGGGCGGACTTTTATGGCTGCGCATTTAGTTATCCACTCTTAGAATTTACAAAAAAAACTCGCCGTGGTCGCATAATAAAATATAGTCTAAGGAAGTCTCCGATTCTTTTCTCTGTTCTTCTTCGAAGTTTAGGCTATTATGCACTACCTATTCCTATCACTGATTATGAGGAGCTCTACCCGACAATAACCGTCGGGTAGTACCCCACCAGATAAACGCCCAAACGCGGATCGGAGGATTTTTATGGGTTAGCTCGTTCCATCGGCCACATCATCTCTGTCCTCAGGACTAGATTGAGAACAAGAGTAGGCCCATTTTATTATTTTTTGAATCCTCCCTTTTCAACGACGTTTGAGGAACTTTATACCCCTTTTTTTGGATGGGAAATCATCAAATCCTCTGGGTGGATGCGGAAGAGAATGTCAAAATTTTACTGCCTAAAACCCATCCATGTTCCTTCTTGGCCCTCTGTGATCCAGGGTCGCGGTATCTCTTTCGAACAGTCCCGCAACCTCGGCAGGCATCGGCCCTTGCCTTCTTTTTTGCTGACATCTCTTTGAGGCACACGTGGAACACGAACGCGCCGTCGACACGGCCTGTCGTCATAAGACGGACGGACGGTGAGTTAGCCCATTGCTCACAGTCCAAAAGCCCGCGCCTACGGCCACCACGTGGCCCTCGACCCCCAGGGCGTTCCCCGCGGGAACTTTATACCCTATTTCTTACACTTCGAAATAACTTTAGACAACACGATACAGTGCCTGACACCTATAAAACAATGAATCTGACAATCTACTAACAAATGAGATTACGCCAGACTATTTAACATAACGTTTTTATACGAGCTCACAAGATTCTCTCAGCTAATCCGATTTAGTTTCGTCAACACTCCGCTCGCTGTGGCTACGGTACTACGGGGCGCTTTTTACTAGAAATCTGCAACAAAAATCCACTTATCTAACGTTTGGGGTTGGGGGAAGTAAAAGAGAAATGTATTTATTGGAATAGGTATATGGACCTGCAGACTATTCTTTATTGTATTGCCGCTTTTGACAACAATTCTTAGTACTTAAAATGCAACTTCAGTAGGGTTGGAAGCAACAATTCTCAGTGCATCAATTGCAACTTCAGTACGGTTGGAAGCAACAATTCTCAGTGCTTCAATTGCAACTTCAGTACGGTTGGAAGCAACAATTCTCAGTGCTTCAATTGCAACTTCAGTACGGTTGGTAATAGTTATCTGACTGTCATACCAATAATCCTTGGGCCCAAGACGAGAGGCAATCACTTACAAAATGTTTGGTATTTCTACAACGATTCCAACAGACATATAGACTTTTCCATCACTGTTGCCCTTTCGTCTAGGGTCTCTTATCTTCACATCATCATCTGCCCAGCCTTTTCCCAACTATGTTGAGGTCGGCTTCCAGTCTAACCGGATGCAGCTGAATACCAGGATTTTACATGGACAACTGCCTATCTGACCTCCACAACCCAGTTAGTACTGGGTAATACGGTACATCTTGGTAAGACTGGTTGTCAGACTTTCGGGCCCGTGACTAAACCTGTAACGACTGTCAAGGATCTAAAATTGAGCAGCTTAGCGCGCTTATTGAGGCATGGTGGAAACTCTATGTAACGGATGGTCACCCATCCACAGAACAACCTTGGCAAGCACGGCTTAGCCTTGAAGATCGACCCGTGCGCCTATTATTATTTAGCCGCAAGCACTTTATTCGTCACATCTTTCCCAATATTTCTCTATAAGACGTCGTTTCGTTTTCCTTCATCTTTTTTTATTTTTTTTAAGATAATTATTGTTTAATCGTCCTATAAACGTTACGGCAGTGTGTCACGTCACCATAGATTAATGCCGACGTAATTACTGGCGACCAACCACAAGCGAACAATATTGAATTATTGTGAACGGATCGCCAATCACCGGGGATCGGTGATCACTCACTCAAACCCACGCGTAATGATCAGGTAAAATAAAAATGCCTTCAAGTGCCTTCGAAAAACAAGAGAATTATTTAGGTTATTATTATGTTACGTTATTGTTATTTTTGTTAGGTATTTGTTTTTGTTATTTATGTTAAAATTGCCGTAAAATTGAACCGGGTGAGGATAAACGTGGTTTATTGATTTTAAGAGGGGTAATATTTAGATTGGGCTACTTTTAAAGGTTATGGAAACTATTATAATTGCTCTATAAAGGGTGTAAACAGACTCTTCACGAAGCCGTCAACCAAGCTTTCTGTATATCAAACTAAGTAACTTTACGCAAAAAAAATGCTGGGAAACGACATTTTTTTTGGGGTGAAAAATCATCTTTTGTGGTAGAACTCAATGTTGGATTGAATAGTAAGGGGTCGTGGAGGTGTTTTAAATAAAAATCTAACACAAAATCAAGCATTAAAAAAAACTTGTCAAAAAGTTGGAACTTTGACCCCCAATATCTCCATAACTAGAAGGTTCCTTAAGGTATGGTGTAGAACAAAAAATGATCGCAATGACGGAATGAGAACAAGTGCCTTTCGGCTTCGTTAAGAGTCTTTTTACAAACTTTATAAGTTAAATAATTCGAATAAAATTTAATTGTGCATAGAGCACCAATCAACGCAGACGAGCGATCGCTCACTCAAACCACACATCATAAACGGGAAAACCCTTCAGATGCCTTCGTACAACGAATTACGTAGACTTTGTTTTGGCACAATTTAATTTAGGTTAATTAAAAAGTTGGGAGCTAAACTCAAAAATAGTTTATTTCGTTTAATTCATTTGACATATCTCTTGAAAAACATTGAAAAATATTTTTTAAAAACTAGCTTCTTCCGGCGGCTTCGCCCGCGTGATGTTTGATAATTGTCCCATGGGATCTTACCACCGGGATAAAAAGCATAGTAAAATATCTGTGTGCAAAATTAGTATAGTTTTGGCAGCAGTCATTTATAATATTAGTAGGATTGTAGCACACATTATCAGGAACAGAGTCTCAGCTACCGATGGTCAGGGCTCTTGAGAGAAGAACTCTCTAACAATACGCACCGTGTCCAGAAACTGCTTTCTGAATCAAGCCTTTGATCCAGCTGCCAAGCGAGAGCCTCCTCTGATGTTGGTCGAGGCTACTAAGCCATTAGCCGACACGACTATTGGTACAATGACTGCTGCACTCGTGTCGACAATCTCGTGAGCCAGATCTCTAGATCTGGCTCACGAGATTGTAATCACAATCATTTGTATTGCTCTTATTAAAGCAATTTTATAATTTTCATTATTTTAATAATTATTGTTTAAGTATCTATACTTCACTATTTCTACTTCATTATTTTAATAATTATTGTTTAAGTATCTATACTTAAACAATAATTATTAAAATAATGAAAATTATAAAATTGCTTTAATAAGAGCAATACATGATTGTGATTACAATTTATTACGGGTCAAGAAACCTTGAATAAAGTTATTGAAAGTAAGAACTGCAGTTCTTTACTTCTTGGTACAATAGGTAGACCATTTCACCACTGGTACAAAATACATAAAATATTATATGTATTATGTATTCCATTCAGGTGCATTCAAACATAAATATTTACAAACCGCGATCTCACGCATGGGGTACTGTCAAAGTTAAATCAAATCATGAATTTGCATATTCGACATGATTAGGTACTACATTTGGCTGTGTAACGAGGTAAAGGGGAACACACTCTTTTCAAGCGAATGTTTTGTAAAATCATTGCCAAGGATAATTTTTAAGTTTTTTTTTTTTTTTTTTTCGTTATTATAATCCGGTTTTTTTTTTTTTTTTTCTGATGGGAAATCATGAAATGACTCCTCCCGCTCTGGGCGGAGCAGGAGGGAGTGTCAGACTTTTACTGACTAAAACCCATCCATGTTCCTTCATCGCCCTTTGTCTTCCGGGGCCACGGTATCTCTTTCGAACAGTCCCGCAACCCCGGCAGGATTATAATCCGGTTCAAACTCAAACTCAAATCATTTATTTCAATTAGACCATTACGGTTCTTTTGAATGTCTAGAAAACAAAAAAAAAGCGAAGCTACAGTCACAGTCACAAGGCATTTTACCTTGAGAAAGTACTGTAGTTGCTCATTCCAAAGAAGAAGAAAGGAATGGAGAAGAATGGGCAATAAACTCTATGGACACTCTTTTAAATCAAAATAGTGTTACAAAATCTTGGTTACATCATTCATGTTGAGATTATACATATATAACATTATTTTTAGTATATGCAAAACCTGAATATAGTTTGTTCAGATCTCAATAATTATCAAGAATCGATTCCAATCATTTTTGCACCATGTTATATGTTGTCACAAAAATATTTAAAAAAGGATACAAGTTGGATACCGAGCGACACTAAATATTTAGTGTCCCTCGGTGTCCAAATTACTACCTATCCGCTATCATACGCGCACAACTGACAGGTCATAGTGGCACTAGGCGCGGGCGCATAGCGCGGGCGGTGCGGTGTCGCTCTCCGCGTGGTGACCACATTTTTTCACGGACAACCACGTAACAGAACAAGCTTAAACTTTGTTATTTTTCATGACACAGTTTTCAAATTTTGTACATAGATTCTTTACATAAAAATACTAGACACGTGTTCCGGGTTTCGCATATACTAAAACTAATGTTGTATGTGAGAACGATGTAGAAAGACGTGCACATTAAAAGCGTCCAGAGTAAAAGATTAAATCAACAATTTCACAGAGTCACAACAGAGTCTGTAAGACTGAACGCTGCAGGTTAGCGATGGTCAGTCGCCACTTCACTCACACCAGCTCCAAACTTTATAATGCCATAAATATAAAAATTAAAATATACCCTATTACTAGGAATGAACTGAAGAGAAATGTGACCCACTGGCTTAAGTGCTTGTCCTATGATGAGACTGAGCAACTTATGGTGTCATAAACGCGGTAGTAACACACACACAAACACAAACACACACACACATACACACACACAAATACACACCTCATCCCCACCTCCACTCTATACAACATAGTGTTCTTTATATTTTTTCTTTTTTTGTTCTATTTTTAATTTATTTTTGTCATCCTCAATTTAACTTCTTTTAGGTTAATCTGGAACAATGTCTATGATTGTATGTATTTTGAATTGGGCGTTGATAGCTGCGCCACAGTACTTTACTTTTGTAGTTATCTTCGTTTTTTCTGTGTACTCTGTAAACTTAAGTTGTTCCAAATAAACTTTTTTTTTAATTTTTTTATTTAAACATAAATGGCTCTGAAGATACAGGTTATGCCTAGTTTCGGATTCAGGGATACTTATTACTTAATTTGCCTAATATAAGCCCTAGCTATAGTACCCAATGAAATTGTAATCCAATGTCCATTCTCCTATTTTATGTCACACACATGATGTACACCTTAGAATAAGACCAATTGTGAGAAGGGTTGCAAATAAAACATTTATTATTATTATTATAAAGGTTTCAACCTGGCAGACTAGGCAGGTCATGTTTCTAGGTTGAAATCGAACAGATGGGCGAAGATAGTCATACAGTGACCTGAAAACGGCTGTTGTAACCGAGGCAGACCCACGAAACTCTGGCGCCTGGCTGGCTTACCCTATCAAGAAATAGTAACTTAGATTAATGATTCCATAACGTAATAGGTCTTTATTTGGGCTCTCTCGGCCTTTGTTTTTGCATGTTTTCGTTCGGAAAGTTATACATTTTATGTGATAATGATGACAAAGAGATGCCTAGTGTTTATGTTTTGTCCTTGATCAACTTATCTCTATTTGGTCCAGCTTTTAGTCTCGACTTTTCTATAGACTAGTAGATTTGTTTTCTATATAAAGTTGATCAGCAATCAATGTTTGTTTGTACAGTCGTGGTCTTTTCCGCCTGATCATTTAAGAAATTTTTCGCTTAAATCATGCGAAGGCGCCGAGCCACGCCCCCTTAAAGGGCCTATTGGGAAAGCGTCAACTTTGGCGCGCAAAATAACAACTCTCGTTTAGTGCGCGCCGTCAGTGCGCTCGGCCGGTCGGTATCTTTTCATTAATTATTTCTATACAAAGTCAACGCGGCGGGGATAGAAAGCATTTCTATGTTGTAAGTGCAAGCAAAAATTATCTTAGTGGTGATCAGGCGGGAGTGTCCTCGATAGTACGTACACAAATCCAGATGATGATTTTATGATGCAAGGAATGACATAAAAATAAACAGACATACATAAATTCACGACTGCTTGAAATTGAGAAGGACGAAAACAACAGTTTATCAAGTGCTAAAAAATCCAATTAATTAAATCCTTCGGAGCGAAGTTCCGAAGAAGGAAACTCTTCAGTCAACCAACTTCAAAATATCGAACAAAATTATAAAGTATGAAACAATTCATGAAAGCCATCAATTTGGAACAACATAAACATATTACAGCGAACTGTTATGATGCGGCCTTCACTAACTTGGACTAAAACACATTAATCATCAAGTTTTCAAGAACACTCGACAGTTTGTTAAACAAGGTGTTAATCTGTATTCTATAGCCCTATTTAAGTACAGTCGACTTCGCAATTCCTTAACCACCGTTGGTTTATGCGACAGTTGAATTTAAACTAAATAAATACTTAGAGGTGATAATATCCGTGGTTTTCTTTATTGATGAGCTCCCAATAAAGAAAACCACGGATATTATCCCGTAAGTACTTTGAGTGTAGTGAAAAACCGTGAAAGTCTTAAACAGTACTTAGAGGTGCTACTTAATTTTAAAAAAAATGTACCCGTACTAATTAAAGTACGGGTAATTTTTAGGGTTCCGTAGTCAACTAGGAACCCTTATAGTTTCGCCATGTCTGTCCGTCCGTCCGTCCGTCCGTCTGTCCGTCCTCGCTTAATCTCTGTGACCGTTAGCACTAGAAAGCTGAAATTTGATACCAATATGTATATCAATCACGCCGACAAAGTGGTAAAATAAAAATTGGAAAAAAATGTTTTATTAGGGTAGCCCCCCTATATGTAAAGTGGGAAGTGATTTTTTTTTTAATTTCAACCCTAACATGTGATATATTGTTGGAAAGGTATTTAAAAATGAATAGGGGTTTTCTAAAATCATTTTATGATAATGTAAATAATTTCGGAAATAATCGCTCCAAAAGTAAAAAACAAAGTGTCCCCCCCTCTAACTTTTGAACCATAAGTTTAGAAAATATGAAAAAAATCTGAAAAGTAGAACTATAAAAGGACTTTCTAGGAAAATCATTTTGAATTTGATGGAAACAACAGTTTTTGTACAAAAAAGATACAACTTTTTGTCTGATTTTTGTTTCTTTTTCTCTGATTCTTTAAACTCATAAGTGGGAACACTTATTGTGACGGACGGGAAACTACGGAACCCTACACTGAGCGTGGCCTGACACGCTCTTGGCCGGTTTTTTTTTTAATTAGTCTTTCCTGATTTTAGATGTAATTCAATCCAGAGGATATTAATGCTCAGGATTGAATTACATCTATCAGCACGAAATCGCATTTTTACATTCTCCTATACTATATCCTTTTCTGTCTCTCAGAACCATAATTTGCTAGAGCGAGAAAGAGCGTGCTGCCCAGCGCATCATTGATGCTGTCGCGTTCTTTAACACTCTCGCTCTGTTCCTCGCTCACATTGTAATGAGTGGTGACAGGGAAGTACGTACCACAGAAGCAGACTTTATAAAAAAAGTCCTTGGGTAAAAAACCTGCTAAAGCTAACCTACATACTCTTACAAAAAAAAAAAAAAAAATTTTTCAACTGAAAAATCGAACCTCAAACTGCCTTATTCACGGCCTCTAAACCAATAAAAAAGCGGCTCAACAGAACCGCACATTAATCACTAAGTTTACAAGAAACTTCCAACTAATATCGAGTACCATTGAAAAGTTAAAATGTATTTCTTTACGTACCTTTTAATATTGTAAAAGTTTTAACAAAGTAGGTCGAACCGATACTGGTTGAAGTACGATGAACTTCTTAGTTATCGTTTTAAACTTTGAGATAACATTACATCACGCTTGTAATCCTCTAAGGAAAATCAGAATACCAGCGCTGTGACTTTATTTTTTTAAATGTTACAGCACCATGCAGAGATAGGGGCCTTTTGGCCTCGTACAGGACCAATTTCATTTATTATTATTATTTTTTTCTCTTTTTTTTTTTTTTTTATTAGTTGTAAGTACTGTTAATTTAACCATTTTTATTTGTGTTTTGTCCTGTGCGGGCTAATATAGTAGATTGTATGACAAGGGAGCAAAACAGTATTTTTACAGCGAAGGCGCTATTTTGATTCCAGAGCGAAGCGAAGGATTCTAGAATAGAATCCCGAGCATAGCGAGGGATTCTAAAATAGATTCCTGAGCGTAGCGAGGGATTCAAAGTACATCGCCTGAGGGAAAAATATATTTGCTCTAGAGTCATATACTCTACTTTTCATCTCGTTATATGAGAAAATAAATAAGAGACACTTTTAAGTAATTAATGAATAAGTTTAATTAAAAAAATGGCATGGCAAAAAATTTTTTTTGGTCGATTTGAAATTCGATTTTTTACATTTTTTGTTTTTTTAATTTCTCTTTCTTTGTTCTAATATGAAAAGTTTACTTGAGATTTGTAGCGTTTTTTGATGATGGATCAATACTTTTCTAAACTGTGGACAAAGGAAAAACAAAACTAGGTATGCCATAAGCTTCTACTCCATTCACCGAATATACCCATTTTTTTGGAAAGTGATAAAAAAGTCATCCAGTATTCTGAGTGTTTGTAACTTGGCTGGTGCTAAGGAAAAGGTTCCTTTGATGTAGAAGAGCGCGGTGACAACGGCATGGGCGAACTATCTGCAACTCTTAATTTGATATTTTCAACAATGCGGGTGCTGATGCTGACCCCCGCACCGTACAGCAAACACTTACAGCTAGTAATTTATACAATTTTCGTTCGATTTCAATGAACGATTCATGTTCCAAATTCAAATCTCATTACTGCCCGCTAAAAAGTCTAGTGGAGAAAAGAGCTACTTTGCTCCCGCTAAAAGGGGAACAAAGCGACACTTTTCGAATAGAAGGGATAAAAAATGCGTTTTATTTCTTTCTTTTAAGGATTAGGTATGGTGTAAAACAAAAAAATGATCGCAATGACGAGGAGAATAAGTGCTTTTCGTTTTCCTTAAGAGGTGTTTTACACCGTTTATAGACTAACCTCTGCCCTCTGAACTTCGTAAAAACATTGTTTATTTATTTACGTAAATACAAAATACTTAACGGGACATTACATTAAGATAGAAGTGCACAAAGGTACTGCTTATTTTATAAGAAATCACACACACACACACACACACAACAACAACACATTCGAACATTCGTGTGTTTTCGAAACTAACTTTTTAAATATACCATCAAATGGGGTCAAATATGGGGTCGGCTTCCTGTCTTAACGGATGCAGCTGAATACCAGTATCTTACATGAAGCGACTACTTATCTGACCTTCAGAACCCAGTACTGGGTAATACGATACCCCTTGGTAAGACATGGTTGTCTGACTTTCGGGTCATTGACTACCTGTAACGACTGACAAAGATCTATAAATAATAGTCGGCATCAACGGCTTAACGTCCTTTCGAAGCACGAAGGTAACTTGGTATCTAATGAGTGGTCACCCATTAATGAACCAACCTAGGCAATCGCGGCCTTAACCTAATGATGGATCCAACTGGCTGTTATTATTTAATCATGACCTTTTCAGGAGGAGCTCGTGGCTAAATAATAACAGCCGCTCGGGTCGATCTTTAGGTTAAACCGTGCTTGCCTAGGTTGGTCTGTGGATGGGTGACCAACCTTACATATCGAGTTTCCTCCGTGCCTCGGAAAGCACGTTAAGCTGTTGGTCCCGGCTGTCATTTGTCCATCTTTGACAGTCGTTACAGGTAGTCAGTGGCCCAAAAAGTCTGACAACCAGTCTTACCAAAGTGGTATCGTATTACCCAATATGAACTGGGTTGTGAAGGTCAGATAGGCAGTCGCTTCATGTAAAATACTGGTATTCAGCTGCATCTGGTTAGACTGGAAGCCGACCCCAACATAGTTGGGAAAAGGCTAGGCGGATGATGATGACCTTTTCAATTTAACTTCTAACTCAACAGCTGAGGCAATTAACCCACAGTGCAAAGTTGTCCACTCTTTCTGAGTAGGTACCAGAAATATCATGCTAATGACGAAAAACGACCGCAAGTTAAACATTTATGGTATAAACGCTAAAAATGTGTATAAACTCCATTTTTCAATTCAATTAAGCTAATTGAATCTCTGGTCCGTCTGCCTTCCTGAGTAATGCTGTTTGGAGCTAATGAGAATTTTTTATTAAGGTTTTAACTTTTAGTTTAAACTCCAAATATGCACATAAGTATTGTGTCGTGGCGCCTTCCGGTACGTTATCTAAGCAAAACGTTGCAATACTTAAGGCGATTACAGGAGCTAAATTAGCAACTCTATTTGTGGTAGTTCAAACTTCGTTTGAAATACTGTAGAATAAAGTTCTAATCAGCTTGCACTACAAAGTGGTTGTTACGTCAGTCACTGCGGCAAAATAGTCCGAAATCAGTGGTTTTTTTGCGATTTACAAAACTTCTATTGATTGGACTAAAAAAGTAAAACACTATTGAAAGGTGTAGACTTTTTCAGCAGGGTGCTACACCAGACTTCGTAGACTGCAGACCATAGGACTTCAGGGATTCAGGATGATAAATAATAAGGCGAAACTTCGTACAGGAACTGCGTGTAGAGTGTAGTACGTGTGAAGTGTAGGGTGAGGCGAGTGTCTTCTTCTTCTAGTGTGTCTTCAGCAGCGGTCGGGCGAATAAAAATTCGCAGAATTTGGGTGCGCCATATATTTATAGACAATGCTCCTAGCGCCGCGGGGCGGCGGTGTCGAACTAACATGGCAACTTTGTTTGGCCAATCAGAAACGAGTATTTGAGTTGTACATGTGTGTGTGAGACGTAATCGCATGTCTGTATGTGTGTGTAATGCAGCTTTATTTATTTATAACGTAAATCAGATACATAATGTACAGTTATTTACTTGCTAATGGTAAAATCTATTACGTATTAGGTCGAAGCTTTACATGCTACGTATAATCTTCGTATATTTACTTAAATTCTATACATATCAACGTAATATCTTTACGTAGCGAGTTAAATCACAATAACTTATGTGTTATATACAAAATAAGAATGACAAGAGGTTCTTTTATGTATACAAATGAGCAATAAGATTCCAATTAGGTTAATAAATGACTAATAAGAGTCTAACAGGACTAACAAACCAAAAATAACACTTTTACATGGCTATTTTACACATGTATCTAGCCTTATATCTAAGCTGTTATTAACAACTATGGTACTAGTATGTTGCTTGTAGAATTATTTGCCAAAAAATCAGAATGATTGCATGTATTTTAGTATGGTTTTTACTCTTTAAAATAAATTTTTAGAGGTAAGTTCGTGATTTTTTTCTATCGAAAAAAGTTTGTTGTATTATGTTTTCAAAACACTATAGAACTAGCATGTATCCTGAAAAATATCATATATTTTTCTGGTTTTGTTTATTGCAGTGAATCATATGCTTTTGTGCATTATAAAACTCGCGTTTAGCTCCTGTAATCACCTTAATCACTCAAACAATTTATAATATAATTGACCAATTCTGCATCCCGACACAACGCACAGGGCTCCACACTGGCAACACAGACTTCAACTTATAACTTTGACAAAAAAAAATCTTTATCCTATATTGTCCCAATGCTGGGTTAAGGCCTCCCCCACAGCCTTCCACTCTTCTTTATGTGCGGTTTTCTCCGACAAATCTCGCACGAACGAATGTAAGACGTCACTCCAGCACTGTTTTAGACTTCCACGGTTTTTTACTACACTTGAAGTACTTACGGGAATACCACCCGCGATCATGATGCTTGCAACAGCGTCGAAATATCGGGAGCATATAAAAATCAAAACAAAAGAAAATCACGGATATTATCCCGTAAGTACTTTAGGTGTCACTCCACCAGTTTTCTAGCTAAATACGGGAAGACTTTTTCATCACATTACAAAAAAAATTGGTATGTTAGGTGAACGGAGTAGAAGCTTAGGATGGCATACTTAGTTTTTCTTTCTTTTTTCCACAGCTTAGAAAAAAATTGATCTATCATCAAAAAACGCTACACCCAAATTTCAAGTAAACTTTTCATTTTAGAACAAAGAAAGAGAAATTTTGAAAAAGAAATGAAAAATATCGAATTTCAAATCATACGCAATACGCGTATGAAGATTTTAATAAGAATTTGGAATTTTTGAAAAAGAAAAATACTAAGTATGCCATTTGCTTCTACTCCGTTCACCTATTATACCCATTTTTTTGGAAAATGATAAAAAAGTCATCCGGTAGTTTAATAGCTAATAATGACTACTCAAACAAGTCCCACAAACACCATAATAGTGTCACATTCAGGCACATTCCATAGCTGGTCACATTTCCCATCCTCAGTCGCCCTCCCCACTAATTGCACCCCCAAACGGAATCGGTATCATTTGATATTTCTCCCTCGCCCAGCCCAGCGGTGGCGATGGACGAAGGCACATCGAAGCAAGTGATAAATTGCTCAGCTAATTCCCGGGGTGTTATCGTTACTCCCTTCTCATTTATGTATGGATTTCTTAGTTTAATCAACGGAAAATATCTATGCGGCTTTACGTGAATTACATTTCTTAATTCTTATCTTAGGGCTTCTACTAGAATAGGTACTGTTTAGGCCTGAATTGAGGCTTGAAATATTGTCATGCTGACAGTCGGTCGCGCACCGTCGTCGGTCGCGTACGTCAGCGATGAAGTAAAGTTCAAATTTGACTTATTACGCGCCGCTGACGTCAGTGGTAGACCGACGCGGTGCGCGACCGAGACGGTGTGCGATCGACGGTCAGCGCGACAGTTACAAAGTTGTAGCGTTTTTTAATAAATAAGGTATAACATAATAAATGCACAACTTCTCGTCTTGTGTCTCAGACCATGAAACTGAACAACTTTTGTTCTGCGAGTTCTTGACAAACGCAGAAAAAAGTTGGTCGTTCTTGGTTGACTTTTATAAATTAATAATTAAAAAAAAAAGTTACCGCACCTCATGTTGTTGATTCAGCTGATCACGTCAATTATGGGAATTGACGTGATCAGCTGGATCAACAACATGTAGCGTAGTATTTTTTTTATGAATTTCCAAAAGTCATAAACCGAAAATTGTTCAGTATTAATGCTGACTGCTGTTCATGAGGTCATGGGTTAGATAAGTCGGGCAAACTGTTATTGAGTTTCGCCATTAGTAATCTCTCAGTTGCAGCCACGAAGTCTGGATTTGTACCCAGTTGATAGCATTAGGCTTGCCCCTTATTACATGGAACTAATTGATGCGGATTTTATAGTAGATTGCGATAGTTTTAAGTAAAAAAAACCGGCCAAGTGCGAGTCGGACTCGCGCACGAAGGGTTCCGTACCAATTATTATAAAAAAATCACGTTTGTTGTATGGGAGCCCCCCTTAAATATTAATTTTATTCTGTTTTTAGTATTTGTTGTTATAGCGGCAACAGAAATACATCATCTGTGAAAATTTCAACTGTCTAGCTGTCACGGCTCATGAGATACAGCCTGGTGACAGACAGACGGACAGACGGACAGACGGACAGACGGACAGACGGACAGACGGACAGACGAACAGACGGACAGACGGACAGACAGACGGACAGACGGACAGACAGCGAAGTCTTAGTAATAGGGTTCCGTTTTTACCCTTTGGGTACGGAACCCTAAAAACCCTGAAAATAATAATGCATAGAGAGTTAAATTCAACCTCAAAAGACTCACAAAAAAAAAAAATCGGCCAAGAGCGTGTCGGGCCACGCTCAGTGTAGGGTTCCGTAGTTTCCCGTCCGTCACAATAAGTGTTCCCACTTATGAGTTTAAGGTGGGTATCCATTATGTAAAAATGCTTGCATATACGAATATACTACAAACTTAGTCCAGAAATTATTTTGTACAACTTTTTGTCTTTTTTGTACAAAAACTGTTGTTTCCATCAAGTTCAAAATGATTTTCCTAGAAAGTCCTTATAAAGTTCTACTTTTCAGATTTTTTTCATATTTTCTAAACGTATGGTTCAAAAGTTAGAGGGGGGGGACACATTGTTTTTAACTTTTGGAGCGATTATTTCCGAAATTATTGACATTATCAAAAAATGATTTTAGAAAACCCCTATTCATTTTTAAATACCTTTCCAACAATATATCACACGTTAGGGTAGAAATTAAAAAAATATCACTTCCCACTTTACATATAGGGGGGCTACCCTAATAAAACATTTTTTTCCAATTTTTATTTTACCACTTTGTCGGCGTGATTGATATACATATTGGTACCAAATTTCAGCTTTCTAGTGCTAACGGTCACAGAGATTAAGCGAGGACGGACAGACGGACGGACGGACAGACATGCCGAAACTATAAGGGTTCCTAGTTGACTACGGAACCCTAAAAAACACGGTTACGCCTCCCGGAAACCCAATGAAAACCAACAAGAACATAATATTTACCTTAGAATTTATTAAACATCTTTACTTACTTACATTTCCCTTCTTACCGAATACAAAATCAGACTTTGATACCCCACGAAAATATCTAATGGCAAAAATGGATCATTTCATTCAACGATATATTAAATTGTAAGTAATATATCTTGGTTTTCTGTGTAATATTCCGGGGTTCCTGATTTATTATATTATGGGTGAATTAATATTGGCTTCTTGTCAGTTTGCGGGTTTTTTTGCTTTGTTAAGAAAGGAAGATGGATGAAGGAATATGATCCATTATTGTACTACTAACAATAGTAGCATTTCTAATGAAAGTATTTTATACGGTCCAAAGGGCGACGTAAGGACGACGAAGGAGACGGAATGGGACGCCGTCATCTCCTTCTGCAAAGCAGTAATGCTAGAGAAGGAGGTGGCGGAACGTGAGAGGGAGAGAACCTCACGTTTCGGCCGCCGCGGGAGACGCCCCGGGCTTCGGGGGCCACGCACCGTAGGCGCAGGCCTGTGGACGGTGGGCTATGGGCTAACTCGCTGTCCGTCCCTCTCATGACGACAGGCCGTGTCGATGGCGCGTTCGTGTTCCACGCGCGCCTCAAAGAGAGTCAGCAAAAAGGAAGGGGTCCGCAAGGGCTAATTCCTGCCGGGGTTGTGGGACTGTTCGAAAGAGATACCGTGGCCCCAGAACACAAAGGGCTATGAAGGAACATGAATGGGTTTTAGTCAGTAAAAGTCTGACACTCTTTCCTGCTCCGCCCAGAGCGGGAGGAGTCATTTGATGATTTCTCATCCGAAAAAAAAAGTGGCTCATAAAACAGAAATACTTGTTTTTAAATTTTTGTATGTCTGTCTGTTTGTTCCAGCTAATCTCCAAAACAGCTGGACCCCGATGTTAACGGGAAAAATGAGATGAGATACAGCTCGTTGATAGACAGACGGACGGACGGACGGACTTATTAATAGGGTCCCGTTGGTTACCTTTAGGGTACGGAACCCTAAAATGATGCAAATATTAATGCACATTAAAACGTAGCTGTCATCCGTCTTCACAATAGAAAATCGGAAAAAGTAATGTAATGAACAGCCATTAGGTTTTGATTTACATTATATTGAACCTTTTCCGTAATAATTCTAATGGTCGAGCCCCGTTTTCCCCTAAAAGTCCCAATTTCTAAATGTATTTTGCTCCACCTGCCCCATCGAATTATGTCATTGGAAGTTCAAACTTATGCACCTCGATATAAGAGATATTTTTTAATGCATTCAGATCTAAGTCCTCGTTAAAAAAGGTTACACGTTAAAGGTGTTATGTCTACAGTAAAACGGCTTCCAATTTTTTCTATATTTGAAATTATTGTTATTGAGGTAGTGATCAGATACGATTAAAAATTGTTCGCAATGATTGGAAGATGTTTAAAATTATTCGGTTTAGTAAATACAAATTATGTCCTGTAAGTAGGTATGTATTAGAAAAAAAAAATGATAATAATATATTTCAAGGACAGATGAGGGGGACAGAGCCAGACACAATATCATGCAAGAGATACACATGAGATCGATACAAATACAGAATAGGGAATGAGCATGTATTTTTTTCTTTACATAAAACAAATAAACAAATACTATCAGCCCAATAAAATAATTAAAAACGGACTTCAAAAAACACAAAAAAAATGAAAAATAACTTAGCTTCAGAAGTCGGTGACAAAAAAAAACAAATCAATCAAACAAAGGTCACCGACTTCTGAAGCTAAAGTTAATTTTCACTTTTTTGTATTTTTGAAGTCGGTTTTATTTTTTGCAAAAAAGTTTTTATTTTTCACTTTTTAGTGGTTCACATGTGCTGACCCTTTCACAGCGTCCCAGCAATTCCAGTCCATTTGCTATCATCTATTGAGGAGTTCCGTTGCCTATCTCCGAAGTTCTTCATCAGATCTTCACCAAATTGAAATAAGACCACTCCGAGAAAGTACTCTTCCAAAAACTACCCAAATACCCAAAAGAGTTCTCTCTATTTCTCCAGGATCCCATCATCAGATCCTGACTTGATGATCATGGGACGACCTAGGAAGTATGCCCTTTCAAACAAAAAAAAACCAAATCGGTCCAGCCATCTTCGAGTAATCGGGAAACATGCAAAAAAATAATAAAAAAGGTTCCGATGAATTGAGAACCTCCTCCTTTTTGAAGTCGGTTAAAAAGTTAAGTTCAACGACTGCTTGTCGCTCGAAAAAATTAAACTTCTACATTTTTTTACGACAGTACAAACGTCCGTGACTGTCGCGGCCGTTCATGTCATGTCACCTATTAAGTTATAAATTAGTCTCAAAATACTAAATTTAAAAAAAAAATTGTTTATTAATCGTATCACTGTCATATATAAATATACTTACCTATTGGTAACGAGTCCTAAAAATTAACATCACACTGAACCGAGCTTTCTTAAAATGTTCATATCACGTTAACTACACTGAACAAAAAACGAAAAAAATCATCAGTAATTCAGTATCCATGTACTTCAAGAGCAGGTACTCCTACAGCTTTTGTAAAAGAAGAGACGTCACATTTGGCAAGCGTTGTCTAATTGCGATCGCAGCGCCACCTCGCTGCTCTCAGCAACAAACGAAGCCCTTTGTGTCAAAGACAAAAGGCTCCCAGGATTGTAATGATTATAATGCTGTGTGAAAGAATGCTTACAGCGGCTTTAAGGTATAAAGTACGTAGGAATATGTAGGTCGATGTCCCGGAAAATACTGGAACGAAAAATAATCGGTTACGGTTATTCAAAAATATAATATTACGCGTGTTATTTATTTTATTTTATTAATTTTATTGAACTTACATAATATAATACATTGGATTAATCAGTACCAATATGTAGAAGTAGGCCTATTACATATTATATTGGATACTTGTTTTTTGTTTTATCAATTTAATAAAAAATTACGAAGATAAAACGCGTCAAAGATCATGAGTAAGGGCTTGTGACGTCACATTTGAGTAGAAAATGTACTCAAATGTGACGTCACACGAGGTTTCGACGCACTGTATCGTCTTCATTTTTTGTTTGCGTGAAAAAGGATAAAATATGTGTCCAATATTTTTTGTAAATCTATCTGACGGACTAATTAGATTTTTCTTGTCATCTACAATATTGTGTAGAATATAAAACAGTTATAAATTATCCCCGAGTGTCCTAAGCTACATTTAAAACGTCTTTGTGGATTTCCGCACAAAATGGGATCAAACCCAGCAGTAAAAGCTAGTCTACACTAATATTATAATGAGAAAAGATTTGTTTGTTTGTTAGTACCGACTGTTGATAAGTTGGGATAGCGGTTCGAAGGACCTCGCGGGTTGTAAATTTTGGCGGGAAATTAATTTATGCGGGATAGAATGTTGCCGGGCACGCAGTTTTATGTAGGGAAACAAGGACTTACTTGGAAGCTGATGATAAAGATGATCGCCTGGGACGATGGCTGATGCCGCTGGAGGTGCTGAAGCCCAGCGCGTGTTCTGGTGGATTCTTCCTTCACTTATGTTTATTTTACCGTGTCGGCCGACATTCACAGATTGTTTTTAGTTTAGAATTTAATGCGGTTTGGTGTATTTTGCGGCGCGCGCCGCAAAGCTCAGCAGTATTGCGTGAGGTGTTAAGCGGTTGACGTTGCGGATCCAAGAGAGTGCGGCGCGGCGCGATGCGGTTAAATAGAAAGCGGTGCGGTGCGGTGCGGTACTGCCAATATGTGGACAGTATATATTGCTATAATAGCGGATTTAGCGGAGCGGTCGATTCTTTGCGTGTGGTAGCTGTCACGAATCGAAACTAACAGTGTCTTCAAATATGGAGTGGTTCCTGTCAAAATCACCTCAGAAGCGCGCCTCATTGGACGCCGGCGGCGGTACTCCTTCTCTTTCTGTCGCATGGGAGCGTAGTAGGAAGGAAGGAGATGGATAGTTAAAAACTGCGGTTGGCAACATGACAGAAAAAATATAACGTAGGAGACGCGTTTGGAAACGCATACGCAATAATGAAATATACCACGTTCGGATATGTTAATATAGAAAAAAAATAAACTTACTACAGAAACTTGCGTAAGCATCCTGCCCGGGTTTGAGGATATGTAGTATTCTCAAAAAGGGAAATAAATTATATTAAAGCGGGCTAAGAAAGAGAAAAAATAATAATTTAAATATATGAAATTAAATAAGTTAGGTTATTAATTACGCGGTTATGTTACTGGGAAGGTAAAGGACATAATTTGACAACGGGTCTCTTAAAAGAACCACTGCATGTCTTCACCATAGCAACGCGGGTTGTCCCATCCCTGCCGGGGAAAACTTCGGTGATTATGCCCATTGGCCAACGTAAAGGAGGGACATCATCCTGATGCATGAGAACCACTGTACCAATCCTAATATTGTCTGCGGCAGTCAACCATTTTTGCCTAACTTGTAAGTTATGTAAGTATTCTATCCGCCATCTTCTCCAAAAGCTACAAACCATTTGGTCAAGCAACTTTTTGCGGCAAGTTAGAGGCTTCGTTGTTTCGGGAACGTTCACGACAGGCAACGAAGTCAACGGAGAAGCCATTATAAAATGCGCGGGAGTAAGCGGTTCTGGGTACGGATCCTCATTCAGGACACAGAGCGGTCTAGAGTTTAGAACTGCCTCAATTTCAGTGAGAACAGTCGAAAGCTCCTCGTAAGTGAGGAGTTGAGAACCGATAACACGGTATAAATGTGTTTTAATGGATTTAATATTAGATTCCCACAACCCTCCAAAATGGGGAGCGCGGGGTGGAATCATTTTCCACTCTATGCGGTAGCGGTTAGCAAGTAGTTCTTGCAATTGAGCCTTGGCTCCAACGAAATTTGTTCCGTTGTCGGAATATAAATAAGAAACAGGTCCTCTGCGGGAAATGAATCTTTTAAAAGCAGAAATAAAAGTGTCCGATGACACGTCGGTAACTAATTCAATATGAACTGCTTTGGTAATGAAACAAATAAATAAGCATATGTAAGCCTTCTGACTTCTTTGACCTCTGCGTCTACATAAAGTTACTTTGATGGGACCAGCGTAATCCACACCCGTATGCACGAAAGCTTTAGTCTCTTGCACGCGACAAGCGGGTAAATCAGCCATCTTTGGGCTGAGGTGAGAAGGAGAAACTTTAAAACAAAAGTTACAAGCGTGTACTCTTTGTCTGATGACACCCCTAGAAGAGAGGATCCAATATTTTTGGCGTAATAGAGAGCTAAGAAGGCTTACACCGGCATGACAATAAATGCGGTGATAATAATCTATTAAAACATGTGTAAAGTTATCATGTTTAGGTAAAAGAGCGGGATGCTGCGCTTCATAAGGAAGGTTCGCATTTGACAACCTGCCTCCGATTCTGATTATGTTATGCTCGTCTATAAAGAGATCGAGTCGTTTAAACTGTGAGCGAAGTTTATTACTTTTAATCTCGTCATAAATATCTAAAAAATGAAATTGTTGAATACAACGAATTAAATAAATTTCAGCGGTATCTAATTCACGGACAGTAATTGTCTTATGTGACTTGTCATAAGGAATAAAATGTAAAAATCTTAAAATGTATACAATTATGCGCAATATTTTATTTAATGATGTAAATTTTTGAGAAAGGCTATATATTAAATTAAGTTCTGATACGGTAGATACTAACGTTACAGATTTATTATTAAACTCAGGCAACTGCTCACTGCATGAGGAAACAAACGGAGTGATAGGCCACTCAGCAGTTGGGCGCAGAAGCCACTCAGGGCCATGCCACCACAAATCGTGATTTAGTAGCTGCTCAGGTAGAAGACCTCGAGACAAACAGTCACTAGGATTTTCTTTACCGTTAATATGATAAAAATGTTTAGGATCAAGATTTTCTTGACATTTAGCGACACGGTTGCTAACAAAAATGTTCCATTTGTGCGGTGAGGAATGAATCCATGAAAGTGTAATTGTAGAATCGGAAAAGGCAAATATTTTATTAATAGCGGTACGAGAGCGGTAAGTGTCATAAACTAATTTAATTAAATTAGATAAAAGAACAGCAGCGCAAAGCTCTAGACGAGCCAGAGATACGACCTTAACAGGTGCAACTTTGGATTTAGCACACACCAAGTTTACGTGTGTGTTACCATTTGCGTCGGTGACATGTAAATATATGACGCAGCCATACGCATTCATGCTAGCGTCAGCAAAACCTACTATATTTGTCACACAACCCATAGTAACGGCTACATGACGCGGCAATTTTAAAGAAGAGAGTAGAGGCAATTGCTCTTTAAATTTTTGAAAAAGGAGTATAATAGAATCGGGTGGAGTCTCATCCCAATCTGTATTTAATTTCCATAATTCTTTTATGAGTAATTTCGCGAATAGAACTACAGGTGCTACTAGACCGAGAACATCCCACAGACGGGCAACAGTAGAAAGTATGGAGCGTTTAGTACAACTTTTGTCCACATTAGATGTAGTAAAGGTGAAACAATCCTCGGAAGGAATCCATTTGAGTCCAAGAATTTTTAAATTATCCCCGTCAGAGAAGTTAATAGAAGAGCGGTTGGAGTGTGGAATAGCCTCTAGTAGTTCCGAGGAATTACTTGCCCACTTAGTAAGGTCGAAGCCCCCAGCCTTAAATAAGGCGATAAGTTCAGCGGAGAGAATCTTGGCTTCCTCCAGAGTAGGGGTAGAATTAGCCAAGTCATCCATTTAAAGCTCATGAGAAGCGACAATGGATGCGCGCGGGAAGCGATGTTTTTCATCCTTTGCAAGCTCGCGCACAGTGCGCATGGCTAGAAAGGGACTGGGCTTAAGACCAAAGGCAACTCGGTTAAATTGAAATTCGCGTACAGGTTCAGCTGTATTAAATCGAAACAATATTTTCTGGTACTTTCGATGCTCATCAATAACAGCAATTCGAAGATACATCTGTTTTATATCGGCTGTAACTGCAATAGGGAACAAACGGAAATTTAAAAGTAATAAAAATATGTCAGCCTGTAAATTCGGCCCTGTGTGCAACAAATCATTTAATGACACGCCATTATGAGACTTAGCGCTCGCGTCAAGAACGATGCGCACTTTCGTAGTTTGTTTATCATTCCTAATGACAGGGTGATGCGGTATGTAATAACCTATAGTCTGATCAGCAGCACTAGGTGTAATTTCAGTTAAATAATTTTGATCAATATATTCTTGAATAATTTCATTATAACTAGCGCGCAAAGCAGGGTCGCGAAGCTTAGTTTTTTCCAAATTAATTAAGCGTCGATAAGCGACAGCATAAGAATTTCCGAGTGAATCTGGATCTTTACAGAATGGCAACGCAGTACAGTACCTACCACCGGAGTCACGTGACACCGTAGAAGCGTACAGCTGTTCACACTCCCGTTCAGCGGGGCTCATAAAAGATTTTGAAGGAATTTCTTCGATATTCCAGAATTTATACAAAGATTCGTCTAACGACAGAAAACAATACGAGTCATCTATATTCAACGCGGTAGAAAAATATGAAGCGGTATTTAAATCAGCGGAACTATTATTATTATGTAAACTAGTGGGTACCTCACCCATAAGAATATAACCAAACACGGTTTCAATTGCGGAAGGCGCGGTAGGTGAGATAATTTTATTATGAAGTAATAAATACGGGAACAGCTTTGCCCCTAGAAGCAGCTCAACCTCACCTGGTATATGCCACTGGGGGTCTGCCAGCGGTAATTCGAACAAATGTTGCATAGCAGAGGTATCCACAAAGTGTGATGGTAAATTATCCGTTATACAATCAACCACAAGAGCGGTTATTTTAAAAGAATTAGTTTTATTTTTAGCAGTAACTGTTATCTCGACGTTACCTATAATAGGCCGTGAAGAGGTTCCTACACCCTTTATAAATGAATTTGAAAGCGGTATAATATTTAATTGTAGTTTCTTACAACAAGCTGAAGTAATTATGTTGTTCTGTGAAGCGTTATCGATCAAACATCTTACAGAAACGTATTTGTTATGTTTATTGTCAACGTAGACTTGTGCTGTCGACAAAAGTACAGTAGTGCGCGATATGTTTGTGCCTAAGCGTGAACATGCACACAGCGCCACCTGTTGTGAGTGCGCGGAACTAGGTACAGCGTCAGTCGATATCGATCGCGGCGGCGAACTTTGCTCCAGATGCAAGAGCGAATGATGCTTTTTATTACATGTTCTACAAGTATGTATAGATCTACACTGTGAAGCAGTGTGCGTTGCACTAAGACAGTTTACACATCCACGTTTGTTTTTAATAAAATCCAAACGCGCGTTGGCTGATAGTGCCTGAAAGTTTGGACAGGTGTACAGCTTATAATGATCATTTTTGTTACAGTATAAACAAGTTTGGTTATTGTCACAAGCAACAAAGGTATGCACTGTACTATCACGTGACTGGTTACGGTATGAGTTATTTTTATTTACTGATGCAGTTCGAGAAGAAATAGTCCTATCTAATATTTTAACTTGCGATTTTAAGAACTCAACGAGATCCGTATAAGTAGGAATCTCCTCATCTCTCATATGCATCTCGAATAAATGTATAGTAGCGGGGTCTAATTTTTTCAAAGCTAAATTTAATAAAATGAAATCCTTTATGTCGTTAATTTGTAATTGTTCTAAGGCAGAAACAGAAGCGTGAAAACTTTCAATAAAACTATTTAAAGAAGCGGAATTGTTCGTTGCAGGTTTAATATTTAATATGTTAGACATGTAGTGTGAGCCCAGTGCTCGCCTATCTTGATATTTTTGAACTAAGCTGTTCCACATAGAAGCATAATTTTCTCCTGATGGAATAATTCCTGCGGTAATCTGCAATGCGTTTCCTTTTAGGTTACCCATTAAGTACTGCACTCGCTGAGAATCTGTGAGATTTATATTACCATGGATATTTGATTTAAATGATTCATAAAAAACAGGCCAGTTTTCAATCCTACCATCAAAGAACGGAATCTGAATTGGAGGTAGTTTGATAGAAGTTTTAGAATGTTTCGCGTTGTCCTGAGACATTGAGTCCTCTAATGACCTTGAAGACTTCGCGGCGATAAGTGAGCGCACTCTCTCGACACGAGTGTAAACGCCGTCAAAGGATATTTGACTGTTATAATCGATTTTATGATCTGGATTAATTTGTAAAGAATATGTATTTATTTTATCTAGGTTATTACTAAATTCCTGACGAGTGACTGAGAGTATTTGTGTGTCTGACATAAACGTTTCCGACGAACGAAGCTCAATACTAGTCGTATTTATTTTCTTTGACGTTTCGTATAACGACGATAAATGCTCAAAGATTGCTTGATTTTTAGCTTGAAGTAATTTTACTTTCATTTTAAGTTCTTCCATAATGGATTATTCTAGAAAATACAACGGACAAATTAATTTAGGTATAGCGGGTAGACTTATAATAATAATTTTATTATAAGCGGGTATAAGAAGTAATTGCGGTTGAGTATGTTGTAGGCAAGTTTGCCGAGCTAACTCACGATAATTAGCGGTTTTAATATTGACCTAAGCTATTTTAATGCAGGAGGAGCAATATTAAGTTAGTACAGTAGTTCTCAATGAATATGTACCTAGCGGGATGTACGAACGTTAGTACGCGTTCAATATGGCGGTTTTACGAACTTAGGTATTTGACCTAAATCCTAGGTATGAGACCTATAAATGCTGATTCTTTGAATCCGTCTCGAATGGACCAAAAACTTATGTTGATAAGTTGGGATAGCGGTTCGAAGGACCTCGCGGGTTGTAAATTTTGGCGGGAAATTAATTTATGCGGGATAGAATGTTGCCGGGCACGCAGTTTTATGTAGGGAAACAAGGACTTACTTGGAAGCTGATGATAAAGATGATCGCCTGGGACGATGGCTGATGCCGCTGGAGGTGCTGAAGCCCAGCGCGTGTTCTGGTGGATTCTTCCTTCACTTATGTTTATTTTACCGTGTCGGCCGACATTCACAGATTGTTTTTAGTTTAGAATTTAATGCGGTTTGGTGTATTTTGCGGCGCGCGCCGCAAAGCTCAGCAGTATTGCGTGAGGTGTTAAGCGGTTGACGTTGCGGATCCAAGAGAGTGCGGCGCGGCGCGATGCGGTTAAATAGAAAGCGGTGCGGTGCGGTGCGGTACTGCCAATATGTGGACAGTATATATTGCTATAATAGCGGATTTAGCGGAGCGGTCGATTCTTTGCGTGTGGTAGCTGTCACGAATCGAAACTAACAGTGTCTTCAAATATGGAGTGGTTCCTGTCAAAATCACCTCAGAAGCGCGCCTCATTGGACGCCGGCGGCGGTACTCCTTCTCTTTCTGTCGCATGGGAGCGTAGTAGGAAGGAAGGAGATGGATAGTTAAAAACTGCGGTTGGCAACATGACAGAAAAAATATAACGTAGGAGACGCGTTTGGAAACGCATACGCAATAATGAAATATACCACGTTCGGATATGTTAATATAGAAAAAAAATAAACTTACTACAGAAACTTGCGTAAGCACCGACTAAGCCCCGAATCTACTGGACCGATTTCAACCATTTTGCTAAATTATCAGGAAGTAACATAGGCTATGAATTATATTTATATATCATGCAAATTAGCCGAGCTATCACAATTTTTGTGGACGAAGTCGCGGCCGAAGTGCTAGTGATAAATAAAAAACTGGCCAAGTGCGAGTTGGACTCGCGCACGAAGGGTTCTGTACTATTGTCTGTCTATACAACATTAAACAAAACGGCATAAAAATCACGTTTGTTGTATGGGAGCCCCTCTTAAATTAACTATTTATTTTTAAAACTAAATATTTCAAGCGTCTACCTGTTCCCGTTATAATATCGAGAAAATGGTAAAAAAGTCCCGTTTGTTGTATGGGAGCCCCCCTTAAATATTTATTTTATTCTGTTTTTAGTTGTTACAGCGGCAACCGAAATACATCATCAGTGAAAATTTCAACTGTCTAGCTATCACGGTTCATGAGATACAGCCTGGTGACAGACAGACGGACAGTGGAGTCTTAGTAATAAGGTCCCGTTTTTGCCCTTTGGGTCCGGACCTTAAAAACGTACTCCAATCATATCAAACGCTACTCATATTTCAACACAAATCATTCCAAGTATCACGAGCAATTTTCTCTTGAAATTGAAAGCGCTCAATGACATGGCAGACTAATGTCAATCGGCGTATAATTTGAAAGCCACTTTAGTAGAAAAATAAAACAGGTTTAGAGCGAATCGAGTTAGCGGGATTGGATCCCGTATCACCCAAACTACCTGTAGGGTGCTTCCCTAACATAAGTAATGTCAATGCAAATGTAAAATGTCAAATTTAAACTTAAATGCAGAAAATGTCAGTGAATGCTCAACGGGATGAATCTAAATAAAAATGCAAGTTGTCCGACTCAAACCACGTCTAATTGAACACTAAAAATGTAATATACATAAAATGCATAGAACAATGCAATATGTCAGTGTCAATGCACTGCCAAATGTAGGTCGCGTTCAAAGTGCAAATACGCGAGCCTACTGGCTAACTTATTGTAATAAATATATTTTAAAACCCATGTACGTTCACCGTACATATTGCCACAACACAGAAAGAGAATAATTAAATAACAATCCCAAAATATGTAAAAAAACTAAAATAAGAATGTAAAAAACAATGTAAAAATGTAAAAATGCAGGACTCCAATGTAAATATGATTGATCTACGACTACTATGAAGAAATATAACTAAAGTCCATAAATAGAATGTCACCATAATAATAAATTAGCACACATCACTATGTTTTTCAGTGTCAAATTTCACTTCACTTGAGGTAGGGTTAGCACACGACACTTTATTCACTTTTGAGTCCCGTTTGTCGATCTTGCTGTTCCTGTCCTCGATGTCATGATCTTCTTCTCGTCTGCTTCTACTTCTCGCGTCTTGCGGACCCTCCCCCTGTCTTTGGGTTGCCATCTTTCGCCAAAAGTACACCGATGTTACAAACAGTGCAATGCTAATCGCAACAACCACATAAATTGCAATGTAGTGATGAACGTCGTGAGAGGATAAGGTGTCTAGCTTAGACTGTGCTTCTATAGAGCGTAGTTGCGTGTCAATCTTCTTGAACGTCTCTTCGTGCGTTTCAATATGCAACGTTGAGTTACGAATCGATGTATTGATTATGTTGTTGATTGGAGAGATCGTGGGCACGATCATCGCATATGGTACATTGACTAAAATGTCACTTGTATGTTCCATATATGCGTGCAGTGTGAATGAGTCGCCTTGCAAGTTGCATCCTTGTTTCAGCGTTATCAGACCCGAGTGACGTAACGTCTCCGATGTCATTTGAGTGCCGCACACTAGTTGTACTTCGCACGTGTCACAACAATAATAAAACCAGGTGTTTTGTCTATGTAATTTGACCCATTTGTCGGCGCATACTTTTATTTCCGTTTGGCAATAAACGCCGTGTTCTTCGTTGTCTCGAATCAGCTGTACATCGCAAATAGATTTGTGACGATCACCGGTGTTGTATATAGGGTGATTTAGTTTGCACAGTAGAGTTTGGTCATGTAATTTTTGGCATTCGTTAATGTCATATTGTTCTAGGGGTATAAATGAGTATTGGTTGGCATTAAATGCTATTAATGCAGAGTTGGGAATAACGTACATTACCCGATTTATGTCAATACGTTGAGGAATGCTGATAAGTCTGTTAAGTTCGTATAGGGCATCACTCAAGATCGGTACTTTTATTTCCATCAACAGGTAGTGTTGTGTTATGCGTGCATGTATTCTGAACAGCCTGTAGATGTCTCTTATGTCATTACGAACTTCAGGTAGTGTAGAATCACGAGGTAGTAGTCGAGCTACTCTATCTAGTTCGCTTTGCATTTGGGTTGGTGATAATAGATGTACGTCCATATGTCCTTGGTACATATTTGTCAGTGTGTTGATGAGTGATTCTTGGATATCTTTTAAGTTTTGGGCCATTCTGTCTGCAGCTATGGCCGATGTAATGATGTAGAATGCATTGGAACTCTCAAGTTTATCTTTGAGCGTCTTGTTTTCTAGGGACGTGAGGTGATCGTTGATAAAAGTGAACTGCTTCACCATTGTTGCTTCGTTACGCTGTACAATGTTGTTCTCGGTTTCCAGAACACTTGTCTGGTTTTTAAGCAGTTGGAATGGGTGATTTTCATTGTGTTGGATTGTGTCGATATCCTGTTCATATTTTTCTGCAAAATGTTGATCTAACACTCCAAATAATGAATTTGCAACATACCCTACTCCGTCGATCATTCCTCTTTTGAACCTGTGTTGAATTATCCGCTGGGACCTCAGTAATTCGTTGTAATAATTTAGTTCACTCGTGCTTTGTTCAAGTTGGTTAATCAGAACATGAAATTGCATCAACCACTCTTCGCAACGAGCTTGCTTTATATGCGATACGAATGCTTGCAGAGTGTCCACGTTGCGCCAATAACTTGTCATATTGTAATAGAATACCAGTTTCCATTCATCTCTAATTTCTTGTAGATCTGCAATCTTGTCAAAGTAAATTGTTTGATTTTTTGTCAGTTGAGTAAATTTCATATCTTGCTGAACAGTGGGTGTTATCAATGTCATAACTAGCATCAGCATATAACATACCAAGCTGTTCCAGGTAAGCCCTTTAGCTCGGTTTCGCCTGTTTTTGGGTAGTTTGTCAGTGTCAGTGTTGGTTTTTTCCTCAGCCTCCACTAGTGGTACCAGTTTTGTAATAGGTCGTTTAGTTTCGCCTTTTGCAGTTTGTAATGTTACAACTCTAGTGTGGCCGTCTTTTCCAGGGTGTAAATCCGCTACACGACCCAGTGCCCATTTTCCTGCAGGTAACCTTTCATCTTTAATGCATACAATGTCATTTTTCTTTATGTCAGTATTCTGTCGTTTCCACTTTAGTCTTGCTTGTAGTTGTTGGAGGTACTCTTGCGACCACTTCTTCCAGAAATCCTTGCTAAATTGTTGTACAATTTTCCATCTCGTGTTTAAACGGTAAGTATTATCCATGTCGGGTTCTGGAATTGTCATGAGTGATGTGCCGGTTAAGAAATGTCCTGGAGTTAAACAGTTAATCTCTTCGGCGTTCTCTGAAACGGTGCATAGTGGTCGTGAGTTCAAGCAAGCTTCTATCTGACATAGCAGAGTGGTAAATTCTTCGTATGTCAGACGTTGGTCTCCAATGACCCGTTTGAGATGATATTTCATGCTCTTCACAGCGGCTTCCCACAGTCTGCCTGCGCTTGGCCAGACCGGGGCATTGAAGTGCCATTGAACTCCCATCTCTGATATTTTGCCCAAGAAGAAGTTGTCAACATTTTCTACAATGCATTTGTATTGTTGCAATAGGATCCGATTTGCACCCACAAAGTTCGTGCCGTTGTCGCTGTACATGTCCCGTGGTGTACCTCGACGTGCGCAGAAGCGCTTGAAAGCCGATAGGAATGCTGTACTGGATAGTTCTGAAACTAGTTCTAGATGGATGGCTTTTGTTGCTAGACAAACAAATACTGCAACGTACGCCAGCAATGTTCTGACGCCTCGGCCTTTACTTGCCTTGATCTCAACGTGTCCAGTAAAATCGACACCTGTGTGTGTAAAAGGGCGAGATACTGTCACTCTCGGCTCTGGTAGGTCCGCCATAATCTGGTTTGTTTGTTTAGCATTAAATCGGCGACATGTTACGCATTTGTGTAAGACCTTTTTGACGGCGCGATGTCCTCCTACGATCCAAACTCTTTGTCGAAGATGTGTCAGGGTTAACTTAGGACCTCCGTGTAATGTTCTTCTGTGAGCTTGCCAAATTAATAACTCTGTCAGTTTGTTGTCATGTGGTAGTAGAATTGGATGTTTAGTGTCTTCGGGTAGGCTTGAGTTACGTAACCTTCCACCCACTCGCAGAATGTCATGTTTGTCAAGGAATGGATTTAAACTCAAAAGGTTACTTTTTGTGCTCAAACCTTTGTTTTCCTTCAATCTCATAATCTCGTCATTGAAAGCATGCAATTGACTATGTTTCATTATTAGGTTTTCAGCGCTTTTTAGTTCTGTAGATGTCAAATAAGTAGTAGTACGATGAGTGTCGGTGTTCGAACAGCTGTTAATGAATCGTTTCATCCAGGCAATGGCCCTTGTAATACGAGTCAAATCGCTGTGTCTGTCTAATAACTCGATTACTATTGAAGACGGTTCACATTTCACAACATACGTTTGCATTTATTTTTGTTTTGATTCGCATGTTGTCGGTGTAATTGTAATTTTGTCAAAGGTATCTTCACTGTAATTTTTCATCCAGTAGGGGCCTTGCCACCACAAAGGATGTTGCAATAGTTGGGAACAACTGATTCCGCGTGACGCGCAGTCTGCAGCATTTTTCTCGGACTTGACATAACTCCAGTGCTGTTTTGGGATTACGTCATGCACTTGCTGTACTCTGTTGCTGACGAACGACTTCCATTTTGTGACGTCCCCGTGCAGCCAGCCTAATACAATCATAGAGTCCGTCCAGGCGTATGTATTTTTGTGCACATTGTCCCATTTAAAGGCTGTCAGGACCTTTTTCATGAGCCGTGAAAGTAGTAGCGCTCCACATAATTCGAGTCGCGGTAGTGTCAATTTTTTGTTGATTGGCGATAACCTCGACTTTGCAGCGATAAGTCTAATCGTAGGCTCGTTTTTGTCATTTGTTGTCAGCAGGTATATAGCGCATGCGTAGGCCTTTTCGGACGCATCGCAGAACCCATGTACTTGGAATGGTTTAGTAATATCTCCCAGCCACCTTGGTATTTGGTATTCGGTTATGTTGTGTAAGTCGCTAGTAAACTGCTTCCATTCCTCTTGCACGCTGTCAGGTAAGGTTTCATCCCACTCGCATCCCGATAGCCAGACGCTTTGGAACAGCAGTTTTGCTTTTACTGTCAAAGGTGTCAGCCAGCCCAGTGGGTCGAAAATTTTCGAGATTTCCGATAGCAGCTTCCTTTTTGTCAATTGGTTTTTATTGTCAAATTGTATTTTATTTGTAAACGAAAATGTGTCAGTTGTAGGATTCCACTGGACCCCCAGGGCTTTTGTCATTCCATCGTTTGTAAAATGCATTGTCGTTTGGTTAAGATCTGAAGAAAATAAGCTGTCAATCAAGGTCTGGTCGTTGCTTGACCACTTCCGTAGTTTAAGGTCAGCTCCACTCAGCATGTCGATGAGTTGTTTTTGAATTTCTTGTGCTCGTTCGATGGAGTTGCTGCCACTTAGGACGTCATCAACGTACATTTCGTTAGCGATGACATCCGCTGCTAACGGATATTTCTGTGCATCATCCTCTGCAAGCTGTTTCAGCGTTCAAAGAGCTAGAAATGGTGCTGCCTTAGTGCCATACGTCACTGTGCATAACTGAAACTCCTTTAAAGGACCTTGGTTGGATTCCCTCCACAGGATCTTTTGCAAGTGTTGATCTTCTTCATGGACAAGGATCATGCGGTACATCTTCTCACAATCTGCAGTAAAGACGTACTTGTATAGCCGCCATCCTAATAATAATGTCAATAGATTTTGATGAAGCTTAGGGCCACACTCCATCAAGTCATTCAGGCTGTAACCTGTGTCAGTTTTCTGGGAGGCGTTAAAAACCACCCTCAATTTTGATGTCACTGAGTCCTGTTTTAGGACTCCATGATGAGGTAAGTAGCATGCCGTATTGCAGTCAGGTTTGCTCTCCTTCATATGTCCCATTTCCAGGTACTCTTGCATAAATTTGATGTAACTATCTGATAATTTGTCATCCCTGCCTAATCTCCTTTCTAATTGCATAAACTGTGCTACCGCTCGTGGCTTTGACTTGCCCAGCAGCTGATTAAAATTAGGCTTCATTGGCAAACGAACTGCATATCTGCCATCACCTAATCGCTTGGTTGTTGCAGTGTAGAACTCCTCACAATATCGTTCCTCTGTTGTCATAGAATTGCATGCATCTCCATTGATGTCTTCAATTTCCCAGTATTTTGACAAGTCATTAACTTCATTAACTACGACGTTGCAATTAAATGTTTTGGTGACATTGCCTGACAATATCCACCCCAACCGTGTTTTTTGAGCCATGGGTTCATTAACCTCCCCTTTGACTAAGCCATTCATTAGTATTTCGGAAAATACGTGTGCATCCAGAAGTATGTCAATGGGCCTAGATAAGTTGTAATCTGGGTCGGCTAGTGTGATGTCTGTCACATGAGCCCAAGGTTTCTTTGCAAATGTAACGTTAGGCAGACTGTTTACTACCCGTGTCATGATTAACGCTTCCGTTGTAAACTGGAAGTCGTTATATAAGGACTTGCAGGATAGATGGACCTTTCCTTTACTCCTATTGGATAAAGTACCGATGCCGCTTATGTTTGCATTCAGCTGTTGACGCTTTATGCCCAATCTTTGAGCTGCATTCTCCGTTATCAACGTAATTTGTGAGCCTTGATCAACTAGAGCCCTTAGTGTTATGTAGTCACCTCCAGCTGTGGCTACTTGCAGTAATGCTGTTGGTAATAATATTTCATCATCATTATTTGATGCGAAGTTGTTTTGCAGATTTTTATTTGACCTAGTTGAAGTCGATGACGACGGTTTAGGTGCTATTTGTGTTGCTGAGGGCGTTTGCGCTGACTTCACAATATCGCTGTGCAGAAGTGTGTTATGTTGTTCGTTGCAATCTCTGCATCTTTTCTGCGACGCACAGTAACCCTTAGTATGCACATACAAACAATTTTTGCATATTTGATTGTTTTCTATAAATGCCATTTTTTCCGGACTCAGCATGTCAGCGAATTTAGAACATTGAAATAATGCATGATTCGTATTGCACAATGGACAAATAGCCTTGCTGAATTGTCCAGCGTTTGACGCATGGAAATTGCGAGAATAGTTTGCTGAACCTTTATTGGGTTGTGAATTTGATGACTTGGAATTTTTGCCGAACGGATGTTGCGTCTTAAAATGTGGTTTTGATGCAGGTTTATCACCGTTTTCTGGCTTTTTCCTGTGCAATGGTTCTAATGCCATAAACTTGTTTTCGACGAAATCCATAAAATGATTGTATGTTGGTATCTCGCGCGGATTCGACCTGGACTGCATGTATTCCGAATACGTTTCCGAGTCTAATTTTTCGCATAACACGTAAACTAGAATCGGATCCCATGAGCTTGTATCAACGCCCAAGTTGTGTATGGCGTTTATGGTTTCGTTGCTAGTGTCATATAACCGCTTGAGGTCGAATGCAGATTGTTTTTGTAAATTAGGTTGACGCATAAATGCCTGGAAATTTCTGGTAAATAGCAGAAACTTATTATTATATCTATGGTTCAAAATTTCCCAACACGTGTCATAATTTTCAGGTGCAATGTATAAATGCTGCACGAGCTTTTCCGCTTCACCGCGAAGTCTACCCTTTAGATGTTGCATTTTCTGAGTTTTACCAATCGCTGAATTATTATGAATCGCTTCTACGTAGAGATCCATAAAAGTAGGCCATAAAGTATAGTTGCCGTTAAAGATAGGTATGTCAATTTTAGGCAATGTTTGCTGTTGATGTATAGAAGCTTTTAATTTCGTGTTCAACGCCCGTTTCATATTTGTAAATGCATTTTCGTGACGACAGAACTCATCATAATAGTCCTGTGAATTCCCCTCTAATATGCCATCAATTTGTAAATGTAATTTGTCAATCGCAGTCCACCGAAACTCTACAGTCCTCAATTTCCCATTTCTCCTTAACCTCGTGTAGGCTTCGATTTACTAACCTAGTGAATGCACGGAAGTTAGCTTGTTGCAACTGCTGTAACTCGAGTAGCTTGTCCTCTGCTCCTACAGATGTCTCGAACATGGTTTTGTCAAACTCAACGTTTAACTTACTATGGCCGGCGTTACTGGGTCCAGCAAGAGTCTTCATCTCGAACGCTGCAATCTCCTGACGCGTTCCATGGTACCAGCTTTTAATGACCTCATAAATGTTACCAGTGAAATATTGATGATCTTTCTCCTCTACTGCACTCAGCTCCCGGTTCTTCTCTTCACATTCTGCCCATAGTATATCTAACCTCTCAAGCCTTTTACGAATGTAATCGGTGGTCTTCCTGCTCGCTGAATCCTTCTTAAAATTAGAATGGATTCTCTTCACTTCCTCGAGGATCTCAGCCTGACGCACGATTAAACCCTGCATTTTAAAGCCGTAAGATAAACAATGAACGATCTTACTTGAAATTCAGGAACTCTCCCTGTATGCAAATGCAATGCAATGTGACGCTCTGGAACCTGGATCGCTGTTACCTCCCCGAATGCTCCTGCACGGCAACACACGTGGCACGGTATGACACAGATCCCGCGCGGCGACTTATCGACCGACGTATCGGACTGTATGGTACTTGCAATAGTTACGAAGGACCAAAAAAAACTATGTAGGGTGCTTCCCTAACATAAGTAATGTCAATGCAAATGTAAAATGTCAAATTTAAACTTAAATGCAGAAGATGTCAGTGAATGCTCAACGGGATGAATCTAAATGAAAATGCAAGTTGTCCGACTCAAACCACGTCTAATTGAACACTAAAAATGTAATATACATAAAATGCATAGAACAATGCAATATGTCAGTGTCAATGCACTGCCAAATGTAGGTCGCGTTCAAAGTGCAAATACGCGAGCCTACTGGCTAACTTATTGTAATAAATATATTTTAAAACCCATGTACGTTCACCGTACACTACCGTTTTATTAATATTATTTTGTTATTTGGATATAAAGTTTGCGCTACAATCCAAGTTTGAATCAAAAATCTATATTAGCAATTAACATTCTGTTAGCGGTAACGGTGGCAGAAAAGTTAAAAATGTATTGGAATCACATAATGCTACATAAAACCGTTGGAAGACTAAAGCCCTCTCGGATATATTTTAGTTTTTAAGGTTTTTTGTACTTAAAAAATCTATCATACTATTTTTGGATGTCAACTAGTTGTATTGTATTGTATTGTATTGTATAGCGGGCTGGCGTCCGCAACTCCACGTCAAAGCGCGTATTTTGCGTACGGGTGGGTATTTTATTCGATCCACCCTAACTCCCCGAGAAAGGCCAGCAGCGCCTTGGTGTTGCTGACAATCTCGCGGAGAGGTTAGGGTTACCGAAGTACTTTGCCCTGTATGTTGCAACCACTGGGCAGTGCAGAAGCACGTGGGCTGCTGTCTCGTCTTCCTCCATGCAGGCACGGCACAGGGGGCTGTCCGTGACTCCTATGACAAAGAGGTGTTTATTAAAAGAGCCGTGTCCAGTAACGGCGGCTGTAACTGTGCGCAGCTGCGGTTTGGTCAACCGAAGCGCGCGTTTGGTGAGGCGGCGGTCGATAGTAGGAAGTGCTTCCTTGGCCTGCCTGCACTCAACGTGGTCTAGCCATAGCTTGTGGTGTTGTTCACTAGTTCGATTCCTTACCAGTGTGCGTAGGTATCCGAAAGGGAGTGGCACGATAGGTTCGGGTCCCACCGCTGCCATGCTCGATCCCCTTCTAGCGAGTTCGTCCGCCGCATCATTGCCACGGGAATCGCTGTGTCCCTTAATCCATTGGATGGTTATATTATTGAGATTATTATTATTATTATTCAACTAGTTAGACATTTACAGTTCTAAATATACAGCCCTGTGACAAACAGGTATGCACGATGACCAATCAAGCTAAGGGAAGCTTATACCTACCAAGCGAGGTCAGGTAGCTTGATGTGCCGCCGTGTGAACACAGACAAGCGGCTTCCACTCATAGGCATAACAACAACAGCCCGTAACGTCCACTGCTGAACATAAGCCTCTCCCATGAAGGGAGGTATTTTCCGTAATCTCCACGCTTGGCAGGCGGATTGGAGATCGCAGTGACGAAAGACTAACAGAAAACGCTACTGCCCATTCTCAGGTCTACGGAGGCGCAAGGTGTTCTGCCTCAGACATTAGTCGCCTTATACGACACTCGTGAGTGTAATGGGTTGGTTCTATTCTACTCTGCCGGATACCACACGGCTAACAATATTAGTCCAGTCAAATTAGCTAAAAAAATAGGGGTAAGGTTACAATAATTCGCATAGAGCTAAAAATTGGTACAAATGTTGGGAACATCATTACAAATGAAATGTCAAAAGTCCCCATCGATCCGACCTTTGCAAAAATAAATATTCAAGGTCAAAGGTCGTACAAATAGGTGTTTTGCATTTTTCAGCCGAACGGTGAGTTTTATCATAAAAATATGTAGGACAAAATTGTAAATCGTGCAATTATCTATACAAATTGATTATATGCTTTTTCCTGAGAATCACCATTTCTGAGATATAGCTGTTCAAAAAGATGAACAAGTCATGTTCTTCATAAAAATCAAATGTTTCCACGGCACCGCTCGCGCTGTAGTGGTGTACCTGGCGGGTTTTTTTTAACGTGATGAGCCTATTCCACGATCTATTGAGGTCATGTTTAATAAAAAATATTGTATTGAATAAAAAATTGAACTATTGGGAATTGCGGTGAAAATTATGAGTAAGGAGCTTATGCCTGCGGCTTCGCCCGCGTGGAGGTCGGTAATTGTCCCACGGGATCATACTACGGGGATAAAATATCCTATGTGTTAATCCAGTCATAAGCTATATGTGTGCTAAATTTCATTCAAATCCGTTTAGTCGTTTTTGCCTTGAAAGAGTAACAAACATACACACATACAAACTTTCGCCTTTATACTATGAGTGCGAAGTGAAGTGTGATTGTAGAAAATGATTTGTCTGATTGAAAAATAATTATTTAGTGGAACTAAAAACGAGTGCAATCAGCTTGTATTCCCATAACCCCTGCTTCTGCTTGGAAATTAATTGACAATACATTGGATGGAACCAATACAGACATTACTTCAAAACGCACGATTAAGGAGATTTTCCGGTGCGGGTGGCACCAGAAAAGCTCCGTAGTACAATTTTTTGCAATTTCATTAAGGGGTGTCATGCTAAGTGCAGCTGCAACAAAGTTGGGTTGTTTAGTTTATTAGCATGTGCCGGTTGTTAGGGACAGTCGTGCTCCAATGTTGAATCGCCTTTAGAAAAGTATTCTTACGATATCAGCGAGGAGATATCTCATGTATCGGTCATAGAACAATTTACTTGAACTCAGCAGGAAGAAGATGAAGAAAAGAAGAAGACATTGCATTTGAAGTTCCATTAGATAATTTTATCAATCAGACGAATGATATTCTTTAGTTAGCTGCTCATAGTTTACACCGCTTTCATCTTTTCCAATTGTACCATTTTTTAATTGACAAAAAAAAATATTAAAAAAAAAAAATGAATCTTTATGTTTCCAAAAGGTATCCAACGGGACCTTATTACTAAGCCTCCGGTGTCCATCCGTCCGCTGTCTGTCAGCGGGGTGTATCTCATGATCGTGCTGTAACAGCTATGTTGGGGTCGGCTTCCAGCCTAACCGGATGCAGCTGAATAACAGTATTTTACATGGAGCGACTGCCTATCTGACTTCCACAGCCCAGTTAGTACTGGGTAATACAATTCGACCCTTGGTAAGACTGGTTGTCAGCCTTTTTGGGCCACCGACTACCTGTAACGACTGTCAAAGATCTACAAATGACAGACGGGACCAACTGCTTAACGTGCTTTCCGAGGCGCGTAGGAAACTCTATATGTAATGGGTGGTCACCCATCCACAGACAAACCTAGGCAAGCACGGCTTAACCTAAAGATCGACCCGAGTGGCTGTTATTATTTAGCCACGAGCTTGTCGTCCTTTATCAACAATAAATAAATTAAAAATTAAAGGCTCACCTACTACGATGGTACGGAACCCTTCATGCGCGAGTCCGATTCTAACTTGGCCCGTTTTTTTAACGAAACAGGGCCACAACAGATCGTGGAATACGCTTACCGGGGTAGCCACGTTTAAAAAATCACGCCAGGTACACTACTTCACCGGTGGCGTGGAAAATTATAGATTATTATCAAAAACACAACTTTTTCATCGTTTTGAACAGCTATATCTCAGAAATGGTGATTCTTAGCAAAAAGTAATAAATCAGTTTTTATAGATTATTGCACGATCTACAATTTTGTCGAACATATTTTTATGATACAACTTACCGTTTGGCTGAAAAATGCAAAAAACCAATTTACACGACCTTTGACCTTGAATATTTCTTTTTGCAAAGGTCGGATCGATGGGGACTTTTGACATTTCATTTATAATGGTGTTTCCAACATTCGTACCAATTTTTAGCTCTATGCGAATTATTGTAACCTTGCATGTCTAATTTGACTGGGCTTTAAAGGCATAACCATATCCCCTATTCACATTTCGGGTGCGGAACCCTAACAATAAGATCACTACAATGACATATTATTTGAAACACATCAGCTAACGGGACATTAGCCTTTAATGTGAGAATCGATTTTGTATTGGTTTCTAGATTTTAGATTAACAGAAGGTATCCATTACCTGTGTCTACTGTGTTTATAAACATTAGATACATTGTTTAAGGTCACATATATTATTTGTCATGCTTTTAAAACCGACTTATAATCAAGTAGGTAGATATTATACAGGGGGTAACAAGACCCTTAACGATGCCGAAAGGCACTGTTCTCCCCGTCATTGCGATATTTTTTTTTGTTCTAGACCATACCTAGGAACCTTCTAGTTACGGAGATATTGGGGGTCAAAGTTCCAACTTTTTCACCAGTTTTTTTTATAATAACGTGTTTTTAATGTCAGATTTGTATTTTAAACACCTCCACTACACCTGTACTAATAATCAATACATCAGCACAATGTTTTGAGTGCGTAACATTGAGTCCTACCTTAAAACGTGACATTTCATTCGAAAAAAAATGGTGGTTTCCCAGCACAATTTTTTGCGGAAAGTTACTTAGTTTGATGTAAATAATGCTTGGTTGACGGCTTCGTAAGCGTGGTCCGTTTACACTTTGTATTATGTACACACATCAAAAAAAGTTAGTGATCACTTTGAAAATTCGAAATCTTTTTTGTTACGATTTTATAAAAAAAAAACTAGCGGACATCACGCGGTTGAACCCGCGTAATTCCCGTTTCCGTGGTAGTACGGGGATAAAATATAGCCTTTGTTACTAAGAGTGAATGTAGCTTTCTAATGGTGAAAGAATTTTTGAAATTGACGCAGTAGTTTTTGAGTTTATTCATTACAAACATACACACAAAAATACAAATCTTTCCTCTTTTTAACCGACTTCCAAAAGGAGGAGGTTCTCAATTCGGTTGGTATTTTTTTTTTTTTTTTTTCTTTTTATGTATGTACACGATACCGATTTACGTGATTCTTTTTTAGTTTGATGCGGAATAGTTGCCATTTGGTCCCATAAAAATTTAACATGGTTTGGCTCAGCAGTTTTCATTTTATGAACATTTTTACTTCAGTTGTGTGTTATAATTTCATGTATGTTCACCGATTTCTCCTCGATTTGTGGAGCGATTCTCAAAATTCTTTTTTTGTTTGAAAGAATATACTCCTGAGATGGTTGCATTTAAATTTGGTGAAGATCTGATGCTGATCTTCGGAGATATACAATGGAACTCTTCAAAACTAGATGGTAAATCGGTCGTGATAGCTGCAATCGCTTGGATGTTTATTGTTTACACAACATCATGACGTAACATCACGCCTGTATGCTCTGAGGGGTACGCAGATGTGTACAATACACCCAAATTTCGACAGTTTAGGTATGTCAAGTTCCATTTATTGGGGATAAGTCTATTACCATGACATGTATTTTTAACAATGTAAAATAAATGCATAGCAAATATTTGTATAGGATATTACAACTAAAAATGGAAAAATAAAAAAACTTTTTTACAAAAAAAATAAAACCGACTTCAAAAAACACAAAAAAGTGAAAAATAACTTTAGCTTCAGAAGTCGGTGACAAAAAAAAACTAGATATGTAGATATAAAGTGAATAGAAGTGTAGATAAAAATAGTTTTATTTTTTTAATTTCAAACAGGGTATTTCTATTAAAAAAAAAAACACAAAGTTTTTTTCTTGATAAAGTTCAATTTAAAAAATTATATCAGCTTATGCTAGTGATCACAAACTTTTTTTGATGTGTGTATGTATAAGTGAGTAAATCTAGTAAGTGAATTTGAAATTAACCTTGATTACTATCCACCTATTAATGTTTATGGCGATGTTGATTTTTACTAACCCTTGCTGGTTACTAAAACTATCTACAAACATGATTAGGCAAGGTTGTTTCTGTCACGGTTACACATCACAGCTGTCAAACTACAAATGTAATACAAAGCTAATCGCTAAGTTACATTTATAGATATTGATCTAGATCTAGATCTCATCTACATTATCTACATCTACACTAATATTATAAAGAGGAAAGATTTGTATTTTTGTGTGTATGTTTGTAATGAATAAACTAAAAAACTACTGCACCGATTTCAAAAATTCTTTCACCATTAATAAGCTACATTCACTCTGAGTAACATAGGCTACATTTTATTCCTGTACTCCCACGGGAACGGGAACTACGCGGGTAAAACCGCGTGACGTCCGCTAGTATATTACATTTCAGGAAACTTGCTCAGTAGATAACATTTCTCAAGATAATAATAATCGACTTCTTTAAACCTCCAACCCTAATATTTTGATACTATGCTCGCAGGTTTAAAATTGATTTACATCCGTCAAAAAAATCAACACAAGACGAGCAAAAATTTAATTTCATAACATCATAACCCGCTTCTTCTGACATTACCTTTAAAAATAAAATATAAAGCCAAAGCACCTTAGTTTAAAACCTGTTTTATTGCACACCTCTCACCTTTTCAGCGAGAGCTTACAGCTGTAATAAAAATATCCATTATAAACCGCGGAATGGCGCATCCCGACGAGATTCAACTCTTTATTAAAGAATATTAAGTTCATTCTCTTTTACAATGTTAATTTCTTAAGTTATAGAATTAAAAGAGCAAAGATAAGTAAAGTCTGGAAGCTGTTTGTCATACTTAGCTGGTTTTACGTTCTATTATCTATTGTTATCTTGGGGCAGCTTGTAGTCAACTAAATGATCTTCAAACTGACACTAAAACTAGTCACTAAAACCCGCAATAACATCAGTTTATTCAGAGTCGAAATATCGAGAACCCGAAATCCTGAAATCTTTTATGAAAAACATTTAGTAGAAATATTCATGAACACGAGATTTGATACCTTTCTAGGTCCATCGTCGACGCTGCTACTCAAAATTAACAATTATTAGAGTTTGTAACTCGTATCATGGGCAATAATTTAGCGTGGACGTGAAAGTAGGTACTAGTTTTTAGGGTTCCGTAGTCAACTAGGAACCCTTATAGTTTCGCCATGTCTGTCCGTCCGTCCTCGCTTAATCTCTGTGACCGTTAGCACTAGAAAGCTGAAATTTGGTACCAATATGTATATCAATCACGCCGACAAAGTGGTAAAATAAAAATTGGAAATAAATGTTTTATTAGGGTAGCCCCCCTATATGTAAAGTGGGAAGTGATTTTTTTTTTTATTTCAACCCTAACGTGTGATATATTGTTGGAAAGGTATTTAAAAATGAATAGGGGTTTTCTAAAATCATTTTTTGATAATGTCAATAATTTCGGAAATAATCGCTCCAAAAGTAAAAAACAATGTGTCCCCCCCTGTAACTTTTGAACCATAAGTTTAGAAAATATGAAAAAAATCTGAAAAGTAGAACTTTATAAGGACTTTCTAGGAAAATCATTTTGAACTTGATGGAAACAACAGTTTTTGTACAAAAAAGACAAAAAGTTGTACAAAATAATTTTTGGACTAAGTTTGTAGTATATTCGTATATGCAAGCATTTTTACATAAGGGATACCCACCTTTAAACTCATAAGTGGGAACACTTATTGTGACGGACGGGAAACTACGGAACCCTCCACTGAGCGTGGCCCGACACGCTCTTGGCCGGTTTTTTAATGACAGTTTCTACACGACGCGACTAGTTTTTGTTTGGATCGTATACGGACCGTCATGAAAAGATCATGTTAAAAAAATGTCCTATATAGGCTCGCATAATGCGACTTATCACGTTCTAGATGTATAAAAGAATCATAATTATTAAACTGAACTTTCATGGTCAAACTTTATGTCGGTTACCCCGACTAATATCCAACCCCATCATCACAAGAACATAGAAAGCTTTGAAGGCAGTATAGTACGATAAGTACCACACTGATGACGATAATATACAGCCACATTAGTAATGAAAAAGTTTCCAAATTATACCATCAAGCCAATGCCATTAAGACCAAAGAACCACATACTCGACTAACCTTCGCCTCAATGACAAAAGGAAAAATATACGTTTTTGTTAAGGGATTCCCCGACCTCAGATGATCCAACTTGATATGCGACTTGGTGAATAAACCACATATTTACGGTTTTCAGATTTTTCCCTTTATATGTGCTGTAAGACATTGCTGTTCTCCAAATTTCGTGATTCTAGATCAACGGGAACTACCATATAGGTTTTCGACCCAAAACCTATAGAGAAAAGTTCGAAAAATAAAAAATAAATGAAAATTAAGGTAAATTTCGGTACTTGCAAGTTTTCGCGAAAATCTAAATTTGCCCATATATTTTTATGATGTTGACTCAGGACCTTGATTTTTATACACCTAATAGGGACTTCAGTATCTGGAATAAATTTCAACTTGCTAGGTCCACTCGTTCCTGAGAAAATCGGTGGTGACAGACGGACAGATGGATAGACTGACAGACGGACAAGAAAGTGATCTTCTTTTTTACCTTTTGAGGTACTTTAGAAACAGATGAGTGAAGGTCGGTCTTAGGCGGGATTTAAGACTAGGCGTAATGCCTCGTGTTATATTCTAAGCAATTATTCATTTGTTTATCATCAGTCGTTACCGCAATACACATGACGCTTGAGCTTGTAACTCGTGGCCAAACAGTTTTTCTTGAAAAACCTTCGACATACTTAACGTATGAATAATGTATTATTTGTGCTGTTACGAGTCGCGATGACCACGCAATCTTTACCACAGAAATCAATATGCAATGGCAGCTACTAGGCTATTTGTGCCGCGTTTAATTTTCACGAGTTACTTGACTGTTGAACTTGAATCTTCAATTAAGTGCTAAAAGGCATCCTTTGGACAAACAAAGTTGCTATACTTACTCAATTACTTATCAAATTTTGCTATTTAGGATCTGGTTGTACAAAAAGTCTTTGCACTTTTACAAATTCTTATTAACAGCACAACATTTGAGTTTGTTTCAATAAAACAGCACTACCAACCTAATTTTATTGCCTTCTTCGTAAGACCTTAATCGAATAGCTTCACTGTCCATGTTTATATTGTTCAATTTTTCAACAAAAACCAGCGTGACATCTAATTATTTTCCTCAGAACGTCAACATTCGTAACGATTTAATAAATCCTCAAGCAAATCCCGAATCTGCTGAAACATGATTAAGTCAACAAATATTCTTCTTAAAATTCAACAGGGAAATCTCTTGTTTATACAATTTAAGGAAATGATAAACAACTGGCACCTGAGACATAAGATCAAAGAATTAGGAAAATATTTCTTCTTTTTCTAACAGACTTAAAATCTCCTTTGCTTATTTAAATATATATTTTTCGGTTCAACGATGTTTAAGATCAAGCAAGATTTTAATAGCAATCGCAATCATCTTTTAATGTATAAGATGCGAGGGGAAATTGCGAATAACGTTATATTTTTTGTCATTTGAAAAGATGGTAAAAGAAAATTCAAGCTGGATTTAATTTTAATATCATTCTCTGTTTAATTTGACTTTTCCTCAAAAATACATTTCATGAATTTCGCAGAATACAATTAAATGTAATGTCATTTGGAGAGCAGCGGTGGCCCAGTGGTGGCGGCCCCGACTTACGAACGTGGGTAAGTAAGTTGTGGGTTCGTACCCAGACAGGCGCATTACTTTGTGTAATTTATTACATCATCACTGCTCTCAAAACGGTGAAGGAAATCATCGTGAGGAAACCGGCATGTCCTAGAACCAAAAATTCGAAGACATGTGACATCTACCAATCCGCACTGGGCCGGCGTGGTGGATTATAGCCCATTCTCTCTCATTGAGGGGAGGTCGTGTCTCAGCAATGGGAACAATATAGGCTGATGATGATGATAGTTTGTAAGAGACAAACTAGATCTCAGCGCGCACTATTAACATCGAATGTTTTTGTTTTAAATCGACGAGTCATTTATTCTGTGAAATTTTATTGACCTTTGTAGGACACATTGTCTTGGTACATCAATATTCAAGTTCGTCATCATCATTAATAGTGCCTAGACGAAGGGGCACTTAATGGACTTTTGTTCAATAGATAGCAGAACATAAATAGCCAAACATACTCGTATAGTCTTTTCACAGTTAATTGACCTCTGACAGCAGCAAAGCAATAACGATATTCTTCTAATGAAAATAAAGATTATTGTGGTTTTGTCATTTGTCAGTAGCAGCAATCTAGGACTGTATTACTGAACTCTGAACCGAAGTACGTTATTCAGAATGTTGGTCATCGCGAAGTACGTTACTCCGAAAGTAGGTACAGCAGCAGCTTTAGGCGAAAACCCACCGCGGCGCACGGAGAGGCTACGCACGTGTGTTAAGCTTCGCTTTGCAAGTAAATGTATGTGATTGTGTCCACTGCAAACCACGGACACGTGGCTTGCTCGAATAAGGCGCTCACATAGCTCAACGCTGTCAACGCTATGCAAGCTGTGCACGCGGTACACGAATATTTATCCACGACAATGCCGCGGTGGGCTTCGCACGCTACAGTAGCATAGTCGTGGGCGTGTATTGTGTACTGCAGTGAAAACATAGACCCATGTTGGCAAACAATGAATCCTCGCAGCTAAAATGCGCCGCGTGGCCGTGCACAGCGTGCAACGCAGTGGGTTTGCGCCTTTATTGTAATGGGAACAAAGCTCACGGTGTTTTTCAAAATAATTCAAAATCACAGTTACAATATGTGAAAGCACAGTAAGTGAAGCAAGTAGTTGTAAACGCAGCACGATGGTCAAGGTATGTGGTTAGCTGTGTATCGGTGCGTAATTCTGAGGCACTGTCAGACAGTCTATATACTTATACTTAGGTATAAATGGATGTAATACACTTTATTGTACGCCAAAAGTTTGTCGGATTATTATTTGCTAAGTGAATTATTTCGTAAACTTGTTGTTTAGGGATGAAATGACAAGTTATATTTTTGCTAATCGTTGCTTGTCAACTGTTTTTGGTGAACTGACCGGTCACTATTAGGAGCCTAACCCGATGTAATATTTTACCAAACTTCACGATGGCGAACTCATTCACCATTCACAAAACAACGATAGCATAATATCACCTTATCATCCGTGTAAATCACTTGGTACAGGGTGGTGCGAGCAAACCTGGCTAGCTAATCAAGGTAGAAGCTGATGGATCGCCACGACCTTCAGTGACGTCACGGTATAAAGGGCAACGGTTGTTTATAGGACGTTGTTCTTTGTACCTACAGGTACAGTCGTACAGAGGTCATGAAACGGCTAGAATTCTGGGTGGATTTTTGAGAAAGATTGTAAGAGTCCTCGATTATTGTAGCTACATAAAAACGTTTTAGGGACGTGCTTAGAAAATCTGTGAATTCAGTTAGCAATTACCTTGTTACTTAAAAAGTTAATAATTCAAATTCAAATATTTTATTTCAGAATTACATCCATATATTGTTAGTAGTAGTATAACTTAGCCTAATATTAGTATTAAATTAAATTTACAATAATAAACAACAAGAATAACAATGAACTGTACGTTCAATGGAACAACAGCTTATTTGGATAAGTGTGTCTGAACACTTATCCACCTTCGTAGGAGAGGAGAGTCCCACCGGTCTGAAAACATAATGCTTTTGAGTAATTGCTAACTGTATCAATAGATTTTCGAAACAAGTTTTAACATTACATCACGCCTGTAATCCCCGAACGGTTAGTCAGAGGTGTACCCATTAGTACACCCACATTTTGACAATAATATGTTTTAGTCCCATGTAATAGGGGGCGAGCCTATTGCCGTCAACCGGGCACAAATCCAGACTCTGTAGCTGAAAAAAAACCTTATGGAAAAATCCAATAACAATTATGATCGTAGTGACGAGGAGAACAAATTCCTTTCGGTCTTTTTATACCCTTTATTATATAGTAACTAGCTGACCCGCGCAACTTCGTCTGCGCTACCTACCTACTACCTACCTACTACCTACCTACTACCTACCTACTACCTACCTACTACCTACCTACTACCTACCTACTACCTACCTACTACCTACCTACTACCTACCTACTACCTACCTACTACCTACCTACTACCTACCTACTACCTACCTACTACCTACCTACTACCTACCTACTACCTACCTACTACCTACCTACTACCTACCTACTACCTACCTACTACCTACCTACTACCTACCTACTACCTACCTACTACCTACCTACTACCTACCTACTACCTACCTACTACCTACCTACTACCTACCTACTACCTACCTACTACCTACCTACTACCTACCTACTACCTACCTACTACCTACCTACTACCTACCTACTACCTACCTACTACCTACCTACTACCTACCTACTACCTACCTACTACCTACCTACTACCTACCTACTACCTACCTACTACCTACCTACTACCTACCTACTACCTACCTACTACCTACCTACTACCTACCTACTACCTACCTACTACCTACCTACTACCTACCTACTACCTACCTACTACCTACCTACTACCTACCTACTACCTACCTACTACCTACCTACTACCTACCTACTACCTACCTACTACCTACCTACTACCTACCTACTACCTACCTACTACCTACCTACTACCTACCTACTACCTACCTACTACCTACCTACTACCTACCTACTACCTACCTACTACCTACCTACTACCTACCTACTACCTACCTACTACCTACCTACTACCTACCTACTACCTACCTACTACCTACCTACTACCTACCTACTACCTACCTACTACCTACCTACTACCTACCTACTACCTACCTACTACCTACCTACTACCTACCTACTACCTACCTACTACCTACCTACTACCTACCTACTACCTACCTACTACCTACCTACTACCTACCTACTACCTACCTACTACCTACCTACTACCTACCTACTACCTACCTACTACCTACCTACTACCTACCTACTACCTACCTACTACCTACCTACTACCTACCTACTACCTACCTACTACCTACCTACTACCTACCTACTACCTACCTACTACCTACCTACTACCTACCTACTACCTACCTACTACCTACCTACTACCTACCTACTACCTACCTACTACCTACCTACTACCTACCTACTACCTACCTACTACCTACCTACTACCTACCTACTACCTACCTACTACCTACCTACTACCTACCTACTACCTACCTACTACCTACCTACTACCTACCTACTACCTACCTACTACCTACCTACTACCTACCTACTACCTACCTACTACCTACCTACTACCTACCTACTACCTACCTACTACCTACCTACTACCTACCTACTACCTACCTACTACCTACCTACTACCTACCTACTACCTACCTACTACCTACCTACTACCTACCTACTACCTACCTACTACCTACCTACTACCTACCTACTACCTACCTACTACCTACCTACTACCTACCTACTACCTACCTACTACCTACCTACTACCTACCTACTACCTACCTACTACCTACCTACTACCTACCTACTACCTACCTACTACCTACCTACTACCTACCTACTACCTACCTACTACCTACCTACTACCTACCTACTACCTACCTACTACCTACCTACTACCTACCTACTACCTACCTACTACCTACCTACTACCTACCTACTACCTACCTACTACCTACCTACTACCTACCTACTACCTACCTACTACCTACCTACTACCTACCTACTACCTACCTACTACCTACCTACTACCTACCTACTACCTACCTACTACCTACCTACTACCTACCTACTACCTACCTACTACCTACCTACTACCTACCTACTACCTACCTACTACCTACCTACTACCTACCTACTACCTACCTACTACCTACCTACTACCTACCTACTACCTACCTACTACCTACCTACTACCTACCTACTACCTACCTACTACCTACCTACTACCTACCTACTACCTACCTACTACCTACCTACTACCTACCTACTACCTACCTACTACCTACCTACTACCTACCTACTACCTACCTACTACCTACCTACTACCTACCTACTACCTACCTACTACCTACCTACTACCTACCTACTACCTACCTACTACCTACCTACTACCTACCTACTACCTACCTACTACCTACCTACTACCTACCTACTACCTACCTACTACCTACCTACTACCTACCTACTACCTACCTACTACCTACCTACTACCTACCTACTACCTACCTACTACCTACCTACTACCTACCTACTACCTACCTACTACCTACCTACTACCTACCTACTACCTACCTACTACCTACCTACTACCTACCTACTACCTACCTACTACCTACCTACTACCTACCTACTACCTACCTACTACCTACCTACTACCTACCTACTACCTACCTACTACCTACCTACTACCTACCTACTACCTACCTACTACCTACCTACTACCTACCTACTACCTACCTACTACCTACCTACTACCTACCTACTACCTACCTACTACCTACCTACTACCTATCTACTACCTACCTACTACCTACCTACTACCTACCTACTACCTACCTACCTACTACAGAATAAATCTTAGAAATTGTTTTCGAAAATAGTAACTTTTTTTTTTTTACGTTTTCATTGTTTTTAAAATGTATTCTGCTATTCAGGGCGGAGACAAATCCAACGAAACAAAAACCATGAAAATTGATCCAGCAGATCTCGAGTTATAAGTGTTGTAACAAACCCGTCTCTGTTTTATATATATAGATAGATTACAAAAATATTTAAGAAACTTATCCGTAACGTTTCTGACCTTACTGTATTTTAATCCAACATGTACTCGTAAGACTCGTATAATCACGTGCCAATGTTTAAAAAAAATCACCTACCTTTTTTTAGTGACTACGTTAGCGGTGTGTCCTCCAAAAAGAGGGCTCCAAGTTTCGGTGTAAGAAAGAAACACATCAGGGCTTATCTTGTGGGGCAGTCGTAAAAAGTTTCTTGATGGGCCATGTTATGACTTTGTCAAGCTACTCCTTGCGTACTCATCCTAGTATTAGAAACATAACATAACATCACGTCTGTAATCCAGGCGCAATAAGAGTGAGGCAGAGGAGTACCCTATACCATAGTATAGGGTAATGGAAATGGAGTACCCTATACTATAGTATAGGGTAATGGAAATGGAGTACCCTATACCATAGTATAGGGTAATGGAAATGGAGTACCCTATACTATAGTATAGGGTAATGGAAATGGAGTACCCTATACCATAGTATAGGGTAATGGAAATGGAGTACCCTATACTATAGTATAGGGTACTCCATTTCGCCAGTTACGTAAGTCATTAAGACATCAAGTCAGTCCGCCTCAGTCTGTACTTTGCGCTTGAAGTGTTAAATAAACAGGGGACGAATTTATTGTCTACTAGCTGACCCGCGCAACGTCGTCTGCGTCACATGAGGGAGAGAGAGGGTTAGAGAGAGTGTGACTATACAATGCTATCGCAGTTTTTTATTTTTTAAGAGGAAGAATTCCTCAAACATGATTGTTGCGTAACTTTAACCATTTATGCAGAGCTCGCAACGGAAGTTCTCAAAAGAAATATTTTTTTCCCATTTTTGCAACACCACAACTAATAGAAGCGAACAATCATTGATAAATCAATGATTCTTCGCTTCTATTAGTTGTGGCGTGATGTGAGATAACCATAGGTAGGTAACTATCCGACACTTAAATTTTTTTATAATTCGCACCATGAAATTAGCGCGTTCGAGCAACCAAACAAAAAAAACTCTTGAGCTTTATAATATTAGTATAGATTCAAGTGGGTAACAATTTAATTTCTCCGAAATGTTTGCATTAATAGCAAAAATAATCTAGTTATGTTTTTCCTAATAAGGGCTTGCCTTAACAGCCTTACGTCTTCATCCTTAGACACTCGATGACAGTCTTACTCCAGCTAGGTCGAAAGTTCTCATCAAGGTGCATGAATAAGTCGGGACACGATAAAGCTGCCGTGAACTGTTGCGGAACTCTTGCAACTGCCTTCCATCTTCATCATCAGACCTTCGATGTCAGTCTAGGCAGGTCTAAAGTTCTCATCACGGTGCATGAAATGAGCCCAATAACTATATAGCTGCTGCAAACTGTTGAGGAGCTCTTGCAATTGCAACCGCCTTCTGTCTCCATTGTTAGATCGCCGATGACAGTCATACTTCAGCTAGGTCTAAAGTTCTCATCAAAGGTGCAGGAAATGAGCCCAAACACGATTTTTCAACTTTAAATGGGACTGAGAAATACCTTTTACCTACGCTTTTTTATAGATGTCGCTGCATCTTACATTTGTTTGATGATTAAATCTTCTTGAAAACTTTAAATTCATATATCTTTTGATAGAATTAACCGATTACGATGAAACAAAAACTGAATAATACCTCAAGATACGCACAATTTTGATGTATAAAAGTTATCTACATTGGTTGCGTAAATTTTACGTGATGCTTGATCATCGAAACAGACAAAAAGATAAACAGACAAAAATTCCAAAAATGCTGAAAATGAGTTCTGTTGGATATTTTTTTTTTCCAAATATTTTCGATGTACAAAAACGGTTTTTCTACATATTTATTATATGTAATAATTATAATAATGTAATAGAAATAGATAATAGATAAACCGGGAACAAAACACCGGGCGAGCGATTATTGGATTTGACGGCACGGTTTGCACAGTGGCTGAGCGGGTTCGATTCCCACACGGAACAAATATTTGTATGGCCTACAGGTAGTTGTTCCGGGTCTGGTTGTTTGTGTATGTGAGTTTAAAGGTGACCGGTCAGTTCACCAAAAATTGTTTCAAAAACTTTTACTTGACAAGCAACGATTGGAAAAAAATTATGTATAAAAATCACTTAAAAATCACAAAAAATCACATTACACATTAAATGTGACATTTCTAAAAAAAAGAGAAAATTAATACATTTTCTTTTTTATAAGCACAAATTTAGTGACAGAAATGAATCGCTGCAAAACCGACTCCACGTAGTCTTTTATGCCTTACCCCTAGAGTGTAATTTAAATCCGCGTAGGCGCGGAGGAGCGAGGCGGCCCGCGAGCTGAGGAGCAGGTGGCTTTAACGCCCGCCGCCGCGGCTGAAGCTGGAGCCCAAGCTGCGGTGGTGAGCGTTAAAACCCTCTGCGACGATAAGCTCGCGTGGAACCGCCGGAGCCCCACAGCACCGGAGCTGTGACAGAAACCATGCCGGCTGCATGTTGCATGCTTGCTGCTTGCTTGCTGCATGGTTGCTGCATGCTTACTGCTTGCTTGCTGCATGCTTGCTGCATACTTGCTGCTTGCTTGCTTTATGCATGGAGTTGCATGCTTGATTGCATGTTGTGAAAAACCTATGCATTTTCTAAACTTTTTCTTAAAAAGAGTGATAAAAATACTAGCCGGTAAATTATTTTGTAGAAACGTGATTTATCCAAATGTATCTAAATCAGAAATGAAAAATGTATAAATTATTAAATATCATCTGATGCATTTGATAAGAGAAGTGTTTGCCAATAAATGTTTGTAAAACGTGTGTTTTTAAAATGAAACAATTGCAGAATAAGTTGTTTGCGAAATAAATAGTATACGAAACGTTCGGTCCCGTTGGTTACCATTTGGGCACGGAACCCCGAAAAACAGCCCAAGGCTTCAGTTACGCTAGTAGCTTTCGACCACGAGATTAACCAAGCTATGCAAAACACTCCAAAAGAAACAAAAAGGACATGACATCCAACGATGAATTTGTATCGCAAATAAAAGTTTATTTGATATACACATTCATGGAGGAGCTCGTGGCTAAATAATAACAGCTGCTCGGGTCGATCGTTAGGTTAAGCCGTGCTTGTCTAGGTTGGTCTGTGGATGGGTGACCGCCCATTACATACCGAGTTTCCTCCGTGCCTCGGAAAGCACGTTAAGCCGTTGGTCCCGGCTGTCATTTGTAGATCTTTGACAGTCGTTAGGTAGTCAGAGGCCCGAAAAGTCTGACAACCAGTCTTACCAAGGGGTATCGTATTACCCGGTACTAACTGGGTTGTGGAGGTCAGATAGGCAGTCGCTCCATGTAAAATACTGGTATTCAGCTGCATCCGGTAAAACTGGAAGCCGACCCCAACATAGTTGGGAAAAGGCTAGATAGATGATGATGATTCATAGTGGAAGTTTTGTGACAAAATGGGTGACGGGAGTGCACGTGAATAGAATGTATTTTTTCCGTCTATCCTATTTGTTTTATAGTACGCGACGACAAGGCAAAGGCTAATAGAAAACTGGAATAGAATATTTTTATTTGCATTGGAAGACTTATGCCCGACTCGTCACAGTTCGAGTAATTCATCAACTCGTCCCACATGCACACGGCCCATTTGGGACGAGTTGATGAAACTCAAAATAAATAATATTTTCGTTCTGCAACTCGTCCCACGTTTCTTTTTGTTCCTACTAGTCATCAAAAAACAAAAGATCACGATTCACAACTGTTTCAACAATTTTTGTTTTTGTACCTAGTACCGATTCGTCATTTTCAAGTTACATTATGATTCTGTCATGGTTAATTTTAAGACTTTGTTATTGTACGAAAAGGCTTTTTCTTTTTTTATTATTAATGTTTGCTACAGGCTTGGAAGGAGTCAAGTTCGTCCCGCCATATTTTATGACAAGATGGCTGAGATTAATTTGGAAATTAAGAATGAATTGCAGTTCGTTAATTTATTTTTTCTTTGTTTCAGGTTACGTTATAGGAAGACAACGAGTGCCACCATATACCAAGTGTTCTTTACTAAAAATTTAAGATTAGGTGAGTACAAACTACGTTTTATGTAATACCTATAATAGTAACTAGTTATTCGTTCCCGATATCTTTGAAACTGGATTTGTGTTCACCTCAGTTTAACTTTCATTGCGATCGGATGATTGTAATTGGTTGGCTAGATCTTTTTTCTTTCCTTCTTAACACATCTATCCAACCATCATTATTACCTACTGTTGGCGACAGATCTGGCAACCCCGTTGCTAGGTCTTGTGTGTGGTAGTTGGCTAGCAACGGGGCGGCTTATCTATATTTTCTTTTTTAAATATTATAATTATACCCAATTGCGCCTGTCTTTACAGTATTTAATTTGGTGCCTAACACCTGCCTTTAACCCAATTTATTAAGGCTATTACTCGCCATCTCATTAGACATTTCCTTCTTGCCATATCATCCTTCACACAGTCTAACCAACGTGTCATTAGTCTTCCTCTACTCTTATACCCATCCACATTCCAACTCAAAACTTTCCTCACGACGTTTTCCTCATTTTTTTGCATCACCTACTCATCTCAAGACAACCGATTACCACGCAACTTTTCAGTCACCAGCGACACTTTCAGACATCGGACGGAATGCAACCAAAAAACAGAAAAAGTTATTATAAATAATAAATAAATACATATCGCTGGACATTAACACACAGCGCCATCTAGCGCTACACTAAGCAACGAGGCTTGTGTCGTGAACACCAGATAGTTGATATACTACATAGATACTTCTTTTTTGTAAATACATACTTATTATACATATAAACATCCATGACTCGGAAACAAAATGTCCATGCTCATCACACAAACATTTGCTCCAACCGGGATTCAAACCCGGGACCCTAAGAACGTAAGGCAGCCACACCACTGCTACGCCATTCGGGTAATAGTAATTTTAATTACCGCTCTTTTGCGAAACTATTGGCCTGAATAAATATATTCCCTATGTTTCTAATCCAGATCTGTTAAGCAGTTTATTCACTATTGAACATCAAACATTTTCAGTTAAAAAATTGTATCTAAGGATCTTTTCTCTAATTATTTCAATCCACTAATAGCCCCAAGGCGCGTTGTTGTCGGAATTAAAAACAAAAACAATCCTTTTAAAGAAAGGCGTTAAGACAATAACAAGGGTTTAGTTAAATTAGTTAAATCATTCACAAGAAATCCGAGAGAAGTCTGAAGTAATTTCTTGAAAGCTAAGACGTTATTTACAGCTTTAAGTATTTTATTTTAACACCAAAGGGTTCTACAACGTTTTTTCTTGTCGACTTAACAAACTTTTAGGCTAGCCTTAAAAAAAATGCTTTCGTTTTTGTTTAAAGTAAGGGGTTCGCCACAAAGTAAATTCGTCACATTTTGTAAACTCCATATGGTATAGGATCCCTTTTTTTTTTTTTTTTTCCGGATGGGAAATCATCAAATAACTCCTCCCGCTCTGGGCGTAGCAGGATAGTGTTAGACTTTTACTGACTAAAACCCATCCATGTTCCTTCATCGCCCTTTGTGTTCCGGGGCCACGGTATCTTTTTCGAACAGTCCCGCAACCCCGGCAGGTATCGGTCCCTACGGACCCCTTCCCTTTTGCTGACTCTCTTTGAGGCGCGCGTGGAACACGAACGCACCGTCGACACGGCCTGTCGTCATGCATGAGACGGACGAATGGCGAGCTTGCCCATAGCCCACCGTCCACAGGCCCGCGCCTACGGTGGCCGGGGGCCACGTGGTGGTGGCCCCCGACGCCCGGGGCGTCTCCCGCGGCGGCCGGGACGTTGAGAGGTTCTCTCCCTCTCACGTTCCGCCACCTCCTTCTCTAGCATTACTGCTTCGCAGAAGGAGGTGACGGCGTCCCATTCCGTCTCGCTCCGGACCATGGCTTGCACCAGGGCCGGACGGGAGAGGTCGCCGCCGCCGATCGCCGCTTCGAGGACACAGCGGTGCTCCGCCCACGCGGGGCACACCTCCACCGTGTGTTCCACCGTGTCCTCCGGTCGATCCTCACAATGGAAGCACCCGGGCGTTTCCTCCCGCCCGGTTCGGTGCAGGAACCTCCCGAACACTCCGTGTCCGGTGAGGACCTGCGTCAGGTGGAAGATGAGGACGCCGTGGCGTCTCTCAAGCAACTCCTCAAAGATGGGACTTATCGCCACTATCGTGGCGTTGTATTCTGGACTGAATTTATTTTATATAAAATACTTTTCATCCATTAACCAGCTCGGTGAAGGTCGTTCCTTATAGGATCTTAGACTAATACATTGAAAGTGTATTCGCCACATGCACAAAAAATATGTGTAAATTCGTCACAAGTCTGTCAAGTGTCAAGTTTATTATTATTATTTTTAAATGGGACAAGCCCGCCACACTATTCCCAAACCACTGTAACTCCTGAAAGCCAGAATCAACAGTGGCGACCACCAGAAAAGCGCCGAGACAATGAAGCTCGACGAAGTCCCAGAGAATTAATTTAACTGTCTTGGATCCCGCAACGAAATCAATCAGAAAAGTAAAGCGGAGGAGTAGGAAAAAACCGTAATTTCCACTTCCCTCCATATCAGCAGGAGACAGAACGGAACAAGGCCAAAAGGCACAAAGGGACGTTTACAACTGGGATAGGCCCAGTTGCCTAGCACCACGGATAAAAATATTAACATTAATGGGTCCTAAGTTGTGAGCTGTTATATTTGATTCCAATAATAGGTATGGCAAAAACGCTTGAACGCACGGAAATTTGTTCTAGTTTCCACAAGGTCTGTGTAGTAAATAACTCCGGATGTAACCTGTACACTATCCAACATAATATTGCGTTCATTCTGCCAAAGACTGCACTCCCATAAAATGTGATGTGCTGATTGTTCATATTCGCAGTCAGATGTGGAACATTGACAAAAAGGCGAGTCAACAAGCTTGAAGGAAAATAATTTACTCTTAAAGTTACCATGACCGGTGAGAAATTGGGCAACACAGTGATCAACCTCCAGCCATGTCCTGGCCAGCCGTTCACGAACTGATGGAAAGAACTGGTGGAGGTGTCTGCCTTTGATGGAATTATCCCACCTACATTGCCATTCAGACAAAAGTTCCTCCCAGACGTCGGTCTGTGGTTTGAATAATCTTGAAATCTTAGCACGGTCACGTAGGGTTAAAAAGTCTGCGTCCGTGGTCTCACGCGCATTATAGTAAAGAAAGAAAGAAAGAAAAAGCATTTATTAGCCCGCACAGGACAATACACAAATAAAAATGGTTAAATTAACAGTACTTACAAATAGTAAAAATAAAAAAATAAACAAAGAGAAAAATAAAAATAAAACATGAAATGAAATTGGTCCTGTACGAGGCCAAAAGGCATCTCAGCATGATGCTGTAACATTTTTTTAAAAAAAACGTCACAGCGCTGGTATTCTGATAGGGCCCAGAGTGATGCCACGGTCAGACACGGATAAATAATAAATACATAAAGTGTAAACGAGAAAATAATACAAATATGGGTAGAATAAATAGAGAAAATAAAATTACATCTTCGCTCCACGTAACCACTACTTTGTGTTGACTTTCACAGGCAACACTGACGAACAGAGACGCGGGCGCAGCCATACATACATATTATATAATCTGTGATTTGTTAGAGACAGTAATCTGTGGTTAGAGAGGAGAGTATATATATTCTGTGCCCGTTAGGGACAATATGTCATCGAAGAGAAATCAAAACAATAATAGTACATAGCAGCCCGTCGCTGCACTTCAAGATCGACTGGAAGTACGCCTGCAAGTACTGGTAAGGCTTCAGTACTAACCGTCCTATACGCTTTGCACAAGAATATCAAAGCCAAACGCTGGCTTTGAAGCAATTTACGTCGTACCGCTCCTATGGTGGCCCTATCGGCCCATACAGGTGCCCCGTAGCACATACACCCCAAATAAGTAGCCCCATAAATGGTCTTTAAAGTTAGAAATGATAGACCCCACGTAGATTTGGATATTCTCGTTAAGGCATAAAAGTTCTTTTTAGCTTTTTCACCGACAGTTTTTATATGATCTATGAATGAGAAATTCCTCTCTAAGACCAAACCAAGGTAGCACACGGACTGCTTTCTTTTCACGGGAACGTTATTAAATTTAATACTAGGCCACGATTTAAGATTACCCTTTAAAATTAGTTGATAAGTTTTTTGCGGTGCAAAGGTCAGACGGTTTCGATCGCCCCACTGAGATATTAATCGTAGGCAAGTGTCAGCTAAATTCTCGAGTCCAGCCCGAGTACTCGACTGAATGAGCAGCAGGCCGTCGTCCGCGTAACCGGTTAGTGAACAGCCTGGTGGAAGAGGAATCGCGAGAAAATCATCGAAACCTAAATTCCACAGATACGGAGCGATTACCGAGCCCTGAGGACATCCCATGGTAAGGGACTTTGACATAGAATGATGTCCGAGCTTGAGTTTCGCGGAACCATTTAAAAAATATGAATAAACAAGATTATATATGTTTTTATAGCAGTACAAGTCGTTATTAGGTACTCGCAGCATAATATAACATTACGCCTGTAATTCGCGAAGGGTTATACAGAGGTGTATTTCTACATATAATATAATACAACCCCACATTTCAAAAGTTATTTTTCATGTAAAAGGGGGCGAGCCTAAAGCCATCAATCAACAAATCCAGACTCCAGGCTTAAGGCATATACACTTTTTCCGACCTTGGTTTCGAACTCTGGACCATATTACCCAGCAGTTAGAAGTATTAAATACTTCTAAAAAAATTATCTAATTTAGCAAAGTTTTTTTTTTTAATAAATATTGCTGGACATTACACACAGCGCCATCTAGTGCCACACTAAGCAACGAGGCTTGTGTCGTGGACACCAGATAGTTGATATACTACATAGATACTTTTTGTTTGTAAATACATACTTATTAGACATATAAACATCCATGACTCGGAAACAAATGTCCATGCTCATCACACAAACATTTGCTCCGACCGGGATTCGAACCCGGGACCCTAAGGACGTAAGGCAGGCTCACTACCGCTGCGCTAATCGGGTCGTCAAAAGTACTTTCGCGCAAAATGCTAAGGGAAACGCTAAAATATTATATTTTCCCAACAAATCCTTCATTTTATTTTTATCCCTTTGCATTTTCGTAACTGGGTCAATGTCTAGATCCAGAGCGATCAAAATGTCTCATAAAGATAAACTCATACACATCGCCGATATCCCCACAAACCGACGGATCTATCGTCTGGCACTCGCCAATTTATCACCAAAATCTACCAAACCAGCTAAGAAAAATAGACCTTAAAACCTAGCAATAAAATGCATTTCGTGTCGTGTAGCTGAGAAGAGTTAAGCTGTTTTGGAGTTTGTTAGGGTAGCCATGTTTTAAGATAGTATTCGGGATTTATGGATGAAATGATGATGTAAGGGATAAAAATGCTTAAGAATTTATTTCAGCAAAAACAGTACGGTACAGTCAAAAATAATCTATACTAATATTATAAAGAGGAAAACTTTGTTTGTTTGTTTGTTTGTAATGAATAGGCTCAAAAACTACTGGACCGATTTAAAAAATTCTTTCACCATTCGAAAGCTACATTATCCACGAGTAACATAGGCTATATTTTATCTCCGTACTCCCACGGGAACGGGAACTACGCGGGTGAAACCGCGGGACGTCCGCTAGTGACTTATAAAGACTAGCATAGACGACTGCACATTGGTGGTAGGTAACACTTTGGCCTTGAGCTGACCTAGCGTAGTAAGGAGTGTCTATAGTTTAAAAGGCCAGCGTATACTGGTTTTGTAACCACTGACAAACCACCGTGCCTCCATATGTTTCCTGTAAATACATATATAAACTTACACTTTTTTAGTAAATAAAATGGTATAAATCACAATTTGGTGAATAAATACATGAAAAATTACTAACGACAACATTCTTTGATCCTCATAAATATATGGATTGACACAGCCATCAGAGTTTTAGCTCTAAACCCAATTTAATCACCGTCTAATAAAAAGGCTTCACTTGATAAATCCAATCAAACGTAAGAACGTCGTAACTACAGAAAAATCCCTGAATGATCCTCACATCTGGAGCCCCTACTTGAGGGCAGAAATAACACACATTACGACGGCTATAAACATTTATAAATTCCCGACGGAGTTACCGATAACTGTATTTGTGACGGTTTTATATCAAACGTTTGGAAAAAGGCCCTTTTTGACCCGACTGCGGCGAAGCCAAAAAGATGGGTTATGATTTTAGCAGTATAAGTATGTTTGTATTTACGTACGTTCCTCCGTAGCGCCTCTTTTTCTGATTGGAAATCATCAAATGACTCCTCCCGCTCTGGGCGGAGCAGGAGTGTCAGACTTTTACTGACTAAAACCCATCCATGTTCCTTCATCGCCCTTTATGTTCCGGGGCCACGGTACACAGCACACTCTTTCGAACAGTCCCGCAACCCCCGCAGGTCCTCCGTAGCGCCTAAACTATTCATCCGATTTTGATGAATAAGGTGTCAATCGATTCGTTTACATGGCCCGAATAAGATAGGCTACATTTTAACCGACTTCAAGGAGTCCTTGTAAACCCCAATTTTAATTAGAGCCTGAGTTTTTAAAAACCTGACTACTTCACGTGTTAGTAAAACGACTTTAAAAATCTATGTTACATTGAAATAATAAATCATTAAGAAACAAAGATAAATATACGATTACATTAAAAAAAGTTTTTCACACAAATTTTTGTGCTTACTACTAATACTTTTTACAAAGAACCATAAAAGTTTTTTTGGTAAATAATAATAATAACCTTAATGAAACCCTCTACATTACACTGCAAAAAGCAGCGATTTTAAATACGTGTAGAATTGTAAGAAAGTTCATGCAGATAGAAGAGAACGAAATAGGACCTCATCACAACACATAAACAATCACAAAACTAACACACCACACGCTACATTTGCTTTGGCTTCGGCCCGTAAATGTAGCTAAAATCCAGTCTAAGAGCTGAGAAGAAAAACACTTTCCGAAATAATAATAATCTCTTTATTTCAGAATAAAATTCCATAATTATAAGTAAAATACAAAGATGTTAGTAACATAAAAACTAAATAACAAAAATAAAAATAAAATATATAAAAAAATATAATATATATAGGTATATATATATCTATATATATGTATATATAATATATTTATACATAACATCAATAGTTTCGCCCTAAAGTGTAGGTCTGTGTTTCATTGAAACTGGAATCTACATAGCTCACTCGTACTGAAAATCGTACCTATTTATCACTCCGTGCAGGTTGTGAGCTCACTTTTCTTGGTGCGCTTTTTTTAACAATACATATAGATGTACACACACATTATTTATTTATTTACCAAATATGTTGTTACAAGTGATGTAAAGAAATCTATACTAATATTACGTATATATACACGTATACAGGATAGATTTGATTTTTTGTTTGTGTGTTTGTTGCGATTTACCTCTAAAACGACTATTTAAAAAATTCTTTCACCATTAGAAAGCCACGTCTTTACTGAGTAACATAGGCTATATTTTATCCCCGTACTCCAACGGGAACGGGAACTACGCGGGTGAAACCGCGTGGCATCCGCTAGTCTAATATAAAAGCCGGTCCCCACTTCAAGTGCAAAAGCTTGTTATTCAATAATTAATACTCTCAGAAATATCGAATAGAATCAGATACAAAAGTATAATTTTGTTGTTTTATTTTTTTCAGTCTATCACGCTTATTATACTTGTCTAGCCAACTGAAAAAAACACTGGCAATCAAGAATTGAAACAAAATTTTACAAGAGTGCTTGAAAGAAATAATAATCATTGAAGCTAAAATAAAATTACAGAAAATAGAATTCAGAATACTTGAACAAAACATTTTGTCGGTGAGGTTAGGTTAGATAAAAGATAAAAGAAAGTAAGGGGATGTTCTGGAGCTTGAATGATATTGGAAAAGGGTGTGTAACCTAAACATTCGTGATATTATAAAGCTGAAGAGTTTATTTAGTTGAACGCGCTAATCTCGGGAACTACTGGTTCGAATTGTAAAATTCTTTGAGTGTTCGACAGCCCATTTATTGAGGAAGGCTATAGGCTATTATAATATCACGCTACGACAAATAGGAGCGGAGCATCAATGAAAATGATGCAAAACCGGGAAAATGTATTCCTTTTGAAACCCTCTCTCTCTTATAACGCAGACGAAGTTACACGGGTCAGATAGTTGAAATATAAAATGGTAGCTTAAGTTCCGAACTTGTTCAACTTTATTCAACTATTAATGGAATCGATAGGTATTGTGATAAAACTCTTTTAAAAACATTTCTATCAAACCGAACATAAGTATTTAGAACAAAAGTTTTCTCAATGTCCACCCACGCTCCTGACAAAACTAGGTACTTAACAACGTGGTAGTGCCACAAAGGTAGGATTATTATACGTAGGTCCAAGTTTTCTGTCATGTCTGTCATCAATCCTTCACGCGTGACTCAGGGACTCAATGAAAGGCCTACAGAACAAGAGGAAATGACCAGAAAGTTTAGCCGAAGCTGAGGATTGGACGATAGTTTCGTCATAAAGTTAGAGTTGGTTTATCGCGAGAACTTAACTGTTAAGGGCATCAGCCCTTAACAGTTAAGTTCTCGCGATTTTCATTTCTGATTCGTGAAAAAATTACAATTTCCAAAAAACTATTTTGTATAAGCGTGTTCTCAATCTTTTCTTTTAGTTTTAAGTAACAATAACAATACATGAGGTGGAAAATTTGCGTTTACTACTGTAATAAAACTGCTGCACTCCAATAAAAGTATTTATTTCGATCTACAAAATGTTAGGGTTTTAAACAACTAGTATAATGTTTTAGCTTAGGTACTTTATAGATATTGCTACCCAATGCAAACGACGAATTGTGCGTCCGACCTCGACCAGCGCCAAAACGAAATAGGACGTTTTTAAAAGCCGTCGCCCGCCATTTCAGCACACTGACAGCTTTACCACAGATAATCACACAAATTCAACCGTCGGTGTTGCGAGCATATTTAGTCGATTGCAATAAAATAATCGATTCGAATTTAAATTAAAATATAATTCGCAATAAATCGTATCAAATAATTATTATTGACATCGAAACCTAACACTACACACGTAAACCCTCAGAAATAAATTTTAAATAAATATCTTTATTGACAAGTAATTGCTCAAACATCAGTGTAGCCTTGGCTCTTGTATCCTGTAGGAAATCCTGTATCACAAGAGCCAAAATTACGGTAAAAAAACGTACCAAAATCCGTCGTGTGGTTTAGAAGGACTTATAACACGACATGTGCAGATAAGTGTGAATAAGTATTGTCTTCGTGATGGAGGTGGATTATGGAGTTTCTTGCCCATTCTTCTCCATAGAGATCTACGCTAGGGAATGGGCAACTACAGTACTTTCTCAAGTTATTATGCCTTGTGACTGGGACTGTAGCTTTGATTTTCTTTTTTGTATTTTTGACTTTCAAAAGTGCCGTAATGGTCTAATTGAAATAAATGCTTTGAGTTTGAGTTTGAGTTTGATGCACACATGATACATTTGTTGCCTATATGAAACTTTCTTGTTGCCTACGCGATATCTGAGTAGTAAAGCCCTACCCTATCGCATTTCATCGGATACAGCTTAATTGATACCTAGGGGAGGTTTATTATGTAACGTATGTTCTTCAGAAAGTAAACGCCGGATACAAGAGCGGGGGAAAGATGTATCGATGGAAATAAGGGCTCCGACATCTTGGATTCAGGATGTTAGTAGAATGTTACTTTCGATCAATCCATCAACTTCACCTAAAATGGTTTATACAACAGTTCTTTCCGATCAATTTGGCCCAAAAAGGTTTTCTGTGAAGCAGTTTTTTAGCCTCCTCTAAGTAACTGCTGAAGCATTTTATTTAACTTTATTTTATTTGTAATAAATAATGGCACCTAAGAATTGCAAAAAGGCACTAATAATAAACGTTTCAACATGAAATCATACAAAAGTTGGGCAAACTAACTATAACTTGTAAACGTAGCATGTTCATTTTATTTTAATCTAAAAAATACTAATCTAATGGAACACGAAAAAGTTATCAAATACACAACTCAGCCACCAACTCATAATTTATTACAATAATATAATTTAATTTATAGTCCCAAAAGCCAATAAAACAAAACAATGGCTATTCCAAAGAGAAAACAAACCAAACCATAAATAACAAAGTCGTTGCATAAAACGAAATGTCAAAGTAGGTATTTTGCATAGATACTAGTGTTGCCAATGACAAAGACAATATGTCGGGATGAAATGCGGGATATGAATATTTGCTCGGGACAGTTTTATTATAAAACGTTTTATTTGTCTTTCATGTTGATTTGATTGCTAAAATTATGCTGCTTGGTATGCATCGTGAAGAATTGTAGCCTTGTGAGAAATTGGAGCCGTTTGAAATAATTGAGTAGTAGTTTAGAATTATTTATTTGCTAATACAAAACAGAATACAAATGCAGTCTTCTTCTGCTCGGGATACCAAAAAATAAATATACCTTCTCTAATTCAACACAAACAAAACCGTATGCAAGCAATGACTGTTGACTACGGGGAAAACTTCCAAAATATTAAAATGGCGGGGTTATTATTAGCACAGGCCTAAAAATTGGGACATCCCGTGTCCCGGTTTCACGGGACGTTGACAACCAGAGCGTAACGGCCCTCAAATATTAACACTGGCAGTAATCGAGTCGTGCACACCAAACAATATGGCGGTGTATACTTTTTTTTGTCGTTCTCTTTTCAAAAATCCGTGTTTCTTAAATGATTGCATGACTGGCATTCGTGCCATAGCTAATATTATTTTGGTATGATAAAAAGGTATAATTAGACCGCTTTAGAAATTAAATATGCCGTGTGGACTAAGTTTATTTTAGAATTATTGATCGTTTACTGAAATCTTTTGAGTCAGCAAGTTCATGAAATAATCAGCAAGTTAGGTTAAGATATTTTTTCTATATCAGTAGCTAAAATTAATAAAAAAATGATCCCAGATTGGGGAGGAGAGCTCCCAAAGTGTGATGGAACTCATTGTCACATTGTATTAAATTTTATCCCGTTATTTATTTTGTAAAACGTAGATAGTTCGTCCCTAGTTAATTTTGAGGCAGACTTTACACTCAAATATTTATTCAAAAAATATTTTAAAAAACAAAAAAATAATAATCGCTCTCTAAAAATAAAATAAAAAATGCAAAAGAATGTCTTTCAATTATAAAACAAACTCGTACCTTCGTCTTTACATTTCAAATCATTCAGATTTTTTCACAGGTCATTAAAGTTAAATAAAAACATTTTCTCCAATTTGGGCATCAAGTAGGTACGTATTTTCTTTCAACCTTTTTCATTCAGTCCTTCAACGCTACAATATTAAAATCTCTTGGTCCACTGAATGTTTTCTTTTGATAAAACTTGCTTGAAATTTGTCTTTTTTTATATTTTTGTTTGATTATATTACCTTGATATTGCTAGACCTCACATAATTTTTATTATTGTTGTTTCTAAGAAACTAGCTATCCTCCCCGTTTCGCTTTGGTGAAATCAAAATAAATATTAATGTAATAACAAACCCCCCCCCCCCCCCCCCCCCCCCCCCCCCCCCTCTCCCTCCTGGAATAACATGCTGTAAATGCTGTTAAAAACCGCATCAAAATCCATTTTGTACAGTTGTCAGCATATCAAGTTACTACAAAATATTTCCAAGTAAGGCGACTCATCTGCCTAGCCTTTTCCCAACTATGTTGGGGTCGGCTTTCAGTCTAACCGGATGCAGCTGAATATCATTATCTTACATGGAACGACTGTATCTGACCTCCACAACCCAGTTAGTACTGGATAAAGGGGTACCCCCTTGGTCAGACTGGTTGTCAGACTTTCTGGTCACTGACTACAAAAAGCGTATGTAAAATAATAAATCAAAATTGATGAAAAGAACCATCGATTCCAGATTTTTTTTGGTGTTTTTCTTCTCAGTGACATGCAGTCGGAAAAGGAACCCAACTTAAACTAAATCATCACATCATATCAGCCCGGACTGATGGGTATAGGCCTCCCCTTTTAACTACTCTTCCCGGATCTGTGCGTCCCTTATCAAGCTGTCTCGTTGCTTAGACGATATCGTCGACGCAACGAGCTTTAGGATGGCCCTGGGACCCTACTCTCTAACGTTTCGTCCGTATATTCGGATCTATCCGTCTCTCTCACTCGCAATCACCTGCAGACGTGCGCGAGAGAGACGGATAGATCCGAATATACGGACGAAACGTTAGAAAGTTGGGCCTCTGGTTTATTTGACCTAGCCACCACTCGGTCAGTCTTGCTCCATCGGCCATCTCCGCGTCTAACCAATATCCTGCCCCAGGTCCACTTGAGGCGCACTGCCAGGTCCCCGACGTCGGTGGATTTCGGTGTTACGCTTGATCTAACAGGGTTATGCCGAGTATGGTTCGCTCCATACTCATGATTGCTATGATTGCTCAAAATTTAGGCACTATTGCTGACCAAAGCGTTGAAAACTCTACCGACAAGTTATTGGGTACGATGCTTCATTTTATTTTATTTTGATTTTATTGTATTTGGGTGGTTTACAGTTAACAATATAAACAATTAAAGTGAAACAAACAACGAAAAGGCATTTACAAGCTTCCACAAGCCTCATGGTAAAGTATCATAGAATCTATATAAAATAGATTTCAGAAGCTTTCAACATGAGTAATAGAAAGTAATATACAGTACTACTAGTATGCCAAAGTACAAGTATTTATCATATCTCCTAACAATCGACTTCACGTTACGTAAAGCAATAAATTGTATTTACTGATGCCGAAAACTTTCTGCTGAAAAAACATTGTTAGGAACGGATAAATAGTGGCTCTATTTCTCGTTGAAAAAAGTAATGATGTTTTATTTATCTGTTGTGTTGTGTTCTTTTTTATTTTATTTGTCAGGAGGGTCGACCGATTTAAGGCCCTTCTAACCCTAAAATTCGCTGAAATGCTGTTGGAATATAAAGTTCTATAGTTGGTGCCAGTTAAGATGAGAATAGCGGTCATTGCCCTTTCCCTAATATATCTTCGTAAGAACCAAAACAAATAAGCCATGTATCGTTTTTCATTATAAAAAATGTTGAAGATAACGATAGATGACGATTCAAGACTTGAACAGGCTTAATTTTGGTTTTCAAAGATAAGAAGTTTAATAAATGTAGGTGGGTCAATGACCGCTATTCTCATCTTAACTGGCACCAACTATAATCAGCTTGCACTACAAAGCGGTTGTTACGTCAGTCACTGCGGCCGAATAGTGCGAAATGAGTGTTTTTTTGCGATTTACAAAAAATCTATTGATTGGAGTAAAAAATAAAACACATAAGACCTGCTTTATAGGTAGTTCAGTTAGTATGAAAAGTTTCATGATCTAATTTGAAGCACTTTTTGAATACCAGCGGTTTATTGTTCGATTTGGAGGGAACTTTGATTTTTTTTTCTATCAAGAAAAGTTTATGAAATCGTGTTTTCGTCACACATAGTACCTAGCATTAATCCTCAACTTTACCATATATTTATTTCAAAATTAATGCTGCAGTATTTTAGGCGTAACGGAGGATCATGCTTAGCCATTTGAGGCATATAATATGGCCCTTAAGCATTTGATTATGAGAAAAAATCCTTTTATTTTGTCACTTGTTTACATCTTAAGAAATCTATTTTCTTTCTTCGGCTCGCTGACCCAAACCTTTGCCACTTTGACGGCATCGTCCATGACAGCACAGAGGTCACTCCATCCAGAGGACTCCATGTTTTTCAGCACAGAGAAGGACAGAGTTTGTTTTCTTTCTTAATCGTGTCAAGGCATTACTTATGACTTGGCTTTACATGCCGTCGAGAAATATCTCTCAGGCATGTTTGTTTCCTCACGATGTTTTTCTTCAACAAAGCAAGTGATAATTATACAACACGCACATGAATCTTAAAAATCAGAGGTGCGTATCTTGGGTTCGAATTCGAGACCTATGACTTGGCAGTGCGATCGTCTCACCACTAGACTATTACTGCTGTTTGTGATACAATATAGCTCCATATTCACACTCTGCTGCCACGGACCGTCAAGGTAGCCCAACTTTTCAAAATTGGAGTTATATAGTGTGTGTTATAGTGTTGTTGTTTCTAAATATGATTGCCGCCCGTTTTGACTGTCCTTTCCAGAATCAGTGGGTAAGGACAGCCATAGGCATAAGTTAGATATAGATACTAAAAATACTAACATATTTGTAGGTACATTTTTGTGTTACTAACACACTAACATTCTGTTTCTATGTTTTTATTATGTTTTGTGATTTATAATAATGCAACTTATATGGAGATTTCTCTGAAATAAATAATAATAATATCTTCCCACTTGGGTACAGTCAGATATAACCCAGTAAGCTAAGAAAAAACTGGAACCAGTATGAAACAAACAAAATACAATTTACACGCACAGTGAATACTTAATCCGTCAAAACAAATCCTACATTTTTACAAACAGACCAATTTACCGTGTAATTCCTGCCTATTTATTTAGCAAATTGTGTAAACATTTACCGAAGCATTATCTACTTGGCCGAATTACGGGTATGTCACGTATATGTTACGTTTATGTACATTTAATCTCGTATTGTGTATCAAATATTTACATCAAGAGTTCACACTCGGGAATAGTTGTGTCAATGTTTCCTTTGATGGCTCGATGTGACTTTAGATCAAAGAAACACACAATGGGGACTTAAAATACGGTGAATTGTAGTTTCATTTTTAATGTCAAACATCTTTATGAACGCCTAGGCTGTAATAAATAATAAATAAATAAGTAAAACCAACTTGTTTGCCGTGACGGAAGATGGCATGACGCTGTCATGGCGTAATGCCTCCTGTATGCATCGTAAAAGCCACTGTTTCCCATTAGAATAAAGTTTGTTTTGGAACAATTGTTGATCTACATATTCCGTTTTCGACAGTTCCACGCTACTAAATTAGTGATGTATAGTAAGTGCCAGTTAAGATCGCAAAAGAGGTCATTGCCCCACCTACATTTATTAAAGTTCCTAACTTTGAAATCCAAAAATAAGCCTTGTCAAGTCTTGAACCGTCATCTGTCGTGATCTTCAATATTTTTTCAACTGAAAAACGATACATAGTTCATTTGTTTTGGTTCGTACGAAGAGATATTAGGGAAAGGGCAATGACCGCTATTACGATCTTAACTGGCACCAACTATAGTTAGGTCGTATGCAGATTTGATCGATAGATATCGATGAAGGAAAATACCTACTGTAATTTAATATTTATTTTACTCCATATTTCGTGTTAGGTTTTTTTTATTCATAGATAATAATTGTTACTAACATTGTTATTAAGTAGTGAATGTGTGTGTGTTGTGTTTTGTCTTATTTTATTTATTTTTCTAATAATTTTTATTCAATGTACCTAAAGCTATTAATATGATCCAACTGTTGAAATAAAAGGAATTGAATTAAATTGAATTGATGAATACTAATAAATTAACATAGATGTTTCACATTTACCGAGTCTACCGTGACGGCCAATTTATTTGAGTTCCTCATACTGAAGTTCATACTTATGATATTGGTTCTCGGGTCGAGCAAAAAGATCATGACATTTCTCAGTGTTGTCAGTTTGATGTATGAAGTGCAAAAGTGTTGTTCCTAATTACAATAGCACTTTTCGTTTGCCGAACTCTTGGTACACTACCTTCAGTTGGACTTTTGACGGAATGTGGTTGTAGCACAAATATTAGGATAAAATATAAAGATCGCAATAATATTATGGTTGCACTGGGGTTTAGTGTTTTTTTAGCATTCTGTTATACGTGACTAGGTGCGTTATTGGTCAAATATTTGTATAACTTACCTAACCTCCCTACGTAGGTATAACACTTACGATCAGATATGAATGTGACGTGCTTGATCAAATATTTGTGTAACCTATAATAATATACCTACGCAACTATTTATAGCACGTTTGGTTAAGTTCTGAGTGTGTTTCTAAGCCAAATTTATGTTTGTAAAGGCACTCATATTATCAAAAAAATGACGTACTACTATAAATGTCCAGGATTTACAACATATTTTCACTCTTGGTTTTACTGAAAACCAAACAAGCCGTACCTTGTAGGCTTCAGCAAAAAGTTATACTTAAGGTGACACAGCTCACAGGCTCGAACTCATTGGTGGGCGTGACCAAAAAGCACGCTGTCTCACCTGGCATCGTGCCCGACAGAGATAGTATCAGTGATGAGCAGTTAGACGCTAGTCTTCACGCACGTCTAGTTCGTACATACACACACAGCGTTCCGAACCGTTCCGAACAAAAACGAAGTTACACGATGCACACAATTGATATGAAAAAACAGTAGCGTTTGTCTTTCTTGAGCGTATATACTGCTCTGCTAGAGAGTATGCTCTCCAGCAGAGCCACAATCAAGGTCTATTTTATTATTACCTAATGCACGTAGGTACACACGCACGTACGTTAGCCGTGGGGTATCCGGCAGAGTAGAATAGAACCAACCCATTACACTCACGGGTGTCGTATAATAAGGCGACTAATGTCTGAGGCAGAACACCTTGTGCCTCCGTAGACCTGAGAATGGGCAGCAGCGTTTTCTGTTAGTCTTACATCACTGCGATCTCCAATCCGCCTGCCAAGCGTGGAGATTACGGCAAATTCCTCTCATCATGGGAGAGGCTTATGTCCAGCAGTGGACGTTGTGGGCTGTTGTTGTTGTTTCACGTACAGCGATAACGATATACGTTGTTACGTTGATGTACGTTTGACGTACATCATTTTAAGATATAATTGATCGATTTCTAAGATAGTGGCTCCGTGGCACAGCATGACACCATTCGACGCCAGCTCGAATCGCCGAGAAATCATCAAGTAAGTATCTACAAACTCGTACTAAAGTAGTAGGCGCTGCGTCATCGTTTTATACCTGTATGGCTCTCTAAGAACCTAATATAGATTGCTTATTATGTTTAGTTTTCCCCGGGTGGTCATGCAGCGATCGCCTCAAGAGTTCACGACGCTGCCGCCGCGACGACGCATGCTTACTTGAAAGTTCATCGCAGTTTATGTCCGATTGCAGCAGCATAACCAGCCTATAATGCTCCCACTGCTGGGACACAGAGCTCCTCTCTGTGAGAGGGAATGCGGGCCCAGTGTGGGTTGGTCTTATGTCAGAGTGGATACCTAATAATTGTAATTAGTTCTGCCTACATAAATTGTTTTACAAAAATACTTACACTTTTTTTTTTTAGGTTTATAATTATGCTCAATATCACTAAATGTAAACACATGTTTTCATCAAGACAAATAACAAATCAAGATTTTTTTCTTAGTATTTACATTTTAGAGTCCATGACAAAAATAATAGTCAATTTAGTCAGACGGACAGACAGACAGATGGACGGACTGACAGACGAACAGACAGGTGGATAGACAGACGAACCGACAGACGGACAGACAGATGGACAGCGGAGCCTTAGTAATAGGGTGCCGTTTTTCCCTCTGCAGTTTGTCTATGTCACATGAAGGAAATTAAAAAAGCTATTGGCATACTTTTAGAGCATGAGAAGTGAAAACTACATTAAATATGTATAGAAAACTATTATAGAATAATTTGATGCCCAAAAAGTATACATATTTTCATTAGTCAATTTAGTCAGACGGCCAGACAGACAGATGGACAGCCAGACGGACAGACAGACAGACAGACGGACAGATATACAGACGGACAGACAGATGGACAGCGGAGTCTTAGTGATGGGTCCCTTTTTACCCTTTGGAGTTTGTCTATGTCACATGAAGGAAATTAAAAAAAAACTAATTACTTTCACTCCCTAGAGACTAAAAGGGTCACTTTAGTCCCACTTCGTAGGGCTATAATGGCGTACTTTTAGAGCGTGAGAAGTGAAATCTACAATGTATAGAAATCGAATAAAGAATAATTGAATGCCCAAAAAGTATACATATTTTTGTTACTAAAAATATATATTTTTTTAGTTAGCCTATTCTATCCCACTGCTGGACAAAGGCCTCTCACATTCCTTTCCAACTCTCCCGGTGTTTTGCCTCCTCCGGCCAATCAGTCAGGAACGAGTCCGTAAAAAAAATATTATTATACATAAATATTTAAAATGTAATAAATTTACATTTTTAATTTTTTAGTAACAAAACTATAAATAAAATTAAAAGCATATAAAATAGGTAGCCCGCCAGCAACGGGAACAGGGTCCAAGCTGCTGGTGGTTAGGGCTCTTGAGAGAGGAACTTACTAACAATGCGCGCCGTGTCCAGAACTGCTTTCTGAATCAAGCGCTTGATCCAGCTGCCTAGCGAGGGTCACCTCAGAGGTTAGTTGAGGCTCTTGTCCAATTAAATTATTATTATTATGGAATTAATAACACAATTACTGACATTGTTTCTTTTTACGTCTGCGGTTTGTAATTACCGCCACTATAGCTCAAAATAAGTGATTCCTAATAAACAGAAAAATAGTAAGGTATTTATGGTACTAGCCGTGCCGTGTGGTATCCGGCAGAGTAGAATAGAACCAACCCATTACACTCACGGGTGTCGTATAAGGCGACTAATGTCTGAGGCAGAACACCTTGCGCCTCCGTAGACCAGAGAATGGGCAGCAGCGTTTTCTGTTAGTCTTTCATCACTGCGATCTCCAATCCGCCTGCCAAGCGTGGAGATAACGTCACACTGTAATTTTTACTTTGAGTGGAAGAAAAATAGTCAATTTAGTCAGACGGACAGACGGACGGACAGACAGGCGGACAGACAGACTGACAGACAGACGAACAGACAGACGGACGGACAGACAGACTGACATACAGACAGACGGACAGACAGATGGACAGCGGATTCTTAGTAATAGGGTTCCGTTTTGAAAGCTATAGCTCTTATAATGGGATTTTAGTGTTACACTGTACTTTTCACTTTGAGAGCGAGAAAAATAGTCAATTTAGTCAGACGGACAGACAGATGGATGGGCAGAGCGATGGACAGACAGACGGACATACAGACAGACAGATGGACAGCGGAGTCTTAGTAAATAGGGTAACGTTTTTAATGCTATAGCTCTTATAATAATTTTCTATAGCACATACATATTTTCCCTATTTGTCTTAGTTTATTTGAATAATTTCGCAGTACTGCATTCTATTTTTCTTACATATGTGAACATTAGGACCATACACCATTGCGTCTCTTAGAGCGTTTATTACACTGCTATCTCCATCACTAATTACCTTAGTATACATGAGCCCGTGCAACTGCATGCTTACTTTGCATCCATCTACACCTGACAAGTTTTTTTTTAAATACAATTTTTTAATGTATGATTACACCTCCACAACCCCCGTACTATTAAATTCAATCCATACATCAGCACAATGTTTTGAATGCGTTACATTGAGTTGTAACACAAAACATGATTTTTCACACCAAAAAAAAATCGTTTGATGTACAGAATGCTTGGTTGACTGACGGCTTCGTGAGGAGGTCTTTTGCACCCTGTATTCATGACGTGTCATCAATTCTTACTGCGTGGTCCTGTAAACGTATAACTCAATTAGAATATGCAAAAACTAACAAAATAGTACATTGTAAACATAGTCAATTTAGTCTGACGGACAGACAGTTGGACAGACAGACGGACATACAGACGGCTAGACAGACAGATGGACAGACAGACAGATAGACAGACAGATGAGCAGACAGACGGACAAACAAACAGACGGACATACAGACGGATAGACAACAGATGGACAGACAGACAGACGGACAGACAGAGGGATAGACAGACAGTTGGCCTGACAGACAGACAGTTGGACAGACAGACGGACATACAGACGGCTAGACAGACAGATGGACAGACAGACAGATAGACAGACAGATGGGCAGACAGACGGACAAACAAACAGACGAACATACAGACGGATAGACAACAGATGGACAGACAGATAGATGGACAGACAGACATGGGCAGACAGACAGAATGGTGGATAGAAAGAAAGATGGATAGACAGACAGACGGATAGACAGACGCACAGACAGACGGATAGACAGACATGGACAGACAGACGGATAGGCAGCGGAGTCTTAGTAATCATAGGGTACTGTTTTTACCCTTTGGAGTTTGTCTATGTCACATGAAAGAAATAAAAAAAAAAAAAAAAACTTTTACTCTCTAGAGACTAAAAAGGTTACTTTAGTCCCTGATGGACTAAAGATGACTAGCGATAGCATAAATTATTATTCACAGAAAACACGTTTCAGTTTTCAGACATTTTATTGAGAACTGTTGAGAACTAGGCTGTTGTCATGCCTACAAACAAAGTCACTATGTGACAGATTATATACCATGAAGGTATCAACCTCCAACAGTCCCGCTTCGTAGGGCTATATTGGCGTACTTTTAGAGCATGCGAAGTGAAATAATAGATTGTACATCAAGTGCATAAAATGCACCATTTTATGAGACGTTTTTTTTTTGTTAAATAGAGTGTAAGGGTGCGTACAGACTATATAACATAACATTGCTATATAACATGTTTCAGATAATGTAGACACTGAATGTTATAAATGTCAATGTCAATTTCATAATGTGGACGTGTTATAAAACACAAGTTATATAATATGTTATATAGTCTGTACGCACCCTTAGGTGTGGTCAGTACATGAGGAATATCGGAACTAATCTATTCACATTGTGCAGACATTGCTTCATGTGCTTCTGCTGCACAGGTATCTTGTCCGAAATCTCGTGTTGATCTAAAAAAAAATGGATTACACAGGGTCAAATTAAATGAGTTAGCGAAACTCCGCACATAAAAATCAAAAGCTGTTTTTTTCGGGTCAACGATACACACAGCACAGTGGGTCTAAAATAGCCGCTATAGCAGCATCTACGCAGAATCTTAGCATGAATCACGTTAAAAAATTTAAATTCTTAAAATGGACTTTATGTCAATAAGTATAAAGTCCATTTTAAGAATTTTAAATTTTTAACGTCATTCACAAAACGATTCTGCTAAAGCGGCCATTTTAGACCCCCGGTACAGATTTCATAAGTTTTTACCGTGCCGGAAGTGCCAGAGATTGGTTTTATATATGTATTAGGCACCAAGAGCAGCGACCGGTGGCCCAGTGGTGGCGGCCCCGACTTACGAACAGTAAGTCATGGGTTCGAACCTAGACAGGCGCATTACTTTGTATAATTTATTTCAACACCACTGCTCTCAAAGCGGTGAAGGAAAACATCGTGAGGAAACCGGAATGTCCTACAACCAAAAATTCGAAGACATGTGACATCTACTAACCCGCACTGGCCCGCGTGGTGGATTATAGCCCATTACCTCTCATAGAGAGGAGGCCTGTGTCCCAGCAGTGGGAACATTAATAGGCTGATGATGAGGCACCTACTATTTGCGCAACCATTTCCATTTACATACTGATACTGATACTGTTAGCCTGCGTGATCCCACTGCTGGGCAAAAGCCTCTCTCCATTTACATAAACATACAAAATAAAAGTCACTAGCGCATTGCACTGTCTGTCTTGCCTACATAGGGTGCCCTAATGCCTATACACAAAGCCGCGCCGCCGGCCACCATGGGTAAAGTAAGCCTGCGGCGCTGTGTGTAGAGAATAGGACTAATGGTTGAAGTCACCATCGACACGTGCCTCTGATGTCGATGCCGCGTGTCGCTCGTGTGTAAGAACACTAAATAGATTAGGTGCAACAAATTATATGACTTACCCATTGTTAATTTGTAGTTATTCACACCTGTTCTTCAATGAACCAACACAATATCACTCGCACAGCGTCCACTCAAATCAAAAATTAATTTTTTTATCAAAAATCCGGAGTCCAAACAGTTATTACGTCAAACGTCACACGAATGACATAGGCTTTAGAAGCAGATTCGAAATTTCGAATATAACTGGAATAGGGTGGAGTCTCCTAGTATCAGCCTCCTCCTAAAATCGGCCTTTTCTAGAAAAAGTAACATAACTATAAAAATAGCTAAAATCATAATACTTTTCATGCAAAAACGACTCTAGTTCCATACACATAACCTCCCATACCATAAATACATTTCATTTTAAAATCTTCATGATGAGAAACATTTGAAATTTATTTATTCTTTTATACTATCTGTCATTTCGAATTACATTCAAACGTTGAATACATTTTTGTAATCATCTTTTAAAACCCTTCATTTTGATACCCCACTCGATGGTATTAGAAGAAAAAAAAATTCGAAGTCTACAATATGGCACCCCAAATCCGCGATTTTTTTTTTTTTGCAAGAAATCAAAAGCACTTAAAAATTACAAGTAGTCAAAGTTCAAAAAAAGTTGACACGGTCGATAATTGGTACCACCACCCTACGCGCGTATGACATATTGTTAATGTGTGCGTGAACGTCGTCGTCGTCCTCCCGCACCGCGCACCGCAGCGGGGGAAACATTGTTCAGTGAAATGCACGATAAGTCTAGTAAAAGGCGCGCGTAAAAAAATACGAAAAGGCCTTTGGAAAATCGGGTTTTATGAAAAAACCACTGCATAAATCAATTACAAGTAAAATTTATTGAATTCTTCGATAATTGTGCTGTGTCGGTACCGACTTTGTTTTGGAAATTTGACACTTCTTTTATTACTAATTTACGCCCAAAGTTACGTTAAAATTGGCAATAAAAATGAATCTTTGGTAGCTCGTAACTTTTTAATGGCTTTTTATTTTACTATTCTGTTTCCGTACAGACACAATTAATAATGAGACAAAACGATATCATGTTTAACTTTAGTTGTACCATGACAAACAGTGGAGTAATAGCCCCCCGAAATTTGTATGGAAAATATGTTGCGCAGATCAACCTTAAGATCCTTTTCACTAACATTAAGTGGCAAAACGTGGGAAAAGGCTACGCAGATTATGATGAAGTGGCATTTAATCATCATCATCTTCCTGACCTTGTCCCATGTTACTCGGGTTCGATGCAACGCGTTTTGTAATGTGAAACATCTATAGGCGTGGGTAAAACTTCAACAGTCAAGCCAACCTGACCCGAACAATCACGAACAATACCGACCTGTTGAAGCAGCATATGATCTACATATTCGCCACGGTTTACAACAAGCCAGCTGGTCTCAGGTCAAGCTGGGTTACAATCTCGTGACTTCGAGTTTGATCCCAGCGTAAGGATTTTCTTTTTGTGAATCAAGTCATTTTGTTTTTATTGTCTTTTATTTTATTTCATGTGTTTGTTTTTTATATTGACTTTTGTTGTTTGGCAGATGTATCACATCTGTCAAACGTCCCGTGACGGCTCACTTTTTTTTCCATTCACCCCTGGCAACCGTCACGCAATCGTTTACACGTTTTTCCTTCATATCACTCCTCACACAATTCATCCATCGCTTCCTTGGTCTTCCTCTCCCTTTTCAACCACCAACTTAGGTATATTCATCACGTTTAGTCACATGAGATTCGTTCCACCTCATCACATGTCATTATCAAGACTGTCGATTCCCATTCAACTTTTCTGTAATTAAATAATATTTAGGCATTCATTAGGTGCCACCTAATGAATGCCTAAATATTATATCAATATTGGGAATTCAACTTTCGGAGTTAAGTCGAAAGTTACAAATTAAATAGAGCGCCTTTTTGTGTTAAACAGTTAAGTGAAAATGGCAGCAGTATAAATATACTTAGTACCTATATACTTATACCTATAGCTGTGTAAACCGAGCCTAATGGTCCCTTAAGGCCGTTATAGACGTATTCGGACGTATTCCGCACTAAATCACGGTAATACATATACAAACCACATTTCTGCTGAGTGGGTTGCTATGCACCCATACACACTATTCTGTTGACCTCTACACTCCTTTGTGACATTATTTGCGAGTTTTTTTCGCTGTGTTTTAATGTCTTTGGCATTCAAACTGAGTTTTTAGATACTAAAAGGAAATGTGACAACCTGAAATGGACAAATAAAAGGTTAGAATTCTCTGGCAAAAATAGAACTCTTTGACAACAGATTCTTCAAGGAGCATCAAATTTTACACAAAATATACTTACGAATATAGGCACTACGGAAGATTTTTTAAAAGGTCATCAATTTTACCTATACAAAATACCAAAATCAAAATATTTTGTTTCACATAGGCTTACATAGGCACTTATAATGTACAAAACGTCGAAAAAAGTGCACAGTTTAGGTTAGTTAGTCGTTTCCTATGGAGAAGAACCGGCAAGAAACTCCATGGTTATTATTTTCATTAGACGCACTTCTTAATAAAAGAGAATTTCATAACATTCTTGTATCAAATCACCTTACCTGATGCGATAACCAGCGTACAATCACACAAGTACGAACAGCCCGATACAAGGCCCCCGTCTGCCTATTGATGGCACTGCAACTGATTCCCAGATTGGGCCCTCATATCTGTTGTATGAATAATTCACAGCTCCACACAGACTGTGAATCTGTTCTGTTGTTACGAAGTAGGCTGATTGACAGTTGTATCTATACAGCCATTTAGGTGGCGAATGGAAGGATGTTTTTGAATTTATGGTTTTTTTTATGAAAATTTGCCGTGTGGTATCCGGCAGAGTAGAATAGAACCAACCCATTACACTCACGGGTGTCCTATAAGGCGACTAATGTCTGAGGCAGAACACCTTGCGCCTCCGTAGACCAGAGAATGGGCAGCAGCGTTTTCTGTTAGTCTTTCATCACTGCGATCTCCAATCCGCCTGCCAAGCGTGGAGATTACGGCAAATTCCTCCCATCATGGAAGAGGCTTATGTCCAGCAGTGGACGTTATGGGATGTTGTACTAGTTATGAAAATTGATAGTGTCCGACTGAAAGTCGAATTCTTTTCGAATTCGATTAATCGGTTATCACCTCAATCTTCGACCGAAGCTGAAACTGGAGCCTATTAATAACCTTAAGAGTAGATTATGTTATGTTTTTTTTACTTTTTATTACAGTAGTACCTTGCCAATGTGTGACCCCTGCCCCCCGCACGTCTCTCCCTACGCGCCCTCGCGCATCCAGTTCCTTCAATTTTTGTTTCTTGGTAAAAAACCTTCGGCTTTGGCCAAAACTTCGGCGCATTCAGGCGGTGGCCAAAACCGAAGCCGAAGCTTCGGTCGGACACTAAAACTCGGACAGTTACACACATAGATAAACTCGAACCTTTTCCACACAGAAACCTGGGAGGGGGTTTCTTGTTTATCATGGTATTGATATTAAGGATGATAAACACGTGTTTAGTATGTTCCAGCCATGCCCACTGCAACTGATTACCACATTGGCGCCCTCCCTCATATCTGTCGTATGAATAATTCAGAGCTCCACACAGCCTGTGAATCTGTTCTGTTGTAACAAAAGCAACTAGCTACCAGCTGTACCTATGCATTTATCATAGAATAGTTACCCTCACTCCATTGCCATTTTGATTGTTTGTCTCCAAAGTTGCGGCCCACAATGGAAGTGGCATTTAAGAGTAGAGCAAACTTAAACAAACAAGTTTTGTCCAGGGATACGGTAATTAGTTATGTAGTACGGTAATTTTTATTCGAGTTATTTGGAGGTAAATCTCTCTTTTCAGTCTCATAGCTCTTTCTCCAAATAGTGGTAATAGTCATTTACAGCTGGGCCTAAAGGTAATTCTTCTTTCTATTTGTTATTTGAAATACTTGGTGGTGTCAGACGGCTACTTAATCGTCGAGTCTGTCACCACTGGTGCAGGATTAGACTAATTTAAGTGTCATCTGCCATCAGTGGTGGCAGAATTCGGGGCAAATGCGAGTCCACCGACGCAACCACCGCCAGTGGTGGTAGATACGACAAATAGTTGCAACTGCCACCAGTGGTGGCGGATTGGTGGTGACAGACGGGAATAAAGGACCGTGAACGGGAAGACGTTGCTTTGTAAAGCACTTGGTGGACCAATGACCTGGTCAAGGTTGCAGGGATACGCTGGATGAGAGACGCACGGGACCGGTCAATTTGGCGGAACTTGGGGGAGGCCTATGTCCAGCATTGGACGTCTTTCGGCTGAAATGATGATGATACTTTTGGCATTTAGTCGATTATATGCATTATTTTACATGGTTCGATAAACATTTGTGTCTCGAACCTATGTTCAATTTTTCATCTGTCATTACTTTGCCTTTTATATGGTCATCATTAGAAAAATGATAAGGATGAATCTGATTATATTCATAACTAGCTGACGTCCCACGGTTTCACCCGCGTAGTTCCCGTTCCCGTGGGAGTACGGGAATAAAATATAGCCTATAGCACTCACGAATAATGTAGCTTACTACCAGTGAAACAATTTTTAAAATTGGTTCATTACTTCCGGAGATTACCCCTACATACAAACTTACAAACATACAAACTTACAAACAAATGTTACCTCTTTATAATATTAGTATAGATTATAGTATAGATTATATTAATGAACTAGGTTACGTTATAACATTTTTGGACCTCTCACTTCTTAACGTCTCACGATGACATTATCAGACTATGATGTACTACGGCAAAGATGGAACTTACGCTTACCATCCTTGAAAGCTAACAGTAATTATAAAATCAATAACAATACCAAACGACCCACCACACACAAAAAGCCCTAAAGAAAACCAAAACACCGTTATCCGTGATTTATATCAAGTGACGTCACAAAACAAAGATGGCGGAGCTAAAAGCGCGGGAACGTACGCTTATTACATTTATTGTGTGCACAATGAATATTTTCTTATTTCACGTCCAAATTGCTTTATGTAATACTCGGAAATTATGTTCAAGATTATGTGCGTGTGTTTTATTTCATTTTATTATTATGATGTTGCTTTATAATAATCAAATTTATGAATGCTTATAAAACTTTCTATCTTTAGTTTGAGATTTTGGGTTTGTGTCAACTTTATTTATCAAAATTATGGTTGTCACCTAAATCAGGACGACTGAGAAACGTTGTGATTTTCGCAAAATACAACGATTTTTGTGAGATCCATGGCCCAGTTGGAACGGTTTAAACTTAGGTAGGTGCATGTAAAGGAAAACATCGTAAAACTCTGTTCCCACAGACAAACCGTGAAAACGGTTTTGTGTAGCATTGTCTTAAATTAAAACGTTTATAAACTGTACTTTAATAACATTGAGCTATTACTACTACGTTTAGAGAAGAAAGCGCGAACAAAATCTGTGCGCAGTGCGGGGCGCGCAAGGGGCGGCTATACCGTATAATGCTGTAGCGAGCAAGCGACTGAGTGAAGTGCAGCCAGCCGACAGCAGTTGAACGGAGCACAGATTTTGTTCGCGATGTCTTCTCTATACGTAATAGTGGGTGTTTAGTCTCAACGGACCGCTGTCAATTCATTTTGGTCCGTTCAGACGTAAACAAAAAATGTTTACGTCCGAACGGACCGGTGTCAAAAAAAAACAAATGAATAAACAATAATAAGTTTAAAGGGACAGTCGCATACATTGTTGTTGTTGTAATTGCTCACGTATATTGAAGCCTAAGGTCTGACTTGGCTAGTTTTCAAACGAATTTAAAAAAAAAAATCTAAGCGTAAAATAGGAGATGAAAATTTGTATGAAATTTTTTCAGTTTTGAAGTAAGAATTGTAAAAAATTGTAGATGAGCTCATGCATGGTGTAACGTTACATTTTCCCGGTAGGATCCACAAAACTGTAAGGTCACACTGAGCACTCACCTACCTAACTTTCAGTCTGGAGGGGGGCACTAGTAATAGCTCAATGTTTAATAAATAAATATGTTGGATCCGGTCATGAGTACGGACGGGCAAATGGATCGAAAGCGCGCCAGTGGTGACATCACGCGACCTACTTACCAGTCTACCCCACCATGGCGGCTTTTACAGAGTCCTGATGTTAACAACTCGCGGCGAGGCGGACATTCTGGGTCTGATCGCAGCGGAGTTAAGACGTCTTGAAACTGTACACGATTCATTGTGCCTAGTGTTAATGTGTCAAAGTCAAAGTCAAAGATTTATGATTTATTTTTTGTGAAAGTGTAATGTCAAGTTATTTGTTAGACTCAGTGTATCTGTTTGAAAAGAGTAACCATGGAGTTTCTTGCCGGTTCTTCTCCATGGAAACTACCATACCGAACCGTGCAATGCGTAATAAAATAGTGTATCGCATCCAGTGTGTTTTCATAGCACGAAACCCGTGTTCTGCCCACATAAGCTCGAGCCTAGCGAAATAAATTCCTGACAACCCGATAAATAAATATGATGTCCTAGAAGCAAACATTTGAAGACAAATACTGCCAAATGAAGACTAATCAAATGGCTCGCGTGATGGTGGATTATCGTCTGCTGTTTCTCACAGAGAGTAGAACTGTGCCCCAGCTTTATAGGCTCGTTGTATATAATGACGAAGTATTATGTTTTTACATTACTCAACATCACACCTGTAATTCCCGAATGGTTAGTCAGAGGTATTCCTAATAGTTCACAGTTACATTTCGTCAGTTATGTTGTGAGTATCATGTAATAGGAGGCTAGCCTATAGCCATCAACCGGGCACAAATTCAGAGTCCGAAAATGCTACTGAGAAATTCCTGATGGAAAAAAAAATTGGTTGCCTGTAAAGTCGGTATACGGGCGAAAGTTTTACGTGACAACGACTTTGAGTGGTAAAATAAACTTTTTATGTCTGTCTCTCTCGCTCTTAGGCGGGACGCGTGCCTCTCACTCGCTCTCATTGTGAGCGCATAACGTGAGCGGAGCGTTACCCAGTTTCTTGAAGTGTCACCCGGCAAACCAATTTATAAGACGTTGTCACGTCAAAACCAACAAAGATAGTTATTATTAGATTTATACCAGGTTTTCGTATACCCGTTGGTCCCGGCTGTCATTTTTAGATCTTTAACAGTCGTTACAGGTAGGCAGGGACCTAAAATGTCTGACAACCAGTCCTACCAAGGGGTACCATATTCATCATCAACATCATCATTTCAGCCGAAAGACTTCTACTGCTGGACATAGGCCTCCCCCGAGTGTCGCCACATTGACCGGTCCCGTGCGACTCGCATCTAGCGGATTCCCGCAACCTTCACCAGGTCATTGGTCCACCTAGTGGTATCGTATTACCCGGTACTAACTGGGTTGTGGAGGTCAGATAGGCAGTCGTTCCATGTGAAATACAGTTATTCAGCTGCATCCGGTTATACTAAAAGCAGGCCCCAACATAGTTGGGAAAAGGCAGATGATGATTAGGTTTTCATCATCATCATCCACAGCCTGACTTCACCCACTGCTGAGTATAGGCCTCTCTTCGCTTGTGCCAAGCTACACCAACACACAACAACAACAACAGCCCATAACGTCCACTGCTGGACATAAGCCTCTCCCATGATGGGAGGAGTTTGCCGTAATCTCCACGCTTGGCAGGCGGATTGGAGATCGCAGTGATGAAAGACTAACAGAAAACGCTGCTGCCCATTCTCTGGTCTACGGAGGCGCAAGGTGTTCTGCCTCAGACATTAGTCGCCTTATACGACACCCGTGAGTGTAATGGGTTGGTTCTATTCTACTCTGCCGGATACCACACGGCTACTGCCGGATACCACACGGCTACTGCCGGATACCACACGGCTATCACAAGCGACACCAACACACACAACAAGATATATCAGCTGTTTGTAACTTCCATTGCCATGCCAGGAAAATTATTTATTAGGCGAACATCAAACACATTGTAAGCGTATTAACGAAAATATCAGTCCACAAAACTAGATTTACCGTGCTCGCGATGTTAACAATGATGTTTCTGGGAAATTATTTCAGCGGTGAAAAAGATAACGATGATAGAATTAACTACAAAGATAATACCATATTAGATAATACCTATAATACCATATTACCTTAAAATACCTATGTAATATGTATAATGCTGAGAGCATTATACATATTACATAGGTATTTTAAGGTATCACATAAAATGCTGAGAAGAGTGAATTTTTTCTCCATGTCATGTTCTCATGTGTGTGCACGATATAGATTATGATTTTAAGATTATACTCTTTAATACAACAACAACAACAGCCCATAACGTCCACTGCTGGACATAAGCCTCTCCCATGATGGGAGGAATTTGCCATAATCTCCACGCTTGGTAGACGGATTGGAGATCGCAGTGATGAAAGGCTAACAGAAAACGCTGCTGCCCAGTCTCTGATCTACGGAGGCGCAAGGTGTTCTGCCTCAGACATTAGTCGCCTTATACGAGACCCGTGAGTGTAATGGGTTGGTTCTATTCTACTCGGCCGGATACCACACGGCTCAATATTATTACCTTAAAATGCCTAAATAATATGTATAATGCTCTCACCGTATCACATAAAATGCTGAAAAGAGTGATTTTTTTCTCCATGTCATGTTCTCATGTGTGTGAACGATATAGATTATGATTTTAAGATTATACTCTTTAATAACGGGGTACTAAATCCTAGTAAGTAGCACATTTTTAAACCAAAAAATACCGCATACATTATTCCAGATTTCCGCACTGTAGAGAAATATAGTGGAAACAAAATTAAAAGCAAAGTTGCGCAGTGCAGAACATACTTCGTGCAAAGCTCTACTATACTATATTCAGCGTCGCCGAATACGTACAAGTGCTGTACGTTGTACGGAACCCATATGTTACTCGCAAGACTAAGGACAGTGTAGCCAGACTAAGTAGATAATACCCAGGGGATAGCTGTGTTAATGAATTAGCGGCTACGTGGACTTATTAAGTGCAATGGGTGTGTTAGTATAAGAGTTTTTTTAGGGTTTCCTAGACGCAGGACGGAAGTCAGGAAGTGGAAACCGTATAGGTATACTAAATTAAACTGTTACAATTGCAAAAGTCGGCACTGAGCCCAGCATTGGAAATGAAAAAGAGCGCTTTAAAAAAAAAATGAAGCACAAAAGTGTCCTTATCAAAAGGGATGATGACTGACTAAAAAGATATGATTCTGTTTAGTCCGTCAGTTAGATTATCGAAAAATATTGGATACGTGTTTTTTGTTTTATCAAATTAATACAAATTAAAAAAAAACAAAAGGAGATATCCCGAAGAATACAGCTTGGGTGGGCTGCGTTCAGCAAATTGGACGATATTTTGAAATCACCCAAAATTCCGCTATGCCTTAAGTCTCGCCTTTATAACCAGTGTGTCCTGCCCACAATGACGTACGGTGCTGAAACATGGACGCTCACGCAGGAGGCTGTGTACAGACTGAGAGTTGCACAGAGAGCCATGGAGCGTTCCATGCTCGGCATTAAGCTGATAGATCGAGTTCCTAACGTTGAAATCCGAAAACGCACAAAAGTTTTCGATATTGGAAATCGCGTTACGGAACTCAAATGGAGTTGGGCAGGACACCTAGCAAGGCGCAGGGATGACAGGTGGACCAAGGCTGTCACTGAGTGGCGTCCAAGAACTAGTAAAAGGAACGTGGGTCGTCCGGCGGCGAGATGGGCAGACGACATAGCTGCCGTTGTGGGAAAAAACTGGATGAGGCTGGCACAGGAACCTGGAGATTGGCACAAGAAAAGAGAGGCCTATACCCAGCAGTGGGTGAGTTCGGGCTGTGGATGATGATGATGAATACAAATTGACGAAGATAAAACGTGTCAAAGATCATGAGTGGGTGCTTGTGACGTCACATTTGAGTAAAAAATGTACTAAAAAGTTTTTTTTTGTCATGTACCCTATTACAGCCTCTATTGTCTCAATTGTTGTGTGCAAAGCAGGGACCTGCCTTTTTTTCACAGCCACGGAGCCTGTTTCTGTGCCCGGTTGATGGTAATAGGCCCGCCCTCTATTATATGGGACTTAAGGCCCTTCTAACCCTAAAATTAGCAACTCTATTTGTGGTGGTTCAAACTTCGTTTGAAATACTGTTAGAATAAAGTTCTAATCAGCTTGCACTACAAAGTGGTTGTTACGTCAGTCACTGCGGCCGAATAGTGCGAAATAAGTGTTTTTTTTTTGCGATTTACAAAAAATCTATTGATTGGACTAAAAAAATAAAACACCTAGTTATAGACCTGCTTTATAGTTAGTTCAGTTAGTATGCAAAGTATCATGATCTAATTTGAAGTAATTTTTGAATACCAGCGGTTTATTGTTCGATTTGGAGGTAACTTTGGATTTTTTTTCTGTGGAGAAAAGTTTATGGAATCGTATTTTCGTTACACATAAGACTTAGCGCTAATCCTCAACTTTACCGTATATTTATTTCAAAATTAATGCTGCAATATTTTAGGCGTAATGGAGGATCATGCTAAGCCATTTGAGGGATATATAGCCCTTAAACATAACTGGCGAAATGTAGGTGTGTACTGTTATGTACACCTCTGCCTAACCCTTAGGGAATTACAGGCGTGATGTTAATGTTATGTAGATCTTTAATGTACACTGAAAGTACTACAGAATTCATCATTCTACTTAATGTTGTAGTACAAGAAATATTCCCATTCGGACAACTTTTGGGCACTTTTGGCATCAAATATATTCTAGTTTCAGCACCAATCAATATTTTAGACAAAGTCTTCGGAACTAAACTGCAGTGTGAAACACAGATTCATACTAATACAATTAGTGGAGTGACACGAACAAAGGGGTACAATATTGTGAACGGAACCAGTGTGTTGTGTGCGGTTCTCTCGCCTCCCGAGCAGCTTTGAAGAGAGGGGCGGACTATCAACACAATAGGTTAGGTAGAGGACATGGTGCTGGACGGGAAGCAATTCATACATAGAACTAGCGGACGTCACGCGGTTTCACCCGCGTTGTTCCCGTTCCCGTGGGAGTACGGGGATAAAATATAGATTACTAGCTGTTGCCCGCGGCTTCGCCCGCGTGCAGGACGGTAACTGTCCCACTGAATCATACTAAAGGGATAAATAGTGTCCTACATGTTATTCCAGGTTATAAACTATCTATGTGCCAAATTTCATAACCATCACAATTTATTATTATTATCACAATCACCATCACTATCACAACCACCATCACTATCACAACCACCATCATTATCACAATCAACATCACTATCACAACCGCCATCATTATCACAATCAGTATCACAATAACCATCACAATCACCATCACAATCACCAGCACAATCACCATCACAATCACCATCACAATCACCATCACAATCACCATCTCCATCACAATCACTATCACAATAATAATCTTAATCACTATAACTATTATATACCCCATCATCATCGCTATCACCATCACAATCCCCGTCATTATCACAATCACCATCACCGTCACAATTACCATCAAAGTCACTATCACAATCACCATCATCGTTATCACAACCATTATCATCGTAATCACAATCATTATCACAATCACCATCACCATCACAATCACAATAACCATCACAATCACCATCACAATCACTATCATCATTTTAACAATCATTATCATCGTAATCACAACCATTATCATCGTAATCACAATCATCATCATCATAATCTCCATCCTCGTCATCACAATCATTATCATCGTAATCACAATCATTATCATCGTAATCTCAATCATTTGCATCTTAATTACAATCATCATGATCACAAATTCACAATCGCCATCACTATGACAACCACAATCATTGTCACAATCACCATCACTATCACAATCACCATCACCATCACTATCACAAACACAATTACAATCACTAACCTCGTTATTCCAACCATTATCATCGTAATCACAATCATCATCATCACAATCTCCATCCTCGTCATCACATTAATTATCATCGTAATCACAATCATTACATTATCATCGTAATCTCAATCATTTTTATCTTAATCATAATCATCATGATCACAAATTCACAATCGCCATCACTATCACAACCACAATCATTATGACAATCACCATCACTATCACAATCACCATCACTATCACTATCACAATTACAATCACAATCACAATCACTAACCTCGTTATCACAATCATTATCATCGTAATCAAGATCACCTTCATCATTATCACAATCACCATCACTGTCACAATCACAATCACCATCACCATCGCTATCACCATCACAATCACCGTCACTATAACAATCACTATCACAATCACCATCACTATCACAATCACCATCAAAATTACTATCACAATCACCATTATCGTTATCACAATCATTATCAAGGTTATCACAATCATTATCATCGTAATCAAAATCATCATCACAATCATCATCATCATTGTCACAATCATCATCATTGTAATCACAATCATTATCATCTTAATCACAATCATCATCATCACAATCATCAGCATCATTATCACAATCATCACAATCATCAGCATCATTATCACAATCATCATCATCGTTATCACAATCATCACAATAAATCACATTCCTGTATAGAAGTCGAATCTGCCATCTTCTGGATCTCAAAATAAATGCCATTTTCGTAATTAGCACCCCTGATAATCTCGGTATCGACACCCATATTGATTTTTAGACATTTCAACCCCATCGCACCCCAACAGGGAATGATTGTATTTCAGGTCCGCCACATTAAATCTTAAAATCGATGTTTTTGTAATACACCCGACCCAATTCACCAAAAAAACAATACCTATGTTGAATTTCAGGCTTTGTTACCCCATTTCCCCCTTTAGGGGTTGAATTCGGAAAAAACCTGGAACCCGTTTCTACTCATTTATCAATAGAAGCACTCCTGTGAAGTTTCGAATAAAATAATCTAACGAATCTTGTTTCCCCATACAAACTTTGGAGCCCCGTTTAACCCCCTGAGGGGGTGAATTTTGAAAAATCCTTTCTTAGTTCACCCCCAGACCACATAAGGAACCAATGTACTAAATTTGGAATCTCCAGACTCTGCGGTTTGGGCTGTGCATTGATTTTTATACTTTGCCACCCCATTTCCCCTTCTTAGGGGTTGAAATCTGAAAAACACCTGAAAACCCATTTCTACTCATTTATCACAACCACCGTCACAATCACCATCACAATCACCATCACAATTAGCATCACAATCACCATCACAATCACCATCTCAATCACCATCACTATCACAATCACAATCACCATCACAATCACCATCACTATCACAATCACAATCACCATCACAATCACCATCACTATCACAATCACAATCACCATCACAATCCCCATCACCATCGCTAACACTATCATAATCACCGTCACTATCACAATCACTATCACCATCACAATTACCATCAAAATCACTATCACAACAACCATCATCGTTTTCACAATCATTATCATCGTTATCACAATCATTACACAATCACCATCACTATCACAATCACAATCACCATCACAATCACCATCACAATCACCATCACAATCACCATCACAATCACCATCACAATCACCATCACAATCACCATCACAATCACCATCACAATCACCATCACAATCACCATCACAATCACCATCACAATCACCATCACAATCACCATCACAATCACCATCACAATCACCATCACAATCACCATCACAATCACCATCACAATCACCATCAAAAACGCCATCGCAATTACAAAAACAATCACAATCGTTATCATCGTAATCACAATCATTATCGTCTTAATCACAATCAAAATGATCACAATCACCATCACTATCACAACCACAATCATTATCACAATCACAATCACTAAAACAATCACTATCCTCGTTATCACAATCATTTTCATCGTAATCATAATCATCTTCATTATTATCACAATCACCATCAGTGTCACAATCACAATCGCTATCGCCATCACAATCACCGTCACCATCACAATCACCATCACAATCACCATCACAATCACCATCACAATCACCATCACAATCACCATCACAATCACCATCACAATCACCATCACAATCACCATCACAATCACCATCACAAACGCCATCGGAATTACAAAAACAATTACAATCGTTATCATCGTAATCACAATCATTATCGTCTTAATCACAATCAAAATGATCACAATCGCCATCACTATCACAACCACAATCATTATCACAATCACAATCACTATAATCATCACCATCATAATCACCATCACACTCACTATCACAATCATTATCCTCATTATCACAATCATTTTCATCGTAATCACAATCATCTTCATCATTATCACAATCACCATCACTGTCACAATCACAATCGCTATCACCATCACAATCACCGTCACTATCACAATCACTATCACAATCACCATCATAATCACCGTCACTATCACAAAATCAAAATCAAAATCAAATCATTTATTTCAAGTAGGCCAGTTGCAGGCACTTTTGAATTGTCGAAATAAAGATGAAAATTAAATGTAGCTACAGTCCCAGTCACAAGACATAAAAACTGTGAAAGTACTGTAGTTGTCCGTTCCCTAGCGTAGATCTCTATGGAGAAGAACGGGCAAGAAACTCCATGGACACTCTTTTCACAATCACAATCACCTTCACAATCCCCATCACCATCGCAATCCCCATCACCATCGCTATCACCATCATAATCACCGTCACTATCACAATCACTATCACCATCACAATTACCATCAAAATCACTATCACAACAACCATCATCGTTTTCACAATCATTATCATCGTAATCACAATCATTACACAATCACCATCACTATCACAATCACAATCACCATCACAATCACCATCACAATCACCATCACAATTACCATCACAATCACAATCACCATCACAATTACCATCACAATCACCATCACAATCACTATCACAATCACTACCACAATCGCCAACACAATCACAATCACCATCACAAACACAATCACAATCATTATCATCGTAATCACAATCATTATCATCTTAATCACAAGCAACATGATCGCAATCGCCATCACTATCACAACCACAATCATTATCACAATCACCATCACCATCACAATCACCATCAAAATCACTATCACAATCACCATAATCGTTATCACAATCATTATCATCGTCATAACAATCATTTTCATTATAATCACAATCATCTTCATCATTATAACAATCACCATCACTGTCACAATCACAATCACCATCACCATCGCTATCACAATCACAATCACCGTCACTATCACAATCACCATAATCGTTATCACAATTATTATCATCGTCATCACAATCATTATTATCTTAATCACAATCATCATCATCACAATCGCCATCCTCGTTATCATAACCATTGCTATCACAATCACCATCACTGTCACAATCACAATCGCTATCATCGTTACCACACTTATTATCATTGCAATCACAATCGTTATCATCGTAATCAAAATCATCATCATCACAATCATCATCATCATTATCACAATCATCATCATCGTAATCACAATCAATATCATCGTAATCATAATCAAAATCATCATCATCACAATCATCATCATTATTATCACAATCATCATCACCATGTACAGAAGTCGAATCCACCATCTTCTGGATCTCAAAATAAATGTCATTTTCGTAATCAGCACCCCTGATAATCTCGGTATCGACACCCATATTGATTTTTAGACATTTCAACCCAATCGCACCCCAAGACCCCAACAGGGAGGGAATGATGATATTTCAGGTCCACCACATTAAATCTTAAAATCGTTGTTTTTGTAATACACCTGACCCAATTCACCAAACAAACAATACCTATGTTGAATTTCAGGCTTTGTTACCCCATTTCCCCCTTTAGGGGTGGAATTCTGAAAAAACCTGAAACACAAAATATGTTAACTCATTTAGCGATAGGGCTCCTGTTAAGTTTCGAATAGTCTAACCAATCTTATTTTCCCATGTAATCTTTGGTCCCCCGTTTAACCCGGGGGTGAATTTTGAAAAATCCTTTCCTTGTGCTTCCCTAAATTTCATAAAGAACCTATGTGCCAAATTAGGAATCTCTAGACTCAATGGTTTGGGCTGTGCATTGATTTTTATACTTTGCCACCCCATTTCCCCCTCTTAGGGGTTGAATTCTGAAAAAACCTGAAACCCGTTTCTACTCATTTATCAATAGGAGCACTCCTGTGAAGTTTCGAATAAAATAGTCCAACTAATCTTGTTTCCCCATACAAACTTTGGAGCCCCGTTTAACCCCCTTAAGGGGTGAATTTTGAAAAATCCTTTCTTAGTGCACCTTTAGACCACATAAGGAACCTACTTGCCAAATTTGGAGTCTGTAGACCCAGCGGTTTGGGCTGTGCGTTGATAGATGAGTCAGTCAGTCAGTCAGTCAGTCAGTCAGTCAGTCAGTCAGTTTCTTCTTTTATATATTTAGATGTTACTCAGAGTGAAAGTAGCTTTCTTAAGGTGAAAGAATTTTTGAAATCGGCGCAGTAGTTTTTGAGTTTATTGATTACAAACATACACACACACGGATTTTTTCTTTATAATATTAGTTTAGATAGTGTAGATTAGCTTTCGCTCGCGGCTTTGCTCTCGTTATGTACGAAAATTGGAAGTACTGGAAGAGTTCAGTGATTTTCCGCTGCGCCGCGTGCCTCCGCAAGACGCATCGCAGTGAAATGTGTATCTTTTCGTGTAGTAAATAAAATAATATTTTGAGTCGCTCTATTAAAATGTATGTGCAGCGTCGCGTCACATCGCGTCTCGGTGTGAATTGACCTTACACTCGGGAATAAAGTAGCTTTCCGTTAATTCAATCATTTTCGTAATCGGATCAGTGGGTCTGGAGATTATCCCCTATATACAAACTTATAAACCTCTCTCTCTTATCTCTTTAGAATTTAGTATAGAAAACGATTACTAATAAATCGTTACATTCTGTGAAATTGGGTACATGATCAAATTAAATTCATGTTATTATGACATGAATAACATGAATTCACAATTCTGTGTCAATTCTGTGTTGATGAAGTGAACTTGCTCTTTTCAGTAAATGATTGTATCCCATTTATTACGATTGTATCTTTGTTTTCGATCAACTTGTTTTTTTTTTGTGGTGACGGAAACTCAAAAAGAAGAAAAAAAAAACAGCGGACATTACACACAGTGCCATCTAGTGCCAAATTAAGCAATGAGGCTTGTGTCGTGGACACCAGATAGTTGATATACTACATAGATACTTTTTGTTTGTAAATACATACTTATTATACATATAAACATCCATGACTCGGAAACAAATGTCCATGTTCATCACGAAAACATTTGCTCCAACCGGGATCCGAATCCGGGACCCTAGGAACGCAAGACAGCCTCACTACCGCTGCGCCATTCAGGTCGTCAAAAAAAAAATGGAAATAAAGATTCATTTTTATCCAATATACTTGGTCTTTTTTCGAATACTACGTTTTTTTTTCATTTCCCGCGTCTGCTCTTACCATGCCACCTACCTAAGGGTAATAACACATAAACAAACATTGTTTCAGGCAATACACGTGCAAGCTGCAAGCCATTCGCTACACCGTCGGGTTTACTGCCACTACCCTCCAAGATAACAATTTACATTTAAACCGAATTGCTCGTAATTGCTTGAATTTGCATTATATTGCCTGTAGCGTGCGGACCTTGAAAATAATTGGAATTTTGTGATGAGTGATATCGTAGGTACTAAACAACAACTTTTTTAAGAACGTAAGGCGTAATTCATGCACACGCAACGGGACGCGGGTCTAATGATTCTTAACAGTGCAAACAACGCCTAAAACCCAGACTGACAATGATCAATTAATTAAAAAAAACCGGCCAAGAGCGTGTCGGATTCGCGCACCGTGGGTTCCGTACAAACTTTTTAAAGGACAAACTTTGCTCTTCGATTCCATGAAACGGCTACTGCACCAACCGCAAATAATAAGTTTGTAATAGTAAAAGCGCTTTTTTTTGTTATTAAACTACATATTTACGGTTTTCAGATTTTTCCCTTTACATGTGCTGTAAGACATTGCTTCTTCGCCAAATTTTGTGATTCTAGGTCAACGGGAACTACCTACCATATAGGTTTTCGACCCAAAACCTATAGGGTACTTCTGATTGACCTAGAAGTGTCAATTTTGGGTAAAAGCAAGGTCTTACAGCACAAGTAAAGGAAAAATTCCGAAATAAAAAAAAGTTGAAAATTAAGGTAAATTTTGGTACTTACAAGTTTTCGCGAAAATCTAAATTTGCCCATATCTTTTATCATATTTACTCAGGACCTTGATTTTTATACACCTAATAGGGACTTCCTGAGAAAATCGGTGGTGACAGACGGACGGACAGACGGACAAGAAAGTGATCTTATGGGTTCCTTTTTTACCTTTTGAGGCACGGAACCCTAAAAACAAGGTTATTTGGTTTATGTTAACATCTTTCGAGCGGTAGAAGGTCTTTTAGGGATATGAAGTATCGGGTGTAGTTCTTCATCCCCTAGAGAATAGGGAGGATCCATCGACCTGAAGGGTGTTGTATCTAGTGAATTGCCTGACAGTTATTATGAGGTTTTTGCTATTACAGTCTTAAATAAATAAGCGCGATTCAGAATTTTGATGTTAGAGATTCATTTGTGTCATAGATAGTGGATGCGCGGGAAAGCAAAATAAAAGCAAGAAAATCTACTTGGAAAATAATGAAATGGGACGTTGTAAGACCGCGTGGAGACACAGGGTGAAATCGGTCTTTCTTATGGGTTACAGGGGTGCACGGTACCTTGATTTCCTCGTCGGCAGCTCTTCAGCAAGATTCACAGCGGTTTTCACGCACAAAACACTAAGTTTCACCAGTTTTCCAGTTTTTCTTAGGAACGCAATGTTCTCGACACACAGGTTCATAGCCAACGAACAAAAGTCTTATGAATGTCTAATGACGGATCACTTCCGCTGTACGTTTGCCATCTCGCTTCCACGAGTACGATAGGTTCCGTGCAAGGAAGGGATGGGAGATAGGGATGTATAGGCATCTAAATTTTGTAGTCTAATAGTGTTGGAATTGTCATCAATTAATTCTATAATTTTAATAACGAAATTTTGTCCATGGAAGTGTACTGATTTCCAAGATACAGGTTCTTTACCTAGTTTGGAAGTCAGGCGTCCTTTTAGTTTTTTTTTGCAGCCTTCTCTGTACACCCCCTAATGGATGACATTGTATTAGGATATATTTTTACTGAGTCCAATAAACGATTATTATTATTATTACCAACCAATTCGTAATGTTGCCAAATAATTAAATTTAATCTGTGTTTTAAAATTGACGCAACCAGATAGCGCTGTAGTAGTTTTTGTAGTGCCACTACAGTCTAATAGCACTCAACCATCAGGAATCAACTTTGTTGATTAATAAACACACTTTGCTTTTCCACCATTGCCATGAATAGAATAGAGGTTTTGATTAAGTATGTCAACTGTTTACAATGAACATTTAGAACAACACTCGTATTATCCATAATTTGCATTGTATAATCAGTAATAATATTAGTCGTGAAATCGATAATTAATGCATAACATATAATACCTTAGTCTTGTGACCTGTGACGGCCGTCCAATACACAATGGACATTATAATTACACGCATCATGGTTTCCTGACCCTATCAAATCAAATTAAATCGGAAACACATACAATTGAACACACATGTTATTGTAAATTATAGACACATGGTTTTTTGAAGAAAGATAGTATCTATATGTATACTAATATTATAAAGAGGTAAAATTTGACTGTATGTCTGTACGTAGGGGGTAATCTTCGGAACCACTGATCCAATTCCGTAACTACATTACACCTGATTTTGTCATTCTTTATGGCATACCCTAAAGAATGTCAAAAGGGTATGCTCTAAAGAATGTCAAAATCAATAAGCCATAGCTTATTGTAGCGAAAATGAGTATTAAAATCTTAAATATTATCACTGAGGTCAATGACGTGTTTTAGGGCGCTTGAAAGAAACTGAAGACATTCATTTGAACGAATGCTACATTGAATGTTACATTTCTTTCGAGCCCACTTAATCATTTTAAAACTGGTGATCACACGAGGAATCCTAAACACATCTATTCGTGTCTAAGAAAATCACATAAATGTAGGTTAATCTTATATTATTAAATAAATGAGCAATATTTGTATATTTTATATATTTATAATCACGTTCTCGAAAACGGCTTAAATGATTTCAATGAAATTTGCATATGGTATTTGCGGAGGTGAAAAATCAATCGAGCTAGGTCTCATATGAGATACATATCATACTAGCTGACGTCCCGCGGTTTCACCCGCGTAGTTCCCGTTCCCGTGGGAGTACGGGAATAAAATATAGCCTATAGCACTCACGAATAATGTAGCTTTCTACCAGTGAAACAATTTTTAAAATTGGTTCATTACTTCCGGAGATTACCCCCTACATACAAACTTACAAACATACAAACTTACAAACAAATGTTACCTCTTTATAATATTATTATTATAGTATAGATGGGAAAATTAATTTTCTCTATTTTGGTCGCCTAGTTACTAAACCTATTTCAATCAGTAACCAACCAGATTACAACCAGATTTGCCAGTAAATATCAGAACGTACCCGTTTCCAAAATTGTCCAGTAATATACAAACTCGTGTCTCACAAGGCACCTTTGACCGATACCCTGCTATGTCGTGGGATGTAAAGGATATTGTTCTCAGAAACTATGTCAAAGGCGCTCGTTTGTAACAGGACACATGAAACATCATATAACCATAATACAATACTATGGCGACCCACCCCTGTTTCATACAGGTACAATGTACTAATGAGCGACAGTTCAAAACATTGAGATTTTGGCGATGTTTTGCAAAAACTTTTCGAAAAAAAGTTCTAGATAGAAGAGAAAATTGAAGATCTAAGCGGTCACACATTTGTTTTGTGCCACGTTTAGCACCAAATACTTTCTTGCTGGTTATTCTCCAATTAAATCTACCAGTCGGAACCGTACAACTGTCTTCCAACGGTTTATTACTGCTTTGATAAAATCAAATCAAATGAAAATTGTTTATTGCTATATCCTAACAGTTGGTTAATAAAAAAAAATAGAAACAATTGCAAACTGAATATAAAATTAGGTCGGTATTATAACATTGAGACAGTGTCAATGTGTCAATACAAAGTCTCAGTATCCAATGCTCTGAACAGAACATCCTAATATCAATTTTATATAATTCAGTTCCATAACTTACTTCAATCAATGAATACAGAAAGAGACATCAACATATAGGAAAGTAAAAATAATTTAAAAACCTTTAATTTGGAAGCGAGTCTTGAGGCTTCAAGTTATATGATTCTGAGGTCGAGGGCAATACTTTTATGTCATAATTTTCATCACAAAACAGAGGAGACATGTATTTTTCATTTTATCAACTTGATGAAAATATTATCCAATATCAAGATCGTCCCAAATCTCTTGAATTCAAATCTCCACTCGGAATAATTTTCGACTTGGATCACGTTATTTCCAGCTGGAATAGGGACAGTATTGATCGTTTCCTAAATAGAAGTCATTTTGTCGCTTACATTTTATTTATAACCCAGCTACTTCTCTTGACTCTGTCCAACTGAGATATTTGAACATTGTATCAACTTAGCAACAAAGGTTGAAACCCTATTGTCTGTTAAACAAAGAAACAATCGCACTTCACAAAAATAATAATATCAGCAACCATTTGTATCCGTCTGTTGGACAAAGGGGCTTTCAACTCCGTGCTTTTTTTTAATTTTAATATTTATCTCTGTAATAAAATATGTGTTCATCTTTGTTTCAGATTGTGCAATACGCCTAAGAAGTTTGCGCGTGGGGCGCGTGCACTCCGGGCACGTGCCACGCACGCACGGGTGCCGCTTGCTGGTGCCGCCCCCCGCCCCGCGCCGCGCGCTGCTCGTCGAGCTGCACAAGCTCAACGTGCCCTGTTCTACCGGCTTCATCCGCTTCGCCCCCAACACCCCCACCCTCTGCGGCAAACTGGACCAAATACCCATCCCGAACAGAAAGTTCCTCTACACCGCGTCATACAAAAACCCTGCCATAGAACTCCACGGCCGACCCACGTTCGCCGCGATATACCGTGTAGTAGACCATTGCCATGATGTTCTGCTCACGGGAAGAAACGGCTCGTTCGAAGTCGGCCCGACCGTCAAGCTCTCATGTTCGTATGAGATCCACCTGCCGTACGGCAACCGCGTCGCCCTGCGGCTACAAATGGGCACCGGACCAATGGACGCGAAAGAAAACGACGTGTCCAATATTATACACGAAGATGTGCAAGCATTGTGTAGAGGAATGGAGTTAAGTTTGGAAGATGGGGAGTCAAAGTGGAGGCATTGTTCTCAACCTGGAGATCCCTTGAGGAGTGTTCAGATAGTGTCAGAAGGGAACTCTGTTAGGCTGAATATTAGTATAACGGCGAAGAAGAATACATCAGCTATGTGGTTGAAAGTGTGGTGGATGGACAAGGCAGTGGAGGATATCGTGGGCCACTGTGACTACGGGTGGGTGCTGTCGGGGGACTTTTGCATATCAGCGGTGCGGGAGGCGAAGAAGGCGTGGAGACAGGCGGAGGCGGAGTGCGTGAGGCTGGGGGGACACCTCGCCAGTGTGCTGAACGAGAGGCAGCAGCAGATTATGGACCAACTACTTATACATGCGTGAGTATCGATATTTTTTGTATCCATTTACCTACAATTTCGCATTCCGCCGGTCTTCCCAAAAACCTGCTTAAACAGAAGTTTAGTGTCAGAAATACTTTTAAGAGATATCTCAAAGAGTCCCCTGGGTATTATTTCCTGCTATACTGTCACAGAGGCCGGTTAAGGCAATATATTCAAGAATCTAGACATACGCGAATTTAATGGCACCTTTCTACTCCAATTTGTCGACACATTAAAGCCGTCCCAACACGTATTCCTACTTATATTTACTTGAAAAACATTACCGTTGAGGATTCAAATGCGATTCAGAGAATGGTTATTTCTTTTTCATAAAGACAAATGTACTACTTATCTCGGAAAAGATTTGGTAAGCTTAAAGTTAGAAGGTAGGCCAGCACATATTTCAAAGTTCTTGCGGAACAATATTTGTAGAAAATTCTTGGGAGGGAAGAAGAATAGAATACGAAGTTTTGAGTTGAGCTATACGATAACTGACGCATATGTGCGCTGTCTGGCCATGTTTCACTCAAATCTGGGTGTTGCTTTCCTCAAGAAACCCCTTCAGACATAAGCATACATGGTCCTTTTGTTGATCTTCCAGGACCATTACAATGGATTACCGCACTCACTGAAGGTCGACCCCTTTTTAACATTATTAGACTGCATTTCCACCATAGATGTGTATGAAACTTACCAATTAATAGTACTGCTTCTTTTTCACAGTTTGAGCTATTCTAGCTATGTGATTGGTTAATTCCACAAACATCCCTCGCTATCCATCCTCGTACATCTCTGGTAGAAACGCAGCCTTACTCGGGGCTTACGAGTGATAAGTGGTCTATCGTCAGTAAACTAGGTACCTATATAAGATTAGGTAGACATTTCTTGATGGTATGTAAATTCAAGCCAGAGGCCCATGGGTGTAATAAAAACTCTGACACCAGGTTAGTTTTTTTTTTTAGGTATGACCACTCGCATATACAACATGTTAAGGTTGTCAAACTGCTTAACCGGACTATCCTGTGGTGGCCAAAAATTACTTTAAGGCCCCCATCCAGGGCTTATAAACTATGGATTTTCAATTAAACGAGCAACACTAACGCCACCCCCTGTGGGGTTCGGGCCTCGGCTTAGTGCGTCATTGAGAGAGGGCAGCAAGGGTGGCTGGGTCGAATTATTTATTGAGGAATTTAAAGCTACATGCTCAGCGGCGCGGGTTGGCTCGTCGAGCAAGGGCCGGGCGGTGATGTTATGGGAGGGTCGCGCTCGTGGTACACCACGGTGGCGGGGCCGGATTCGGATTCGCAGTTTGTATCTGTGTTTGGTCTTTCGTAGAGTGCTACTTTCCCTACAAATTTCTTGAATGAGGGTGGTGGGGTCGTCGGGTATGAGTAATGTATGCCTGGGACGGCGAATCTTGGAGATTTTAGATGGGGCATAATGGGCGGCTGAAGAGATCAAGGGGTTTTATGCTTACACCAGGTTAGAAACTAACCACACAATAAATAAATAAAGTGAACTAGGTAGTACTTTATTAAATGTATGGATTTTAAAAGAGACTTGATGTCGGAGTCTTTTCGGCGTTTCTTCTCAGAGTGGTTTGTAAGGAAATACCGCTTTGATCCAGGCTAAATGAGAAAATAATACTAAGATTTAACTAATTTATAAAATCTAAATATATAAAAGAAGAAACTGACTGACTGACTGACTGACTGACTGACTCATCTATCAACGCACAGCCGAAACCGCTGGGTCTACAGATTCCAAATTTGGCAAGTAGGTTCCTTATGTGGTCTAGGGGTGCACTAAGAAAGGATTTTTCAAAATTCACCGCCTAAGGGGGTTAAAAGGGGCTCCAAAGTTTGTATGGGGAAACAGGGTTAGTTAGTCTATTTTATTCGAAACTTTACAGGAGTGCTCCTATTGATAAATGAGTAGAAACGGGTTTCAGGTTTTTTCAGAATTCAACCCCTAAGAGGGGAAAATGGGGTGGCAAAGTATAAAAATCAATGTACAGCCCAAACCACTGAGTCTGGAGATTCCAAATTTGGCACATAGGTTCTTTATGGGGTTGAGGGGTGCATTAAGAAAGGATTTTTCAAAATTAACCCCCTCAGGGGTTGAAAGGGGGGTCCAAAGATTACATGGGGAAATAAGATTAGTTAGACTACTTTATTCGAAACTTAACAGGAGTACTATCGATAAATGAGTTAACATTTGTGTTTTAGGTTTTTTCAGAATTCAACCCCTAAAGGGGGAAATGGGGTAACAACGCCTGAAATTCAACATAGGTATTGTTTGTATGGTGAATTGAGTTTGGTGTATAACAAAAACATCGATTTTAAGATTTAATGTGGTGGAGCTGAATTACCATCATTCCCTGTTGGGGTGCGATGGGGTTGAAATGTCTAAAAATCAATATGGGTGTCGAAACCGAGATTATCAGGGGTGCTGATGTCGAAAATGGCATTTATTTTGAGATCCAGAAGATAGCGGATTCAACTTCTATATAGGGTTATTTTTGATTTATGGTGATGATTATTATAATGATGATGTTGATTGTGATTACGATGATAATTATTGTGATTACGATGATGATTTTGATGATGATCATGATGATTGTGATGATGATTTTGATTACGATGATAATGAGTTTGATAACGATGATGGTGATAGTGATTGTGATAGTGATGGCGATTGTGATAGTGACAGTGATTGTGATGGTGATTGTGATGGTGATAGCGATGGTTGTGATAACGAGGATGGAGATTGTGATGTTGATGATTATGATTAAGTGGATAATGATTGTGATTACGATGATAATGATTGTGATGATGGTGATTGTGATAGTGATGGTGATTGTGATATTGATAGTAATGGTGATTGTGGTTGTGATAGTGATGGCGATTGTGATCATGATGATCATGATTAAGATGATAATGATTGAGATTACGATGATAATGATTGTGATTACGATGATAATGATTGTGATGACGAGGATGGAGATTGTGATGATGATGATTGTGATTACGATGATAGTGGTTGTGATTACGATGATAATGATTGTTAAAATGATGATAGTGATTGTGATGGTGATTGTGATGGTGATAGTGATTGTGATGGTGATTGTGATTGTGATAGTGATGGAGATTGTGATTGTAATAACGATGATAATGATTGTGATTACGATGAAAATGATTGTGATTACGATGGTGATGATTGTGATTACGATGATGATGATTGTGATAACGATGATGGTGATTGTGATAGTGATTTTGATGGTGATGGTGATTGTGATAGTGACGGTGATTGTGATGGTGATAGCTATGGTGTTGGTGATTGTGATTGTGGCAGTGATGGTGATAATGATGAAGGTGATTGTGATTACGATGATAATGATTGTGATAGTGAGTGTGATTGTGATGGTGATTGTGATTTTGATAGTGATAGTGATGCTGATTGTGATAATGATTGGGGTTGTGATAGTGACGGCGATTGTGATCATGATGATTGTGATTAAGATGAAAATGATTGAGATTACGATGATAATGATTGTGATGGTGAGGATGGGGATTGTGATGGTGATAATGATGGTGACTGTGATAGTGATGGTGATTGTGATAATGATTGTGATAATGATGGTGGTTGTGATAGTGATGGTGATTGTGATAATGATTGTGATAATGATGGTGGTTGTGATAGTGATGGTGATTGTGATGATAATAATAAATTGTGATGATTATGAAATTTGGCACATAGATAGTTTATAACCTAAATTAACATGTAGGACACTATTTATCCCTTTAGTGGGACAGTTACCGAATTGCACGCGGGCGAAGCCGCGGGCAACAGCTAGTAATATATAATTCATCACATTAAAAAAAGCAGATGATACGCCCTGAAGGTTTTTCTGCAAGCAACCTTGATTTTCATCTCACAAATCTTCGAGAAGTGTTGCTTGTTTACGTCGTTTTGGCTCAGGTTCTGTACGATGAGATAAAAATCATCTTTGCTGATCAACCCGTTGTGAGTTTTAGGCCCTTTATGAAAGCTCGAATTGGACCCTGTCCAAAGAGCTCCTGTCTGAAACTTTTCAGAACAGTTTTAGCATTCTCTCATCAAGCCCTATCACCCATCATTCTTTCTTGCTTAATATGGGGGAGGCTCAAGGCATTTCTACTGGAAAGATGCTTTTATTCAATAGATGAATTGTAAACGATTTTTGACTACGAATTAAATTTAATTTATACTGTTGTTACGATTTTGCTTTTGTTTTATGTGTTTTTTTATTGATTATTTGATTTTTTATTGATTATTTCATTATTAGGGTTCCGTACCCAAAGGGTAAAAACGGAACCCTATTACTAAGACTTCGCTGTCTGTCCGTCTTCTATCCGTCTGTCCGTCTGTCCGTCTGTCTGTCACCAGTCTGTATCTCATGAACCGTGACAGCTAGACAGTTGACATTTTCACAGATGATGTATTTCTGTTGCCGCTATAACAACAAATACAGAATTAATAAATATAAAAACAGAATTAAATCAATATTTAAGGGGGGCTCCCATACAACAAACGTGATTTTTTTGCAGTTTTGTCTAATGTTTTTAAATAATGGTACGGAACCCTTCGTGCGCGAGTCCGACTCGCACTTGGCCGGTTTTTTTTTATTATTTGATTTTTTATTGATTATTTCATTTTTTATTGATTATTTCATTTTTTTTTTATTATTTCATTTTTGATTGATTATTATTGTTTATTTTACTTTGCTCAATTTTTATGTTTATTAACTTTTTCTTATGTATCACATTCAGACACAAAGTAATTTGTTATTGAAGAAATGAAATATGCTTACTGATAATCTCTCTAGTCTCTACCAAGAATCATAGATGCTTAAAACTGAATTTTCAACAAAACAACTTTCCTAAGAAAACAACCTAAGAAAATATTTCGTAGCTGACACAAACACTACCCAGTAGACATAAATAAGTTTTCAAACTACCCGCAACCACAATGGCGGCCATAAACTTCATACTGTGACCTAAAACGCATCCATATTTACTACGCCGAACTATTTACGTAACGTCCTGGTTATTTTAGTATCCGTTCCAAATAAAATACATTTTGTTCGAATGCTGAGAAATGGTGGGATGAGTGATCAGCCTTGTGGATATCTTACAAAAGACCGTGGCTGGTGGAGACACGCGAAGACCAGTGTGGCTTAGACCTTTCATCTGCCTAGCCTTTTCCCAACTATATTGGGCCCGGCTTCCAGTCTAACCGGATGCAGCTGAACACCAGTATTTTTACATGGAATGACTGCCTATCTGACCTCCACACACAACCCAGCGATAACGATGACAAATATGTATAACAAACAAATATCAATCCACGTCAAGTCGTTCATCTATACTATATAATATTATAAAGAGGTAACATTTGTTTGTAAGTTTGTATGTAGGGGGTAATCTCCGGAAGTAATGAACCGATTTCAAAATTTCTCTCACCATTAGAAAGCTACATTCACCCTGAGTAACATAGGCTATATTTTATCCCCGTACTCCCACGGGAACGGGAACTACGCGGGTGAAACCGCGGGACGTCCACTAGTTAAATATAAAACGCTTTTGAAAATATTGTCACTTGTCTATGAGCTGCCACACAAGAAAAAGTCTACTATACTCAGCATGGGATAGGGTTGTCAGTACTTTGATACTTACCAGAGACGTGTTTGCGGCTCTTTTTCTTAAAGCAATACATTCTCGCAGAGGCACTCCAAGGCAGGGCGAGTGCGAGTGTATAGAAGATCCGCTAGCCTTGATGTTCCTCGCTTGGCTGAACACTCTCGCCCTGCCTTGGAATGTTTGGTCACCAGTCACCATAAAAAGTAGTAAAGACGAACGCGTTTGTTTATGGGTGCTTTTTGATGTTCGAAGACTAATTTGAATACATGATTCTTGATTTTATAACGATATCTTTTTGTTTTAGTCCCGGTGCTGGTGTGGACGACGTATACTGGATCGGAGCAACTGACGCCATCCATGAAGGCGAGTTCAGATGGTCGGATGGACTGCCCTTCTCTTATGCACGTGAGTACATTGTATTAATAGTGGAGTTACAAAATCATTACAAATTAATCTTACCGATTTAATTGGACGTGCTGCAACTGAACGGAAATGATACAATTACGGTAAAGCGATTTTTAAAACTTTTGTTTTATACATGGAAATCGAATATTCTTCCTTGAAAACTTGCAAGCAGATAAATATAATACATACTTTATGGTACACTTAGCAAAATTCAAAAGCGATTTTCTCGTGAAATAATGGTTTCTACTTTGAGAAAAGATCTATTTCGTAATGGTATGGATTCCAAAATACTGTGTTCGTGATAATGTAAAACGTTAATCAACACAGTAAGAGAAAGTCACTTTTAAAAGTGTCGGCATGTATACGTATTATTAGTGCTCGTGATTGTACATGCGTGGTAATACTATAATATTTTTTTTTTATAAATATTGCTGGACATTACACACAGCGCCACCTAGTGCCATACTAAGCAACGAGGCTTGTGTCGTGGACACCAGATAGTTGATATACTACATAGATACTTTTTTTTTGTTTGTAAATACATACTTATTATACATATAAACATCCATGACTCGGAAACAAATGGCGATGCTCATCACACAAACATTTGCTCCGACCGGGATTCGAACCCGGGACCCTAAGAACGTAAGGCAGCCTCACTACCGCTGCGCCATTCGGGTCGTCGTCGTAATACTAACCCCTCATAAAGTGTGGTCAACAGTGAGTTGTGCGATAGTATTGAGTAGTAGTAGGTAGTCCGCGAGGGCTCTCAGTACGAGAGCTGTCGTGACTCGAGTGGCGTACGTGTGTCCCGGGGTACGGACGTGGATGTGACGTTGATGGGCATTGTGTGCAGTTTTATTTGATTGGGACAACTCTAGCTTTGCTGCGTAATCACTGTTGCTTAGTGTTAGCGTTGGTGAATACTGAGACAAAACAATAAAACTTGGTAAAAAATATATTTGCCATCAACATATGTATTTAGAAGAGGAAACTACTTAAAATGGCGTCGTGCTTGCCTACCCTCATGAGATGACGGCTTGAGGTTATATATAAAGTTACTAGTTAAAGAAGGTACGTGTACTTAATGCCGTTTAAAGATTTTGCTGACCGACAAAGTGTTCCTTAGGTTATTCAAAGAAATCAAGTAAAGTAATCACTAGGTACTAATATGTATTTGTCCTAAGTGTTTTTTTTTGTATTTTTTTTTAAATAAAATTTAACAAAGTGAGACTGAAACAACAAAGTTTACGAAATGTGAAAATCTAATTTATATTTAATTAAGTCCTCCTTTGGATAGTAATAATATCTCGTTTCGTATCTATAAAAATGTCTTCATAACATTCGTCATAAAATAAAAATCTCTAAAGAAAACAGCTCTTAAAAGTGCAAGTTACATAACTTCAAGAAGTTGAATTTAATGTTTCTCAAGAAAGGAGAAAAAAAACACGAACAGTCAGTGCAGTTTATAGGTTAAAAGCATCAATGGCTGCCAAGAACTGTCAAGTATAAGGGATTCTATACATTTGTTCGGGGGTGACGCATAATTCGGCACAGTCAGGCGGAAAAATCGAATATACTAGGCCTTACAAATATGGCTAGGTCAGACTCGATGAAGAAGGTGGAGGACTAGGTGTTATGGATTGGCTTGGAAGAGTCCAGCAGTGGACTGCTATAGCTTGAGTTTATTGGGAAAAGCCGCCCGGCGTACTCATATTGTGCCGAGCCTCCCTAAACATGATCTAGTGATGGTAGAAGCCTAACGATTAATGAAAATCGAATATGTGTAGTAACTGCTTCTAGTCAGTTTTTTGTTCAACATACAGGTTGTAAACAGACTCTTCACGAAGCCGTCAACAAGCATTCTGAACATCAAACTGAGTAAAAAAAATATTGCTGGGAAACGATTTTTTTTTTGGGGTGAAAAATCACATTTTACGGTAAAACTCAAAGTAACGCTTTCAACACATTGTGATGATGGATGCATTGAGTAGTAAACGGGTCATGGAGGTATTTAAAGTAAAAGTATAACATTAAAAACTTGTATTAAACAAATCTTGTGAAAAAGTTGTAACTTTGACCCCCGAGGTATGGTCTAGAACAAAAAAAATATCGCATTGATGAGGAGAATAAGTACCTTTCGGCTTCGTTAAGAGTCTATTAACACCCTTTATACTCGTGAAAAAAATTTAAAGTGCCAACTCGAAGAAGTGTATAGCACCCCTAAGGCTTCAGTCTAGACGGCGAGGCGGCAGAAACATGCGATTGTAGCTTTATTTAGTTCACTCATTCAATTATTCACCCCGCTTTATTCACCCCTTTTTATTCACGCAAGGGCACAATGTCATATGAGCTGGTTTGTGAATCAGATGCTGTGACATAGAAATTACTTTAAAACATGTAACATACATAATTTGGTATTAGAAAAATGACTGGATAGAGGTTATTTGCGGTTGGTACTTATTCGTTTAGATAGATAGATTAGATAGATAGATTGATACACTATTTATTTGGTGCACACAAAAGACACCACAGCACACAGAAGTACAATTTACATGATTATAAAAACAAGGTGCCAATTATACAAAAAGAAAAACATCGAAATAAGTATGGTAACACCATGCTATCTATACATATAATAAATCTGTAGAAAAATCATTTTTGTACTTACATCGAAAATATTTCGCAAAAAAATTGCCAGGGTGTGAAAGGATAACCAACAGAACTCATTTCCAGCATTTTTAGAATTTTTGTCTGTTTGTCTGTTTGTCTGTTTGTCTGTTTGTCTGTTTGTCTGTTTGTCTGTTTGTCTGTTTGTCTGTTTGTCTGTTTGTCTGTTTGTCTGTTTGTCTGTTTGTCTGTTTGTCTGTTTGTCTGTTTGTCTGTTTGTCTGTTTGTCTGTTTGTCTGTTTGTCTGTTTGTCTGTTTGTCTGTTTGTCTGTTTGTCTGTTTGTCTGTTTATCTGTTTGTCTGTTAATCTGTTTGTCTGTTACTTTAAATAAAAATAAAATAACAAGTATACAAGGTGAGGTGTGCGTCTCAAGGTTGCAACAAATGGGAGTCCAGCTCAGCATGTGTCAGGCATGCACCTGACGCTGATATTATGTTTAAAAGCTGTGTTACAATGTTATCATTATTCTTCTGCTTTTATTCCAAATTATTTGGTGTCAACGCAGCATGTTTTCTTCGTCCATACTTCTCTATCACTCCTCATCTCATCAGACACCTCCCTACTAGTCATATCATTCTTCAGACAGTCCATCCATCGATCGTTTCAGCTGTGTTACAATAATGGGTGTAAAAAGAACCTTCTCGAAGCCGAAAAGCACTATAGTGTGCCAGATAAGTAGGAAATAAAGGTCATTAACCCGCATACATTTATTCAAATACATAATTCCGAAAACAGAAATAATGACAAACTTGTCCCGAAACTACGGGTCGGGGGCTTTCGGGACCTTCACAACCCTTCGATTCGATTTTCGATTCGGAAAGTAGTATGTACGAAGTTACGAACATTCGTGCCAAAAAAAAAAAAACCCGACTGCATACAGTCGGGACCCATAATCGATGTTATGATTTTAGTCTAGATTATTTAATGGGTTCCGACTGTTGCAGTCAATATGATTAGTTATTTTTTACGCAGTCGCGTTTTTTAATTTTTTTAATTATTATTTTTATTTTACACTTTTTGGTTACTTAGATATACCATTTTAAAATCCTCATGATGAGCTCGTTATCAAGCCGTTCAGGCTACAGAGCGTGCCAAACATTTGAATTTCGCGCCAGAAATCCGCCATTTTGTTTTTTATTTTAATATACTCAGTGTCACTCTCACAGTAAATACGAATCTAACGACACCTCTCAAACTAAAATCCATCGAACCGTTCAGGCTGCAGAGCGTGCCAAACATTTGAATTTGGCGTCAAAAATCCGCCATTTTTTATTTTTTTTATTTTGATATACCCAGTGTCACTCTCACAGTCAAGACGAATCTAACGACACCTCTCAAGCTAAAATCCATCGAGCCGTTTAGGCCACAGAGCGTGCCAAACAATTATACATAAATACATACATACTCTCGAAAAACATAACCCTCCTTCTGGCGCAGTCGGGTAAATACTAATCAAATCGAAAAATATGATCAACAAATAATTGAAACATAATTCATGTGTACAGTTCCGAATGATGTATTCCGAAAACGAATGGTGAATGAATGATTGAACGAAATGAACGAGGCGGAAATTGCAATGAAAAGCTGCGGGCCACGGCAACGTGATGTATTTTAAATAATATACTTTCAAATTAACATTTTGGAAGTTTCGGGAAACCAATCCATCTGGACTTAATAAAAACGAAATATAATGTTAATTACTTTTTATCCCACTATTTTCAGTCATCACTTTAGGTAAAGTACCTGACCGTCTTGACCGCTACCGCTATAGTTTACGATTTCTGACTTATATTTATAAAAAGCTGTGTGCTTCATGGACTATCTTATCCGAAAAAATGACGAACTTAGCATATTTTACATCCCTTATACAAGATGACTTTTTTATCACGTTCCAAAAAAAATGGGTATAATAGGTGAACGGAGTAGAAGCAAAATGGCAGTCTTAGTTTTTTTTTTTTCAAAAAAAAAAAAATCAAATCATACACATATCGCGTATGATTTGAAATTCGATATTTTTCATTTTTTTTTTTCAAAATTTCTCTTTCTTTGTTCTGATATAAAAAAAATCTTAAAATTTGTATCGTTTTTTGATGATAGATCAATTTTTTTCTAAGCTGTGGAAAAAATAAATATAAAACTAGGTATACCCATTTTTTTTTTGGAGTGTTAATAAAGTCATCCGGTATAACCGTTGTAGAGGATTTAATAAATTTTAGTTTTTTTTTTTATAATCATCGTCATCATCTTTCTGCCCTTGTTCCATTCTACTTGGGGTTGGCGCAACACGTTTTCTTCTTTCATTCTCCCCTGTCAAACATCACCGCATCATTTCCATCACCTTAGGTATCTTTTGATACTATAACCTAAAATAAACGCATATTTCCAAGTAATGACAATTGTACTATTCTATGGATCTATTAACTGCAGCAAAAGTAAACAAAACTTTTTAAACATTTATTTCACTATAAAAAAGGCTCACACAAAAATACTGGCCAATATGAATAACTTTTTACAACAGAAAATTCATATTATGCTCTTTCACTTTTACCGAACGAGCCGTACGTTTTGTTTTTCCTTTGTGCCTGCATCTGCATAGAAATCGAATTTTAAACTTTCGTTATTTCATCCAATGTCCGCAGATACTGGGGGCCATATCATGGTGTAAAAGTTACAATTCAGTTATACTTTTTGCAGTAATAATATGTAAAAGAGAAATTGATAATATGCTTGAATGTTAAATGATTTGAGTTTAGTCATTGGAATATACGGGTGGACTAAAATATATTTTAACATAGTTGGTGTTTTTTGATTAATACAAAATTTCAGTAACTGCTGCGTAGCAAACTCAAAAACTTTTAATGAACTTTTGATGATATGTGTTTATTAGTGCCTATAACAATAACTTCTATTTCGGTGGGCACAATATGCAAAACAACACGTTCTGCCAGACTGGGTAGAAATTAAGTAATTGTTATTCAAAAGTGAATTTTCTAATTTATCGTTTTTATTTTGACGGCATTTTTTAGTCTGCTTCCTAACACCATGTTGGAATTAACAAATAAATACAATCACTTTGACGCTAATAAATACAAATAAATGCTAAAGATTCCTTTTAACCTCAGCAACTAATCTAAATACGTTTGAGCTCAGAGCGGGATGACTTGACCACAATCGTTTGAATTCAATCGCCTTTGCTCTGTGCTACTGACGCAAATGAGAGCCTGCTTTATTGAACCTTGTAATCACTCATTTGTCGTTTGATTTGCTTTGGGTAGCCGTTGGCGTAGTATTTTTTATGTTTTGATTAATTTATAATCGAGAGAAATATCATTATAACAGTGGAATAAGGCTTCATCTCGATAGTTTTAAGCATTCTGACTACGCTACGCTATTACAACGTAATCTACGCCGTAGCATTGTATGTGGTACGCCGTAGCACCGTGTGAGCTACGCCGTAGCGCCATGTGAGCTACGCCATAGCAACGTGTGAGCTACGCCGTAACACCGTGTGAGCTACGCCGTAGCACCGTTTGATCTACGCCGTAGCTGCCATATTAATGCCATAAAATCATAAAATTGACAACTATCATGAAGGTTATCGGTCAAACCGGTGTGACCGTGACTCCATACACCGAACTAAGTAAGCATCTGTGCATGTCCGGTGACCGAAACCCGTCCGTACCGGTTTACTAAACCTTTTATTGATGGATTGCAGTCAGACAGACTTTGCTGACAAACAGGGTGTAAAAAGACACTTCACAAAACCGTCAGTCAAGCATTCGATACATCAAACTTTACATAGATTGATGCGTTATGGGCCGTAGGCTTGTGGGACGAGTTGATGAACGACTCGTTAAATTTTTGCTTGGAAAATACTTTATTTGTAAGAAAATCACGGCCCACGGTTGCACTCAATGTAACGCATTCAAAACATTGTGCTGGTAGATTTTGACAGGGGTCATGGATTTATTTAAAGTAAAGTTATAATATTAGAAATTTATTTTTTTAAATATGAATATGTTGGTAGTTTGACCTGCAATAATTATCTCCGTAACTAGAAGGTTCCCAGGTATGATCCAGAACAAAATGATTGCAATGACGGGGACATCAAGTGCTTTTCGCTTTTATTAAGGGTACACCCCATACATACGAAGCAAAATAGACATACTCGTAACTGCACAATGAGACTAATTTACAACGACAAATATAATAGATTCGGTTTTCCACTGAATAGTTTAAATGGGTGGGCAGAAACATAAGTTAAACAAAGATCATACATATTGCATGCGTTCACTGCTCCAGTTTTTAATATAAACAAAACTTTGTGCAGCATAGAAAACAATGTTTGTTGGCACTATCAAGTTTTAGACCAACTGAAAATATTTGAAAATGTGAACTGAATTCGGGATTTCTCTTCTTCGTATAATTTGAGTGGGTCGGGGGGCTTTCGGGACCAGGACCACGGTCCCGGATTCGCCCTAAATATGAGTAGTTTACCAAGTTTATAATAACTAGACGCAGTAGAAGAAGTCTCGAATGTGACTTTACTTAGTTATAGCAATGCATACGTTCTTTATTGACATTTAATTTAAATAATCTGTGTTTTTCTTTACATCCGAACCCTTAGCTAATTTAACTAAAGAAGTCATAAACCAAACGACAATAACATCAGGTTTACCATCACAAAGTAGAATGGCGCAATCGTATAGCTCGTCAAGAGGTTAGTCTGACCGTAATGAATAGAATTGAAATTACTCGTAATAACAACCGACCGGAATGACGGTCGGGGTCTAAATGACGGTTGAATCTGACCAAATCGTATAATCTACCACATGGTAAGTATCTTTTGGTTCGTCGTTATTGAAAGGAGGAAAACGGTAGGCCTAGTACAAACGGACGAGGTAAACATTACGTGAATTCGACTGTTAAATAAAAAATACTCATTTCGCGTGTAATGTTTGATATCGCCATACGTTAGGTAATTAGGTTAAAATTAGGTTGAAATATTAGGTGTTCCAGGTCAAAAAGTTGGCCTAGTAATAAAATATCTTGACTACTAAATGATAAATAATGTTTATTTTGGAAGTAGGTTTTTACAATCAATTTTACGTCATTTTTTAAAACTAGATGGGGCCGTTTTTCGTACCTGACTACTCTGAGAGGAAACAGCCGAAACAAACTCAGAGGTCAGAGTCTCTTTTGAAGTCCAGACATAATCTTGCTCAATTCACATGAGGACCATGCACATTAGTGTCTGAAATGGTCTTTTGAAGAAAGAACCACACAGATTTGAGTGGACCTGTCCAGTCAGTGCAAGCATTTGTCAGTTATCGTGTAGTTCGACTTATAACTCAAGGAGCTCAACGACACTAGTCACTTCAAATAAAACTTGTTTCAAATCTGATAAAGGATATCGCCGTAGGTTAGGTTAGGTAGACATATTCAGGAAAGGGTTTTGTATAACTCAGTTGTGGAAGCCAGATAAGCTTCCTAAAAATATTGGTATTTAGCTGCATCCGGTTAGACTGGAAACCGACCCCGAAATAGTTGGGAAAAGTTTCGCACACTTCTCTCGCTACGCATTCTAGCTCATCTCTGAAACGCAGTCTTACGTCGCGCATTCGTGCCAGGGCCTCGGGCCCTACTGAAATAACGGTTGGGCCTGACTAAATCATGTAATCTACTACATGGTGAGTATCTTTAAGTTCATCGTAATTGGACTGGAGAATATGGACGCGTTTGTTATTAATGTGTTATGACTACTTAAGTTTATGTTTCTGATAACTAGGGTTGCTACTTATCGTTTTAGATCATTCAACGCAGTTGCACGATTTCAGTCACTGATGTTTAATGGACATTTTTTCTTTATTTTTTACTAGCTGACGTCCCGCGCTTTCACACGCGTAGTTCCCGTTCCCGTGGGAGTACGGGAATAAAATATAGCCTATAGCACTCACGAATAATGTAGCTTGCTACCAATGAAACAATTTTAAAAATTGGTTCATTACTTCCGGAGATTACCCCCTACATACAAACCTACAACCATACAAACTTACAAACAAATGTTACCTCTTTATAATATTAGTATAGATTTATTAAAACTTTATGCACTTTATGTACAAAGGCGGACTCAATGCTTTGGGCATTTTCTACCAATTCTTACCATACCTTAAGGTAATTTGTTTTTTTCATTGAGTATTTTGAAATATTAATTAAAAAATATATAAAAAACATTTAAAAATATAAAAAATTGTAGCCCACCGGTATCGGGAACAGGGTCCAAGCTACCGGCAGTCAGGGCTCCAGAGAGAGGAACCTCCTAACAATACGAGCCGTGTCCAGGAGTACCGCTTTCTGAATCAAGCCCTTAATCCAGCTGCCTAACGAGAGCCTCCTCAGGTATTGATCGAGGCTCTTGGCAATTAAGCCATGGGCTGATACGACTATCGGCACAATGATTGCTGAGTCCACTTCCCACATGTCAACAACCTCGCGAGCCAAGTCAAGATACTTGATTTGTTTATCTTTCTCGGCTTTCACGAGGTTCTCAACATGCGGGACCGTTATGTCAACAATCATTGCGCGCCGCTCTGATCGATCCACCACCACTATATCAGGCTTATTGGCTACAATAGTCCTGTCAGTGATGATGGATCACTGACAGGACGTATGGATGGTGTATTAATATTATTATTATATTATATTATATTATAATTATCAATGCTATCTTGGATTTTCATTTTGACTTCATTTTCATTATCAGCGACCCCAAAAACCACGAAAACGACACCCATGAATAAAAACTGAAAATTTTCCTCGCCGCCATCTTGGATTTTCATTTCATATTTTTCTACAGATTTATTATATGTATATAGAAGTGACTACATAACATAACGTCACGCCTGTAATCCCAGACGGGTTTGACAGAGATGTACCCAATAGTACACCCACATCATGCCAGTTATGTTTAGGCCCCATGTAATAGGGGGCGAGCCTATTCCATCAACCGGACAGAAATCCAGACTCCGTGCCTATCTACTAAGAAATTCGTGATGGAAAAACACAATAACACTTTGCCCGACCTGAGAATCGAATCCAGGACATCAGGTCACAGATTTAGTTGCTTCCCAGATACGATATTTTGACACATGTCACATTAGTGTCTGCTTGTCAAGGCATGGCGCAACAATATCTTATCGTCTTCAATTTCACTGTCACACGATAACGGAAGGACATGAACAAACACGTTATTAATGTCTTACCGCTTAGTAGGAAGTTATAGTTTAATCATTAAATTGTAAGGGCTGCTACATATTAGTGGGCCGGTAAAACCTTGACCTTGATTCGGTCTAGCGTAGTACGGAGCTATAGAATAAAAGGCTAACTTATACTGGTTCCGATCTAGCGCCATTTTTTCGTTAATGCTTTGAAATAGCCCAGTCCCTACTCTTTCGGTTTTTGGAAGCTGCATCTGAAAAACTTGTGAAAATACCTTTTTTTCAATCCAGGATTTCTGTTGACATTATGGGCACGTTTAAAATAAAAATCTGTATTTTAAATTCAATGAAAGGTAATTTCAACAAATACTTACTGATTCATTTTCGAACAAACTAATTTTCTAAAATAACCCAAGCAAAGGGTCTCTCAGACAACCCTACCAAATAATAAAAGGGTCACCCTGTTTACAATACCGACGTCTGCATTCAACAAGTTCCAGAACCGCTGCGATCCGCAGCGGTCCGCAGCGTACCGCAACCGCACCGCACCCCAGCCGCCCTGCGATCTCGTCCGGAATGTGACGTCACAAAATGTTCATAATGTTGGGAACCCCGCGTTAACGAAGTTATGATGTTGGTCAATATTGAAGGTTTAATGGAGGGGAATAAATTCGTTTAAGATGAAAAATGGAGGTTTAAAAAGTGTTGTTAATTTTCTACGTCGTAAAGTCTTTTTCCCGTAATGTTGATTTTATTGCTATAGCTAGCTTGAACTACCCCACTGCTGGGCAAATACCTCTCTCCATTTTTAGTGCGTCGCTGCACCACTTTTTGAGAGCATCCAAGTCGTCCCGTCATCTCTTCGTAGTCTGCCGCAGCCTTGTCCAGCAGTTTTAGGGAACCAATACTTTTAAAATAATAGTCTTCTACGTAAAAAAATGTTTTGTAATTATGGGAATTAGGATAATATTTTGTTAAAATAAACTAAATCTTCATTAATTACGTGAGAAAAAAAACAGACCCAAAATTTGCACGTCTTTCTCCGTAGCACTGTCGTAGCGCTAGTAGCAAAAGCGTAGCACAAAAATGTAGCACTGTAGAACTTTCGTAGCATCGAGTATCTTTAAAACTTTTAATAAGTTTATTTCATTTAGAGGTCTAGGGAAACTTTCAGTGGTACTTTAACTATCCATATTCTTACTTTATTTTTAAGTAAGTTAGTAGTTACTTGCATTAATTAATTTTACCCAGGCAATATAAATTCTTGCTTTACAATATACTACAATTCATCATCATCTGCCTAGCCTTTTCCCAACTATGTTGGGGTCGGCTTCCAGTTTTACCGGATGCAGCTGAATACCAGTATTTTACATGGAGCGACTGCCTATCTGACCTCCACAACCCAGTTAGTACCGGGTAATACGATACCCCTCATATACTACAATTGGTATATGAAATGTGGAGGGATTAAGCCGTCACTTTAGGCTCTATTATTCTAATGTATCAAATATCGTTTCACATGTATAGCATGTTTGACGAATATATTGGTCATAGAAACGCTACAATACACTCTTTGAACAATGGTTCCTTAAATTAATACGAACAGTACAATACATTAAATACCTGCAAAATGTAAATACAGCAAGAAAATCTAGCTCTCTCATTATTAATCATGACTTGAGAACTCACTCTCATCACAATAGGCAGTAATAAATCAGTGGCGGCCATCTTGATAAGATGGCGTCCACAAAAGCGCTGGAATTCATCCGCGGTTCAGTTCGACGCAAGCCCCTGTTATTAATCGCAGACTTATAATTAAAATAAAGGTGCATGCAGATTGACTTCAGACCATTGTTTACGGTTTATATCTTTTCAAAAAGAAATCAAAGTTGTTTGTACGAGCCCGTACTTATAAATGTTCAAGTGTACAGTAAGCGTTCATAAGTGCAGAGGCACGCTAAGGATTGTATTGCTGTGAACGCACGGTCGAGCGTCCGTGCGTCTGTATGTGTAAGTGGTCTCAATACAGTATGCACACCACAGCCACAGAGTTCGCCCAATCGCATGTCGCGCGTCACAATCCACGAAACATAAGAATAATTATTTCCGTTTCTTTTATTATACACGCAGCAAACCTTATTTGTGTAGCGACCTGTTCTTACCATTGGATAGCTAAAATTCACATCTATTTACCATGTGTTGATAGCTGTTGGGGTAATCAGTAGGATTCACGATCAAAGAGATCCGAGTTCGAATCCTGTTAACAACGTGTGGGGTTTTTGTTTCTTGGTAACATTAGTTATTGGTTCATTATTTATTTTTTATAAGAATAAGTTAAATATTAGTAAAAAAAACATAGTATTATTATTCAACTATTTATTTATTATTTTAGCTGTTCGGTGTTGGAAGGTGGAAATAAAAAAGTCGTGGTGAATCAAAAATGTTTATTCGTTTTATTTATTTATAAAATTAACAAACTTTCATGATAATTGTAACGTCACATTCCTACCTAGATGTAAAAAAGTTCTCTTGTAACCGATCATAAGATTTTTAATTGCATACGGTATACCCACTTACTTTCAATTCTTATTAACATGCTTAAGTAACAAGGAAAGGATATTCTAATCACACAAATATAACATATAGTTGATACCCACTTATTATAGGTATCGGTAATCAGCAGAGTTTATTGAAAACTAATATAAATAATTTAGACTTAATGACTATATTTTTTGTGACGTCACAACAAATGTAACTCGTATTGAGGTTATAGTTTAAGTGTTCATTTTCCCGAAGAAAAGAAGATTGAAACTAAACCTCAATTTAAAATCATTAATATAATTACGGATAAGTTAATATTCACTAAATATTTTGTCACACATCTAATTAAAAGTAAAGCTTCTAGGGATTAATTTTGTAGCATGATAGCTTCTAATACTTCTACATAATTAAGTAGAACTGTTGGCGCGTGGAGGAATAAAAGCCAGTTCTCCTGGCCCTGCTGCACTTATCCGACATGAGTCTGTATTAGGGATTATGTTTTTGCCAGACCAGCAGAGTGTTATTCTTGCGCCATAAATGAAGCCTACCCTTATGACTTTATTTAAAAAACAGTTTTTTGAGTCTTCTCATGGTAGTATTCCAGTAAAAATCTAAATAATCCCGTGCGAAACGTAATCGTTCTTCTATAACTCTTTCTGTCAAGAAGGGCTTCTTAGCTGGTCTTCGTGATACAAGCCTTCAGCGTGGAGGGCACGGCGATCAGTTTGCGATGAGGTGTCAAATAATTCCCCAAAGTGTCTCGTAGGTGTGAAACCATTTGTTTCTTATTCGCCAACCATATATTATGTCGTCGCTGCGCATCGATAATAAGCGACGGCTTTCCAGTTCATTGTCGACTAGCAAGGCCTTTTGATCTGACTCACAGTATTCCTCTAAAACAAAAAAACAAAAAAATGATGTTAGGCAGCTATAATAAAATACTGAATTAGTTATCATTCACTCTGCATTTATAAATCCAATAATTAACACTAATTATTTATCTTTTATGCCTCATGATGGATTTAAAATCAATTTATTAATCCCCAAGTCACCAAATAAATAAACAATAACAAAGCAGGCTTTAATTTTTAATAAAACTTTGTTACAATAATTCATAAATATAATACTCACATTAGTCCGGTTTTTTCAGATATTTGTGTTCTATTAAGACCACTTTTATGCAGCACGATAATATTAGTCGCCCTCGCCTCAATATCAATATTTGCCTGCATTTTGAGAAATAACAACAACAATACAGCTATCTATTAAACCACACGTCACTAACCAAATTTAACACAACCGAATGACAACGTTCATTTCGATCAAGTAAAATATTCATAAAACTCAGGTTTACCTCACAGAAATATAAATTCTTGACTTATTTTTCTATGATCTACCTTCTTCTAACTTTATGAAATGTGTGAACAAAGCGAGCATATTTTTCTGTCCCATTACTTCCAATCGAGTAAACACTTACAAAAAGTCTAAAAGTAACAATGTGAGATTTGAACTCACGTCTTACTGATTCACTCTTAGATGTGGACGCGCCTAACCACTAGGCCATCTTGACTTTTATTTCAATGTTGAAATTTTGGACTACATTTACTTGTAGATGACAATGTCTATTTTCTTGAAAGTAGAAGGTCGTAAGTCAAACTAAACGTCAAGCTATTGCTTTGTGAAATTGCCTATCGACTTTTGGTCGACAATGTACCTTTTATTGCCCATAATTTAATACTGAACATGTAATGGCATACTTTTAGCTAATCATGTGAAAACGAACCGCATCCCATGGGTATTTCTCATCGGTAAACGTACAAACTTTTAGGCTCACCGTTGTTTTAAAAGGTGTAGCAGCACAGTTCACATCAGTGTACATCGTTATGTAGGAATCTGATTTTAGTAACTTTATAGTAGGGCAATGGTGCCGATTCTCTTGTCACAAATATCTCTAAACTAGACTAAAAATCACTAAAATTTAGTTTGTTCCTGTCAAACGACGTTTCCCATTCTGAAATTGATTAAAGTGACATGACTTAAACAGATTATAGTTTGACAGCACTAAGTTATTCAATTTGGTGTAAATGGCTATTTTGCTATTCTGAAATTGACGTTTTTCACCTAAAATTAAGATTGTCAAACTAAATCAGACTATTTTTAATCGCGATTAAAAAGGTGTGGAATAAAATTAGTTGTCATGAACTAAAATTTTCAAAGTACATTTCTCTCGTATTTCTTGAGAGTTTGGATAATTTTGAGGTCAATAAGGAAGCACAACGTGATTGCAGTTGTTGTCGATTCGGTAGAAAGGTAAATGTAGTGTTATTTTATTATATAGGATACAAACAAAATTTATGAAAATTTACCAAGGGATTTTTGTACTGAACATGTATTGCACTTGTTATTAGTTGGAAAAGAAGTAGTAAATTCATTTCTCATACTCAAAGCCACTTCCAGGTTCTGTGTAATATGAAATAACTATTTTTTAGAAACTTTCAAGAAAGAATAAAAATATTTTAGGTTAGATTATTTTGTGTTCTTTGGCTAAATATCTTGTTTTAATTTATAGATTAGAAGCGTATGATCGAAACCAGAACTTTGGTGCCGACTGCATGGGCCAAGACGACATCGTATACCAGTGTCCACCCTGTGATACATTCAGTGATATAAATGCGGATTCTCCACTTCCCATCACCAGACAGGCAATCCAAGAATATGTTCATAGGTGAATGAATACATTTGTTGGTCAAATTTTTAGAAAGCTCTCCGTACTAACAGTGATTATAAAGAAAATACTATTTCATCTGATCACAGTATAATAAATAAAGCTTCTGAATATAATTTTTTGTTATTTGTTTTCAGCTGTAACACTCAGCGTAAAGGACAGCATTTATATGAATATCGCCATCTTTTGACCACCCTCTTTACCTCTGATGGCATTTACACTTATTTACGAGACCAGTGTAAAGCAATCAATCAAGGACAGCTATATTACTCCCGCTAACAATACTGTAATTTTGTCATTTACGCTTCTAAGGAAAGAACATATAGGAAAAATTACAAAAGGACATGAAGGCGAGATGATTCATATTTTAATGAAATGTTAACTCATTTAATTAACTTTTATGTACATCATTTAGAACCTGCAATTCTAAATAAATATATGTATAAACACTATTTGAAAATAGTAAAAAAGCAGAATTAAAAGTACTCTTTTATTTAATATTTTTCATAATACACTCTCCACAATTAGATTCTTCATTACACTTAGAGTTGAGTAAACTAACTGAATTTTTTTATAGGATTCGAAACCTGTGTAAAACTTTATGGATTTATCATCCTCTTTGTATCTAGTAATAGACCCGTAGACATACTCGTGGTCAATTTGAATACTTTTAGATAAACACTTGGGTGCACTGTATACATTCGTCTTCACTGTTGTTTAATGTGTTAACTTCTTCTTCGACACCTTTTCTAATGCTGTTGTATACATGGAAGTAAAACTACTGGTTGAAGGTTGCGGTTCTATTTCAAAACTTTCCTGAAATAGTTTTTTCTGCCTTCTTTTCTAATAACGATGCTGTCGGATTTTCTGGTTTAGCTTCAGTGAAACAGAATACCGCGATGGTACCGCTGTCTCTCTGAAATGATTAAGAAACCACTTAGGTTAACTTATTGTTACTTACCTACCAAGAATGACACAAATTAGTAAGTAATGCAAAGTATGCTATGTTACTGTATTAACTCACCTGTATACTATGAAATACACTCCACACAAACGTGCGGTAAAAACTTTACTTGAATTTTTTTATTGCGTAAGGCAGGCTCCCATTGTTTTTTGAGTTTGCTTTCCTTAGGAAACTAATGAACTCCCCTATTTTTACAATTTAACTCGCTACATTAAGGCATTATTACAATAATTGCGGCAATTAAAACGATAAACAAAAACGATTGAAGAAATCCATACGATTTGACAGCTCATAATTCAAAGTAACAAGGTATGGTCGTATTAAGTCCCCATGGCAAAGGAGTTTAATTTTTTATTATTTTTAAAAACCTATCGGTTGATTGGTTATTATTTATAAATTTGGGTTGATTTTTTGTTTGTTTGAGATTTCAAGCAAACAAAAATTCAATCATATGGACATGATGTCCAAAAATGGTTATTTATAATCCAACATTTTAACCAGGATAATATAATTATGTGGATAGACAAAAACGAACTGTACTAATTATAAAATACATTTTTAAAGACCTCCAATTTTGAGAAAAGTCGTTTTTTATTTATGTGTGAATTTACACTTATTACTAGTTGTGTGAGACTGCACCAGCAGACTCACGATGTCCGCGATTACGCGGAGCCCTAATCACAATATATTTGTCCAATTGACAAAGGAAAAACAACTATTCAATACACTTACCATCACGCTGGCACCGGTGATGTGACGTAGTCCTGGTCACGTCTCATCTGGGTGGGGTTTACACCCCACCCAGATGAGACGTGACATACACATACACCACACACACCACAGATATACTTACGTATAACTGTGGTGTGTGTGGTGTATGTATAGTTAGGTAAGATTCGACGGTAACCAAAGGACGCGCGCGGCTCGCACCGTTGACTCCAGGATCAAACCTTCAGATCCCACACGTGGCACCTCTCACGAATGTCCAACTGAATTTTATCCCGGTTTGATAACCCAATCGGGGATGTAATAGTCCAACACTGAATTTAGGAAATTACCGGCGTTCAAATGACACAAACAGGCCGGACATAACCAAAAAATCACTCGCGGTCAAGACCCAAAATGGCGAGATTTTTCAATTTTCACTCAATTATCAACAAAATATCAAACACCGATCAAGATGGTATCGGATTAACAATAACTCAAAGTTTTCAACCAATAATTACACGGAACAGCGTGTACCAAAAATTACAAGCACGGAGCGACCATTATTCAACCAATATTGCACTGACAAGCAAAACGTCATCGCACCACAGACAACGAAACGTAATCTGTCAAACGTCAAAAAAGGTGCGTTCAGAACTTGGTGGATGAAACACTAGTTAAAACGAACAAACCTTTTCCAAACATCATGGTTAATAAAGCGAACACACCGAAAAAAGTAACTTGACAATGTCACTGTCAGATATTGACTGAAAGTGTCAGTCATTAGTGTCATTACTCAGGTTTTTTTTTTGCAATTCAGATCATTTTCGTTCACTTTCATTCATTTTCGTTTAAGCTCTAGTGCAATCTTAGTCTATGGTTTACTCAACTTGGTGACTGTCAAACTCGAATTTAAGTGTGTCAAAACTTTATTTAAGTTTAGAGAATCTTGTTTTCAGAATAACTTAACAAAACCAACTAACTAAAAATAAGAAATTTTAGTTTTAGTTTAGGTTAGTTCGGTGTACAAGAGAATCGGCACCAGTATATATTTTTTTTTAAATAAAATTAAAGTTAATTTTAATCCTTTCTTACTAAAATATTCTAATTGATAAAAGATAGAAACCAAATAAAAAAAACAATCTGTATTTTATAATATATATCACGGCAGGGAAAGCCTAGAGGAACACTCTGCCCATAAATTGGCGCCATCAGCCGCCAATCCGCCTGTCTTTCAGTCTCTACTTCTCTAGCCATCACATCGCCGTGCGACACCTACAATTCTTCATTGTTGATAGATAGGTAGGTGGGTATTTGAAATCACACACAGCACTTGACTCAAATTCCAAACGTTTATTTCTATTAAACCATTTAGGTACAGAAACTGATTAACTTTCTAGAGTTGAGTCGTCCATTCGCAAATTATTATGGTTGGAGGAGAAGAATGGATGAAGAAACTCTTCACACTATTTTAAATCGTATTACAGATCGTTCACTTCATTAAACACTTATAATTACTTAGTATTTCAATTGTTTTTGCTAATCGTAAGCTAACGTGACGGATCGTTGCTCCCTGTCTATTCTGCCTGCGTGAGCGGAAGTCCTCCACACAGTACAGGTAACTCATTACATAATAAGTTCATTAAAACTTACAAACAATACTAGAGTAATTCATAATTAATCATTTTAATAATTAAACAATACCAATATTCACAAATGCAAAGGTTTTATCAAGTTAAAGCTAATTAGTCGCTTCAATACTTTTTACAACAATATTCAATCTTTTAAAACCATTTCCGGCAAATCAAAGTATTTAGTACAAAGAACACCTACGAAGTCTTTCACTAATAAATTGTTCTGTAAAATAATCTTGTTACTTTTTAGTTTGTAATTTAGTTAGATAATCTGATTTAATTGTAGTTTCAAATTATTAATTGATTTATTGATCAAATCGTATTCGGCCTGTAGTGTTGCCTCATAAAAATCTTGTGTCAAAATGAATAATAATAATTTACAAATCCAATGTCATAAAATACTTGCTTATCATAATTTTAACTATAGATTTAGCTAAAGACTTACTGAGTCTTTAGCTAGACTTTTGTTTAATAAATTACTATTTGAAACCACGAACTATCTAAGTGCTAGTTACGCCAATAGATGGCGCTTAACTCATTTGTCAAGTGATGTAATAACTGTACCACGAAGCAGAGATGGCAGGTTCATGGAATAGAATTATGAGTGTTAATAATTAGATTAAATCTTAGCAGATAGAGCCTCTTGCGGCGACACGGCCATTCTGATCGGCGGTGCGCGCTCTGCACCTGCCGTCGCCGTCAGTATGTGGAGTTTCGTGGTTGTTATCTGAAATAGTGGAGATAAATTTTGTCGGCAGATTATTGTTGCTTTTATTATTATCCTACAATGTTCATTGAATTGTAGGATTTGGTAATAGAAAGTGTCAGTCAACATAGAAAGCTAGTTATAGATCAGGCATCTATTCAGTTTTCCTTGTATTCAAAATTAAATGCGTTTATGTATCACCTAGACATACACACAGTCACAGAGTTATCTGCTTGAAATTTTTATTTAATCTTTTAGTAGTGTTTAGATTGAAGCTGGTATGAGCTGCTAACTGAATAAAATGTTGTAGCCTGAATTATCAAATAACATTAATTGAATTGAGGTTATTGATTTTGTTTAATCAGCTAACAGCTGAATAAAATATTGTTGCTTCAATTGTCCAACAATATTCGTTGAATTGTTGTTTAGTATCAGTTAGTTTGCAAGCAGTTTTGCAACTGGTATTTGAGTTTGTTGATGCTAAAAGCTATTTGTTAAAAATAACAGCTTGGTATGAGTTTGGGTTTTTAGTTATCTTCAGAACCTTGTAATAGATCTACTGTCTACTAGATTTGTCTTAAATAAAATTATTGATTGCTTTAGATAGTCTGTAATTTGTATTTGTTAAGTGTAGTGTAAGTAGCATGTTTTTATTTGTTCATTCTCACGGGAAGGTAATGCTCTGTGATAGACACAAAGTCTTGGATTTGACAGGATAAAAGGATAGGATCAGGAACACCGCTCTGTGATAGACACAAAGTCTTTGATTTGACAGGATTAAAGGGTAAGGAGTTTAGGACCATTGCTCCGTGACAGGCACGAAGTCTTTGATTTGACAGGATATAAGGAACCAGGCTCTGGGCGTTATTAAGCCGTGGACCCAGCAGGATAACATGAGAGTATTGTTTATCAGTTGCCTCCACGGCTGCTGATAGGATCATTTGTAGTGTTCATTATCAGTGGCCTCCACGGCTGCTGATAGGATTGTTTGTAATTTGTTGTGTTCATTACCAAGTACCTCCACGGAACTGATAGTACTTGTTGTAAGTCAGTTGCCCCTATGGCTGCTGATAGGATTTTTTTGTAATGTGTTGTGTTCATTACCAAGTACCTCCACGGCACTGACAGTATTTGTTTGATTTGTTGTGAGTGTTTGTATTACTCATTGAGCTTGTTGTTTCCTCCACGGATACCAATAGCTTGTGAGTTTTTATTTTTATTTATTTTTTTATTTTATTAGTTACTGTTAGGAGTACTAATATTTTGTTATTATTTTTGTAAATAGTTGCTTACAACTGGCAGGATTATAAAAACTAAAATAATCAATGTGGAAACGTGATACTCATTACACTTGAGCATCATGTAGGTAGGTTGATTGGGCTATTGTATTAAGTCTATTGTTGTAACACTGTAGGTATCAGTGGGGAAGTGTAAGAAGTAGTTTGAAAACTCCTCACCTTTTATGTTAGTTTATGATGTGAGGACACTGTAACAGTCATCCCTGGTCGGCTGTTCTCATGCTGTTCCCCATTTTATAGCTCCATAGCTGGCGACACGGTCATCTGTTCACCAGGCTGCAGTCCATGAAGTTGTTCATTTTTGAAATTGTTTGTTGAGTCACATTTTTAAGTGACCTTGCTCCATTATCATTTGCTGAGGACTTCATTGAAGTTTGTCTGGTTGTATTGGTCGGCTAAACCAATTTTATTGTGATATGCATTGGTTAGCTAGCTTATTTTTATCAACCATGGTCTATACTTCCACACTAATATTGATGTCATCACTATCTTGGAGTGACTGGGTGTACAGAGTTTTGGAAGAACTTGAGTCTTCTTTATTTGCTCTCAATTTTGTTTCAATTTCTTTGATAGAAGTTATCATTTCTTCTATGATAAGACAATTTGCCTGGAACCTGAAATGTGAGAAGTCATGCAGGTAAATAACATAACATCACGCATGTTGTCCCTGAAAGGTTAGGCAGAGGTGTACCTAATAGTATGCCCCACATTTATTTTTAAGTCCCATGTAATAGGGGGCAAGCCTTGTTGCCCTCAACCAGGCACAAATCTGCACTTTGTGGCTGCTACAGAGGAATTCCTAATGGAAAAACCCAACAACACTTTGCCTGACCTGGGAATCGAACCCAGGGCCTTATGCTCAACAGTCACGCTTGCAACCACTAGACCAACAAGGCAGTCAGTGCAGGTAAATATTAATAGTAGTGTAATGTCTACACTAATCGTGTGGTGTGTAGGTACATATCATCACACCTGCAATCTCTGAGGGGTTAGGCAGAGGTGAAAATAATAAATCCACACTTTGCCTAAGCCTCTAGTTTAGCGATATGGCTATTTGCCATTCATATGATTGTCTGGCTTGCTACTGAGAAATTCCTGATGGAAAAACCCAATAACACTCTGCCAGGCCTGGGAATCGAATCCAGGTCCTCATGCTTTAATAACAGGGCTCATGACCACTGGACCAACAAAGCAGTCCTACTATTTTTTTTTAAATTAGTTGGATTGATAAGTTTTATAGTCGGTAATAAGTTGTTTTGAAATAGTTATTTACTTAGATTAAGTTAATTAAACTAAGATGGGAAATTTAAACTGATCAGAACTACTTTATAAACACTATTGGTTGTGTATACGTAGTTGCACTGACAAAACATTCACATTTTATTAACACATCGAAAGCTTTGCTTCAATGATATAACTTAAGATTGCATTATCATAACTTGTTGAACTGAAATTTGTTTGACATTTCATAAGTTGTCTTGTTTTATAAATCAGTTTCATAACAAAGTGTTTTTGTATGAATCTTGCAACATGTTGTCCAATACAAATGTTTTCAAATTTGCACAATTATTTAAAAAGCCCTCAACGTTGCACTTAACGCAAACAATATCTGATTGTGAGGTATAAACCTATAGTGTGAATGAAAAGTCAATAACAACGTCTTAAATTTGTTACTACTCATTTATCTAATTAGTAGTAATTAAAAAAGTTAATTCATGATTTTAGTTTCTGACACATCATTACTGGTTATATTTCAAAAATCATTAATTGCATAATGACTGAATTAAATGGAGTGTTTTTATTTCACTCCCACAGGTGTCAAGTTACCATAACCAGCATGGGATGTGTTAAGTTAAAATAATGTTAACTGTAAAAATTCTCTACAGTAACAAAATACTAAAATAAATAAAACAAAAAAACTTCCCGGGATTGATGATCCATTAGCAGGTTTATTTATTGATAATTATGCTTTCCCGGAGTCCAATCTTTGTTTATTCTGCTTCGGTCATTCTGTGCTGTACATGTTGGCAATTTTGAGTGCAATCAATGAAGTTTTCCATCACATACAACTTCATTGTTTGTTTACCAATGTAAATTGCATTTTCATTATGTGTTCTTATTATTTGTTTTGGGTCAAGTGTTGCAATAAATTATCATGTTGGTTTCTGTCAGCCACTTGGATGAAAATGCAGCCAACTCTTTGGCTATCTTAGTCTTCCTAAGTATCTTCTTGTCTATCAGTTCATTGCCACTTAACACAGTATATTGGCTGTGGCAGCATAATAGGTCGCTCTCTCTTGAAAAGCTTCGTGGTGAACGCTTCGGTGAAAAATTCTTTGCCACGCCTTCGGCCATGGTCACGAAAGCAAGAGTTCTAGTTCGGTAGTTCCTTGTATTTGTTCTGGATGTCCGGCACTGTGAGCAGCGCGCAAGAGCTATCACCTCTTCTGATATCACGGCAGGGAAAGCCTAGAGGAACACTCTGCCCATAAATTGGCGCCATCAGCCGCCAATCCGCCTGTCTTTCAGTCTCTACTTCTCTAGCCATCACATCGCCGTGCGACACCTACAATTCTTCATTGTTGATAGATAGGTAGGTGGGTATTTGAAATCACACACAGCACTTGACTCAAATTCCAAACGTTTATTTCTATTAAACCATTTAGGTACAGAAACTGATTAACTTTCTAGAGTTGAGTCGTCCATTCGCAAATTATTATGGTTGGAGGAGAAGAATGGATGAAGAAACTCTTCACACTATTTTAAATCGTATTACAGATCGTTCACTTCATTAAACACTTATAATTACTTAGTATTTCAATTGTTTTTGCTAATCGTAAGCTAACGTGACGGATCGTTGCTCCCTGTCTATTCTGCCTGCGTGAGCGGAAGTCCTCCACACAGTACAGGTAACTCATTACATAATAAGTTCATTAAAACTTACAAACAATACTAGAGTAATTCATAATTAATCATTTTAATAATTAAACAATACCAATATTCACAAATGCAAAGGTTTTATCAAGTTAAAGCTAATTAGTCGCTTCAATACTTTTTACAACAATATTCAATCTTTTAAAACCATTTCCGGCAAATCAAAGTATTTAGTACAAAGAACACCTACGAAGTCTTTCACTAATAAATTGTTCTGTAAAATAATCTTGTTACTTTTTAGTTTGTAATTTAGTTAGATAATCTGATTTAATTGTAGTTTCAAATTATTAATTGATTTATTGATCAAATCGTATTCGGCCTGTAGTGTTGCCTCATAAAAATCTTGTGTCAAAATGAATAATAATAATTTACAAATCCAATGTCATAAAATACTTGCTTATCATAATTTTAACTATAGATTTAGCTAAAGACTTACTGAGTCTTTAGCTAGACTTTTGTTTAATAAATTACTATTTGAAACCACGAACTATCTAAGTGCTAGTTACGCCAATAGATGGCGCTTAACTCATTTGTCAAGTGATGTAATAACTGTACCACGAAGCAGAGATGGCAGGTTCATGGAATAGAATTATGAGTGTTAATAATTAGATTAAATCTTAGCAGATAGAGCCTCTTGCGGCGACATATATAATAAATAATTTTAAAATTTATATAGATTTCTTATTTGAATAATTATTATTTTATTTATTTTATTATTTAATCATTAAATTTACTGTGTATACGACTCTTTATTATTATCTACTGCTTTCGGAGCGGCGAGCCAGTAGAAAACTAATTAAATCTTAATCTCGTATCATACAAACTATTGGAAAAACGGAATTATGTAACGAGAGAGATTGCAGTTATTACTTCGAGATAAATTACAGTTGATTGGCTTTGATGTCTAAAAAACAAGATATATGTGTAACTAGCTGATGCTCGCGGCTTCGCCCGCTTGACAAATAATATACTAAACCTTCCTCTTGAATCACTCTATCTATAAAAAAAACCCGCATTAAAATCCGTCGCATAGTTTTAAAGATCTAAGCATACATAGGGACAGACAGACGCGGCGGGGGACTTTGTTTTATGTTGTAGTGATGATACATTCATTAGAACTGAACAACATATCTAATGAAGGCCTAAACGTGGGTTGGGAAATGCGAGTAATTGTTTTGTTGGAATACTTTGGTTTCTATTATCTATACCAATTTATTTTAGCCTGTTTGAGTGCCTCAAAGCTAGCTCGTGGCTAAATAATAACAGCCGCTCGGGTCGATCGTTAGGTTAAGCCGTGCTTGCCTAGGTTGGTCTGTGGATGGGTGACCGCCCATTACATACCGAGTTTCCTCCGTGCCTCGGAAAGCACGTTAAGCCGTTGGTCTCGGCTGTCATTTGTAGATCTTTGACAGTCGTTAGGTAGTCAGAGGCCCGAAAAGTCTGACAACCAGTCTTACCAAGGGGTATCGTATTACCCGGTACTAACTGGGTTGTGGAGGTCAGATAGGCAGTCGCTCCATGTAAAATACTGGTATTCAGCTGCATCCGGTAAAACTGGAAGCCGACCCCAACACAGTTGGGAAAAGGCTAGGCAGATGATGATGAGTGCCTCAAAGCTGGACAAAGGCCTCCTCTTTCTACTTCGAAACCTTTCTATCCTGTGCAATTTCTAGGCATCATCATCATCATCATTTCAGCCGAAAGACGTCCACTGCTGGTCATAGGCCTCCCCCAAGTGTCGCCACATTGACCGGTCCCGTGCGACTCGCATCCAGCGGATTCCCGCAACCTTCACCAGGTCATTGGTCCACCTAGTGGGAGGCCTTCCAACGTAACGTCTTCCGGTTCGCGGTCGCCACTCCAGATTTCTAAGAATATTCTTCATTAACTACACCGTATTATTATTTAGACTCGAGCCTTGCTAAAAGATAGTATCCTTTATCCAATCAAGGCTCCAGCACCGTATATTTAGCTAACAGCGCACATAACTGCATTAAAAACTTGGCACTTGTGTGTGCTAATTGGTGTTGAGAACTGCCAACTCCAGTTAGCATGCTCCAGTCCGGCTCAGCACTCGACTTTGACGTGGAGTGAGCCAAGTGAGCATACGAGCAATCTTCTCGTCAGAAGGAGCTGAGGAGATTTGGATTTAGTTTGTACTTTAGGAGATGTGTTTGTATTAAACTGACTACCTCGTTGGTCTAGTGGATGCAAGCGTGACTGCTGAGAATTAGGTACTGGGTTCGATTTCGTATTGGGTTCAGGAATTTCACAGTAACAGCCACGGAGTCTGAGAGTTCTGTAAAAAAAATAATGGAGGCTTACTACGATGTTACGGAACCATTCGTGAGCGAGTCTGACTCGCAATAGGCCGGTTTTTTAGAAGTATAAATAACTTTTCCAGCTACAAATAATATGTCAAACAAATGTGGCAGTACCAATAAAAAATCACCTATAATTTGTACCTCACAAACAACTATTTCCAACGTGCGTGTCCCCACATCAAAACATCGCATGTGAAACGATGGTTTCTGTTTATCCACGTTAAAACACAACGAACCGATTCGCGGAACACAATTACTTACTAAATTATTCTACAAAATTGCTCTGACCCGTCTTCCGCTTACTAAATGCTTCACTAAAATACGAGCTTCAAAGTAAGCTTGTTTTATGTGTTGCAGCATGGAGAGTTATTGGGGAATATTTTTATTTTAGTTTTTATGGCTTACACTCTAAGCCTTAGAGAATTCTGCTCAAAGAAGTAGAAAAGGTCGTGGCACATTACACAAGCACGTTAAGAAATACTGAGGAATTAATAATCTATGTAGTTGACTAGTCCGTTTTTTTAGTTTTTTTTCGGATGGGAAACTATCAAATGACTCCTACCGCTCTGGGCAGAGCAGGAGGGAGTATCAGACTTTTACTGACTAAAACTCATCCATGTTCCTTCATCACCATTTGTGTTCCGGGGCCACGGTATCTCTTTCGAACAGTTCCGAGGCCCCGAACAGTCCCGCAGCCCCGTATTCGACTAGTCCTTAGTTAGTATTATTTTCAATTTCAAGGACTTTTCTGCCTAGCAGAGAATTATCTTAGTAATTACAATTTTTGACTTACGTATGTTTCTTTATCCAGCATAGGTAAGGTAGGTACTTGCGCCCAAAAAATAACACTAAATATAATTGCACTCCTGGAATTTCAATTTTTGGCACTGAGCGTTAAAAATCCAAAACAGTGGACTCGCTTAGTGCCGGTGGAACAGGCATCACCATCGTCTGCCAAGCCTTTTCCCAACTATATTAGAGTCGGCCTTCAGTCTTACCTCAACTAGAATGCTGCTGAATATTTGTATTTTACATAGAGCGACTGCCTATCTGACCTCCACAACCCGTACTGGGTACTTCGATACCCGTAGCTAAGACTGGTTGTCAGATTTTCAGGCTGCTGAATACCTACAACGACTGGTAAAGATCTACAAATCACTGCCGGGACCAACGTCTTAACGAGCATTCCGAGGCACGGACGAAACTCGATGTGGAATAGTTGGTCACTCATCCAGCATTACTTTGTAGATTGACCCATGCGGCTAGTTTCTACACGTATGTATCCATGAGCTCCTAATGAAATCTACCTCCGAACACCTCTTGATTAAATCCAATATCTCGATAATTTAAATATGGCGTCACAACGAGTTAACAGCAGCTAATTTTAAATAAATGCACAATCGAAACTGGGGGATTAATAATTTACCGCAATTGGATGAATATTCATCGCAATATGAATTTCGCAATGATCGTGATTTTTTGTAAATATTACCAATTTGTTAACAGGTTTTCATATAATTTTCATAATAAATGATTAATGAATGATTCAATAAACTAGTGTTTACCACAACTCACTGATTATCGCACAAAGGGAGGTATGCACATTTTTTCCCCCTCGTGGTTTCAGTGCTGAATTATGTGAACGAGGCTTGCATTGTTTTCCACTAACTAAAATTACTGTGCAAGTAAATACCAAGCTAAAATGGATATCACGTGGAATAAAGACCTGTAGTAAGAAAAAAAGAGAATTACTATGGAATTTCAGACGGAAACCAACATCAAGTAACAAACAAAAATATTCAACATATTCAAAACTTCTTAAACGAATTATAAACCTTACTAAACGCGCTCAAAACAATTATAAAATAAAAACATCCGCTAACAAAAATAAAGCAGCTTGGCAAATTATAAATAATAAGAAATTAAATATTCCAAAAGATTCACTAACTGAATTAAAAATTAACGATAAATTAACAAAAAATCCTACAGAAATTGCCAATGCGTTTAATAACTATTTCATTGAAAAAGTACAGCCTATTCCAGGTGCTGGAAAAGAATCCACAGCCCTAATTGATCCCCAGCCAAACTCAATGTTTTTATCACCCTGTTCACCTTATCATATGCAGAAGATTATAAGAAATCTCAAAAATACTAGTAGTGTAGGGTATGACGGTATTTCGACTTTAGTAGTCAAAGCAGTGAATGAAGATATCTCTCACCACTTAAGCCATATTCTAAATCTTTGCATACAGAGTGGAACATTCCCAAAAGACCTCAAATTGACAATTATAAAACCGATATTTAAAAAAGACAATAAATACTTAATGGAGAACTATAGACCTGTAGCACTAATCTCGGTATTCTCAAAAATCTTTGAAAAATATATATACAATGAAATAAATAGCTACTTAGACCACAATGTAATCCTATGTGATGAGCAAAAAGGCTTCAGAAAAAACAAAAATATTAATATGGCGGTTTATGACTTTTTATACGTAGTTTCTGCTCAAGTTGACAAATCTTTACCGGTTTGTTCTATTTACTGCGACATGTCTCAAGCATTCGATTATGTTGACCACAATATTCTGCTAAACAAACTTGAGGCTTATGGTATACGAGGGAATGTCCTTGAGTTAATAAAATCATATTTATCAGACCGCCAACAAGTAACACAAATATCAAAATTTGATACTAAAACTAAAAGGGAACAAGTTTTCTCCTCTGATAAGCGCTATATCACATATGGTGTTCCTCAGGGAAGTGTATTAGGCCCTCCATTGTTCCTACTATACATTAATGATCTACCAAATGCAACTAAGGAACCCATGTCATTGTTCGCTGACGACAGTACTGTAACCATAGCACCTAAAAATATGATTAACTACCATTCTGACACTCACGAGTCATTGAATTCTATAATTACCTGGCTTAATGATAATAATTTGAAAATTAATCTTAGTAAAACAAATATAATGCATTTTAGACAACGAGAAAAGTTACGCAATCCATCAAAATTTAATTTAGTATATAAGGATAACATAATACAAGAAGTAGAAACAGCCCGATTTTTGGGATTGATCATTGACAAGCAATTAAATTGGAAAACACACATCAATGAACTTTGTAAAAAAATTAGTTCTTCGTCATATGCTCTTTACAAGTTAGCACCGACTGTCAACGCAGATACTTTACTTACAGCATATTATGGGCTCGCTGAATCAGTATTACGATTTGGAATAATTTTCTGGGGCAATTCAACTCTGAAGGACACTGCGTTCAAAGCACAAAAGCGTTGTATACGGGCTATGTTTGGGTTACAAACTACTGACAGTTGCAAGCCTATGTTTATACAGCACAGAATTCTAACACTTCCGTCACTTTACATATTAGAAATATCGGTATTTGTAAAAACTAATCCTAATTTGTTCCCCCTTCTGGTTAATAATACAGGTAGAAATAGACGTGAGAAGTATAGATTTTGGGTGCATTCACTCTCCGCCAAAACAGCATTTCTAAAAAAAAGTGTAATATGCATGGCCCCATTAATATACAATAAAATTCCTAATTCCATTAAGATATTGACTATTAATTCATTCAAGAGAGAGCTAAAAAAAGTGCTTATCAGTAAGGGATATTATAATGTTACGGAGTTTTTGAATGACAAATTTTGAATTTAGATAATTTAATAAGTAATTTTAATTTTATTATTGTTTTTATTATTATTTTATGACTATAATTTTTGTATTGAATGTAATCATGTAATTGAATTGATTGAATTTTGACTATTATCCAATTTCATTATTTCTTAATTTCTAGTAAAGTATTGAAAACTATTTTGTACGCCGAATATGGCAAAACATGTTGAACCAGCAATCTTTCGTTCTCCATCCATATGTGCATATTTATGTACCATGTCACACATGTTTAAACAAATAAATGCATCTTTATCTTTATCTTTATCTTTATCTTTATTGTTAACTTTATTTTAAAAAGTATGAAAAGCTTTATGCTTTGGAGAGCACGTTATACCATTAATGACTCAAAGCAAATTGCTGCCTAAAGCACCGTCTAATTTCTCGCTATTTAGATGACATACAGACCAACTATATTAAACACTGAAGAATATCTACCACCCAAAAACTACCATACCAATGCAAATAGAGAGCTCTGTGGCTGCTACTGATAAATTATTGATGTAAAAATCCAATTAAAAATCCAATAACACTGCCCGACCTGGGAATTGAACCCGGAACTAATGCTCAGCAGACGTGCTTGCGACTACTAGACCAACAAGTCTTACTGGCTGTGTATACCTACGTAGATAGCCCTAGTAACGATCAGTAACTGCTACTAATAGCTAGATGTGGGTAGAAATGGCTAGTTATAGCACGATGGGGGAAACATTATAATCGTACAATGGGTACTTTGTGGCTGCCATTATACGTAGTTACGTACGATTGTAAGGTGTACTGCTATAACAGTATAACAGTATGTTGTATGTCAGATTTATATATAGCAAATAAAAAGCGAATAAAAGCGTATTTTTTTAAGTAAAAAATCCAATCAATCCAACACTGATGTCTATAACTCTGCTTAGAGTTAAGAAAAATGTGGCGACGATACACTCCTGTCAAACGTCAACGTTTGACAGGACTACAGTTCACAGAGTTGTCAAAATTGTCGAGAAGTTTCTGTGCAACTGATATTGTTTTCTTGTTTTATTTGCGAGTAAAAGATAGCATACGTGAAGTAGGACGGCCTTAGGTCAGGTGAAGCGAGGATCCCTACAGGATGATTGGTAGCAGCTGGTTGAGAGTGACCCTGTGCACAGCAGTGAGCTGCTTTAGGCTGGTGATAATGAAGAATATTATTTTAGTTGTCATTGGTGTTACACTTTGTGGTATTTCTCTCTATATTATCGGCTCTGAGACGCGCACACGTCCGTTCACTAGCGCAGCTCAAAACTAACTGCCGCCCTACCATCGTACGCGCATTGGAGACGACACAACGCTTCCCTCTCTTTCACTCACGGACACCACACACTTCTTGCTGTCGAGTTTTTTTTCCGCCACTTCTCCCTAGCTAAAACACTAGGAACAGCTAGAGGACTGGCGATTTGGCGGACTGCGAATGTAATTTCTGACGTTTAGAAAGTGCTAATTTTCAACCTAATTTGAATAAGTGACCTCGGATTTTATATCCTGTAATCCCTTAGGGGTTAGGCAGAGGTATATCTAATAGTACACCCATATTTCGACTGTTATGTTTAAGTCTATGGGGCGAGACACGTGTCTAGTATTTTATGTAAAGAATCTATGTACAAAATTTCAAAACCGCATCATGAAAAATCACAAAATAATGTTGTATAATTTATTACATTTTAAATGTTATTCGTTGTCCCCAGACTGGTTCCCCGGTTGGCGGAAGCACAGCGGTCAGCCGAACGACGACGGAACTTCGGGGCAGGACTGCGTAGAGGCCCGACGGGAGTTCCCTCCGCGACCACCGCCAGGGATCGCCACCTTCATGTGGAACGACAGGGGCTGCAGGGAACACAACTATTTCGTCTGCGAGAAGCCCAGTGTTGAAGGTAGGTGGAAGAAAGTGATTAGAATTATGTAACCCAGGATTATGCAAGAAATCGAAACGCGGTTAAGACGTTTTCAAGATATCGTGGTTTAAAGGAAACACACATACGAGTACGTTAACCCTTCTTCTTCTCGAATCGATGACTTATATTTTGTTCGAACAGTACATAGCAACCTGGACTGCTCTTTCCTTATTCAAGTCCTGGGTGCAATTAGTTGTGCACGATGGGTATATTATATGTTGTGTATGTTGTGTTGTATGTTAATGTCGAGGCCACCCATGCTCCTCGATAACACGGACATAGTGAGAAGTCTCAAAAGGACTAAACCTTTTGAGTTAGTGTGGTGTAATATAATTGTGACTTTACCGCGAGTGTAATATAGTACCTAGCTATTTATATGGACACAAGAACAAAGTGACTTCACCTTAATAGACGCTAAGTAAACGCAATGGACGTGCCCTTAGATATAATTATACTTTTAGCAAATTAAGATACATTAAAATTGCATAATAGCCTTATTAGGCTAGATTGTAAAATAAAAAAAAATATATAAAAAAGTCGTCCTGGAGGGTCCAATTAGTTGTGCACGACGGGTATTAGAGAAGATGCAGGCATATCCTGTGTTGGGGCTCCACATCCGCTTTGTGTTCGAGATGGGTCGAACGTTGACATGAACCCTGAACACAACTTTTTTTTTGGGTAGTCGTGTAAAAAACTCTTTTTCAAATCGCTAAATATGAAGGACACAAAAAATATATAGCTCAAAACAAATAAGTAGGGGGGAACATGCATAACATCCACACAAAATGGCTATCACTTAGCATAACAACGCTGTGACACTATGCAAGACAGTGGCACAGCACTGGTTTTGCGTCAGCTTGCAATGTTGTGATGGTTCTTAAAGCTTGGATGAATGGCAAACCTGTTACTTAGTAGGAACTGTATTTCTGTCACCTTCATATGGAACGACGGGGCTGCAGAAAACGTAACTACTTCGTCTACGAGAAGCCCAGTGTTATAAACTACGAACATTACTCAGCAACTTGCTTCTAAAAACAACACGGGACTGCAACAACCCTGTAACGGAAGCCAGTTACTGCAAACGGTCGTCTGCAACAATCACAAACATGGCCAATTGGCCACTTTAGTCGGGTAATATCGATTTCAAGTTTGAAAGTTTACCAGTATTGGAACTTTCCAAAATCACCACGAAACAAGCTATTTTTAAGTTTGTTGTACAAAACTGTCACATACAATTTTAAAATTTTCACTACTGTAGCCTAAAATAAAATAAGAAAATCGTTCTGTAAAAATTATTTAAAACACAGTCTTGTTTTTGAATACTTGATTGATTGATTCACGAATAATTTGATGTAAAAAAACACAAGAAAATGTTTTTTTCATAATGAGATGCTTAAATTCAAATTCAGGGTAGAGATTTTTCAATATTTTGGAAATTTTAATATGACTGAAAATCCGTGAGCTTTGTGTGGAACATAGATTGTGTTGTTTTGATAGGTACGTACCGAAGCTATCACTCCATGCACTATATCGTACTATTTACTCGACACCCTGATGTATTTACAGACAAAAAGATGTAAAGTCACCTTATTTTAAAAGGTCGTTAGGTGGTAAATTAATTAAATATATGTTTATTAATCAGTAGGTTTATTTTAGGAAATGACATAAAATATTTACAGATGTATTTCTGTGTATTTTAAGCAAGTAATAATACTTATTTAGCTATTCACAATAGTTTAATACACGAACAGTTTTTAACACTCTTGCTCGTAAAACTGATGTAATTCCACCGGTTTTAAATATGTAAAGCGGGTCATAAAAAACGCGTGTGTTACCAACGCAAATAGTTAAGTTATAGTCCATACAAATTCCATAACAGTATTATTTGCCATTTCAAATATGGAACTGATCGCCGCCGCATGACTCCAGCTAGTGAGCAGCGCGCTGTTGCTATTCAAATTTCGAACTAATCGCCGCGCGGCGCCAGTCAGTAGGCAGCGCTAGCGCGCTGTTAAAATGGTGGGAAAGCAACAGTGTGCATTCACAGATTGAGTTTATTTAAAATAAAATAAAAACAGTTTATTCGGTAATTTAAAAACTTGGCTGCATGCTCTAGCGTCTTTGCCAACATTTTAACGCAGCCACGGCAGAAAATAATCTTTGCGCCATTTTTCTCAAATTTTCTTTTCTTTGTCAAGTACAAAGAAAAGAATTGTGTATTGTATTGTGAAATGTTTTTTTTTCTGTTTCCTCGCAAATGTGTTAAAAAACGTCGTATGACATACGTGCGTATTGGTTATAACATGCTCGGCTCAATTACGCCCTCGCCTTCGGCTCGGGCTGAAATTCCGCCTCGCATGTTATAGCCATCTTAACGCACTAATATCGTAATGAACTATTAATTAACAGTTATCAGTGTAAATCATACAGAACAAAGAAAGTTAACAGAATATCGTTGATGTGCACGAGGCGGTGATGAAGTGCTCATGACTAGTACATAGTCGGTCCGAAGTACGGAGTAGGAACAATTATAAGTTGCAGCTCCACGGTTATGATCAAATCAAATCAAATCGTTTATTTGTGATACATGGGTTACATGCAGGTGTTCATTACATAATTTTATACAAATAATGTCCATTCCATGATCCGCCACTTGGGCATACAAATGATTAAAATAACATAATGAAAATATGAGTCATCCAACATTCTAATTCCATTTAAGATTAAACATAGATTATTACTTGCATAGATCATTGCCGCACTAATGTTGGCTGGGCGTGGAACGAGTTTCTGGAATGATCTGGACGGTTCAGGACGACTGATTTTAATCACTTTAGGTAATTTTTATGTTGATTTTCCGAACTCTTGGTAACTTAAAAATAGGCAATAACTTTGATGGCAATAGGGTCACCCCGTAAAACTAACTGGAAATAAGGGTGATACACTGCTGCTCCAGGGCTGCGGGACTGTTCCGGGGCTACGGGACTGTTCGAAAGAGATACCGTGGCCCCGGAACACAAAGGGCGATGAATGGTTTCATGGATGGTTTTTAGTCAGTAAAAGTCTGACACTCCCTCCTGCTCCACCCAGAGCGGGAGGAGTCATTTGATGATTCCCCATCCGAAAAAATAAAAAGAGGGAGTGTATCACCCTTTTTTAGGGTTCCGTACCCAAAGGGTAAAAACGGAACCCTATTACTAAGACTTCGCTGTCTGTCCGTGTGTCCGTCTGTCTGTCACCAGGCTGTATCTCATGAACCGTGACAGCTAGACAGTTGAAATTTTCACAGATGATGTATTTCTGTTGCCGCTATAACAACAAATACTAAAAACAGAATAAAATTAATATTTAAGGGGGGCTCCCATACAACAAACGTGATTTTTTTGCCCTTTTTTTGATAATAATGGTACGGAACCCTTCGTGCGCGAGTCCGACTCGCACTTGGCCGGTTTTTTTGCCATTTTTTGATAATAATGGTACGGAACCCTTCGTGCGCGAGTCCGATTCGCACTTGGTTGGTTTTTTTTTTGTATTGCAGATTTTCTTTTTTGCTGAATTTCGAGTATACTTATGTAGTAATCCGCTGGAATTAAAAAAAAAAATCGGGTGTTGTATTATTAAAAAAGTAACCATGTAGTTTCTTATTTCTTATCTTTTGACGTTTTTTATGTCCACATGTGTCCATGTGCCCATTCAGCCCAGGCCTCTGAGAAATAAAATATTGAAATTTCTTTTTTAAAGTATACGTCAAGAAATACAGGCCTTGTTATGAAACTTATCAGTGTGCGTATTCTGTGTCACCTCCTCCATTTTGTCGAGTATCTCTGTTTTAAGCGTGAATAATAGTAGTATAGGATCCATTAAAGAACGAGCAGGCTGGTTAATCGATGGAAAGTGTATTATATCAAATTAAATATGTCAAAAAATATATTGCAAATGGGTTGACTAAAAAATTTTAGTCCAGTTTTTTTTTTTAACCATTTTACTGGTTTGGCTAACAGACAAATTCCATACCAATCTAAAGTATGAAACCTGTAAAAAATGCAAACGTTAGGTTAACCTAACGTTTGCATATTTCATAGGCTTCATAACTTTTGCATGGTATATAGCCTATAGAATATGCAAACGTTAGGTTAACCGGTTAATCTAACGTTTGCATATATTCTATAGGCTTCCTCCTTTCAATTGGTATGGAATTTGTCTATTAACCAAACCAGAGAAATGTTTACAAAATATATATAATTTTTAAATTGCTAATTAATTATATTCTGGACTGAAATTTTTTAGCCAACCCATTTGCAATATATTTTTTGACATATTTAATTTGATATAAAATACTTTTCATCCATTAACCAGCTCGGTGCATGTCGTTCTGTAAGGGATCTTAGACTATAGCGGAATATGACTGTGTCTAAAGAAGCTGTGTTTGTTGTGTTCGCTACAACTGTGCCCGCGTCTCCAACCATGTGTACAAGTTTAATTTTCCAGAATAAATAGAATGCTTATGTCGCTTCTCTATTTCCTACACCGGAAATTATAAACCTGTGTGTAGCACTTCAGTACCCGCAATTACAGACACAATTAAAATAACAATGCACCGTGCCCATTTGGGCACGGCTGGGAACATAGGGCACACAGTAGCGGTTGCATGGTAATAGCATAGAGATTATAGGCTGTTGAAGATATTATACATTACATAACAACACACCTGTAATAACTGTAGGGCTGGCCAGAGATGTACCAAATAAGACAACCCACATTTCGCAAGTACCATGTAATGGGGAACGAACATATTGCTATCAGCCGAGTACAAATTTAAACAGCTGTTAATTTTAACGGATTTTTTTACTGAGAAATTCATCATCATCATCATCAGCCTATTAATGTTCCCACTGCTAGGACACAGGCCTCCTCTATGAGAGGGAATGGGCTATAATCCACCACGCAGGCCCAGTGCGGATTGGTAGATGTCACATGTCTTCGAATTTTTGGTTCTAGGACATGCCGGTTTCCTCACGATGTTTTCCTTCACCGTTTTGAGAGCAGTGGTGATGAAATAAATTACACAAAGTAATGCGCCTGCTTGGGTTCGAACCCATGACTTACTATTCGTAAGTCGGGGCCGCCACCACTGGGCCACCGCTGCTCTCATTCTGAGAAATTCATTATAGAGAAAACCTAAAAACTTTTTGCCTGACTTGGAAATCCAACCCAGGTCAAGTTACGCTCAGCAATAGCGGTAACCAACGTAACAAAACTAATGTTCGCATGTAATACCACTACCAGCGTGAATAGTCTATGTTTATGTCTTTGAAGATTTATTACTAACTAGCTGACGTCCCGCGGTTTCACCCGCGTAGTTCCCGTTCCCGTGGGAGTAAAATATAGCCTATAGCACTCACGAATAATGTAGCTTTCTACCAGTGAAACAATTTTTAAAATAGGTTCATTACTTCCGGAGATTACCCCCTACATACAAACTTACAAACTTACAAACATACAAACTTACAAACAAATGTTACCTCTTTATAATATTAGTATAGATATAGATTGAATTAAAAACATATTTTTGCTCTATACGAGTAGTGTGGTAGATAAAGATGTAACAAAGATAACAAATTACGTTTTATTCGAACAGTTCAAAATTGAATTCTTTTTTCGCTTACTACGTTTGACAGGCAATTTATCTTTTGGCTGAGACCAATTTTGTTCACCTACGTCATGTTAACTATTTCTTTATTGACAGTTTCGTAATATATGTAATGTAATTTGTTCTTATTTTTATTAAATCTTCTTCTTTATGATGTTTAAGGCTTATGTCTACCTGCTGTGATTTATAAATGATGTCAAAGAATTTAATATAAATTGGAGCTTCTTAGGACGTCCATAACAGGTAAATCGAAAGACGAATTTGTTTGGAAAAGATTAAGGGTATCTGAATAGATTTAGAAGGGGGAAAATATAATGACCACCAAAATTAACTTTGTGATCACTAACATCTATCACCTAAAATATCAATTGATCACCAAATTTAGTAAATTGAGCACCAAATTTGAATGAGGTGGTTGATGACAAACTAGTTTTGCCTAGGCCGACTTGGGGCACCCCGACACGGATAGATTAGGTTAGAAGGGTATGGCGGGGTCCAATGAGCGAGCGAAGCGAGCGAATAGACCCCGCCATAGCCTTCGTGGTTATTTTTTTATAAACTATTCAGAAGTAGGAGCCCCGCGAAGCGGGGCTCCGTCGACCGGGTCTCCCTCGACTCGGATGCAAGAGCATAACAGTTCAATTTCTGGTGATCATTAACTAATTTTAACTATTTTTGGTTCTCATTTCACGCTAAAATGGGGATTAATTTTTGGTGATCATTTACTATTTTTGTCAATCAAAAGTGATTTTTTTGCCGTTACATTTGACTAAATCTGGTGGTTCGTTAAACATAAGCCGATTTAGAAAGGCACGTTTAATTACGGCTGCTGGTAAAACCATCCATAACCAGAACAAAAAACTTTTTTGAAAAAAATAAAACCGACTTCAAAAAAACACCAAGTTTTTGCAATATCCTTTACTTAATATCTCCGTAAATAAAATCAGCATCAGATCATCACCAAAAAACGGAACCACCGCGAAACAATATCATTCAAATCGGTCCACAAATCGCGGGGAAATCGGTACAAAAAAAAATACATACCGCCCTTTGGAAGTTTGGAAGTCGGTTAATAAAATAAATCATCTTAAAATTCTTTAAAGCCTTTGAAAACAGTGTAGCACCTCCATACCTTCCTCGCATAACGAGGTAACATTACATTTAACACTTTCTAAGCACGTTGCAACAATCGCTCGGTAATTGCATCGAGAATCGTGCGATAACCGTTCCGTACAATGCGAACTTGACACTGTAGCTGTTGCTGGCGCGTGTTACAACGTTGCAACGTAATAGACAATTCTCTAATGCATTTGCACGTACTTGGTTTTTATTGAGAGCAGTAAACGATTGTAGAGCCTTTCTCGGTAATGGCTGTGAGAAAGTCACGTACTGTGTTCACAAATGTATTTCATTCTGGCCTGTGATATTTTTATCACTAGCTGTCGAATACTTCTTTTCTTAGGAGAAAAAGAGCATGCTTTTACAAACCACAGTTGGCTGTTTTTTTTTGACGTGATAACGTCTTTTAAATCGATGAACACCGGCTGCACGCAACGGTGTTGTTAGAATTTCAATCCTTAAGGGAGTGAAATGAGGGCTGAAATTTTGTTTTTAACCGACTTAAAAAAAGGAGGAGGTTATATGTTCGTGTGTATGTTTTTTTTTATGTATGTTACCTGATATCTCCCCCATTTGTGGACCGATTCTCAAAATTCTTTTTAGGGCTCCGTACCCAAAGGGTAAAAACGGAACCCTATTACTAAGACTTCGCTGTCCGTCCGTCTGTCTGTCACCAGGCTGTATCTCATGAACCGTGACAGCTAGACAGTTGAAATTTTCACAGATGATGTATTTCTGTTGCCGCTATAACAACAAGTTAATCCTAAATATAGTCAATGGTACGGAACCCTTCGTGTGCGAGTCCGACTCGCATTTGGCCGGTTTTTTTATACTCCCGAGGTGATCCCATTCAAATTGGTGAAGATCTGATGCTGATCTTCGGAGATATACAATGGAACTCTTCAAAAATAGACGGCAAATCTGTCGTGATTACTGCAATCGCTTGGATGTTTATTTAAGTTAAAATCACTAATATCATGAAACATGACGTTATTAGGTAAAATTATCGTCCCTAAACCGACTTTACAGACAACCAAGTTGTTTGTTTTGGAAGATTTCATTTCAATTACTTATAGCGCCTTTTCTACAATTACATACATTGATTCCTTGCTACTCTTCAGGTTTTTTAACCTTTACCCTGATTATTAACTGTCGATTTGGCAATTTAACTTTAATGAGATTATAAACTGGCTCGTTGGTCTATGATATGATCTCTATGATCGGAAGTGCGACTGCTGAACGTGAGGGCCTAGGTTCAATCCCGGGTCGGGCAATTATTGGGTTTTTCCATTAGGAATAAGGGTCAATTCACACGGAGACGCGACGCGACGCGACGCTGTGCGCACATTTTAATAGAGCTACTCAAAATATAACTTTATGTACTACACGAAAAGATACACATTTCATTGCGATTCGTCTCGCGGCGGCGCGCGGCGCAGCGCGAAATCACCGGGCTCTTCCAGGGGCCCTACTCTCTAACGTTTCGTCCGTATATTCGGATTTATCCGTCTCTCTCACGCACGTCTGCAGATGAGTACGAGTGAGAGAAACGTATAGATCCGAATATACGGACAAAACGTTAGAGAGTAGGGCTTCAGTAAAGTCGCGCCGCGTCGCGTCGCGTCGCGTCTCAGTGTGAACTGACGCTTAGTCTGTAACAGCCACGAGTCTGGATTCGTGCCCGTTTGACGGCAATAGGCTCGCCTCTTATTACATGGGAATTACAAACATAACTGGCGAAAGTTGGGTGTACTATTAAAATAAAATAAATAAAAATAAAATCTTTTTATTTCAGACATTGGTCCATAACATGTTAGTAAAACGACTTTAAAAACCTATGTTACATTGAAATAATAAATCATTAAAAACAAAAAAAAAACAATTAAATTAAAAAAATATATTTAAAATAAAAGATACATTTAAAAATTATAAAAGTTACATTTATAAATTAAAGATTACAAAAAATACACATTAAAAAAAATAAAAATTACATTTAAAAATTACAAATTACTAAAAAAATATAATTAAAAAATTTAGGTAGAAATATAGGTAGACCTCTGCCTAACTCTTTTGAAGATTATAGACGTGATGTTATGTGAGCTCATAAAACGTGTTAATTTAGACGTTTTTCCCTTGAAATTGATAGCAAACACACATGAAAAACTGCTACCGATTACAATAGGTACCCGTTACAAGTTCCCAGACATCAATCAAAGTGAAAACACAAATACAATTTTCGTGGAACTACTAACCACTGATCATTTCACGGAATGTGTGGTAATTTGAGTAACGACTGCGATATGCGACAGATTACCCGCTGCGATACGTTAGTCTGTTTACGACTATGTGTTACTATGTGACGAGTGGTTTGATTAACTACTCGTGCTTAATGTTGGGACTTTGTTTGTTGAGGGGTGGGCCCGTGACGCTAGATGAGGCGCAACCTTAATGTGTCCTATGTTTTGGGAACTTTTTATGAGAACACAAAAAAAAATATTTTGTAATCTATTTGAGTGTTCCACTGCGGCAGAGGACTCCCCATCTCCTTCCAAACCTCTCTATCCTGAGCAAAATCTGGCCATGTTTGCTCCGCAAACGAGATCAGATCGTCACACCACCTTCGCCGCAGTCTACCTCGACGACGATTACCTTGATTCCCTCGATATGAGGGCGTTACATAAAGAAACTTAAAAATAAAGATATATGTTTATAAGGTGTAAAACACCTTTTAACGAAGCCGAAAGGCACTTGTTCTCCTCGTCATTGCGACCATTTTTTTTGTTCTACAATATACCTGGGAACCTTCAAGTTACGGAGATATTGGGGGTCAAAATACCAACTTTTTGACAAGTTTTTTTTTAATACAAGTATTTGACTTTAAACACCTCCACGACCCCGTACTATTCAATCCATCCATCAGCACAATGTTTTTAATGGGTTACATTGAGTTCTACCACAAAACATGATTTTTCACCCCAAAAAAAAAGTCTTTTCCCAGCAATAATTTTAGCGTAAAGTTACTTAGTTTGATGTACAAAATGCTTGGTTGACGGATTCGTGAGGTTGCGCCTCATCTAGCGTCACGGGCCCACCGCCCGTGACGCTAGATGAGGCGCAACCTTAATGTGTCCTATGTTTTGGGAACTTTTTATGAGAACACAAAAAAAAATATTTTGTAATCTATTTGAGTGTTCCACTGCGGCAGAGGACTCCCCATCTCCTTCCAAACCTCTCTATCCTGAGCAAAATCTGGCCATGTTTGCTCCGCAAACGAGATCAGATCGTCACACCACCTTCGCCGCAGTCTACCTCGACGACGATTACCTTGATTCCCTCGATATGAGGGCGTTACATAAAGAAACTTAAAAATAAAGATATATGTTTATAAGGTGTAAAACACCTTTTAACGAAGCCGAAAGGCACTTGTTCTCCTCGTCATTGCGACCATTTTTTTTGTTCTACAATATACCTGGGAACCTTCAAGTTACGGAGATATTGGGGGTCAAAATACCAACTTTTTGACAAGTTTTTTTTTAATACAAGTATTTGACTTTAAACACCTCCACGACCCCGTACTATTCAATCCATCCATCAGCACAATGTTTTTAATGGGTTACATTGAGTTCTACCACAAAACATGATTTTTCACCCCAAAAAAAAAGTCTTTTCCCAGCAATAATTTTAGCGTAAAGTTACTTAGTTTGATGTACAAAATGCTTGGTTGACGGATTCGTGAGGTCTTTTACACCCTGTATTATATGTTCTTGAGCTCTTTTGCTTTGATTTATGTTTTTAATCATCTTTTTAAGGATTGTAATTAATTGAATAAGAATTGAAATTAACCATTTACCATTTTAGTGTTTCAATTAAGCAGAAATCTGAATGAAAATTTATTGTGGTCCGTTTGACATTTTACAAGGTTTTGTAGAATGAAATTCTTGTAACAGCTCTGTGAATATCTTTCAAATGAACAAGGATTTACATACCGCTATAGTGTAGATCTTTTATCTATACCTATATTTATTCTAGATCCCGAGCAACATATTAATAATTAGAATTACCATCGCTTTAAACAATGACGTGCCTAGTTTGCTGGTAATGAATATTAATGATTATGGGCACATCAAGCCTGAATATATTACATAACCTTAGTCGCCTTAGGGGGGGGGGGGGGGGGCGCCTAGGGGTATTATATACCTTTTCATTACTCATACTCGGAAAGTAGGTCTAAAGTTGCCTGAGGAGCGGGTTGAAAGTAATACTTTTCAGCCCTAGGGAGAATCGTTTTCAACTGACAACTGTCAAATTATTTTAAAAAAATAGCCCATTTTTCTATTGAACCATGTTCCAACTTTCTATACAGCCACGATGTAAAATTGAAATAACACAACAATTAAGTATTAATTAGAGAATATATATTTTTTAAATAACTTTATTATTTTTAAGTTTCAACTATTTCTTTAAAATAACATAGATTTTGGCAAAATATTTACCATTTCTTCGATGATGAAAATGAAAAATAGGTAATGGCTGAATAGCTGGCCGGTCACAGAAAAAAAAAGCAAAATAGGCGGGAAAGCGGTCTTCCGTGGTCCGATCTTCATTTTTTGATTGAATGTTTTTATTTTTACTTTCCTTGTATTCGTAATGAAAAGCACAGTGTTTACCTCGGGTTAAAGACTTATTTAGTCCCTCGAACTATTAGCGCCCTCGCTTCGCTCGGGCACCAAACCCCGTCTCGGGACTAAATAAATTACTTTCACCCCTAGAGTAACAATGTACTATTGTCATACATAATAACGCCTCAAATCACATCTTATTTGAGCCAACCAACAATAATTTTGAGGTAGTGTTTGATTTACGTCTCAGTTATTTCACAAAATCATTAAACGATTCGCGAAATCGCTTGTAATTCACAAAGCCCAGATAGATAAGATATTTAATGGCGTAATAAATTTTAATTACCCAAACTTAACGAATAGATTTTCAAAGGTCTACGTTTGAATTAGAACGTTTTGACCTTCAGAACTCGGATCCGATTACGTAAGTTGACCTATTAAAATATAAAAAAGTTTTGAAAGAAATTCCTAAAGAGCTGGTGCCTCGGAACTCCGAAAAAAACTGTCTACCTATCCAATTAATCTCCTTTTTGCCTACAAAAAAGTCTAGGATAAAAGGACACGAAATTATAGTTAGAGGAAGTAGAAAAAACAAGCTGAGACTAAAGATAAGGCGTGTCCTGACTATGAATAGATCACCCACTTATTTTAAGCACACATGAGCCGTAGTGGTAATTTTTCTAAGGTATAAAAACACTGGTTTAGTGTAAGACATTTATTATAGTTATCTTGGATGAAACAGTGGTGTGAAAGAGTATCATTTTAGAAGGTCTTATGTAACATTTAGAAAATTATTGCAATTTATTATACGTGGGTGTCTAGGATCCTGTACAGGTGGTGAAAAATATAGCAAATGTATGAAATTGAATGAAAGGAGCAGCGGTGGCCCAGTGGTGGCGGCCCCGACTTACGAACAGTAAGTCGTAGGTTCGAACCCAGGCAGGCGCATTACTTTGTGTAATTTATTTCATCACCGCTGCTCTCAAAACGGTGAAGGAAACATTGTGAGGAAACCGGCATGTCCTAGAACCAAAAATTCGAAGACATGTGACATCTACCAATCCGCACTGGGTTCGCGTGGTGGATTATAGCCCATACCCTCTCATAGAGAGGAGGCCTGTGTCCTAGCAGTGGGAACATTAATAGGCTGATGATGATGTATGAAATTGAAAATATTTTGGACTAGCTTGTCTCACGAGATCGTGCTACCGGAACAAAAAGTGAAAGGTGAAGTGGTGTTCCTGGCGTTTTTTTTTTAACGTGGGAACCCCGGTGAGCCAATTCCACGATCTATTGTGGTCACGTTGATTAAAAAAATATTGTATACAATAAAAAAATGTACTATTAGAAATTGCGGTGAAAATTATGAGTTGCTAAAAAAACTATGAGCTTATGAGCCCGCGTCTTCGCCAGCGTGGAGTTTGATAATTGTCCCACATGATCATACTACGGGGATAAAAAGTATCCTATGTGTTGACCCAGGTTATAAACTATCTGTGTGGCAAATTACATCCAAATCCATTCAGTCGTTTTGCCTGAAATAGTAACAAACATCCATTCCCCACAAACTTTCTGTGTTTTTCTATTGGCAATTTCTCTACAGCAGTCTGGTGAGATCTGTGCTCGACTAATAGCAAAACAAATACAAAATACACTGGCCTGCATAAATGCGCGGGAAAGCAAAATAAGACAGCAAAATCAACTTGGAAAATAATGAAACGGGACGTTGAAGACCGCGTGGAGATACAGGGTGAAATCAGCCTTTCTTACGGGTTACAGGGGTGCACGGTACCTTGATTTCCTCGTCGGCAGCTCCTCAACAAGATTCACAGCGGTTTTCACGCAAAAAACACCAAGTTTCACCAGTTTTCTCGTTTTTCTGAGGAACGCAATGTTCTCGACACACAGGTTCATAGCCAACGAACAAAAGTCTTGTGAATGTCTAATGATGGCTCACTTCCGCCGTACGTTTTGCCATATCGCTTCAACGAGTACGATAGGTTCCATGCAAGGAAAGGATGGGAGATAGGAATGTATTACCAACCAATTCGTAATGTTGCTAAATAATTAAATTTAATCTGTGATTTAAAATTAGCGCACTTTTGAAATTTCAATTTTTTCTAAACTCCTCCTTTCTAGACTCCACAGAAATTGTACCAATCAATTATTGTATTAATGTTAATGAAGATTTTTGAAAAGAATCAATACTTGTTATGCCGAAATTACTTTGATAGAACTAGGTCCTTAGCCCTCGACATTAAAATAAAATTGTATTACTATTTCTTGAAAAAATCATTCAATTGGATTAACTGAATTTTGAGGGTTGCATTCTCCGGGAGCTCCGCCTAGAAGCCTCGATCGTGCAAGCCTGGGTGACATCACCGGGCAGGCCTGCCGACGTTGACAATGAGGCAGGGTGGTTCCAGGAGGCCATGTCCGACATCTGCGACGTGCGCAGATGTCGAGTCCCCAGCATCTCTTTGTGGGCTAGGGATCTGGCCCGCGAGGAGAAGCTGGGGACTCTCGTCAGAGATCTGAGGAGGTGCCCTTACAAGATGGTGCGGGATAAACTCCGCACCTGGGCCCCCTACTGACGCAGAGTCTCCGGCCTGAGCTCGTGGAGGACGTGGTGAGTACTCTGTTCTCTTCGCGAGGGGAAGATCCCCCCCGCCTATGGCTCCGCCGCCTGCGATGCTCAACAGGACGACGACGAAAACGCTCCGGAAGTGACTGGGGTAGACCTGAGAGTGGCGGTACGTAGGCTCAGTGTCAAAAATACCGCCCCGGGACCCAACGGCTGGCCTGGCAAAGCCAGGGTCCTGGCCTCGGAGGCTCTCGAGCCCCAACTAGAGGGGCTCCTAAGCGCATGCTTGGAGAGAGGCCAGTTCCCGCAAAGGGTGCTCTACGGTGGATGCCATCATGCGCGTGAGAGCCCTCACGACGGGGGATGCGGTTTCCCGGGGTGGGGTTGTCTTGGCGATGTCTCTCGATATCGCCAATGCCTTCAACACCATGCCCTGGAGCTGCATTAGGGAGGCACTCCAGTATCACCAGTTGCCGACCTACCTTCGTCGTGTGGTCGAGTCGACTTTGAAGTACCTAGGCCTCGTCCTCGACAGCCGGTGGAACTTCGTGGAGCACTTCCGACGTTTGGCCCCCAAACTGCAACGGACCGACCGGGGCTGCCTTCAGGCGGCTCCTGCCCAACCTGGGGGGGGCAAACAAGTCCTGCCGGAGGCTCTACGCGGGAGTCGTGCGGTCCATGCACATGCAGTCGTGGCCGGGGGCCATTTGGTGGGCCTGTGGACGGTGGGCTATGGGCTAGCCCGCCGTCCATCCGTCTCATAACGACAGACCGTGTCGACGGCGCGTTCGTATTCCACGCGCGCCTCAAAGAGAGTCAGCAATAGGAAGAGGTCCGCAAGGACCGATGCCTGCCGGAGTTGCGGGACTGTTCGAAAGAGATACCGTGGCCCCGGAACACAAAGGGCGATGAAGGAACATGAATGGGTTTTAGTCAGTAAAAGTCTGAAAGTCCCTCCTGCTTCGCCCAGAGCGGGAGGAGTCATTTGATGATTTTTCATCTTCTTCATAGAAGTAAAAAACATAATCAGTTCCTTAATTGCTATTTTTGTAAGACTACCACGTTGTATTTTAGAAATGCTTATTACATACATGGGTTACATGCAGGTGTTCATTACATAATTACGACGATAATATAGATATATATTAACGACGATATTCGTATTATATCAGTTTTTTCATTAAACCTTATTTTTATTTACATTTTATTAAAAAAACAATGTATACATATAATAATTCACAATTTCGGTGCAAACGTAGAATTTCTGTGTCACCAATACAATTTCGGTGGCAATAATAAAATTTCTGTGGCTTGCCAATTTCGGTGGCCCAAATAACTCTCTAAGTAATTTATTTATAATATCCCCTTTCAGAAAATGTATACATAATGTGGATATGTTGCGCTTTATTATTAAAGTTTTTCAAAGAACCTGAAAATGAAAATGTCCATGGAAATTAGGTAAAAAATCGAGTTGTTGAAATTGACTCACCTACAAGTAGGTAGGTAGGTAGGGCGAGTCAATGATGTAGGTACTTTATAGAAGGTTCGTGGCAGTCGTGGATCTTTCTCGAACGTTTGGTCGCCATATAAATAGTCGACGTGTTTGCGGGAGCAGTCAGTCTGATTTTGGCTACACAACGAAGTAGAAGAAGAGCGATATCTAAGCGAATAGAGATCAGTAGTGTATTTGTGATTAAGTTTTAAGTGTTTTGTGATTATTAAAGTTATTTGTTGTTTAATCAGTAGTAATTAATTTATCCAATACCCAGCTCGTAACAATAGCAATAGGTTCAACATGGACTATACATTTATCTGGTGAAATGTGGGTGTACTATAGCCAGCTCTGCCTAATCCTTCAGGTATTACAGGCGTGATGATCTATTTAAGTTCGTTCCAATCCTTTGCCTTTTATTGGCACACCACGAAGTACCTATGTATCCACATCTATCTCACATGCACTTACTATTTATCTGCTATAAATCTACTGAAGCATGGGATAAGATCGTTTATTCTGCATAAACGTAGTATATGACCGTATTTATTTTTATTTACGTACATTTTGTCCTTTGACAAGCACAAGCGAGTTTACGATGAAACGGTACAGGAGTCAAATGGGTTTGTTCCGAATTGTTGAACAGTGTTTTGTGTATTTTCTTGACTTAACTTGCATTGACAACTTGTTTCAAGATTAGACTTGCAGTCTTGCAGTCTTGAATTTGCAATTCCTTTGTTAACCTTTTAAATTGTTTCAGAAACAGAATTTATTTACTTGCAAGAATGTAGTTTTGTTGTCATCAGGTTTTTGTGCAAACCCATGTTTGTGAGTTCATAATTATTTTCAATCGTCTGTTTATAAATTAAATCTTTGTTGCGTATCCTAGCAACTTGCTTGTGAAAAAAATGTTCATGTTTAAAACCTTTAATTTTAATAATGGAATATACATTAGGGATTTAACAAAATATAATCTGCCAGTACTCAAATATCGAAACACGATTCTAAATTCAAACCTCAAAAATACATCCGTACCGCCCAATACACCGAGATCTCTGCCACACTATTGCAGACTCTCTACACATCGGCCTTTTTACTGAAAGCAGAGAGGCAGGGTGGGTCAAATGAAACTGGCTTGTAAGTCCGTTAGGTACACGGTATGACCCAGTTGAAGGTAAAACGGAACGCACTAGACGTTAACGTGACGTCATTGTGAACCAAATGGCGGTGATGCAAGGCTTTGTCACGGGCGTCCATTTTTTCAAACCAATTCGAATAGGAATAGTGTCATGTTTGACTGTTAAACGGTACACAGGTCATACGTGTTAGCTTTATTCGATTTTAGAATGTCACTGTTGTAGGCTTTCTGAATTCAAACATCGGGAACCAACGACTGTTGCGAATGAATGGGAATATATCAAATAGTTCCCCCATTCATTCTTTGTTCAGATTTAATGGAATGGTGTATAGGTTCTATTTTAATGTAACGTTAAAAGCTAGTAAGATGGGTTCATCCATAACAGTGGATGTGTTGTCTATTAAGCCGATTGTTTGTAAAAATCGAAATTATTTTATTTGTAGATCTTTTACAGTCATTACAGGTAGGTAGTCAGTGTCCCAAAACTCTAACAACTTGTCTAACCAAGGGTATTATCCAGTACTTACTGGGTTGTGGAGATCAAATAGGCAGTTGCTCCATGTAAAATACAGGTATTCAGCTGCATCCGGTAAGACTGGAAGCCGACCCCAATCAATTTGGGAAAGGGCTAAACAAATGATGATTGAAAATTCTTGAGCTCGGTTTAGTTTTACTAATCGCGTTCAAGTTTATTAAGGAATTCGCTCTTAGTAAACAATCCATCCCGAACATTACCGACCTGTTGAAGCAATATTCGCCACGGTTTACAATAAGTCAGCTGGTCTCGGGGCACAGCGCTGGGTTACAATCTTGTGACTTCGAGTTCCATCCCAGATTAAGGATTTTCTTTTTGTGAATTGAGTAATTTCGTTCTTATTAATTGTTTGTATTTAATGAAAATAAATGATTATTATATAAACAGTCATCATTTTCAGGGAAAAAATAGTTATATTTAATTTTGTCGCTAAGCCATATTTAGTTCCTGTTGTAATTTGTTCTTTTATGCATATTACTTGTACAAAATAACTTCAATGTTTCAAACCTGCCAGGCTTCCCGTGACGGCTCACAGTTCTTTATCCATCTGGAATTTCTCAGTAGCAGCCACGGAGTATGGATTTGAGGCTCGCCCCCTATTACATGGGGGGACATAACAGCAAAATGTGGGAGTACTAGATAGTATCTCAGACCAAATAAAAACCAAGTCAGCGCTGCGAACAATAAAGTGAGGCCAACGTCTCGCTCTGCGCATACACACTCACACGCACACATTTACATCAAACTACAATGAAACTACGCCTCAATAAATGCACACACGTTTACGAAACCGGCCTCACTTCTCGGTTCTCAGACTTCCGTCTTAACTTTTTTATTTGATCTGACGGTATTATGTACACCTCTGCTTAACCCCTTAACCCTTCGGATTACAGGCATGATGTTATGTTATTCATTTTTTACATGATAATTTTGTTTAGTCAAGCTTGTTAAACTAACAAATCTCAATCCGGAAAACGCGTTAGCCAGCGTTGCGTTAAGGTTGCAACGCACGCGACATTCTGTCGCTCCAAGGACGCGCTGTTGCGTGCCAGCGTTGATTTAACGTGATACTGCTAAGCAGTTATGTCTAATGCTTTTTGACACAACACTGGTAGTTGCCAGAAGGCTTAGTCCTTCTTATTTATCGTGTGGTTAGTGCCTAACCTGCCAGAGTTTTTATGCCTCAGACTTGGCTTTACGTGCTGTTGAGAAATATTTCTCAGGCATGCTGGTTTGATTTCCTCACGTTGTTTTCCTTCACAGAAGCAAGTGATAATTACACAATACGCACATGAATCCGAAAAATCTGAAGTGCGTGTCTTTGGATCGAACCCGTGACCTATGACTCGGCAGTCCCACGGTCATACCGTTAGGCTTAGTTCTAAAGAGCTTCTATGTTGACCACCAGTTAGTCCCGCTATCTACCAAATTGTAGTCTGTCCACTAAGGGGCCGCCTCCACGAGCGAGAGAATCGCGGCGATATAATCGTATAGAAATACGTTGAATCGCCGCGATTCTCTCGCTCGTGGAGGCGGCCCCTAAAATCTGAAAAACCCAGAAAAAAAAAATTCTCAGTTTGATTGTTAGTCCTGTCAAATCAATGCCTGATTGGCGTTAGTACAATACACACAATAAAACCAATACTAAACTGAAAGCACGTTTGTTTTTTGAAGCGTGTACATTTCGCCAAATCTGAATCAGATTTGATATTATGCGTAACTTTAGAATGATTTTGTTTTCGCTTACATTATTATGAAACAAAGTGTTCACTGACAATATTATGTTACTATTTATTAAGAAAATCGTTGGACCTTCTGTTTCCCGAAATTCCTTGTAGCAATCGAAAGCTATGCATAATCTATGCAAAGCCAACTCAATTGTTAACTTGTATCGTGATTTGGCGCAATTTACATAAAAAATGTGCTTAGATAACTTTTGAAATGGATCTATATTGTGATTAGATGGCTAATAAAACGAACATTACGGGTTCTAACTGGAGTTAGGTTTCATTTTAATGTTCTGGTGACTTAGAACATTATTTTATACCCGAACTTCATCAATAAAGTTGGACGCGATCAGCATTTCCTGTTATCTTAACTTTTCGTTTAAGGTCTGTCAGGGTTTATGGAATATTAACTCAACAGTTCTTGACAGTTGTTGGGTTGAGCTGAGGAGCTCGTGACTAAATGCCAATTAACTGCCGACAAACTGTCCTGCAGTTTGGCAGAAGATTTTTGTAAAATACTCCTATGTAACTTTTTGTTGGAATAAATAAATAAAATAAATAAATAACAGCCGCAAGGGTCGATATTCAAGGTATAAAGCAGCACTTGTCAAGGTCAGTCTGTGGATGGGTGACTCAGTGGTCCAAAACTCTGACAACTGGTCTAACCATGTTCCACGCGCGCCTCAAAGAGAGTCAGCAAAAGGAAGGGGTCCGCAAGGACCGATGCCTGCCGGGGCTGCGGGACTGTTCAAAAGAGATATCGTGGCCCCGGAACACAAAGGGCGATGAAGGAACATGGATGGGTTTTAGTCAGTAAAAGTCTGACACTCCCTCCTGCTGCGCCCAGAGCGGGAGGAGTCATTTGATGATTTCCCATCCGAAAAAAAAAAAAAAAAAAGGCATATTTGTTTCCTCACGATGTTTTCCTTGCGAGCAAGTGATAATAATTATACAATACGCACATGAATTCAATAAATCAGAGGTACTTGGCAGTGCGATCGTCACACTACTAGACTATCTGTTTGTGATACAATATAAAAAAAGGGTACAGTATTACCTAGTACTTAATGGGTTATTGAGGTCAAATAGGCAGTCGCTCCATGTAAAATACAGGTATTCAGCTGCATCCGGTACGACTAGAAGCCGACCTCAACATAGTTTGGAAAAAACTATGCAGATGATGATTGACAGTTCTTGAGCTCGGTTTAGATTCGCTAATCGCGTTCAGGTTTATTAAGGAATTCGCTCTTAATAAGTAAACTGTACTTACAAAAAATGGGAAAGAACGCTTGAAAAAGTTGTAAGCCTATTACTTCGCTAAAATAATTAGTTTAAGAAAATAAGTGACGAAAATAGATCACCAAAAGTGTCACAAGTAAAAAACTTTCTAATCCCTCCATTTTTATGAATGACGTCATCAATCAGTTAAGCTAGGCCTCTTCAGCGCTTCTATAATTTAAAACAATTACAACTTGAGAAGTTTCCTCCTTAACGTTTAATAACTGAATTAATTCATCATGATAATTATCAGAAAATCGTCATGCTGATTTATGAATCTGAAAAAGCAGTTAGACTCAAACTGCTTTTTCAGTCCAAACAGCTTCTTTATTATTTTTATTTTTTTTTATAATTATGACTGGTCCTATTTAGTCAAATAGTAACAAACAAAACTAAACACCTGTACTAAAATACTGTTTCTTGATTAAAAACAATGTTTATGGCCATTTTGGATTCGCGCGGAAATAGCAAATAGCGTTCGGATACACGTGATAATGATTTCATTATTATCAAGATATTTATCAAAGTAATAAATCGATCCCTGTCAATTCATCTTTACCCATGTATATGGGTAATGATAAATTAACAGAGATAATAAAGCTTCATTTAAACAGTGTACTTCTATCTCACAGCGCTGGCAACACTGCTAGTGCTGTGCCAAATTACCTGCCGACGCTACAGCAGCGCCGTGATCACGAAAGAGGTTTATTACCTCACTTCGTGCCGATCGTGCGATCGTGCCTTGTACAAGTTGTACAGAACTGAAAAGAAAATAAGAAAAAATATGAAATGAAAGATCTTTCTTGTGATCCAATTATTTTTACCTGAAATGATTTATTTAATTTGAGTTGTGGATAAAAATGATATTTACCTTTGAAGGCTGGTCATACTTTCTCAGTAACTACATAGGTTTTCGGTGACGGTGCTTTGCCTCGTCATGAAAAATACTATAAACAATTTACTTTAACTTTTGTTATTGTTCTGAATTGGCATATTTTTACTGTAGCCTAAGAAATCTTACCTGTATGACACTAAATATATGCCTTACTACCTATTAATATTATACTAAATATAAAATAAATAAATATAAATAAATATTGCTGGACATTACACACAGCGCCATCTAGTGCCACACTAAGCAACGAGGCTTGTGTCGTGGACACCAGATAGTTGATAATACTACATAAATACTTTTTTTTTGTTTGTAAATACATACTTATTATACATATAAACATCCATGACTCGGAAACAAATGTCCATGCTCATCACACAAACATTTGCTCCGACCGGGATTCGAACCCGGGACCCTAAGAACGTAAGGCAGCCTCACTACCGCTGCGCCAATCAGGTCGTCAATACGTCGTCGTATACTAGCGGAAGTCACGCGGTTCCTCCCGCGTAGTTCCCGTTCCCGTGAGAGTACGGGGATAAAATATAGCCTATGTTACTCAAGATGAATGTAGCTTTCTAATGGTGAAAGAATTTTTGAAATCGGAGCAGTAGTTTTTGAGTTTATTCATTACAAACATACACACACACAAAAATACGAATCTTTCCTCTTTATAACATTACTAGCTGACGTCCCGCGGTTACACCCGCGTAGTTCCCGTTCCCGTGGGAGTACGGGAATAAAATATAGCCTATAGCACTCACGAATAATGTAGCTTTCTACCAGTGAAACAATTTTTAAAATTGGTTCATTACTTACGGAGATTACCCCCTACATACAAACTTACAAACAAATGTTACCTCTTTATAATATTAGTATAGATATATACGTAGTGTAGATTTTACGAGGAAAGAGACTAGCTTCTACGATACAGGGAATCCTAGTGTCGAGGGCTGTGATATTCAGTTTGTGTTATGGTCTCTTGAACAATAAATAAATATAATGAGTATGTTAGGGCCCTACGGTGGTCAACACAATTTCAGCAACCCTCAAATGCATCCGAAATCATCCATAATTGGCATACGACCGTAGCTAAGGATACACGTGTAGGAAGACAACCAAACTAGGTGGACAGACAATCTCATTAAAGTGGCCAGACGAAACTGGATAGCCGTGACACAAAAGTGGAAAGATTTGGAAGAGACCTACACTCAGCATTGGGTGGCTAAAGGTTGAAGAAGAAGAAGAAATATTCACACAGATCTCTTGATCATCATTATCAGCATTAATGTTCCCACTGCTGGGACACGCCTCCTCTCTATGAGAGGGAATGGGCTATAATCCACCACGCGCCCCAGTTCGGATTGGTAGATGTCACATGTCTTCGAATTTTTGGTGCTAGGACATGCCGGTTTCCTCACGATGTTTTCCTTCACCGTTTTGAGAGCAGTGGTGATGAAATAAATTACACAATGTAATGCGCCTGCCTGGGTTCGAACCCACGACTTACTGCGGGTCTAAAATGGCCGCTTTAGCAGAATCCACGCAGAATGTTAGCATGAATCACGTTAAAAAATTAAAATACTTAAAATGGACTTTATGACAATAAGTATAAAGTCCATTTTAAGAATTTTAAATTTTTAACGTGATTCATATTACGATTCTGCTAAAGCGGCCATTTTAGACCCCCTGTTCGGGGCCGCCACCACTGGGCCACCGCTGCTCTCACAGATCTCTTGACGAGTGACTAAAACCGTGAAAGAGTGTTTATAAAAATGTTTCGTAAGTTCTTACGGAACATTTTTTATAAACACTCTTTCTTTGTATCCACCACAAGTTTATCCGTATTTCTTCGCTACTTGAACCAATATACATAAAGTACCCCTACAACTTCACACCACTACCACCGCAGGCCAATAAACTCTAAAGCAGCTTACTAAGTTACTAATAAGACAGCAACTTGTAATATTTTCTCATTGTTGCAGGAGAAGGGTTGCCTCGTTACATTAGCTGTTTTTACTCAATTCCGTTGAGTGCACTTCAGTTAACGTTACTGGGAAACGTAGTGTCTGTCGGTTAGATAACAGTACTGTACTGTAAGGTTTTGAACTTTAATTGCATTTTTACAGTCATTAGTAAGGTTTAGGATCGGTGTTGCGGGACTGTTCGAGAGATACCGTGGCCCCGGAACACAAAGGGCGATGAAGGAACATGGATGGGTTTTAGTCAGTAAAAGTCTGACACTCGCTCCTGCTCCGCCCAGAGCGGGAGGAGTCATTTGACAATTTCCCATCCGAAAAAAAAAGAAAAAAAATAAAGAGATTTATGATCGGTCGGAAAAACGGAACCCTTATAGGATCACTCGTGCGTCTGTCTGTCTGTCACAGCCAATTTGCTCCGACTCTACTCGACCAAATCAGGTGAAATTTGGTACGATGGTGTAATCCTATGACCCAAACACAGATGTGCAAAGTACTTTTTTTTTTAAATAATCATTTTCAAATGGTCATTTTCGGGGGACAAATTAGGAAATAAAAAAAAAAAGTATTGCAAACCTTACTGTGTGACAGGACTCATTATGAGGATAAGATTTTTTTTTTATTATTGTTAAATAAATAATTTTGATTTTATTCATGAAAGAAGACGAAACTTGACCATTCCCCCCGATCTCTAAGAAACTACGAAACCCAAAATTTTGAAAAAATTACAAAATGTAGTTCATTGATTGTAGATTACAGGAAAACCTATAAGAATTCTATCAATTGAAAATGAAGTGGTATACTCAATATAATACGTTCACTTACGGAAAATTTGACTTTGGCATTGTACGGAACCCTTTCCACGTGAGTTCAACTCGCACTTGGCCGGGTTTTTTCAACCCACGTCTCATGAAGTTGAAAATCCATCAGCGCGCTTCATTGGATCATTTGTCAATCAGGTAGTATTTGCCGGTAGTAGTACTAAGGTCAATATTAGGCAGGCTAAGCAGCGCTTGCCTAGATCAGTCCTTGGATGGGTGACCATCACTATTTGCCGAGTTTTCTTCGTGCCTCGAAAAGCACGTTAAAATCCAACGATTTTATCGTGCTTTTCGAGGCAAATTACAGCCGGGATCAACATCCCGGCTGTAATTTCTAGAACCTTGACAGTCGTTACGAGTAGTTAGAATGATTACTTCAGTGTCGAGCCTACCATAATTATACTTACGACGATAAAACTTATAAAAAATCCTTAATAATACAAAAACCAATAGTATGAACTAAAACGGCTAATCAAACTTCAATAAAATCTAACAACAAAGCAGCCATTCCCAATCAAAAATATAAAACAAAATAACACGACGATTTTTAAAAAAAAGCAGTTTCATTCCATTTGACATTCCACACAATCATTCCTTCATGCCAGTTTACCGCGTTCGTTTTATTTTGTGTCATGTTGCCTGGGTTGGTCACAAAGAGGTTCATTATGTCTTCGGTATGGTTCCATCCTGGCTGAATAGGCAGAAGAATAGTTTACAAAGAGTTTCGATATGGTTTTGTTTCCAAATTATAGGTAATATTTTATGGCTATAGTTGGTGCCAGTTAACATCGGAATAGAGGTCATTGCTCCGACTTTCATCCCGATATCTAAATATTAGTGATACTGTCGCTCCATCCGTACAAACCTGTCGCAAAACTGATATCGCTTGAGTCTCATAATACATCCACAGTGTCCCACATACATAACACAGTGCACAACCCAAAAAAATAAAAAATCGAGCAAACGTACCCTACGAAATTAATTGATTTAAATACTTTATTTTCGTTTTTAACACTATTTTAACTTACTGAGACAAATTTTAATAAAGTAAATATATTATTATACATCTTAAAATTAGGATCTGAGACTTATGCGCGAAAGACATTTGCGCAAAGAACACTTGTTGCGCGCACCCACTTGCGCGAAAAGACATATGCGCCCATGGACGTTTGCGCGAACGAACTTTTGCGCGAATGGACTTATGAGCGAAAGGAATCTTGCGCGAATGGACACTTGCACGATTGGACTCTTGCGCGACTTAATGGCCACTGAGGTTTACTCTGTAGAGTAAACATAACATCACGCCTATTATTACTTGAAGGTGTTTTTTTTTGGTTTTTCCGTCATGAGTGTCGTTTTCATGGTTTTCGGGGTCGTTGATAATGAAAATGAAAATGATTTGTTGAAATCAGATTTAACCAAAGGCACGGTAAATCATTGAATCCATTTCACTATTCGTCATTCAAAAGTGCCTTTGACTGACCTAATTGAAATAAATAATTATTGACCTCATTTTCTTTATCCTTTAACCATGAAAACGACGGCCATAACGGAAAAACCGAATTTTTTTCTCGGCACCATCTAGGTTTTTCATTTTAACCTCATTTCGTTATCAACGACCTCGAAAATCATGAAAACGACACCCATGATTAAAAAACCAAAAATTTTCCTCGGCGTCATCTAGGATTTTTGTTTGGACCTCATTTTCATATTCAGGGACCCCTAAAACCATGAAAACGACACCCATGACGGAAATACCAAAAAAATCCTGGACGCCATCTTGGATTTTCATTTTGAACTCATTTTCGTAATCAACGACCCCGAAAACATTGAAAACGACATCCATGACGGAAAAACCAAAAAAATCTTGGACGCCATCTTGGATTTTCATTTTGAGCTCATTTTCGTAATCAACGACCCCAAAAACCATGAAAACGACATCCATGACGGAAAAACCAAAAAAATCTTGAACACCATCTTGGATTTTCATTTTGAGCTCATTTTCGTAATCAACGACCTCGAAAACCATGAAAACGACACCCATGACGGAAAAACCATAAGTACCTATCTAAATATAATTATGACATCACAAAAACTATCTCATCACAAAAAATTATAATTCTGATCTTATGCCGTTTTCGTTTTACGAGGTCATCGCGTCAGGTGTGCAGCACATTATGGTCACGGTGCGGGGCATTTACGTCACACGTAAATTTATAAGCATAAAATTAGTTTTCTAGCAAAAAATAATAATAAATTCGAATTGGAACAACACAAGATTCTCAACCCCTGTATGTCTAGCCAACTGGTATACTCTAGCGATGTAGCAAAGTATCGCTTATTGGTCGATTTAGGTAACTAGTAAGTGTCGTTATCGCTTTGTGATAAAAAACTTGGTAGGTAGGTGTTAATGACCTCTATTCCGATGTTAACTGGCACCAACTATAGACAATCGTGTGCATTCCTATAACAAGGCTGAATGGGGTCGGCTGGTCAAAGCTGATTGTAGATAGCGTGTCCATAGCTTAGTCCACATCTGACCAATGAGAACAAGCTATTTTGAAATATAAAATGACATTGACAGATTTTCAACCAATGACGATGCTTGGCACAAGCTGCTAGCGCCATTAGTTCCACAGTTGCCATCCCCATTCCATCTGTATTAGTAAATAGCGAGTTTCTTACAAGAAGAAAGTTACTGTAAAATCATCGGTAGTGTTTAGTAATGCACCTTTTTGAAAATTGTTACTGGTTTTCTCGATAACTCACTATGAACAAGCTGATTCAAACGTAAAATTATTTCGGAATGTCTTCTTAGAGTGTCGATAGCTATCTCAAATGAGTCGGCTCAGAACTTTTCAGTGAAATAGTGTTCGCTTTTTTGAGTTACGCGTATATTTTATTTTTACCACAGCGAATTATAAAGTTGAAATCTCAGTTAAAATTGACTCAACTCATGCCGCTGCTAGGCATTAACAAACAAAACTCAATGGTTAAAGTAAAAAAACACTGAAAACGCAGTGAAACTTTTAGTTCATCATCATCATCATCATCATATCAGCCGAAAGACGCCCACTGCTGGACATAGGCCTCCCCCAAGGGGGGGTTTTGCCATAATCGCCACGCTTGGCAGGCGGGTTGGCGATCGCAGTACGGTTGTTAGAAAAACACAGAGAGCGCTGCTGCCCATTCTCTGGTAAACTTTTAGTTGCGAACAATAAAATGAACTTTATATCTCAATTTACGAAGAAAACAGCTATTTGGTGCGACATAAACACACGAATTTAACACTTACCCACCAATCAGAAGGACACATAAAAGCGTACGATCCAATAAAAATGCAATATTTTTTAAACTATCAAAAAGTTTAATGGCCTTGCAAAGAACCAATCCGGTGTGAAATTCCTTTTTTAAAATCACAACGATAGGTATGGACCGAAGGTTTATTTTATTCGTGCAGTGCAATTATTTGGAAGCACCTCACGTTTATTGGGTACTCCACGATCTATATACTATCGATCTCTTCGTGTCTAAAACTCAGTATTTTCCATAGCTTAGCCTGACCCCGCATTGTGGTCTGAAATTATCCGTGGGAACGCTCTACTGGGTTTTTATTTAATAAATAAGAAGTATATGCCAAACATCAACATTCCTTCGGCCTGTAAGGCGAGAAAAGGTAACACGCATAGAGAAAATTATTTGCACACTCGTCAACATCAATAGGCTAATTTCCACCATCAATAAATTACAAATCTATTTAGTACCTACTCGTACGTCAGTTAGAGTATTGGAAAATAATGGACACGTATTTTTTGTTTTTGTAAATCAATGAATATTAACAAAGATAAAACGCATCAAAACTCGAGAGTGGGGGGCTCGTGACGTCACAACGCACTAAAAATTATAGCACGGTGTGACGTATTGAGAATTTTAAAAGCGTCGTATCTTCGTCAATTTAAGTTTACGTAACAAAAGAAAAAAAAACGTATCAAATATTTTTGACAATCTAACTGACGGTCTCATTAGATTTTTTCAGGACAAGCTTATTCTGTAGAAATATGTTATTCCAGAGTATTTATTTCAGTAATCCTTCTCCAGTTTCTTATTAGATACCAAAAGGTTGGTTTCGGGGGGCGTCAGCCGCAGCCGGGGCTGAGGGGCGGTAGGGGGGGGGGGGGTGTTAATAGCTCTGTAAAACTGCTGTAAAGATCAAAGTTCGGTGCTCCGGATGCAAATAACTGTGAATTCACGAGTTGGCAAAGCTGCAGTTCTCTTTTGCATATTTTAAATTGTGTTTAAGTTTATATTAAAAGTACTAAAAAGATTGTAAAAGAGAGATTTATCATTGCAATATTTTCAGAAGAATAAGGCCATGGTCCACCACTACTTACAGTATATTGTCACGTTCATCATTAACATTCTTGAAGGATTTATTATGCAAGGTGTAAACGTACTCGTCATGAAGCCGTCAACCAAGCGTTCTGTACATCAAACTAAAGTTGGTAACAGTTAAGATGAGAATAGCGGTCGTTGACCCACCTACATTTTAACTTTGAAAACCAAAAATAAGCATGTTCAAGTCTGGAATCGTCATCTAGCGTGATCTTCAACATGTTTTATACATGGTTTATTTGTTTTGGTTCGTACGAAGACATTTTAGGGAAAGGGCACTGACTGCTATTCTCATCTTAACTGGCACCAACTAGAAGTAACTATACGCTAAAATTATTGCGGGGTAACGACTTTTTTTTGGGTTGAAAAATCACTGTTTACGGTAAGACTCAAAACATTCTGAGAAAGTCTTGGGAGTACAGTTTATAGTAAAGTTATGCACTACTACTACTGCAACAGCCCATAACGTCCACTGCTGGACATAAGCCTCTCCCATGATGGGAGCATTTGCCGTAATCTCCACGCTTGGCAGGCGGATTGGAGATCGCAGTGATGAAAGACTAACAGAAAACGCTGCTGCCCATTCTCAGGTCTACGGAGGCGCAAGGTGTTCTGCCTCAGACATTAGTCGCTTTATACGACACCCGTGAGTGTAATGGGTTGGTTCAATTCTACTCTGCCGGATACCACACGGCGAGTTATACACACATAATACATTAAAAACTTGTGAAAAAGTTGGAACTTTGACGTCTAATATCTCTGTAACTAGAAGGTTCCCAGGTCCAGAACAAAAAAAAAACACATTGGTGTCGATTCTGTTGTGCACAAACTAAACTTAATTTAGGCTATCGCTATCTTTTACTAAAAGGCAGTGCGAGAAAAGGACGGCAGAACTAAGTTAGAGATGTCAAACTAGTTTATACCTTGCGCTTCACCGTGTTTTTAGTCGACATGTTGTTACGTGCACCCTTCATTTGTATGGAAATATTAGTTACAACTAATTTTGACAGCTCTAAATTACATCCGTCTCTTTCTCATTTTATTAAAATGAAAAAGACAGCAATAGCCTAAATTAGGTTTAGTTTGTGCACAACAGAATCGACACCATTGACAGAGAAAACAAGTGCCTCTCGGCTTCCTACAGGGTATTTTTACCCTTTATTCTTTATTCGCATAATATTAGATTCTCAAAATAGCAGATTTTCAAAAAATATTGAACTGAATTTCAGACCCGTTGAGCTTGTTGACCGATTGAGCTGAAATTTTGCAAACACCTCTGGTTCTGGTGACAATACATTTTTATGATAGACGTGACTTAATTCTGCAGCCAGGAACGTCTTCACACGAGGGAACTCCTTAACGGTAAATAGCACGGATACGAAAATTTGCGCGTTCATATTTGATAGATAAACATGATTTCAAAGTTTCAGTTCTCATAGTCGTAACCTTCGAGCTTCCAATAAAATGCACTTCTCGAGTTAAATGTAGGTACAATTTCGGCTATTTTGAGAATATAATATTTAGCGAATCTAATATTTTAAGAATCTGCTATTTTGAGAATCTAATAATATGCGAATAAAGGATTTTTACGTCCATTGTAAGACGGAAGATTTCGGAGAAACAGTCGTTTCTTTTCTCAGGAAAATGTTCGCACGACACGCACAGATTATACGTTTACAAGTAAACACAGATCTTTCGATTCTCCTCAGCTCCAGGATAAAGATCACAGCCTCACGATCAACTCCCCCATTTCACACAATTACGTATTCTGAAGACGTCCCGTTCCCTATTGACTTGTAACAGGGCATTCAATATTTATCTTCTGTCCCTTTCTGTTACTAAAGTGTGAGTGAGAGAGGAGATGCAGGATTATGTAAAGGATGCTTGCAAGTTGAAGTACGGATTCGGATGTATTTTATTTGACGTTCAATTGTTTAGGGTGGGTTGGAAGTGAAGGTTTGTATGCAGAGTTGTGTTTTATTGGAATTATGTTTGTTTATGGTGAACGCACGTGCGTGTGTCGGGTTTTGCCGAGTGACTTCGGAGTAGTTCGGAGTCGGAAGCCACATGAGGAAATAGTGTTCGATTGTTTTGGGTCTACCATCAATAGATTCCATAACTGTGTGTGTTTGTTGCTATAATGAAAGAAAATTACGAGATAAATAGTCTAGTAGTCTAGAGGACACAAGCACAAATGCTAAGCGAGGTTCGATTCCCGGGTCGGGCAGTGATACTGAGATTTTCTATCAGGAGTTTTCAGTGGTAGTCTGTAGTTTGGAGTTATGGCCGGTTGATGGCAATAAGCTCGTATTACATGAGGCTTAAAGCGATTACAGGAGTTAAATTTGCAACTCTACGTATATTTGTGGTGGTTCAAACTTCGTTTGAAATACTGTTAGAATAAAGGTCTAATCAGCTTGCACTACAAAGTGGTTGTCAGTCACTGCGGGCCGAATAGTGCGAAATTAGTGTTTTTTTGCGATTTACAAAAAGTCTATTGATTGGACTAAAAAAATAAAACACTATGATGTTAATATGTTGCTTGTAGAATTATTTGCTAAAAAATCACAATGATCGCATGTATTTTTAGTATGGTTTTTACTCTTTAAAAGAAATTTTTAGAGAATAAGTTCGTGATTTTTTTCTATCGAATAAAAGTTTGTTGTATTGTTTTCAAAACACTATCGTACTAGCATATATCCTTAAGAATATCATTTATTGTTCTGGAATTGTTTATTGCAGTGAACCATATGCTTTTTTGCATTATAAAACTCGCGTTTAGCTCCTGTAGTCCCCTTAAACATAGCTTGTAATGTGGTATCGGTCACGTCCTCTGCCTATCTCTTCGGCGAAAACAGGCATGATGTTAAGTTCTTATATAAATAACATTTTATGCCTCGTTGGCCTCGTTGGTTGCAAACGCGACTGCTGAGCATGAGGTCCTGAGTTTCGATTCTCGGGTCGGGCAAAGTGTTATTGGGTATTTCCATCAAGAATTTCTCAGTAGCAACCACGGAGTCTAGATTTGTGCCCGGTTGATGGCAATAGGCTCGCCCCATATTACATGGAACTTAAATAAAACTAGCGAAATCTAGGTGTACTTATTAATACAACTAAGCTTCGGGAATTACAAAGTATGATATTATGTTACGTTAAAATAACTTTACCCACTGCGACACATTTTGCACACAAAGTTAGGTCCGCAACAAAGCTATAAATCTAAAACATTGCACAATAAAAACATCAAAGTAATACCACAGCTGTACATTGTACAATGACAGATAAAGGTACATTGTAGTGGCCGCCATTCTTGAGTACAGTCGAGACAAACGGCGGGAAGCGTACGTATGAAACAATGGCTGTGTTCGACTGTACACCGGACAATGCGCTATCGGGGACAGTGATGTACAGGTTTAAAAAAAAATGTGGCGAGACAAGATTGAAAAAAAAGAAGGATTTGAATTAAGAATTTCTCGCCAGTATAAACCTTTTAATGCTAGGATTAAAACCTCCTTTTTAAAAAAGAGTAACCCATTGCAAAATTCAACCAATTACACATTCACAATTTAAAAATCAAAGGGTGGTATGGTGATTGGTGGTGGGGTGGTGAGAATGGTGGTGGTGGTGGTGGTGGATGGTGGTGGGCTTTGTGTCATTTATATCCTTACCATTGCTCTCAAAACAGTGAAGAAAAGCTTCGTGCGGAAACTAGCAAGCATTAGAATTAGCCCATTGCTGGGTATACAGGCCACAGCCATTCAGCACGCTGGCCCAGTAGGGGTTGGTAGATGTCATATGACTTCGAAATTTTGCTTCTAAGTCATGCCGGTTTCCTCAGATGTTTTGCTTCACCGTTTAGAGAGCATTGGTGATAAAATAAATAACACAAACTAGCCAATTGAACCAATAAATCAGAGTCATGCATGTGGCACCAACTGACCCACTCGTCCTCATAGAGAGGTGACCTTTAAGCTAACAGTGGGAATATTTGTAGGCTGATTATGCAAGGTTCAACCAAATTGATTTAAAGTCACAGAAATGGAAGGTTTCTACTGCCTACATGATTCACTTTTATGTTAACACGATTCAATTTAGTTGCTTCAGTCGAATTGAAAGGCAAAAGTGTACCGGTTAATTTCAGCGTTATAAAGCATTTCGAAATGGCACTGGATTTGCAATCATATATTCGTAATTTGAATGGGTATCTACAATTTAATGAACGCAATAAGCGACGCATACAATTTTCAGTGCCAGTGAGATTTAAACCTGGGATCTCGGCCAGTACAGTGTAAATAATGAAGCACTCTGCAGAATGGATGGCTGATGAGATTCGCCTCATCAAATTTTAGGAGCACTAGTCCTGAATCTTTTGGCTGCATCGGTGATCTAACCCTGAAGGCGCAGTGCTAGAAGGCCTCGTACAAAGTAGACCACTGATCTGGTGAAGGCCACGGAAATCCGCTAAATGCTAGAAACACAGAATCGGTTGATGTGGTGACGCTAGGGGGAGGCCTATGTCCAGCGAACAATGTGAAGAGCGCGACGATCAATGCTTACTTTGTAGAAAAGATTTTACTACCTACAGAGACTGTTACATCAGAGGTTTACGAATAATAATAAACATTCCAGTAGATCGCTATAAATCAACGTCTGTTAAAGGTACTTAAGATAATAATTACTGTGGTGCTCGTAAACGATTCCAGTTTGATTTATTTCGGCTCCGTCTATGTTAATGTTTATTGTAACCCTGCTTACTGCTACTTAACGTGTTGTCTGGTAGGCTTAAGAACACAATTATCGGGAAATGTTGTCAATGTCACATTGCGAACACAGAGTAGGCAGTGGTATGTATAAAGAGGCCTATAATTTACAATGTACTAAGCCTTATTTTAATTGCTTCTATTTATTCCAATGAAGTTACCTACAGCCATGTAGGGAGTCGGTATTTAGTCATTAACGTACACGATTTGTGTTAGTACATTTATGTATTGTTATAAAATGAGATTTAATGTTTATATTTATATATTTTGCTGGACATTACACACAGCACCATCTAGTGCCACATTAAGCAACGAGGCTTGTGTCGTGGACACCAGATAGTTGATATACTACATAGATACTTTTTATTTGTAAATACATCCTTATTATACATATAAACATCCATGACTCGGAAACAAACGTCCATGCTCATCACACAAACATTTGCTCCGACCGGGATTCGAACCCGGGACCCTAAGAACGGAAGGCAGCCTCACTACCGCTGCGCCAATCGGGTCGTCAAATGAAACGCAGCTTATTGACTTTTCCATCAGGAATTTCTCAGTAGCAGCCACGGAGTCGGATATTGCGCTCGGTTGATGGCAATGGGTTCACCCCCTATTACACCCCCCCTATTACATGGGACTCAAATATAACTGGAGAAATGTTGGTGTACTTTTAGGTTTACCTAACTGACATTCAGCATAATACGCAGTGGGTACCCTGATTGTGGAAAATCTAATAAAATTTCCATCGATTAATTTCGACTTCTAAACTATACCTTTTGATAACAGATTAATCTGTAAAACAAGATACTCCTCTTCTCCACTCTAAAATGCTTACGTATGGACTTAAAGAAACAATAACAAACATTTCAAATCCACCTCACTGTGCAAGCAAATACAATCATACATCTTAAAACATGTATTCTGAACTTCGTAGACAAAGTGTAGTTCTCAACTTGATACCGCTACGAACATCGGTATCGGTATCCGTAGACTGTACACAACAGTTTTCTGAGGTACATATATACAACACATATATGTATACTTTATAGAATACTGTACATAGACATTTCATTCTGTTCGGAATAAAACGGTTCAAAAGTTCGGTTTAAAAGTTATTTTCATATCGGAAGAAATGTTTCTACAATTGATCTGGTTCTTCGAATTGAATTATATTGTTCTATTTTGTTATCGGATCTAGGGACCTTTGTTTTATTACAAGTTTAAATAATTTAGATGAGTTAAGCCGGGTTCAGACGTGTGTAACGCGTAATGTAATGTATCGGGAAATGTAACGCGTATTCTGTGTTTGGGCGGCACTACGAGCATTACATGTAACACTTGCGCCGGCGGCGCTCGCCGGTAATCAATCGACTGTCGGTATTCAGCGCGAACACAAAGGCGCTAGCAGTGCCGTCCCCACTGTTGACGCTAAATTACACGTAATCTTACATTAAGCGTAAAGCCAGGTCCAGACGTGTGTAACGGGTAATTTAATTTATCGTGAAATGTAACACGAATTCTGTGTAGACGGCCGCGGCACTACGAGCATTACATGTAATGCTACGCGTTACACACGTCTGGACCCGGCTTTACACACGTCTGGAACACCGCTTCAGAAAGCAGTTTTGTAGCATAAATAAACATTTAAAATAACATCACGCCTGTAACCTCCGAAGGTCGTGCAGAGGTGTACCTAATAGTACACACACATTTCGCGGGTTGTGTCATGTTAGTATGAATGAAGTAAGCAGATAAATGACATATTACCAACTATTTTATTTCTTAGCTGATTTCCTCAATCCAGTTGCTAGCTAACACGCTACCCGAGGAATGACTGTCTCTGTCTGTTGTCAGACTTTCGGAACTCTAACCGGAACAGCTGTCAACGAATTCGAATTCGTTCTACGAATGACAGTCGGGACCTTAGGCTAAAAATCACCAAAATTGATAATTTATGCCACATTTTTCTCCATAAATAGATGGCATGAGCATTGATCACCACAATTCCTCAAGGCGGATTGGCGATTTTGGCCTTATAATCATTGTAGGTTCAGTTTCTTCACGATGTTTTCCTTGACCAATGTTAGCGATGACCAACATAAACATATGGATTGAAAAGTCACATTGATACTTGCCCGTATTTCAACACACAAGGGTGTAAAATACCTCTTAACGAAGTCGAGAGACGCTTGTTCTCCCCGTCATTGCGATCATTTTTTTGTTCTACAACTTACCTGGGAACCTTCTAGTTACGGAGATATTGGGGGTCAAAGTTCCAACTTTTCGACAAGTTTTTTTTTTTAAATACTGGTTTTAATGTAAGGTTTTTTACTTTAAACACCTCCACGACTCCCGTACTATTCAATCCATCCATCAGCACAATGTTTTGAGTGCGTTCTATTGAGTTCTACCACAAAACATGATATTTCACCCCAAAAAAAAAGTAATTTCCCAGTAATAATTTTTGCGTAAAGTTAGTTTGATGTACAGAATGCTTGGTTGACGGCTTCGTGATGAGGTCTTTTACACCCTGTATAAATTAAACTTATAATCTTTTCTCCCTTGTTTCAGACCCCTACGAAGCCTCAAAGATCCTGTGTAACGAGACGATCGTGCTGTCTCACTCGCACCCGCACGCGATCGTGTCGAGCCCCGGCTTCCCTCGGCCGTATCCGGATGACGTCGAGTGTGTGAGCGAGATACGAGCACCGCCTGCGCACACACTGCGGCTGCACTTTGAAGAACTGCTCACTGAACATGAGCCACAGTAAGTGGATATTAATTATTCTTAGGGCTGATTCTTCACGCGTTGGGTGCTTCAAGACGGGCATTGTCGCCGAAACAGACCTAGGAAATGCATAGCGCAAGTGTACGCACTTTAGATTTTTAAGTCGGTGTCAATTTAAGTCGGTGTCAATTTATGTCGGTGTCAATTTAAGTTGGTGTCAATTTAAGTCTTTGTCAATTTCCAACTGTTCTTTATCGTTAATATCTTGAAGGGGAACAATTTTTTATTTGTTTACAAGCAGTGAAACATACCAACGACCAGTGGTTCATATTAGCCCTGGATCTAAACAAATGAAACTCATGGGAGACCTATGACCAGCAGTGGGATGCCGCAGGCTAATAGTATCAGTATCTATAAGTAGTAAAACTGTTCTGATGTGAGTGGGTGAGACACACTGACACATTATAATTTGCGACATAAATCTGTCCTGCAGTCTTAGCCAAGTTGACAATCTACAATCGTTAACGCTAGTAGAAAACTAATCAAATGTATTGGGAATGACATCATCTCAGCGTTAAATCACGTGATCAACACAAACGAATAGAAAATTCGTAGACAAGTTTACATCGTCCAAAATGATAGAAAAGGATGTTATCGTTTCTAGAATGTTGATCGCTATACTCTTGGGTAGGAACGCTCACCATAGACTAAAGTGTAGGTTTTTTCTACAGACATTAGAGAACGAGCGATCGACTCAGTCGTGTCAACTTGGCTACCAATTTAGCGCTTTCTACAATCGCTTACGCCGAGGCGTTTACGATTGTAGAAAGAGAATCGATATGAAACGTTTGTAACTTGTAACGTTACATTTTCCTGGATAGGATCCACAAAACTGTAAGGTCACTCTGAGCACTCACCTACCTAACTTTCAGTCTGGAGGGGAGCACTATTAAAAGAAATAGACAAGGGGACGAGTTATAAGAATTTATTAACAAAGATCCTAACCTAAAAGCTGGAGCTACTTAAATCACTAATGCCAGTGAAGCTGGCGGAAAATACTGAAGATGAACGCAGAATGGAATAAATAACTGAAGAACGTCCGTCTTCAGACTGTGGAGGAGGACCGAGGAACCATCAACTCTCAGGCCGTAGAGAAGGGCCGAGGGCATCCGTCTTCAGACGGTGGTGGACGGCCGAGGACCGTCAATCCTCAGGCCGTAGGAGGAGGGCCGAGGACATCTGTCTTCCGACCGTGGAGGAAGGCCGAGGAGCATCAAATCTTCATCATCAGGCTTGTGCAGCTCAAGCATCAAGGTTTCCAGGTGTTCTAGGTGAGGGTGCGGCACGGACAGAGGCCGACTTAAAACAGAAGAATAAGGGGAACTGCCCTTTTAAATATACTTTTATGGAGCTTCTCAGAGGTGTTCCTGCTCTCAGCTCTGAACGTAGACTGCCCATTCCACCACCAGGCTCCTGTCAACTCCACATAATTTACATTTTAAAATTAGAAAATTATTAAAAAGAAAATCGAATGAGGTCGATGTGATTTACCTATACAACCTACAACTAGCTCCAGCAATAAATTAAAAATAAAACTAGGGTTGCCACTAACTGACATCACAAAAGTAAACAAAGATTTAATAAAGATAAAAACTTAAATAAGCTTGAATTACAAGGTAAAAAGGCCAAAGCCGTTGCTAAGCCTCCAAGAAATGACCATGAAGCTACCTAGGGAGGACGAATGCTTAAATTTTCAGGTTAATAATATCCAAAAATGTAAGTAAAAAAAATATGTAAAAGACATACACATTACAAACTTGGCTAGGCTTGCTGAACTACATTAGTAATGGAATAGCAAAGATGAACAAATTTTAAGTATTTTACAAAATAAAAGAAAAAATGTAATCCTGCATTATCTGGATCAGGATACTAACTGATTTCTTAGCATAATAGTACTAAAAAGTACCATAAAAGATACAAAAGCACAGTACACGTGCTAGAATACATTACCTATTCATGAAGCTTAGTCCAACTACGGACTAGTCTAGATATTAAGCCCGTGCAACACTGACGTAATACTCAAACGAGGTGGAAAGGCCCTTTGAGCTCGAAACTGGCACCTGTAAGGAATGTAACAATAAGTATTAGAGACATTGGTTTTTTTTTCGTTGTATCCTAACTAACATTATAAAAATGAAAGATGTTACACAACCAGATCAAAATGGCTTACAGGATTTGTAGCACAGATAGACTATGTTCTAGAATTCTAGATTGACACACATACTAACGTTTACCTTACTTTTAACAAGTAGAGCTACTATGTCTTTGTTTAACGATTAAGGCAAAATCAAAGCATGTATTTCCATTAAACCATTTATAAACATTTACATTGTCAAAAAAGGAAAATTATCATCTGTACTATGGATAATAATAAACGACGGCTACAAGTGTAGACCCGAAGACATTATTAAGTTTGTACTCACGACTGAGTTCCTTGAGTTATTAGTCGAGCTACACGAATGAGCCTGACAAATGCTAGCACTGACTGGACCAATCTACTCAAATCTGTGTGGTTCTTTATTCAAAAGAGCATCGCAGACAAACTAATCTGCAAAGTCCTCAAATCAGTTGACCAAGATTATGTCTGTACCTTAAAATAGGCCATGACCTCTGAGTTTGTTTCTTCTCAGTGTAGTCGGGTACGAAACACCGGCCACATCTAGTTAAAAAAAAAGTTACATATAAAAGTGTTTATATTTATATTTCATTTATCGTTCATGTCCAATCCTATCATATCATCATCATCATAACACCTGTTGTCTATAAACCTTCGCAGACAGAACATAAGCCTCACAAACATCACACAACTCATCAAATGAGACGCCAGTTCCCTCACATTTCTCGTAAAATATTTCCAGACCAAGTATTCAACATATTTGTGGGGCACATTCCGCAAAATACTGCACTCACATATCATCGACCTTTCTCGCTTTATTTACTGTTATTACTGAAAGACTTACATCCCTACCTTTTAGACAAATAGAATGTAAGTCTTGTAAGGATTTTTGGGAAAATATTTTAGGTTGATCTATGTTACTCCTGAGACGGGAGTTGTGATCGGTTAATGGTAATAGGCACTGGCAGACCTCAGTTACACGGGACTTATAACATGCCTGGTAAAACCACAGAATAGATAATAGTACTAGCGTACAGAAGTTGCACTCCTTTGATCTTGAAGAAAGCCGACATTATAAATACCTATACTGGGCCCGCTCGATCTAAATTGTGCCTTGACGCCACGCGTTAGCGTATTTTATTCGGCGTCTCACTGCTTAATGGACAGTCGGTAGGGTTGCCTTAAGTACTCAAAATAAAATACTACCAACATTTTTGTATTTTAATGTATTATTATTTAAATGTTAATTACTTAAAACTTTTATACTTAATTACAATTGTTTTACTCTATTATAATGTCTCATATATATCTTGCCTTCTCTAAAATGACGATTACTTATTAAATTTAATAGCAGCATAAATGCAAAATCTAACAAATAGGTAATTTTAAATTAAACTCTGATGGGAAGCATGGACATGGAGCAGTGAAAATTATATAAAAAAGACAATTTTTTTCTACATTTATTTACATCAACAGTTTATCCGGCTTGTTATTTTCACTAGTAATGATTAATGATCAATAAATCAGTCAGTTAACAAACACGAAGTACGAGTAGGTAGGTACGCGACGTAAGGTCAAAAGAGCGCGAAAAATTAACGCGGCATACGTACGCAGTTACACACGGCTGGAGCACGACAGCCCTAGCGAGCTTGCATATTCAATATGCGCGAAGCGGTAGGTAATTATCTCATGCCTACACACGGAGTGCAATAGCTCTGGTAAAACCTAGGTTTCTCTGCCAAAGTCTTTGGGGAATATATCTATCTATACTAATATTATAAAGAGGTAACATTTGTTTGTAAGTTTGTATGTAGGGGGTAATCTCCGGAAGTAATGAACCGATTTAAAAAAATCTTTCACCATTAGAAAGCTACATTCACCCTGAGTGACATAGGCTATATTTTATCCCCGTACTCCCACGGGAACGGGAACTACGCGGGTGAAACCGCGTGACGGCCGCTAGTCTTAAATAAAATAACAGATAAGGTATACAAAGACGGACACATTTTCTTACCTAAAAATAAAATAAAAATTTCTTAGAGAAACGGACAAAAAGATAGTGGGGTCCTGAATGGGAATAAAATATTAGTTTAGGTAAATGTTGCTATGATAGATAGTTGGGTCGCGTCGCTGTCGCGCTCGGCGATAACGAATTGTGCTGAATTTTATTATTTGTTGTTTTTATGTATTTCGAGCGTTTATCATGTCACAGTACCCCCATTTATCAACATTTTTCTAGAGATAAAAAAAATATGAATAATTCTGTATTTGTGTTGAAAACATCAAACCATTATTGGGGCACAGGCCTATCTGTAAGAGCGAGCCGCAATCCAACATACGGGCCCAGTTGTATACATATTACACGTCTTCGAT